>OZ034803.1:31468623-32737558 GCA_964028335.1 Altica lythri | reverse complement strand
CGACTTGCCAATGGCAAAAATTTACTGTACCAACACAACTTGTTGTATCGCAATAAAACCCAGGATATTAAAATTGACGTTAGATTTGTGTCTAAATGATCTATTGGTGGTGCCTTGTAAGCGGCTATATAAAAAACTAATGGGGGCACCCTCGTACAGTATAGAACAATTATACTGTGTTTTTATTATAGTAGTCACTGTTTAATCTGTTTTTGAAAGTTTTATGTTGTTTAGGTTATTTGTTTTGGAAAATGTCAAAATTCTTTTAAATCAAGATTAAAGTCTACTTTTTCAAAATTCACTGTGAAATTATAACTAAGTAACATACATTAAAATTTATCTAAAAATGCAGGTATCTAAAATATTTTTTTGTAAATTATAATTACTGTTTTATGAATTATTTAATTCTGTTTTAGGCTGAATGTGAAAGAAAACAGAAAGAAGCTAGACGTCTTGCTCTAATTGGCCGCAAAAATTATTACATATTGAAAAATGGTGATGGTGTTATCAGAGGTTTTAAAAGTCAAAATTCAGAGTGTTATGGGGAAAATGTTCGAAACAACCAAGATATACCTATGTGTATTGTAGCTCTAGTTATGCATACATTATTTTCTATTGACAGTTGGACTCACAAAAATATCGATCTGGTTTTAGATACCGGTAACCAGTTATACATAGATTCTTACATAGCATACGGTCCAAAAGACCTTAAACTTGGCCCAGAAAATATTATAAGAAAATTCTTTTTGAGGCATTTAACTATAAAAGTTATTGTTTACAAGCCAATAATTAGTGATGAGTTTCTGTGTAATGTTGTAGATAGAGTACTTCAGATTTATTTCTCGCAAGAACCATTTTGTATGTTAAGCTACCAGAATAATTGGGTAGCAATAGTCGCAAAAGCTGGTTTCTTTTACATGTTTGATCCTCATGAGCGAGATATTGAAGGTAACCCAGTAAAAGAGGGCGAAACTGGCACAGCTGTTGTGCTTAGATTCGATACTGTAGAACGATTGGCCGAAAAGCTTTTGTCTAATTTTTATAATGTTGATGTCCAAGAAAATGTTTGTAAGTGTGATTCAGAAAGTTATAAAGAAGATAATTTATTTACATTGTGGCTTATAGCAGTCGAAGTTAAGTGAATCAGTTATTGTTTTGTATTTTGGTTTTTCGCTTTTGTAACATATAATAAACATGTTTGGCGTATTATACAAAGTTTTAATTATTAATTTTTATTATATTTACTTATAATGAAATACAATTTATTTGTTAAGAAGATTTTTGTGTCGTGTGAGTTGGTTTGTATATTTAACTATTGTAACCCTAATTTATCCTAGGCTAGCTCCTGGGTTCGTGGCTTCCTTCTGAGTTTTATCAATTCTCTCCAAAACATAAATTCAGGGCGCCAAGTACAGACAAACAAATAAAAACGCAAAAAGATTTATTATATCAATTTAAAGTTAAGAAATTTTAAAAAATATATATTTTTTAAAAAAATATTAATTAATTCATTCTCTTATTATTTATTCTGGCTTCTATTCGGTGGAGCTTAACTATCTGTCCTCAAGAATTCTTTCCTACTTCCAATCAAGGGTGCTCAGGACTTTTCTTAAAAAAAGAATCTTATTTAATAAACTATCCCGGAATGGTTTTTCCTTTGTGACGACTTCTTTGGTCAGGTTTTCAAAATGGTTGACGGCTGTCAGCGATTCTTACTTGAATTAAAAAATAATTCATACTGGGGCTCTTCTTGATTTGGCAATACCTTAAACGAAGGGCCGAATTATTCAAATAATGTTTCTAGTTTGGTGAAGAAACGGAGTGAAAATACACGAATCGAAATAATAAGCTGACGAAGAAAATAATTCGACCGTCTCCCTCCACGACGACGCGATAAAACTTGAAATAAATACCAAATATAGTCAGGTGGATTCCGGCCCAAAAACGAACGTTACACTATATAGTAGAGTGGTTTCAACTGTGGAGCGCTCCGCCAAGGGTTGGAGTGTTAAGTTGGTAAGAGAGCGCAGTAAATTAAAAAACAAAATTATTAAAACCGATTTATTAAAGTTTTATTTGTCAAATATTTAAGTTTTAAATAGTCTTAGAATGCAAGAACTAATGGCTGACATGTGCTTGGTTTGTGACTCAAGTTCGGTTCCACATTGTACCTAAATAGCGAATAGTGAGTTATTTTTCTAGTTGAAGCTTATTTCGATATTTAGACTTTAACTAAGCAACAGATAGGACGTAGGAAAACAGATAGGACGTGGGAATCTATCAAAATCCGTATAGCTTTGGCTTTTTTTACTGAGAAGTCATTTAGAATTTCGATTCAGAAATTTGTTGAAGATTTGGTCACGATATAAATCCATTGAAGTACTGGACAAAACGTCTATTAGTTGTTTTTCTTACAGTAATAGGCGATTAGGTTTACTATTAAATCGATTACAAACCCAATTCCAATTGTTTAAATTGATATCTTCTTCTGCAAAAAAGTATCGTCAGAAATTCATGTTCTAAATGGTCGTCCATGGTTTTTAACATTATGATTTTAGTGAAAAACCCTGGATACTTCTATACAATGTTGAAAACATATCAAAGCAGTTTGCTTTTAACTTCTTTTTCAATAAATGCATTTTTTACAAATATTCAAGTTTTTTTCCTGGAGTTAAAGACTTAAGGGTATTAATTTTTTCAAAGATATCTACCAAATAAAAATGCTTCATTAAAAAAAAAACTTTTCGTAGAATTCTGCCGAACGCTTATGTCCTTGTTCCTTCAAAAATACCGCTATTTAACTTCTCAGTTCATAGATACGCTTGACAACCTTTCCATGTGATAAAGATCTGGATAAAGAATAAAGCAAAAAATTTTGTACAAAGCGCAGAGACACGGTTTGGGCTTGGGCTCAAATTAGTAATTTATCCTTATTTACAGCATAGCAAATACTCAGCGTTAGAGCACTAAACTTTTGTTTAACTCTAACTAATTATAATGCAAAAGCTGTCTTAAAACAAAAAGCTACACCTCTAAACGCATTCCTCTATTTATAGCCGCGAATCTTGCGTCAATACAATTCCGTTTGACATCTTTCGAGAAAGATCAACGTCCGCCGCGCCAAGCACAGATCAATATACAAGCTGGACATATTGCCTAGTCTAATTTTAATTCCCCGGGTTGGCAATTTAACTCTCGCAATACAACTCTGGGCGCAAAATTGTTTAAAATAAAATGGAGAGGCGTTAAGTATGAGAACCACTGATATAGTATTCTGTTTATTTTTGATTGGCGAGCCTACATGTTTCTTTGCCTTTATACATATTTGATATAATCAGAGTGGTTCAGAATAGGTAGTAATATAACTTCCCCAAACCAAACCGCAATATGTGCAATAACTTATTGGAGCATGGTTGCATTAGCTAAATAAAAATATTCTGCTACTTGTTTTATTGTATCTTTATTTATTTATTTATTTATTTATTTATTTATTTATTTATTTATCTACCTACGGGAAGTACCCATTTCAAAAATATACAATTAAGAAGTATTCTAACCATAACAATTTAACTAATAAAGTTGTCTAGACAATACATAAACAGAATTTGACCAATTTAAAAATAATTTACAATACTTATTATTTATTATTTCACCGACAAAATTTGCAAGACTTAAACATGGCAACAATAAACCTTTCCTTATCTTAAAATAGAGTGCAATAGTTAAAAAGAATAAGAGAAAAATCGCTATCTACGATTCCCAACATACTCAGTCAGACATTTTTTGAACCTTGATGAGTTTATGTCCACCAAACCATAGTGCTTGTCAAAATCATTACCAAGATTTTGAATTCTATTTATAGGAGAAAATTTACCATAGTTGGTATGATAATGTTTAATGAAAAATAATGGCTTGTCTCTAAGAATTCTATTGCTGCACCGGAAATTTATTAGCCCTAGCAACTCAGGACAATCAATGCTGTTGTTAAGAAGTCTATAAATAAAATTCATATCACACCCAGTTCTGTAATCCTCCAGGGAATTAATGTTCATCCTTGATATTAGTTCCAGCAAAGATGAGCTGCTTAAGTTAAGTCTGTTAGCACAAGTTCTAAGAAACTTGTTTTGAATTCTTTAGAGGGTTTGAATGTGATTTAAGTAGTAGGGAGACCATACTGTGGAGGAATAAGATAGGATACTACGAACTAAACTAAGATACAGAACTCTAAATGTAGAAACAGAAAATTCCCTAGAGTTTTTTGTGATAAAGCTGAGGTTGCTGAGAGCCTTATTTAATGTAAGGTTGATATGGGAATTAAATTACAAAGAACTGTCAAACATAACCCCAAAGTCCCTTATTTAGGTGACTCTTGACAGAGAGTTTGTATCAATAAAATAATCTGATACCATATTTTTGGATTTACTGAAGGATATTACAAAACATTTATCTTTATTAAGATATAACCTATTAAGAACAGACCAATCATAAAGTGAATTCAAGTCGTTCCGGATCTTAAGACAATCAGATAAATCTGAAATTTTAAGGTATAATTTAAGATCATCAGCAAATAACAAAAATTCACAAAACTTCAATATTCCGACAATATCGTTTATAAATAAATTAAAAAGAAGGGGACCCACGTGTGAACCCTGTGAAACTCCAGATCTGACTAAGATCGGAACCGAAAGTGATCTCTTGATGTAAACATATTAAACTCTTTCACCAAGATAACTATACAACCATGACAGAAACCACTTAGGGAAACCATAACATCTTAACTTAAAAACAAGTAATGAGTGGATCACCGTATCAAATGCTTTCGAGAAAACGGTATAGATGGAGTCCACCTGATAACCACTCTCGAAAGCCCTGACAATGTAGTCCTGATACATTATTAGATTTGTCGAAGTAGATTTACCCTGTCTAAATCCATGTTGTTTATTTACCAAGATATTTCTATAGTGCCAAGTAAGGTATTTGTTTATTAAGAGCTCGAAAAGTTTGGGAATGCCAGATAACTTTACAACTGGTCTATAATTTTTTATATTATCTCTGTCACCACTCTTGAATACAGGAGTTATATAGCTATCACGCCATTTATTAGGAAAAGTTTGTAACGTTAATGACAAATTAAATAAGTTTAGATAAACTGTATACACACCTTTTAAGAAAATATTTAGGAATATTATCAGGACCATAACTTATTTTATCTTTAAGACTATGGATGGATTCAAATACTTCAGCCAGTGAAAACTGAATAAATGGGATATCTATATATTTTTCTGCAGTAATGTCAAAGTTATTTAGATCAACTATGTCAGAGCTATAAACACTAGAGAAATGGCTAGCAAACAAGTTTGCTATGTCCTCACTAGATTCAGCGGACAAGCCATCAAAATGCATAACGTTTGGAATTCCATGACTTTTGTTTAAGGAGTTAACATGATTCCAGGAAACTTTAGAATCAGAATGAATTGAAGTATCAATGTTAGAAATATAAAATCTGTAACACTCGTCTGTTAATAATTTGCATTGTGTTCAAAGATCAGAGAATATAATAATTTAACGGGATAACCTTAAAGGTGTAACGTACAAAGTCAATTTGTTACGTTAAATTACCCTTGCTAGCTCCAGGGATCGTGGCTTCTTTCTGGTTTTTTCCTTAACTCCCCCCAAACAAATATATAAGGGCGCCAAAATACAGACAAGCAAATAAAAGAGGTTAAATCAGTGTAAATTGTTTATTGCCAAAATTAGTAATTAAAATTAGTAATGAATTTATAGTGAATAACTAATTTCTTATCTTTTTTCTGTATCCATCTTAGGAACACGTCGAGAATGATGGAATTTCGGACCAAATCAACACAGGAATACAGATGCGGATGGCAAGATGTTTTCTATAAATCAAATGGACTACAGATGTTTTCTTTAAATCTAATGGACTACAGATGCGGAAGGCAAGATGTTTTCTTTACATCAAATGGATGACAGATGCGGAAGGCAAGATGTTTTCTTTACAACAAATGGACTATAGATGTTTTCTTTAAATCTGATGGACTATAGATGCGGAAGGCAAGATGTTTTCTATAAATCAAATGGACTACAGATGTTTTCTTTCAGTAAAGTTCGCTGCTAGATTCTTCCGAGAATAGTCCCCGGTGGCGGAAGCAATCGGAATATATCGACCAGTAGAATTCTGCTTAACCAAACTTCTCTCCAAAAAAAAATGGTTTCGTATATGAATAGTCCTATCTTTGGACCCTTCAAAATTTGGCAATGGCCCTATGAATAAAAATTCAGACCGTCAAAATTCCATCTCACTAAACCTTAATTTCGATTACAATCATCCAAAGTTTCTCCAAGTTCGAGAAAAGAAAAAAGTTAATCACTTTATCTGTTTACATATTTTTAACACAATAAAAACTGATTTAAACAATGATTGTAATCGAAATAATTTAAAAGTTAGAATAATATAATTATTATAATCAATAAAATACATTCACCAAGTTTTTGACTATTACTAAAAATTTTAAACAATTTAATTTTTACTCACCAAACGAAGGGAGAAGAAATAAGAATAGGTCTGCAGACTTTGAAGCACAAATTGTAAAGAAATTAAAAATACCGACACTCTTTCCGAGTGAACAAAAGTTCCCCGCTTATACGGAAATCAAGTCTGCGACGACTCCACAGAATGGTCGCGGAATGGTAAAAATCAAACCGACGTAGGCCAGGCCAAAAATATCGTAGCAAAATAGACTAGAAATTATGAAATTAAATATTATTAGGCCAGGCCAAACAAATAACGATGTAATCGTTACAAAGGAAAGGACCTTAATTTAAAAGATTGTTTTTCGGTTATTCTGGAAATTTCTAAACACACTGACTAGATTAAATAGTGTTTCTAGAAAATTCTAGAAACTTCTAAACACACTGACTAGATTAAATGATGTTTCTAGAAAGTTCCAGAATGTTTATTTGTTGTATATAAGGGGATGTATGGGCAGTTAACGGCAATTCAAGTTCAAATATTCACAAGAGTTCATTGTATTGTCAAGCAGTTTAGACGTTATTCAGCAGAGTTCTGTGTATCTTAACAATTTTGTAAATAAATTGTGTAAAAGTCCCCATAAGTGTTTCAAATCGGTGTCAGGTGTGGGGTGAAGATACAAGAATGCCTGGAAAAAAATAAATGAACTATTGCTGGCTGAGTTTAGAAAAGATTTAAATTTTCAAATTCAAATTTTATTAGTATACAATACATCTTGTTTACAATTTAAATTTAAATCACTACCTAAAACTCATTTATGTAAAGTACTAATAATAGTTACCAACACAATGGATTTTAAAAATCTGTGTGTGTTGGTTATCTATCTATTCTAGTTAATTTCTTATATTTAAAGTTACATCTTATGTTATAAATAATATTTGTATTTTTTTTTTATTTAACATGTAAATATTATTAACATTGTCAATTATTATTGAAGAAACAAAACATCTTACAAGAAAACAGTCTAAAAATTTAAGCAAAAGTTACTTTCCAATATCCACTGACCTATTTTGTGTTTAACAACCTTAAATGGTTTATTCCTAATGAAATCAGGTAATACATTGTAAACTGTAGGACCAGTATAACTTATATGCCTCTGAGTTGCAGAATTTCTGGATAATGTCAATGTTAGATTTTGGTTTTCAGCGATACGAGTATTTTGATTATGCGTTATTTTTTGTCTGTAATACTGAGTACTAAGCATTAAGCGTATTACAGCCTTTATATATAACTATTCTAATGTCAACAGTTGACTCTCCTGAAAGAGTAGATCTGTGGAAAATCTTTTATTCTTAAACATCATGATCTTTATTATGTATTTTTGAGCTATAAAGAGGTTAGAAGTTGTTATTTTACTTGCACTGCCCCATATTATTATATCATAATTTATAATTGATTCAACCAATGAATAATATACTATTTTAAACATTTTAAGGGTCAAAACATTTCTAAGCTCATAAAATTTATAAATATGTTTTCTAATCTTTTTTGTAACATAATCGACATGTGTTTTCCAGTTGAGATTTTCATCTAAAAAGATACCTAAATATTTTAAAGACTTAATCCTCTCAATTTTGTCAGAACAGGCACACTGCATTACATCTAAACAACTAGGGCTGTGAATCCTAAGAGTCTGCACACTAGGAAGAGTTCTTGCAGTTAATCCAAATGTGATGAACTTTGTCTTTTCGATGTTAAGTGACAATAGGCTGTGATCTAACCAACATTTGACTTTTGCAATAGCCGCTTTTGCATTCCTTACAACAGCCTCCCAGGATTCAGTATCGTCAGCAAAACAAAATATTTTACTTTCATTGTTGCTAAGAATAGACAAAATGTCATTTATGTAGATACTGAATAAGAGTGGACCCAGCACTGTCCCCTGTGAAACACCACAAACCACCACTAGAGACTCACTTATAGTATCTCCAAACTTAACGCGTTGTGTTCTCTCTTTTAAGTAGCTTTCTGTTAATTTATATGCGATACTTCTAATACCTATGTTATAGAGTCTCTGCAGTAGTATGTGATGTGCCACAGTGTCGAATGCTTTTTTTTTAATCCAGGAAAATTGCCAAAGAGCTCGAAGAATTGGAGTTCGAAACTACTGGGACCAAATCCGTATTGTTGAGAAGGCTCCGTGAATACTACGTAAATAATAATTTGGACCCTAACGCTGTGGAGTTCGAAGACCCAGTTCAAAAAGCAAATTTTGAACTAACTCAACAACTTTCCCGACTGCAAGAAGAACAATCAGAACAACTGACCCAGTTGTCCACTCAGATAAACAGCCAGCGCGAAGATATGTCCCAGCTGTCGCAACGAATGACGAACCAACAAGAGGAGCTATCCAGTCAGATAAAGAGCCAGCAAGAGGAGCTTTCCAGTCAGATGAAGAGCCAGCGCGGAGATATATGCCAGCTGTCGCAACGAATGACGAACCAACCAGAGGAGCTATCCAGTCAGATGAAGAACCAGCAAGAGGAGCTTTCCAGTCAGATGAAGAGCCAGCGCGAAGATATGTCCCAGCTATCACAGCGGATGTCTACCCTACCAGAAGAGTTATCCAGTTCCTTCTCCTTGTAAACGCCTTGACCATTTTCCTGGAGTTCGATACGGCGACGGAGGCCTCACATGCAGCTGCTCGACTAATGGAAGACACTGGTAACTTCGACCATGCCGTTTATGCCGTCAGCGACGTTAAAGCGGTAGTGGAGAGGTTAATGAAGTTTTCTTCAAAAAGAAGGCGCTTAGTGAGGTGCTGGAACTGCGGAAAACTAGGCCACATAAGAAATACTTGCCCCAATTGTACCCAAGTGGAGCCGAACAAGGAAAAACTCGCCTTAGTTAAGGTTGGGCCAGAAGACGAGAGCTCTATGCTGGAGGAGCAACAAGAAAACGATCCCGTTCTAAAAAAGATTCCGGAATGGAAGAGAATGGACCGTCGTCCGTTGTGGAGAGAGATATCCTCATCCTATCCTGCTTTAAAAGTATACTGGTCCCAATGGAACTTTTTAATTTTGGACGGTGGGCTCGTTAAAAGACTTGTAGAAAATTTCGAGGGCACAGAAACAAGGAAACAAATAGTGGTCCCAAGAAATGCTGTACAGAAATTTTAAAACAGATGCATAATGATAGTTCTGGCGGACATCTGGGTATCACGAAAACGCTGCAAAAGATCCGAGATAAATTTTACTGGGTAAATTGCACTAATGATGTTAAAGATTGGTGTCGTAAATGCACTACATGTGCTGCCAGTTACGGTCCGTGCCGGAAACCGAAGGCGGAAATGCAGCAATACTTGGTTGAAAGTCCTTTTGAAAGAATCGCAGTAGATGTATTGGGGCCACAGACCGATGAAGGAAACAAATACATCTTTGTTGTAATGGAATACTTCACTAAATGGGTTAAAGCCTATGCAGTTCCAAATCAGAAAGCCACCACTTTAGCAGATATATTAGTTGAAAAATTCGTAAGCCGATTTGGGGTACCACAAGAATAACATTCAGACCAAGGGAGAAATTTTGAGAGTAAGCTGTTTCAAGAAGTTTGCCAAAGATTAGGCATCCACAAAACGAGAACCACAGCGATGCACCCTCAGTCTGATGGAATGGTGAAACGAATGACCTGAGCTATAACCACCTATCTGTCAAAAGTGGTGTCAGAGGGATTGGAATCGACATATTCTACTATTTCTAATGGCGATTCAATCGGCCATTAACGAATCAACTGGCCAAACGCCTTCGAAGGTCCTGTTCGGTAGAGAAATGAGGCTACCGTTGTAACGATAATACAGAAACACCGCGTCATCGTTTGTACTTGCCAGCATTCCCACCATCCGTTCGAGGTGCGCAGCTAAGATACGACAAGTCGTCGAGACTCGCGCAGACACATTCATTAAGTGGGAGCACCGTTCAGCTGGGATAAAAAGGCGATGCCATCGCTTTAGAAAGGCAGTTCGACTGAGAGTACTGATCTTAGAAGAACTCCAAGCTGGGCTTTGGGTATTGACCACTATCCCTGCCTTTGCAGCCGAATATTGATCGGCTGTACCGTCCCGATCCTTGGGTATTGACCAAGGATTATCCTGTCCCGCAACTGAGTATTGATCAGTCGCACCGTTCCGATCCTTGGGTATTGACCAAGGGTTGTCCTACCCCGTAACCGAGTATTGATCGGTTACACCGTTCCGATCTTTGGGTATTGACCAAGGGTTGTCCTACCCCGTAACCGAGTATTGATCGGTTACACCGTTACGATCCTTGGGTATTGACCAAAGGTTGTCCTACCCCGTAACCGATTATTGATCGGTTATACCGTTCCGATCCTTGGGTATTGACTAAGGGTTGTCCCACCCCGTGACCGAGTATTGATCGGTTCGAACCTACCCTAACTATCTTATACTAACCGGAACCTATATTAAATTTATTTATTTACAGGGAGAACCATCTGAGGGCCAAAGGGGTCGCAGATCCGATTAATTTTGTTTAATTTGTAGAGATTATATTTTATTTTCATTTTATTGTACATAATTTATTTTAGAAATAATTTTTTATTTAAGCTGAAACCGAATTTTACTGAGTCTGGTGTCTAAAAGGGCTACCCGTTACAAATTGGCGCCCGAGCACAAAGAAAAAAGGTAAAAAGATGCCGCTTAACCCAGACACCGACTCAGTAAGCGGTGCCACGACAGGTACGTCGTGGATATACCACCTAAGTAATGAAGAGCTAGAAAATGAAGCCATAAAAGTCGGCTTAGATAACAAAGAAACCGTAGATAAACTGAGATTAAGGCTTAGGGATTTTTTCAAGGATCGCGGAGAACAAACCGGAACAATCCCAAAATCTAAACCACGCAAGGAGTCAGAATCCGACGAACTGTCTCAGGAAATTTCTTTCTTAAGGAGGGTAATACATAATTAAACATTACCCAAGCAGTCGTCACAGGCAGAGTCGCTAAACCAAATACGGAAATGGAACACACATTTTGATATGAAACACACCGACGCAGTAGGGTTTATGGAAAAAATAGACGAGCTTAGCACAGCTTATGAACGAAACAAGAATTGCTTAAGGCATTGCCGGAAATGTTGAGGGACAATGCATTGTTATTGTATCAAAACAATATCAAGTCTTAGAAAACGTGGACAGATTTTAGCGAAAATTTTAAAAGAACTTTCTATCCAAGAGGATATTCGTTACAATAAGAGGAACAAATTAGAAACAGGAAGCAAAAGCCAAATGAACAAGCACAAAATTACATAACGGATATTAGAACACTGATTAGACGGGAAGGTTCCTTAAATGAAAATTAAGAACTAATAATAATAATAATAATAATAATAATAATAATGTTTATTCAGGAAATGATACAAATATAATAAAACAACAATGCATTTTTAAGTGTAAATAAATACATTTAAGTTAAAGTAAAAGTACATTTAACACATACAAGGAATAAACATGGAGGACTCGCTGAGGCATAGTGCATGCCTGTGTGCGAGATAGATGCGTGTATGAACTTAAATATTAAACCTTTAGTAATAATAATGCAGTGAATAAAAAAAAAAAGTGAACTTTTGAATTAAAACATAGTACCTAAATAGAGAAGTATCTAAATGGAGAAGACATTTTTTTTTTTTATTATTATTTCACATACTTTAAATCAAATAAATCATTAAAGACATATCTGTTTTTACTTCTTATCCAGTTTTTTGTACAAAATTTAAAACGAGGAAGTTTAATAATATTCTTAATATTATCTGGTAACATATTGTATAATCTTGGTGCGAAATAATTGGTACAACGTTGACCGATTGTCTTAGAGCAGATTGTAGTATATATACATTTACCTCTAGTGCAATAATTATGTGGGGGAGAAGATATTTGGACTGTTTGTTTAAAAATATTGACAAGTATGTTTTGGGCATATAGCTGTCTGATGTCAAAGAATGTACTCTCTCTGAATAGTGCATCGCTCGGGTAAGTTACTGGTTTTTTGAATATCAGTTTATTTATCCATTTTTGAATAATGGATAATTTTTTTAGATGACACTCTGCTACACCGCCCCACCCGATAATTCCGTAAGTGAGGTGTGGTTGCACCAGAGACAGATATAAGGTTTTTAATTGTTTTTCATCTAAAAAGTCGCGTAGATATTTAAATTTATGTAGTAGTCCCCGAAGTTTATTGGTTACACTTTTAGTATGTAAGTCCCATTTAAGATGCCGATCTAGGGTAATACCTAAGTACTTAATCGAGGATGCTTCGGGAATTTGAGTGTTATCATCTATAAGGTACTTACGCCTAATAAGGCCCAGTTCTTAAGATGGGCCACTTTCAATATTTTGTACGTCTAAAAGTTCAAATGAATTTAAATTTTGCGCCCATGTTCGGTTAGTGCCATAGACAAAATTGCAACTTCATAAATAAGGAAGACATTTGTCATTTTTGCAGTGGTTGCCAGTTTTTTATTGTCGTTGCAAAGGACTGACGATTTATAATCTTCTAATTTAAACCTTTTTAGTATTTTCTTAAGAAAACAAGAAGTTTTCGTGTTTTTTTTAAATATAGCGTTACTTGGGTTTATGGGCACTTGACTCAACGTAAGAGTTGTTTATATTATTTGTTAATTTTCATTTATAAAAAATAGTTCTTGTGGCGGGGTAAATTACCCTATAAAGGCCCATCACATCCTATGATGGCTCGGGCCAATCGAAGATATGAGACAATTCAGATGTTTTTGAAAAAAATATTTGGTCTTTAAATAAACATGTTTTTTTCAAAAGTGATTATTAGAATAACGCCACAACATTGTTATTTGTTGAGTCTATGTAGAGGTTTTTGTTTATTAGGTAAATTAAATTTTGCTAAGTCGAAGATGACCCACCGTCCAATTTGTGACCAAAAAAAACTTTTGTATCAGACTGATTACCTAAGAATATCATATAATATTAGGTCAAGTTTTACATAAATACTTATTTTTTGTTTTGATAGGGTTTATTGATTACATAATTAATATCGGGCTATGATAGGTGCCTATGTTCCTAAACAAGCCCACTTTGAAGGTTTTAAAAAACAATTAATATCTTAACGAATTGTTTTCAAACATGTTGATTTGTATGATTACTTTATTCACAAATAAATGAACTATGTTGTGATAAAGGCAGTTTTCACAAATTTATATTTCTTTTCCAGCTATTAAAATTTAGCAAAAAGTGGGCCTTACGGGCGCATGTACCTTATGTATTGGGCCAAAATTAGGCAAGTTATTTATATAGGAGGTAAATGGTAAATTCAAAAATATGCTACCCGATTACAAGTTGTATATCAGGCGGCGAGACTTTGAAAATTTAAAGGAGCTGCAAGACTTAGCACAAGAATTCGAAGCTATAGAGGACGAAAAGAAACGAGAAACCCGAGACCTTTTCAGAAACCAAGAATTCTCCATTCCGGAAAAATATGATGCTGGACATACCCGGAAAAATTGCAGGAATTCGTGGAAAAAATTCTGTTCACGTTGTGGCAAGGATGGCGTTTATAGCACTGAATGCTGCATAAGGCGCCAGGGAAACGAGTAACAGACTGGAGAAATAAGGAGTCGTCCCGGTCTGTAAATCAAATTTCGACTCCATGTATCCTCGCCACTACAAAGCCCACAACAAAAGACATCCGATATTTTGTACCATTAAAAATTGGAAACCGGACTTTTAAAGCATTAATCGATTCACGCACTATTAAAAATTATTCCGGAGGGAAAATTGCAAACGCATTCCAGCAACA
This sequence comes from Altica lythri, assembly GCA_964028335.1. Lineage (NCBI taxonomy): Eukaryota > Metazoa > Arthropoda > Insecta > Coleoptera > Chrysomelidae > Altica > Altica lythri. The sequence continues at coordinate 32,723,225 of OZ034803.1, read as the reverse complement.
CCTAGAAAACTACACAGGATGAACTAAATTAGCGAATGGTTCCTTCACGGAGATAACTAAGAAGTTAACCATCAAATGTGAGATCTACGATCAACAAGCAGTGGAAACATTTTTAATAATGTCTGATTTAACGAAAGAAGCTATAATAGGAGTTGAATTCCTGACAAAACACTCTATCGAACTAAAATTCGTCAAAGAAACGATAGGACAAGAAAACCAGCGTCCCGAAGAAGAATGCAACACTTTAAACGACACAACCGAGAGTAAGACGTTAGAACAATTTTTAAAAAGAGAGCTAAGAAAATCCGAGAACGTAAAAGGACCGACACACCTAATAAAACATAAGATAAAATTGACAAAAAACTGCAGCCCAGTTAAACAACCGTACAGACGCCACAATCCCGCGATGCTAGAAATTATCAACCAAGAAGTAGACAAGATGTTAAATGAAGGAACCATAGAACCCTCTACGAGTGGTTGGAGCTCACCAATTGTACTGGTGAAGAAAAAAGATAACTCATACCGATTCTGTATTGACTTTCGAAAAGTCAATGAGCTATCAGCAAAAGATACGTTACCTAGAATATCTGAAATTCTGGATAGACTTAAAGAATCTAACTTTATTTCTACTCTCGATTTGAAACAGGGTGACTTCCAGATACCCTTAGAAGAGTCAAGCCGCCCAATAACTGCTTTCAGCGTACCCGGAAAAGGTCATTACCAATTTAAGACCACCCCATTTGGCCTGCACTTCGCCGGAGCAACTTTTCAACGTCTTTTAGACAAGGTAATTCCTCCCGAAATAGAGTTTGCATTCGCATACTTAGACGACATCGTTGTTATATCAAAAACACATGAAGAACATCTAAAACACTTGCAAGAAGTGTTCCGAAGGATACGAGAAGCAAACTTGCAGCTGAACTTTGACAAGTGTACATTTTGTCAGCTGGAGCTAAGATATTTGGGGCATATCGTCGGTAGAGAAGGTATAAAGACCGACCCGGAGAAAACAAGTGCAATTACTGAGCTCGCAGCGCCGAAAAATGTACGCCAGCTCCGCCGTTTTCTAGGAATTACCTCATGGTATCGTCGGTTCATGGAAAACTATTCCACGATAGCAGGGCAATTAAACATGCTTTTGAAGAAGAATGTAAGGTGGAAATGGACCGATAAGCAAGAAGCTGCATTTAGGCAACTTAAAACAAAGCTGACTTCAGCACCCGTTTTAACTTGTCCTGATTTTACCAAGACATTCTACCTGCAAACTGCGGCCTGGGAGTTGCTTTAACTCAAAAAGAAGACGGTTATCGCATATGCTAGTCGTACTCTTACACCCGCCGAAACAAGATACTCCACAACCGAAAAGGAATGTTTGTCAATAGTATACGGCATAAAACAAATGAGGCCATATATCGAAGGATACAAGTTTAAAGTGATTTCGCATCACAAATCCTTAAAGTGGCTGAAAAACCTCAAAAATCCTTCAGGCCGTTTAGCCAGATGGAGTTTAGAACTGCAACAATACGATTTCGAGATTATTTACAGAAAAGGGGTCCTCAACAAAGTAGCAGACGCATTATCTCGACAACTGCAAGAAACAAGTAGCGACGAACCCGAACAAGAGCTGTTAGCATCAGCACTAGAAACCTGTGCATGGTACGATAAACTGTATGAAGATGTACTTAGGCAACCGGATAGATTCCCTGATTTCCAAATAACCAACGAAACCCTGTACAAGCATATTTGGAGTAGCCGAAATTTGGCGGATTCGGAATTTAACTACCCTTGGAAATTATGCGTACCAGGATATAGAAGAACAGAAATATTGTTAGAAAACCATGATAGAAACACAGCGGGCCATTTAGGAATTGCTAAGACCATTTGTCGAATAGCACAAAAATACTATTGGCCAAAAATGTTTAAGCAAATAGCCGACTACGTCAGGAAATGTACGAAATGTCTTCAGTATAAACCGTCACAAATGCAACCAGCCGGAAAGATGCAACCGCCCACTGTGGAAAAGCCATGGCATACTGTCTCGATAGATTTAATGGGACCATTTTCAAGATCTACAGCAGGAAACATCTTCTTGATAGTTATTCAAGACCGTTTTACAAAATGGGTCGTAGCCCAACCGATAAAGAAGGCAATTACAAAGCCAATCATAGATGTTCTTCGCTCTAAAATATTTATGCAGTTTGGCATTCCTAAAAAGATTATCTCGGATAACGGTACACAATTCACAAGTAATAGTCTTAAAAGCTTCCTAAACTCCTATGGCGTAAACCACGTACTCACCCCACCCTACTCGCCGCAATGTAATCCAGTAGAACGCACCAACAAAGTGCTAAAAACCATGATAGCTACATATGTGAAAAATAACCATAAAGAATGGGACAAGTTTATTCCAGAATTCTGTTACGCCATAAACTCGTCACGACACGATTCAACAGGATTTTCTCCAGCCCTTCTCAACTTCGGACGGGAATTAGATTCAGCAGACGGAACACCATTCCAGAATACGAAGGAATATGCAGATAACTTGGGTAAATTGGAATCGTAAAGAGAATTGGCAAGGGTGCATACGGAACATGCTGTCGAAGAACAAAGAAAACATTACGATCTAAGACGAAGAGACTGGCGACCTCACCCAGGAGATCAAGTCATGAAAAAGGAACATCATATATTCTCGGTTACTGATGCTTTCACTAGTAATCTGGCAACGAAATACTCAGGACCATACACTGTAACAGCAGTAGTGTCACCCGTAATAGTAAAGATAAAATTTCTGGGCAGAGATAACCGAAAGCAGATAACGGCGCATGCCAAAGACCTGAAACCAAGTGAAGTGGAAGACACCTTAGACTAATAACTATCCCCTTCCCAGAGAAAATCATATAAAACTAAGACCATAAGTCATCATTTGCAAAAAAATGTAGGCTACATTTTTTTTTGAAAGAAAGGGGGGTGTAACGATAACACAGAAACACCGCGTCATCGTTTGTACTTGCCAGCATTCCCACCATCCGTTCGAGGTGCGCAGCCAAGATACGACAAGTCGTCGAGACTCGCGCAGACACATTCATTAAGTGGGAGCACCGTTCAGCTGGGATAAAAAGGCGATGCCATCGCTTTAAAAAGGCAGTTCGACTGAGAGTACTGATCTTGGAAGAACTCCAGCCTGGGCTCTGGGTATTGACCAGTATCCCTGCCTTTGCAGCCGAGTATTCATCGGCTGTACCGTCCCGATCCTTGGGTATTGACCAAGGATTATCCTGCCCCGCAAGTGAGTATTGATCAGTTGCACCGTTCCGATCCTTGAGTATTGACCACGGGTTGTCCTACCCCGTAACCGAGTATTGATCGGTTACACCGTTCCGATCCTTGGGTATTGACCAAGGGTTGTCCTACCCCGTAACCGAGTATTGATCGGTTACACCGTTCCGATCCTTGGGTATTGACCAAAGGTTGTCCTAACCCGTAACTGAGTATTGATCGGTTATACCGTTCCGATCCTTGGGTAATGACCAAGGGTTGTCCCACCCCGTGACCGAGTATTGATCGGTTCAAACCCACCCTAACTATCTTATACTAACCGGAACCTATATTAAATTTATTTATTTACAGGGAGAACCATTTGGGGGCCAAATGGGTCGCAGATCCGATTAATTTTGTTTAATTTGTAGAGATTATATTTTATTTTCATTTTATTGTACATAATTTATTTTAGAAATAAATTTTTATTTAAGCTGAAACCGAATTTTACTGAGTCTGGTGTCTAAAAGAGCTACCCGTTACACCATGTGACTTGGTGTTTGGTTGTAAACCTGGTGAAGAAGTAGCCCGTGAACAATATGTCGCCAATCTTCAGAATGGAAAGGAGAATATACACAACCTGGTGCGTGGAAAACTTCAATTATCTAGTGATCGGATGAAGAGGTACTATGACACGCGGACAATGGAAAAGAGTTACCAAGTTGGAGATTTAGTCTGGCTGTATAACCCCCGACGGCGTCGAGGTATTTGTCCCAAATTATAGAAGAACTGGGAAGTTCCATACACCATCAAGAAGAAGATTAACGATGTCATTTATCGGATCGTGAAAATTCCCAGAGGGAAACCCGTCGTGGTCCATCATGATCGTTTGGCGCCTTACCACGGAAACCACAGTGGAGAGGTGCAGCAGCTCCAAGAAGATGGTTTGGCTGGCTCAAGGAGTGTGCGGGATTCCGATTTAGGAAATAACATTCCAGGAAGAATGAATCTAAGGAGGGGGCAGTGTAACGGGTTAGGACCTTAATTTGAAAGATTGTTTTTCTGTTATTCTATCAGTTTCTAAACACACTGACTAGATTAACTAATGTTTTTAGAAAACTCCAGAATGTTCATTTGTTGTATATAAGGGGATGTATGGGCAGTTAACGGCAGTTCAAGTTCAAATATTCACAAGAGTTTATTGTATTGTCAAGCAGTTTAGACGTTATCCAGCAGAGTTCTGTGTATCTTAACAATTTTGTAAATAAATTGTGTCAAAGTCCCTATAAGTGTTTCAATAAAAATAGGTGAGACAAAAATTATTAACTTCCCGCTAAAAAAAATTAAAATTTTTTTTAAAATCGGGAAGTTATTGGTTTCACCCCGTTTTTCGAAAATTGAGTTTTCATCGAATCTCAACGTTTTGAGGTCTTAGGAACCTCCCCTGACTATTTTTACGAGGGTGTCTGTATGTCTGTATGTACGTGTGGATGTGTGTGTGGATGTATGTAAACCTCTTATAACTTTTTAACGGCTTGACCGATCGGAATGAAATAAAAAGCTTTCCAAAGAGTTCCAGCTAACTTAGATTCCCTGTAAGTTTGAACCGATTCGAGCCGGAAGATTTCGAGAAATTTCAAAATAACTGAAAAAAACAATTGGTAAAAATGATGTTTTTTGGGCATATCTTTTTGGCTATTGCATCGAACAATTTCATAACCTAATCAGCTCCCAAGCTTAAAAAGCATCGTCGAATGCCGTTTTGCAAATTAAAATCGGTTGATTCGTTCGTGAGATATCGTTGTCGAAAAAATTCAAAAAAAGTTTTTTTTTTCAATAACTTAGAGATTTTTTGACTAATCGATTTTGCACTCCTAGTAACGTTTTTAGGTCTCAAAAAACTGCGTCGAATGCCATCTTGAACATCAAAATCGAATAACGGGTTAAAAAGTTATGGCTTTTTAAACATCAAAAAAAGTCAAAATACGTCACGTTACTATATATAGCTTTGCGGTTAAAATTAGCGGGAAGTTGCAAGGATGGCCTTTAAGGTCAACCTCTTTTCGAATTTTTCATTATGCGATTGTCTATAAAAAATGTATTTACAATTTTTTCCTAAGAGTCATCATTTCAGAGATATGGCGATTTAAAAAGTCGAAAATGTTGTGTTCTTCATAATATGTCTTAAGTAAACGATTATTTGAGATTGGATTTTCTGAAAATTTTGAAATTTTTAATGTCATTTAATATATTCTTGTTTGTAGGTATACTTTCTAAAAATTTCAAAATTTTCAAAAAATGTGTATGTATTTCAATGACCTGCTGGAGTAAGCATCTTCACAGCCCTGTTATACAATTCTAAGAATATAAACTTGAAAAAAAATCCAGTTTCTCATTTTAAATGTCCATACGGCCTTGAGCAACCGGTAGGTCTATTCCATGATCTATTATTCTTCTATTAAGTTAAAAATATTGTATGTAATTAAAAATAGTAGTATTGAAGAAGATTTAAGTGGTGTAGGTTATGACTAATTTGGGAAAATTATTAATTTGACTGATAATCGTCTAATAGACCTTCAACCATGCCGTCTTCTTCTTCTTCTTCCTGCTGGGTACAAGTGAATTGTTCAAAGACTGGATTTTTTTCATCTTTAATTGTTTATAACTTTTGGAATTTTTTATGTGCTAATACACGCTTTTGGCACATTTTTCTAGACGTCATTCCGGATCCAATAAGCTATCGAACATAATTTTAAGAGTAGTATCTCCATTTTGTACCATTTTCAACTTGTCGAGCAGGCTAATAAGGTGTTATTCGGCAGGTCTTTTTCATATCATATATGTTCTGTTTATAATTAGTATCTCCAATGTTTATAAACTGTTGTCTGTTTCTATAAAGTGTGATTTTTTTTTCTATAAGTAACTGCGGGCGCAAATATGTTTTTGTTTTAGTTTTAATTTTTTATTTTTATCTTGAATTCTCTCTAATTATAATAAATGCATAGTTTTAATTTATTTTTCGTTTTTTTTTTTGGGAAGATCAGTGCTGTCTGATCGCGGGCAGGCTGATCATGGGACCTTTTGATGGGGAGGGATAGTTATAAGTAGATTTTTTTTATTATATTCAAAGTGTATAAAAATTGTAATTGTACCTTCTTGTCCATAAATGAATTAAATAAATCGAAGGCAGCAAGTCATAATCTCATAATAAGGTTTTGCAAATAAGCAAACTTTAATAATAATAATATCAATAAAAATTAGAGAAGTTTAACCCTATGATTTCCAATCTTAATGATAATTTAACCTTAATTTATAGCATTCTAAAACATTCTTATGGTATATTTTAAAATATTAATTCCTATTGGTTTTTCGGTAATGACAGAAAATATATAAAGTGTTTGGCAGTTTCCATTGACAATTGTTTGTGTTGTTTGTTTTACACACGATATACATCATTATAATCTCCGCAGTTCTACAGCTTTAAATTATCAAAAAAAGGATTTGGGTTTGGTAAAATATCAATAATTTTATACAAAGCTTTTCCTTTATATCTGAAAGTAACTTTCAAAACAATAACAACCCACCAGTTTTAAAACATTAAAAACTGATGATTAAGGTTTGTATAATATTAAACACCCAATAATAATATTTTTGGTCCCATAATAATTTTATCAGTGTTGGTGTAAAACCTTTACAATACTGTGGTTAAATAATGGACTTTCGTATCCATATTATGGTAGCCATGATTCACTTTCTATTGTAAGACTAACTGTAACAATTAAAATTTCAAACTTATATGTATACTAGCTGACCCGGCCACGCGTTGCTGTGGCTAAGGTTTTTGTTATACTTATTACATTGTAGTAATCTATTTAAGAGGAACAGTGGTAGAACATCAGTCATGGGGACCACCATGCTTGTTTACATAGATGCCATTTGTAAAAAATATGGCGACCTCCATGACAGATTTTCTACTACTGCAACCCCTTAATACAATGAAATTATTATTTACGAATGAAGACGAAAACGTTAAAGCTGGTATAAAAATTCACTGGATTGATATTAAGCAAAAATCAATACAAAAGAATTTTAAAATTTATTATTATTTTTATTGAAGTTTATAACAAATGAGTATATTACTGTCACGCCTGGAGAGATTTGAGAGAATGTGCCTTAGTGTTATAGGATAAGGAGTAGCTTACTAAAGGCACTCCCGGCCAGGTATCCTGCTGAAGGCAGAAAACTAACCAAGGGTAAGATGAGATAAACAATAGGAAACAAACAACAAATATATTAACGAATAAATAAGCAATAAGAATGAGTGATAAACATTAAGAATAGGGAGTCTTACCAAATAAACTACATGGTGTTATGTCACACTTACTCACGAAAATACTTCAAGAGTCACAATTGCCCAGACCCCAGGGTCTGTTTTAGGGACACCCCAAAGGGTGTCTGACCTCAACAACCTGCTTTTAAAGTCAATTCATATTCTACGTGAGAATCAAAATTAAACTATTTAAACACATGCCAAGATCTAAAGTAATGACTTTGACCTGGTAAAATGTAATACATAACAATACAATAAAATATAAATTAATAAATTAATATGTAGGGCAAAACTACCCTATCACTTATGTGGCATTACAAAGTAAATAACATGTAACACTTTAACTTTTGGATGAATGAGGTAGGTAGGGCAGATAGTCTTAAATCTTTAACAATAATACTTATTATTTTCAATTTAATTTAGCACTAATCGGAACACAATATTTTTGGTTAACCTGTCTTTAGCTAACACAAACAGATTCGACGGTTTCCCTACACGTGAACATGCAACATATAGTTGCCCAGTTTATTAAACTATATAGTTTCAAAGCACATGCCACAACTTTTTATGTTAAAACTTTTCAATAATTAAAACTGAATTTAAGTGTCATCTCAACAATGAACAGCATCCTTGATATTGCAAAAATATTAAGTCATGCAACGCTGTGATTGATCGTAGAGAGGATTGTTTCCTTGTTAACTAAATCAAGGGTAGTTGTATCTAAAAACTTTCTAAAATAGTTTATTTTATTAACAGTTAAATTAAAATAATAATTACTGTTTTCACATGTAAAAACAAAAACAAAAAAAAAATTCCCTCTGGCGTAATCGATCCCATTACCATAAACCAACCGAAATGTCATAATCGCCGCTGATCCAAATTAGCTACCAAGACTTTACATAAAAACTTTCAAAATGATAATATCATATTCAATATAATAACAATTCAATAAACAAATAATTTACAATAAAATAATATTGCGACTATAAATAAAAGCTATCCTATTTTTCAAGTTGAATCAAACTGCACACGGTGTGCAAATTTGATTAAAATCGGTTAAGTAGTTTGGGAGTCCATTGCGGACAAACAACGTGACACGTAATTTATATATATTAAGATGTGTGTTAGAAGGCTGTAAACTGTAAAACTGCAATTTTTATTATGATATAGCTATACAATAAATCAATAATAAATATTTTACCTCATCCGTGATACGAGATCGTATTGTACTTAAAATCTAACAATAAAAACTCGCTCGGGCAGTCAACTCTCGCACTCGTTAAAAATCGTCTTGTTTCACCCCTTGCCGCACAATATACTATTGTCTAACCATTTCTTAACCCTATTGATCCCCTTCTCACTTTTATATTTTACCACTTCCTAGTTGTTGTATGTAAATACTATAGCGGTGTCATCAGCATAAGCGACGATCTGTCCCTCCACATCACTGTTCAATAAATTGTTAATAAACATGTTGAAAAAAAGCAGACCCAACACTGTACCTTGTGGCATACCGCTTCTCACTAGCATAGGAGAGCTTTATGTGATTCCGATCATAACAGTTAGAGTGAGATATATGAGGTAGCTTTTCAACACACTTAATGCAAGTCCTCTTACTCCATAGTGTTCTAATTAAAGTAAAAGAAGCTCATAAGAAAAGGAATCAAATGCCTTTGCGGAAGCGAAACTGTTTACTGAAAATAACTTTGTGACCGTTAAAGTGACTGTTTATTCTGGAAGCAATAAATTTTTCAATAATTTAAGCAAACTGGCTTGTTGGGCAGTAATTTCCAGGGCAACATTTATTTCCATCTTTAAAGACTGGAGTGACAGTCGAACGCTTAAAATCAGTTGGAAATCCACCTTGCTGAAAAGACATATTAGTTATAAAAACTAGAGGTGGTATTAAAATGGTACACCACCCTTTAATAACGCAGGCGCCAATCCTGTCACAGCCAGCCGCAGAGTTGCTTTTCAGGCTCATCACAATATTATTTACTTCTTGATAATCAACAAGAGTTAAGAAGATTTTGTCGCTAACTGTTTTACGCTTTAAATTATCTAAATTGGACTTAGTTGATTAAAATTACATTTACACTTCTTATATTAATATGGAAAACGTTTATGCCTACCTGACTAACATTCTTACTCAACATTACCTTACAGTCATAAACATTATCTGTTTTCAATGTCTTCACATCACCCACAGCATTCTCCAATCTAATATCATCCAAGTTATCTAGGATCTTTTGTTTTGTGTCATCAAGTTCAGTACTACATAATAATATCTTACAACCTACAAAATAATATAAAAATAAGGCCATACAATTTTTTACAACCAATACACTTAAATTAAGTAGCTACTAGGTAAACAATAATAATAACATTAGCCCGAAAATTAACTAAACTCAAGATTAAGTAAAAACAAATATTAAAATTTGTCTAACTACACTAGAGCCATAGACAAAATTATCTCTATTATTTCTGACTAGAACTCTCAAGCAGGATTGTAGCTGTTCGTGTATAAAGTGCCATCTATCCTAGCAAGAAGCACCTATTATATAATCTCTCGTTTTATTGATTATCTTGGTAATAGCGTTCTCCTGCATTGCACAGTATTTCAGTAGTCATATTCTGTAAGTAGTGGTTAAATATGACAATAGAGGAACTGAATAAGTTATCAATATTTAAAACTACCACGTATTATAGTTGATAAAGTTATAATGGATTTTATTAATGCTAGAAGAAGGTTTCGAATCTTGTAAGTATAATCACTATTAGTAAAAACAGTCTTTATATGTATTTAAACATTTAAACTTACCTGTTTGTGCTGATTGTTGAACGTAAATTAATACGTACAATCGCAACCAGGGGGCGCATTTTTTTCGTTATTATACTCACTGTTTGAGGCACGTTTGCGGTTTGAGCCCTTCCAGTTATTTTTTACTTAATAAGTGGTAGAGGTGGAAAATTACTGATAGTTTTCACTATCGATAGTTTTCGATAGTCAGAGTCACAAATATTGATAGGTTTCGATATTTGCTTCATATTAAAAGAATAAATTTTATTGAGGTTTTTTTAATGAAATATTAGGTAAAAATCCAATTTTTCTTGTTTAGAAAAACTAAGATATTTACATTTTTGTTTTTATTCTTGATCGGGTATCTGTAATTATATATCCATAACAAATAAATACTCTCTCAGATTCTGCAGAAGATGCAGTTAGGTATACACAAAGTTCTAACAGGGGTACTAGTTAACAATTAATCTAAAAATGTAAAATTTATTTTATAAAATGAGAATTATTAAATTTAAGATTTTCCAAAATGAGAGTGGATCTGTATCGTCAGATAAGGTTGTTATTTTCAAATACACACTTTTTGATTTTTATTTCAATTTAGTTTTAACAAATGAAAATAACGATTTTTTTGAGGAGAAGTTTCCGGCTGAGGTAGGTCCTGAGATTCAAGAGATTTCCGTAGTTGTGTTAATTCTCTCATTGGCATTTCATTTTTTATTTTCGCCTGATTTGCATTGTCCTAAGATCTGAAACCTTTCTTTTTAAATCGTGGATCAAGAATAGAGAAATTTAGTATAAAGAGTAGGTACTCTTAATCTTGTAGCGTAGACCCAATTATTTTTCCACTGTTAAAACTATCTGATCAGCTATTAACCATTAATCTTATATATATATTGATATGGATTTTTCTTCTTGGAACGGGTTCTTTCATTGAGTTGTGGGAACGTGGTCTGGGATTTTTAAATCGGTTGTCTAGATTAAGTAATTTTTTTGATATTGTATTGTTTTTGTTTAGTTGATAGATTGTTTTATATGGAGATGATTATTATATTTTTGAATTTTGATTTGATGGAAGAACATTGTATTGTCAAAAATGATAAAAGAAATAAAAAATTGTATAAAACTGAATATTGAAATTTAAATTTATAACAAATAATTAATTAAAACCATAAATAGAAATAGAAAATATAAAACAATAAAAGAAACAAGCAACAAAAATAAAAAGAAACCTGAGATTGGAAATATGGTAAGCAGTGCAGTCCAAGGATAGAAATAATATGGTGAGACAAATGGAATAATAGGAAGAAGGTTTTTCCTGAAAGATTGCAGTAAGAAAATTGATTTTTGGAAATTACAAAGAAGATTTTATTATACATTTTTTTAAATTGATTTGTGAAGACAATCCATTTAAAAATCTTGGATCCGCGACCTATATTCATAATAAGGAGGGTGTTCCCATAGGGAGGATCCATATCAATTGGCGCCCTAGAACGTGTGGCTGCTTCGACACTAAGGGTAAGAAATTTTTTTTACTATCAGGTGTCAAGCTTACTTTATTTATTATAAACAGTGTGAAAGATTAAATAAGTTGTAATAAGTATATGAAATTAAGAGGGGGAAAGAATACAAATGTTAAAATGTTAGAACAAGGGGATAATAGTGATAATCAGGAAAATCAAATCAGTCAGGATAGAGAGGGTATTGAGGATAGTCAAAATAGGCAGGGTAGTCAGTATAGTAAAGATAATAAGGGTAATCAAAGTAATCAGGATAGTAAAATGGGGGATAGAAAGGAATCATGGGAACAAATGATGGAAATGTTAAAAAATATAAACAAGAACATGGTTTCTATGAAAAAAGAAATAAAACAAGATATAGAAGCAAATAACAAAAATACTGAAGCGATAAAACAAGATATGAACAAAAATAAAGAAGAAATAAACAATAATATGGAGTCTATGAAAAAAGAAATGCAAGAAATGAACAAGAATATGGATGTAATAAAAAAAGACATGAATAAGAATATGGATTCTATAAAAGAAGAATTCAAAAATGAGATGAAGAAACAAATGGAAATAAACAAACAAAAATTGGAAGAAACAAAGAAAGAAATAAGAACTGAAATAATAGCGAGAATAATGGAAGTAGAGGAGTTACAAGAAGTGAAAATTAAAACAATTATTAACAAGGAATGTAAAGAAGAAATAAAGGAAATCAATATTAATACAAATAAAAAATTGAATGATTTAGAAAAGATAATAAAACAAGATACAGTAAAGAAGATAAATGAGATAGAAGAAAAAGTAGAAGAAATAAAGACAGTACAAGAAGAGGAACGTGAAAAGTTAGTAGAAGAACTGGACAAAAGAAACATTTATAAAAATATAAATAATATGGGAATAACTAAAATTGAACATAAATTTAATGGGAATATTAATAAAACTCATCCAAAAATTTTTATAAGAATGGTGAAGAATAAATTAAAATGGCGTAGAGATCAAGAAGAAAAAAGAGAATACCTGCGTGAAATGTTGAATGGACAGGCATTAACATGGTTTGCCAGTAAAGAAAAAGAAATATTTGAATTAGAAGAATTTGAAAAGATGTTTTTAAATTATTTTTGGGGTGATTTTGTTCAATCCAAATTTAGAAAAAAATTATATTATGTAAAATATCAGGAAAGGGGAAAGGTCTCTAAATTTGTAAGAAAGATATATACAGGGAAATATCAGGAAAGGGGCAAGGTATGCAAATTTATAAAAAAAAGTATATGTAGGAAAGTATTAAGAAAGGGAAGAAGCGTTTCAAAATTTAAAACAGGAATTTTGTAAAAAGTTAATAGTATATCATCCAAATTATCATGAAAAGTTTATATTACGTACTGATGCATCAAAAGATAGGTTTGCGGGGGTATTAATTCAAATTCAGAGGGGAGTTGAAGTTCCAATTTGTTTTGTATCACGGATAACAAAGAAATATGAAAAAAATTATAGCGTATCAGAATTAGAGTTAGCGAGTATCATATTCTGTATAAACAAATTACGGTTTTATTTATTAGGGGGAAAATTTTATGTGGAAACTGATCATTTAGCATTAACATCAATTTTAAGAAATAGATTTGGAAATAATAGAATTCATAGGTGGATATTGAGTTTACAAAAATATGATTTTGAAATTAAATATATAGCAGGAAAAGTAAATATTGTATCAGATGCATTAACAAGGGAAGAAAAAACTGATAATAGGAAAATAATTAAAATAGGGGTGAATAAAATGAAAGATATAGAAGGAATATATTCATTAAATCAAATATTAGAAGATCAAAGAAAGTTAACAGAAAAAGAAAAAAATAGATCAATAGTACAGAATAATATAGTGGTTAAAAAGGTGGGAGAAATAGAATTGTATGTAATAACTGAAGAATTAGGGACAAGAATTTTAAAGGAATTACATTTGGAATATGGGCATATAGGAGCAAGAAAAATATGGTTAATTTTTAGGGAAAATTATATATGTAAAAGGGACCATATGAAATTGTTAATGAGAATGAGGGAAATAGTTATATAATTAAATTTATTGGAAGCGAAGAAATTCGTGGAATGTTTAATGTTAATGATTTATTTGTGTATAAAAGTTAAAATTGGAATAATTAAAGTTAAAGCTTGACAACTGATGGTGAAGAAAAATTTCTTACTGAAAGGAAATTTGATTTGGCAAGGTGAAGTAATTCACCAAGTCAAATCAAATTTGGGGGAAATTGATATGGATTTTTCTTCTTGGAACGGGTTCTTTCATTGAGTTGTGGGAACGTGGTCTGGGATTTTTAAATCGGTTGTCTAGATTAAGTAATTTTTTTGATATTGTATTGTTTTTGTTTAGTTGATAGATTGTTTTATATGGAGATGATTATTATATTTTTGAATTTTGATGGAAGAACATTGTATTGTCAAAAATGATAAAAGAAATAAAAAATTGTATAAAACTGAATATTGAAATTTAAATTTATAACAAATAATTAATTAAAACCATAAATAGAAATAGAAAATATAAAACAATAAAAGAAACAAGCAACAAAAATAAAGAGAAACCTGAGATTGGAAATATGGTAAGCAGTGCAGTCCAAGGATAGAAATAATATGGTGAGACAAATGGAATAATAGGAAGAAGGTTTTTCCTGAAAGATTGCAGTAAGAAAATTGATTTTTGGAAATTACAAAGATGATTTTATCATACATTTTTTTAAATTGATTTGTGAAGACAATCCATTTAAAAATCTTGGATCCGCGACCTATATTCATAATAAGGAGGGTGTTCCCATAGGGAGGATCCATATCAATATATATATATATATTATAACATATATGAAAATGTAAATGTATATTATTAATTGTTTATAATTTTGTGTTGTTTATCTGATTATATGTTATATTTAAAATGATGTAAATTTAAAATAATTATATTTAATTTTAAATTTTGATGTGAATTGAATTATTGTTTATAAATTTTTTTATCAACGACTCTATCTCAGGGCAGAATCCAATGTTTTATTTTATTAATTTGATATTGTCTTGAAATTATATGCATAATAACTATTATGTACCAAATGATACCTATGGATGTTTAAATTAAAAAGAAGAAGATCTGTAACCTATCTTCTCGTCAATGTGAGATTCTATGATTACTAATTATGTGAGTAAAATGATATGAAAAGATTAATAAATGGTGGTATTATACATATCAAAAAATTCTTAAAACTAATAAAATATGTGAATAGAGTAAAAGTGAAAATGAGGAAATTAATTGTTCATCCAATTATATATATAAAACACAAGAAAGTTCTTTATTAAGGTGAATAGTGCAATATTAATACCGTGACTCCAGGATCTATGAATTCTCTCAGCTAGTCTGCTACAGGATTATCAAAAGAAACCATAAACTCGTTCAAGAAAAAGGTCTTCTAACTGCTTAATGAACTCTGCAACGCTGGTATGTACTTATTCCTTCTTTCTATTTAACACGTACTTGGAAATTCAAGATGACATTCATAGCACCATTTGCTATCACGTTCTCATCTTCTGATTTCTTTTATTTATATAAAAATTAACTTTCTGCTTACCAATATACTTTAGTTTTCTTCTTACAGACGTTTATAATAATATTCAATTACTCAAGACTGATTTATATTGAAATTTTTTTATAAAAATCGTAAAAAATTACAAGAGCAAATTTAACACGTCTTTTTTCTTTCTGAACAAAAAACAAGAGAGAGTCGTTTAAAATCAACAACTTCCAAAACAAAAATAACAAAAAACAACTATCCTAACAATTCTTATTAGTATCTATCTGATGCCTACTTGACAATAACTTAATTTATGACATCCGTGCACTTGATTAATTTCTATTTACAATTTATCTTATACCTAGGATTCTTATACAAATTTATGTTTTTTATTTATTACTATTAATATTAAAACTTTTCATTTCATTCTTTTAATAAATTTTTTCATTTAAAATTTAAACCATAATAATAATTTTTAAATACTCATATGCATTAGTTAATACAGCATATAATTCTACATTTAATTTATATTTGAACTTATTCTTTGCATAAAAAAAAATATTATTTCTAGCATACTTTCTCAGACAAATTTCTTGTTTTATAGAAAGAAAATTACATGATTCCTTTTATTTATAATTATGAATATATCATGGTACTCCTTATATTTTATTTTTAAATTTATGTTTCCTTTTTTAGGAACGAAGAAAAAATTAAAACAACACTAAAACTAAGGAACTTGAAGAAAATTAATACTATTTATATACAACCTAAACTTTGTATTCTGCCCAGGATCAAGAATATTCCTTTTTTTTAATGAATTTATTAATAACTTAATTTGATCTGTTCTTTAATTTATAACATATAATAGGATAATATCACAATATATATATATATATATATATATATATATATATATATATATATATATATATATATATATATATATATATAAGATTAATGGTTAATAGCTGGTTAATATATATTATAACATATATAACTTGCTAAGAATTATAATATATAAGTTATTATGCTATAAATAAAATTTGCCTTGTAGTTTATAAATTTTGAACGTTGAATTTTATTTAAAATCTTTATATAGGCAAATTAGTTTTTATGATTTCATTTTTTATGAATTTAGATTATATTTATTTATTTATTTATTTATTTATTTATTTATTTATTTATTTATTTATTTATTTATTTATTTATTTATTTATTTACCCGACACTGACTCTTTTCTCATGGGCAGAATTCAATGCAAGTTTAAATAAATTATATACTATTGGATAAATATAAAAATTTACTACTCTTATATACCAAATGACATGATTTCGTTCAGAATTTAGAAAGAGAAGAAAATTTATAACCTTATTTTTTTTAACAAGCGATTGAAAATTAAACGAATGTTTAAAGACTTGGCTTATTAAACAAAATGAAAATGAAAAATCTAATAATTATTACAACTTGAAATAACAGAAATAAACTTATATAATAAGGAAATAGTGATTAGTGAAATAGTGAAAATGTTCGTACCATATTTATAATAAAACACAAAAGTTTTTTATTGTTAATAAAGAACGAACTTATACCAGTTTCTCGTAGAACTTCTTAAACATTTAGATGACTTCAAGCCTGGATTTAAATATGATCTCCATAACCATAAAAAATTTCATCAAAAATCTCTGGATAATCCGCTAACTCTATATACTGCTCTAAAGGTAAGTGAATTCTATTACTTTAACGTATTATCTGCTACAATTCTCTTCTAAATTTACTTCTAAAGTGTCTCATACAATCTACAGCTCCACTCTGATATTTCTGGACTTTATTTTTTTATATATATCAGATTTTCTGCTTACCATACATACTCAATTACTTCTTATTTATATTCGCTATACTTTTATATCAATTATACTCGATTATTTCTATCTTTTTTAATAAAAACTCAATTTTTAAAACAGAACAAAATTTAATACGTCTTTTCTCTTCAATCTCCAAAAAACAAGAGAGCGATTACAAAATCAACAACCCCTGAACAATTGAAAAATTCAACAAACTTCGACTACCTATCTATCTAGTGTCTTTTACCTAATTGATAATTTTTTTACATAAATTACAAATCAGAATACTCGATTTCTAATACAGTTTAAACAATTATTTATATTCAAAATCCTGTTACCTTTGAAATGACCTTAAAATCACATATTTATTAAACTATCATCTAAAATACTTTTCTATTTTAGGATTTTTCATTTTCATCAAAATCAATTCTATAAAAATAAATATGATGCTTTAAAATTCCAATATTGATTATTGTAAACGTAAGTAAGTTCCAATTTAATAAATGATTTAAATTATTCTTAATTTAAAATTTATATGTCTTTAGCATTGATATTTTCACACTCAACTTTCTTATTCTATTTAAATATGATTCCTTAATTTAAATCATTATAAAACAACAATATGTATAATTATAAATTGATATAAAATCCTTTTTTTTTTAATTTTCAAATATTTAATTTTCTTGTTTAAAAAAAATCATTTAAATTTAAAGTATAACAAACAACTATATGCTATTTTTTTTACAAATAGATATGTTTTAAAACTCACATTTGATATTCATTTATTTTCTCTTTTTTAGGAAAGAAGAAAGAAAACGAAAAACTTAAATATTAACAAAATTTGAAGAAACTTATACTAACTGTATGGCTTTGTATTCTACCCAGAGATCAAAATTGTCCTCTTTTAATTACTATAATTGTAGCGGAGTGATGTAATAATTAAAAAGGGCTTAAAGATTTTAATGATTGAATAGGAAAGTTAGTTGTTACCTTGATTTGTAGGCGCTGGTTCCCTTCAATTGAGCTCTTCCAGATTCTTAGGCCGCGTTCACCAAAGGTTGCGTAACGCGGGCGGGAATACGATACACTAACCGCTAACCGGCCGGTTTTAAGCTTTAGTAATGTTTTAATGGTAATAATTTTGTAAATTATATTGGAACTAATATTGTAATCGCCTTTGGTATGTCCAGTGGATTTTACCTTTTTCTGTTTGTATTTTCGAAACAAAAGCCACCGCTTCGTCCGAGAATCTACGCCAAACTCGTTTCCTTCTTCTTATTGGAACAACTTAGGAAAAAGGGACAGAAGAAGGAGTGGGATAAATAAAATATAATTTAGGGGAGAGAGGAGCAGATTGTAATTAATATTATACTTATAATTATTAATTATAATTTTTAAACTACAAAATAAATAAGCCAAGACGGAACATTCCACCCGCTTAAAATGAACCATCATTTTACAAACAAAAATGAATTTAAAGAAGTATATATTTAAGCTTCGCCAAATTATATGAGAGAGAAAAAAAAAATTAAAAATTCTACCTTACTACCTAAGTAAAAACTTAAAGTTAAATTAATTGCGAGGTAAAGCGCACACTTTGCTTACAGGGCGCTGAATTAGACCTTTACTGGTCCGGAGGGTTACTACCCTTACGACGCCATCTTTACCGGGGTGTACTTGAGCAACTCGCGCAATGCTCCATTTTAAAGGGGGTAAATTTTCATCTTTAACTAAGACTAGAGTGTCCAAATCTATGTTTACCGTTCTATCGGTCCAGCGACTTCTCTGTAATAAAGTATGAAGATATTCATTACTATAACGCTTCCAAAAGGTTTGATGCATATGTTGCAATAATTGCCATCGTGACAAGCGATTAATTTTAATATGAGCCAAGTCAGGCTCAGGAAAATAATTTAAGGGTTGCAAAGTTAAAAAATGGCCAGGAGTTAACACATTGAGGTCGTTTGGGTCAGAACTTAGAGGGCATAAGGGCCGAGAATTAAGGACACCTTCTATTTGTACAAGAACAGTATTTAATTCCTCGTAAGTAAGAATTTGTAGACCAACTATTTTAGAGAGATGAGTTTTTACAGAGCGAACACCACTTTCCCATAAGCCACCAAAATTTGGCGCGGCAGCGGGGTTAAAGTGCCAAGTTATTTTTTCTCTTTCAACCGCTAAGTGCATATATTTGTTAATTTCATTCCAAGCACCACAAAGGTTAGTGCCTCGATCACTATAAATATCATTAACCTGTCCACGTCGCGAAATAAATCGACGCAAACAAGCAAGGAACGCTTCACTGGTTAAATCAGAGGCCAACTCGATATGTACTGCCTTAGTTGCCATACAGATAAACAGACATACATACGCCTTTAAAACTTTAGCACCACGAGTTCTATTTGTCGTGATAGAAAAGGGGCCAGCATAATCTACACCGACAGATCCAAAGGCCTTAGTAGTTGAAAGTCGAGCAAGAGGTAATTGACCCATTAAGGGTTGAATAGAAAGAGGATTAATTCTAAAACAATTGTAGCACTTTGAGATAACTCTTCGAATAGTTCGTCTATAAGAGATAATCCAATATTTCTGAGACAGTAAATATTGTAGAGTTTGAGGACCTGGATGTAAATAAATTTTATGAGTATATTCTATGATTAAATTAGTTAAGCGATGGTTAGAGGGAAGCAATATTGGATGTTGCTTATCATACAGCAACTTAGCATTTTTTAAGCGACCTCCAACGCGCAAAACACCATTTTCCAGAAAGGGGGTGAGTTTTCTAAAAGGTTTAGGGAGGCGTTTTTCTGATTTTAAAGCTGAAATTTCTTCGGAAAAAACCTGATGTACCAATTTTATAAGGAACAAAAGTGCATCTTCTAACTCAAAAACAGAAAAATTTGTGTTTTTTTTATTTGTGGGGTATCTACAATTATTAATAAATCTTAGTATATAGCACATAGATCTTTGTATATTATGTAAACTGGAAAATCGATTTAGAAATTTATCTACGTCAGAAACGTTAGTAAAGAGTGAGAAAGTTGTTTTGCGACGTTCTTCAGAGGGTTCATAAAGTTCAAAATTACTTTGTGGCCAAGTGTTAGAGGGTTTACTAAGCCAAAAGGGCCCCGCCCGCCAAAGGGTATTGTTCAGTAAATCTAGCGGTAAAAGACCGCGCGAGCCAGGGTCCGCGGGATTATCTTTAGAGACTATATGATGCCAGTTAGAGGGAGGTATTTTTTCTTGTATATAGGCAACTCTATTTGAAACAAAAGTATTCCAATTGCGCGAATTACCTTTTAACCAACATAAGACAATGGTACTATCTGTCCAGGCAAAAACATTAGAGATATAAATTTTATGATTATAAATTTGTTGAACAAAATAAAGTAAAGAGCTGAGCAAGACTGCACTGCATAACTCGAGGCGAGGGATAGATAATTTTTTTAAAGGAGCTATGCGTGATTTTGCAATAACAAAATGAGTTTTAATTGAATAATTCTTTTCTAAGACCCTAAGGTACACTACAGCACAATAAGCATTTTGACTAGAGTCACACATGCCATGTAATTCAGCAGATAAGAGATTTTTGACATTAATAATTTGACGTGGAAATTTTATGTCAGATAAAACATGAAGTTGGGAGCTTATTTTATTCCAAGAGTCAGAAATATTTGGGGGAACTTGAGAATCCCATTCAATTGCACTAACCCAACAATTTTGTATTAAAAGTTTTAGAGTAACAGTTAGAGGTACGAGAAAACCGAGTGGGTCATAAATGCGTGCGAGTTCTGACAACATATTTCTCTTAGTACAGGGCAAATTTCTAGGAGCTACTTTAAAAGTAAAATGATCGGATTTAAAATTCCATAAGAGACCTAAAACTTTAAGGGTAAATTGAGAGTCTAAATCAAGAGAACATGGATCAACTTGACAATCTGAGGGGGGTAAGTGAGACAAAAGAAGAGGGTGGTTGGACGCCCATTTACGCAAGACAAAATTACCTGTTTTGAGAACAGATATTAAATCATTTTGGAGTTTTAGAGCTTCGTCTAAAGAATTTTGACCTGACAGTAAATCGTCTATGAAGATATCGTTTTGTAAAGTTTCACAAGCGAGAGGAAAATCTTTTTCTTGTTCTCGTGCTAGCTCTTTGATTGTTCTAAGTGCTAAATATGGACTAGAACTGACACCAAACGTAACCACTTGCAATTCAAAATCTTGAATAGGTTCTGAGGGTGAGAAACGGTACAAAATTCTTTGATAGGGTGTGTGTTTTGGATTAATTAAAATCTGACGATACATTTGTTTAATATCTGCGGAGAAAACTATTGAATGGAGTCGAAATTTTAACAAAATAGAGACAATGTCCTGCTGCAATTTGGGTCCCGTTAAGAGGCAATCATTTAAGCTCTTATTATTTAAATCCACTGCGCTTGCGTCAAATACCACTCTAAGTTTTGTGGTTGAACTCTCTGCTTTAATAACACAGTGGTGTGGAATATAATAAAAATTATTTGTTGACTCAGTAGGGGGAGATACATTTTTCATTTGGTTTAAGAGTAAATATTCTTTTAAACACTCGCTATATTCAGCGTAAAGAGAAGGGTTTTTTAATAATCTTTTTTCTAGAGAAATAAATCTTTTTAAGGCAATATCTCGAGATCCCGAGAAAGAGGGTTCGCCCCCCTTGAATGGTAATTCAACAACGTACCTTCCATCGGTATTCCTAAATGTTGAATTTTTAAAGCGTTCTTCGGCGTTTAAATCGTCTGCAGAGAGTTTTGAGGTACTGGGCACTTCTTCTAAAGCCCAAAATTTTTTAATAGAATTTTCAAGAGAGGATTCTTGAGTAGTTAAAAAAGTATCTATTGAGGGAGTACAATATTGAGTATAAATTTTTCCCATGATTATCCAACCAAATATAGTATCGAGGGCCACTGGTTTATCCAAAGTGGTGAATTTAGAGCTACCCTTAAGTAGAAAACCAAAAATATCGGCTCCTAAGAGAATGTCTATTGGACTAGATTTATAAAAGTTAGGATCCGCTAAATGCAAATTAGAAAACTCAGAAAAGCTTTCTTTGAGTAAAGAAGTAGAGGGTTGATTAGGACAAATTTTGGGTAAGATTATAAAATCTAAAGTATATTGAGGATCGGGTATACCTACAGGTTTTATGATACATTCACAAGTACCCGAAGACTGAGAGCGAGTTTGAGCTATCCCACAAATATTGGTGGAGTTCGGATAAGAGATTAAGCCCAATTTCTTAAAACACTTAGAAGTGATAAAATTGCTTTGAGAGGCAGAGTCAAGAAGAGCGCGCATAGGCCTGAAATTTCCAAAAATATCTTTTACTTCTATAATAGTTGTAGAAAGTAATGTGGTTTTCGAAACCTGTGAGATCGGACTAGAAATGTCATCACCCAGATTAAAAGTAGAGTTTGAGAGAGAGCAATTTGAAGCATTATTTTGAGTAACTGAGCTTTGTGTATTAGAGATACAACAAGTATTTTGCACATTTGAGAGAGAAGCTTCAGTTGAAGAATTATTATTTTGGGGGGTATAAATATTTTGAGGAGTACAATTATTCTGAGGAGTATTATTATTTTGAGGAGCATTATTATTTCGAGTCTTAGCGTCCATATGTAAAAGAGTATGATGTTTACGAGAGCAAGTTTGACAAAATATCTTACTATTACAATGCCAAGCGGAATGTCTGGTGCCCAAACAGTTGGTGCACCAACGTTTTTCTTTAATGAGGCCAAATCGCTCGGATGGGGGTTTGGCCAAAAATACAGGACAATTATATATGTCATGTTCGTGCGTACACAATTGACAGCTTCTTTTATTTGGGGTTGAGAAATTATTGGAATTAGCGACGAAACTAGCAACAGGTCTTGCCTTAAAATTATTATTATTCTGAGAGTTAGATTTCTTATCATTAAATTTGAAATTATTTTTTTGTTTTTCAAAATCATTTGATTTACCCTTAAAATTAGTGGAATATGAAACTGTATCAAGAGCGGCGCATTGCTTATTTAAAAATAAAACTAAAATATCAAATGTTTTATTCTTATTGTTCACATCTTCCAAATCAGATCCACATTCTAATTCGAAGCGTGTAGCAGTGCTCTGGTCTAACCTATCAATAAGCATGTTAAACAAAATAAAATCCCAGGAGTTCGTGGGATAACCAAGATTTTTTAGCACTGAGAGATTTTCCAAAAACGTATCAATAAGAGTCCTTAAAGCAATGGCATTCTCGGGATTAGAGATTCTTTTGGTTGATTCTAAAGAAACCCAATGGCTATGAGCAATTAGGCGAGGGTTGTCATATCTTTTCTTTAACGCTTGATATGCTACTATATAATTATTAGCTGTCAATGGAGTACATTTTACGAGAGAAAGAGGAGCTCCTTTTAAGTAGGTTAAAAGATAATTGAATTTTTCTATATTAGAAATGGACGCATTATTATGTATTAGAGAGTCAAACATATCTATAAACGTTTGCCACATTTGGAGGTTACCATCAAATACCGAAATTTGTATCTTTGGTAGTTTTGCATTCGGTTTGGCAGAAAGAGTGGTTTGAGCCTCAGGTTGCGCAAATTTAACTTGTGCTAGCATAACATCAAAAAGAGACGCATGAATTCCTTCAATTTCATATTTCATTAAGTCAAAGTTAATCAAAACGTCTTTTTGCACTTCAAGATCCTCAGTATTATCGAGCCCGGCATAAATAATAATTATGGTATTGTGAATTTTCATGAAATTTTCACAAGTTGTTTCCAGGCTTTTAAAACGACACTGAAAGGTAGCATGTTTATCAGCATCATTTTCGGCAAGTTTAGCAAGTGAGTGCAATTGTTGCATTTTAGTAATTTCAATATCGCGTTGAGCTAAATATTGCTTGATTTTCTTAGGATCAGCCATTTTAAAGAAATAAGGCTCAAAAAAGAATATATATATATAAATTTCAAACGTAGCAAATTTCAAGATTTTTATTATTATTTCAAATAAAATAAAGGTTTTGAGTGTTTTATAGCATTAATAAGCGAGAGAGATAACGAAAGAATCAGTAAAATTATTTCTAAATAAAATAAAAATTTTAAGAGTTTTTTGGATAGTGCGTAAGCAAATTTATTTGCTTTAAGATTTTCTAAAGATTAAATATGTAGAGAGTTTGAGGAAAAAATGCGAACTAGAGAGAGAGAGAGAGAGAGAGACTATACAAAATATTCGCATTAAATCCTCAAAAAATATGTTTACTTACTGGACATAAATTTACCGAAAACATTTATAGTATTTCAAGTTCAAGGTTATAAGTACAGAGAATATTAATATTTAAAATATCAAAATTAAAAAGAATAAATGAACCTTGAAATAGGTATATAGCGTAAAAACTTGTAAAACTTATCACCGAAACTCAAATTTTAGCTAGGGGCGATTGACGTAGCAATTTTAGAAAGATAATATAGCGAAACTTAAATATAAAATTTCACAAAAAAAATTGGAATTTCTTTAAAATTACAAAAGAAATTAATATTTTTCAACAAAAAAAATATTGTTACAATGCGTAGGTATATAGGAACCAAAAAGGAAGGATCAAATTGAAGGAATCCAAGGTTTGAAGGACCAAAATGTAGCGGAGTGATGTAATAATTAAAAAGGGCTTAAAGATTTTAATGATTGGATAGGAAAGTTAGTTGTTACCTTGATTTGTAGGCGCTGGTTCCCTTCAATTGAGCTCTTCCAGATTCTTAGGCCGCGTTCACCAAAGGTTGCGTAACGCGGGCGGGAATACGATACACTAACCGCTAACCGGCCGGTTTTAAGCTTTAGTAATGTTTTAATGGTAATAATTTTGTAAATTATATCGGAACTAATATTGTAATCGCCTTCGGTATGTCCAGTGGATTTTACCTTTTTCTGTTTGTATTTTCGAAACAAAAGCCACCGCTTCGTCCGAGAATCTACGCCAAACTCCTTTCCTTCTTCTTATTGGAACAACTTAGGAAAAAGGGACAGAAGAAGGAGGGGGATAAATAAAATATAATTTAGGGGAGAGAGGAGCAGATTGTAATTAATATTATACTTATAATTATTAATTATAATTTTTAAACTACAAAATAAATAAGCCAAGACGGAACAACCAATGTATCGTAAAATTTGTAAACTCTTTCAATATTTACTCTTATTATCTATTTAATACATGATCATTAAAATTTTATATGTTATAGAATAAACTATATTATTTTGATTCTTTGAAATGGATATCTCTTATATGTACTTGTATATTTTAATTTCTTATTTTGTTTTATTTTTCTTTTTTAGGTATTGTGAAGAAGACGATTATAAATTATACCAAATTTACTACATTTGCACTCTGCCTTGGAATGAGAATATATTTTCCTTTTCTCTATTTTTATTAATTTTCTTTATATGTACTTAATTGATAAAGCATAGTAACTTATATCATCTCAATATATATTGAAATGGATCCTCCTTCCGGAACACCCTTTTTCAATAAAATTATCAGTCGTGGATTCCAAATTTTTAAATTGATTTCCAAATTAGTTGTCCTTAAATACAAAAATAAAATAAAAAATTTAGTATCCCGATCCCTTATTACACAATATAAAAAAAAATAACTTCCTTTCTTTCTCTGCTTGGTCTTCAATCCAGGTCTCTATTTTTTATTAACTCCTTGATTCTGCTTTTCTATACCTTCTATCTCGTTCTTTCTGCTCTGCTCGAATTTCTGCTATTTGCCTCTATACTAATCTGGTTTTAATCTTTTTTCTTCTTTAATACATTTTTTTTATGTTAATTTATATGTTTTTTATTTAAATCAAATTTCTTGTTAAACTATTTATATGTTATATTTTATTCTTCATATTACAATCTTTTAAATATACAAGATTCATTAATGACAATTTCAAGTTTTTTTTTTGACAATCAAATCAATAATAATCTCTTAACAACCTATAAACTAAACAAAAACAAATACAATATCAAAAAAATACTTAATCCAGACAACCGATTTAAAAATCATGACCACGTTCCAACATTTCATTGAAAGAACGTGCACCATGAAGAAAAATCCATATCAATTTCCCCCAAATTTGATTTGACTTGGTGAATCACTTCACCTTGCCAAATCAAATTTCCTTTCAGTAGGAAATTTTTCTTCACCATCAGTTGTCAAGCTTTTAATTTAAGATATTTTAGTTTTACCTAAGACACTACCCCTAACATATGAGTCCCCTATCATTATATCTACTTTTAACGTCTTCTTTATTAAATTTTTCATTTTTACTGTTTTTAATAAAATTTATTCCCCCTTCTTTATCAAAATGTGTTTTTTATAGTTTTAAATTTGTTCCCCCTGTTTTGAAATTTCCCTATAAGTACATATAAATTTTATAAATTTTGTAACCTTAACCCTTTCCTAATATTTCCATATATATAACTTCTTTCTAAATTTAAATACCTTCCCCCTTTCCTGATATTTCCCACGATACAAACTTTTAATAAATTTAAATTTCTTTCCCCTTTCCTGATATTTCCCTCGATACAAACTTTCCATAAATTTACATTGTTTTCCCCTTTCTTGATATTTCCCTATATATAACTTTTTCCTAAATTTAGATTGAACAAAATTCCCCCAGAAATAACTCAAACACATCTTCTTAAATTTTTCCAACACAAATATTTCATCTTTACTGGCAAAACATATCAATGCCTGCCCATCTAACATCTCACGCAGGTTTTCTCTTATTTCTTCATGGTCTCTACACCATTTTAATTTATTTTTCACCATTCTTATGAAAATTTTCGGATGAGTCTTATTAATATTCCCATTAAATTTATGTTCAATTTTAATTATTTCCATGTTATTTTGATTTTTATTTATATTCCTTTTTTCCAGTTCTTCTAATAACATTTCACGTTCTTTTTCTTGTACTACCTTTATTTCATTAACTTTTTCTTCTATCTCACTTATCTTCTTTACTGTATCTTGTTTTATAATCTTTTCTAAGTCATTCAATTTTTTATTTGTATTAGTATTGATTTCTTTGATTTCATCTTTACATTCCTTGTTAATAATTGTTTTAATTTTTACTTCTTGTAATTCCTCTATTTCCGTTATTCTCGCAATTATTTCAGTTCTTATTTCTTTCTTTGTTTCTTCCAATTTTTGTTTATTTATTTCCATTTGCTTCTTCATCTCATTTTTGAATTCTTCTTTTATTTCTTTTTTCATTGAATCTATATTCTTGTTCATATCTTTTATTTTTTTTTCATCGAATCCATATTCTTGTTTATTTCTTCTTTATTTTTGTTTATGTCTTCTTTATTTTTTTTTTCATAGCATCCCTATTCAAATTTATTGCTTTAATATCTCTGTTCATGTCTTTTTTCATTGTATCCATATTTGAATTTATTGCTTTGATATCTCTTTTCATGTCTTCATTATTTTTGTTGATATTTTTTAACATTTCCATCATTTGTTCCCATGATGAATCCCTTCTATCCCCTATCTTACTATCCTGATTACCCTGATTATCCTGACTATCCTGAATACCCTGCCTATCCTGACTAACCTGATTACCCTGACTATCCTGAATACCCTGACTCTCCTGATTATTAATATTATCCCCTTGTTCTAACATACTATCTGTAATTTTGTTTCCCCCTCTTAATTTCATATAAATATACCTATAATTTATTTAATCTTTTACTCCCGAATCACACACTTTGTTTTTAATAAAGCAAGCTTGACACCTAATAGTTAAGAAAAATCTCTTACCCTCAGTTTCGAAGCAGCCCCACGTTGGGCGCCAATTGAAATGGATCCTCCTTCCGGAACACCCTTTTTCAATAAAATTATCAGTCGTGGAATCCAAATTTTTAAATTGATTTCCAAATTAGTTGTCCTTAAATACAAAAATAAAATAAAAAATTTAGTATCCCGATCCCTTATTACACAATATAAAAAAAAATAACTTCCTTTCTTTCTCTGCTTGGTCTTTAATCCAGGTCTCTATTTATTAACTCCTTGATTCTGCTTTTCTATACCTCCTATCTCGTTCTTTCTGCTCTGCTCGGATTTCTGCTATTTGCCTCTATACTAATCTGGTTTTAATCTTTTTTCTTCTTCAATATATTTTTTTATGTTAATTTATATGCTTTTTATTTAAATCAAATTTCTTGTTAAACTATTTATATGTTATATTTCATTCTTCATATTACAATCCTTTAAATATACAAGATTTATTAATGACAATTTCAAGTTTTTTTTTTTTGACAATCAAATCAATAATAATCTCTTAACAACCTATAAACTAAACAAAAACAAATACAATATCAAAAAAATACTTAATCCAGACAACCGATTTAAAATCATGACCACGTTCCAACATTTCATTGAAAGAACGTGCACCATGAAGAAAAATCCATATCAATATATATATATTGAGATGATATTAGATAATATGCTATAATTAACAAAATAAATTAAATAAAGTTATGATTAAATTAATAAAATGAGGATATTCTTGATCCCGGGTAGAATACAAAGTCTTAGAGTTTATAAATTTGTTCAATTTTCTTTAGTACTATAAGTTGTTATTCTTTCTTCTTTCCTAAAAAGAGAAATCAAAATATGAAAATAGAATATAAAAGTAGTTATCTTTTTAAATATATCTATTTTTAAAAGTGCATATAATAGTTTGTGATATTTTAAAATTAAGAGGATTACTTTTGAGTAAAATAGGAAAACTAAATATTTAAAAAAAAAGGATTTATATAAAGTACAATAATACATACATATTGTTGTTTTAAAAGAAGTTAAATAGAAGAATTGTAATTAAATAAAACAAGAAAATTGATTGTGAAAACATTAATAATAAAGATACATAATTTCAAATAAAGAATAATTTAAAGCAAGAACCAAATAAAAAAAAATTACTTACGTTTTAAATAATTAATATAGGTGTTTCAAAGCCATAATAGTTGTTTTTAATTGATTTAATTTTGAAGAAAATGAAAAATCCTGACATTGAAAAGTATTTTAGATTATAGTTAAATAAATATAAAATTGTAAATTCATTATTAATGTCATAGTATTATGATATAAATAATTGTGTAAATCAAAATAAAAAAAAAATCAAGTATTCGAATTTTTTTTTATAATTGAGATGTTATCAACTAGGTTTAATTTAGATAGGTATGTAGATGAATATTGTTATAGTTGTTCAATTGTCTGTTTGTTGATTTTTTAAACGCTCTCTTGTTTTATGATCTTGAAAGAAGTAAGTCGTATTAAATTTGTTCCTGTTTGAAATTTGAGTTTTTTTGAAAAATATTAAGTAAAAGAAAGTTTAATTGTAATAAAAACATTAAGAAAACTAAGAAGAGGTTATGGAATATTTGTGGTAAGCAGAGAATTTGATTTATAATTAAAAATAAAGTCAAGAAAGGCAAGAGCAAAGCAGCAGATTGTACGAGTCATATTTTAATTGAATTTAGAAGAATATAGTAGCAGATAATAGATAAAAAGTGCCAGAATTTACTTACCAGAGTAGCAGTATACAGAATTAGCAGATTATCCAGAGGTTTTAACGAGTTGTATGGTTTTTGAAGATATTCATATTTGGACCTGGATTTGAGACAGTGAGGGGTGAAGGAGCACTTCAGAAACCGGTACAAGTTTTTTTTTAACAATAAAGAACTTTCTGTGTTTTACTTTTTATATTTAATGAACATTTCTCACTGTTTCACTGTACACTATTTCTTTAGTATATAAGATTCATAACTTTGTTTCACATTATAATAATTACAAGATTTTTCATTTTCATTCAATTTTATAAGTAAAGTTTTGAAATCCGTTAAACATTCTATCGTTTATAGCGAAGTTAGGTTATAGGGCTTCTTCTTTTCCTAAATCTCAACAGTATAATATCATTTGGTTCATTAGCATAAAAAATTTTATATTTTACATACAAAAGTATATAATTAATCTAGTTTAAACATTGAATTCTGCCCATGAGAGAAGAGTCATTGTCGGGAAATATAAAATAAATTTATAATATTTAAAGTTCTAAAAAACAATTTGCCTTTATAAAAATTTTAAATAAAATTTTATTTTCTAGAATTATAAATTTAAAGGCAAAGTTTATTTATAGCATATTAACTTATAATAAATATCCATAGCAAGTTATATATGTTATAATATATAGAAGACTATTTATCACGTTTTCTTTTAAATTAGATTTGCTAAGTAAAAGATGTTTAGGATCAAGCAGTCTGATACATGATTGAAATCCAATAATACTAAATGGATGGTAATCAGTTGCAATTATAAATGCCAGACCTTTTTTCTTTAGGAAAACTATCGGTTAGCTAAATTAGTAGTATTCCCACTGCATTTATACTCCTTACCTCACGTCAAACATTTGGCAAATTTTTGATTAGAGGATTTTTTCCTTCCGACCACTGTACTACTTGTACTAGCTCTTGACTTTATTTAAATATTTTATCTTTATGAAGGCCACTTTTCGTTTTTTATACCTAGACTTTGATGTCAAATACTTACCCCTTTTTCACAGTTAGTAATAGTATATATATATTATATGTGTTTAAAGTGCGTATAATAGCTTTCCTGTTTAAATTCTTCGTTTTAGTTCTATTTGTTTATTTACTAAATTGTTGAGAGCTTTGTTTTTGTTTTTTATTAATGATGTCCTCGTAGGTACAGATCTAAATACAAATGTACCGAGAACATCTATTGGGGCGGAAGAGACAATTTATTAGTTTGGGATTAAAAGGCCTGCATATAAGGATGAGTGGGGAAGACGTGAGAAGGTAAGGAGTTCCACAATCTGGAAACCGTGGGGATGAAGGAACGATCGAATCGATCCGTTCTTGATGTCGGGCATTGGACAGTATAAGGTTGCATGGAGTTGGCACTTCGCGTTGCTCTGGCTGGTCTGACAAATGGAGGCATAATAGAGCGGAGATCTTCTGAGCAAAATCCTTTTATGTATCGGTAAAACAAGGAAAGATCAGCCACTGCTCTTCGGTGGGATAATGGGGCTAGGTTTTTGGTGATACTGGTGTCGTTTATTAGTAGAGTTGCTCTTCTCTGTATTGCATCAAGAACTCCGAGTCTTGACGGAGCCGCCGAACCCCATACAGGCGAGCAGTATTCAAGATAAGGCCGTATTTGGGCTTTGTAAAGAGTAGCTAAGTTGGATTGAGAAAAATACTACCGTGCTCTTAACAAAAATGCAATATGTTCGTTCTATAGTAAGTCCTAAGAGATCGTTATACCAACCAGCGTAATGAAGTCGCCCGCTACCAGTGTCTGATTGTAATGGGTGAGTCGCATGTTTGCCTCTTGTTGGATAGGAAACATGTCTTTGTCTTGGAAGCGTTGAAATTAACAAGACGTTTTCTTCCCCACTCATCTACAATTCTCAAATTTCGATTGAGAGAATCCATTGTGGATCTTCTGTCCTCTTTCAGAATATCTAGAGGTATGGGACGGTTGTACGCTTTGCTACAGTGTAGGTTGCTATCATCTGCAAAACCATGTATCGGGTTATTATTGGCTTCTAGTAGATTATTAATATGTAATAAGAATAGAGTAGGAGCTAGAGCCGATCCTTGGGGAACTCCAGCGTTGATCTTGTGACGTTGAAAGAATGTCCATCTACAGCAACTTGAAAGTGCCTGTTGGAGAGAAAGTTGAATATCCATCTGCAAAGGTTTTGCGAGAGTCCATATAAAGGCAGTTTGTTCAAAAGAGCTGCATGCCACACTTGATCAAATACCTTTGAGATGTCCAGTGATACTATTTGAGTCTCTCCATAGCGGTGAATGGCATCACTTCAGACATGAGTTACATATTATGCTAGTAGATCGGCTGTTGACCTTTGTTAGCAAACACCATATTGCCTGTCACTTAAAAGGTTGTGTGTCTCAAGGTAGCTTTAGATCTTGTGATTGACGTATTTCTTCATAGTTTTGCTAATAACAGATAGAAGAGCTATGGTTAGAAGGCTGGGTTTTACAGCCTTTCTTGGGGACTGGTTGTGCTCGAGCACTTTTCCAGGATTCTGGAAAAATACCAGTATCATATGATGATTGAAATAGCTTAGTGAAAACTGGCGCTAGTTCAGGAGCACAACATTTTAAGATTAAAGCAGGTATTTCATCAAGGCCGCTTGCTTTGTTGGTATTTACAGTAGCAAGGACTCTCTGCACACACTTAACCCTAAATATGATATTTTTTATTGTTTGGGAGCCCGTGGAATAGAGGGTAGCTCCATGTTGTCCGGTGTTAAGTGTCGAGTTCGAAGAGAATATTTTGGCAAAGAGTTTTGCCTTTTCTGTGGAGGACGTAACTATTGAGCCGTCATATGATGTGAGTGGAGGGAACGAACAATTTGTAAAATTGTTGTTAATATGTTTGGCGAGAGTCCAAAAGGACCGGCTTCCATTATGGTTTGACATTACTTTCTCCGAGTTCGAAGAGAATATTTTGGTAAAGAGTTCTGCCTTTTCTGTGGAGGACGTAACTATTGAGCCGTCATATGATGTGAGTGGAGGGAACGAACAATTTGTAAAATTGTTGTTGATATGTTTGGCGAGAGTCCAAAAGGACCGGCTTCCATTATGGTTTGACATTACTTTCTCTCTCATTCGAGCGTCAAAGAAACTTTTGGAATTGGAAATAGTGGTGTTATATCTGTTTCTGGCGTTTATATCATTCTGTTTTGTTTCTTCTGATGGATTTTGTATAAATAATTTGTGGGACTTAATCTTAACTTTCCGAGCTACATCGAAATCTCTATTAAACCATGGCTTCTGTTTGGCTTTTAAGCGTTTGGTAAAGTAAGGAATGTAAGCTTCTGTGATTAGAACTTAGATTGGCAGCTCTGGGAAAGTAAGTGGGATTGTCGATTAGTTGGGACAGCCCATGGCTGATTGCAAACTCTTCAGTTAGCCTGCCTTTTGTGTCCGTGTTGTTGGACTTAAGCCACTTTTCGTGGTGAACATTAAAGTCCCCAAGCACAATTATCCCAGCAGAAGGATACTCACTATTAAGGTAGCCGATCTTTTGTGATAAGTAGTCTAGTAGTTCGTTGCAATTACAGTCTGTAGCCGATAAATACAACATATGAATTTGCTAGACGCTTTAAGTGTTAATTTTAGCCAAAGGATGTTGTTTCTGTCGTTTTCTAGTGCAGGTAATCTAGAGCGGGAACGTATGCTTCTTACGTAAACACATACTCCATGGTACTGTTTGAAGTTGTAGTTGAGTTTGCAACCTCGAAATTAAAGAACAAGAACGTGAGGTTTTATAGAGTGTAACTAGTGATGGGTTGCGTTAATGTTGGCATTAAACCCGCAAATGTGAATGTTAATATACAGTCTGTTTTACGTTTTGGTTTCTGGGTAAAAGTTCTTCATCTCTAATAAGGGGATCGGAACCATAAAATAATAAATAAACCTAATAAAAATGAGGGTAAGGGCATAAAAAATGACATAAAGTTTAAG
Organism: Altica lythri; assembly: GCA_964028335.1. Lineage (NCBI taxonomy): Eukaryota > Metazoa > Arthropoda > Insecta > Coleoptera > Chrysomelidae > Altica > Altica lythri. Next base: position 32,689,368 of record OZ034803.1, on the reverse strand, counting down.
ATTTCAATTGTTGATGTAAAAAATATTCTCTGGCCATAGTTATGTGCTTAAGAAGAATGTGTAAAATGTGTAAAACAAAAAGGCGACTTATTGCTAGACATCTGTTGCTATCGATTGTAGATAGATTAAGATATTTCTGATAAGATTTTTGAAATTTTAGAAAGTATACAAACAAAAATATATTAAATCATATAAAGGAAAAATTTAAAAAATATGGCATCAAACCGGACTCGTACCTGCAACCTTTACCTCTACTATTCCCATCACTAAACTACAGATGCTTTTTGGTCTTTTTATATTTAACTCATCTTACATGTGCCTTTTCTCACTTCCTCCTCAAGCACTTGTATGCATAAAGTTAATGAAAGAAATTATTTGTCTTATCGACATTAAAACATCAAATTATAATCAATTTTTTTGTTTGATGTTTTAACCTAGAAGATGCCCCTAGAATTCTATTTGCAGGCTAGTAGAAACACGGTATCAAACAAAAAGTATCGATACTTTATTCATGAGTAGAATCTACAAAAAAAGTATCATACTTCTAAAAGGTGATTTTTTGTGAGTTAAGTTTTTCATGTTTGTAACACTGGTTAATAATGGCGAAAGAGCGTGGAAAGATTTACAAACGAGCACCGATTGCAAATTGTTAAAATTTATTATTAAAATTCGTGTTCTGTAAAAAATGTGCATCATTTGTTCCGATTATTTTATGGTGCCATAATCGACCTAGTAAATCAACAATTCGTGCTGTTATCACCAAATTTACTTTGTTGGTAGGACTCGAACCTGCAAACCTCTATCTATGTCCTTTTCTTGTTTCTATACTTTTTAAATTTTTAAAATCTCATAAGAAATAATGTCAAAATTTGAACGTCAAATGTTAAAATGTCAACATAATCTGTCGAAGATTGTTAAAGTTTAAACGTTAAATGTTAAAATGTCAACATGATCTGTCAAAGATTGTGCCACGTATTTTAATGAATTTAAAAACAAAAATCAAATTTAGAAAAATAAGGGAATTTAACTAAAGCAATACAACTCCAGCTGAGTTCGGTAGTGGTCTCTCTACTGGCAAATTAGTGCCCAGCTCAGCCGTAGAGGTAAGTAACAAATACTAGTGAGTCGCGCCACCGATTTAGACGGTTAAAATCGGAAACCCCTGATGTTCCAGGCACTACTTCACCCACTGGAGATAATCAAGTAAATTTAGAATATTTAACGGTTCCAATTAAATTTCACAACAACTAAAAATAACGATAAGCGAGCTAAATAAAACCAAAATGTCAACTAGACTCTTCTTTAATGAACAATTTTTTTAAATTTTCACAACTGTCAAGTCTCGCGCTTGACAACGCTAACAATATTTATATATAACAAAGAATTAATAAATGAATAATATTAAAAGAGAATTTTAATATGTGTGATCACACGCAATATGAAAAAAAAAGGTATAAGAAAACTAACTCTTAACTAACTAGTTACGACTTAAGACTAATATAGCTTATCTGTTTAATTGATAAATTTTCGCAGTCCTCGGCTGGTCTTATACTTGGGTCGGTTCCAAAATCAAGCCTTATCCAAAACCAAAAGGCTACACCAAACACAAAACGTATGCTCGAACCAAGTATCAGGCCTACTTACAAAAGAAGCCTATATCCAAGACTTATGCCCGTAACTAAAAATGTAGCCGGTAACTAAAAATGTAGCCGGTAACTAAAAACCCTAAAATCGTAATTAAGCATTAACATTAGGTTAAAAAGATTTGAATGACTCCTTGAATTAATTTAATACAATAACATTACTCTACTTTACTGACTTTAATACAATTTAAACACATTGACTGATATTAGTATAACAATGAAAATAGAAGTGAATTTAAATGAGTATTACAGCATTTAGAAGATGATTTTTCTGAATCTACAATTAATGATCAAAACTAATAATTAAAATGTGCTTAACAAACTTAATTTTGACTGGCTAGTCACTACAAAATTATAACAATAACTTTAAATCAAAATTCACATAAAATTAATTAGTAATAGTAAAAAGGAGTCTAGTTAAACAAAATAAAACCCTGTGGACGATACAAAAGAAATATTCATATAAAATAGGAATTTTAACCAAAAATTGATTATATGGCGTCATTAAATTATTAAAACGTAATTATATAACTTACCTATTTAAAACAAAATAGGGTTCTTTTTTCGTGAGACGATATCCCAGTTGATAGTTGGGTAAGTTTAGGACAAAAGAAAACAATGTCCTCGCTGCTAAATGCAATGTCGAACAAGCTCCAACCACGATGGTTATCCAAAAAGAAAGGTTTCAAAAATACCAGACCCCGCTACTGTCAATAGAAAATCTCAATAAAAATCCGGACAAGCCGAAATCTCCACCAAATTCACCAAAATCCAGCAAAATACCTTCTACACAGTTTTCGATGGAGACAGATGAAACTTAATTACGCAAATCCAACCTACGTTGCCCCCGATGTACAGGGATGCAATTAAGTTCCCAAAAATTTTCTAATTAACACGCGTTCACTACGAGAGACAGGAGACAAAAGAAAGAGGGTACGATTATCCAAATTCACTTAGATTTGACACACTTCAGTCAGAAACATGATGGCCTCTACTACGATACTGACAATAACCATGGTTAATTCAGCCAACCACTTATGAACAGACAGAGGTTATCTGATACATTTATTCCTATTATTTTAATTAACTAACAATAAATAATCCAAAATTACTTAGTTTCCCTATGTATTTTTGTTACCAATAATAAAGTTAAAAATATGACCGAACGTTGGCTAGAAAACTGCATTATACAAGTTATCGACTAGGGAGTCGTTCAGATGTCCCACTGTCAGAGATTTCGAACTACACACAATTATAATAATAAACTTATTTACCAAAACCCATCGTTAACGACAACTAAATAAAATTTTATGGCCGAAATAACAACAACAGTTGGCGTCCTACTAATAACAACCTATATCAACCGGTTTTGCCTCGATAAACTCTGCAATACTACAAGGTAGGCCAACGATTTCGTTTACAAATTAAGATCTGTTGCTAACGCAAACTTAACCCGTGACAACATCCCCTCCCCTAAGAAAGGAGAAAATCTACCGAAGATTTTCGACGATAACGCAATAGTGCTAAATGAGCCAACAGTCACAATGAAAGGGACAACAAATTCATACCATAGCTAACGACAAATTGCTGTAGCAGCCAAGCCAATAAAACGCCATATACCATTTCGTAAGAAAATACGAACTAATTTCACCACAAAACCCAAAGAAGAAAGAAAGAGAAAAAAAAAACAAAAATTTTGAGTAATACTCGGGAACAAATGCACCCAGTGCAATAAAGCTGCACCAAACTAAAACGACATTGGTCCTTCCATTTCGTTGGACCGCATTCGAAGTCCACTTAGGTAAGCGGAAGCAATGCACACTTCCAGGGGCGACCTCGCGAAGGATGTTAAACGCGTCATGGTTACACACCCCTGGACCTCACACCATACAGTGTACAAAGCCCTCTCACCCAGCAGCCAACGAACACAATCCACACCCACTTCTGGACCTCCGCCGGTGAATAACAAAGGGGACAAGTTAATAGGTATCAAAGATTCCGGTACTGCTGAGACTTCCACGGGAGGCCCCGCAAGGTCATCTGACTCTGACAGCAGTAGTGAACCCCCGCATAGTGACAGTTTTCCCTCGGGTCCCTGCCGGCGAGCAATCCACCTCCCACTGACGGAGCGTAACCAATGCGGTTCCACTTAAGGCGACACCCCGTGCAGCCCCAGCACCCACCGGAGCCTAAGGCCATAAAGCAAAGAAAACACGGAGGGACATTTCGGGCCGAAGCCCGGGACCTGAAGGGACCCAGAGTGATAAAGTTCACCCCAGACTAATAACCACAGAAAAAAAGAAACCCCCCCAACTAACATAATTCCTAGTAACCTAGGGACTAACAAAATAAACCGTCCTAACGTACTCCTAGTACCAAAACCGCAAAAAGGACACTAAAACTAACCAAGACTATCATCCAAACTAAACTGGACTAATATCCACGACACAAACCCAACAACATCATTACCCCTAAACTATAACTCGTAAGGTACCAAATTCAGGTACGGTATGCCTAATCCTCGCTCCAGACACAAATAGGGTAACACAGTGATCAATAACACAAAAAAAAACTTGGGAGGAGGAAAGAGACGGTAGCATACTAGAAATGCTGATGGAAGCACACAATACAATTACTGATGGAAGTAACGTAAGATAATATGGATTCGGAGACTAGAAATAAGATACGATGGAAAACAGATAACAGAAATTCCGAATCCTGTAGTGTTAAGGTTAGGGGACTCTTACCCGCTCCGCCTGGAGTATCCTCGGGTGGTGAAATTCTAAGGCCTCCAGACACAAGGCACAAAAGGGTCAACGATGGTCGTGTTGACAAGGTTTGAATCCAAATAACGAAAGATACCATAAGTTTACAAAACCTAAGTTCCTGCCAAACAGACTGAAAATTCCCTCAATAAATCCCAACAAATGGTTTTTCCACCGGGCACTCAACAACCAATGGCCCGGTCGGAAAATAAAAGGTTTGGCCTCGAAATCCACACAAAACGTGCCGTAGAACCACTACAAATAAAGCCAAAACCATAAGGTCATTCTAAAGCCAAACAAGCAGGAAAACGATGTAACTAAATATAGATAATGGTAAAGATAAGTTTACTAAGGCAGAACGAAATTTGGATCCAGAAAGTGTTAAGGTTAGGTAGAAATCAACGATGGACTTGCTGAAAGGGTTGGATTCAAGTGACGACGGGTAAGATGGGATTACAATAAAACAACCCAAAGTAACGAACTTGAATCCAAAAAGTGTTGAGGTTAGGGGACTTTTACCCGCTCCGCCTGGAGTATCCTCGGGTGGTGAAATTCTAAGGCCTCCAGCCACAAGGCCGAAACAAGAAATCAACGATGGAATTGTTGAAAAGGTTGGATTCAAGTGACGATAGGTAAGATGGAATAACAGTAAAACAACCCAAGGTATTACGAAACTTGAACCCAGAAGTGTTAAGGTTAGGGGACTTTTACCCGCTCCGCCTGGAGTATCCTCGGGTGGTGAAATTCTAAGGCCTCCAGCCACAAGGCCGAAACAAGAAATCAACGATGGAATTGTTGAAAAGGTTGGATTCAAGTGACGATAGGTAAGATGGAATAACAGTAAAACAACCCAAGGTATAACGAAACTTGAACCCAGAAGTGTTAAGGTTAGGGGACTTTTACCCGCTCCGCCTGGAGTATCCTCGGGTGGTGAAATTCTAAGGCCTCCAGCCACAAGGCCGAAAGGGTCAACGATGGTTATGCTGAACAAGGGTCTGAATCCAAGCAACGAAAGATACCTATAGTTAACAATACCTAAGTTCCTACTAAATTAACTCCGAAAAATTCCTCTACAAATCCCAACAAATGGTTTTTCCACCGGACACTCAACAACCAATGGCCCGATCGGAAAACAAAGGTTTGGCCTCGAAATCCACACAAAACGTGAAATAGCACCACGGCCAAAAAAAAAGGCCCAAACCATGAGGGTAATTCAAAGCCAACGGAGCAGGAAAACGATGTTACTAAATAAGATAAGGTAAAGATAAGTTTCACTAAAGGTAGAACGAAATTTGGATCCAGAAAGTGGTTAGGTTGGGGGACTCTTACCCACCCCGCCTGGAGTATCCTCGGGTGGTGAAATTCTTACGCCTCCAGCCACAAGGCGTTAAAAAAAAACAAACATCAAAAAGATACAACAATAAAAGTGTAAAAGAACGTACAACAAACTTCAAAGACAAACAGGTTCTGAACTCGCAACGTGTGAGTTATATCCCAACAAAGATAACTATATAAAATATCACAGTTGATATACGGTAAATTACGATAACCTAAAAGATACAATAAATCACAACAAACAAAATCCATCATAACGCACACAACGTAACGAATTCAACAACAAACGTATAAGTGACAACTACGAACCTTTCAACAAATAGGCCACAACTTGTGGTTCAGTTACAATTAGCAACGATGGAAAATGTTAAATAAACTTACCAAAAGTATTACAATCCATACTCAATATAAAAGTTATTCCGCGATTGGTGTGATCAAAAGTTAATATCGCCAGATTATAAATATTAAAAATACAGTTATTACCTAGCTCACTTATATAAACGCGATTACAAAAATTACAACTACCGGAATTTAAATCCACCCAAAATACAAAATTGGCACAATTACAAAAATTAGCCCCAATAAACAACATGGCCCCAATTAACAAAACGGCCCCAATTAACAAAACCGGCCCCAATTAACAAAATGGCCCCAATCAACAAAATCGGCCCCAATTAACAAAATCAGCCCCACGTTGGGCGCCAAAAATTTGCCACGTATTTTAATGAATTTAAAAACAAAAATCAAATTTAGAAAAATAAGGGAATTTAACTAAAGCAATACAACTCCAGCTGAGTTCGGTAGTGGTCTCTCTACTGGCAAATTAGTGCCCAGCTCAGCCGTAGAGGTAAGTAACAAATACTAGTGAGTCGCGCCACCGATTTAGACGGTTAAAATCGGAAACCCCTGATGTTCCAGGCACTACTTCACCCACTGGAGATAATCAAGTAAATTTAGAATATTTAACGGTTCCAATTAAATTTCACAACAACTAAAAATAACGATAAGCGAGCTAAATAAAACCAAAATGTCAACTAGACTCTTCTTTAATGAACAATTTTTTTAAATTTTCACAACTGTCAAGTCTCGCGCTTGACAACGCTAACAATATTTATATATAACAAAGAATTAATAAATGAATAATATTAAAAGAGAATTTTAATATGTGTGATCACACGCAATATGAAAAAAAAAGGTATAAGAAAACTAACTCTTAACTAACTAGTTACGACTTAAGACTAATATAGCTTATCTGTTTAATTGATAAATTTTCGCAGTCCTCGGCTGGTCTTATACTTGGGTCGGTTCCAAAATCAAGCCTTATCCAAAACCAAAAGGCTACACCAAACACAAAACGTATGCTCGAACCAAGTATCAGGCCTACTTACAAAAGAAGCCTATATCCAAGACTTATGCCCGTAACTAAAAATGTAGCCGGTAACTAAAAATGTAGCCGGTAACTAAAAACCCTAAAATCGTAATGAAGCATTAACATTAGGTTAAAAAGATTTGAATGACTCCTTGAATTAATTTAATACAATAACATTACTCTACTTTACTGACTTTAATACAATTTAAACACATTGACTGATATTAGTATAACAATGAAAATAGAAGTGAATTTAAATGAGTATTACAGCATTTAGAAGATGATTTTTCTGAATCTACAATTAATGATCAAAACTAATAATTAAAATGTGCTTAACAAACTTAATTTTGACTGGCTAGTCACTACAAAATTATAACAATAACTTTAAATCAAAATTCACATAAAATTAATTAGTAATAGTAAAAAGGAGTCTAGTTAAACAAAATAAAACCCTGTGGACGATACAAAAGAAATATTCATATAAAATAGGAATTTTAACCAAAAATTGATTATATGGCGTCATTAAATTATTAAAACGTAATTATATAACTTACCTATTTAAAACAAAATAGGGTTCTTTTTTCGTGAGACGATATCCCAGTTGATAGTTGGGTAAGTTTAGGACAAAAGAAAACAATGTCCTCGCTGCTAAATGCAATGTCGAACAAGCTCCAACCACGATGGTTATCCAAAAAGAAAGGTTTCAAAAATACCAGACCCCGCTACTGTCAATAGAAAATCTCAATAAAAATCCGGACAAGCCGAAATCTCCACCAAATTCACCAAAATCCAGCAAAATACCTTCTACACAGTTTTCGATGGAGACAGATGAAACTTAATTACGCAAATCCAACCTACGTTGCCCCCGATGTACAGGGATGCAATTAAGTTCCCAAAAATTTTCTAATTAACACGCGTTCACTACGAGAGACAGGAGACAAAAGAAAGAGGGTACGATTATCCAAATTCACTTAGATTTGACACACTTCAGTCAGAAACATGATGGCCTCTACTACGATACTGACAATAACCATGGTTAATTCAGCCAACCACTTATGAACAGACAGAGGTTATCTGATACATTTATTCCTATTATTTTAATTAACTAACAATAAATAATCCAAAATTACTTAGTTTCCCTATGTATTTTTGTTACCAATAATAAAGTTAAAAATATGACCGAACGTTGGCTAGAAAACTGCATTATACAAGTTATCGACTAGGGAGTCGTTCAGATGTCCCACTGTCAGAGATTTCGAACTACACACAATTATAATAATAAACTTATTTACCAAAACCCATCGTTAACGACAACTAAATAAAATTTTATGGCCGAAATAACAACAACAGTTGGCGTCCTACTAATAACAACCTATATCAACCGGTTTTGCCTCGATAAACTCTGCAATACTACAAGGTAGGCCAACGATTTCGTTTACAAATTAAGATCTGTTGCTAACGCAAACTTAACCCGTGACAATTGTCAAAATTTGATCGACAAAATATATACGTCAAATGTTAAAATTTGAACGTAACATTTCTTACCTGTCAAAAATTATTTCGTCAAATGTCAAAATTGGAAAACAAAGTAAAACATCAAATGTCAAAAATTCTCAAAACAGTAGGTATAGAGTCATCTTAAAATTGTCATATTTGTAATTTCGAATGTCAATATTAGAATTTTTGTTTAAAATTAACAGATACGTCAAATATGATCAAATTTTCATATTTATAGTGTCAAATGTCAATATTGTCAAAATTGTTCCGTTAAATGTCAAAATATTTTTAAAATGTGATTGGCAAATGTCTTTAGTATTCCATTATGAAACTGGGCCCAAACAAGACCTTTTAAATAAAAAATGTGCTGTCATTTTTGTCATTGACTTAGTTATAATAAACAAAATAACTGATATATACCATTAAGCACATGATTCAGAAGCACTGAGCAACAATACTGTTAAGTAAATATCTAAATTTAAAAAAAATGCTTTAGGTATTAAATAGAATTAGCCCTATTTAATGCGAGATACGATACCTGCCAAAGAGTACTTGTGTGAGGAAAAGTATCGAATGAAAATTATCGAGTACCAAAGTATCGGTATCGAAAGGACAGCAATCGATACCAAAAGTATTGATACTTTTTCCGGGTCCCTACAGGCGATTAATTGTACTAATTGACAAATATTATCAAAGTAAAACGTCAGTTTTTTATGTAATCGAAATAACGTTAAAAATTGTAGGTACTACCTCAAAAATGAAATTCTGGTATCTTCAGTGATTTTATTCCTGGTACTGTTCTCTTACTCTTATTACTTCACACCAGCAGAAGAAAATGAATTGTTTCCTCCAGATCCAACAAAAGCATTACCAGCATCTGGATCAAAAATGCAATTTTTCAAAAAGGCTGCAGTTTCGTCTGATGCTGGACCATGTGCAAGAATTGGAAGGTATAGTTTAAAATAGGAAACATCAGGAAATAAATAAAAAAAAATGTGTTAAACAAAACGAAAAGTTTATATTTAAATAATTTTAGAGACATTTTATTAAAGAAAGGATCTGCAGTTGACGCTGCTATAGCTGCAATGATATGTAATAGTGTAGTTAACATGCAAAGTGCTGGAGTGGGTGGTGGTTTTTTTATGACAATTTATAAAAAAAATGAAAGGAAAGTGTACTGTTTAAATGCAAGAGAAACAGCACCTATCGATGCTACTGAAAAGCTGTATCATGAAACAAAAGCATCAACTCAACTTGGTAAATTAAAGTTACTCTCAAATATAGATATAAATAGAAATTTATATACTATTTTAATCTGTAGGTCCTTTAGCCGCTGCTGTTCCAGGAGAAATCAAAGGTTACTGGGAAGCCCATCAAAAGTTTGGTAAACTACCATGGCATGTCTTAGTTCAACCAACAATCGATTTGTGTGAAGTTGGATATGTGATGACAAAGCATCAATATGCTTCTATCTTTAAGACCGAGTTTGATACCTATGACATTAATTTAAAGTAAGTCACAGTAGCGTTACTCATCTTTCTAAATTGAATGTCGAAAATTTGACTGAGTACTTGTTATTAAGTTATTGAAAGGTGAAAGAAGAGTGCTGATCGAGCTCGGATAAGACTGCTACTCTGTAAGAGAGTTGCTGAAGAAAATGGAAAGAAATGAGGAAATATTGAAATGTGTGCAAAGGTATGCGAAAATGGTAACAAGGAAGGAAATGAATGGGTAAGAGAGCGGACAGACGATGATGCTATCCCAGGGCGCTTTTTTCTCTTGCTCACTGTTAAGGGAGAATGGGTTTAGACGGTAGGTGAATCTGACACTCCTGAGCATCCTTCCAGGGGTAGGCTTTTGAAGACACCCACTCAAAAAAGTCTGTTAGAATTGATCAAAATAACAACAACCTTTGAGATTCATGTATACGGTAGCAGAATTTGAATGTATAGACATAATTTTTATAAAACAGCAGCCATTTTGCTAATTTCTTTGAGGTAATCGTATAATGTTGTTTGGGTGCAGTATTGACAGTGATAAAAGTTAGGATAGAAAGTGTTAATGCCATATATTAAATCATTGGTTAGAAAAAATAATTTATAATATTGAAACACAAAAATTGTTACAGATACCTACACAAGAACTGTGCTGGATAACGTTTAAACAATTTTAGAATCACAATGAACTATTTGATGTATTATTTGAAGTCTCCTTTACTGCTCATACATCGTCTTATATAGAACAAACGAATACTCTAGTCTTTGCGAAAACATCATCTAACCTAATAACTACGTCTAGAAGATTCTGTGATACATAACCTAAAAAATAAATCTTTTAAAAAAAGGTCCTTTCTTTAGTCGTTTATCCTGTTACATTTCTTAGATTCTTGTCCCCTGGAATGTTAAGTATTTCCTAAATCGAGATCCCGCACACCCCAGTCAAACTATCTTCATGGAACTACTGCACATCCCCACTGTGGTTTCCCTGGTAAGGCGCCAATCCGAAGGGTTTCTCTCTGGGAATTTTCACGATCCGATAAATGACATCGTTAATCTTTTTCTTGATGGTGTATGGACCTTCCTAGTTCTTCTGTAGGTATTTAGGGACAAATGCTTCGACGACGTCGGGGTTTATAGAGTCAAATTAAATCCCCAACTTGGTAACTATTTTCCATTGCCTGCGTGTCAAAATACTCTTTATCCGATCACTAGATAATTGTAGTTTCCACGAACTAGTTTGTGTATATTCTCTATTCGATTCTAAAGATCGACTACACTTCACAAGCCGTTTCTTCGCCAGGTTTACAACCAAACACCAAGTCACATGGTAGTCTTATTTTTCTACCCACAGGACCTTCGCAGACGTTTGGCCTGTTGATTCATTATTGGCCGATCAAATTGCCATTAGAAATAGTGGAATATGTCAATCTCAATCCCTCTGATGCTGTGACACTACTTTTGACCGATAGTTGGTTATAGTCCGATTCTTCGTTCCACCATTCCATCAGACTGAGGGTGCATCGCTGTGGTTCTGGTTTTGTGAATGTCCAATCTTTGGCAAACTTTTTGAAACAGCCTGCTCTCAAAATTTCTCCCTTGGTCTGAATGTAATTCTAGTGATACCCCATAATGGCTTAAGAATTCTTTAACCTGCACAAGTGGTGGCTTCCTGATTGGGAACTGCGTAGGCTTCAACTCATTTAGTAAAGTAGTTCATTACAACAAAGATGCACTTATTTCCTTCATCGCTCTGTGGAAGTGGCCCCAATACATCTACTGTGATTCTTTCGAATCGAAAGAACTTTCGAACAGGTATTCTTGCATTTCCGTCGTTATAAAATTTCTAGTACGGTATTTCTTGGGACCACTAATTATTTCATTGTTTCTGTGCCATCAAAATTTTCTAAAAAAGCCCACCGTCCAAAATTAAAGAGTTTCATTGAGCCCAATATGCTTATATAGCTTATACATCCCCTTATAAAGAACAAACCAATATTCTAGTCTTTGCTATAACGTTATCTAACCTAATAACTACATCTAGATCATTCTGGAATACATAACCTAAAATCAGTGTTTTAACTAAAGATCCTTTCCTCATTTGGTTATCCCGTTACAATATTTTCAACTACAAAAAATAGCCGAAGAAGTAAGTAGGATCTCGAGGATAGTGAATCTGAGGGTAGATAACTGATCTCAAGTTAAAGAATGAATATGGATGTTATTTTGAATGCGCTGGAGTAGAAAAAAGACTGTAAATTGTGTCATTGAATATTTTCCGTCTTAGGTTAGAAGTTTTTTACGAAAATAAAGTATGTTGTTAATGGCTATTTGGCTTTTAATTTATTGATTTTAAAAATTTTGTTTGTTCACAAATTAGTTATTGTACTTATACAATATATACAAGTTGTGTCAAATACAATTTTCTATTTTGCTTGTTTTAGGGACTGGTTTTTTGACAACAATCAAACAAAGAAAGCTGGAACAAAAATTTCACCAACTTTATTTTGTGAATTTCTTCAAATGTTAGCAATTAAAGGACCTGAAGATTTTTATACAGGAAATCTGTCTAAAATGTTTATACGTGATATGAAAGATATTGGAGCCATTATTAAAGAAGAGGATTTAAATAACTATAAGTAATACCATATCCTTGTCCTTATTACAGAATGTGCATTATGCCATAAACGATAACTTGTCAACTTGAGTAAAAAAGTAATAATTTTTAAAGTATGATACTAAGAGTTTTCTGGAAAGAAAAATTTAATTTTTAATAGTTCTGATCATATAATTGGTATTCTTTAATTTTAGCCAATAAAGTACTGTACCTAAAAACTTTTCGGGACTAAAAAAAAATAAGACAAATGCGTTATAATCATCATGCAACCCAAATTAGGATAAAAATGTATACTTTAAGCAAATTTTAGCGACAAAATAATACGTTATGTCTCGTTATATCGACTTACTTGGATTAAGTTTCACAGGGTTCGGCAATAGTATATTGTAATACAAGTGTTACAATGACAGAGGTTTCGTAGTACGAGTTCAGTTTGTGAAACGAACCGCGAAGCGGTGAGTTTCGCAAAGAACGAGTACTACAAACCGTCATTGTAACTCGAGTGTTACATACTATTTTTTATAATGAACTTTTAAAAGTATAAAAAAAAGTAAAATGAGTGTTTGTCGAAATATTTATTTATGTTGGCAATCTTGACAGTTTTGACACTTGTCAGTTTTAATGATTTTAAATTAGAATGTTTGTCAAATTTGTATAAAATATTCCGAATTTAGCAATAACGCTGATAATGTACTTAATAATTTACTACAACATACTTCTTGATTTACTACCTGAACTATTTCGTTGAAAATCAGTGCAGTGCAACCAATTGTGTAAAACAAAAAGTTACCAAAAACAGTGTTACAATAAATCTATTTCGATACTGTTTTTAGTGTCGAAATAGAAACTTTGTGTACGTGAATTATAAAAAATGATTTCCCACATTTTCACCGCCACTATGCATAGTCGATTGGTAGCTCGCGCCATTCCATTTTAGTTCTTAACATGGATTGAACATCGAGCATCGAGCCTTCGTTATCGAAACATTTATGAAAAGTAACGAATCTGTGATTACGACGCAACGAAATTTTCGTACTTAGTGCGCGCTTGGTAGACATGCTCCAGTCCCAGATCGCAAAACAATACTGTTATGGGTTTCAGATTTAAGAGATACAAATTCAGCTTTAAAAAGAAAATTAACTGGTAGACCCAGAAGTATTCGGACACCTAAAAATGTTGCAGCTGCAAGAGAAGCTGTTTAACGATCTCCTAGCCGTTCAGCTGTTAAACAAGCCTCTGCTTTGCGTGTGTCAGATCGTTCTGTGAGAAGAATTTTACACGCCGATCAGACGTTCCACCCATACAAATTGATGATCGTTTAAGATTTTATAAACGGGACTGGGAGCATATTGCAACGATATTCTTCAAAACGTCCCACCAAATGCTGTTTTAATAACGAGCGACGAAGCTCATTTCCATTTGTTTGCTGTGTGAACAAGCGAAGTTTTCGCTACTGTTACCAGAAAATCCGCGGTAGCTCTATAAACGCCCAGTTAACAGCCCAAGGGTCACCGTTTGTGTTCTGTTGGATCTTTTAGAGTTTGAGGTCCTTATTTTTTTGAAGAGGGAGACGTGACTTTTACTGTGACTGCTAATCGATATGTTGACGTGCTAAGCAATCTTTTTGGAACCAAAGCTTAGAGAACTTTAACATCCTGCTGTGTGGTTTCAACAGAAGGGTGCTACTTCTCATCCAGCAAGATGAACAATAGACGTTTTAAGTAAAAAGTGTCAGGAACCTGTAATCTCATTTCGGGTTACGTGAAAGCGAAAGTTTTTTAACACCATCATCGAACCATTGACGAACTGAAAGCAGCAATACGCCTAGAAATTACAGTAATATTGCCTTAAATTACTGTTTGAGTAAAGGAAACTTTCAGAAATCAGCTTCGAATGTTTATAGAAAAAAACGGTCGCCACTTGGACTCTGTAATTTTCAAAACCTAATAAAAACAAATGACAAAGCATACAGTTTTATTTTGTAAAAATAAAATATTAATAGCATTTAAAAATTACCGTTTTTATTAATGATTAAAATTTATAAGATCATTTTTTCGGACCCTGTATAATATTTACCAATGCTTCCTGATGGTGCATAACTTTTATTAATTTTAGTATGTCAATTTTTTGCGTTCTTTTTAAATTGTTATTTACTAGTTTATAAGTCTTGCTCTGACCAAGTTGATGTATGGTAAGAACTTAACACAATTAATTTATTAGTTTTTTTATAAACAATACTGCTATAATTTAAATTTTGGGACAAGTATTAATCATCGGACTTACAAGTATTGTTTATTTAATATCAAATAATTTCACATATATTTTTGTTAGTTATATTTTCCTTACCTACTTGTTACATATACGTATGTAATCTTTCAGAATTATTCTCTAGTGAACGTTTTTCTTGGTATAATTTGCATTACACACAAACAAACTTATATGGAATTGTTAAAAATAAACATGATAATAAAGAAGAAACGACTGCTGTGATTTTCTATCTTGTTGTTAATTTTTTGAAAAATTATAATCCTCCAGTACTTTAATTTCGATTAAACAAAAACAAAAAAAATTGTTGGTCTAACAGTTCGAGGGGAAGAACTATTACCCTCATTAAACAAGGAATGTCCCAATGTGGCGTGAAAGAGGTAGGCGTTACCCAGAGTGTGTTTCGAAAACGGTTCTAGGAAAAATACCCACAGGAAAAGTACCCACAGGAAAAATTCCCGCAGGAAAACTGCCCACGGGAAAAATGCCCACGGGAAAAATGCCCACAGGAAAAATGCCCACACAGAAAAATGCCGACACGGAATAATGCCCTCACGGAAAATTGTCCACATGGAAAAATTCCCACACGGAAAATTGCCCACAATAAAGAAATAATAGTGTATTAAATAAGTTTAGAAAAGCAATATTTTACCAAAAAAGTTTTTAAATTAATATTATAAAATCTGTTATATAATAAAATATTATATACTGTTTTCCTAGTTTGTCTTATCAAGTATAATAAAGTTGTAAAAACAAATTTAATAATATTTGTACATGTCAGGATTCCCATAACTTGAAACCGTTTTGTTTATTTTCATAAATGGTAACTATGATTATAGTAACATTCAATACATTGAATACTTACCTACCATATAATAAAGGTTTAAATACTTTTTGATCTTAGTCTGAATCCCAAGTAAATATGAAGATATTCATAAGAAATGTTTAAATATTATTGTTCGACGGTCGAATGAATTCAAGTGTTTGATGATGTGCCTGACGTATGATCATATGCCTAGGCATTTTACAATCCGCCTATGACATTTATACTTTTAAGAAAATAATAAATGGTCAATAATGAAATATATTATTTTATTTCTTTTTTGTGGGCATTTTTCCGTGTGGGCATTTTTCCATGTGGGAATTTTTCCGTGTGGGCTTTTTTCCGTGTGGGCTTTTTTCCGTGTGGGCATTTTTCCTGTGGGCATTTTCCTTGTGGGCATTTTACCGGTGGGCATTTTTCCGGTCACCTTCGAAAACATATGCACTTGGAACAGGTGTGACCGTTTTAGTTTTTAGCTTATTCTTCAGTCAGCGATTAAGCTTTAAGCTCGCTGACGGATAACATATACCTTGTACTGACGAGGTCCAATAGGCCGAAACCGGTCTACAAGATATTTTGTCCCTTCTAACTGCAAACCAAAATGGTTGGTTTAAATTATCTATTAGATATGCCAACGCCGTTTGACTTTGAATTGTAATCCAATATCCGCCGAGGCATATATGCCGGGAGTAGTTATTTCTTCTTGGTTGAACGTTCAATGTGTTTGAAAATGTTTTGCAAAAACTTGTAAAGCGTTAGAATAATAATATTCCTTGATATCTAAAACCATAAGAAATTTTGTACTCAGAGGGGTTAAAGTTATCTGGATAGAATAAAACCAATACGCTAAAATGCTGCTGTAAGTACCAAAACTGCACAATTACCTAAGATATAAGAATATGAGATCACAATTGACCTAAGATTGGATAACTATTAATTTTAAGTTTTCACATCTCCAGGAAGACTAGGAAAACTCTAGGCTGCCAGATATCTTACAAGATATCACTAAGGAACTGTAAGTTTCTGGAGCAGCAGTTCTGTTGTTACCTCGTCAACAAACTTAACTGGTGTTTATTTAGTGCTAGATCCAATCGTTAGGGTTAGACTTCAAAGCGCTGTAATTGGAGATTATTATACCTTTCTGCACGATAATACACTCCTGATGAAAGCAGAGTGGCTAAAAAATGTCTTGAAATGGAAGCATATTATCTTTCAGACGAGGAGTATATTAATTTATTAATACTAAAATTGATAAAAGAAGCTTAGAAAAATGGTTAGGGCTCGTTGAAACTATGCAAAAAATGTTAGATGTAGTTTAAATAGAATGAGATCAAATACTCCCAGATAATGTTGACAATGTAATAAGAGTCTTTCTAACACAAAAAAGTTTGTAAATACTTTGCCAACTAATTATTTGTACTTGCTATGTGGCTTATTTTTTATTAAAAGTCTGTGATTAGAACTGAGTTATATTAATAAACAAAAAATGAACATAAATCATAGAAAAAAATTAAGATGATTCTGTATAAGTTTGGTTGTGTTTCTATAAACGATTAAATTTTATTACATTTTTTAAGGGCAGATTGGCAAGAACCAATACTTACCACTCTTCGAAATGGCGATCAGTTCTATTCATTTCCTCCTCCTGGATCCGGAGCTATTGTAGCATTATTATTAAATATATTGGAAGGATATAACTTCACAAGAGATAGCAGTTTTTTGCCAAAAACCTATCACAGGATAATTGAGGCAATGAAATTTGCATTTGCTTATAGAGGAGAACTGGGAGATCCTAAGTTTGTTGACGTTGATGAAGTAGGTTTAATAATAGAAACTAAATTAGTATGCCAATTTGGTAATTAATAATTATTATTCTATTTATCTAAAAAATAGTTAGCAACTCATAAATATTTATAAGTTTGCAGAAATAAATGTTTGGTTGATGGGGGTAATAAGGACTGTCGTGTAATAACGGCCAATTCATCAGCCTTCTCATTGCCATGAAACCCTAAGTGTCCTGGTATCCATGACAGTGTCAGATTGCGATTTGCAATATGTCTCAGGACCCTAACGCAGTCCCACACCAGATGTTAGCTTATTTGTGTCGAAGCTATCGCCTTTGAGGCTGCTTGGCTGCCTGAATATATAACTACTCTTTTACCCGTTATACCCTGACCTACGATCTCTGGTGCAGAGTGTTTATGGCCATTACTTCAGCCTGAAACACTGCAGCATACGCACCTAAACTCAGTTGGACTTGTATTCTGTTTCTTTTACTATATAAACCCGACTCTGTGCCTTTCTGTTTGAGCCATCGGTATACCATATTGAAATCCCTTGAATTGAGCGGCCATGAACTCCTTTTCAGTAATTCCACTCGAAAGTTTTCGCAAATTTATACCTGGGGACTATCCTGTCCTGAGTCATACTTATTATATTATTCGCCTTAACACTATCATATAGCTCTGCTTGCTTTTTTTTCCTTTAATAAGGTAGTGGGAGCCTGGCCTTGTAGCAGTCTGTGAGCAGTTGCCGTAGCCTCGTCCTGTATATAGATATGCAAGGGTGGTAAGTTGAGCAGAACCTGTAGTGCGTCCGTTAGGGCGGACCCGCCCTTTTAACATGCAGACAGCCCCAGTTCTTGCCACACAATTGTCTACACCCACTAAGGGCTATTGTAGCTTTGCGTTTTACCTTTTGAATGTGCTGTTTCTATAGTTAAACACCAGACCTAGGGTCATACGAAATAGAAAGGGAAGAACTGCCTAATTTAAAACCCAATGATAACCTAAACTTTCTAAGGAAGATAGGACTAGAAGAGCTGCTATAAGTCTGAGGACTTATCAGAAATATAGCAAGAAAAGGGGGACACAATAGATCTTATAGGTCGCAGGTGTATCTGTTACCCCTTACTACATACATACATACGTAGTTAAACACCACACCCAGGTATTTGGCTTCTGTGGCCATTCGTACTAATACGTTGTTCAGCGTTATTGGTGTTAAGCCTTGCAACGCCTTTTTATTTGTGTTTGGGACAACTGATGCTTTTTGTGGATTGATTGTTAGGCCTTCATCCTTGCACCATTTGTACACCACATTTATTGCTGTCTGCATCCGCTCTGTAAATATACCCAGAAACCTCCCCTGAATGATAATGGCCATATCATCTGCGAAACCTAGGCAGTGAAAGCCATCGTTGAGGAGTTTCTTAAGAAGGTCATCAACAAGTGCTGGCCACAGTAGAGGTGACAGCACTCCTCCCTGTGGACCCCCTTTCCCATTCTTGCTTCAATAGATGCCTCACCTAACTTGGACACTACGATCCTGTGCATTAGGCTGGCATATATACCCATTCGTATATTAGAGTGGGAACTCTTCTCCTTGAAAGTGCGTCGGTCACTGAGTCGGGTCCCACATTACTGAAGGCTCTCTAAATAACTAACACTCTTGAATGGCTATCTTCGTGTCAGATAGTCAAGCAGCCATTAAAGATCTGAGCTCACATACAATCAGTTCTAAGATAGTCTGGGCAAACTAAAAGCACGAGGATAAATAAACACTTTTACTCTCTTATGGGTTTCAGGACACACAGAAATAGAAGGAAACGAAACAGCAGATAAGCAGTACTACAGTCTGATGTCTGTTTAACAAAAAAATATGTGGTAATTTTAAATAGTGGGCATAACCAATCGAAATATAATTAGTTTTGATCTTAATTACCCATTAGACGCCCATTTTGATTATTTATGAGTGTTAAAAAAAATCCAAACTTCCTATTGCCTCTTTCTTTAATATTAAATAATTCTGTAATTTAATACCTAAAACGCAGGTCTCGCGGTTTAGAACTAAATTTTAAAGATTTAAAAACTTTGATATCCAAAAAATTATTTTTATATTCTAATATTTCTTTATTTCTTACGCCTATGAACTTTCAATAGTAAACCGTGATGGTTTTACTTTACCAGCTTAATAAAAAATTGACTATAGTTTTTTATTTTATAAACATTCTACTTTAGGTAGGCCTTATTAGTCACACCTACCTTACATATATCAAGATTTTTTGTATTTACAGATTATCAAAACATTAATATCGAATGATTTGGCAAACAATATTAGAGGCAAAATAAAGGATCGTAAATCATATTTTAACCCGAAACATTACGGTGTCAAACACTTTCTTGAAGATGATCATGGTACTTCGCATATTTGTGTTTTACACGAAAACGGAGATGCTGTATCTGTAACCAGCTCCATTAATATATAGTAAGTTAAATTTGTATTATATAATCCGCGGTTTCAAATATTAAATTAAAATCCTCTTCTCTTTGTATAACATATAATGTATAATAATAATGAAAATGAAACTCACTTAAAATTCATAAATATTATATACCTATTGAGAATCTACACCAAGTAACTGCTAAATATATGTATTCAATATTTACTAATGTAATTGCTCCAAGTTAGAAACAATAACTGTTCTTATATATAACATTATACATCTACAAAGAACAAATAAAAGTACTATTGGAAAACACATCTTCTAATTCCTGATCCTCAGTTTTTCTCACTGAATCCAAAATTTCTTTGTCTTTGAGTGAAGCCGATGTAAGCACGCAACCGTTTATTCCGATGTAGGATTGAAAATTTTCAGTAATAATATAACAAGAGAGTGAGAATAAATTGAAAATAATTTGACAGATTGTTTGAAAACTTGTTGCCAGGCAATAGTCACGAGAGCCCGCAGGGCTCGAGTGGCTATTGCCAAATGGCAACAAGTTTGAACAAATTCTGTCAAATTATTTTCTAATTTATGGAACTCTTGAGTTATATTTGACAAGATTATTTTTTGATTCACAAATTTTTACAATAAAAAAGATCAATAAAACTATCATAAAATTATTGAAAAATTTAATTTAATTAATTATTACTTACAATATATGAAAATATCGTTGACACATTGTGAATATATTAAAAGAATTAACAATTTAAATTAGTACAATGAAAAACGCAATTATTAAAAATATTTCGAGACTCATTATTTATTGAGGATTGGGAATTGCTTGTTATATTAAGTGTTTCCTTCTACGTATTTTCTCTAAGATTATTTATTATATTTAAATGATTTTCTTGGTTCAATTGTAAGTATGGTTTAATCGAACTTGCAGAATTATGACCAGTGACCTTGATTAGTTCTTGTTCTCCTACACCAGCTTTTGAAAGGTTACTTACTGCACTTGATCTGGCAGAATGGTTAGTTATTTTTTTAGTAACTGTATCTAGACCTACTTTTTCTGCGGATTCTTTCATCCATTTTGAAATGGAATTTATTCCCACAGGAACGTTTTTATACCAAAAACCATGAGTTTGCCAAGCCGGATTTGGAGTAAGAAACAAGCGTTCGGTTTTAATATTTTCTTCACGTTTACTCATTAGTTTTTCAAAAAGACAAATAGGGCAAATATCTGGGTTATTTATGTTTAGAGTCAACCATTTACTATTAGCGCACCTTTGTGCTCCACCCTGTGCAGTTTTTGTAAAGATGGGATTGTATTCAATGCGGCCAGTATTTAATCTTTTTATGTCGGTTTTTTTTTAAAATAATGAACTAAATATTTCGTAGCTTCTCCTTCGGTTTCTTTTTTAAAATAATGAACTAAACATTTCGTAGCTTCTCCTCCCCTCCAAGCTAGTTCATACGATGCAACGTGAAAAAACTTTCTTTGCAATCCACAAGGTGTATCTTCGTCCCAATAGTTAAAAATTTGCAACAATTCTGTATTAGAAAGTGCCACAGAACTTTGTTTGTGCTTTTCAGGATGTTTTTGTAAAATTTTTCTTTTTGCATCTCTTGCATTCCGAGCATTTCTGAATTCTATATCATGGAAAGGATCAAAGGACCTGTTATACTTATTAAAGTAAAGTTCTTGAACTAATTTTGCCGTTTTATTCCACATTGTCTTTATTACTGCTTCTTTATAATCATTTCCGTCTTTTCTTTTCATGTTATAAGCCCAATCTTTTAAAATCAATGCCAGAGTAGCTGTTGTAGTAGATTGATCCAGAATATAATTTCTTTCTTTGGTGAAGGTCTTAAATTGTCTCCATATAGACTGATTACTTATTAGAGTATTTTTCGAAGTAGTTTCTAAAATATTTTTTGTAAATTCTGCATCAGAAAAGGTACTAAACCAATGACTTTCACCCATTTCGTGTTGACACAATTAAGTAATTATTTTGACAAGTATCTGACAGTTGCTAGGCAAATAAAAGCTATTGTGATTATTCCCGACAATAATCACAAGAGATTTATTCCCACTATAATAATGACATAATTGGTTGAAACTTGTGACAAATAAAGAAGCATTTCATTGGTTTTAAGAAACGTCAAAAAATAATCCGTAAAATTTTCTGCCATTTTGAACTTTTAAATGCACATATTTCAAAGAAATCGTTGCCATCAAACTCAGATTTTATTTCCACATCATCACTCTTAGTACTGGTATAAAGTCCAGCATGTCGAAAAAAAGTGCTGTAAGTTGTAGGTGTCACTTCTTCCTAAGCTTTAGATCAAAGATTTACTTCATGTAACATGTAAACAGATGTTTTACCCTTAGATTTGACTAGCTCCAACAATAACTTACTTCGGTAGTGACCCTTACGGCTTTTAATTATAAACTGGTCCATCGGCTGTAAGATACTAGTCGTATTTGGAGGAAGAAATGTCAACTGAATATTTTACAGGTTTGTCATAAAGAGGGAAGAAAAAATGTTCCTTTAATTCTGCATCCCACTTTTTCTTTAAAAAGTGGACTGTTTTATAAGTCACTGGCAATTTTTTAAAGTTCTTAAAACAGCGTGGATTATTCTATTTACCATCAGTTTTCATCAGAGCCACAAGCACTGTAAATTGTTCTTTGGACACACTTTTCATCTTAAAATTTCAGAGTTTTATCTGGAGTAAACATATAGAAAATTCCTGCTCCATCAGCATTGTAAGTAGGTATCACTTGGTGTGTATTATTCTGTATCAACACTTAGAGCTTCTCCACTTATTATACCAGAATTGATATGATGCCGTTATTTAAATTATAAGAGCTATCCTTCTGATGCTTTAAAAGAAGAAATTTTACACCTTTTATACGATCGTCCCCAGATAGGCATATTATTCTGGCGCTCTCGGTGAAAACATGATAGTACAGCTTGATCCAAATCTTTGTATTTAGGTTGGTTACATTTTTTGAAACATTTGTTTCTTCGTCCTCTGCTTGGAGATTTTTCCATATAGTGGATATGGTAGAGTCACTAAATCTAAAGCGACTGACATTATTTATTTTTTCTCCCACTTTTATTGCGGGTATCAGAAAAACTTTTTTGTGAATACATAACGATTTTCACTTATATAAACAAACAGATCGAAATTATTGGATGTGGGTTCGGTTGTAATTAAATCAAGTTTTCTTATTATCAATATTTCTCCATTTATTTACGGCTTCATCAGGAGAAACTACAAATAATTAACAATGCCAATTTTTTTATAAAATTGGAATGGAATAATACTTACAAAATAGTATGAAAAGAAATATATATAGAACATGAAAGTTGGCAATAACTAGGTAGATAATTCTAATAATTGTTAATATTAAATGAGAAAACATTCAATGTCGATAAAATATATAAAAGACAAAAAAGAGGCAAAAACAATACACTTCTTGAAAGACATACAGGATCGTGACAAAGGTAGAAATTAAAACAGTATTTGAGGATTTTCAGCCTGTTATTTTAAAACATTGCAATAAATACTACTTAATTTGTTTGTATCTGATTTGTAATTAATTGTGTTAGCATTTTGTGTTATGTAGTACATTTCAAGAAATAATCTCTTTCGATAATTTGGTTCAAATTTTAAAATTTCAACATTGCAAAAATCAAATTGATCATACTCTTTGTTTGAGCCACTGAGAGGTTTGTCCTATGTAACAGCTATCACAGTT
The DNA here is from genome assembly GCA_964028335.1 of Altica lythri. NCBI lineage: Eukaryota > Metazoa > Arthropoda > Insecta > Coleoptera > Chrysomelidae > Altica > Altica lythri. The sequence continues at coordinate 32,665,561 of OZ034803.1, read as the reverse complement.
TTGACATGGTAGTTTGTATATAACATTGATATTGTACAACATTGACGTCTAATCTTTAGTTTTGGTAAATAAGATTGAATTCTTTTTTATATTTTATTTTGAGACTCTGATGTTGGTATTGAATAATGAAATAACTTTATCTGTTAAACCGTATCTAAAAGGTAGCTTTTTGAAGTTAATAAACTCATCAGGGGGTTTATCTCGTTGGTCATTATAAGAATCTGTTTAAAGATGAGTTTGTATGAATGATGTCGACAGTGGAGTTTATTGCGAGTTAGGATAATAAAACGAAAAAAAAAAAATTGGGAACTTGGAAGGTACTTTTAAGGTTATTAAGAGTAAGTGTAATGCTATATAGAGTGTATCATCGTATAGAAGACAAGCTAAAACAACCAAAGCCAAGTGATTTCGACTTTTTGTGGACTTAAATCGTTTGATGTTAAAACTTTAAAAAATCATTGTATCTATTAACTTTTATAACCAACAACCAATTTTACTAAAAGTTATTGTTTTTAATTTTAGTTTTGGTGCTGGTATTACAGCACCTAGAACCGCGATACTTCTTAGCAGCGTTATGGATGATTTTTCGCACAAACATGTTAAAAATTACTTTGGATTGTTAGAATCCGAGAATAATGCTCTTCAACCAGGTAAAAGACCTGTATCATCAATGGCTCCTTCTATACTGCTTGATAAAAAAGGAGATGTCAAAGTTGTTATTGGTGCAGCAGGGGGACCAAAAATTATTAGTGGAATTTTACTGGTAGGTTTAGAATTTATATGTATATGTATATTAAACAATAACGTAATAAATAAGAGTATATAGCAACAGGCTCTTCGTGACATTAAAGTTAACTTGATTTTAACAAACAACTATACCTACTTTCGAAATGAATACAATACTAAGCGAATTAATGTGAACAAGGAATAATTATTCCAATTTTTACTCTTTTGCAGTTTGTATTACAAATAATTCAATGGTAGGGGCATTTCGTCACAGATTCTTAGATTCTCTAAGATTTTCTCTTCATTGAATAAGAGTTTTATATAATTTTGATTTATGAAGATGGATATCTCTCTAAAATATGGACTAAAATTGTTACTTTGAGTGACATACATCTATGACTCAAAGATATATTGCAAAAAATGTAATGTGAACTGGGGAGCTGTTAACAAGATTTTAAAGCAGAAAAAGAATACTGGGACGTTTGTGTTAAACAGAAAAGAGAAATGTGGAAGGAAAAGAAAGACAACTGCAAGGAATGAAGCATTTTTAGTGATGATGAAGAGTAAATTAAACCTTAGAAAAACAAGTCAAGATCCTCAGAAAGATTTATTTTATTTATTTTGACAGCTATTAACTGTTAAAATGATAAAAAACGGCATGATTGGGCAAAAAATATAAGAGATGGACAGCTGAAGATTGAAGGAAAGTGTTTTTCTCAGATGAGAGCCACTTTTTGGTACAAGGTCTTGTTTTGTCAGAAGAAGTTCCAATGAAAAACGCCGAATCATATTGATCAAAAAGTTAAAAATCCTTTAAAGAAGCAGCTGCTTTTCTTATAAAGGAACCGGATCCCTCGTGGTATCGAAGGCATAATGAATTCTTAAAAATACAGAGACTTGGAGAGGAGATTTAAAGGAGAGTTGAAAAAAGTGAACGCCGATTTTTCATCAAGATTCAGCTCTTTTTCACGTCTACAGGATTTTAAGGATAAGAATATACCATGTCTTAAACGGCCAGAAAACTCACCAGTTCTCAATCCAATTGAAAATCTGTGGGGATTGTGAAAACTAGACCGCGCAAAATGGATTTCACAATAAAAGAAATATTGATAAAGGCTGTAATCCAGATTTGGTTTCGCGATCCGCAAATCACAGAAAACTGTAAAAAAAATTTGTTGACATTATGCCAAAACGTTTTCAAGAAGTTATTAGAGCGGAGGGAGGACATATTTCATATTAAAACAATGTTTATTGTATTGGTTATTCAATTTTGTTCGTCTATAAGAAATATATGTTCATAATCTGAATTTTGCAACTGTGTTCATGTTAATTCGCACAGACTATAACAGAACCGTCAACATCTCAATTAAATTTCATTGTTTCGACTAATTAAAAGATGTTTCAGGTTATCCATTCATGCGTCAGTTTATGTGTCAATTATCTAATTTAATTAAATATTAATTTTTGCGAGGCCTGACTGAAGTTATCCCTCCAAGTTGATCTACTACTGGTCCGAAAATGGACAACTTTTCTTTCACCTATGTATAAAATGCATGCCCTTTTTCATTTCTATTAGGGTTGAAATGAATTATCTCAAATTAATTTTAATTATTTAATGAGAACATTATAATTCTACTTGGACATCATATCCATCCTAATCTTGGTATCAAAATTTATAGATATTCAGTCCTTTTAAAGTAATGTGGAACAAAAGCTAATCGACTCATTTAACGGATAATATAATATAATGATCCATAAAAAATTAAAATTTGTTCCATTATTTTCTGTACTTTCTGATTTTGTTTGTTGTTTTCTATGATGTATGCTATAAATACAAGCGAACAGTTTTTTTAAACTGCACACCCTAAACAAAATATGTTTTCTCTCTAAGTTATGTATTTTTGTTTTATATTAAGGTTAAAAATTAAAAATATAAATTTCAAAATTTTTTAGCTTATTGCCACAGTGACATTGTATGTTTCTTCCCCCTTTATCCTTTATAATATAAATTGAAAATTATAAAAGAAAATATTTATTTTTAGACTTTAGTAAGGTTGTTGTGGTTTAGAGATAATCTCAAAGAGGCGATAGATGGTCCCAGGTTTCATCACCAATTAATGCCAATGGAAATTCATTATGAATATGGATTGCAAGCTGTACGTAAGAAATAAATATGGCATTTTACATTTTTTAAAAGAATGATTTGATTCTTTTTAAAGTAAAGCTTTCTCTTAGCTTTGGCGACAGTAGTGAACTGAGAAAAAATGTTATTACCTACCTCTCTCCCTCTCATGTCATACCGGCAGACTGAAGTATACTAGTTTTGTTTCTATTTAAATAAAATTGTATTATAGACGTTTGCCATATTTTAGCGTAGAAAGCTTTGCTTCTATTGAAATTTCCTGAATTTCACACGCCTTTTCTACAATTAATATTTTTTTATGTTTCTTGTTTTAGGAAATTGTTAAAAAATTGAAAAGTATGGGACATATCATGAAACGTCGAACTGAATCGGTTGTATACGCTTTAATTGTTGATAGGAACGATCACGTTGTTGGAATAAGTGATATAAGAAAAGATGGAGGAGGAGTCTTTGGCATCGATGAAGTAAATGCTTCATGGGATAATATGCCACATCCATATTTACTAGGATAAAACATTTTAAGGATACCAGAAAAAATAAAAAATAATTTTAAAATTACAAAACAATAGACATAAGTGGTATAAAATTTATGAAGTTTAAAAAGCAAATAAATTTATAAAAAAACTATCCCTCCTATTCTTTTGTAAACCCGTTACTAGTTTGTCCCCGCTTGTAAAAAATTTAAAACGTAGGTATAAATTATTTTTTATATTAAATAATAGATCGAGCACTCTTTACATTAAATTATAGAGCTGTTTCACTTTTTAGTAGCTATTTACTTTTAAGTAGCACTTCTTCAAAATCTACTAATAAATATGGGTTGATTCTGTAACACACATCATATTTTTGGAGTAATATATTCATTATAGTTTAATGACACAAAGGTTGTCTCAACTAGGACATCTTGAGAACCATTAGCCTTAGCTTCCTTTATTATAAGTTAGGAAAAAAGTTGAAATAACAAATCTATTAACCAACTGTGAAGGATAGAGCTGTTGTCTTATTATAAGTTAGCAATTTTTACCAAATTGATATTTAATAAAGATTGGTGGCAAATTCTTACAATTCTATTTTTAAGTCCTTTAACCAAATTTAGTTTCTGCTTGAAGTCATGGTACGAATAAAACTTAAAATATCTCCCACACGAAGTAGGTTTATATAAAATGTATATAGTCGGTCATCACGATATCTCTGGAACTATAAGGCCGATCGACTTGACACTTGGTAGGAATATTCCTTCGAAAGATAAAGGTCAGCTAAGAACGGATTTCAGGAAATTCCACCCACAAGGGGGGTTGTGGGGGATATATATAAAATGTATATAGTCGGTCATCACGATATCTCTGGAACTATAAGGCCGATCGACTTGACATTTGGTAGGAATATTTCCTAGGAAAGATAGAGGTCAGCTAAGAACGGATTTCAGCAAATTCCACCCACAAGGGCGTTGCGGGGGATATATATAAAATGTATATAGTCGGTCATCACGATATCTCTGGAACTATAAGGCCGATCGACTTGAAACTTGGTTGAAATATTCCTTAGGAAAGATAGAAGTCAGCTAAGAACGGAGTTTAGGAAATACCACCCACAAGGGGGGTTGCGGGAAGATATATAAATTGTATATAGTCGGTCATCACAATATCTCTGGAACTATAAGGCTGATCGACTTAAAACTTGGTAGAAATATTCCTTAGGCAAGATAGAGGTCAGCTAAGAACGGATTTCAGGAAATTCCACCCACAAGGGGGATTGCGGGATATATATATATATATATATATATATATATATATATATATATATATATATATATATATATATATATATATTATAACATATGTAACTTGCTCTGCAGTATTCTATAAGTCACTATGCTATAAAATAATCCTTACCTTGAATTTATTTTAAATTTTAATATAAATGTTAAGAAAGTAAGAATCAAATCAATTTCTTTAATTTCAAATATTATTATTTTAAAATATGCTCCTGGCTATTCTCCTTCTCAGGGTCAGAGTTCAAAAATTTTCAAATAATCAATAGATTCAAATTCAACTAATATTGAAAATTTCAACAAAACGATTATAAAATTCAACAATCATATACCAAATTATGTTTTCTGAACGATGACTCTATATTAACCTTAACCTTACTTTTTTCCTTATAGTGTTGTTAGCTTTTACACACTATTATCAAAACCAAATGTAGTTAAATCAAATGATATGAAAAATTCTGAATTTTGTAACTAATAAATCAAATTAAACTTATCTAATAATGAAAAATAACTTATTTAAACAGTGAAACAGTGTACAGTGAAATTAAATGTTCATCAAATACGTAAAAATCAAACACAGAAAAGTTCTTTATTGTTAAAAATTGGAAATTGATACCGTCTTATGAAGATCTTGTATTCTCTTTGGACAGCTAAGGCTCAGGATCCCCTTTTCAATAAGAATCCAACATTTCCCAGGACAGCAATGATATAAGGACACTTTGGAGATTTTGACTTATAAAATTTCTTCTAATCAGGAAACAATCAGCTATTACATCCAATGGTAAGTAAAATAATAATTTTCTTTCTTGTTATAAACTGGTGTTACTTTCTTTAAATTAATTCAGGAAGCATTTATATCAATGAACTGCTCAGCATACAATTTCTAACATTTATTTCATCATAAAAATAAACTTTACTTCTTACCAGTTACTATCAGGAACTTCCTTGTAGTTTTGTTAACACTTTTGACTACTTTTAAACTTTCTTTTATAAGTATTTTGAAAAAAACTCTAAATTTTAACGGAGCAAACTTTATTACATCTTATCCCTTCAATCTACCAAAAACAAGAGAGTAAATATCTTCTACAAACTTCTTAACTAATTATTGATAATATAAATCTTACTAATCTCCTTTTAACTGTCTTTTAACATCATAATTTTTACAAAAATCTTCATCAAAACTTTTTACATCCTTCCTCTTCAGAAGGTCGAAAACAAGAGAGAACTTCCAAAATCAACAATTAAACAACTGAATTTTTAAACAAACTAAAACTATACATTCCTATTACCTATTCGCCTACTAATTATTTTCAAATGAAATTACAAACAATCTAATTCTTAATTCATTATTCAAATTGAACACAATAATCATTCTTTTTTTTTAAATCTGCTATAACTATAAACTAATATTTTTCTATTTTCAGAATTTTTCATTTGGAAATTAAACTACAATAAATTACAATATGGCTTGAAAACAAAATTGTGTGCTTTGAAAGTAAGTAAAAAATTTTTAATATTTCATTTGTGAATTCTCATATTTTGTCATTTAATTTTCTAATTTAATTCTATTCTAACTCATTTAAGATTATTTTTAATTACCAAAGTATTGTAAACTTTATAAACTTTTAAATATTATTATCTATCTAATCTATCTAATCTATCTATTTATTATCTATCTAATACATGATTATTAAAATTTTATATGTTATAGATTAAACTATATTGAATCTTTAAAATAAATATCTCTTAGATGTACTTGTATATTTTAATTTCTTATTTTGATTTATTTTTCTTTTTTAGAAATTGTGAAGAAGATGATGATAAATTATACCAATTTTACTGCATTTGCACTCTGCCTTGGAATAAGAATATTTTCCTTTCTCTATTTCCATTAATATTTTCTTTATATGTACTTATTTAATATAGCATAGTAACTCATATCATCTCAAATCCCCCAATTAAAATTTTTGAATCAATCATATGTTCATATTTGATTAAAAAATTATAATTGCTATTCCCAATTTAATAATTCTATAACTGTCAAGTAACTTTGCTTTATACTTTATATCTTTAATATGTTCTATTTTATCCACAGTTTATTTTATAAGAGATTCTATTTTATTTTAATAAAATTTACACAAATTTCTTTGTTCTATATTTTATGTTATAATCTGTTTATATATGATGTACTTGCTTGTAAATAATTATTCACGTCCAATGCACACAAAAAACAATTAATATCTTTTATTAAAAACATTCAGACTGTTTATTCAAACCAATTTTAATTCTAGTGATATATAATTTAAATGAATTGTTTTAATGTTTATTCTATAAACACCACCCTATCTTTTTAAAAAAAAAACTATGTACACCTAAAACTACTATTTACAACATAATATTTATTTACAAAATTGTTTTAAATATCATCTACCCTTCTGCAGGTGTAAACTTATATACATATTTTTTAAGCAGTTCTATCAATGGAACTTCTTTGCTCGATAAATCCGGAATCAATCTCTTATAGTAGTTTAAAATTCCAAGGAATCCTCTTAATGTCTTTAAATTTTTTGGTGTTTGATAATTCAAAATCGCTTGTACTCTTTCTGGATCCATGCTTACCCCTGTAGTATTCAAAACATATCCTAAATATTTTATTTCTTGTTGGTAAAATTTACATTTTTCCACATTTAATTTCAAACCTGCTGTTTCCAGTTCCTTTAAAGTTATTTCCAAATGTTCTTTATGTATTTCTTCATTTTCTGAATACACCAAAATATCATCAATATAATGAAGTATAAACGATTCATGTTTATTCAATATTGTATGTAAAGTTTTAACTAATGCTGCACAAGAACTTTGTAATCCATAGGGTACAACACAAAATTGGTATACAATTTCATCCACCATAAAAGCTGTGTATGGTCTACTACTTTTTTCTAAAGGAATTAGCCAGAAACTGTGTTTAAGATCTAATTTTGAGTATATTTTAGCCTTTGTTATTCTCCCAAATATTCCCTCTACATTCATGGGACTTTCATATTGTTTTACTGTGTAAGTATTTATATTCCTAGCATCCAAACATAATCTTATTTCCCCTGACTTTTTTCTAACACACGTAATTGCATTTATATATGGCGAATCAGACCTCTCTATAATTCCATCTTTCATCATTTTGCTTAATTCCTGATATACTTCATCCTTCAACTTATAAGGAATTGGATAAGTCTTAATCTTAAAATTCTTAATATCCTTGTTCATCTTCAACTTGTGGGTATAATTTGATGCTATACACGTTTCTTCATTAAATAGTCTACAATATTTTTTACATAACATTTCCACTTCTTTTTGATATTGTCCACAGTTTCCTTCTAACTTATTATAATCTACATTTGCTATATTATTATACTGTCTATTCGGATTAACCTCCCAACTTGCATTATTTCCTAAGGTAAATGGTATTGTCTGTTGTCCCCATTTTAAACATTCTTCTTCATAATCTATTACTACCTTGTGATTATTCAATTCATCTGAACCTAATATAATGTCATAATTTAAATTTTGAATAAGTAACATTTGGATTTTATATTTCTTAATACCTATTAGTATTTCTCCCATAATCATGTTGTTGGTATCGTATAATTTTTTATTATTCGCTCCCACTAATGATAATTTATTTGTTTTTATCATCATAATATCATCTTGTTTAACTTGTGACACTACTTTTTGACTAATTAAAGTAACCTCTGAACCAGTATCTATCATAATTTTGCATTTAATATTTTGAAAAACCCCCTCTATAAAAATTAACCTCCTTAGTTCATTGATTTTAATTTCATCTTCATTAACAAGAAATTCTCTAGGATGTTCATACCTAGAAGAGTAATAGTATTATACGTTACAAGGTCGGTAGGTGACTTATTACAGTACGAGTTAGTTTACGAACGAGGCGACGTAGGAGCCGAGTTTGGAAATGAAAAAGAGGACTGTAATAACACCTAATGACCATGTATCGTATTATATTTTATTTCATCCTGTTTTTATAAATTAATAAATTCATAAAAATTTTAAAAATAGTTCGTGACTTGACTAGTTACGTCAACTTACCTTAAGCGTCAGTTACTATCAAATTTTGATTTTATAGTTATTATAGTGTTTTTAAATGCCAAAATTAAAAGTAATTGTCTTCCCTAAAGCAATCAGAGCAGAGTTGCTAGGCAACACATCACATTACAGTACATGATACCGTAATGTTCTACTTACCGGCGCCAAATTGATTATAGGGAAGTTTATTTACTGGACAGGATGAAATAAATGATATTACGCACGTGGAAGCGACTTAAGCAAAATCCACGTTCTTTTCCTGGCCTTGACCAGTCACCTCACCCTGATTTGCATTCACAACATTCACCTGTCGACTATTCTCACCTCTATCTCGCCATTCATTATTCTGATTCCCTACATTACGATTATCCTCATTTCTGCCATTATTATCATTATTTCTGTTCCATCTATTTCCTGACCCCCTATTCCTATCATAATTATTGTTATTTGAAAATTCCCTATTTCTCCTATCAAAATTCCTATTTTCCCAATTTCTACCATTTTTATTATCATTCCTATATTCATTTCCTCTTGTCTCATTCCTATTAAAATCACCATATCCCCTATTAAATTCCCTATTCCTATTATTAAATCTGTCATTACCATTATTCCTATTCTCATCTCTATTCCTATCATTAAATCTATTACCACCAGAATATCTGTTATCATACCTATTCCTGTCATTAAATCTATTACCACCAGAATTCCTGTTTTCATACCTATTCCTATCATTAAATCTATTACCACCAGAATTCCTGTTTTCATACCTATTCCCATCATTAAATCTTTCATTCCCATCATTTCTACTTTCACTCATTAAACTTCGTTCTAGTCTCTGTAAATAATTTGACAGATGTTCCATGGTTTTAATGTTGTGTATAGCTATCGTCTCAGTCACTTCATGGTTGTATTGTCTCGCCACATACAATACTATTTCTTCTTCTCTCATTTCAGGTTCTAAATATTGCGCATTATTATAAAGTTGCATTGCATATGTGGTGAAGCAGCTTTTGTTTATGACTCGGAGGCTTGCTTTCGCCGAGTATTTCAATACGAAATAAATGACTTAGGTGCAGATTTAATTATTCGTATATTGGATACATTTAATACATTTAACTGAACAATTAGTAACAAATAACAACTTTGTGAATTTTGCACGTGTAGCAACGAGAACGAGAATTGAATTGAATGTTTTTCACCCTGACGGCGATAGATAGCGTCTGTCCTGCGCATACGACGGCCACACACACAACAACGGAAAAGGCGCGCGAAAGTTGGCGACAATTCAAAAAATTGACAGAGGCGTATCCATACTCCCCCGGGCTGAATGACTAACCAGGAAGTCAGAAAAATGGTTTTAGATTCACTAAGAAGGCATCGGTAATGGAGCAATGTTTCGGAGAGCCCGCACTAAAACACTCGTAGCAGTTCGAAGGCGAACAACACGCACAACGTTGTCAGCTCCTGGTAATAGTTCAATGATGCGTCCTAGGTTCCATAGTTGTGGACGGAGGCAGTCATCCCGTATGAGACAAAGTTGTCCAATACATGGCATCGAAGAAGGTGCTAACCACTTGTGTTGGCGTTGCAGCTGCTGGAGATATTCTCTGGACCAGCGTTTCCAGAACTGGCTTCGAAGATGCAGAAGAGATTTGCTGATGTCTCTGAGATCCCGTGGCGGTATAGATGCATCCTCGGAAACCATATCAGTTAGTGTTCGGCCAAGTAAAAGATGGGAAGGGGTTAACGGTTCGAGATCGGAGGGATCGTCGGAACAAGGGTACAAAGGTCGAGAATTGAGGATGGCTTCAATCATGCATAAAAGTGTAGAAACATTTTCATAATTTAATAGACAGTTTGAGAGTGATTTGTACAATAAGGTCTTGCAAGACTTTACGTTTGATTCCCAGATTCCCCCGAAGTGGGGAGCTCGTGGCGGGATAAATTTCCAAACGATAGGTTCGTCACACAAGTGAGTCATAATTGAGTTTGATTCTGTTTTCAAAAAGTTATATAACTGTTTGAGCTCACGAGCGGCTCCGACAAAATTCGTGCCATTGTCCGAAAGTATAACAGCTGGCTTGCCGCGTCGTGAAATAAAGCGACGAAATACTAATAAAAATGCAGGCGTGGTTAAATCGGTAAGAAGTTCCAAATGAACAGCCTTTGTTGCCAAGCACACAAATAAGCATATGTAAGATTTGATTTTGACGTTGGTTCTAGATTTGCCGTCCTTAATTAGGATCGGACCTGCGAAGTCTACGCCCGTTGTATGAAAGGGATGTATGAGAGTGGTACGAGACGAAGGCAGATTTCCCATTGGGGGAGAAAAGCAAACCGGCTTTTGGCGAAAACAAGTAACGCACTCTCGGAATACCTTTCTAACTAAGCTTCTACCACTGATGATCCAAAATTTGTTTCTTATGGAAAATAAAGTCTGCTGGGGACCAGTGTGAAGTAATCTACGATGTTCATATTCAACTATGAGTCGAGACAAGTGATGAGTTTTTGAAAGAAGGAAGGGATGCTTTCTTTCTTCCGAAAGATGACAGTCTAAGAGTCGACCACCCACTCTAATCGTGCCGTCTTCGTGGAGGAAAGGCTTTAGGAATCGAATAGAGGATTTGATAGGCATGCATTTTCGAAGCAAATCCAATTCTTCTGGGAAGGAGGATTGCTGAGAGCATCGAACAAGAATAACTTCAGCTTGAAAAAGCTCCGAAGTGGAAGGAAAGCACCCTAGGCCAGGAGATATTGTGACCGGATTTGGAAGAAATCCATTAGAAGCTTGAGCCTTATTATGATCTTGAGTGGAAAGGAGATTGTAGAATCGATAAACAAAGGCGTAAACACGCCGTAGGCGGGGAAATGATGAATAGTTTTCAAATGGAATGCATTCTTCCGGTGTCGAAGAACGCAATACCATTGAAGAAGCGATGGGCCGAACCTCTGGTAGAGAGTCAGGTGAGGGAAGGGTCGGAGAACTTGTTTCATCTGTAAGGGTTGACAGAAATGAAGGGCCACGCCACCAAACAACATTAGAAACGAGAGTCGAAGGTTTTATGCCTCTAGAAGCACAATCAGCAGGGTTTTGTGAGGTGGGAACATGGTGCCAATGAAATGATTTGGTTAGAGATTGTATCTCAGCCACACGATTCGAGACGTATTGCTTTAGCTTATGTGGAGGAAGCTTCAGCCAAGCTAAAACGATGGTGGAATCAGTCCAACAATGGACGCTAGATGGACCAGATTCCAAGCGAGACAAGACTTGAGTGAGTAGTTTGGAAAGAAGCAAAACTCCCTGTAATTCAAGCCGTGGAATAGATAGTGCCTTGAGGGGGGCTACCTTTGTTTTTGCACATAATAGATGCACCTGCGGGTCATTATCATCGACAAATGAACGAACGTAAATACAGCAAGCATACGCCGATTTGCTAGCATCGGCAAAGCCGTGAAGTTCGAAATCAGAACGAGAAGAGAAAACGAATCGAGGTATTGTCAAGGAACTGAAGGCAACAGCATCAGTGCAAAAGGAATGCCAACGATTAGCAATGGTGTTTGGAACTGGATCGTCCCATGAATTTCTTTCTAGCCAAAGCTCCTGCAGAAGTATTTTGACCAGTATTATTGACGGAGAGAGAAATCCGAGGGGATCAAAAATACGAGAAATATCCGACAATATTGTACGTTTGGTGACCGTGTTCGATGATGGGCAGAAGCGATAGCCAAAGGTATCAGAAACGACGTTCCAAAGAAGTCCTAAAGTCTTAGGGGTGTCTTCAGAATCAAAATTATACATGCAGGGATGTAACGACGAAGAGGGGAGGGTATTCAAAGCCGTGGATTGATTGGAAATCCATTTTCGAAGCTCGAAACACCCTTTGGCGAGAGTTGCAGTCAAGTCATGAGCAATAGACCGAGCTTCATCGATACTATGAGCACCCGTTATAACGTCATCAACGTACATGTCCTTTAAAATGACACGAGAGATAGTTGGATTAGCATGTTGCTCTTGATGAGCCAATTCCTGAACTGACCGAATCGCAAGAAAACTAGCTGAAGAAGTACCATACGTGACGGTATTCAATTCATAGATGTCAATAGGATCGTTAGAGGAAAATCGCCAAAGAATTCTATGTAAGGATCGCTGAGAAGGATGTATTAAGACCTGTCGGTACATGGCCTTGATATCAGAAACTAAAGCAATAGGGTATTTGCGAAAGCGCAGCAAAATGTGAAAGAGTTCCTGTTGGAGAATAGGACCGACCATAAGAATATCGTTTAGAGATTGGCCGGAGTCAGTAGGCTGGGAACCGTTAAAAACAACACGTAATTTCGTAGATATAGATTCTTCCTTCAGAACCCCGTGATGGGGCAAATAATATGCGACTGCATTATCAGAACGTTTTACTAAAGCCATATGTCCAGCGGAAATGTATTCGCTTAGAAAGTCCTTATACATTTTTTCAAATATTGGATTGGCCTTGAAACGGCTGTAATATAGAGCTATATTTATAAGGGTATTTATATTTGTAATTGTATTTATATTTATATTTATAGGTTTATGTATTTATATCTATATTAATTAGGAAACACTCAGTAGATTTATTACGATTATTGAGAAACTATTTAAGTTTAGTTAAGCATATTAGTATTTAGAAATAATGTAATTATGTCGTCACGAATTCCGACGACTCAGCAAGAGTTATGAACTCGTCGGAGTGAGTGACCGAAAATCGGGGCTTTTGAATAAAAACTATTAAACTGGTAAGATGTGTTTTTAATATAATTAAGAAGTAAAACTCATGAATAAATATATGAAAGAGATGTTTTATTACATGGCGATCCTGCCAGTCCAGCGTTATCACTTTGGTTAATGTTAATGGGCTACTCTGTTATTTTAATAAATAAAATGGGACAACAAGAATCAAAAGAGGAAGTTATAATTGCACAAGCTGGTAACAGTGGAGGCCAAACAACTAATACTCAATCCAATGGAGTAAAGGAGGTACTAGAAATTATATTTATTACATTGGCTTTTCTTATGGTATTAGCATATTTATACCGTAAATGTAAAAATATGGTAGAAAGGAAAATCGACAGACATATAAGGGCGAGCCAAGAGTTAGTTTAAGAAGATAGAGAAGATTTTATTTTTAGGTTTTGCAATTAAGTATAAAATGAATGGATCTAGAAAGACAATTCCAAAATTTTGCTGAAGAACTAAAAGTGTTTTATAAGAACTTAATAAAAGACAATACCGAAAGAAGGACGGATGAAAGTGTTACAAATCGTAAGTTAGAAACTTTAGCTAAATGTAAAAATAGTTATAAGAATTTAAAAGAATTGTTTAATAAATCAGACATAGATTTTCGTATTAAAACTAATATTAAAGAACTTGCTATTACAATAGAAAAATTAATTAATGCAATAGAAAATAGTTTAACAGAAAGATTACGGGTTTTGCAGCATACTGAGCAAATTGTACAGGGTAATAGTGTATCAAATTTAGATTGTTCAATTAATAAAATGACGGAAAAATTCGATTTGAGAACAGCGGCAAGTCTGCTACCGGTTATGGACGGTTCTGAAACTGTAACCAAACAACTTATTGATGGAATTGAATTGTATGATTCTATGCTTGATGCAAATGGTAAAATATTATTAACTACTTATATTTTAAAGAAAAGTTTAAGCGAAAATGCAAAAATTAGATTAAATAAAACTTACACTGATAATGGGGCTCTAGTAAATGATTTAAAGAAATATTTTATAACTAAAAAATCTGAAACATCCTTAGCTAGTCAATTACACAATGCTAAACAAGGGTCAAAGACTATTGATCAGTTTGGAAAAACGTTAGAAAAACTTTTAGCAGAGCTAACACTTTCTCAAGCTGGCGATAATTTAAGTCATAGTAATATTTTAAATCAAGTTAACGAAAAGATTGCAATCAATACTTTTGCAAATGGGCTTAGAAATAATAATTTACAAATAATTGTCAAAGCACGAAATTATACAAATTTAAGTCAAGCAATACAAGGTGCAAAAGAAGAAGAACTTAATAACTGTTGCAAAAGTAATGACCAAATCTATCAGATAAGAGAACATAGGAATTTTAGAGGTAATAGTTTTAGGGGTAATAATAATAGCAGAGGAAATAATTTTAGACCAAATAATGTTAGAGGAAATAACTTTAGAGGAAACAATGGTAACAGAAATTCTTATAGGGGTACCAATTACAGATCAAATAATTTTAGGGGTAATAATAATAATAATAATACTAATAATAATACGTTCAATAATAATAATAATAATAGAAGGGTATTTCACCTAAATAATTCTAATGCTAATACAAATGGTGAATATTCAGAAAATCCTCAAATATCTCAACCATTTTTTCGTGACCAACAATAATTCAGAAACATTTTATAATATTTTTGCTTTAAATGGATTGAATTTTATTAATTTATTTTATAATGGTACTAAACTTATATTTTTACTTGATACAGGCGCTAGTGTAAGTGTAATTTTTAAAAATAAAGTAGTTATTAGCGAAAGAATTAATTCATCAAAGAAAATGCATATTAATGGATTATGTGGGTCAGTAGTATCAGTTGGCACAGTACATCTTTCATTACAAATAAATAAAATAGAACTTTGTCAGGAATTCCAACTCCTAGACGGCCTTGCAAATGACATTGAAATGCACGGTATTTTGGGATCAGATTTCTTTTATGACTACGGAGCTACGATAGACTATGAAAAGTGCTTATTCTCATTTAATTTATATAAGACCAGACAAGTAATTCCTCTTGTGTCGGAACAACAATTGTATATATCAATTCCTAGTAGATGCGAAATAGTTAAATATTTTAAAGTTCAAACCAACGGAGATTATGTTGTTCTGCCGGGTGAACTGTGTGAAGGAGTATTTGTAGCGGGAGCTTTAGTTCGTGCTAACCAAAATATAATCCCTATTAAAATTTTAAATGTTAGAGATCAAGAAGTTATCTTAAAAAATTTTAATCCAAAATTAGAAACAATAGATTGCTATAATTTATGCGAATTTAAAGCAAAGCCAACAAATTCTGTCAGTAGAGCAGATAAACTGTTAAATTCAATAAATTTCCAGCATTTGAATTCGGACGAAAGAGACTCATTACAAAAAATTTTAGTAAAATATTCAGACGTATTTCATCTTGAAAATGATCCGCTCACGGTGTGCAATATTTATAAAGAAAAAATTATACTTAAAGAATCAACAAAACCACATTTTATTAAACCTTACAGACTGCCACATGCACAAAAAACACAAATTCATAATGAAATAGATAAAATGCTTCGCGACGGGATTATAGAGGAATGTAGGTCAGAGTTTCAATCACCTTTGTTAATTGTTCCTAAAAAGGGTTTTGATGAGAATGGTGTTAGAAAGGCTAGAATTGTGATAGATTATAGACAATTAAACCAGCAAATAGAGGATGATAAATTTCCATTGCCTTGTATATCTGAAATTTTGGACTCATTATCAGGAGCAATGTATTTTTCTCATCTTGACTTATCTCAGGGTTATTATCAGATCGAACTAGACAAAAATAGCAGGAAATATACAGCTTTTGCAACCGATAGAGGTCAATATCAAATGACGCGACTCCCCATGGGATTAAAAACAAGTCCCAGTTCATTTTCACGGGCAATGACAATTGCAATGTCGGGACTAAACTACGAATGTTGTTTCGTTTATCTTGATGATTTAGTAGTTTTTGCAAATAATTTAATTAATCATAATAAAAATTTGGTAAAAGTTTTTCAAAGATTAAGACAGGTTAATTTAAAATTAAATCCGAATAAATGTGAATTTTTGAAAAAAGAAATTCTTTACTTAGGTCACCAAATATCTTCAGAAGGTGTCTCTCCTGATTCTTCTAAAATAGAATCTATTCAAAAATTTCCACTGCCCAAAGATTCCCAAGAGGTTAAAAGATTCGTTGCTTTTACTAACTACTATAGAAAATATGTAAAAAATTTTGCAAAAATTGCTCAACCTTTAAATTATCTCACGAGAAAAAATGTTCCTTTCATTTGGACTAACGATTGTCAAAATTCTTTCGAAAATCTAAAAAAGGCTCTAAGTAATCCACCGGTTCTACAATATCCAAACTTTGCACCAGAAAATGAATTTATACTTAAAACCGATGCATCAAATTATGCATTAGGTGCTGTACTATCTAATTCAGATGATAGACCTGTTGCATTTGCAAGTCGATCTCTTAATAAAGCCGAGAAAAACTATAGCGTTATAGAGAAGGAGCTTTTAGCAATCGTTTTCGCAGTAAAACACTTTAGACCTTACCTATTTGGTAGAAAATTTTTGATCTTGAGCGACCATAGACCGTTAGTTTATTTATTTGGAATGACAAATCCCAGCAGTAGATTAATTAAGTTTAGACTCATTCTCGAAGAATACGATTTTACAGTAAAATATATTAAGGGTAAAGATAATGTTGTAGCGGACGCGCTATCACGTATCGATATATCTTCAGAAGAACTAAAAAATTTAAATAAAGAAGTGTGCGATTCAATTTTTGTTACCACAAGAGCACAATCAAAAAACGTCGAAAAAGAATTTTTAAGTAGTTTTAAAGATGATTCTGACGAAAGGATTGATCACCCTGGAGTTTTAGAATTATTGAAACCGCCTAAAGATTCGTTTAGTTTAAATATAATTTCAAAAAAGGAATTTGACAATTTAGTACGTAAAAATAAAAAAGGTAATTATATAGTTGGAAACTTAATATGTGATAAAGATTCGCGAATCATATATTTTTATCAGGATCCTCGATCATCATCAGACTTAGGTACGATGTTGAGAGACCTGAAATATATTTATAATAAAAATAAAATTCCGGAATTAATTATTTTAAAGAATCGAAAAAGTGCACAAGTAATTAAATTGTTAATGAAATTCCGTAACGAGATTAAAAATATAGGTATCAAAATATCTATTATAAAAGATGTAGAAAATATCTTAGATAATGAAACTAGACAAATTATTCTAAATGATTTTCATATTCTCCCTACTGGAGGACATGCAGGTATAAACAGGATGTACAATAATATTAAAAAGAGGTATTTTTGGCAAAATTTAAATAAGGATGTAGAAAGTTTTGTAAAAAGATGCGACCATTGTCAAAGGTGTAAACATTTCAATCCAAACAAAGAACCTTTATCTATAACCACAACTGCTTCATCAGGATTTCAAAAAATTTTTATAGACTTAGTTGGTCCACTCCAAGAAGATGTAGAAAATAATAAATATATTTTAACGATACAGTGTGAGTTAACTAAATTTGTAGAGGCATATCCATTAAAAAACAAGGAAGCTAATACAGTGGCAACTACACTAACTAATAATTTCATATTACGTTACGGCATTCCAGATGAAATTGTCTCAGATCAAGGTACTGAATTTATGGCGTGTATTTTTAAAGAAGTCTGTCAAATTTTACAAATTAAGAAACTTAATTCAACCGCGTATCATCACGAGACACTAGGCGCTCTTGAGAACTCTCATAAGAATTTGGGTGCTTATTTGCGAATTCAAGTTGCAAAATTTCAGAATGCATGGAGTTCTTGGGTTCCGTATTGGTGTTTCGCTTACAACACAACAGTACACACTGAAACAAAATATACCCCTTACGAACTTATTTTCGGAAAACTCGCAAAAATCCCCTCTAATTTAAATTCTTGGATAGACCCTATATATAATTTTGAAGATTACCCTCACGAACTAAAATATAGATTACAACAAGCATGTAATGATGCAAAACACAATCTAGAGGTATCAAAAAGCAAACGAAAATCTATGTATGATAAAGACATAAAATCTGTAAAATATAAAGTAGGGGATAAAGTAATGTTAAAAAATGTAATTAAAAATAAATTAGAACCATTGTATATAGGTCCATATACGGTGATTGAGGAGAAAGATCCCAATATTTTTATAAAAATAGACAACCGTATAATAGAGATTCACAAAAATAGGATAAAGTTATATAATAGTTAAAAAAAAAAAAAAATATATATATATGTCTAATTGGTTAAGTAAAGAATATTTTTTTTTTTCTCCTTCCCGTGGGAGATGTAATATAGAGCTATATTTATAAGGGTATTTATATTTGTAATTGTATTTATATTTATATTTATAGGTTTATGTATTTATATCTATATTAATTAGGAAACACTCAGTAGATTTATTACGATTATTGAGAAACTATTTAAGTTTAGTTAAGCATATTAGTATTTAGAAATAATGTAATTATGTCGTCACGAATTCCGACGACTCAGCAAGAGTTATGAACTCGTCGGAGTGAGTGACCGAAAATCGGGGCTTTTGAATAAAAACTATTAAACTGGTAAGATGTGTTTTTAATATAATTAAGAAGTAAAACTCATGAATAAATATATGAAAGAGATGTTTTATTACACGGCGTTCTAGAGCTAGTAGTCTGTTCTTGGCACAATTGTAAGAATTACCAAGAAGGCTTGGTTCCTTTCGAGTTGGAAGACGCACGACAAAACGACCATCGACTAATCTGGAAGTAGTTTCACGAAAGGAACGCTCACATTCTAAATGTTCTGGAGGGACGACAACCTCGGAAGTAACCTCTTCAATGGCCCAAAATTGTTCAAGCTGAGAATTAAGATTGTGCGGGCGAGCTACGTTGCAATTATGTTTTGAGTGGAAGGACGACATGAGAGAACAAGGACCTGAGATGATCCAACCTAAGTAAGTGTTCTGAAGATTAGGCATTTGAGGACCCAGAGATAAACTGCCTTGAAGCAAAAGTGTCCAGAAGATTCCACTTCCTAGAAGAAGACTGATTTTAGAAGGTTCATTGAAAGAAGGATCAGCAAGAGTGATTCCTTCAGGAATTGAACATGTCGAAATATCGATAGAAAAAGATGGAGTATCCGATGTAATGTGAGGTAAAACGAGACAAGTAATCTTTTTCTTGAAGTTAGATACACGAGATTGTACATAGAGATCGCAAATAGTGGTAACCAATGAAGTGTTATTACCAACACCCTGAAGTGGCAAATGGGTAGGCCGTGTATGAAGATTGAGACGGTTGCAAAGATCCTGTGTGATTATATTGACAGAACTTCCAGAGTCTAGGAGGACCTTAGTGGTTAATCGATTATGTGGAGAACCGGAAACCTCGACGAGAGCGGTGGGCATCAGAATTTCGGTTTTTATCGAAGACAACAAAGAAGTTTGAGATTGACCTTCTATGACCAGGTTTGAAATGCGAGAAGTCGAAACAGGTGTTTTGGAAGCTTCGGAAGCAGTGTAGTCAGTGACACTTGAAGTAGCAGATCCTGTCTGAGAAGTAGCTGCTCTTGGGTAATTTGACGAAGAAGTTTCACCAGGCTGCTGGATGAGACTCGACAAATGAAGCATTGAGTGATGCTTTGAACGGCAAATACGACATGTCGATTTGGAAGGGCACGTTGAGAGGAAGTGACCCTTACGCAAACAGTTCAAACAACATTTGAGCGATTTTGCTTTAGAAATACGATCTTGTACTGACAAAACCTTAAATTGATCGCAGTGCATTAAAGAGTGCGATCCCGGACAAATGAGACATTTTGAAAGTGGAGAAGTTATCGAAGAGTTTAACGAACGACTTGTTGAACGACTGGATGAACCCTTCGAAAGTCTTTGTTCCACTGAATCAAGAAGAGAAGTTCTTTTCTCCAAAAATGAAAAAAATTCGTTAACCGTAGGAAACTCAGAAGCGTCTCTATCGAAATCACGAGCAGTGACGTTGTCTAGTTTAGACCACACTAAATGCATAAAAAAGAGATCACGTTGATCAGCCGGTTGAATAACCTTGTCGAGAGCGCGTAGAGAACGCCTACAAATATCAAGTAGATTTCTTAGATGCTTGGAAGACTCCTTGGTGCAAGGTTCTAAGTCCGAAATGGTTTTTAAGTAATGAAAGACTAAGAGCTTTTTGTTGTCATATCTTTCACAAAGAGTATCCCATGCGATTAAATAGTTGTCACCAGTGTGAGCAAGGTCTTTGATGACGTCGGCGGCTCGACCACTGACGGCCGAGTTCAAATAATGAAGTTTCACTGTGTCCGATAAGTCAGGACTGTCATGAATTAACGAGATGAATAACTCCTTAAAGCTAAGCCATTCCGAAAAGTCACCAGAAAATTTGGGTAAATCAACCTTGGGTAATTTCGGTAAAATGCTGCGAGTGTTTTCGTTATGGATAGAACCATAACTAATTGAGTCATTTGAATGATGTGAGTGTGAAATAGAGTGGAGAGATTCTCTCGAATTGTGAAGAGAGGGCTTATTGTTTGTTTTAATAATGCGATTTGCTAGCGATGTAGCAGCGAAAAACTTGGACTCGAAATCGGCTAACTCTCTGTCCGCGATGTCAAACTCTTCTAGCTCGCCATCTAAAATGGCAACGGTAAGCTCTTGAAATTCACTGAAACTAGCTTTAATACGGTCGGATCGCTCGTTTAAATCGTCGAGTTCATCAGTAGATAAAGCGTCAGAAGTTTTCGATTTAATTTCATTGACTCTTGTTTGAAACCTCGTTAAAGCCGATTTAAGAACACCACGTTTGCTTATTAATTTATGAATAGGCATTTTAGTTTTTTTCTTAATAACAGTAACGTCTAAAAATAGTAATATATGCTGTTATACTAATAGACAATTAGCAAATAATGAACTAAACCAAATGAATTTAATATTTAGAAGATAGTTTCAAAGTGTTCTGAATTAATCAGGAAAAACCAAAAAAAACTAATAATAAAGTGAATATACAATAAACAGTAATTAATATAATCCGGCCCTGGCGTTATTCCAAGTAATTTTGAGCGCGTAGTCTTGCACTGAGTAGGGGAGAACGGGGGAATTCCGCGCAAGGGGCAAATCCCCGCATTAAGGTAACGACGAAGTTATACACAATTATGAAAACCAGGGAACGTCCACCTCTACTCAGCATCCCTTTCTGCTTAGTACATGTGGTCTGGAGACTTTGCGCTAATAATTTAGTATTTTATGAACTTGCAACGAGTGAAGTGCGTTTCCATATAATATTGAGCAACTGTGATTATTCAACGTAAGTAATAAATTTTATAATTAACTGCAGTGTAGTATTTTTTCTAAAATAAACGTAGTATTTACATAACAACCACATAATTGCCATTTGCGAATATTTGACAAATAGTGATTATTTTATCTGGAAAGACATACGATACATTTTGGGTAATTCCGCGCAAATGGAATGGGGAAATTGCACGCAGCGCGGATTTACCCCATATAAAATTTATAGTAGTATTTTATATTGCAGATGCCGAGAACTTATGAGAGAAAATCCAATAAATCTAGTTATGGTGAAACCGATGAATCATTCGTTCCAGTTATAGCAGAGAAGATATTGAATCAAATTTACTAATTAAAGAAAATAGAATCAGTGAATTTTCAGCTTCACCACATATTCCCAATAACGCTGATTCATTTCCAACTCCTTGTAAACAGTTCAAATCTTCGTCTCCATCACTTGAAATTTCAATTAAAGAACTTGCTCCTTTTCCAGAAATTACAAATTTACAAAACGCAAAATCAAATAAAAGAAAATCCCAACATTCTTCGATATTAACATCGACGCCAATGAAAAAGGAATTGGAGTATATTGAAGAAAAAAGGCAGAAGAGAATGACAGCTAAAGAAAATAAAAAGTCCAGCAACATTGCAAAGAAAAAATTTAAAAACATATCAAAAAAAGAAAATAAAAAACAAAAAAACAAAAAAAAAATAACAAAATAGGAAAAGAAAGATCACACGTACGGAAAGTAAAATTTAATGACAGTTCAACGACAGAAGAATCACTGGATGAGAAACAAATTAGCAACGATGATGAACTCGATGACGTAGATATTAATTCCATGGAAAACATTTGTGTAATCTGTGGGGAATTTGGCAAAGATAAGGAGCTATGGTATCGATGCAGTTTGTGTTCTAGATGGGCACATGCTGACTGCTCAGATGTAGATGGTCCAGAGAGCTACATCTGTGACATTTGTAAATCTTAAAATTTAGTGTACTTGTTAATAAATTTCAATAAAAACAGATATAATGGCGTTTTTAATTATGCGCGGAATTACCCATAATGATGCGCGGATTTACCCGTCGCGTGGGGTAATTCCGTGAAATTTCATAATTTAAAAATTAGTATATTACATGAGTTGTATTGCAAATTATTAAATTAATTTAGTATATATAGACAGTTAAATAATGCGGCTATGTGTCCTCTTTAAATCTCACTTTAATTTGCTATTTTGTGAAAGTTGTGTTCATTTGTTCTTACCCGCGCGAAATTCCCCCATTCTCCCCTAAGTATATTAAGAATATACGTATTCCTTGAATACAGAAATTTACTTACGATAAAATGAATAACTACAACAAACAAACGAGAAAATGTTTCATGCAATTTTATTAATTTTTGTTTAACACGACTGAATGAATAAATAAACTGATTTAGGAAAAGGGAATAAAGAACTGACCTTGCTTGCTCTTGAACGTTGTTTTCGTCGCAGGATGCAGTGCCACTATATCCAAATAGATGCTAAATGTGTTCACAACTTGTTGACTGGATTATTCAGCTTCGTAAGGACCCAAAATAACGAATCCGGCGTGTCGAAGGACCAAAAAATGGTGAAGCAGCTTTTGTTTATGACTCGGAGGCTTGCTTTCGCCGAGTATTTCAATACGAAATAAATGACTTAGGTGCAGATTTAATTATTCGTATATTGGATACATTTAATACATTTAACTGAACAATTAGTAACAAATAACAACTTTGTGAATTTTGCACGTGTAGCAACGAGAACGAGAATTGAATTAAATGTTTTTCACCCTGACGGCGATAGATAGCGTCTGTCCTGCGCATACGACGGCCACACACACAACAACGGAAAAGGCGCGCGAAAGTTGGCGACAATTCAAAAAATAGACAGAGGCGTATCCAATATGCAATATAATTTCTTCCTTTATTGTAATCATATTTTCCAAAATACAATTTTTCCCTAAATGTCGCTTGTTGAATCTCTCCCCAGAAATATTTACAAAATTGCTCTTCGAAATCTTTTATAGAAAAAATTTGGTTTTCTTTATTACAAAACCATAGTAGAGGATGTCCTGTGAGCATATTACGAATCAACAGTTTTTGTTCTGAGAAGTCACTTGTATACTTTATTTTACTTTTTATAATATTTTGCCACGTATTTTAATGAGTTTAAAACAAAATCGAATTTGAAAACAAATAAATTAATTAACGGAAATACAACTCCAGCTGAGTTCGGTAGTGGTCTCTCTACTGGCAAATTAGTGCCCAGCTCAGCCGTAGAGGTAAGTAAACAAATACTAGTGAGTCGCGCCACCGATTTAGACGGTCAAAATCGGAAACCCCTGTTGTTCCAGGCACTACTTTACCCACTGGAGATAATTAAATAAATTCAAAATTTTTCCCAGAACTATTTAAATTGTACAATAAAAAAAACGATAAAGTGAGCTAAATAAAACCAAAATGTCAACTAGACCCTTCTTTAATGAAAATATTAAGAATTTACACAACTGTCAAGCCTCGTGCTTAACAACGCTATCAATATTTATATAGAAAACAAAGAATTAATAAATGAATAACTTTAAAGATAAATTTATCAATATATGTGTGATCACACGCAATACAAAAAAAAACATAAATAAGAAAAATAAATCTTAACTAGTTACTATAACCGCGTCTTAAATCTAGTTAGCTTATCTGTTAATGCTAGTAAGTTTCTGCAGTCCTTTGCTTGTCTAATACTTGGGTCGGTTCCAAAATCAAGCCTTCTCCAAAACCAAAAGGCTTACACCAAACACAAAACGTATGCTCGAACCAAGTATCAGGCCTGCTCACAAAAGAAGCCTGTATCTAGGACTAATGCCTGTATCTAGGACTAATGCCTGTATCTAGGACCCTATCAAGATAGGGTTATTTTACTTCGTTAAACTCGATACCCCAGCTGGTAGTTGGAAAAAAAAAACAATTTCCTCGTTGCTAACTGCAATGTTGAGCAAATTCCTACCACGATTGTTGTCTAAGTGGTTTCAAAAATACCAGTCTCCCCTACTGTCAACAGAAAATTTTACTAAAAAGCCGGACACAAAGCCGTATTTTCCACCGAATTTACCAAAATCCAGAAATAAATCTCCTCCTTAATAATCGATGGAAACAAATTAAGCTTAATTACGTAAATCCAACCTGAGTTGACCCCGATGTACAGGGATGCAAATTAAACTCTCAAAAATTTTCTCGTTAACACGCGTTCACTACAAAAGCTCGAGGTGAAAGAGAGAATCTCCCCCAATTATTAACCTTCATTCGATTTGACAACTTCAAAAGAAATAGATGGCCTCTACTACGTTAGGGACAATAACCATAGCTTATTCAGCCAACAACTTACGAACAAACACAGGTCATTTGATATAACTAATCTTGTTATTTATATAGACGGCAACAAAAATCCCAACATTAACTAATTTCCCCATTTATTTTCGATTTTAATAATAAAGTTATAAATATAACGAAACGCTGGGTGCAAAACACTATACGTCAAGCTATTGACAAAAAGAAAGAAGTAGCACTTTCAGTCAGATGAAAGCGAAATGTCAGTAATTTCAAAAATAAACACTACAAGAGTTCATAACCGGAATTAAATAAATTTTCGTTCAAAACAATATTAGCAACATTAGTTATGGCCAGAATATATTTATAAATTGATGATTAACTATAATCAATCTAAATCAACTGGAACTTGTCACGATTTACTCCTTAATAACGGAGAGTTCATAAGGTAAGCAAACGATTTTGTTTACAAATTAAGATCTATCGCTAACGCGAAATTAGCCCGTGACAATTTACAAATACTTTTGGATGTATGTGGTTTATGTTTCCATCAAATTTAATTCCAGCATTGTTGTAGTGTGACATCATATTAGGAAGAACTCCCAATGCATTTCCTCTGACATTATTCTCCATAACTTCTTGTAGCTTCTTCTGCATATCCTCCATTTCCTTACTTAATTTAAACCTAGTTAATTCCTGATTCTTACTGCAAACTCCTTTTTGTTTTTCTACTTCTCCCTCTAGTCTTTCAAATTCTTTTCCTAACTTAATTTTTAAATTGTCCACTACCTCTTCATAAATTTGCTCTTGTAACCGTATTTGTCCTATTGACTTCACGTTCAATTTCCTCCGGTAAATTTTTTTTAATTGATTTTTCTACTTCTTTTATTTTAATTTCCATACCCTTTTCAATTTCCCCCCTAATTTTTACTCCTGTATCCTGTATTTCAGTCCTAAATTTGATGTTCTGTTGTTCGATCTTCTTTTTACAATCTATTTTCATACTTTTCACTTCTTCCCTGATCTTCAAATTATCTTCTTTAATACTACTAATTTCTTTTTTAAATATATCATTATCTTCTTTAATTTTATCCAACTTTTTATTATTTTCTTCAAATTTCTTATTCATATTTTTTATAATATTTTGATTAGTCTCTTCCACTTTCTTATCCTGCTGATCAAATTTCTTATTCATATTTTTGTTTATATCTTCATTCATATTCATGATTAAACTTTGTATCATCCTGAACATATCAGCTGGGCTCTCTTCTCTTGGTTGTACTTGTAACACCTGTTCTTCTTGTTCATTTCCACCAGCAGTTGCCTCTTTCTCTATTTCAACCATAGTTCGATCCTGCTCTCCATCTATCTCCATTAAATTATCTCCTTCTTCTGTCTCTGCTTCTTCCTGTGTCTGTCCTGTTTGAATCAGCTCTTCTACTCGATAATCTCCTGCTCCTAACACTCTCTCTTCATGTACTTGTACCGCTACACTCTCAACCTCAATCTCTCCCCCATCACTACTCTCACTATCCTCTCCTACTACCTTACCATCTCTCAATCTCATTTTTCCATCCATACTTACAATTTAAATTCACAGAGATAAATATAACTAATGTTCAATTTTTTATTTAAAATACCTTTATATTAATAAAAATTTACCAAGCAAATACCTTTTAATTATTTTTCATTCTGATTAATCAGAATCAAACAAACAAATCACACACAAAAAATAATTACCAAACAAAGTTTTCTTGACTCGTGTTTTTAATATCAGAAAATTCTCAAGTTTTTATTATTTAAATAGGCTCTAGTTTTGATTGTTAAGAGCCCCACGTTGGGCGCCAAAATTTATAACATATGTAACTTGCTCTGCAGTATTCTATAAGTCACTATGCTATAAAATAATCCTTACCTTGAATTTATTTTAAATTTTAATATAAATGTTAAGAAAGTAAGAATCAAATCAATTTCTTTAATTTCAAATATTATTATTTTAAAATATGCTCCTGGCTATTCTCCTTCTCAGGGTCAGAGTTCAAAAATTTTCAAATAATCAATAGATTCAAATTCAACTAATATTGAAAATTTCAACAAAACGATTATAAAATTCAACAATCATATACCAAATTATGTTTTCTGAACGATGACTCTATATTAACCTTAACCTTACTTTTTTCCTTATAGTGTTGTTAGCTTTTACACACTATTATCAAAACCAAATATAGTTAAATCAAATGATATGAAAAATTCTGAATTTTGTAACTAATAAATCAAATTAAACTTATCTAATAATGAAAAATAACTTATTTAAACAGTGAAACAGTGTACAGTGAAATTAAATGTTCATCAAATACGTAAAAATCAAATACAGAAAAGTTCTTTATTGTTAAAAATTGGAAATTGATACCGTCTTATGAAGACCTTGTATTCTTTTTGGACAGCTAAGGCTCAGGATCCCCATTTTCAATAAGAATCCAACATTTCCCAGGACAGCAATGATATAAGGACACTTTGGAGATTTTGAGTAATAAAATTTCTTCTAATCAGGAAACAATCAGCTATTACATCCAATGGTAAGTAAAATAATAATTTTCTTTCTTGTTATAAACTGGTTTTACTTTCTTTAAATTAATTCAGGAAGCATTTATATCAATGAACTGCTCAGCATACAATTTCTAACATTTATTTGTTCACAAAAATAAACTTTACTTCTTACCAGTTACTATCAGGAACTTCCTTGTAGTTTTGTTAACACTTTTGACTACTTTTAAACTTTCTTTTATAAGTGTTTTGAAAAAAACTCTAAATTTTAACGGAGCAAACTTTATTACATCTTATCCCTTCAATCTACCAAAAACAAGAGAGTAAATATCTTCTACAAACTTCTTAACTAATTATTGATAATATAAATCTTACTAATCTCCTTTTAACTTTCTTTTAACATCATAATTTTTACAAAAATCTTCATCAAAACTTTTTACATCCTTCCTCTTCAGAAGGTCGAAAACAAGAGAGAACTTCCAAAATCAACAATTAAACAACTGAATTTTTAAACAAACTAAAACTATACATTCCTATTACCTATTCGCCTACTAATTATTTTCAAATGAAATTACAAACAATCTAATTCTTAATTCATTATTCAAATTGAACACAATAATCATTCTTTTTTTTTAAATCTGCTATAACTATAAACTAATATTTTTCTATTTTCAGAATTTTTCATTTGGAAATTAAACTACAATAAATTACAATATGGCTTGAAAAGAAAATTGTGTGCTTTGAAAGTAAGTAAAAAATTTTTAATAATTCTTTTGTGAATTCTCATATTTTGTCATTTAATTTTCTAATTTAATTCTATTCTAACTCATTTAAGATTATTTTTAATTACCAAAGTATTGTAAACTTTATAAACTTTTAAATATTTACTTTTATTATCTATCTAATACATGATTATTAAAATTTTATATGTTATAGATTAAACTATATTGAATCTTTAAAATAAATATCTCTTAGATGTACTTGTATATTTTAATTTCTTATTTTGATTTATTTTTCTTTTTTAGGAATTGTGAAGAAGATGATGATAAATTATACCAATTTTACTGCATTTGCACTCTGCCTTGGAATAAGAATATTTTCCTTTCTCTATTTCCATTAATATTTTCTTTATATGTACTTATTTAATATAGCATAGTAACTCATATCATCTCAATATATATAAAATGTATATAGTCAGTCATCACGGTATCTCTGG
This sequence comes from Altica lythri, assembly GCA_964028335.1. Lineage (NCBI taxonomy): Eukaryota > Metazoa > Arthropoda > Insecta > Coleoptera > Chrysomelidae > Altica > Altica lythri. Next base: position 32,636,579 of record OZ034803.1, on the reverse strand, counting down.
AACTATAAGGCCGATCGACTTGAAACTTGGTAGGAATATTTCTTAGGGAAGGTAAAGGTCAGCTAAGCACGGATTTCAGGAAATTCCAAATACAAGGGGGCTTGCGGGGGATATATATAAAATGTATATACTCAGTCATCACGATATCTCTGGAACTATAAGGCCGATCGACTTGAAACTTGGTAGGAATATTTCTTAGGGCAGGTAGAGGTCAGCTAAGAACGGATTTTACAAAATTCCACCCACAAGGGATGTTGCGGCATCGTGAAAAGAAAAATTAAAATCTATAAGTCCTACAGGTTTAAAACTTTGCAAAATAGTTATTTGTATAATTTTAAGGTCAATTGTAAACGGAGTTTACAAATTTTCACCCACAAAGGGGGTTGCGAGGGCGTGAAAAATAAATAAGAATTTAAAATGATGAAATAGTAGAAATCTTTATATCTCAAGATTTTTCTTGCTTCTTAAAAAATTTAAAAATTTTAATCAAACACAAAAACATTTCTTTTCTTTGATACTTTCATTAGTTTTCAAATTATCGATATCTCAATTTTTCTTAATATACGATTTTTTAGAAATGATGAAATAGTAAAAATCTTCATATCTCACTAATTTATAAATAAAAAGTAAAAATATAAAATTAATTTGTATTAAACAACTATAGTTATGCATATCTTTATAACCACGCGGACGTAGTCACGGGCAACAGCTAGTTAAAGTAATTATGTATGCGTTTTTTCTCTTTTCAAGATCCAGAGTACGCCAATATCTAATAAAACTAATACTCATAAGGTCTTTATTCAAATCTATTTAATTATCTCTCAAAAATATTTACAAAATATTCTTACAGCAATATGTTTGCAATTAACAATTTTATGCTCAATAATGTTTATATTTCTAATACAGGAAGTTGATCCCAATCGACGTCGTCATCGGACAGTTTGTCACCGTCTTCTGTTGATAAAGTTTGACGGTTTATTTCTGACTGTTGAGGTAAAGTTTGTTTATTTTTATTAGGTGTATCTAACTCTGGCTCTTCTGGTAAAATTGGTTGTTTTTCTTCAGTTTTTTTTGACTCTGACAAGTGTATAGCCCTTGCTCTTATTACTCCCAATTTAATAAGATCACCTATATTTTTTAATCCTTCCGGCTCGTCTAATACAATTTCAATCACTGGACATTCCTAAAAAATAATCAGATTCATAGTTCATTAAAGTAAGAAATGGAATTGACTTAAATTTTAATAATATACACCAAAATTCATCTTTTTTTAGTTTAAATATTGCTACATTAAGCTGTAGCTAAAATATTTTTAATGAAGCATTTTTGACAAATGGAGTATAAAAATACCGGTTTCTTTGCCTTAAAAATTAGCCTATTTCAGCATTAACTTTAAAAACATTAACATTAAAAAAACATAAATTTGAACGGCACAAAAATTACAATATTACAATTTCTAGTACCATTAAATTATAAAAAATTTCACCTAATATCGCTTTTACTTTCTTCGAATATAATGTTTATTGCAACTTTTGTTTTTAAAAACTTTAGTAACATTGTACCACGGGCGTTAATTGCGTTTTTTCTAATAAGTTTAACATTATTTGCACTTGAAGGATGAAACAATATTATGTGACCTGCTTTGGCAGCAACGAAATATGTGTTTTTGTATGTTTTATAAGATTAACAATTATTTTAATTGTGTAAGGGACTAAAATTTCCTTAAAAAAACAGACAGAAGAACAATTTTGGTCATTTTACTTTTAGCAAAAGATATGCGTGAAAATTTCGCAAAAAATTTCTCCAAAATAATATGTCTGTTTTATTTTATAACTTGTACCTGCGATGTCGTTCGCGTGGCGTGTTGATTGTTGTTTAAAAATTTCTTCACTCACCCCGTTAAAGGGGTGAGAGGAGAATTTTTTATACACCAGATGTTATGTTGAAAGAAGACAGATACATCTGTGAAAACCGCATTCGAATCGAATCAGTAGTTTTTATGTGATACGCGCACAAACATATGGATAGACAGACAGACGTACAGAAAAAATCTAACCACATTTTTGGGTTCTATATCGATGTACCCGTGACGTCGTTCGCGTGATGTATAGATTGTTGTATTAAAATTTCTCCCCCCCCCCCCACACCGTAAAAGAGGTGGGAAAGAAATTTTTATACACCAGATGTTAAGTTAAATAATAATAATAATACATTTATTTTCAACAGGTATACACCCAATAACAGAAAATAATACAATCAAAATAAAAAAAAAAAAAAGATTAATACCAAGTAGTGCATAGATTTGCCTAATAAATAAATCTTACATCCTATATCTTATCTATCTTGTGCATCTTTGTAAGCATTTAACAAACTTTGTATGTTATCATTATTTAAATCGCAATTTTGACAGATGGTATTAAATAATTTACACATTTGAAATAATGGAGACCTAATCAATACGTTTGAATGACATTGCGGAGTGTAAAAAAAAAGTTCGTTTCGAGATGATATTCTAGGTACCAATATATCAAGCTTGCTTAATACATAAGGGCAATCAATTTTATTATTTATAATCTTATGCAGGAATGACAAAGATGCACAATTGCGCCTATCCATCAAAAGTTCCATGTCAAATTGTTGTATCAGTAAAGTATGGTCAAAGCCTCTTTCAGGATAATGACCATGGGTCTTAAAATAAGCATACTTTAAAAATTTCCTCTGAACGGATTCTAAGGCTTGTATGGAATTTTTATAGATAGGCGACCAAATTACTGAACCATATTCGAGTTTGCTTCTAATAAATGTCATGTATAAGGTTTTTAGAGTTGAGACACTAGCAAAGCTAGACCAATTGCGAACACGATAACCCAAAGTTTTTGACGCTGCTTTAGTAATGTCTGTAATGTGCTCACTGAAAGTAAAAGAACTGTCAAATTTAACACCGAGATCTTTTATAGTGCTACACCTATCTAAAGTTTGGTCATTAAGAGAGTAATTGAAAGTATATGGATAATTACGACGAGTATATGAAACAACTTTACATTTAGATATATTTAAGTGAAGAGAGTTAGTAGAACACCAACTGTTGAGGGTCTCTAACGTGTTTTGCAATAGGTAGCAATCTTCTATACGGTCAATTTTTCCATATACTTTTAAATCATCAGCAAGTATAAGATGCATAGATTTCAATTTGTACGATAGGTCATCGATAAAAATTAAAAATAATAACGGACCCAAATTGGACCCCTGTGGTATTCCAGAAGTTGAAACAAATTGATGAGATCTAAATCCGCCATATTCAACAACAAGTGTTCGCCCGATGAGATAGCTCTGTAAGATTAAAAGTAAATGGGGTGGAACACCCCTTGCTCTCAGTTTGGATAGAAGTAGAAAATGATCAACTTTATCAAAAGCCTTTTGAAAATCAGTGTAAATTACATCTACTTGTCCCACATGATCTAACACCTCAGCGGTAAATTGGGTAAAGCAAATTAAATTAGTTATTGTAGATTTTTTTGTCATAAACCCATGTTGATATTCACTTATCGTATTACTAACAGAGGGGTAGATAACATCATACAGTATAATTTCAAAGAGTTTTCCAAAATTACACAAAATAGCTATAGGTCTATAATTACTGATAAGGGTGGGATCCTCTTTTTTATAAACAGGACAAATTTTAGTCGTTTTCCAAGTAGTTGGATATGTTTTAGTTTTTAAAATGAGGTTATAAATAAATCGCAAGGGCTTGGCCAAGACACTAATGCAATCTTTGACAAGAAAGCTTGGTATGTTGTCACAACCCGAAGTCATTTTGTTTTTAAGTTTTTTAGAAGCATTAATAATGTCAGATTCAGATATACTATCCAGAGATATACAAGAGTTACCTACACTTTCAAGATCAAATTCAAGAAATTGAGGATTAGAATGAGAGTAGACATTAGAGAAAAAGGTTGCAAACCCATTGACTATATCTTGAGGATTATTAAGTACTTCTGAACCATGGGTCAAATTTCCAGGAATTCTAGATTTTCCCCTTTTCAAGTTAATGTATGACCAAAATTTTGATGGATCGGAGTAAATAGCATCTTCAATATTTTGAACATAGGCAGAAAACGACACTTGAATCTGCTGTTTAATCAGACCTCTCAACTGTTTGAAACACTCAAGATATGATAAGATATTGTACTTTTTATAGTTTTTCCTAGCTGAGTTTTTGGCTCTAATATTATTTATTAGAGAAGACAAATACATATGTGAAAACAGCATTCAAATCGGATTAGTACTTTTCATGTGATGCACACACAAACATAAAGATAGACAGATAGACAGACGTACAACAAAAAATCTAACAAACATTTTTGGGTTCTATATCAATGTACCCGCGACGTCGTTCTCGTGACGTATAGATTGTTGTATAAAAATTTCTCCCCCACACCGTAAAAGTGGTTTTCCCAACATTTCCCGTCACTGCTCTGCTCCTATTGATTGTAGCGTGATGTAAAGTATCCTATAACCAGCTCAGTAGTATGAAAAATAATTGTACCAAGTTTCGTTAAAATCCGTCGAGTAGTTTTTGTTTCTATAACGGTTATACAGACAGACAGACAGACAGACAAACAGACAGACAAAAATTTTACTGATTTTCTTTCTGGCATCAGTATATTGATCCCTTATCACCCGCTGATAGTTATTTTGGAAATATATTTCATATACAGAATTGACCTCTTTACAGATTTATTATAAGTATAGATAGAAGATTTCATGTAAAAGTCATCAATAATATTTTAAAAAATGTTTGAACAGAACAATACAAAACCAAGTAATTATTCTTGATCCATTAGATGCAATTTTTACGTAGAATTATGTGTATTCTTATTAAGTATTTCTTTAATCAAAACAAATTGGTTAGAGACCATAAAAGATTTTTGCTTAACCTATTTAAAGTATACTTAGGATTAACTCAATAATGATAGGGTTGGGGTTAAAAGTCAAACTATCTTCTTAATTGGAACTCCAGTTTCAATGCTATAGTGTTGTAGTAACAATTTAAAAGTACTATTCAAAAATGTTTTTAAATGTGTAATGTTGGATCAAATGCAGAGTAAACGAGGTGGAATTAAATATACAAAGGATTTGCCTATCTAAATGGCAAAGCAAATAAAACTGACACTACGAAGAAATTCTACCGCTGCGATCAGAAAGCCAATGTGTTGTGAATATTTTTTACTTTGTACATGTTTTAATTTGTTATTTAATTATGTTATATATATATATATGACCCAGTACATTTTAAAAATAAGTCGTTGTCACAATTGATTAACATATATTTTCAGAACAAAAAAAATATTTAAAAATACAACTATTTGACTTTAATAATAAAAATCAGTTCAGATCTTTCGAACTCGAATATATTTGGACCAATTCTTTAGATTGTTATAAAGCTTGAACAAATTTTGTTCCTTCGATCGAGATAAAGATACCGGCACTATACGATGTCCACACCGGACTTACGTAGGAGCAAACGCTAGAAAGACAAGGTAACGACGCTAAAGAAGATGACAGAAATTAGCAAGACCACCTCAGCGGTTAAGGTTTATAAGAAGCCAAGACAGACAAAACCGCAACAGGGAAAAATTTCAGACAATCGAAAGGTCAAATCTGCAATAGCTCATGCAATAGGGAATATGCATGTAATTTAGATTTATTTGATTTTAATATCAACAATACTTTATGCTCTTAAAATTATATCTAAACCATTATTTCTATATTTAATTTGGACTTCATTCCATAAAACTTAAATTAAAATGTTAATTTTGTGCGCGATATTCAAATCTGAGAAAACGACCCATCATTGGTCGAAGCGACGTTACGTCACATCGCATCCCTTTGAGTTGTTTACATGTGTTTACAAGATATTTGTGCTTAAAATTGTGTTTTAATTATATCCTGTGGTGTTTTGTACTGTGTAAACGGTTTGAATACATTATTATTATCAAAAACAATGACGGAAAGTGGTTTTGTGAAAGCACAGTCGGACAATTTACCAAAAATAGATGCTTTTATGATGACATATTTTGCATCGAATTCAGATTTTGTATCCGTTGAAGTCAAAAGAGTAAAAGCTTTAAGGTAATTATATAACAAATTATATAATATTACATACTGTATTATCAGTAGTAATACCCCTAGGGCCTTGATAATACCGAGATAATTTTGTCATAGAGGATGCTGAAAGCGTGTTGCTTGATAATAGCCCGAGGCCGCAGGCCGAGGGCTATTATCTTGGAGCAACACGCTTGAAGGATCCTCTACGACAAAATTTTGAGTATTTATCAAGGCCTGAGGGGTATTCGATAAGATAATTTTTACTTTGTAGATTTCAAAAAATTGTCAATCTGACGTTTAATAATTTTCAACAAAATTTATTATTTTTAATCTATCAACTATTATTCATTTTTAAACAAATTTACAGTTGTGAAAAGTACAATTGGTAAATGTTAAGTTGGAGGAAGAGTTTGCTGAAGTTGACGGATTGTTAATTTCCACTGTAGAAGAAATTCCTTTTGATTTTATTGTATTTTTTGGAGTATTATTGGATATAATATCATTACTTGCATCGTTAGTTGCAACACCAAATCTTTGCGACATTTTCAAACCAGCTGTCAGTTTGACGTTTAATTAATTTTTAATCAAATACTCGATGATCTTTGATGAAAACACCAAACTGAAAACACCACATGTAGAGTGTTGTCGCTGTAATCCAGAGGTGATTGGATGGAATTTGACATATGACTCAAAATTGAATAATTTGATTGGTTACTATATTCAGTAAAAAATTATCTATCAAATAGATTTTAAAACTTCGTGCACTCATAAATACTCATTTAAACATAACCTTAACTTTAAGGTTATATTTTAAGTAAATGTTGTTTACCTGCTAATAAATGTTTTAGATCATATTATACTTATGTATGAAAAGCTTAAAGAATTTTGTTTAATTGATTTAGAATTAGGTAAATGAGGATGTAGGTGACCAATTGAATCTTTTTGGGTGAATTTGCCTAAAATTATTGTTGCAGATCTCAAAGAGAATCTTATGGTGATTCAGCTGTGGGCTATGTTCAAGTAAAACGAGAGGGGAATATATGTTTAGTAAATATCGGTAAAATGGTTTTTTATCTTTTTGCATGATTTCACAGCGAATTAAACTCAAAAATCTCAAATAATCACACTAAATGTAAACAAATGTCACTGACAGGTGGTGCGATGTGACGTTTCCGAAGCGCGCGCAAAATGGAGGCGTTTGAACATGACAAATTTAAGCGACTTTTTATTTATTTTTTTAAAATTTAATTAGTACATTTTCAACAATACTTTTATTTTTTACTATATTAAAACGAAGTGAAAAGTGAATTAAACAAATAAAAAAAATACATGCATATTCCCTATTGAAGAGTCAAGACAGAATGACATTAGTAAATCTTTTGTTATAATTTTTCCTTCGAAGGTTCGGGATAAGTGATAACAGCAGACATACTTAACAATGTATTAGTAAACACAACTAAATAACAATTTTATTTAACTAATTCACACAGCTTTAATACAGTTACAATGACTAAATAGCGTCGTTAAAATATCTTGTATAACAATTCACACTTCACACTTTATCGCCAGCTACTACAAATACAATAATTCTTATCGCAAACTAATACAATCACCACTATTATTTATCGCTGACTATCGCCAAAACAACTACTGTACTGTACTTCGTTCAACGCGGTCCTTTATATATCACATTAATTCTTCTAGAAACATTCTAGAATCGAACAAATAGAACATTCAGAGCTACGCGAATTATCTGGATCTTTCGCAGTGTACTCGAGACTTCGGAGCTTCTGGGAATTCGAACAACACCTCACTCCACATCTGGGTGACAGGTCCGGCTCAAGTCGTAACACTACCCCCTTCTTAAAGTTGTTCGCCCCTAACAACATCAATTCCATACTCCATCCCGGAGGGTCACATCCTTTCGATGTGGACGACTTTCGGTTTGCTTCTCGATGACAGTTGGATCCTATAGACTAGGTCGTTAATTTTCTTCTTAACCAAATAAGGTCCCTCCAAAGGTCGTTGGAGTTTAGGGCAATATCCTCTTCTTCTCTGTGGTTGATATAACCATACTGCATCGCCTTCTTTAAAGAATATTGGCGTTGACTTTCTGTCAAATCTGACCTTCATCCTGTCACTTGTGATCTGCAGTTTTTGACCTGGCAGAATCGTGGACACTCCTTAGCCTCGCTTTAGGACACTTTCATAGACCAAAAAATAAAAAAAGGACGGAAACCCATGGATAATAATTGCTCCAACAGATGTGCCGCCATCTATAGTTCCCGTAACATATTTATAATAATCATCATTACATATTCCTATTTTTGATTTCAGCTATATTTTGGCGGTAAATTTAAATTGGATTTATTTAAAAAATTATAGGAATACGGGTAACAACATTGTTTAAATTTAATTTAGAGTTGAATGCTATTTTAATTTTAAATCTATACCAATTTAAAAATTAATGCAACAAAACCCTTAACCAAATTTGAAGAAAGTTGTTACAAGCCAGAAATAAATAAAATAAGAATTTTAGAAGTAAGAAATAAATAGTATATTACTTTACGAGTGGAGTAAATTGCATATTAAAGCGAGTGTGTTTGGCCCATGAACGAACTTGCGAGCGAGTGGGCTAAAGAAACGAGCTAAATATGCAATTTGTTCCTCGAGTAAAGTACTATGCTTTACCCACGACTTACCAAATGGTTTTGTATAAAACTAAAAATAACAAACATAAAATTAAAATTTTGGCATAAGTTGTCAAAAATATTCGATTTCACAGACAGTTCTGTCTGGGAAATGTCAAATGTTAGTTTAATTTAATGTATACAGTAGGCAACCAACATAATAATACAGGTTCTATCTACTTACTCCACTAGTGCAGTAAATAAAACTATAACACAACTCTTCAATAATTTGACACTTACTGACAGAGATATAGGTTAAAAAATAGGCAATTTATTTATGAGTCGTGGGTAAAAGTTTATTACGAAGAAATTAAAATTAAAAAAACAAAGCTTAGGAAACGGGACCTGTCTTCTAAATTACCCTCTGGATTGAAATCTACAAAATAACAGAAATGTTATTATAAATCTATTAACATTAAAATAAAATGCTTAGGTACCAGGTAAATGTAAAACCGGAAGAGAAAATTTCTTTAATTTTTTTTCTTGTTTACATATATATCCAAGAAATGGATACGACGAACTACTTTGTCAGTCAAAATCTTTTTTGGTTTTCCAAATAAATTAGGGTTATTAATCCGTTGCAGCCAAATATTTTGTATGCGTTCCTCTGCAGGAATGTAATGTCTATAAAATATATGTATACAATTAGTACAAATCTAATTTTTAAAATTATTATTTATTTTAAACTTAACTTACCTTGCATTACAATTAGGAACAGAGCATGGTCGGACTAATATAAATGAAAATTTTGACTAGGTGTAACCACATGTAAAGGTACGTGTCCACTTGAGACAAAATATTCTCGAGATCAGTCTCGAGACTGCACTCACAAATGTATACGGGTCGGAGAGAAGTTTCAGAGACAAGTTGTGACAAGTCTCCGAGACTGAGCTTGTCACAAGTGGACATGCAAATTCCTGTACTTGAGATCTAGTCTCCAGTCTTCTGTATGTGCCGGAAGAGCTGAGACTAGTTTTGTGATCTTGTGGTGATTGTTTTTAAAAAAATTAAAAACGTTACTAAAAATTATTAAAAAATATCTACGTTATTACTACTATACGTTATTACGTTATTACTACTTAAAATTACCAAAGTTATTAAAAATTACAAGTTATTTTAACTTTTTGTTCTATTTTTTCATAAATCATTATTATAATGAGTACGCGAAATTGGGTCGATGACGAAATTTTTCAATTAATTTCTCTGTACGAAGAAAAAGAATTCTTGTGGAATGTTAACCATAAGTTGTACAGGAATCGTGAAAAGAAAATGAGTATGTTTGAAGAATTCGCAACAAAATTTAAAGATTGTGATGCAATCGAAATACAAAGGAAGTTACACAATGCATCCCCCAAACGCAATTCATTTACTAGAGCTGAAGCAACTCCCAAGTACATTCGACGATCCACCCAATTTCTCACCCAACACTTCTTTTTTTTTCATTTTTGTTTTTCGTTTTTGTACAATCTTATACGCGATTATAAAAGCTAGTGCCTGACGTGAATCCATTTTGAAGAATTCGACACTTGGACACTGCACAGTGTAGACTGTGTGTGTTGACTCTCAAGTCTAAATGTCACCAGCGAGTCTCAAGCCGACACGGAATTGTTTTGGTCTCGAGACTAAAAGTCATCAGCGAGTCTCCCATGCCTGTCTCGAGACCCAATAATTGATCTCAAATGGACATCATCGTGAGACATATCTCGAGATTTTCTCTCGAGATTTTGTCTCAAGTGGACACTTAGCTTAAACAATAAAGTCGGCATCAAAAATATTTGGTCTGTGTCAAAAATGACCGAATGACAACAACATAACCTGAACCAGTCAACAAACGAAAATAAACTAACAATCGCAAACAAAGCAGACTGACCATGAGTAGTACCTACGGGAAATCTAGTTGGCACTACAAACAGTCTTCAATTTTTACAAGTATAAGTGCAGACCCCCTGAGACCCTTCTTCGAGGAACACATATCACAGCGATTGCCCTCTTTTCCATCTGGGCTTTCCCACTTCCGAGTGATTAGGTCATCTCGGATACACAGTGAGTCCCACTGTAGCCAATAACCCTTAACTGGTTGACCATATTCTGCGACTTCCTGCCACTGCGGCCTGGCTCCTTGGTTGATCCATTTTCGTACTAGCTTCAGGTCTGGATCCTGACTGTGTGCATCTTTCACCTTGTTCTTTGTTAAACCGTCCTCAGGGATAGTCGTTATCTGCTGAACACGTTGTTGCGTAATGTTCGCACATTCATCAACAGGTATAACCCTAATCTGCCGAATACTTTCGTGTGCAACATTCGCACATTCGTCATTGGGTATGCACCATCTGTCTCCTGTTTCTTGGCATTCGCAAAACTTCTGCAGTGGTGTTTTCAGAACGGTAGTACGTGAGGTAATCTTGCTGTTTTGCTGGTCAGAAACGTTAGTTAGTTAGTTGTGGGTTCTCGTGTTTATTCCAATCAAGTTGATCCTATCAATAAGTTGTCCGTCTATATATCGCATATAATGAGGGTATCTAATTGTGTTGAGCAAGACACCATTTACTTTAATTTGCTGATCTGTGTTCTCTAAGGCATCTTTGATGATGTTGTCTGAGTACAGATTAATCATAAGAGACAGCACATAGCATTGGTGGACTCCCCTCTGTATTTCTATAGCAGATGTTCTTATTTGTTTCAAAATCTCGATTAATTTTGAATGCTGAACTCTGTCGAAAGCCTTCTCGGAGTCAATGAAGCAACAAAATCATCCTTACGTTGCTCGCGACAATTCTGTAGAAGAACATTGACAGCAAACAAAGCCTCACGTGTTCCAAAGGCATTCCTAAAACCCAATTGGGCATTGTCTAGGTACTCTAGGTCAAGCTCACATTTCATCCTTATTCTAGCGTGTATAATCCGAAGTAAGGTTTTCAGCAAATTACTTATTAAGGCTTATGAACCTGTATTCGCTACCCGACATTAAGAATTTTGAAAAATATAAATTCGTGTAGCTTCCGTATCGACAGTGGATCTACTTGGACGGCCCATTACATTGGATCAGCAGAGTGTTCCTGAACTCCTTTGTTCATGTTCGGATACAAAGTGTCGCCAGTTCCACCTATCTTTCAATCTTGATCGAGACCAGCAGTCAATCTTTAGATGACCTTCGCGCCCACAGTTGAAACATTTTAGCCGCCTCATCCTGTAATTGATTGTTGAGAGTTTCTTCAAACGGTCCAAAATTTCTTTTATGGCTAATAAGGTTTGATGTAGATCATCTTTTTCTTCTTCAGTCACCATCCTTACATTATGGACCTTATAATACTGGTGGGAGGCATTTTTCGCTGCTTTAAAATCCAGCACGTGAACAAGAACATCCTCCAATGTGTGGTGACGTCCCAGCCTCAACGCTAGCTGCCTGTCCGTGTCCTCCACTCCATCGGTGAAACTGCTCACACACAGCTGATGGCTGAATTCTTTCGGTGCATCTGGATAGGCAAATCTGACCCGTCCTTCTATATCAGCCACATACTCCTGTAGAGTCTCGAATGTTCCTTGCATTCTTGATTTTAATTGACTCTGCCTGGTGCAGGATCGGACTTCGCTTGTATTATTGAGATACTCGATTTTTTACGATTTTACAAATATTAAAAAAAAATAAAGATTAATTATAATCTAAAATATATTAGTCTGACTTTAAATTATAATGATTAAAGCACGCAAGCCTTCTCATCACGTCAAGGTTACATCTCTCGAGAAGGAAAATATGCTAAAAACCGACAATGAAAATGAGTACCTACCAAATGATACAGGTTTATATTCTGAAACGCATAAAAAATAAAATCAGAATTATCATCCTCACTAGATATGTCATTCAAATTGATAACACATGAATAAACCGGAAGTGCTCTTTAAGTATTTTCAATTTTATGAACGTGGCCAACGCAGGTAGGTACACCATAATTCATTTGAAATATCTGCAACAACTTCCCTTATAGTGTCAATCATACTTCCTGATAAAGTTGGGGTCAAATTTTTCCTTATCTTATAACTTTTTTTAATGTTGCTCCAAATAGACTCGATGTGGTTAAATACACAATCATAAGGTGGTAGTAGGTATCCGACGATTGTGCCTAACAGACTTTACCTTCTCCACTACACCCTCGAATCGCAACACGCAACACGAATTACATTATATTTATAATGCTTATGCTTAGCCATGCCATCAAAAACATAACTTGGTTTAACATTTAATGATTTTAATATAAGAAGCAAATCCTTTTTTAAAGATGTTGACGAATAAGCTACCCCTACGCTATCTAGGTACGAAGAAATAACATTTAGCTTTCAGAATTTCTCCAGTTTGTCGTTATGTAGCAGACAATACATTCTTATTTCCGACAGGTAAAATTATCACGCGTTTTCCTCTGTTGAGTGAAGCTTTTATCGAGCATGTCGCTCCATCATTTCTTCAAGATGTTGTGAGTGCGGTACCAAGTTTCATCAAGATAGACAATGGACTTTCCTTCCTGACGTGCTTTATCGATTTCGTTTAAGTACATATTACGGGCCATAATGATTCTTAGCCATTCCATAATCCATTGTCTTTTATTCAAGGTTCGGTATCTAAATCCTAACGAGTGCAAAACATTTCTCAAGGTATTGATTGATTTATATGGATAACTGGAAACTACCATAACATCTTGTTTGATCATTTGAAAAGCCGATATAACATTTCTAGAATAAAATTCATAATTTTTTCCATCATACCATGATCTAGTTTAATAAGAGATCGTGTTCTCTTTTTTCGTGAATTACACACCCCCTTCACTAGATACCACATTCTTTATCAATGGCTTAGAGATTTTTGTTAATATGTGGATTCGCTCTATGACACCATAATTTGAACCATTATTTTACAACATCATTTGTTTATACATGTTTCGAACGATCATTTGAGCAGAGGGTGACATCCAAATACCATATTTTTTAGTAGTATCTTCATCGTTTTCTACTTCACTTTCAGATGAAATTTTATTTCTTACAGGATCTATATAAAAATACTTAAATTAAATTAAATTTATTGCTTAAACCTTGTTCACATTTTAACGAAGAATTTTAGGTTTTTGTCCCTCATCTACAAAAGTTGCTCGAAATGGCCCTGCATTTCAACGCACAATAGGCATGCTCACTAATTTTTAAAATAGCTATTATTTTATAAATAGACCTTATATAAATACAAAAAATATATTTTTTCTTCATACCTCGGTCGAAAGTACGTTCTTTCGTCCCTAATTGCAGGGAAGAAAGTTTAACATTTACTCCCTGTTTACGGCGGGACGAAAGTTGAATTTTCGGCCCTGCGCGTCATGTTGTTTTGTCGTCTTTAACATTTACTCCCTGTTTTGCTTTATAAATGTTATTATAATTAGTATAATTTGTTAAACTAATGAAAATAAATAAAACTTTGATAGAACGGAATTAATTTATTTTTAAAAAATATGACAAAACTTGACTCTTCGAATGTATTTGATGCCTGTCCCACGACCAGCTGCACTCGCTTCGCTCGTTCCGCAAGTACTTTCGACCGAGGTATGAAGAAAAATAGTATACACTACACGGGCCAAAAGTTGAAATCTCGGTCCTGCTTCGCCACGGGCATCATGACGTGCGGTGCCGAAAATTCAACTTACGTCCCTTGTAGCGTAATATACTATTGTGAAAAAATTATAACTAATTTTAATAAAAAGATTCGTTTTTATAACTGCCGCCAAAACGCTCCAAACTGTCACGTGACAAAGATCTACGTCACTGGCCGATAAACATAGCTCCCATTCCATAAAAGTCCACTGTGTTTTACTCAATTATTAAGAAAGTTGTTAATTACAAGCTGTATAAATGCCTCGTGCAGTGCCAATCTGCAAGAGCACGTCAAGAAGAACTTTACAGAAATGTTTCATAAACATTCCAAAAAATTGCACTAATAAAGATAAAGTGGTTAACACTTGCTAGAAGATACCTAACATCATTGTCAACGAAAAGTGAAGATCATTTTGCAAATTAAAAATATAAATACGAATATTAAAAATGGTTTAGTTTGTGATGTTAATAAAATAAAGTGTCGTAAGTATGTTTATTATTCTTTTGTTGTTTATTTTGGTATGTATTTAAAATAACCGACTAATTAATATGCTTAAAGCTTTCCAAATACATGGAAAATTATGTAGAATATGCTGCCATGGAAGTAATATAGCGCATAAGAATGAGACCTGGACTTTATTTCGTTGTTTTATATGATAATTAGTTCCAAATATGATCAAGTAATTATGTAACTTGGATAAGGTGTATATTTAATTGTAAATAATCTTTTTTATTTTTTTAGGTTTTATGAGGGTTGGAAATAAGAAAATGGGAACGGACCCACCGAAGTAGGCGCCTACCGACTAAAACTATTCCTCCACTCCGGGTGAGCGAGCAGGAAACCGCCTTGTTATAGGCATACATCTGCTCGCTCGCCCTGCCTTTCACACCCTTACTCACGTTGGCTTGAATTTTATTTTTTTGTTTTAGTTTTTATATTTTTTACGGATTTTTTCTGTTATTTTTTATTATTTATTTTACGATTTTTTTTGTCAGGCTCTCTTCTCCTCCTCCTTTGTTCCAATCACATGCCTTACATACCCATGTACACACTTCCATACAATCTCGTTTTCTATCATACGGGTCACCAGCTCCTGCATCGAATCGCCGTTTCATCCGCATTCTCTCAGCATCTTTGTCTCTTCCGTCCATTTACCGCATTCTTTCAAGATCGTATGTTGAAAAGTATCCAAAGCCCCACAGTACGGGCACTCGGGCGTTTTCGCCCTATGGAACCTGTACAGGTACGACCGAAAACACCCATGTCCAGTCAATATCTGGGTTAGAGCATAGTCCGTAGAGCGGGGCTTACATTCCAACCAGGTTCTTATGTCCGGAATGAGTGACTTCGTATACTGTGCCACATCTTCCGTCCCATTCCATTCCAATTGCCACATCTCAAAATATATGGTCCTCTTTTCTCACTACGTCGACGGTACATCCTCGCTCGTTGGTCCGCCAGGCAACCCCGGCCGGCCACACGGGAGCCGCATACAGTACGATGGATTGTATGCAGAAGTGGAAAGCCCTCCTCCTTTCTGGTTTGGGCCCGCCAATCCTTGGCATGATGCCCCCGAGGGCCTTTGCACGTTAGCGTGCCTTCGAGGTTACCCTTTTAAGGTGTTGCTCCCATCGTCCATTCTCGTGCAGAGTCACTCCTAGATACTTTACACATCGTTTCGATGTGATCCGCACCCTATCTACGTCGAAGTTGACTCCTTTTTTTTTCTAGGGCTTCTGAGGACCACTACCTCGGTCTTATCTGCCGCCAGATTCAGACCGATCTTTCATCCAGCCCACTATGAGACCACATACGTGACACGCCCTATACATGAGCCCGTACTTGTCCCTCGCTACTACTAGCACAGCGAGGTCGCAAATGCGATAAGGTTACACCTTCACCGCATTCTAACCGTAAGACTCCGTCGCATGCTAAGTTCCATAGCGTAGGACCCAGTGCGGACCCTTGTGGAACCCAGCCGTAACGTCCACTACCACTTCTTTCTCAATTAAGATCTTTAGCTTAGAGAGATAGTCGGCTACAATGTTCCTCAGGTAGCCTGGGCAATCCCTCGCTGTCAAAGCCCTCATCACAACACCCCACTGGACCGTGTTGAAGGCGTTTCGACCATTTGTCCCGCTGTTCTCCCTTTGACAGACGAAGTACCTCCAGCACCGCATCTACAGTCGATATTTTTTCTCTAAATCCATACTGTCTGGGAAAGAGTCTCCCAGATCTTTCAATCACTTCGTTTAACCTTGCACGCAGCATTCCCTCGTATACATCACTCAAGCATGAAAGAAATTGTAAATAATCTACATCAGCACAACATTATTCGTATTCTTAGTTACTGAAGTTCATCATTGCATGCGAATTAATGACATAACAAATTTAAGTGAAAGTTTTGACCAAATTTTAATAATGAGAAAGTTTCTTAAATTCTTTATAATGCATAGTTACCGGTTTTCGGTGTACTTGATTAGATTAAAATTTAATATAAACAAGTACACCGATGATTTTAATTAGCGGTTTTCAATAACCGAAAACCGATAATTATGCATTACGAAGAATTTAAATAACTTTCTCATTATTAGAATTTGACCAACATTTTATTAAAAAAAAAAACGTTCATTTTAATCCCCTCTAGTTAACATTTTAGTTTGGTAGGAGGGTTAGAATTCTGTATATATAATTGCAAAATTTTTCTTTAATCGTTATAAAACATTACCTCTTCTTCACAGCCATTGCTAACATCTTCATTTATAATTTCTGAAATTGTTCTTGTATCACCGTGAGACTTCTGTAAAAAAGAAAAATTAAGTTAGGTTCGTTTGATACACATTTACCATTTTTTTTATACATAAGTAAGAGACTTTCAGCAAAAAGTTTTCAGAACTATAATCAAGTGGGTGTTTGTTTTTAAAACAAGCCTAGTTAAAAAAGATTTAAGAATTCTTTCTTTGAAAATGGTTTCACGATAACATGTAGGAGGTAGGGTAGTTGGCCTAACGTCATAAAACATGATTTTTCTGAATTTATTTAAGAATTACTTAAAATTTTGTTCTAAATATAATATTTTTGATTTCTTTAAATGTTTCTGAAAGGTAACAAAACCAAAGCAGCAATTTTTAAAGTGTGGACCAAAGAACACAAATTATAGTCTTCGAACCAATAGAACTCTATTATTTAGAGTGATGAAGCCAGATTTTTAGTATGCGTTGGTCATAGTAGGAGTCTTGTCATAAGAACTAAAGAAGAAGTGTTTCAGAATGATTTTCTTGAAAAAAGTTAAGTTTCCGGCTAATGTTATGATTTGGGAATTCATGTCAGCAAGTGGAGTGGGAAATAATAATTGGGTAGTATATTATGTTTAATAATAGTGTAAAAGTAAAAAAACAAAAATAAAAATATTTATTGAAAAAAATTAGAGGGATTGGGGGTGATTTCTGAAGGGTGAAAGTATTTCAGATGTTAGCTACCCCAGATAAAAAAAATAATCATCGAAATCGGTTCATTTTTCACCGAGATATAGCAAATTTTTCCGAGCGTCGCCAATTTGAAGGTTCGAATTCAGTTTTCTTTGCATCGCGCAAAGAAATACCCACCACTACCTCTGTCCCTCTGTGCCGTCACTTGAAAAAAGGTTAACTTTATTTGTCATTTTTAATTACAAAAAATGCTTTTAATTTATAATAACTATAATTAATTGCAAATATAGATTTTGATTAATAAAAGCCGCCAGATTAGTTTCTTAATTATTATAAACTAGCAGCCCGCCCCGGCTTTGCACGGGGATTACAGAATAATAACAAAAGCCACTAAATATATTGGGTCAACGCTTCCCTGTAAACAATATTACATGTTGTTTTATTTTCTGGCAACAAAATAAATTGATTTTCAAGTGCTCGACCCGCCTTAGGCGGTTGGCCATGAGAAAAACCGATCCCTACTAATTGGAAGGTTTGACTTTGAGGCTAGTATTCTTAGCGCACGCGATGTAAGGGTTTTAAGGTCATTTTTGGTTAGATGTTACATTAATGGCATTTTAGTAAGGATCCCTATTTTTTTGAAAATAAAACATAGCCTATGTCACTCGGGAATAGTGTAGCTTGCCAACGGTAAAAGAATTTTTGAAATCGGTTCAGTAGTTTCGGAGCCTATTCATTTCAAATAAACAAACAAACAAACAACCAAACAAACCTTTCCTCGCCACTAAATATATTGGGTCAACGCTTCCCTGTAAACAATATAACATGTTGTTTTATTTTCTGGCAACAAAATAAATTGATTTTCAGGAACTCGACCCGCCTTAGGCGGTTGGCCATGAGAAAAACCGATCCCTACTAATTGGAAGGTTTGACCTTGAGGCTAGTATTCTCAGCGCACGCGATGTAAGGGTTTTAAGGTCATTTTTGGTTACATTATTGGCATTTTAGTAAGGATCCCCATTTTTTTTTTAAATGAAACATAGTTTATGTCACTCGGGAATAGTGTAGCTTGCCAACGGTGAAAGAATTTTTGAAATCGGTACAGTAGTTTCAGAGCCTATTCATTTCAAACAAACAAACAAACAAACAAACAAACAAACAAACAAAAAATCAAACCTTTCCTCTTTATAATATTAGTATAGATAAAGCCGCTGTGATTTTTTGAAAAAAATATGCTAACTCGGCTCCCTGTGGTCGTAAAAAACTCATTTTTTTTAAACTTGGTCTTGATGTCAGCTACAATAATCTCCAAGTTAAAAAATTGTCTTATAGATAGGGTGCGCTGCAGCTCTAAATGTTTATAACTGCAATTTGATATCTTCATAAATAATTGTTTTTAACGGATCAAAAAAATTCTTTTTCATTATTTTCCAGTACAATATGAAAATTTAAGGCTTATGGAAGAAAATGCGACTAAAATTAACCCTGTACTATTTTTTTTGGGCAATCCAATAGAATTGAATTATTGAAGGTCACGGGATAAACTAATTTATGTATCTCAGCAACAAAATAACCGATCGGGGTCTACAACACCTTATTCGATTTGGAATTAGGTAGGCTTGAAAGTTATACCTTTAAAATTAATAAAAAAGCAATTTTACAATAAATATTAAGTTTTTTTTATTTTAACCTTTATTCTTTATTTTTGCAATAACAATTGGATTAAATAATTAAATGCCTTACGGCTCAAACTAAAGATCCTTTAAAATACTTTAATAGTTTATACAAAAAATGCTTATTACCATACTTACATTAGGCAACAAATTAAAAAATACAAAAAATACGTATTTTTCACCTAGGAAAGCTCATAAATAAATAATAACCAAAACTTTTCTGTTGAATGAGCTGGGGGATTGCTCTTCATGTTTTCCTTTATAATACAGACCAAGTCACATTATTTTCTGAATTAAATTTTCCCTACAGCCTGGGCTAATACTGTTTCTACTTTTTTTCAGTCATCTCGATAACTTAGATTAACACTTCACAATAATAAAATTCATACAAAAAATATGATTCACTTACACCTCTGCACAATTAAATAAAACTAATTTGTTTACAGAATATACTTTTCAAAGAAAATATTAGTCATAAAATTCAAGGGTGATGGTCGAATCGGATTGTTATCTTAATCCTTCAATTTTCGGATAAGCGGATTAAATAAGTTTGGTGGTCGAATAGGAATAAAAATATAGTATGTTATCAAAAATACATTTTGGTTTTTGATACGTTTTCGCTTGTATGATAAATTTTATAAAAAAAAACGTAATTTTGATATTTAGGCCAACTTCACTAAGAAAGGGCTGGTACTTTCGGTTTGTTTTATTTATTACCAACAAAAGTTAAAGATATTTGAAATTTTTAAAATGTTAGAAATTATACAAAAAAAAAATATATTAAATGATATTAAGGACAAATTAAAAAAATGTCGGATCCATCAACACTCGAACCCGCAACCTTAACATATACGCGGCAACGTTATAACAACTAAGCTATGAATGCTTAGTAATTATTTCGGTATTGGTAAATTGAACTCAAGTGACATGTAACACTTACGCACTTTCTCCTCAAGTACAGTTTGCGTGTTCGAATCCTGTTGGGTAATGTAAGACAGGGCACAAAAAAAACTGACTTAGATTTTGATGTTTACTAAAAGTTAAACATATATTTATTATTTTTTTATTTTTAAGAGCTTAGATAAATTATAATCTTTCGTTAAACTGTATTTCGTCTATCCGGAAGAACTCGACTATGCTAATTTAAAACCTTGAATTGAAAAGTTAGAATTTAAAAAAACGAAAATAAAATTTAAATATTATAAAAATTCCATATTGTTTTCAATAATTTAAACTAATTCGTAAAAAACGCATTTTTTTCTATCTATAAAATTAATTAAATATCTTCCCGAGCTATATTAATTTTTGGGTGCATGCTAGTTGGCTCCGGCGCGGCGGTCAGATTTCAATCCTTATTTTTAAAAGGGTCATAGGTTAGTTGGCTCCCGTTGCCGATTCTGGGAATTAAGGTAAAGTATCGCTTATCCAAATTAAAGATTGGAAGGCAGGGAAGGGATTAGTAAGGTAGTTGTTAATAACAACCTACACAAAAACAGATCACCGATTAACGGGTTTTTCCTTTTAAACGTTTGTGGGGGTAAACTAAGCTAGATTTAAGGCACTATAAATATTTAGTATTATTAAATTTAATTGTATTAGTCTTTATTTCTCATTGTTAAAAGACCGGTTAAAGTTACAAGTGTTAAATATGGATTCATTAAAAATAAGTGAAATGTTAAGTGTTAAGGCAAAGCAATGTTAGTTATTAATAATTTCAAATATAATTTCCACAAATTACTTGCTGAAAACGTGAAACGATAGCAGTGCACACACTGTGGGTGTAAATCTTACATCAAAACGACTGCATATAATAATGTGATTGAATTTCATGAAAACCACAAACACCAAGATTGTGATGTGAAAGTATTAAACGACCAGAAATTAATTGTTTAAAAAGGCGTACTATGAAAGACATATGCGAGAAACTCATGAAACTTATTCACAAAGAACTTAGTAAGACAAGTGTTGGTTCGCTGACTGCAAATGATGTGTACCTAGTAAGGAAAAACATTTATAGCGGTCGACAACAGGTTCTTCCGAAAATACCAAGTTCATTTCAGGAAGTACATCATGCCTTAAATGCGGTAAACTGTTAACAAATCAAAATGAATTATTTTAGCTAAACAATAAAATATATGATACCAATTTTTGGAAAATTTGAAAAATATTAAAATTGGTACATACATTAAAATGCGGAGTGTCAGTCAACGGAAAAAGATGTACCGCAGGCCGCAGGGTCGTTTAAATAAAAAACAATTTGTAGAGGAAAATATATTATCCTTAAAGAATAATGAAATAAGCAAATTTGAATTGGTAAAATTAATGCCATTCCATCCAAACATTTGAAAATAAATTTATATTATATTACTAGTTGTACTCGCAACGTCGTTTGCGTGGCGTGTGATTGTTGCATAAAATTTTCTTACCCCACCCCATTTAAGGAATGGGAGAGAAATTTTTATACACCAGATGTTAAGTTGAAAGAAGACAAATACATATGTGAAAACCGCATTCGAATCGGATCAGTAGTTTTCATGTGATGCGCGCACAAACATACAGACAGACAGACAAAAAAATCTATCCACATTTTTAGCTTCTATTTCGATGTACCCGCGACGTCGTTCGCGTGGCGTGTTGATTTTTGTATAAAAATTCCTTTCCTCACCTCGTTAATGGGGTGGGGGGAGAAAGTTTTATAGACCAGATGTTAAGTTGAAAGAAGACAAATACGTCTTTGAAAACGGCATTCTAATAGGATCAGTAGTTTTCATGTGATGCGCGCACAAACATATACATTTCTACAGTTTTATTATATGTACCTATAGATAAAAGCAATTGTTTTCTTCTTGTATTTGGGAAACTTTTTGCATTTAAATAGAAAATAAATCAATATGTTTAAAAACGGCCCTTGTATATTTTATTAATCTTATTGGATATGTCAAATTTGCCACAAAGAACATATAGAGAATATTTAAATATAAAATAAATATTCATAGCAATCGTTTTTTAACTTTGCTGTAGACCACATATAGTATTTTTTTTTAACTTCCCGCTAAAAAAAATTAAAAATTTTTTTAAAATCGGGAAGTTATTGGTTTCACCCCGTTTTTCGAAAATCGAGTTTTCATCGGATCTCAACGTTTTGAGGTCTTAGGAACCTCCCCTGACTATTTTTACGAGGGTGTCTGTATGTCTGTATGTACGTGTGGATGTGTGTGTGTGTGTGTGGATGTATGTAAACCTCTTATAACTTTTGAACGACTTGACCGATCTGAATCAAATAAAAAGCATTCCAAAGAGTTTCATCTAACTTAGATTCCCTGTAAGTTTGAACCGATTCGAGCCGGTAGATTTTGAGAAATTTCAAAATAACCGAAAAAAACAATTGGTAAAAATGATGTTTTTTGGGCATATCTTTTTGGCTATTGCATCGATCAATTTCATAACCTAATCAGCTCTCAAGCTTAAAAAGCCACGTCGAATGCCGTTTTGCAAATTAAAATCGGTTGATTCGTTCGTGAGATATCGTTGTCAAAAAATTTCAAAAAAAGTGTTTTTTTTTCAATAACCTAGAGATTTTTTGACTAATCGATTTTGTGCTCCTAGTAACGTTTTTAGGTCTCAAGAAACTGCGTCGAATGCCATCTTGAACATCAAAATCGAATAAGGCGTTAAAAAGTTATGGCCGTTATGGCTTTTTAAACATTTCAAAAAAAGTCAAAAACGTCAAAATACGTCACGTTACTATAGCTTTGCGGTTAAAACTAGCGGGAAGTTGCAGGGATGGCCTTTAAGGTCAACCTCTTTTCGAATTTTTTATTAAGGACGTCCTCGTAGGTATAGACCTAAATACAAATGTACCAAGAACATCTATTGGGACAAAAGAGACAATTTATTAATTTGGGATTTAAAAGGCCTGCAAGTTAGGACGAGTGGGGAAGACGTTTGAAGGTAAGGAGTTCCACAATCTGGAGACCCTGGGGATGAAGGAACGATCGAATCGATCCGTTCTCAATGTCGGGCATTGAACAGTATAAGGGTGCATGGAGTTGGCACGTCGCGTTGCTCTGGCTGGTCTGACAAGTGGAGGCATTATAGAGTTCTTCTGAGCAAAAATTTTCAACTATAAATTATTACGGGGGTTGTCTTTTTAGTTTTGCATATAGCCGCTTAGAAGGCGCCACCAATAGAACCTTCAGACAAAAATTTAATCTCAATCTATTGATGACATAAATCCAGAGTTCCATTGCGATACCACAAGTCGCGTAGATACCTTGAATTTTTAAAATTAACAAGTCGGTAAAAAAATGGATCTTAACCATGAACTTTTTGAGCAATAATCCCAACAGCAATATCTCGCTGAAATGGTTTCTGTGTTTGGGAATGAAGCACCACAACCAGTTAACTATTTCCCGCTGGTATTGCGAATTTCAACGTGGTCGCTAAAGTCTTAGCAACGAATCCAGGCTAGGTTCAACCAAAACAGCAGTTACACAGCAGAACATTGATGCAGTTCGTCTGCTAATTAAGGGCATTTTAAAGACCTCGTTGCAAAAAATTACTAAATGAAGACGAAGTTGTTTTCCTGTTGGATTGCATCAATTGGTGTCGAAAAAACATTGGAACGGTTACATAAAAGAAGTTCAAAAAATAATTAGATAAGTTTTAATGGCGATGAATATTGGATTTACTCCTACGAGCCGAAAATCAACGCAAATCCGCTGTGTGGGTGTTTCACGATAAGGACAAACCAACAAAAGAGATTCATTTTCGAAGTTTGTCAAAGCAAATAGTCGCAAATTTGGATCCAAATGTGGTCATGTTGCAACAATTGCTTTAGAAGATCAAAGAACGGTTACTTCTGATTGGTATAGTAACAGTTGATTACCAAAAGCTATCGAGAAACACCGACAAAGCAGCACACAACTGCGAATCATCCTACCTCAGGACAATGCAAGTGCTTACACTACCCAAAAGACAATCGAGTTTTTGGAGCTTCAAAACATCGAACTGGTTTGAACTTATGCAAAAGTGGGACATATGTTGGTAAGCAATAAAGTAGATACTTTAAGTGTTTAAGTTTATATATTTTTTGAAAAACTAAAAAGACAACCCTCGTAAAAAAAGATTACTTACAGTTTCGACTTCTTCAGAAAAAGAAGTAGCCTGAATGATTGCACCAAATAACATCAATAGTAGTAAATAATTCATGTTACCGTTGTTTTACTAAATAACTGGTTATAATGTTGAAGTAACAAAGTTTACGGTTAATTAAAGTTTCATTACTTTTATGATCCAATATACATATGTAATAAGTTTTTTAATTAAATAGCCGACTTGATTATTAATATTTTTTTATAATCAAATTAAAAATATTGAATTATACGCAGATTAAAGCGTGAAATAAAACAATAAACAATACCTAGTAGGCTAACTAACACGAAACTGTAAATGAATTTATTATTATGTTATGTCATTCAGTTTTTGATTATTATTAATTGCTAGAGGCAAAATGAAAGCTATTATTTATTAATTTTTTCGTTGACCGTCCATTTATGATGAATTTTAATATACACAAAATCTTTGATAAGTAACCCCTATTAATGAATGATTTTCTATTAATCAACGATTTCATTATATGCAACACATCCTATATTGCTCCTATACATTAAAATCGCTGTGATTCGCAGTGAACTGTGATGTTGCAACCAAAATATGGGTACCTATTTATATTCTCACTAAAACATTTAAAATCAGAAGCTCCTGTTAGTACTAATATTATAGTCGAGGCAATGAAGTACTGAACCCTTGAAATTTATACAGCAATAAGGATTTCAATGGTTCTTTTTGCATTCGATTCCTGAGGATACTTTATTTCATCCTGTCTAGTAAATAAACATTCCCATTATTAATTCGGCGCCGGTAAGTAAAACATGACGGTATCATGTACTGTAATGTGTTGCCTAGCAACTCTGCTCTGATTGCGTAATTACTTTTAATTTTTGACATTTAAAAGAATATAACGACTATAAAATACAAATATCACAATTCTGGGCAAAAACGCTCTGGTGGAGAAACCGTTGACGAGGGCAGATCAAAGAAAAAAAGAAATAGCAGTAGGCAGTTACGCACGCCTTAAACAAGTGAAATTGCGACCTGAAGAAACTCTACAACTCCGCCCAATACAAACAGGACAGCAACAGGATACAAACAGGCTGAAGCAGCTTCTGAGCGGACCCCCACGCAGTCCATTGAATCAAGAGTCGATCGCTTGGAGCACCTCTTAGAAATCCTGGCACAACAAGAGCAAAATAAGGATCCCCGTTCCATTTCCTTGAGAAGCGAGTGCATATCGGAATTTAACCCGGAAAATAAAAATTTTTCCGCTATAAAGTGGCTAGAGAAGGTAGACCAAATCAAGCACATAAATAGCTGGAATGATGTTACCACAATATACCAGGTACAATCAAGGTTGGCTGGAATGGCACAAAACTGGTATCATAGTCTAACGGACTATCTACGTTCCAGGAGTGAATTAAACCACAACATCTTAATTCACAAATTACAACACTATGGGATTAGAGGAATACCACTCGAGTGGTTTAAATCTTATCTTACCTACAGAAGTCAGATGGTAAGGGTTGATGAGAGAACATCCTCCTGTAAGCCAATTGACTGTGGGGTGCCTCAAGGTTCAGTTCTAGGTCCTATCTTATTTCTGCTTTTTATTGATGATATTGCCTACCTAAATATTAGTGGTAAACTCTGCCTCTTTGCTGATGATACTAGTTTTACCTGGAGCAACCCGGGTAGTACATCCCTTTATAGTACCGTATCTCGTGACTTAGTCACTATTAAATCGTGGTGCGATTCTAACCTTCTGTGCCTCAATCTCTCTAAAACTAAAATCTTATTATATAAAGGTACATTACAAACTTTTGAACTTAATAACAATAGTGTGGAAATCGTTGATTCTGTAAAGTTCCTGGGTCTCATTGTTGCCAACTCGTTAAAATGGGATTTGCACATCAATGCATTGTCAAAAAAATTAAGTTCGAACAGTCTATTATGCCCTTTTTGAGTCGCATCTCCGTTACGCCATTCCATTCTGGGGTACGTGTTGTGCGACTCAATTTGACCGTATTTTCAAACTTCAAAAGAGAACTATCCGTTACATGTTAAGATTAAACAATAGAACTCATTGTGGGGAATACTTTAAAAAATATCAAATTTTAACTCTTCCTTCTTTATTCATTTTTGAATCCGTTTACTTAGTCCGCAAGCACTCTATTCACTTAGAAACAGGGAGCTTGATCTTTGTTTACCAATCCCACGATCAGAGGTAATCAAAAACTCTATATTGTATAATGCAAAAAAGATGCACAATCGTCTGCCTTTCAATATCAAATCTATTACACTCTTTCCTGCATTCCGTAGAGCTTTGAAGGCACACTTATTGGAGAGATCTTTGTACACAGTAAATGAATTTTTCATATTATGATACACACTAATTTACTACTTTAAGGAACTTTTTCTTTTTTCATTTTCTTCTTCTTTCTCTTTTTTTTAATAACTTTCAATTTCTTTAATTGTATAAATATTTTTTTTGTATTTTGTTTATGTGATATGTTATATTATAAGGTTTTTGTACTTTTTTGTATGATTTTTAGCTTTGTCGACAAATTGTAAAATTTCTGACAATACGGGAAGTCCGGGCAAAGCGGATACGTTAACGTTTAGTGGCCTGTCATAACATACCCGAAACACACAGAAATAAAATAATTACTGATTCATAATCAACATTTATTAAACTTCTTAACATAATTAACAAAAATTGCGAACTTACTTTACTTTACTTAAAATTATTAAGCAGATCAAAAGTGGCACTCTGATCCACTTTGCCCAACCAACCGGGTAAAGTGGATATGATTGTAGGGCAAAGTGAACACAGTGTTTATAAAGGAACAATTACCATTGGACATTACTTAAAACACAAAAAGAAAAAAAAATATTAAGAAAAACAATAACTAACTAAAAATCTGTGCAGTTGTCACAAAGAAATATACCGTTTCCTTCATAAGCCGTGCATTTCTCGTGACTCCAATGCTTGCATGTATTACACTGGATCCAATCATCAACTGGCTGCTTATTAATTTCAATGTAATCTTCTCCACAAAAGTAACAGGTATATTTTTCATCATTTTCCCGATCGTTAGAATTCTTTGTTCTTATATTTTTTGTCTTTTTGATATTTTCGGTCATCTTAGTATTTCTAGTCGTTTTAGTATTTTTGATCATGTTTGTAGTTTTCTTTTTCGTTTTTGGTTTATCATCTAAGTCTTTGTTGATGTTTTTCAATACCTTGGTATTTTTCTTAGTCAATTTAATTTTTTGTTTCCCTTTAACAGAAGTGCTAGTAAGCACCTCAGACTTTTGCAGTTTTCTTTTCCGCGTCCCTGCAGTGACATGAGGATTTGGAAATGGTCGTATTTCTCTTGGACTCAAATAAGATACAGGCGCAGTAGTAAAAGACTTTGTAGCGATTCTGTTGTCGTTATAACGGAGTGGATTGTCTAGATTTGATTTTGTTACAGGCAAGACATTATTAAGTTCAGTCTCTGCATCTAGAAGTTCAGTAGAAATATCTTTGCTTTGTTCCGATATTCCTGGATCCAAAATGGTGGTAGTTTTAGATTATTTCAAACCATTGCTGTTCTCGTCGAGACGACAATATACATCAGTGTCTTTACGATAGTTAGTTTATTTGGTACAGTAGTAAACCTTTGATTTCGATAATTCACTCGACGATAATAACGAGAGTGTGGACGGGGTTATGCTTATAATTTTATACATAAAGAAGTTCTAATATCTCTAATTCTTTAGTAATTAACGTTTAATAAGTGTTTTTTTTATTTATTTATAACTATCACGCCTTTTCCATTAAAAGGAGTGGCAGAGAACGAACGATGTATAAGATCATTTCCTGCCACCTTTAACAAAGTTTTGAGGGAAATAAGTTGTTTTTGATTTGTAGTGACAGGTAGTCAGCCCATCGCCTACAGTAAACCAATACCCAATAAGCGTTATATAATAGTTTTTTGGAAATATTTTATTAAAAAACGAATTATACTTTTGATTTTACCTAACGGGCAAATCGAATACTCTGTCCACTTTGCCCGTATTCACTTTGCCCAACTGGTACTTGCTGAACATAACTTAAATTGGAACCAAATCTAAGATCACCAACTCAATAAAACTCTCAGTATTTCAACAAGAAAACATGCACTTTTAAAACAAAATCAAGCCAGTACAATAGCACTACATGTACATGAGTAATTACGGTAGTACGTACCTTGAAATATCGTAACAAATGCTACTTTTTTATTATTTTAAATTTTTTGAACAAACCAAGTGTGAATTTTCGCTAGCTCTGTTTACTTACGACTGAGGGGTGGGTGGGCGACCTCATACTACGTGACAGGTGCGCTTGGGCTCGCCGTTTTGAAATTAAAAAGGTTATTCGCTTTGCCTGCTCTATTCTCTTTGCCCGGACTTCCCTACAGCATTATTATTATTAAAGGCACTTATTGCTAAAACATTTCCAAACCATGTTGATTACGCAAGTACACTGAGAACAATGCTAAGTAAGGTAAAGGCACGCAATGAATCCATGACGACTTATTACTTCAGAAAGATGGAACTGCTTGCTTAGAACGTGTTAAATATCTGGAAAAAATGCAGTATCGTGCGTTATTGATGGTATACCAAACGTCACAATACAAAATGGTGCAAGGGCTGGCCGTTACGTTACGCCGGAGGCCCTTTACGAGGGATATCTTTCATCTTTACGAGATGACCACCTATACTAGCTGTGAGTAAGATTAAGTGGAATAGTAACTCAACGGTTAATTCTACCACTGGTAAGACACCTTATGAGGTATTTTTCAAATATCGCCATCGAGGTGTTAATGATGCTTTTATTACGTCCGAGGTTGTTAGCAGTCAGCGGCTGTGTTAAGGCCAACCCTGCTTTTAGTTAGTAAGTTTATTTCTCTTTTGCGCATGCCTGGGAGTGAGCGCAGAACTCACCCGAAAAGGTCGCGACAGAGACATTCTTGTCGTATGATAAGAAATGTTAAGATTAACCTGTTACTTGTAAAACCAATTTATGTTATTGCAAATAAATATTTCGAAGTAAAAACACGTACATCAATTTTGAAAAGTAACACACAAACAGGCTGAATCTCGAATCATTAAGAGATAATGTCTCAAAAGTTACGAAAGAACAACAAAGTCGACAAAAACACGATTACAATAAACGGCATGCTTCTTTAAATAAGTTTACGGTTGGCCATCAGGTATTGGTGCAAGCAAATAAAGGCTCTAAGACGGGCAGAGCAGAAAGTTTGAACCAAAATATAAGGGACCTTTTGTGGTTATGAAGGTGTTAGAAAAAGACCGTCAAAACGAAGTAGGACTGCTTATACGGGCATATGTCCTTCAGACAAGCTGAAACTTTTTGTTACGAGGGTGTCAGATAGTGATACTAATACTGGTACTAGTTTACAAAAAATATTAAAATATTTGACAGTAACTGAAAGTTAAGGTAATGTGAAGTAATTAGTCAAGTTACGAACTATTTTTAACATTTTTATGAAATTATTAATTTATAAAAACAGGATGAAATAAAATATGATACGATACATGGTCGTTAGGTGTTATTACAGTACTCGTTTTTATTTCCAGACTCGGCTCCTACGCCGCCTCGTCCGTAAACTAACTCGTACTGTAATAAGTCACCTACCGACCTTGTAACGTATAATAATATTGTGACCTTATGCGATCATGTAATATTAAAAAACAGCTTTATACCTATGTATAGAAAAAATGCATGCTCAAAATACATCTCAAACAGAACTCGTTATTTATTGGCGAAAATGAGTTCAATTTGGTTACTATAAAATTAGTCAAACTCAATACTCGGTTATTTTTGGGCACGCTGAGAACGAATATGACATTGGAAGAATGTTCACCTCGTCTTCTGAAGTTTTCGGGTATATCGTTAAATAATTAGTCAAAACTCAATACTTGGAGGTGTTTAGCTCGCTAAAAACAAATATGACATTGAAAGTGATTTCCGGAGTACCTGGTGCACAGGATATCATAAGGTTTTCAGTAAATTCATTAAACAGTTAGTCAAAAAACTCAATACTCAGGAATTTATGGGTTTGTTTAGAGGGTATATAATATGAAAAGAATTTAGGAGCATTTAGTTCCCCGCACAGCGACCTTTACGTCTTCTTCTATTTGTTTCTTAATTTAGTGTAAAAACCTTCGAGTTGTGAGCTTTGACTAATTGTATAACAATATTACCAAAAACTCCAGGTTACAAGGTATACGGTAAGTATCCTGAGCACTATACACTCTAAAATTTCTAGAATTTCAAAAAATCCCATGATAAATATCTCAAACAATCGTTTACTAAAACTTGCCATTTTTACGATAAACTGGTAAGGACCAGCATGCGATTTCCTATAAATTTTGTTTGGACCATTGGCGATCATTGGTATAGAAGGAACCTTCAGCAATGTAGGACCCAATTTAGTGACCTGTCAAACAAAGGAGTTCCCACTCTAATATGCGAATGGGTTTATGTCAACCTAACACATAGGGTCTTAGTGTCCAAGTTAGGTGAGGTCTCCTGTGAAGCATGAGTGGGAAGGGACTGTCCACAAAAAAGGGTACTGTCACCCCTACTGTTTTCAGCTTTTGTTAATGAATTTCTCTTCAACGAAGGCTTTCACTGTCTATGTTTTGCAGAAGGGGAAGTTTCTGGGCATAGTCTCATACCGCAATGAACATGGTGTATAAGTGATGCAAGGATGACGGCCAAACAGTACCAGAACACTTAGGGTTTTGGGGCAATGAGAAGGATGTTTAACAGTCCCGAGTCCGAGGTAATATCACAGTTATTGGCCCGGAACGATTCGGCGGGGTTGCTGACAATTTTAAAATGGTAACCATTGGGAAATGAAGGATAGAGAAGACCAGGAGTGGTGGAAAAAAATCACCGGGCAAGCAACAAGCCAAAGCCTTCATTTACTGCAGAGCTGTTACCACAAGGGTAAAAGGATCTCAGAATGATTGTCAGTCTCTCGCCAGAACATTGTGGGCTTAGAAAATACCTGAGTCAGCTGAACTTGGCAAATAAAGACATCTGTCGATACTGCGAAGAGAAGAAGGAAACCGCATTTCAGGTCATGGTAGGTATCTAGTGTTGGAAGATAAGAAACTGGCTGCTCCAAGTTACGTGGAGAGGCTACTGTAAATGCTATTAAAATCTCATTAAGAGGACAGGGCTAGACAACGTGCTCTAATCCTATTCTATAAGATATAGAGATAATGGGTGTTCACAACAGATCTGTAAGGTTCTGATACTGGCAAACAGCCTACCCAATGAAAATCTATCTGAACCATTATACTTTTAAATTTCTGTTGTTTTAATTAAATATTTTTGGAAAGATCAGAATTGCGAGTTTTCATCAACCTAACATGTAAGAATTGATATGTTTAACGATGCGTAAAAACTTAAAAAAAAAAAAAGAAAGTTAAATGAGACACTTTTTGGAACGAAGTTCCCTTTCGCGCGTTACGAACAGTTACGCTGACGCTAGGAGCTAGCCTAAAAAAATTCATACCAAAATTTGTCACGACACTATGCACCGACACAATGCACCGACAACGCATGTTTCTCTCTCTCACAGACCAAAAAATAAATAACTCTCTCTTCCTCTCTCTCATAGATAGATATATTACAATGCATAGAAAAGTGTGACGTCAGCTATGGGAGGAGCTTACCAATCTTTGTAAACAAAACACAAAACTACAAAACATATTTGCATTGAAAATGCCATAAAAGATTTTTCTATTACTTGTAGTGGTTTCTAATCAAAAATCTTAACGTTTTCCGGACACTTTTCATACGACCTATTGTATCCAATTTGTGATAGTGAATAAACATTGAAAGTTAGTGTAAGTGTTTAAATTTTATATGCATTTTAGTGGAATTGAGGTTATGTTTTGTTTCAAAGTTTATAAATTTTATTATGGTAATCTCGTAATTAATTATGTATTCTTTAACTATTAAATAGTATTCTGTTGCAGTAAAAATGGTGATGTGTTTCGTCCCCAATTGCAAACATTATAGCGAGCAGAAAAACTGCAATTTTTTTACTTTTTTTTTCTATTTTGCTTTGAACAGTGTAGTAGTGTCGCGACTTTGTTAATACAGGTTTTTTGTAGATAATAAATGTTAAAATAATAGAAAATAAAAACAATAATGTATCCTGACAATGTTTCTGCACAAGTTCCGGATATTGTTGATAGAGTTAAGGTGCCATTTCATGGTGACGCTTGACGCTAGCGTTTAGCGTCAAATTTGATTTTACTATACAATTTTGATCAGAACGCCACCTGGATAAGAAGCAGCGTCAAGTCTTACTGGCGTCAAGCGTCAAGCTGTAGCGTCAAGCGACAAGCAGTAGCGTCAAGCGACAGTGAGAAAAATCGAAACTCGACTAATCGATTTATTTTATTTTTTAACCACAGCAACTGAAAGTTACTGAAAGTAAAAAAAAGCATTTTATATAAGATTTTTGTGAAAAAAAAGTGTAATATTATTTTATAAAAGAAATGTCTGCGACTAATAAATATCAAGTGTGGATTCATCAGTGCCGGGAAATAATTCGACAATACGAAATTAATACAGTAAGACAGAAGATAATTTTACTTGCTCTTATTTGTAATAAAAAGTATTTACAATTAAGAAAAAGACAGTATACTAAAAAACGTTTTTGTTTTTGATCAGAAAGCTATGGTTTTATCACGAAATATATAAAGTAACCGTTATAATATATAATCGCAAACGGAGGCAATCAGCTGTTATGTTCGTATTGTCACTTGTCACAAATTACTGTACTATTTTCAAACTCCCTCTATATCGATTATTTAATTCGATATTTTTCAGCGTCAAATAAATAAAGCTCAAATATTTTTAGCTTTATCGCTGCTTCTTATCCAGGTGGCCTTCTGATCAAAATTGTATAGTAAAATCAAATTTGACGCTAAACGCTAGCGTCAAGCGTCACCATGAAATGGCACCTTTAGGTAAGTAGAGATTTTATACAGACGATAATAAATGCTTATGTATATACAAACTCTCTGTTGTGTTTACAAATTACAATTCCTTCACAAATTAATCGAAAGGAACTTCGTTCCATCCGGGTGTCCTTTGACACCTCTCACTTTTTTTATATCTTTTATAGTTTTTAATATACGAGGGAATTATAAAATCTTTTTTGAAGTTGTAATTTACTCTAATGAC
This sequence comes from Altica lythri, assembly GCA_964028335.1. Taxonomy (NCBI): domain Eukaryota; kingdom Metazoa; phylum Arthropoda; class Insecta; order Coleoptera; family Chrysomelidae; genus Altica; species Altica lythri. The sequence goes on along the minus strand of OZ034803.1, from coordinate 32,602,671 downwards.
TGGGCAACAAGTTTTTGGAGCGATTTACGTATAAATATAAAAATTATAAAATTGAGATAATTGTGGATTATATCTAAATTATCAATATTAAAGAGTGTTTCAAGTCACCGTCCAGCGGTCTCTCTCTCTCTCTCTCTCTCTCTCTCTCATAGATGACTCATAGATGACTCATAGATGACTCATAGATGACTCATAGATGACTTATAGATGACTCATAGATGACTCATAGATGACTCATAGGTGACTCATAGATGACTCATAGATGACATGACTCATAGATGACTCATAGATGACTCATAGATGACATGACTCATAGATGACATGACTCATAGATTACTCATAGATGACTCATAGATGACTCATAGATGACTCATAGATGACTCATAGATGACTCATAGATGACTCATAGATGACTCATAGATGACTCATAGATGACATGACTCATAGATGACTTATAGATGACTCATAGATGACTCTTAGATGACTCATAGATGACTCATAGATGACTCATAGATGACATGACTCATAGCTGACTCATAGATGACTGATAGATGACTCATAGATGACTCATAGATGACTCATAGATGACTCATAGATGACTCATGGATGACTCATAGATGACTCATAGATGACTCATAGATGACTCATAGATGACTCATAGATGACTCATAGATGACTCATAGATGACTCATAGATGACTCATAGATGACTCATAGATGACTCATATATGACTCATAGATGACTCATAGATGACTCATAGGTGACTCATAGATGACTCATAGATGACTCAGAGATGACTCAGAGATGACTGTCAAATATTTTAATTTTAAAATTTTGTATTAAATTGTTAATTCCTGTTTTAAATTAAATTGAAATAAAAAGTAATTCTAGGTAGAATATACAATACCTCTGGTATTGTATAAATGGACACTTTTGTTAAAAGAAACGAACTGTTGAAAATAATGGATTTACTTTTTTTTTCTATTTTGCTTTGAACAGTGGAGTTGTGTCGCGAGTTACGTTTATGTAACAGCTTACGTAGTAATAATAAAACTGTTTAGTTAGCATTTTGTATAAAATAATAAATATATGTAAAATTCAATTTAAAATCAGAATATTGTTAGCTTTCGAGCAATAAACTTCTCATTTAATTTTGTGGCTTGTTTTTAAAAAGTTATTTCTACGTTACAAAAACTTAACTGGCGCAGTCAGTAGGATATTTCCGAAAATTGTGCGTATCGAACGAGCAGTTTTCGTTTTAACGATTAATCGGAAAAAACCTGCATATCGGTAAAGTAACAGTGAAATTCGAGTGAATATCGGTTTCGTGTTATATATATCGAACATTTTCAAGTGTAACGAAGAGAAAACTTAAAAGCCGCCTGGGAAAAGAACAAAATCGTCTGCTCCTGGAAAAATCTACAAGAAAAGAACAAAATCGTCTGCTCTTGGAAAAACCCACCGAAAAGGAACAGAATCGTCTATTCCTGGAGGATGATGAAAGTCTTCCTTTTACTAGAGTAAGCTCATTCCATTTATTATTATTTTTCTTTCCTTTTACCTATTTTCTAACGTTTATTTATTAAGTGACTAGTAGTTATAAATCTACCATAATAATATTTAATGAGTGATACCTCCGATCAATCCGAAGTTGAAAATTTAAGTAATTTATTTGAAAATAGTCTCAAACTTAAAACTAAAGTAAAAACTAAGAAAAGCAGTAAATTAATAAAGCCAAAAATGACTACAGCGGTTAACTATCAACTATTAAAATTGTATTTAGATTCAATTCCTTCATTTGACGGAAATCCCCACACATTAACCATATTTATAGGAAACTGTGAAACATTGATTTCTGTTTTTGCTAGTAATTCAGACATTGCTCTCAATACGTTTTTATTAAAAGCGATTATTGGAAAACTTACGGGCAGAGCTCAAATATTGATTGGTTCTCGGATCGAATTAAAAACTTGGACAGAAGTTAAAGATGCACTTAACTTAAGTTTTGGTGACCAACGAAGCGTTGATTGTTTAGTTCAGGACTTAATCAATTTAAAACCTCACAAAAACGAAGCACCTTACAATTTCGGCATGCGTTGCCAAGACGCTAGAAGCTTAATTATTTCCAAATTAAATTCTCTAAATTTAGGCAACAACGAACGATTACTACAATTAAAAAATTTTGACGATTTAGCCCTAAAAACCTTTATTAGAGGTCTACCTCTACCCATACAAACAAACGTTAGACTGAGAGTTCCGGATAGTTTAGAAAAAGCCATGAGTTTGGTGATAGAAGAAGAAAACTTCCTTTACTCAACACAACGTTCAAACAATCTAAATTCTAATGCATCTTATAAACCTAATATTAGAATCACCCCTGCTAAAAATCCTAGTTATAATCATTTTCCAACTTTTACTCCAAATTTTAACAATTTTAGTCCTTATCAGAATCTTACTCAACCTCAACCACCTATTTTTGCTTCAAACCCAAACCCGCGTTCTTTTGTAACAAACCCACAACATATCAGACCACCTAACAATTCTTACAATTGGCGTCCTAATAACAATTTTCCTACTCAACGTCACCCATACTTTCAAAACCAGAATTATGCTTCAAGACCACCCCAAAATTTTGCACAATCGGATTTAAATCACGGCAACAATAACTATGCAAACCGGTCGAATAATTTACAAAATTTTAAACCAGAACCTATGGACACGACATCAGGTCGTTCAAAACTCCAACCTAAGCCTAAATTTACATCAACCGAACTCTTTAATCAAACGATTAACGATACCCATCAATTCAATAACCCATTTGAACTTGAAAATTATCATAATATGTATCAACCGGACAACGCTGAGTACATCGAACCAGACCCTTATTATCTTGAAACTCAATACTATAATGATAATAACTATCACGGTACACATGTTAACTATAATCAAGACATTTACCCAGATACATTACATCAGACTGAAACTGACGACCTGACTCAGGATTTTCAGAAACCTCAAGATTCCCACAACGCGACATAATATTTATTAACGCTATCAAAGCAAATCTTCCTTATGTTGAAATTCCACAAATTAACGCAAAATTTTTAGTCGACACAGGATCCTCAAAATCATTAATTAATCCTGATTTGGCATATAAATTTTACCCAAATTATATTCATAAAGAAAAATTTAATATCCAAACCGCACACAATATATCATATCACGACGAAGTTGCTTATATTCCTTTGTTCCCTATTTTCAAATTGCAGGAATTTCATAAGTTTTATCTTTTTCAATTTAGTGATCGCTTTGACGGAATCATAGGCGTAGACCTTTTAAAACAATTAAACGCCTCAGTAAATGTGAACCAGAATAAAATTGTTACACCAAATACAGTATTCCCTTTGCCTTTTAATGCTAACAACGATAATAAAATCAGGAACTTTACAATAACCATTTCTCCTCGCTGCACACAAATAGTAAAATTGCCAGTGCAAGTAAAAAACGGTCTCGGTATCTTAGAATATCAAAACTTTTCAAACGGACTTGAAACCCCAAATGCTTTAGTGAACATCTCAAATAACTTTGCAATCACTACAATTACCAACACAAAAGAAAATCCAGTTGAATTAAATATTCATGAACCCTTAAATATCGAATCACTTAACATCCAAGAAATAAATTTTGTCGACAAAATTGACGTAGATAATTCCGAATTTTCTAAATCATACGACATGAAATTAAAAGAAAATTTAAAAAATATCAGATTAAACCATTGTAATAAAGAAGAGATAGAAACCCTTAAAAAACTGTGCTACGAGTATAGAGACATTTTCTATTGTGAAGACATACCTTTAAGTTTCACAAACCAAATTAAACACAAAATTAACCTTACAAATGACTCTCCTATATATACGAAGTCCTATCGGTTCCCCGAAGTACATCGAGAGGAAGTAAAGAGACAAGTTAATAAAATGCTAAATGATGGCATCATAGAACATTCTACTTCTAGTTTCTCTTCACCCCTCTGGGTTGTTCCTAAAAAGACCAACCCTATTACCGGACAAAAATCTTGGAGATGCGTAATAGACTACCGAAAACTAAACGAAAGGACAATCGATGACAAATACCCTTTACCTAATATTACGGAGATCCTTGACAGACTAGGTAGAGCCAACTACTTCACGACACTTGATCTCGCTAGTGGATTTCACCAAATAGAGGTAGATCCACAAGACATCCATAAAACAGCATTCAGTACCCCACAGGGACATTTCCAATTTAAAAGAATGCCATTCGGTCTGAAAAACGCTCCATCAACTTTTCAGAGAGTTATGGATAACGTACTGCGAGGGCTTGTTGATGAAACATGCATAGTTTATCTAGACGATATATTGATTTACAGCTCATCCCTTCAAGAACATCTACAACGCCTGAAAACTATTTTTGACAGACTACGACAAAACAACTTAAAAATTCAACTCGAAAAATCTAACTTCTTACACAAATCAGTTATGTACTTAGGACATGTAATAACTGCTAACGGAGTGAAACCTAATCCGGAAAAAATATCAGCTATAAAAAATTTTCCTATCCCCAAAACACAAACTGATATAAAAAGCTTTCTGGGACTTTTAGGATACTATCGACGATTCATACGTGACTTTGCAAAAATAACGAAACCTTTAACACGTTGCTTGAAAAAAGGAGCAAAAATAGTACATGACAAGACATTTACAGACTGTTTCCAAACATGTAAAGAGATATTAACAAACGACCCCATACTCCAATACCCAGATTTTACTAAACCATTTGTTCTAACCACGGATGCTAGTAATTTTGCAATTGGTGCAGTCTTATCTCAAGGAAATGTACCGAACGACAAACCTATCGCATTTGCATCCCGAACATTAAACGATTCAGAGACGAACTACTCAACTATCGAAAAGGAGTTACTCGCAATAGTATGGGCATGTAAACATTTTCGACCTTATTTATACGGGAGAAAATTTTATATTTACACAGATCATAAGCCCTTGTCATGGCTCTTTAGTCTAAAGGAGCCAAATTCTAAACTAATTAGATGGCGTTTGAAGTTAGAGGAGTATGATTACAAAATCATTTACAAGAAGGGTAAATCTAACACCAATGCTGATTGTTTATCTCGCATTTCAATAAACGCTTTGGAAAATGACTCTGTTATTAACAATCCTGGTGACTCAAACTTTGATGTTGTAGAATTTTTAAGAGAAATAGCAGAAAATCCAGTCCAAGAACAACCTTCAACTTCAGTACACGAACCTCCTAAAATACAAATCATCTCTGACGTGAAAATACGATCAGGCAACGAAACCGGTACTGATACTCAACATTCGACCAATGACGAAACGACAAACAACGGTATACCCATACTAGACGAAATTATAAATAACAAGACCCATCAAATATTAGTTTACCCTAATTTATATACAAAAATCGACATCTCCCATGAAATTTACGAAAATCATAAAATTATAAAGACCAAAATTCCTGAAACCGACAATGATAAAATTATCTTTAAATTTATTGCCGAATATACGGATCTTAATAGTACATTCTATATTTATTTTCATAATGATGCACTATATCGTGATTTTAACAAGGTATACCTTAAACATTTCTCGCAGCATGGACCCAAATTAGTTAAATGCACAAAATTGGTCAATACAGTTTCAGACAAGGAAGAACAAATTTTGCTTTTAAAAAATTATCATGAAGGAAAAACAACACATAGAGGGATTAATGAAACCCTCGAAAAATTAAAAACCAATTATTATTGGAAAAATATGAAAGCGTCTTTTACTGATTACATCAACGCATGTGCTATATGTCAAAAAAATAAATACTCTAGACAAACTTCTAATGTACCATTAATGGTTACTGAAACAGCTACTAAACCCTTCCAAATTATTCATATGGACCTCTTTACTTACGATGGTAAAAACTACTTAACTATGATCGATGCCTTCACTAAATTTGCACAAGCATATATGGTAGCCGGTAAAACAGCAATTTGTGCCACAAAAGCTCTTATTAAATTTTTCACGTCTTTTGGTATCCCTAAATTAATAATATCTGATAAAGGAAAAGAATTTAACAATGAAACCGTTAAGCATATCCTAACATTACATAAAATTAGAGTCCATTTTACAACTTCAGGTCACCATGAGTCAAACTCTGTTGTAGAACGCTTACATTCTTCCCTAATCGAACACCTTCGACTTTTAGCCGAAATCCACCCTAATGAAAATGACCTTATGGATTACGCAATAATAGGATATAATAATTCCATACATAGTTCAACAAATTTCACTCCATTCGAATTGACTTTCGGGCACACCGACTCTAGGAACCCAAACGAAATATTTTCCACGCAAGAGTTTTATTCCGACTACGTAAATAGTCACAAAGAAAAATTAGATCACGTTTATAAAAAATTGCATGCGGAACTTCAAGACAAAAAAACAAAGTTAATTAATCAAATAAATATCAAAAATAATGCTAATAACGAATTTAAAATCGGACAAACTGTATACAAAGAAAACCCTAAAAAACGAAATAAAAAGAGCAAACGCTTTCTTGGTCCTTTTAAGATCACTCAAATTCTAGACAGAAACCGTGTCGAAATTTCAATGACAACCGTAGTAAAAAATAAACCATTAGATCATAAAGAAATTATTCATATTAAGGAACTAAGGAAACCTCCCGTTGCAGGCTCCTCTTCTGGATCACCGACTCAAGATCAGACACTCCCCAATTCCATAACCTAAATTCAAATCCCGGACTCCTGCCCCTCCATATAGGAACGGCTCAGGTTAAAACTTCGTATTGGTCATTTATACATATTTATGACCTAACAAATATAACGAACAACTTTTTGTCCCTAATAGATCAATATAACGAAATTAAAGAATCCATTTCAAAAACTCCAGACCACTTCAGGTTTAATGAAGAATTTAAAAATTCCTATCAATTAATTCAAACCCTAGAGAAGAAAATTACTTTACAGTTGAATCAGCTAAATCCCTTTAGAAACAGAAAACCAAAAAGATCCCTTTTTGATGGATTAGGATCAGCAATAAAATTCTTTACCGGAAATTTAGACCAAAATGATGCAAAAAGATATGATGAAGCTATTTTAACTTTATCCAATAACCAGAAAAACATTAAGCAAATAGTTGATCACCAAATCTCATTGTTACACTCTTCAATTGAAAATTTTAAAATTAATTCTAAAATATTAGCCCAGAATCAAATAATATTAAAAAACCGAATTAAAGAAATCCAAAACTTAATAAAAAACATAAGTATAGAAAAAATAGAAACTTATCACTACTTTGCTATAGAAAAACTTATTTCGCAATTTTATATGAGTTTTCAAATAATCTATGATTTGCTAGGAAAAATCGAAACAGCAGTTAGTTTTGCCCAACTTAACACATTTCATAATGCCATCGTCGATCCTAATGAACTATTTTCTGAAATATTAGCAATCAATAAAAATCTTTATAATAACAATAAATTCCCTTTTGGAGTAGATTATGAAAATATTTTTTTATTTGAAAAGATATTGAATATTAAATGTTACAGTAAACTTAACAGCATTGTGTTTGTATTAGAAATGCCAATAGTAAAAGGGAACGATTATAACTACTATCATTTATACTCTTTACCCATACATTCTAAAAATTCCTTTAAAACCATTATACCTCATTCCAAATTCCTTTTAATCAATGAGCAAGAATACGGACTCACAAACGAACAGTGCGAAGAAATCACTCCAGAAAACTTTATTTGTCAAGAAATTCAGCTACTCCAAGTTTCTTCGAATGCACCATGCAAAGTCCAACTATTAAAATTCTCACAATTCACTAATGTCTGTGAACAAATTCCTATCCAGGTCAACGACGTCAAAATTCAAAAATTGGAAAAAAACATGTGGCTCGTATTTACACCTAGAGGTTTAGTTTCCCTTCAAAGATGTGGTAAAAAGAGTGACAATGTGCCATTAAACGGTAGTTACTTGATTGAATTAAATAACTGGTGCGAAGTGTCAATAGGAAATAGTGTATTAAAAACATTAGAATCTAGAAACCCTAATTACAAAAATGTCGAACTCCCAAATTCAAAACTGCTATTAGATTTGGACTTTAAAATAAATTCATCGAATATTACTCCGGTAAAAATAGACTCAATCAAATTCGACGACCTAAATTACATTCAAGGAGTTCTACAGAAGGAAAAGATAAATCTCGAAAAAATGGACTTGTCTGTAATACATTTTGGAAAAGTTAGCTTCTATACTGTCTTATTGTACATTTTAATTATAATAAGTGTATTGGTTGTATGCTATAGGTTTTTCATGAAACGGAAGAGACTTTTGATGGAACACGAAGAAATGGAACCACAAGTGGACCTCAAGAATTTTCCCAACATTTCGGCCTCTGGTGTTGCCCCATAGCCCTTCACTTCGTCGGGAGGAGTTACGTTTATGTAACAGCTTACGTAGTAATAATAAAACTGTTTAGTTAGCATTTTGTATAAAATAATAAATATATGTAAAATTCAATTTAAAATCAGAATATTGTTAGCTTTCGAGCAATAAACTTCTCATTTAATTTTGTGGCTTGTTTTTAAAAAGTTATTTCTACGTTACAAAAACTTAACTCGCGACTTTGTTAAGTTTATACAGGTTTTTTGTAGATAATAAATATTAAAATAATAGAAAATAAAAACAATAATGTATCCTGACAGTGTTTCTGCACAAGTTCCGGATATTGCTGATAGAGTTAGGTAAGTAGAGATTTTATACAGACGATGATAAATGCTTATGTATGTACAAACTCTCTGTTGTGTTTACAAATTACAATTCCTTCACTAATTAATCGAAAGGAACTTCGTCCCATCCGGGTGTCCCTTGACACATCTCACTTTTTTTTTTGTTTTTTCTTAATAATATCTTAAATTTAAACATTAAATTAGAAAAAAGGTCGTAACTTCAGAGATTTTTGTAAAAGTGGCATCTTCTCTCATTTTTCACAGAAAAACTGGCCACTCTCAAGTTATCCCAAGAATTTGGCGCATCTCGTGAAAATGCAGCTTGCTGGTAATACTTTTTTTGCTACGAGTTCTTGTGGTCTATTATTTTAGTAAAAACGAGCAGATTATTAAAGAATCAGCCCTCAATTTTTTGTCTTATTGTGATTCAAAAGGTACATAAAATTGACATATAATAGTATAATTATTAAACAACGCATTTCATATGGCGCTCTGTTATGACACGAGTCCAAATTTAAAAAACGAATCGCGTAGCGATGAGTTTTTTAAAGGACGAATGTCATAACAGCCATATGAAATAAGTTGTTTATAATACTTTTTATATTTTGCTATTTTATTGCTTTGTTAAATAAATTTAAATTTTGTATTTTATTTTAGTTCTTTTTAAATGAGTTGGTAGCAAACAAACAAACAAACTTTTCCTTGTTTGTTACTAGGTTCCTTAGTGATGTTTATTTAATTGACATATCATACTATCCAATGCTACCAACTGCATACAGGAAAAGTTTCCAAAGTTGAGTGCTTTAATGAAACATTATAGTAGGTACTCATTTGGGTGTCATAATGAAAAATATTATAGGTGCAAATTATAAAAACTGGTTTATTAACATTTTAGCTAAGATGATAGGATCCTGATAAGAAACTGCTACCCATTTCGTAAACTAATCCTAAACAGCGGAGATCTATTTATTTTCAACGTATTATCAGTAGTAATACTCCTAGGGCCTTGATAATACCGAGATAATTTTGTCATAGAGGATGCTGAAAGCGTGTTCAGGCCGAGGGCTATTATCTTGGAGCAACACGCTTGAAGGATCCTCTACGACAAAATTTTGAGTATTTATCAAGGCCTGAGGGGTATTCGATAAGATAATTTTTTACTTTGTAGATTTCAAAAAATTGTCAATCTGACGTTTAATGATTTTCAACAAAATTTATTATTTTTAATCTATCAACTATTATTCATTTTTAAACAAATTTACAGTTGTGAAAAGTACAATTGGTAAATGTTAAGTTGGAGGAAGAGTTTGCTGAAGTTGACGGATTGTTAATTTCCACTGTAGAAGAAATTCCTCGCATGGTATTGATTATTTCACCGTTAGTTGCAACACCAAATCTTTGCGACATTTTCAAGCCAGCTGTCAGTTTGACGTTTAATTAATTTTTAATCAATTACTCGATGATCTTTGATGAAAACACCAAACTGAAAACACCACATGTAGAGTGTTGTCGCTGTAATCCAGAGGTGATTGGATGGAATTTGACATATGACTCAAAATTGAATAATTTGATTGGTTACTATATTCAGTAAAAAATTATCAGAGTAATTTATTTAGTAATAGTAGTTTAGGTAACAAGTCCCGAAAGTGGTCTTACCTATACTGGACGAGTGGGCAAGTAAAAGCAGTAAAGCAGTCCAGTAAAAGCACTGTTGGGACGTATTACGTACAATATTTTTTTTAAAATGGGCATTGTTGTACCACAAACTTCATATTATTCAGTTTACATTTTTATAACAAGAACTCTTTATTAACTAATTTTAACATTTTTTTTAACAAACGTTGCTTGGGTGGCCGTCTTAACAATTTCATCTGTGATAATTTCATCTTCCATTAATTCACAATCAAATGCATCATTTTGAATATCCATTTAATAATAAATTTCACGTTTTCAACTAAACGTCAAAATATGTCAAGTTATTTTTTATAATTCACGTCCACAAAGTTTCTATTTCGACACTAAAAACAGTATCGAAATTTGGTAACTTTTTGTTTTACACAATTGGTTGCACTGCACTGATTGTAAACGAAAGAGTTATCAAGAAGTATGTTTGTAGTAAATTATTAACTATATTATCAGCGATATTGCGAAATTCAGAATATTTTATACAAATTTGACAAACATTCAAATTTAAAATCATTAAAACTGTCAAGTGTCAAAAGTGTCAAGATAGCCAACATAAATAAATATTTCGAAAAACTCTCATTTTATTTATTTTTGTATACTTTTAAAAGTTCATTATAAAAAATGATATGTAACACTCGAATTACAATGACTGTTTGTAGTACTCGTTCTTTGCGAAACTCACCGCTTCGCGGTTCGTTTCACAAACTCCACTCGTACTACGAAACCTGTCATTGTAACACTTGTATTACAATATACTATTATAGTTTTACATATATACAAAACTCGGTTACCATTTGCCAACCATCAAAGGCGGGTTCATGTACATGCGAATCGCGATTTGCGATGCGATCTTCGCAAAAAAAATATCTTGTTTTTATTTCAATTCATGTACCAGCGAATGTTTTGACAGGATTCTGGGGATTTTTATTCTGAACGTTTACGGTTACTGCCAGCTAGTGTCATCGTTAAGCAAATAAACAAAATTTAACAACACATGATACATGATCATTAAATTTAATATCAAAGTTATACGATTATAATAGACGGAGAGCTGGCTACGAAAATTGAAAATGATAAGGTGCAGTAAAAATAATTATATAAAAACATTCATTATCTATTGTATAGCGCGTAGTGTCCACTGCCAGAAGTCTCTCCCGAGGCGGAACGCGTTAGCGGGCGGCCAAACTTGTACATTTTTGACATGAAAAAAATCATAAGGTGCACTTTTGAAAATTTTATAGTTTTATAGTTTTTACCAATAGAAATAGTGTAAAACTATTGCCAGAAGTCTAGATCGAGGCTAAAATGTCGCCAGAAGTCATTAAAGTTGTAAATAAATTATTAAAAAAAAAATGACAAGGTGCAGTTCTGGCGAATTTGTTTTTATATTATTTATTGTTAAAAAAAAGCAAAATGTAAATTGCCAGAAGTCTAACTGGAGGCTAAGTAAAGATAAGCTAATTAAATCTTTGCAAATTTTAGAACTGAAAATAGTGGTTCTTTAAATGGAATGACAAGGTGCAGTTCTGACAATCGTTATTTTATATTACTTATAGTTTAAGAAAGCAGTGTATGTAATCACAGAATCCCAAATAGTGGTTAACTATTTAAAAAAAATGGCCCTTGGTAAGCCAGGCGCATCAGTAGATTTATATCAATTGAATATATTAAAAGTATACATTTTAGAAAAAAATGTTTTAGATAAAAGTTGTAGGCCTCTTTAAGACAAACAAAAAAGTCTCCTAACATTTTTTTGTACAGGGTGAAGTAAAAAAGTTACGATTTTTTTTCCATTTTGATTTGATGTCACGCCCAAACCGCGGGTTCGATTTGGCCCATTAACGAACTCAATCGAGATTTTTGTACGATTGATTTTTGTACCAAATTTCATTTTGATCGGTTAAGAAATGCGACCGCTATCGTGTCCACAGATTTCGTTATATTTGCGGAACTATATATATATAAACTTTTGAACGTAAGGTGTTTTTGAGGTCAGGGGGGCCCAAAACGAAAAACTGTAGTGAAATTTTCCGGAAGTCGTGACCTGGGAACCAGCTGAATAGTAGATATAAATCTACTAATAAGAAATACAGTTAAAAATTACTAAAGTGATAGAAAAATTAAACGTTTTGCAATTATCATTTAACAAAAATTTAGACTTCAATAATTTATTGAAAAACATTTGAATAATTCGTTAATAATACGAGATGTGAAATGTTTTTTCAAAATTATAAAATAAAAGATGTAAACAAACCATTCAAAAAAACATTAAAAAAATTTTATTCGTCATCTTTGCCTCCTTGCCCGCAGTTACCATCCACGGTGAAAGAAGTCTTACTAAATAATAAAGAATTTATAGCTGTAGTATTAAATTATTACATAATATAAAGGTCTCATAATATAATTTATTTATAAAAATATTATACGTAGGTACCTATTTTAGATGTCGAATCAGATATAGATAATGCTAGCGATGAAGATGAATCCGATTGTGAATGTTGAAAAATATTGGCACTCTCGAATATATTATTCTTTTAATTATAAATATGTAGTTTAAAAAAGCAGTGTATGTAATGACAGAACTTTAGTGGTTAACTATATAAAAAATAATAAATAAATTACTGCAGTGATAGAACAGTTTTTTTTTTATTAAAAACAATTTAAGATATTAATACTTACAAGAATGATTGGTGAATATCAAGAATTTTCACAATCTTGTTTTCATTAGTTTATTTATTATAAAAAAATTAAATAATTGATACTGCCAATATTTTTTAACATTCACAATCGGATTGATCGTTTTCATCTTCATCGCTAGCATTATCTATATCTGATTCGTCATCTGAAATAGGTACGTATAATACTTATATAAATAAATTATATTATGAGACCTTTATATTATGCAATAATTTAATACTATAGCTTTAGATTCTTTATTATTTAGTAAGACTTCTTTCACCGTATGTATGTATAGTTCCGATATAAGGAAATCTGTGGAACGATAGCGGTCGCATTTTTTAACGGATCAAAATGAAATTTGGTACAAAAATCAATCACCCAAAAATCCCGGTCGAGTTCGTTAATGGGCCAAATCGGTCCGGCCGTTTGGGCGTGACATTAAATCAAAATGGAAAAAAATTCGTAACTTTTTTACTTCACCCTGTACAAAAAAATGTTAGGGGACTTTTTTGTTTGTCTTAAAGAGACCTACAACTTTTATTCAAAACATTTTGTTCTAAAACGTATACTTTTAATATATTCAATTGATATAAATCTACTGATGCGCCTGGCTTACCAAGGGCCATTTTTTTTAAATAGTTAACCATCATTTGGGGTTCTGTCATTACATACACTGCTTTTTTAAACTATAAGTAATATAAAATAACGATTGTCAGAACTGCACCTTGTCATTCCATTTAAAGAACCACTATTTTCAGTTCTAAAATTTGCAAAGATTTAATTAGCTTATCTTTACTTAGCCACCAGTTAGACTTCTGGCAATTTACATTTTGCTTTTTTTTAACAATAAATAATATAAAAACAAATTCGCCAGAACTGCACCTTGTCATTTTTTTTAATAATTTATTTACAACTTTAATGACTTCTGGCGACATTTTAGCCTCGATCTAGACTTCTGGCAATAGTTTTACACTATTTCTATTGGTAAAAACTATAAAACTATAAAATTTTCAAAACTGCACCTTATGATTTTTTTCATGTCAAAAATTTACAAGTTTGGCCGTCTGCCCACGCGTTCCGCCTCGGGAGAGACTTCTGGCAGTAGACACTACGTGCTATACAATAGATAAGGAAGGCTTTTATATAATCATTTTTACTGCACCTTATCATTTTCAATTTTCGTAGCCAGCTCTTAGACTAAAAGTATGAACGACGAATACCATAAAGAAACTGATTTGTTTTATTTGCGACGAAAGCGATCAATTGCGGCATATTTATTGTTAAAAAGGTGACGAAATAGAATTCATAGAACAGTCGACGTTTGTGAAATATTTAAATACAGAAAACAACAAGGTGTTTATCACAATTTAGTGAAGGAAATGCGCCTTAAAGATGAAAAAAAGTTTCGAAATTATCACAGGATGTCTGTAGAAGATTTTGACGTACTATTAGAAAAAGTTTCTCCCGTTATCAGTAAGATCTACTATGCAAGGGAACCAATTTCATCAGGAGAAATGTTATCAGTAACACTCAGGTATATATCTAATGTTTCCATTCATTTACGGACTATCTTTTATAATGTCCTAGAGTTAATCTTACATTAATTATTAAAAATAAAAATTATATAATTTTAGATACTTAGCAGCAGGCGTAAAAGCATGAAAAGTATTTTGTATAATTACCGATTGGGAGTAAGTACAGTATCTAATATCTTAAGTACTACATCTGCAATTTGGGAAGTTTTAAACATTAAACATTTGTTAGTTCCAACAGAAGAGATGTGGAAAGAAATTGCAATTGGTTTCGAAAAGACATGGAACTTTCCAAATTGTGTGGGAGCAATTGATGGGAAACATATAAGAATTCAGGTTGTAACAATAAAAAAAAATATATTATTTCAGTTTTGTTTTTTGGCTCTTCAGGTTGGAACAAAAAAAATATTATTTCAGTTTTGTTTTTAGGCTCCTCCTAATACAGGATCTGATTTCTTTAATTATAAAGATTTCTTTAGCATTGTACTATTAGCAGTATGTGACGCAGATTACTGTTTTACTGCTGTCGATATTGGCGCAAAAGGTAGGCAAAGTGATGGAGGAATATTCCGAAATAGTAATTTTAGCAAAGGACCTACAAGAGAACGAGCCCAAAATCCCATGCTTTTTCTTATGAAGGTCCGAAAAGCGAATTTTGGTACCGTTCAAGGTCGTCTGACGTCACAGCCCCACCCGGCCCCACCCACTTTCACTTTTAACCCGATTGCTTGGTTCTAATTGGCTGACAGACTCCGCCCTTTAATTGCTTATTAATGACTTGTTAATTACTAGTGCCCCATTACTTCGTTCTGATTGGTTGACAATCTCCAATCCTTAATTACTTAATAATTACAAATCCCCCATTGCTTGGTTCTGATTGGTTGACTGCTAGCAGGCAACTGTCAATTTTCGAGTGGCCTCTGACGTTTGGTGCAAGCAGCAAATTCTTCTTTTTTTTTCAAGTGGCCTTTGACGTTTGGCGCAAGCAGCCAACTCTTCTTTTTTTCAAGTGGTCTTTGACGTTTGACACAAGCAGCCAATTCTTCTTTTTGTATATTTTTGAATTTTTTCGCGCTTCGCTGACATCGTACCAACTTTACATGCTACCAACTTTACAGTGCTACCAACTTTTGGCCTTTTACGTTCGACACAAGCAGCCAATTATTCTTTTTGTATATTTTTGAATTTTTTTTCGCGCTTTGCTGTCATCGTACCAACTTTACATGCTACCAACTTTACAGTGCTACCAACTTTTGTCACAAATGCCCCATTGCTTGGTTCTGATTGGTTGACAATCTCCGACCCTTAATTACTTAATTACAAGTGCCCCATTATTCGCTTCCGATTGTTCATTATTTAATAAACCCCACCCATAATTTGATATCGAGTAGCCATTGTTTTAAATAATTAATATTAAGAGTAATATATTGATAACACTATTAAAAATCATTAGGGTGATTATAGGATTAAATAATAAAAAATATAATAATAAGAAGTTTGTTTTATTAAAAAATATATACATATATTTAAAATGGTAATACAACACTTTAAACTAATTATTTATTTCTACTTAATAATTAAATGTGTTTATAGACATATTAAATATAATCTAAGTCGTTTATAACTTTTGCTTTATAGAAAAACATGTATTCTCTTAAAGCTGTAACTAATAAACAATCAGTACACATTTCACAAAATTTTTTTAGAACTTCAAATAAAGTGAAATTATGATTATTAATATTATTATGAAAAAGAGACTTAATTATATTATATATAAATACCAACAAAGCAAGCGGCCTCGATGAAATACCTGCTTTACTCTTAAAATGTTGGGCTTCTGAACTAGCGCCAGTTTTCACTAAGCTATTTCAACTATCATATGATACTGGTATTTTTCCAGAATCCTGGAAAACTGCTCGAGTACAACCAGTCCCCAAGAAAGGCTCTAAAACCCAGCCTTCTAACTACAGACCCATAGCTCTTCTATCTGTTATTAGCAAAACTATGGAGAAATACGTCAATCACGAGATTCTGAGCTACCTTGAGACACACAACCTTTTCGCCAACAAAGGTCAACAGCCGATCTGCTAGCATATGTAACTCATGTCTGGAGTGATGCCATCCACCGCTATGGGGAGACTCAAATAGTATCACTAGATATCTCAAAAGCATTTGATCAAGTGTGGCATGCAGCTCTTTTGAACAAACTGCCTTCATACGGACTCTCGCAAAACCTTTGCAGATGGATATCCAACTTTCTCTCCAACAGGCACATCCAAGTTGCTGTAGATGGACATTCTTCTAACCTCTACAAGATCAACGCTGGAGTTCCCCAAGGATCGGCTCTAGCTCCTACTCTATTCTTACTACACAGTAATGATCTACTAAAAGCCACTAATAACCCGATACATGGTTTTGCAGATGATAGCAACCTACACTGTAGCAAAGCGCACAACCGTCCCATACCTCTGGATATTCTGGAGGAGGCCAGAAGATCCACAACGGCTTCTCTCAATCAAGATTTGAGAATTGTAGACGAGTGGGGAAGAGAGAATCTTGTTAATTTCAACGCTTCCAAGACAAAGACATGTTGCCTATCCAACAAGAGGCAAACATGCGACTCATCCACTACAATCAATGATCAGACACTGGTAGCGGGCGACTCCATTACGCTGGTTGGTATCACGATCTCCCAAGACTTACTCTGGAACGAACATGTTGCATCCATAGCAACTGCAGCAGGAAAGAAATTAGGCTTTCTGTTTAGAGCACGGAAATATTTTTCTCCATCCAACTTAGCTACTCTTTACAAAGCCCAAATACGGCCTAATCTTAAATACTGCTCGCATGTATGGGGATCGGCGGCTCCATCAAGGCTCGGAGTTCTTGATGCAATACAGAGAAGGGCAGTTTGACTAATAAACGACACCAGTATCACCAAAAACCTAGCCCCATTATCCCACCGAAGAGCAGTGGCTGATCTTTCCTTGTTTTACCGATACATAAACGGATTTTGCTCAGAAGAACTCCGCTCTATAATGCCTCCACTTGCCAGACCAGCCAGAGCAACGCGACGTGCCAACTCCATGCACCCTTATACTGTTCAATGCCCGAAGTCGAGAACGGATCGATTCGATCGTTCCTTCATCCCCAGGGTCTCCAGATTGTGGAACTCTTTACCTCCCCACGTCTTCCCCACTCGTCCTAACTTGCTGGCCTCTAAATCCCAAATTAATAAATTACCTCTTCTGCCCCAATAGATGTTCTCGGTACATTTGTATTTAGGTCTATACCTACGAGGACATCCTTAATAAAAAAAAAATCTAACACATGATAATAATAACTACAAAAGTTTATACTGTCCAATAGTGAGACGTGATATGATAATAAATTTTGATCAGCTTCCAAAATTTGTTTTATATCTTCCTCAATTAAATGAAATTCAACATCATGCTTTCTAACACTTAGCAGTTTTATACCATCATATACAACTTGAGTAATAATGCAGTAATCACCACATTGAAATGTTATAGGAATGTGCTGATCCAATGTATCACTCATAAAGAAATCATTCACGTTATTATTCAATAATTCTATTAGAATGCTCCATTCAATAATACTAAACGATATTTTAGATGTGTGATAATATTGCGATAAAGTTATAGCTGAACTGAATGATCTCGCTGGTGATATTCCAACTTTTATCTCATAACTTCCAACTGATGAGGATGTTGATGCACTAACATAACCTTCACTACTCATATTTAAACAATATATTGATCACAACTATGATTTATTATATTTTAATCATACTATTTATAATACTACAATTACTTTTTATAGAACAGCATCATTATAATGTCATTACAAAATTATTGATAAATCATTAAAAATATTTTTATAAGATTATTAAAAAACATCATTATAAGACTATTAACAAGTTATAACAGGTTAACATGTTCAATCCAAGAATTATGTTTATTATCAAAACCAATCCACTTAACAAATATTTTGTTTCCCTTTCTTTTTAATATTTTTTCTACTAGATAGATGTCTGCATTATTTGTTTTCTGTAATTCCTGTTCATAGAAAGCCCCTTTAATCGGATTTCCCTGTATATCCTCCAACAAATAAGTTGTAGGATTAGTAATATTAACTTTTATGATTTTAAAAACTTCTGTGGTCCAATTAGGAGTATAACCTTTTTCAAAAACATGTTTAGCCTTCGATATTCGCACCAGATCACCTATTTTATATTTTCTTGATCCTGATGTTTTTATATAATTAAAACGATCATGTAAAATCGTTTTTTCATTTGACTTATTTATTTCAGATGGTCTAAATTTAATTGTAGAATGTATCGTATTGTTGTATTCTTTAGGAATTTGAGGTAATACATTAATCCATTTATAATTACCATGTAAACTAAAATATTTGTATAATTTTGATTTCAAAGTTCTTATAACTCTTTCAGCTATCGCAGCTTTCTTGACAGTATATGTACTATAATGGTTGATATCATACTTTCTCATTAAATCTTGAAATTTAACGTTATAAAATTCAGTTCCCTGATCAGTTTGCAGATTTTTAGGATAACGTTTTGAATGTTTCAATATACTTGTAAAAGCCTTTGTAATTTCTTCCCCAGTTTTAGTTTTTAAAGCTACTGTCCAAAGATATTTAGACAAGCAATCAATGACTATCATTATCATTTTATAACCCTTATTACTATTAGCATAAGGTCTCATTTCCGCAAGATCCATTTGCCATAAGTCATCTAATATCTAATCCTTTGAGAATTATTTTTCGACGAGGGTAATTTTTACGAGCAGGTTTGTGAAGCTCGTTAACTAATTGAAGCTTCTCTTTCGTCGTCATGATAATGACTAATACGATAGATGAATATATTATTTAGTATTTAATTTTAGATTTAATATCATAAATTTCCTTAAATACATCATTAATTTTCATATCATGTAATTGTAAAAGATCAGAGGTTTCTCTAAATTTTTGTAGCCATATTTCTATTTGATTATTAATTTTACTTATCTCATATTCAACTTTATGACTGTTAGTATTCAGTTCATCCTTATATTTGGTTAGCTCCCGTATTAATTCACCATGTAGTTTTGCTAAATCAATATTGTAAATTGTATTTGCATCATCTACGTATTTCTTTGTTGCCATATGTTTTTCAGAAGTAGGAGGATGTCTTGAAATAAAGTTTTCAATTGAATCTATTTTGTTTTTTATAGATTAAATTTTAATTGATATTTGATTTTGTAGTTTTGGTAAATCTAAATTATACAGCTGATTTTTTAGAGATAATAAACCAAGCCTAAATTCTCCTTTTAATTGTTTTAATCCAATTATTTGACTTTGATGACTACGTCCAAACTTATCAAGACTCATTATGAAAATGATCACACTACAACGTTATATTAGTATATAATATCTGCTTCTCGTAATTCATTAATGATGGAAACAATTTCATTAGAATGAGATGTATTACCAGCTTCTTTCGAAGCATAGAGTAATTGCAATCTTTCACATAATTCATTTGGATCATCCCAATACACATATTCTACAGGATCATCATTATATGTTAAATACATTCCATTACCTAAAGTCTTAGATGTATACATAGGGTTTATAATATACTTATACTTATAGCTAGATTTCGATGGATTTTTTAAATATCCTCGCTTATTTCTATGTACATTTGTTGCATCTAATAAGAGTTTGTAATTTTCTAAATCTTTAGAAGTGTAGTCTTGAGCTGCATCATAGAAAATTAATTCATATAGTCCAGGTGATCCTGAAACATATCCTTCTTTTGTGAAAACTGCTCCCGTTTTAGTATCAAAGTTGATATTTTCAGGTCCAAGAAACCATTTAGATGTCGATATATTATATGTTGGACCATATACTTTATCTATTTTATTATCATTTTGCCAAAATTCTTTTAAATATTTTAGAACTCCTTGTGGATATTGCTCGAGGTACTCATTTAAAACAGTTTCTGGAATATCTTTATCATCTAATTCTTCCGATACTTCCTCGTTATCCTCAACCTCATCCTCAACATCACTATTATCACCTGCTACATGTTTAAGTTCTAGAAATGATATGTTTTTATTCACATGTTTTTCTTTTTTAATATTAGGTTTTTTTTCATGTTTACAATAACTAATAAGATTAGCTGTCGATTGATTTAAAAATTTTGATGATTTAGCAATATCCTCCAACGGTTTTGATATAGGTTGAAAAAGTTTATTTAACGTTTCATCTTCTTCTGTTCTATTAAGTTTTAATGCAAGATATTTTTTTCTAATATCTTTGGTTAGTTGAGCTATTTTTCTTTTTCGGGCAGCTTCCAAACTATTCAACATTTTGTTGTAGACTGATTAATATTATTCAAAGCTTAAATTTTAATATATTTATCAAAACCCTTACGATAGCGACCGTTATTAAGAGGGAACTCCTTAACAATAACCATCATACCATGTTTTTCATTCCAGCACTGTGAACATATGTTTTTAAATTGATCAAAATTCAAATCTGGTGATACATGTCCATCGAATATATGTTTCAGATTTAATTTATCTTGTTTGAATATTACAATCATGTTACAATTATCTCTTATTAGCACCTTCGGTATTTTAGAAAAGGTCTGACAAAGATATGCAACATCGATATTCTTATGTCGACACATAGAAAAATATTCACGAATTTTTTGTTATTTGTCACATGCAACGTCATCAAAGATGAAAACTGAATTAGATTTCGCATCACTAACATTTATGATTTCATCATTATCTCTAAACGGAAAATATATATTCAACACCTTTCACATTATTTAGTACTTCTGCTAATAACTGATATTTAGGTTGATAGAGCGATTTAGAATATACATAAACGTTTTGAAACTTTATCCCATTTGGATTAAAGAGTAATGACATCATTGCGTTTGTTTTACCACATCCTGATGGACCGCATATGATAATACGAAGAGTATTCGGTAGCAATTTGCTATGTTTACTTTCTTCACATTTTATATTAAAATCTAAGTTATCCACAGGTAGCGACTGTACTTGTCGAATGATTTTTATTTTGTGTTAAAATATATAGCACGTTTTTTAATAAATATATGTTTATTGAAAACAAAACAGTTAGTTCTCATGCTACTGTTTAAAGGTGAAGGTCTAGTAAATAGCTTAATAAACAAATTTCCCTTCTAAGCACATTTATTGGGTGGTTATCAGTATTGTGGACGTAAGTATCATAAAAAAATGTTTAATTTTTTATTAACATTTGTTTTGTTTTGTAGCGGGAACAAAACTACAAAAACGTCTATTACGTGGAGATCCTGGTATTAATCCATTAGATGTTGCTTGTAAAGAGCATGATATTGCATATTCAGTCGATAATACAATAGCGGAGAGGCATAAGGCTGATCAAATTCTAGAAAATAAAGCTTGGGAACGTGTCAAAAATAAGAACGCGAGTTTAGGTGAACGAGCAAACGCATTATTAGTTACAGGTGTAATGAAACCTAAGCGAAAACTAGGTATGGGTATTAAACGAAAAATTTCTTTTAAACGTGGAATTATAGATAAAATTAAAAAATCCTTAATACCTAACCTAACATTAAAAAAGACTATTCAAAATGCATTAAAATTTGCTAAAAAGACTGTTTCAAAAGCTGGAAAAAAGAATATTCGAGTTCCTAGAATTATACCGTTTGAGAGCAAGATGGGAGGTTTTTTGCCGTTGATTCCTATATTGACAGCTTTAAGTGCGATAGGGACAATAGCAGGAGGAAGTTCAGCTATAGCAAAAACTATAATTGATGCTAAAAACGCTCAAAAGAAACTTGATGAAGATCATCGTCACAACAAAGCTATGGAGTCTATAGGAAAGGGATTGTATTTAAAGAAAAATATCAAAGGAGGCTACGGCTTGTATCTGAAGAAAGAAAAAAAAACTTCCAATAAAGCTACCCAATAGACCACTTACTAACATCGAATTAATTAATTATGCAAAGAAATTAAAAATACCATATTTTCGTGGTGTTTTTATGCGAGATAGTCTTCCAATTAACGGATCTAGAAGATGCGAGTGTTCAATTGTTAATTTAGATATATCGCAAAATGCTGGAACACATTGGGTAGCTTATAAAAAGATAAATAACAACGTAGAGTATTTTGATGCATTTGGTAATTTGAAGCCGATGAAAGAGCTTGTTAAATATTTTGGTTCAGGTGTTAGAATTTTCTACAACAATAATTAATATCAAACATATAATCAAATTAGTTGTGGACATATGTGTTTGGCATTTTTATATAATGGCAGCTTACTTATCCAAAGAGGCACTTAATATCATTGAAATACTTATGGAAAATATTTCACCTTCAGTTTGGTATAAACTGCCATGTGAACTACGTGAGGATTTAAAAGAATATTTACCATGCAGTATAGATCCGGATTGTCATGAATGGTCAGATGTTTGTGGAAATATGACGTCAAAATGTCTATTTTGTTTTATATGTTATAAATATATTTAATGATTAGCACATTAGTCTATTATTTAAATCATAACATTTTCTGATAATTGTTAGTCATGTCTCAACTTTTAACCTTAACGAGTACCAATAACGAGTTCTCTTTTACACCGTCAACACCTCTTGTACTTAATCCATATAAAAGTTACTATTTAGCAGTGCTAGGGTTTCATTCCTACAATTCAATACCTAATATTGATGGTGAAAAATTTTACTACTTCGAGTACGACAATTTAGAACAACTTAGAGAAAGAGAAATACTTCTACCTGTAGGTTGTTATGAGATTAGTGATATAGCTGCTTATATAAAAAAACAATTGATGTTAAAAAAAAACATTGCTGAAGAAGATTTTTTTCTTAGAACCAAATAATAATACCCTTCAGTGCGAAATTTATAGTAAACTATATGAAATCTCTTTTGAAAAGACTGATAGTCTTGCTAATCTCCTAGGATTTTCTAATAAAATATTAGAACCTGGAATAGTTCATTCTTTAGATCTACCTGTGAATATTAATAAAGTGACAAGTCTACTTTTTGACTGCAACATTACTGAAGGAGCTTTCTATGGAAATACACCAGCTTATATAATTTTAGATATTCCTATGACAGTAGATCCTGGTTTTGCTATCAACGAGAGACCTATCAATCCAATATATTTGCCAATAAAGAATTTGAAAGAAGTTAATCACATCATTGTAAGGGTGTTTGATCAAGATTTAAGACCTGTTAACTTTCGCGGAGAAAGAAGCACCCTTCAACTAGTTTTACAAGAACGATAAATGGGTCTCATTATAGAACATAAAAGGACGGTTCCAGCTAAAAAATCATCAGTTTTATCTAGATCTTGCAAGCATCGTAAACTAACTAGAGTAAACAGAGATTTTTTACAATCGATTGGACTTAAAGTTAAATATGGTAAACCGTAAATATATACGATCTGAAGTTGATTCTAAACGACTTAAAGTTGACCCCATTTTTGATCTACATCGTGAATCAAAGTATGATGATTCGATTAGAAAAGAAGAATTTAGATCGTACACTCCATATGTGAAATCATTTAATAACAATGATGTCGTAGAGTTTGTAATAAATCAAGCTGATTCGTTTTTTGCTCTACATGAATCTTTATTAGAAATTAAAGGTAGATTAGATATAGTTGGAGGTGGAAACGTACATTTAGCTCCCAATTTTGGGGTATTTCTATTCGATTCCTGTTCATATAGTGAAAGTTCGAGAGAAATTGAAACAGTGAGAGATCCCGGAATTGTTAGCGCCGTACGTAGTATGCTATGCTATCGCAGTGATCATGCAAGATTTATGAGCATTGCTGGATGGAATTTTCCTAACCATCCGTTCTTAAATAAAGATGATAAATCTTTTAGTTTGTTGATTCCTCTTAAACATATTTTTAACATTTTTAATGATTATACAACAATAGCTTATGGGAGACAAACATTTCGTCTCTTACGAGCTAGTTACGATAGTGATAGTATTATTGTAAATGAGGTAGTTGCTGGTAGTACCACAACTACAACAATTGTTAAGATTATTATAAATAGTATGGAACTGAAAGTGAAACATGTGTTTCCCAATGATGAAATTAAAATTAAATTGATGGAACCTATTAAGAATAATATACCAATATATATTCCATTCAGAAAGTGGGATCTTAATGAACTACCCTCAATTAAAGACGGTGCAAGAAGAGAAATCTGGAATGTTAAAACAAGCTCATCAATTAAAAAACCGCGTTATGTTATAGTAACATTTCAAACTGAGAGGCGCAATAGAAAAGAAAAGGATTCAACAATTTTTGATAATGTTAATATATTAAGTGTTCGAGTATCTCTTAATGGTGAATATTGGCCTAATGAACGAATGCAACTGGACTTTGAGAAAAATGATTATGCTGCAGTTTATTATAACTACACTGAATTTTATCCTAGTTATTCATATTCGACAGAGAGACGATCACTTTTAGATTATCAAGCATTTAAAGATCATGCCTTATTTGTAATAGATTGTTCAAAACAAGAAGATGGAATGAAATCTTCAACTGTTGATATAAAATTAGAAATTGAAGCTAACAATGGTTTTCCAAGGGATACAAAAGTATATTGCATCATTATTCATGACTGTTTAATGGAGGTAATCAAGAGTATAATATAAATACAGTCGAAACCGATTATAACCACATCGTTTACAACGACCGATTGGTTATTACGACCAGACCGTAAGGTCCCGGCAGAATCTCTAGTAAACTATTCAGTAAAAATACCGCCTATAACGACCAACCGTTTAATTGGTCCAGCAAAACAAAAAAATACGAACGATTTTAGATCTTATTACTAAACAATGAAGAAATATTTACGCACTACGCACTTTCTTCCACCCCATCCGAACCTCTACCCGGCTATTTTCATTTGACCTTGCAAATTTCACACCTATCGTTTAGTGCGCTTACTGACTGCGGAGTGACAGCTTGATTTATAGTTAAGTTTTGGCTTTGATTACCATGTCGCAAAAAAAGAGGAAAGTGTTGACTATTGAAGAAAAATCTCATATCATATGGAGATTAGAAAATGGCGAGTCAAATAGTGAAATTGCAAAGGAATGTGGAGTTTCGCACTCTACAGTATCAACTATTTGGAAGAATAGAGAAAAAATAAAAGCTCTATTTGAAAGCAACTCTTTAAAACTTAAACGATCGAGAACAAGTGAACATAAAATTATAGAAGATGCTTTATTAACATGGTTCAAACATCAGAGGGCAAACAACGTCCCAATAAGTGGTCCGATTCTGCAACAAAAAGCAAATGACTTTGCTCGTCTTGCGGGTAAGAAAAATTTTGAGTGTTCATCGTCTTGGGTACAACGTTTTCGTGCTCGTCATAATATTGTGGCAGGAAAAGTTTGCGGTGAAGCGGCTGGCGTTCCTGAAGGAGTGACTGAAGAGTGGCTCTCGCATAAGTGGCCTGCGCTGTGCGAAGGATATTCACCAGAGGAAATCTTTAATGCTGATGAAACCGGATTATTCTACAATTTAACCCCTGACAAAACACTTAAATTCAAAGGCGAGGAATGCAAGGGCGGAAAGTTGTCCAAAACAAGAATTACAGTATTGGTTGCGGCAAACATGACTGGTACATGTAAAAAAAAAACTTTTAGTGATAGGAAAAGCTAAACAACCGCGTTGTTTTAAGAACATTCACTCTTTGCCCGTAACTTATGAAAACAACACTGCAACACTAGGTCCTGGATGACATCCCAACTTTTTGAAAAATGGTTGCGTAGCTGGGATGCAGAGTTGAAGTCTGGAAGAAATAAAATTCTTCTCCTAGTAGACAACTGTCCCGCTCACTCTGTAGTCTCCAATCTGAAATGCATAAAGCTTGTGTTTTTACCACCCAATGTCACCTCTGTGTTACAGCCTATGGACCAAGGAGTGATAAAAGCTTTAAAAACACAATACAGAAAACTTCAAGTGCTACAAATGATACAGAATATTGAAAACGGCGTAGTTACTAAAAGTCTTAATGTTCTGGATGCTATTCTAATGATATCGGAAGCTTGGAAAAAGGTCACATAGTTGACTATAGCCAACTGTTTTCGCCATGCCGGTTTCAAAGATCTCACTCCATTACATGCGGAGGACGACGATGATATTCCACTAGCGAGAATGATACGATCTCCTACAGATGAAGATGAAAACGTACCACTCGCTCAATTGGTTGCTCAGTTGCAAAGATCTACTGCTACAGAACCAAGAATTGAGATAGAGGAATTTATTGGAATAGATGACAGTGTAGCCGTATGCGCCTTAGCTACTGAGGAAGAAATTCTTGCAGAAGCTAAAAGTAACAATCGTAACACTGACGAAGAAAACCAAGACCATCAAGACCTTGAAAAACAGTTTCAGCCAACAACAATTTCTGAGGCTCTTAGCGCTATAACAGTTTTGCAAAAATTTGTTACCTTTAACCATGAGTTTAATACTGATGATACTCATACCTTAAGCAGTATGAAACGTAAAATGCAAAACATATTTGAGACTGCACTTAAAAAAAAGCAGGGTAAAATTACTGATTACTTTAAAAACTAGTGTAGTATTATAACCTATAATGTAGGCAGCTAAGTAGATACATTTTGTATTCCAATTATTTCTTAATAAACATTTTTTTTTGAAATTTCATTTAAAAACAAGTTTACACAGAAAAACTTATCCTATACGAGTATATGACAATATAATTATGTACATACCTACATGTGTATATGTATTGCTTATAACAACTATCGGATATAACGTCGGAAACAATACGGTCCCTTCAATGTCGCTATATCAGGTTTTGACTGTACCTAATTTAAATGTGTTATATTACCTATGTAAATATTATACTTTTTTTATAATAAAAAAATAATAAAAAAAAATTCGAAAAGAAGTTGACCTTAAAGGCCATCCTTTCAACTTCCCGCTCGTTTTAACCGCAACGCTATAGTAACGTGACGTATTTTGACGTTTTTGACTTTTTTTGAAATGTTTAAAAAGCCATAACTTTTTAACGCCTTATTTGATTTTGATATTCAAGATGGCATTCGACGCAGTTTTTTGAGACCTAAAAACGTTACCGGGATTGCAAAATCGGTTAGTCAAAAAATCTTTAAGTTATTGAAAAAAAAACACTTTTTTTGAAAATTTTCGACAACGATATCTCACGAACGAATCAACCGATTTGAATTTGCAAAACGGCAGTCGACGTGGCTTATTAAGCTTAAGAGCTGATTAGGTTATGAAATTGATCGATGCAATAGCCAAAAAGATATGCCCAAAAAACATCATTTTTACCAATTGTTTTTTTCGGTTATTTTGACATTTCTCGAAATCTACCAGCTCGATGTGGTTCAAACTTACAGGGAATCTAAGTTAGATGGAACTCTTTAAAATGTTTTTTATTTCATTCCGATCAGTCAAGCCGTTCAAAAGTTATAAGAGGTTTACATACATCCACACACACACACACACATCCACACGTACATACAGACATACAGACACCGTCGTAAAAATAGTCAGGAGAGGTTCCTAAGACCTCAAAACGTTGAGATCCGATGAAAACTCGATTTTTGAAAAACGGGGTGAAACCAATAACTTCCCGATTTTAAAAAAAAATTTAATTTTTTTTTAGCGGGAAGTTAAAAATGTGGTTATTAATAATAAAACAATTTTACAATTTTTAAGAAATATATTTAATATTTTATACTTCAATAACTTCAAATGAAGCCGCAGGCTTCGGTTTTCCGGTGTCCACTAACCCGTGGACCACCAAGCCATATTTTTGACTTTTAAATTCTTCCATGAATGGTGTATAATCTTCAACCACACGTTCTGGTAGAAAAACAACCATATCCAACATTTCTAAAAGTACAGTTTTCCCATAGTTTGATTTCACAATTTTTGCATCTAATATTTGATATGATGTGCCCACCTCCAAGGCGGATAACTTCACCACAGGTTTCTTTTGCGATAAAACAGACGATTTGTATATTTTAGAAAAATCCATCTATAAGAAATAAATAAAATTGTAAGTATATAAATATCTTAAAGCTCATTATATATAAAAAAAACAGATAAAATGTATAATAAATAAATAAATAAATAAATAAATAAATAAATAAATAAATAAATAAATAAATAAATAAATAAATAAATAAATAAATAAATAAATAAATAAATAAATAAATAAATAAATAAATAAATAAATAAATAAATAAATAAATAAATAAATAAATAAATAAATAAATAAATAAATAAATAAATAAATAAATAAATAAATAAATAAATAAATAAATAAATAAATAAGTGAATAAATTAATAAAAAATCGTGTATAAAGAGTATAGAATAGTAGACTTACTGTAATAATTATAGGTAATAGCATTTCAAGAAACAACTGGAACTAACTTAGTAAAATTGTATATTTCGCTTATATTTATACCCACTCTTTATATTAAAATCTAATTTACAAGAAAAAAATAAATATAAAGTAAATAATTTTAGGGAAAATTTAGTATAGGGCAAATTATTTATAAAGTACTTTGTAGGAATTTTTACTAATTAATTTTTAATGGGAAAGTTAGAATATAAAGTATATGACAAATTATATATAAAGTACTTGGGGAAATTTTTACTATTTAATTTTGGTAATGTGTAATTTAGTATATTAAGTATCGATTTAGAGTCGAATATGACAAATTATATATAAAGTATTTGGAGAAATTTTTACTATTTAATTTTGGTAATGGGAAATTTAGAATATTAAGTATCGATTAAGAGTCGATTATATTTTTAACTTTCCGCTAAAAAAAATTAAAATTTTTTTTAAAATCGGGAAGTTATTGGTTTCACCCCGTTTTTCGAAAATCGAGTTTTCATCGGATCTCAACGTTTTGAGGTCTTAGGAACCTCCCCTGACTATTTTTACAAGGGTGTCTGTATGTCTGTATGTACGTGTGGATGTGTGTGTGTGTGTGTGGATGTATGTAAACCTCTTATAACTTTTGAACGGCTTGACCGATCGAAATGAACTAAAGAGCGTTCCAAAGAGTTCCATCTAACTTAGACTCCCTGTAAGTTTGAGCCGATTCAAACCGGTAGATTTTGAGAAATTTCAAAATAACCGAAAAAAACAATTGGTAAAAATGATGTTTTTTGGGCATATCTTTTTGGCTATCACATCGATCAATTTCATAACCTAATCAGCTCTTAAGCTTAAAAAACCGCGTCGAATGCCGTTTTGCAAATTAAAATCGGTTGATTCGTTCGTGAGATATCGTTGTCGAAAAATTTCAAAAAAAGTGTTTTTTTTCAATAACTTAGAGATTTTTTGACTAATCGATTTTGCACTCCCAGTAACGTTTTTAGGTTTTAAAAAAACTGCGTCGAATGCCATCTGAAACATCAAAATCAAATAAGGCGTTAAAAAGTTCTGGCTTTTTAAACATTTCAAAAAAAGTCAAAAACGTTAAAATACGTCACGTTACTATCGCTTTGCGGTTAAAACTAGCGGGAAGTTGCAAGGATGGCCTTTAAGGTCAACCTCTTTTCGAATTTTTTTTATCTGTAACACTTTAAAAATTAATAAATTTCCGTTAATATATTTATTGTTAAATACTTAAACGTAAATTAATGACTTTATATTTCATATTTTCTAATTATGATTGAAAAAACTATTTAAAATATGGTGTTAACAGTATGAGAACCTTTATTGTCAAAGATTTCATAGAAGTTGGTTGATTTTAATAGTCTGCGAAAAGTGATAATTGAAGTGTGTGTATAAAATTTTTTAACTTCCCGCTAAAAAAAATTAAATTTTTTTTTAAAATCGGGAAGTTATTGGTTTCACCCCGTTTTTCTAAAATCGAGTTTTCATCGGATCTCAACGTTTTGAGGTCTTAGGAACCTCCCCTGACTATTTTTACGAGGGTGTCTGTATGTCTGTATGTACGTGTGGATGTGTGTGTGTGTGGATGTATGTAAACCTCTTATAACTTTTGAACGGCTTGACCGATCGGAATGAAATAAAAAGCATTTTAAAGAGTTCCATCTAACTTAGATTCCCTGTAAGTTTGAACCGATTCGAAACGGTAGATTTCGAGAAATTTCAAAATAACCGAAAAAAACAATTGGTAAAAATGATGTTTTTTGGGCATATCTTTGTGGCTATTGCATCGATCAATTTCATAACCTAATCAGCTCTCAAGCTTAAAAAGCCACGTCGAATGCCGTTTTGCAAATTAAAATCGGTTGATTCGTTCGTGAGATATCGTTGTCGAAAAATTTCAAAAAAAGTTTTTTTTTTCAATAACTTACAGGTTTTTCTACTAATCGATTTTGCACTCCCAGTAACCTTTTTAGGTCTCAAAAAACTGCGTCGAATGCCATCTTGAACATCAAAATCGAATAACGCGTTAAAAAGTTATGGCTTTTTAAACATTTCAAAAAAAGTCAAAAACGTCAAAATACGTCACGTTACTATATAGCTTTGCGGTTAAAACTAGCGGGAAGTTGCAAGGATGGCCTTTAAGGTCAACCTCTTTTCGAATTTTTTTGGTAAGTTTTTTTTATTAAATAATTTTAAATAGCTATAACTGTTTATTTTAAATAGCTATAACTGTTTATATGGATTATTTTGTATCATATTGAATTTCAAATTAATGTTTTATTAATATATTTTTTTTAAATTTCATTATAATATTTTACCATTATTATTCTTAAAAATTAATTATTTAATATTTCTCTTGCAGTGTAGTTACTTTATATCAGACACATAATTAAATTTCTTTTTTTTCTATCTAACTATTTAAAATTTAGCATTATGTCAATAATTACTGATCTTGTTCAACATATAACAGCTATTTTAGGATTTATAAGTATTACCTATGATGGTAAAACAGTGGAGGAGGGGTTGCTGGAATGTACAAAGGCTGTCAGAATGATTAATAAACATATTAAAAATGCTACTTCCATGGGTGAAAGACAACACCTAGAGGCTTGTTTAAGAAATGTTAAATCGTTAAGATCTCAGATTAAATTAACAAAAAAGAGAGGATCTGGAATTATGACTAGGGCAAAAGAATCTGGAATTAAAAAAGTAGAATGGGATGATTTGACTTCAGCTTTTAAGTCTAGAATTCAAACTGGAGTCATTTCAAACCTTAAACATAAAAATCCTATAGCATTTCTTGTCGATTGTAAGACACTCTTCAAACGTAGAATTGGTAACGCACTCAAGAAAGATGAGTCTGTTAAAGTGAACACAGTTTTTTGTGGTGAATTTGAGATATATAGAGGCCTACAGATCATAACTGAATATAAATATTTCACCACAGCTAACTCCCCCATCTATAGAGATACAAATTTAAATAAATGGTTTGATGATAATGTGACAAAACTTATTCTAAAAGACCTGGAAGAATTCCAGGAACGTGACAGCAGGTGGTCGTTAAAAAGAGTGGTAAACTTGGGCGTAAATATTAATAAATTTGTTCCACAACTTGGATCATCATATATTGAACTACCACCTCAAATTAAAAGAAAAGAAGCATGCATTAATGTTAAAAATGATGATCAAGCCTGCTTTGCATGGGCAGTTACATCAGCTTTGTATCCTGTCAATAATAATCCGCAAAGAACAAATAAATACCCACATTATTCTGAGGTATTAAAACTTAAAGGTATTCAGTTTCCTATAACTATCAAGCAAATTCCAAATTTTGAAAAAATCAATAACATTTCTATCAATGTTTATATCCTAAAAAAGTATAATAAACAATTTTCGACCCTCCCTACATATTTAACAGCGGAAAAGAAAGATAAGCATGTAAATCTGCTTCTAATACAAGATCAGTGTGACAAAGAGTCTACTAAATATCATTACGTTTGGATAAAGAAACTTTCACGACTTTTGTCTAAACAACTCAGTAATGAAAATGGTACTTTTGTGATAGATGTTTACACTACTTCCGTTTGGAAGATAAGCTAAGTAAACATATAGTAGACTGCGTGAAAAGGAATGATACTGCCACCAAAATGCCTACTGATAGCAAAAAGATGCTTAAATTTAAGGATTTTAAAAACAAAATAAAAGCCCCCTTTGCTGTATATGCAGATTTAGAGAGTATTTTAAAGCCTTCTGCAGAAAAGACTGCTTATCAAAAACATATTCCAGCAGCAGTAGGATATTATTTTAAATCTTCTTATGATAACAGTCTATCATTTTACCGTTTATATCGAGGATCCGATTGTATGCAGTGGTTTGCTGATGAAATGAATCAGCTTGCTGAGGATGTCTCTACTATATTTCTATGTCCGTATAATATACACATGACTCCTCAACAAGAGAGTGATTTTCAAGCATCCACCCGCTGTCATATTTGTGAACAACCCTTTAAAGTTGGCGAGAAAAAAGTGAGAGATTATAATTACTTAATTTCTGAAAATAATTACCGTGGAGCTTCACATAATGAGTGTAATGTTAATTATCAAGACACGCACACAATCCCGGTAATCTTTCACAATTTGAGTGGTTATGACGCACATTTCGTGATAAAAGATATTGCAACCCGAATGACTTATATAGACTTACTGCCTCTCACTAAAGAAAAATATATTTCGTTTACGAAGCATATTGATGAAGCTCGAATTCACTTTAGATTCATTGATAGTTTTAGATTTATGGCATCATCCTTAGATAAATTATCATCTTCTTTAACAAAATTTACAAATCTGAGGTCCCAGTTTAATAACATACCTGAAGATAAGTTTAATTTGTTAACAAAGAACGGTGTGATGCCATATGATTACATCAATAGTTTTGATCGTTTTAGTGAATCTTGTTTACCTCATCAAGATGCTTTTTATAACAAATTAGATAATAAAGCTTGCCCCCGCCGTATGTATAAAAGAGCACAACAAGTATGGTCTTCGTTTAACTGTAAAACTCTAGGTGATTATGTAGACTTATATATGAAAACAGACACTCTACTCCTAGCAGATGTCTTTGAACAGTTTAGATCGAGCTGTCTTAAGACGTATGATCTAGATCCAGCCCACTATATTACGCAACCTGGATTTACTTGGGACGCTATGTTAAAGTTTACGAAACAGGAGTTAGAACTTCTTACTGATATGGATATGTTTTTGTTTGTAGAGCGAGGCATTCGAGGTGGTCTCAGTCAAGTCTGCTCTAAAAGAAGGGATCATGCAAACAATAAATATATGTTGAATTATAATCCTGCAAAACCGGAAAACTATTTAATGTATTTTGATGTCAACAATCAGTATGGTTGGGCTATGAGTCAAGCTCTTCCATATGGAGAATTTGAGTGGGTGGATTCAAATATTGATGTCACTACAATTGCTGATGATAATAATGTAGGTTACATGCTTGAAGTTGATTTAGAGTATCCACATGATTTACATGATAAGCATAAAGATATACCTTTCTGTCCAGAACATATCAACCCTAAGACTATGAAGCCTCCTGCAAAGTTAAAAGAGACTACTAAACTTATGGCTACACTTTATAATAAAAAGAAATATATCATACACTATCGATCACTAAAACAAGCTTTAGAACATGGCTTGAAATTAACGAAAATACACAGAGTATTAAAATTTAAGCAGTCGCATTGGTTAAAACCGTATATTGATTTAAATACGGAGCTTAAAAAAAAGCTAAAAACGAATTTGAGAAGAATTTATTCAAATTAATGAACAATGCTGTGTTCGGTAAAACTATGGAGAATGTAAGAAAAAGGGTTGATGTAAAACTTCTTACCGAATGGGAGGGTCGTTATGGAGCTTAATCATATATATCTAAGCCTGAATTTAAGAATTGTATAATATTTGACGAAAATTTGGTGGCGATAGAGATGAAAAAATTGAGGTTTATCTAAATAAACCTATATATGTAGGGCAAACAATTTTGGATCTTGCAAAAACTACAATATATAGCTTTCAATATGATTATTTACATACTCGA
This sequence comes from Altica lythri, assembly GCA_964028335.1. Taxonomy (NCBI): domain Eukaryota; kingdom Metazoa; phylum Arthropoda; class Insecta; order Coleoptera; family Chrysomelidae; genus Altica; species Altica lythri. Next base: position 32,567,857 of record OZ034803.1, on the reverse strand, counting down.
TTTGGAGAAAACTGCTCTACTTGCTACAGTGATACAGATTCCGTTTTATTAGAGATACGAGGAAAAGATCCTTATCAAATTATAAAGAATGATTGTGAGACATACTTTGATACTTCAGACTATCCTACAAATAATGTGTATGGAATACCGCAACTAAATAAGAAAGTTTTAGGTATGATGAAAGATGAAAATAATGGCTGCATTATGACTTATTATGTAGGACTGAGATCAAAATTATATACTATAAAAGTCGCCATCTCAGAAGATGAGGTGCAAAAACTGAGGGCAAAATTAAAAGACAAAGAATATGATGATGATGAGATTGAAAAAAATGTTATGAATTATGGTGTAACCAAAAAAGCAAAGGGGGTTAAAATGTCGATAGTAAAAAATAGTATAACTTTTAATGACTATATTGAATGTTTAGAAACATCTAGAAGTAAGACCACTTCACAGAATCTCATACAATCGAAACATCATAAAGTCTTTTCAATAGAACAAAAGAAAATTGCTCTCAGCTCTAATGATGATAAAAGATATCTGATACCAGGGAAAGATGAGACATTACCATGGGGGCATTACTCTATTAACCCTAAAATAAATGTGTATGATGATGATCAAGTAATGGATTGTTTATAGAGTTCAAAATTATTATTTTTAAATTTAAATTATTTAGATAAAATTGTTTTCTTTTTTTTTTATCATAATTTAGTATAATTGTAATATAATAAAACTACTTGTTTTATATAAATTATGTATAAGTGTGTCTGATATTATGAAGTTTCATCAAATTGCATAGAAATTTACGTACGACTATGGACTAAAAATGAAGATGGAATAAATAAAATGCAGTCTGATAATAGATGAGAGAGATATATGGATGAAATAATTCTACAAACTGTTTTGAAAATAACATAAATTTTTAAGGCCAAATTGGATGGAAATTTACGTACGACTATGTATTAAAAGATGAAGATGGAATATATAAAATGCAGTCTGATAATAGATGAGAGAGATATATGGATGAAATAATTCTACAAACTGTTTTGAAAATAACATAAATTTTTAAGGCCAAGTTGGATAGAAATTTACGTACGACTATGTATTAAAAGATGAAGATGTAATATATAAAATGCATTCTGATAATGGATGAGAGATATATGGATAAAATAATTCTACAAACTGTTTTGACAATAATATAAATTTTTAAGTTGGATATTATATAGGTGAGTCTAAAAGTTACTTTAATAATTTTTTTATTATAATAATGTTTTTTTCTTATATATGATTTTAGATCGATTTCAAACAGATGGGAATAATATTTAATCAATCCAGAATCAAAATTTTTATATAAACCTATCATATAGATAAGAAGATTAAAAGTGATTGTTTAAAAGGAGAAATATTAGATTGAATACCCCACTTATCCACCCTTAAAGCTTAATATAAAACGAAACTTTTATACAAATTTTCAGTTTCATAGAAGTCATCATGAGAATAGCACTTGTAGATATTCAAGGAATTATCTTTGAGGATATATTTTATCCGAAAGAATTGTCTATACTGATTGGAAAACATATTACTAGTTTTCTGTTTAAACCACCAGTACCCTTCCACACATTGAGTTCTAAGGATAAGAGAACTAATAATTATGTTGAAAAATATGTTTATGAAATAAAATACGACTCTGGTGATATTGAATATAATAAAATTAATAACATACTAGAAAAATATTTATTAAATTCAGCAGACTGCATATACGTCAGAGGTAGTCAAAAACTAAATTTTTTAGAAACCAAATGTCGAGAACTTGGAATTTCGACAAATATTTACGATGTTACAAAATATGATGGAACCCCCTGTTGTACTGACGTCTTTCAACCTGTATTCACTAAATGTTTCAACCACGCTTATGGAAAATATATGTGTAGGTACTCAACATAATGTAAATTGTTTAAATAATTGGTTAAAAAATGTTGTCTTACCATTTTAAATATATATTTTTTAATAAAACCATCTTCTTATTATTATATTTTTTTTATTCTTTAATCCTATAATCACCCTAATGATTTTTAATAGTGTTATAATGCTTATCAATATATATTACTCTTAATATTAATTATTTCAAACATGGCTACTCAATATCAAATTATGGGTGGGGTTTATTAAATATTTATCAATTATATATTTCATTATAATGTAATTATTGCATAATAATAGTTGTGGGGCTAATTAAATAATCATCAATCAGAACGAAGCAATGGGGGTAGTAAACATCAAAAAATAATTAAATAAATACAAAATGGGTGGGGTTTATTAAATAATGAACAATTGGAAGCGGATAATGGGGCACTTGTAATTAAGTAATTAAGGGTCGGAGATTGTCAACCAATCAGAACCAAGCAATGGGGCATTTGTGACAAAAGTTGGTAGCACTGGTAGCACTGTAAAGTTGGTAGCATGTAAAGTTGGTACGATGACAGCGAAGCGCGAAAAAATTCAAAAATATACAAAAAGACAAATTGGCTGCTTGCGTCGAACGTAAAAGGCCACTTAAAAAAGAAGAATTGGCTGCTTGTGTGAAACGTCAAAGACCACTTGAAAAAAAAAGGAGAGTTGGCTGCTTGCGCCAAACGTCAAAGGCCACTTGAAAAAAAATGAAGAGTTTGCTGCTTGCACCAAACGTCAGAGGCCACTCGAAAATTGACAGTTGCCTGCTAGCAGTCAACCAATCAGAACCAAGCAATGGGGGATTTGTAATTATTAGGTAATTAAGGATTGGAGATTGTCAACCAATCAGAACGAAGCAATGGGGCACTAGTAATTAACAAGTCATTAATAAGCAATTAAAGGGCAGAGTCTGTCAGCCAATTAGAACCAAGCAATCGGGTTAAAAGTGAAAGTGGGTGTGGCCGGGTGGGGCTGTGACGTCAGACGACCTTGAACGGTACCAAAATTCGCTTTTCGGACCTTCATAAGAAAAAGCATGGGATTTTGGGCTCCATCTCTTGTAGGTTCTTTACTAATTTTGGACAAAGATTTTATTCAAACTCTTTAAGCCTGTCTCATCCAAGAAAACTTTGGGAGGAAGGTGACCCTGTGCCCTACTTTTTTGTGGCAGATGCAGCATTTCCATTTAGCATCAATTTAATGAGACCATATCCAGGCAGTTTTCTTCCATTAAAGGAAAGAATTTTTAACTGTAGGTCAGTTGTAGTTTACAGTGTTACCGAATCCTTTTAGTTTTAGAATATAAAATGTTGAGCTTTGTACAAATTATATTGTTATAGATTAAGTCGGGCAAGAAGAATAATTACAACTACATTTAGCATTCTTGTTTCCAAATGGAGGATATTGGAACGTCCAATTAACGCAAAGCTGCAAACAACTGAAAAAATAGTAGGTGCATTGATATGCTTACATAACTTTAAAAAAAAGGGATTTTGAAAAAACAGTTACCAGAAGATACTGTCCTCCCAATTATGTTGACACAGAAAGCAAAACAGGAGAAATTATTGACGGGGAATGGGGGACTACAGTTCAGAACAGATTGTCAAGTGTTCCACGAATGGGAGGAAATGCATATTCTCAAAGAGCAAGTGTTTTGCGCTCTCTGTTTACAGATTATTTTTTAAATATAGCTCCAATTGATGTGCAGTGGTTTAAATAAATATATTTTTTCTACGACTGCTATAGAATATAGCTCTATTGTCACATTTTCCGATGCTACAATGTTAGACTTTTCCAAAGCCGTGGGATAAGTGAATCTATCCCACGACTTTAATCATTTATCCCACGGTATGTACATTTAAATGGAGAATTGACATTTTTTTAGTCATAACATAGGTGGCTTTTAGTCTATGTTCTTGAGTTTTCTGTTTTCTGTCATAAACGTCAAAGCTTTTATAAATTGTAATTTTGATTAAGCTACAAAAAATAGGATATAAATTTATAAATGTTATTAAATTTGTTATTATGAATATAGATAAAAATGATTATGATAGTATCCCGCCAAAAATTAACGAAAAGCGGCAAATGTCACTCTGGACTTATTACCAGTAACTTCCAGAAAGAAATATGAAGTAGCTTACGATAAGTTTATGAATTGGAAGAAAAATTGTAAAGTGAATTCCATTTCTGGAAACGTTCTTTTAGTTTATTTTGAGCATTTATCCAAAACTTTAAAGGCTTCTACAATACTCGATGTTAAGAAGTACAATGAATATAAAAGATAACATTGATATTTCTAAATATGCGAAATTGCGATCTTTTTTAAGAAGAAAATCGAAACAATACATCCCTAAAAAATGTAAAATTTTATTAGCGGAAGAGCTCCAAAAATTTATAAACGGGGCTCCCGATAAAATATACTTATTAGAAAAGGTAAGTTTTCGTTAAAAGTATCGAACAATATCTAAATATTTTATTATTAAATTTGACGGTAAGTACATTAAACGTATTTGTAGTTGCAGTAGTAGAAAAACTATGGTGTGCAACACGTGGGAAAAGCACTTTTCTTACACGTGTGTTGCGGCACTCGCCTTTCAGGATCGTGCCACAACTTTCACACTCGTAAGAAAAGTCCGACTTTTCCCACTCGTTTCACAATATACTATTCTTACAAAAATTTCGATTTATTTATTAATGCTAATATAAGAAATGACTAAAATTAAAAAACTTAATTTTTTTAAGAATTTTCAGCATATAGCTGGTAAACTCTGTTTGGCATTTCAATTTCGGCGTCCATCCTAACTCTCTCTGGTAGTTTGTTGAGCACTTCTTGTACTGCCATCAACGCAGGTATAATAACAGAAGTAGTCCTTGTAGGTGTTGGCTGTTTTAAAATTTCCAATAATAGTTCATCAGTTTCATCTAAAACGGGAATAACACTGTGATGAATAATTGTACTTAAGAGCAAAAATCATATGCTTACCACTTTTTTTTGTCTCTTGTTTTTCGATGGTGTTATATTAGTGATGCCAGTTTTAAATTTTTTACTCGGTGGGAATAAAATATCCACGTTAGTTTGTGATGATGTACTTGGAGTTGGTGACAAAAGGTCAACATCTGCTTCAATGGGTAGAACGTTGCCAAAAGTTTTTCTACTTGAATTTACATTTGCTAGGAAATACAATGAGTCGAAGTGTTTCCACTTTTTTTTATCCTCAGTACCTCCTCCTAAAGGCTTATATATGTTTAAAAAAAAAGAATAAAGTAACGAAGAAATACATATATTTTTTCCTGTAAAGTGTAAAATTGTAAGAAATTTACTTTAAATGTTTAAGGAAAGTGTCTTTAAGATTTTTTCACTTTTTTTCAATTGTGTCCAATGGGATTACCCCATCAATTTGCTCAAACACCTCCCTCCACATATTTTCTTCTATGTCCTTTCCTCTCTCTTTAAGAGGCAGGGTATGATCCCACAGAGCAGGGCGTGCTTGCACAGCTTCAGCCAATATGGCCACATTAACGTCTTCTCGATTTGTGTTTGTTATAATTTGCGAGGTACTTTGACTACTCTGTTGAGTACCTTCTGCCATATTACATGAATGGTATTGGTAGGCTCTTAAAGGGAAAACACCTCCACAATCCACCTAGCACAAACAGAAATGTTTGTATAAAAAAACAAAATTTCATAGTGACATAATTAATATAAGGTGGGATCATGCAACTTGTTTTAGTTTTAAACATTGTAACCTCTTTTTTCCCGGAAGGTGTTAAATGCTCGATTCGAGAAGTTACCTTATGCGTATGGCACTCAGGGGGTTGGAGGAGAGCGAGCGTGGATTCGATCGAGCTAGATGATGAATAATAATAAAAATGACAAGGGGTATATTTACTAAAATAATAAAAGCTAGAAGGGACGAAAAAAAGAAGATGAAAGAATTGAAAACGAAAGGAAAATGGGCGCCACTTATGTTTTTTATCCTGAGGATGGGGAAATATAAGAAACCCAGATGAAAAAAAATATATAAGTTGGATAAAATAACTTGTCAGATGTTCTAGTTAAAGCTAAACTCACACACTTCTATTCGTAAAACTAAAACTTTTTCCTTTACTTATCCCAATGGCTAAAGTTCCATATGTAAGATAGAGATATCATCCATAAATCAAAATTTAATACTCATTTAAGGCTCGTTCTATTCATTGATAAAATTTGATCAGAATAACATACACCAGATAGGAAAAGAAAACATCTATTTAAACACTAAACAGAATTTATTACTCGATGTGGTAATAAATAAGATACAATAAATAAAATGAAAAAAAAAATCTCAATGTCATAAATAGTAAATCAGATTACTAAACACATTCGTATTTAATTCAAAAACATAACTATTACTACACATAAAATAACAGCTAAGTAAATTCTTTTTTTATTTTTGTGTACTCTGATAAGCGAAAAGTGAGAAAGGGATTAAAGTTAGATAAAACGATATATATAAAAAATATATCACCTTTTGCTTTGGTTTTAACTCGAGTTAAAAAAGAGTACTTATACAACTAAATATAATTAGTAAACATACATATGAGAGGTACAGAGATAAACAAAATCTATTAATAAAATGCTTTTTTTAAAACTGAATAACACTCTAAGCGTCGCGATCACTTATTGTTTTTTAAAGCGTGTTATGTAGGTATTACCGATATTGAATGCAATTTGTAAAAATCTTCACACTTAGATTTACAGTTACCGACTTTTCAAAAAAACTGAGGTACACTATGAAGTTTACGGTCACTAATTACGTTAACTCTTCATACGTTAATATTGATCATTTGGATTACAATTATATCCAATATCCGAAAAAAGAAACAGTACTCTTTTTTATAGTAAAAAATTAGTAACTATGCAATAAAAAGACTTACAAAATGACTCCTAGGTAATTTGATCAGCTTCTAGCTTAATCTCGAAAATACGGCAAAATTTGGCTGCTTACTAGCCTCAACCACAGGTAATTATCGGCAACTTTTACCAAAACCAATATCGATAAACACTAACTAACATTATCGGCACTAGGAACATTAATTAGCTTTTAATTTTAAGCATCAAACAGGAAAAAAACGCCAAAATTGAAACTAGCTGTGTCACACCCAGAATAAAAAAACGTTGATACCAAAGGGACGCTGTAAGCAATTCCCGCTTAGCTCACCTGATCTTAAACACGAAATTTGATTGGACAGTTAAAAAAATCGATACTATTGTACCTAAAACGACGGTTATTTCGAAAGTATTAGAAACTTCTGGAACGAATTAGGACAGAATCGGCTTAAGTGAAAAAGAAACTGTTAAAAAAAGAAATTTTATTAATCGGGTTTTTTAAAAACGCTACAACATTTACATGAAAGTGGAATAAATTTATTTCCGAGTATTTTAATATAGTTGATCATATAGAACTACATAAAGATTAGTATTTTTAAGTTCGATAAACCCTTACATTACGTTAATAATGAATAAAACAAGCTGCATGAATCCACCCATATTTTATAGAAAATTAGGTATATCTATATCTAGTTTTCTACTGAGTAAAGTAATATAATTATGTATTTTACCTCTTCACTTTCATACATCTTAAATGTAAAATCACTACACCAAAAATAATAGAATAATTTGTCTATGCACTACACCTACACGTGTTTTGGAGACCTAACCTTAACAAACAAATCCAAAACAAAACATTGATAGGAACTGCACATGCGTTAACAAGAAAAACTGCGAAATTCGCTAAAATATTAAAATAATTTTAAGATTCCGGCCCTTCAGATTTTAAATAATGCGAAATTAAAATTGACATTTGTCAAAATTTCTCGGCTGACATAATTTTGATATTAACCAATAGGAGCTGTCTTCGCCATTCGCAAATCGCAATTCGCATTTACATGAACCCCGCTTTAGACTAACTATTTTATTGTTTTTTTTATTAAAGATAGGCCAGACAGTAAATAAAAATGAATCCGGTAAAAGCTTTTACCGGACTCATTTTTATTTTCAGGCATTGTCCGACAACATGAGATTTTCTGACCTAAAAATAAACCGGAAAGTGCTAATTTCTGGCCGGTTTTTATAAAAAGCTTGTACCGGACTATCACAATAATTTTCTGGCTCGGTCCAACAAAATGAGATTTTCTGAACTAAAAATAAATCGGAAAGTACTAATTTCTGGCCGGTTTAAAAAAAAACTTTTACGTTATTTCTGTAATATCTTCTTCGTATCCAGGTGTCCCCCAGATGTTCCACCTTAAAAATAATGCGGTGTTTTAGCGGGAAGTAGACTGTTTTCAACAATAACTCGGCGTTGATCAGCAATACGTTTTGTTATGTGCTGTAACTGAGGATATTTTTTTTATTAATTCACGTACCGCTGTTAATTCAGTTTCAATTTTCGCTATTTTAAAGTAGAAGCGCTTAAGAAATTACTTGGTAGTCCATTTTATGCGGTTCCTGGGTTTTCTGGCTTTTATGGTCGTAGATGCTCCAGAGCCGGTGGAGGAGTGTCAATGTTATTTTTCTTATCAGTAGGTGTCACGCTGCGTCTAATGCTAACCGAGGGTGAAGGTAGATCATTTTTCGAATAAGCCCCTCTAACACCAACTGAAACGCGACCAGATTTTACAGTGTTAGGACTGTTAGGTCGATTCACCTGGATTCAGAACGTTAACAAAAGCAGAAAGCCAGTGAATAAACTGTTTTAGTTAATTTCATAGGTGGAATAGAAACGTATGCATATTATGACGATTACAACTTTTACATTCGTTTTGGATCGTAATATCTCAAAAATGGTGGCTCGTATGAAAAAAATTATAAATACGTTTTTTATAGATATAATTTTATGATCTACAAGTTTTGTATGAAATATTTTTCCGATAAAACTTACCGTTTTCCTTAAAATCGTACAAAACTCATTTTTTTTGGCCTTTGACCTTGAATAATTTTTTCCATGCAATGAAATGCAGGGGAATTTCTAAATATTATTTATTTATTTATTTATTTATTTATTTATTTATTTATTTATTTATTTATTTATTTATTTATTTATTTATTTATTTATTTATTTATTTATTTATTTACTTATTTATTTATTTATTTATTTATTTATTTATTTATTTATTTATTTATTTATTTATTTATTTTGAACAATTTTACTGATTTTCAGCTCGTTGTAACTTTCTGTTACGCTTTTCTTATTATTTGGTCTAATTTTATCGGAGTACTTATTTACTAAATAAGGATTATATATATATGAGTTTCGGAAAACCGTTAAAATTTTGTCGTTAAGATTCTCTGATATAAGCTAAGATTTGTAGGGTTTTTTCCCATGATATAAGGATTCATGTATCAAATTTCATGACCGTCCGTTCAAGAGTTATAGCGCACACTGACGGAGGGACGGAGAGATTCACAAGCCGATCTTATAAAGTACCTCGATGGTACTTAATAACCGTAACCGAGTACATTTCTTTTATATAAATCGTAGAGCTACCAGCGGTGATTGGAGTCTTAACCCATACCTACCCTAATTAGGAAATAACAGTTTAATGTTATTTACGTTCTAAAATATTAAACAAAAGTCAGTGGCGGTTGGTTTACAAGAGCACATGAATGTAATTTTACCAATAGTCTTTGGTGTTTTCCGTGTTTACTATTTGGCAATAAGGCATCAGCATGTACAAAAACGTTGCTTCTCTACATTAAAACGGATCAAAACTTTCTTTGGAAGTACAATTTGTCAGGATAGAATAACTGATCTAGCAATGCTATGTATTGAGAAACAAATGATTCAAGAAAATCAAAGTTTAGTTGTTGTAGAATTTATCAAAAAGATGGATAGATGACTTCACATCGAATATAAAATGTGCTTGTGAAATTTAGACACTATAAGAATAATACGACAAACTCATCCGATGAGTTGTTTTAAATTTTTAAATTCTCAATAAGCTTTTTTATGCAATTTAATAAGCCCAAAAATCCTCGTGTTGCGGTGCAAACAAAAATATCTTTGCCTCCGGCGTTTTACCTACGACCCCACTTTTTCTCCTTTTTTTAATTGTGTACCCTCAAGACCACGGAGGCTACCTCCGTGCTCAAGACATTCCGCTACGAAACGCCACTGATACGTTTCAAGATTTCTATGTCAAAACTAGCGCCATTTCTTGGTGAGGCCGAAAATATCTCATTCTTCCTTCGGGCGTGTACGAATTTGGCCTGCGGTCAGAAGATTAAGAAAGGTAAGGATTAAGGATGGGTTTTACATGAACAAATTGGGCCCGGGGTCATGATTTATTTCTAGGAAAAATAAAAGTTAATACCTTAAGTTATTAAAAGTAAATATTTTATTTTTAAACATTTATTTATATAAAAATATTTGCTACCTACATGACAATGTTTGAACTAACTGAAAGTTTGAAATTTGTTTGTTTTTATGTTTATTTAATATGTTTTCTATATACATTTTTTCCTACGTATACATTTCCTAGGTTTCTTTTGACCTCTAAAAGTACTATTTATTTTACATTGAGCAAATGAATTAAATTATAAGATAATATCGCAAAAAATAAAAATATTTGGATGACTATGATAAAAACTACTAGCTAAATGATGATGAAAAGACTCGCATGCGTTCGTCGTTCGAGACATAGAAGATGATGCTTGTGCCCAAATAATTGGTGGATAAGTAGCATCTTCTGCTATATAGGTATCCACAAGATAATCAGCAAATGCGACAATTTTTTCGTTTTGTGGTATTATGGACATAAAATCTTCAAAGAAACAGTCCCCAAAATTTTCAGGATTTAAATATGGTAACTTTAGACAATCCTAAATTTTTCTATACCAGGACTGCGTCAAATAAAATAAACAACCTTTCACTATTGCATTTGGAAAAACTGATGTCAGTGCTATATGAATTGTTTTTTCGAAGTCAACAATAAAAAGGGAAGGGTTAAAAACTAAAGACAATTTTAAGCATTCTTCCAGAATAGTTTGAAACAACTTAGTATATGTTTCCAAATTTTTGTTGGGTAATAGACAGTATACAACGAGAATATAATATTCATTTACTAAGCAATGTAAAGTTACGAGCTGATAAAAAAATTTAGGGCTATACTGGAAAGTGCCATCAAGATAAATACCATTTTTGGAAGTATTGCATAAAAAAGATAAATTTGAATAGCTTGAAAAAATAAAAATATTAGATTTTTTGTCATTTACAAGTAAAAAGTTTTCTCCTTTCAACGTTTGAATTTTAAACGCTTCTAATGCATCGTGAACGTCATCGATATTTTTTGGTAATGGCGGTAATTTGCTTCTTTTGCAATTATTCAAATTCCGCCTTATTAATATCTTCCCACGTTAATTCTGACTGGGGGTTTTTGCTAATTCGGCATGAATTAGTTTTGCTGGTTTTTCTATGTTTTTCAAGTGTCTTCTTTTTTAAAGAATTGCTTATCTTCTGTCTTTCTAATTTTTTTCTGTTAACTTCATGATTATGATTTAAATCACTTTCAACAATTTCTTCATTAAAAGTATATATCTTAGCAAGACAGCCATTATGAGGACATCGCCAACGAATTTTACCTATACCTATTTAATAAGTTAAAGTTATTTAACAAGTTAATCAAAACAAAAACTAAAACTTACCACATTTTAAAATCCTCGCTTTTTTAAACTTAGCTCCATACACCACATACATTTCTTGTTGTTTTTCACTAAATATTTTTTGGACATCCATATTGCAAAATATAACACAATTAACTAAAGACAAAATGCAATTTAGTCTCTTTAAATATTTAATCGGATGAGCAGGGGGCAGAGCTTTAATTTCTTATCTATATATATAAATAAGCACAATTTACAAAAAGAACTTTTTATAATAGAAAGTTTTTTACTGATTTATAGGTCATATTTTGTGTCATCTCAACAATGCACAGCATCCCTGATTTTGCAAAAATATTAAGTCATACAACGCTGTGATTGATCATAGAGAAGATTGTTCCCTTGTTAACAAAATCAAGGGTAGTTGTATTTAAAAACTTTCTAAAACAGTTTATTTTATTACCAGTTAAAATAATAATTACTGTTTTCACATGTAAGAACAAAAAAAAAAAGAAAAAAAAACTTCTCTGTCGCGTTATCGATCCCATTATGATAACATAACAGAACTGTCACAAGTGGACTTGAGCCGCCCCCTAACCAACTACGCTACGAACGATTTATTTAATAACTTTCAAAATAATATTATCTATACACAACTTAGATCATTTTTAATATCAATTCGGTATAAATTTCGAAATCTATGTATATGCCTAAACACACTTGAAACATGCATTGTCATCCAGTTCTTAGCTATCCTGAAAATTTCAGAGCTATAGGTAGTCGGGAAATAGGTTTAAATTCGATTACAAATTCCACGGAATGACACAGAGACACAGAACACGGCGAAAATATAAAAAACTTTCTAATAAAAAAAAGGATGTGTTTTTATGTACGAAATCAATGAACTCAAAAACTACTAGACCGACTATTATGAAAATTGGTATGTATATGTATTTTTCCCCGGAGAAGGTTTATATGATATGCTCATTGATGCCGCTTGCCACCAGGTGGCGCTGCAAAGTAGCAACTTCTGTCCCGTTCATCCGATTGTCATGAAAATTGGTATGCACATGTATTTTTTCACGGAGAAAACGAATATGTTATGCTCATTGATGCCACTCGCCACCAGGTGACGCTGAAGAGTAGCAACTTTTGCCCTGTTCAACCGATTGTCATGAAAATTGGTATGCATATGTATTTTTTCACGCCGAAGGTTTGTATGATATGCTCATTAAAGCCACTCGCCACCAGGTGGCGCTGCAGAGTAGCAACTTCTGCCCTGTTCAACCGATTGTCATGAAAATCAGTATGATGCTGTATTTTTAACGGTTAATATGAATATGATATTCATAATAATGAAAGTTACCACCAGTTGGCGCTTCCATTAAGCGAGCAACCACTACTTATTTGATAACTTTATATCACGCCACCGTAAGGTGGCGCAGTTCATTTCACATATATTTAAACGAGCAATCCTTACTTAAGTATTGTGAGGCCACTGGAAGGTGGCGCAGTTAATATCACTTATATTTAAACGAGAAATTCTTACTAAATTAAGTACCTATTGTGATGCATCTAATATATTTTATTGATAAACTACAAAATATAACGAAAAAAAATAGTATAAACCTAATAACTGAAGAGAAAATATGATGAACACGATAAAATCAAAATAAATTAAAAAAACGAAAAATGGAAGAATGACTTAAATGATTTGCGGTACGAAGTCCGCCGGGTCAGCTAGTAATAATATATTTGAGGTAAACAAATCAATCATATAATAAAGTATTAGTACCGAGAATTGTCCTTAATATCCCCCATACCAACCTTACCCTTTTTTAATCCATACGGACAGGTAAATAATCCCTGACCGCGGGCCCAATTTACCAACGCCGCTTCCTTCGTATACCTACCTACTTTTCATATTTAGTTAAGTTGGTGTTAAACACTCATCAAAAAGGGATTATTAAATAACTTAAGATTTCTCTAAAGTGTTTAAAACGCAGATATAAGTAAATCTCTAGAATACCTACTCTTTGTTTATAAATACATTTATTTGCGATTTCTGTAATGTTTCTTTTTCTTTTGGCTAATGATATTCTTTACCTTAAAAAAATTAAGTGGAAAAATTGTTATACCCTGAGATTTATGTTAAAAAAATTTTGTAATCAATTTGCATATTTATAATTAATTTAATACATTTAGAAATATTGAAGTAAGTATTAAAGGTAACTTTCAAATGGAAAATCATAAACATATTTATCTATAATCATAAATAGTTATTTTATATGTTATTTTAGAACTTATTTTATTTATTCACAATATTCGTATTTTCAGACTGAAATATTATATTATTATGTATTGGATTTAAATTTAATACTAAAAAGTAGTAATATTAACATTTTTTATATTATTTTTACAACAATTTTACATAATACCTAATTATTTAAAATATACCTACATTTTAATATATTCTACGAAACTTTACCTATCAACCTTCGATAGCTCAGTTGGTAGAGCGGTGGACTGTAGTGGAAATTTAAAAGTAGACATCCATAGGTCGCTGGTTCAAATCCGGCTCGAAGGAATTTTTTTTTTATAAAAAATATGTAATTGTTTTGGGATATTTAATTAGTTCATTTTTAATTTATGCCAGAATAAAACATTTTTAATATTTCATAGGTCGCTGAGGCAAATTCAACTTGAAGGATCTTTTTTTAAATATGTATATTGTTTTGGATAGTATTTATTTTATTTTTAATTTTTGCTTTAGAAAATCATTGATAATATTTCTTTATTATATATAGCATATAAAGAGGACACGAGAAAAACGATCCATTTTTTTCTGAAATTGATTTATATATATATTTTTTCCTTTTAAAAGGCTGCATCTTTTGGTACTTAAATAAACGGGAATATCGTCGGCAGTCACATAGAAACATGCTCAGGGCCGGACCTAACAATTTTTCTAGGGGGGCCAAGCTTTACATTTGGTTCCCCTCCCCCGGCCTACTGTCCCGATCGATTTACGAAAAAGCGAAGGCTTATTACTACACGAGTCGTATACGAGGTAGAAATAAAACTTAAATTGAATTATAAGCCATATTTAATGATACACAAGTTTACTGTACTTTACATACATAATTGAAAACAATGCGAACAATGTAAAGCCTCAACTCAAAGATTAGATCCACGAGAGCCTGGATTACATAATTCTTATTTTTCGGGCTTTCTTTGCTGAAAAAATGTTCATTATTTTATCAAAACAAAGCAAAAAAGCCTTTTCATGTTCAATATTTATAATGCTTAAATTTATTATTCTTTGCTGTGTCATAGCAATTCTTAAGTAGGTTTTTATAAGTTGTAATTTACTGAAACTTCTCTCTCCAGATGCAACAGAAACTGGAAGCCTTACGAATGTTTTTAGAGCAATATATAAGTTAGGATAACCCCCTTCCAACCTGCTCTTATGCAATATTCTGAGCATAGATGCTGCTGTTGCGTCTTCCAGTCCATCTTCTTTCTATTTCATTTACAAGTTCTTCTTCGTTCAAATCACTTGCATAGGTTTTAGCCAATTCTTTAGCCTTACTTTTAAAAGTAACGTTCAGCGTTTTAATTTGAGCCCCACACAAAAAACTGAACTTATCGGCAACCTCAACCCTTAATTTGACGCCCTCTCTAACTTGGCGCCCAGGGTACATGCACCCGCTGCCCCCCCTGGATCCGGCCCTGAACATGCCTCTTAAATATATCCCATACTCGGGAAAAAAATATCCTTGCGTAATTTGAAAAAATGATGAGTGTCTTTTTAACAATCGTTAGAAACAACGGACATTCGTTAGTCCTGATCAGCTGTTGCGTGTTGGATTTGATAAATAATTATTATTCCTGTGCTATAAATTAAAAAACGAAGAAACGTAAACGACAAGGAAGAATAAAAACGGTGGATACTGCAAAGAAATTAGGGTTCACAGCCATGAAACCAGTGATCGATTTCCTCTTGAGGCCCAGTCTTAGGGTGGCAAAATTTTCATAACGATAAAATTTTAGAGTCGAAATATGTATGGATTTTCTCCCCGACCATTAATGAATGTAATAATTCCGACTTTATTTTTAATAATAGAAAGTGTTCATTCTCACTCTTGAGATAGAATATTCATTCTGAAACACTTGCTTCTTATGTGTTTTGCATGTATTTCCATTCTATAACTAGTGACGGAATAACATTCTGTAACTGCTCAACAAAAAACATAGATTGCCTTGCGAATTTCAAAACTGTCACTCAGTTTGTCAGTGCGACGTTCTAATTGTTTTGCTACATATTTCAATTTAAATAAACAGAATTATTAGATAGTCGTGGAGAAAATACCGTCTGTTACACGGTTAGAATGAAAATTCGATTACTCGTGGTTCCTCTCGCTCGCTACGCTCGCGTTCGGAATTCTCCACTCGTATCGAATTTTCATTCTAACCTTGTTACAGAATATACTATTCTTAAATTGGTTCTGTCATTTTTTTGTGAAATATTTATAAAAAAAAATCTATAGACGATGATATAATTTATTTTGACTTCTTAATTTGTGTGCACAATATTAATATTTTGATAAATCGATTATAGTCTTTATTGAATAATGTTATTAAAAAGAAACAGTCGGGTTAATAAGCTTCTTTGCAAAATACAAAATACTTGTTTACTTTTATATCTTTGATGAGATTACTCTTATATAAATAGAGCAATTGAAATTACTTATTTTCACTTTATTTTTGGTGCTACATGAAAATCTGTATGATTTAATATTTGGCTTACGATAATTATTGGATATATACGTGATAACAGTGAAATTTTTGAAAGATTTTTGGAATTTTTGCCAAATACTGGCCATACGGCTAAGTATATTGAAGATTCTGTGTTAAAATCTTTTGAAAACAATGGTTTGGACATATAGTCCAGGGAAGGTACGAAAAATAGCGGAAAAATTTACATCCAGCAGATATCGAAATGCGGTTTTTTGCATTGTGTTCAGGAAGGTCACAGGAAAAAAATCTATTTTTGAAAAACGCCTTCTGGGCCGGAAAATGCATTTTCCAATTGCATCATTCCTTGCAGCATTATAGGAACGACTGGAAACTCGGAAAAATCGCTTGGAAATCGTTACTCGGGAGGTTTTTGGGGCTGCCGAACTCGATTCTGGCATTAGATTTACCCGGGGGTAGCTCTGTGGGGGTGCGCAGGAGGTGAATTTGGGGAGAAATGGCAGCGTGCATGAAAATCGCTTCAAACTCGTTACTCGCGGGTTTTCGGGGATGACGAATTCAATTCTGGCATTGGAATTACTCGGGGGCGGCTCTGCGGTGGTATCCGTGGGGGACATTCTGGGGGAGAAACTGCATAGTCCATGAAAATCGCTCCAAACTCGTCACTCGGGGGGTTTTCGGGGATGACGAATTTAATTCTGGCATTGGAATTACCCGGGAGTGCTCGGGGGGCGGCTCTGCGTGGGTATCCGGGGGTCATTCTGGAGGAGAAATTGCATAGTTCATGAAAACCGGTCCAAAGTTATTACTTGGGGGTTTTCGGGGATGCCAAATTAGCATTAGATTTCCCCGCGGGCGCTCGGCGTTTCCTTTGTGGGTGTGCGTGGGGGGTGAATTGAGGGAGAAATGGTAGGTGCCTGAAAATCACTACAAACTCGTTACTCGGGGGTTGTAGGTGATGCCGATTTCAATTCCGGCATTAGACTTCTGCGGGGGTGCTCGGGGTTTGTGCTGCGGGAAATGGTAAAGGAGAAAGTCAAAAGTTAAAATTTATAAAAATAGTATTTTATTAAAATAACAAATAAGAGTTTATATTAATGTTGAATTATTCATTATAAACTTAGATACTTAACATCTTGTTCAAACTCTTATTCTTCTGCATCTTCTCCCCCTTCTTTATCTTCTTCCTCGTCACTATTCTCGGCCCCGTTGCAGAAATATTTAAGCAAACACATGTATCCATGGATAATTTAATAGATCATGGGCTTCGTCTAGCTTTGGCTCTTTACGGTGCACCCAAAGATGTGCGCATGAGCGATAAACCAGCGATTGAGCTCGTCCAAAGCTATCGAGCAAAAATGTATGCTGAAGCCACCAATTCTAACAAAGTCGATCTTGCACGCATAATCTCGACTGCCAATGCGTTAACCGAGCATATTAAGCGAGTCTATCTCCAAGTACAGGCTTGGTATGGTTCACAAGGTCAAGACGAGACCTTAGATCCGTTGGAATGGGGGTGGAAATTGGTGGATGTAGAGCTCAGTCCTGTCACCATGACCCAGAAAGCCGGTCCTGGGGATATTTTAAGCAAAATTTCTTGTTCTTCTGAAACCGACTGTGGCACTACGAGGTGCGGGTGCCGCCGAAGTTGGTTGGAGTGCTCACTTGCATGCAAGCATTGCAATGGCAATTGCTCAAACCAAAAAGGTACTTTTAACGGGGCCGAGAATAGTGACGAGGAAGAAGATAGAGAAGGGGAAGAAGATGCAGAAGAATGAGAGTTTGAACAAAATGTTTAGTATGTAAGTTTATAATGAATAATTAATTCAACATTAATATAAACTCTTATTTGTTATTTGAATAAAATACTATTTTTATAAATTGTAATTTTTCACTTTCTCCTTTACCATTTCCCGCAGCACAAACCCCGAGCACCCCCGCAGAAGTCAAATGCCGGAATTGAAATCGGCATCACCGACAACCCCCGAGTTATTAGTTCAAATCAAAATCAATCAAAAATAATTTATTTACCAATTTTACAGAGTTTACAGTAAAAAGCTTTTATAATATGTTTAAATAAATTATGGTTCTTCCACTAAAGGCTGGGCCTTGAAAGTAGATTTTAAAGTTTATTAAATTTATTGTTTTTACAGTTTAACCGAAAACGGTGTTTTTTAAAGAACAATGCAGAAAACAATACCTATTTTACTTAAAGTACTTAAAATAACATAAAAGATATTACTTAAAGAAAATAATATAAGATAAGATTCGAAGATAGAAAACTCAACATACATATATAAAGAAGACATTATTTATTTATCTAATAATTTCGAATGATTTATGAACTTCAAGCCGAGGGATTTGTGAAAACCATTTGTAGAACTTGCTTTTAAATAATTTTACATCAAATTGTTTAATTTCAATAGGTATTAAGTTATATAGTTTCGGACCTAAATATTGATACGATCTTTGATAAAGCGTTTTTTCGGGTTTTGGTACCTTAGATGATATTTTTTTATGTCTGGTTTCATAATTATGGTTTATTGGCAATAAAATATGTCTATATTTGTGATGTCTCATTATAATACTACAATAGAAAAGCTGTTTTATGTCCAATACTTTTGATTCCTCAAACAATTTATCTGTAGGGTTTTTTTTTTAACTCTCCGAGTAGCTGCAATCTGCCTAAGGCAATAAGCGTTTGGTATGGATAGGTGGATGACTTGTAGAGGATTACTCCAGCGAGTAACCTCTTTTAATTAATTTTAATCTAAGTCTTATTCTAGAGTTTTTTTTTTTGTTTTGTTTTTTTCTGTCTTAATATCTAAACTTATCTGTGTTCATCGTTCAGATCGGAAGGTAGCAGGCGTTTCAACCTTCGCGCTTTACTGTTGTCGCGCACATTTAACTGATTGGCTAGCACATTGGGATGAGCTGACACTCTTTCACTGTACTTGGCACTAAGACGAGTTATGGCTTCTTTGACGGATTCCAGAGGGATGTCATGATGAATTACCTCGTTAGGGATATAATAGGGTGCGTCGACTATTGCACGTAGCACTTTGTTTTGGAACCTCTGAAGGATGGCGATGTTGGAGTTACTGGCGGTACCCCATAGTTGTATGCCGTACGTCCAGATGGGTTTTAAGATGGTTTTATATAATAATATTTTGTTATCTATGGACAGTTTTGATTTTCGGCCAATAAGCCAGTATATTTGATATAGTTTGATGCCTAGTTGCTTACGCTTTGTAAATATATGTCTCCTCCAGGTTAGACGTCTATCCAGATGTATGCCTAGATATTTTGCATCCTCTGCTTGTGGGAGTTTACTATTGTTAATAGTTACCGGCGGACATGTTTCTCTTCGTAGGGTGAATGTTACGTGAGTCGATTTTGCTTCATTGGCTTTGATACGCCATGTTTTCAGCCAGCACTGTAGTTTATTTAGAGAAGCTTGTAAGATGTTCGAGGCCATTGTTGGATCAGTGTGAGATGATAGTACAGCAGTGTCATCAGCATATGTTGCTATGAGGGTGGATCTTGAAGTCGGTAAATCTGCTGTGTACATCAGGTAAAGAATTGGTCCTAAGACACTACCTTGTGGAACGCCAGAGTGTATGGGTTGAATGTCAGTATGTTCATTGCCTTGTATCACAGTGAAATGTCTGTTAGTTATGTATGATTTAAGGAGTTGATAGTGAGGGTGGGGAAGTAGTTTTTTAAGTTTGACTTGGAGTCCACTGTGCCAAACTTTATCAAAAGCTTGGGATATGTCAAGGAAGGCTGCAGAACAGTATCTTTTGTCATGCATATCCCTATTAATTTGATTGACTAGCCTATGGACTTGCTCTACCGTCCCATGCTTATTGCGAAATCCGAACTGATGGTCTGGTATTATTTTCTTTTGATTTATTATCTTGGTGAGTCTTTTAACGTACAGCTTCTCAAATATTTTTGAGAGAGATGGGAGTAAACTTATCGGTCTGTAGGAGCAGACATCCTCTGGCTTTTTCCCCGGTTTAAGGATCATTATTATTTGGGCAACTTTCCAAGTGCATGGAAAGTAGTTTATTCTCAGCATGGCATTAAATATGTATACTATAAGTTTGTATGTTTTTTCTGATAGTTCTTGTAAAATTTTGCCAGAGATTAAATCATAACCAGGTGCCTTTTTTATATTGATTCCTTTTATAAATTGCTTAACTTCCGTCATTGTCACATTCTGGTGAGGAAGATCGAGTTGGTATGGTACGTCCAGGGTTTGAACAATTTCATCTTCTTCTTCGGCAGATATCTCTGAGGGATAGGGTTTAAACACGTTGCTTAGGTGTTTAGAAAACGCTTCAGCTTTTTCTTTATCAGTTCTTGCCCACGTGTTGTTTGCATTTTTAATTGGAGGATTACTTGGCTGGTTTCTATTAAACCTTCTAGTCGCCTTCCATAGCGAGTAATCCGTCGCTTCAGTTGGCGTAAGATTTTCCAGAAACTCTTGGATGCCTAGATTTTGTTCTTCTTGTATCAGGTCTTTAAGTTCTTTAATTGCTCTGTTTAGTTTCCTCTTATTTTCTTGTGTTCTGTCCCGCTGCCATGTTTTCCGCAGTTGTCTTTTTTCTGATATTTTTTCTTTCAGTGAAGGTGATATTTCTATATTACTTTGAGGAGGAGAGTGCGTAGGAGTAGCGGTCCATGCTGCTTGTTGTATATTCTTGGTT
Organism: Altica lythri; assembly: GCA_964028335.1. Lineage (NCBI taxonomy): Eukaryota > Metazoa > Arthropoda > Insecta > Coleoptera > Chrysomelidae > Altica > Altica lythri. The sequence goes on along the minus strand of OZ034803.1, from coordinate 32,546,794 downwards.
AGTAGTTCAACTGCTGATTCTATCTCCATTTCAGATTTTAGGGGTAGATCTAGTGATATCAGTTTGTCTAGATGTTCTCTAAATACATTCCAGTCAGTTTTGTTGCTATGAAGGCAAGGTTTCCTCTTTTTGTGTACTATTCGTGTGTATACAGTTACCATTACTACGGAGTGGTCAGATGATAAATCATAACAGGATTCTGTCTTGCATTTCTTGGTATCGATACCTTTGGAAACACAAAAGTCTATAGCATCAGGTATTTTGTTTATGTCTGAAGGCCAATACGTAGGCTCTCCAGTGGATAATTGTTGATAGTTATTTGCCTCCATAGTTTTGTAAAGTTCTCTACCTTTTGTTGTTGTTAACCTTGATCCCCACATAGGATGTTTGGCATTATAATCTCCTCCGGCAATGAATTTATTTCCTAGTGTCCTAAAGAATCCTTCGAAGTGTTCCTTTGTGTTTTTATGTTTGGGAGGGCAGTAGATGGCAGATAACGTTACTGGGCCATTTTCCTCATCAATGGTCACGCTAGTAGCTTGTAAATAATGTTTAGTGAATTTTTCCCTTTCATAGTGTTTTATGCTGTCTTTGATAATAATGGCAGTTCCTCCATGTGCCTTATTCTCAGGATGTGTAGTGTGGTAAACTTTATATTTTGGAACCCGTAAGTAATGTTTATCTGTGAAGTGTGCCTCAGAGATTAACATGATGTCAATGTTTTGTTCATGAATAAATGTTTTGAATTCGCGTGCATGTTGTTGGAGGCCGTTGGCATTCCAGACTGCAATTTTATATTTTTCGTGTTTGTCCATTAGGCTAGTTTGCTGACGACGGCGGTGAGTAGGTTGAGCATTGTACCCATCTGCTCCATGAGTTTGCTGAGCATCTCTTCAAGTTTGCTCATCTGTAGGGTAAGTATATTTTTTTTTGAATATTATTTTAAGTAAATATTTTTGAGTTATTTCCAAATGATGTAGATGAATATCAAGTGCACCTCCCCAGACGACTATGCCATATCGTAGGTGACTTACCACAAGAGCATGATAAAGTGTGATTAACTGAGAAGGAACGAGCAATTCACTGAGAACTTTAAATCGGGGTAAAAGAGATTGTAATTTTTTTGATACCATTTTAGTATGCTTGTCCCATTTTAGATATGAATCAATCATTAATCCTAGATATTTTATACTAGTCTCTTTTCGAATATGAACAATATCATTATCCTTAGAAATACTAAGATAGGTAAAGTCAGGCAATTTACTCATACAAGGTGTGAAAGGAATGAAGTAAGTCTTATCAAAGTTCACTGTCAATAGTTTGGATTTAAATAATTGTAATATATGTCCAAAATCGTCTTCTACTTTTAATTTTAGTTCCAACCAACTGTTGGCTTGGTAAAATATTGCCGTGTCATCAGCAAAACTAACCAAACTCCCTTTAATATTTAAATTTAAGATGTCATTGACATAGACACTGAAAAGAATAGGGCCTAGTATGGTTCCCTGAGGGACTCCATATTCAACTGTTAAGAAATTGCTTTTTGTTTCTCCTATTTGCACACACTGTTGCCGTTCAGTTAGATAACTTTCAAAGAGTTGGAGTGCTTTTCCTCTTATACCTACATTTTGCAAGGTTAGCAATAGCTGGGGATGACTAACTGTATCAAATGCTTTAGCAAGGTCTATAAAGATACACATTGATGGTTTGCTTTGATTCATAGCGTCATATATTTTGTTAAATGGACTAAAGCATCTTCAGTTGATTTTTTTTGCGAAACCCTAATTGTTTATCAGATAGCAATTGATATTTTTCAAAGTAAGAGGTTAATCTTTTCTTTAAAATTTTTTCGAATATTTTCGCAATATTGGAAATTAGTGATATTGGTCGATAATTAGTCACGTCCAGGCTATTTCCCTTTTTAAAAATTGGTTTAATAACAGCATTTTTTAGGCTTTTTGGAAAAGTACCTTGATCAATTGCTAAATTAATTAAGTAACTTAACACTACAGAAATTTCAGTTGCAACAGATTTTAGGGTTTCCGACCTAATGTTATCTATTCCTGGACTTTTCTTGTTTTTTAGATCTAATATTATATCTCTAACTTCTAAATTCGTAGTAGGGGCAAGGAATATTGAATTTGAGGATGGGAGAGTTACTTGTTGATTAAAATTTGCAGGTTTTGATATTTTAGAGGCAAATTTTTTCCCGATACTCGTAAAAAAATCATTAAATCTTTCCGCAACTGAAAACTCACAAGTCAATAATTCACCAGTTTCTGAATTAATTTTCGAAACTGTCTCATGTTTTTTTGTTTCATTGCAAATTTCTTTTACACACTCCCATAGTTTTTTGCTATCAGTTTTATTTTCTCCTATTTTTGCTTGATAGTAGTTCTTTTTTGATATTTTAATTATTTCATTTAGTTTATTCCTAAATTTTTTATAAGTTTCTTTATTTATGTCTGTTGGGTTTTTTTGCATTTTATGGAAAAGTTTATTTTTTTCTTGGATAGAAGATAATAAACCATTAGTGATCCAATCTTTCTTTCCTGAAGTTTTTCTGTTCAGTTTTATTTTATTTGTAGAGTTATTTAAATGATTTTCAAACGTTTGTAAAAACTGACTTAATGAATTGTCTATGTTATTGTTGGAATAAACAGTTTCCCACTTTTCTACATTTAGTGCTTGTTTCAGTTTATGATAGTCAATGAAATATTTATAATATGTTTTACATATTTTTTTTTTGTCTAATTTCAGGAAAGAAAATTTGTAGGATCGTTGGATTATGATCTGTAACTCGCATCCCTAAAACTATTGGTAGATATGTTAAATTACTGAGTTTAGTTCTAATAAAAATTTGATCTAGACAATTTTTATATCGAGTTGATTTATTAATTACTGATATGAACCTATGAGATGACAAAGTGTTTAAGTAATTTACACTATCTGTAGTATTTTCCAAAATATTTATATTTATGTCGCCGAGTATAACATCTATATTTGCATTATTTTCATATTCCGTTAAATATAAGTTAATATCATTTATAAAAGTAGTTATAGAGTCGGAAGGACTTCTATAAATGGCTGTTAGTTTAATTAGTTTATCCTTTTTTTTAATTGTTAATTGAATACTATTTATTTTTCCAATTAAACAGAATTTGTAATTGAAAGATAGATCTTCATTTATAAAAATCAATATGCCATCGTTTTGATTATTTTGGCCTTTGTTGTATATTTGTTTAAATCCATTTATTTTTAACATATTAGGTTCAGGTATTTGCCAAGTCTCGGTAAAGACTATACAATCAAAGTCATGTTTTAAAGATCGTATCAAAATTTTAAATTCGTCTAAATTTTTCCTCAAACTACTAGCATTAGAATGGAATAACCTTATATTTTCATTACTGTGAATTTCGCTTGTTTTTAAATCAATAAATTCTTTATATTCAGCTGAGCCCTCTATCTCGAATGTTTCAACTTCTTTTAATTCAAAATTTCTTACATAGTTATCCGTTTGGTATAAAATATTACTTTAAATCTATAAGTTAAAATAATAAACAATTATTTATAATGAAATACAAAGATAAGCAAAATTAAAGAAATACAAAAAGTAATGTTTTTAAAAAAGAACTAATAATTCTTACTTCCTAACCTAGGCCTTAGGTTAATTTATTCTTTATTAATTTTTTCTTTGCCCAGGTTCCTACTTGGTGTTTGGTTATTCACTACTTTCTGATTTTTCTGCTCTTCTCCAGCCTTATTTTGTTTCTTCTGGTTATTGTCCCCAATTAGGCTCTGACTTGTGCGTGGTCCTGTTTCTAGCGGCTGTATAATCTCTTGAAATATGGGATCTGAGTCTGGTTCCTTGATATTTGTGGGAGTTTGCGGGGCACTATTTTGCTTCTTTTTTTCTGTCGTCTCCTCACTATGATTATGTGTTAAGTCGTTTACCGTATAAGCTATATTATCAACAAATAGCTTATTTCCCTTGATGTATGATTTTCCAGTAGTATTCGCCCTGGCCTGTTTTAAGTATCCTGATAGAATTTTGTTTTCTTCTCTTTGCGATGTTGTTAGATCATTTGCTATGCGGATGTTTGTACCTTTTAAATTTCTGCTCTTTTTTAATATCTCTAACTTTTTTAGATATGAAACAAATTCGATCTTAAGGGGACTTAAATTAGTTTTTCCAAGTCTGTAAAAATTATTAATATCACGGTTTTCCCCTTCAACGTCCAGGAGGCTTTTTAATTTGTTTCGAATATCAGAAAGGTCTATGTTATTACTTTCTATTCCAAAGATTATTATATTATTCTTCTTTTCTCTTCTTTCAATACTCTCTATTTGTTCCACTACTTTACTAGTTACGTTCTCTACCTCGTTTAGTCTTTTGGATAATCCTTCAATTTGTAATAATAATCTAGTTTCGCTTGCTGTGATGCAATTTTTTATTTCACTCTTGATATTCTCTACGTCCTGTTTCATATCATTCTTTAGGGTCTCAATAGCTTTAAGTATGTCTCTTTCCTCATTTGCAAACATTATAAGTGTATAATTTAATATTTAACAAAACACTTAGTAACCTACTTTTAATAGGATCAAGGTCAATACTATTTAGAATCAGTATTCAGAATGTTACTGTATTAATATTTTCAAATCAAAATAAAAAAGAAAAACAATAACACTGGTAGTTGAGCAATAGTTTCACTGTAAACAAAACACAGCCGAACGGATAATACAATCAACACACAACCGATCGGTCGAACAGCCAAATACGGAATGATTTGTAGTGATTTGTAGTGATTTTCAGACACCTACCATTTCTCCCTCAATTCACCCCCCGCGCACCCCCCTAAAGGGACCCCCGAGCGCCCCCAAAAAAATCTAATGCTAGAATTAAATTTGACATCCCCAAAAACCCCCAAGTAATGACTTTGGAGCGGTTTTCATGTACTATGCAATTTTCCCTCCAGTATGACCCCCGGATACCCCCGCAGAGCCGCCCCCCGAGCGCTCCCGGGTAATTCCAATGCCAGAATTAAATTCGTCATCCCCGAAAACCCCCCTGAGTGTCGAGTTTGGGGCGATTTTCATGGACTATGCAGTTTCTCCCTCAGAATGTCCCACCGGATACCCCCGCAGAGCCGCCCCCGAGTGATTTTAATGCCAGAATTGAATTTGTCATCCCCGAAAATCCCCGAGTAACGAGTTTGGAGCGATTTTCATGCACGCTGCCATTTCTCCCCCAATTCACCCCCTGCGCACCCCCACAGACCCACCCCCGGATAATTCTAATGCCAGAATCGAGTTCGGCAGCCCAAAAACCCCCCGAGTAACGATTTCCAAGCGATTTTTCCGAGTTTCCAGTCGTTCCTAGAATGTTGCAAGGAATGATGCAATTGGAAAATGCATTTTCCGGCCCAGACGTTGTAGACTTTTTTCCTGTGACCTTCCTGAACACAATGCAAAAAACCGCATTTCGATATCTGCTGGATGTAAATTTTTCCGCTATTCGGGCGATTTTGATCTAAATGCCCTGGACCAGTGCAGCCAAGAATCAAAATGATTAATTCATTAGCAGAATATGTTCCTTGTGCTGCCCAGTCCTTAAATTTAGTCGGAACTTATGCAGCTGAATCTGTAATCGAAGCAGTTGACTTTTTTTCTACTTTGCAAGAACTTTATAATTGCTTTACTATATCAACGCATCGTTGGGAGATCTTAGTGCAGCATACAAATTTAAGACTTCCTCAAACTCGTTTATCTACTTGACATGATGCGTGTTATGAGTTAGAAAAAGAGTCGCTTAGAATAAATTATGCACTAAAATTTATTGATCACAATAGTGATAAAAAACCGACTATGAGATCTGAAGCTACGGGATTGCAACGAAAATAACAGCATCTAGAAACGGCAATTCCGGTCATTGTTTGTAATGCTTTTCGACACCAATTAACGCGAACTGCTTTTTGCTCTTCTGTAAGCAAATGAGAGATCCAAGTGAAATGCAACTTCGTAACGCCCAGTTTTTCATGTAGGATCTTATGACTCGAGGTCTTTAAACTACCCAAAGATGCCTCTATCTCCCGGTATGTTACCTGGCAGCCATCCTTACTTACCTGACAAACCGCATCAATTATTTGCTGTGTGACTGCTGCTTTGGATGGACCTAGCCTGGATTCGTCGCCGGGACTGGAGCGACTAAGTTGAAATTCGCTATACCGGCTGGATATAATTTACTGATGTGTTGCTTCATTCCCAAACACAGAAACCATTTCAGCGAGACAAGGCTGTTGGGTTAATCCTTTCCGATAATCGGTTAAGATCCATTCTTCGACCGACTTGCTAATTTCAAAAACTCACTGTACCTACACGACTTGAAGTATCATAATGAATCTCTGGATTTATCACAATAAAAGATTGAGTGTCTGAAGATTCTATGGGTGGCCCCTTATAAGCGGCTAAATGCGAAACTAAAAAGACAACCCTCGTACCTTTCTTTCCCATATTTTAATTGATCGTATAACAGCATATATTAAAATAAAATTCTTCTTACCGTATTCTATTATATTAAATATAAGAAACAGGTAAGTGGAATAATGACATGATAAATTCGTGCTGAAATATTTAGTCTCTGAGAACCGTAGTCTATTCCATAAAAACTTCGCATAATTTCTAAAACTACAATTTACTTTTCAGCTCTATGATATTAACGTTTTTGTTGTCAAGGGGCATTATAGAGGAATGTTTTTCCGGCCCAATAAGAAATAATAAAAGGTTTGAAATGCGCTTGAAAGCAGCAAATTCTCACAAAAATGCCACCAAAATATTTAAAGATAACTACCTTTAAACATCAATGTGTGGTTTGGTATGTAAAAGTACAGAACCGGAATAGGTGTATTTTTTAATTGTTTAATTATTTTCGAAAAAAATTATATTAATTTAATTAATGGATAAAATTATTAGGAAGCAATTTTTACGAATTTTGATACAAGCACTTAATGTAAGATTTTAAATTAGACCGTATTAAACTATTAAAGAAAGTTTTAATACCTGAAATAGATGCACAATCTTTTAACATACAAATGTATACAAGCAAATAAAATTTTAACTTACTCTACTTTTAATTCATTTACATTTAATAAAACCGACTCACAGTGTCTATAGACCTTTCAAAAAATCTTTATCCTATTCTGCAAACCAGGCATCCACAACTTCTATCAACTTTTAACGAAGCTAAATCTGGTAAATTAGAAAAGTGTTTGAGTTATTTTAAATTCCAATTCCAAAATTCTAAATTGTTTACGGGGTAACATTATGCTTTTGTATGTGGGCGCAAGTTCTTGTAACAACCTAATGTCTTTGGACAATTTTCCGCTTTTTTTTTCGATATTTTTTTTATAGAGTAGTTGGTATTACTGAAGAATGATTCTGAGATATTGTTACATACGATGATAGTGTAGTTTTGCCTTACATATTAATTTGTTAGTTTTATATTTTACTGTATTGTTTTGTATTACATTTAACCAGGTCAAAGTTATTACGTTGGATCTCGACGGGTGCTTAAATAGTTTAATTTTGGCTATAAAAGTGCGGCGTTGAGGTCGGACACCAGGTGTCCGGAGTCTGAGGTTGTCTGTAAGAGTCACCCTTTGGGGTGTCTCTAAAACCCTTTAGTCTACGTTGTGACTCTTGACATATTTTTCGTGCACCATATAGTTTAATTAAAAGATTAGTAAAGATTATTGTATTTAGTGATTTCTGTTTCATATTGAAACACGTATGGGGGCTTTTTACACAATTTATTTACAAAATTGTTAAGATACACTGAACTCTGCTGGATAACGTCTAACTACTTGACAATACAATGAACTCTTGTGAACACTTGACTCGAACTGACGTTAACTGCCCATGCATCCCCTTATATACAACATTATTTAATCTAGTCAGTGTGTTTAGAAGTTTCTAGAATTTTCTAGAAACATAATTTATAACGGTAAAGTAGATCTCTTACCTGTTTCTTTTCTAATTTTGACAAAGAGGGGTCTAATTTTGTCATTAATTGTTCAATTTCGTTGGTCTCATCTGTTTCCGTAACATTTATCTTGTGAATTATGGCCATTACCGGTTCTAAACTTCCCATTTCCGTGTCCTTTCGGAGAAGAACTGGATGATCGTTCAAGTTGATAACTCGGATGGGTACCTCTTTGGCGGATCTAACAAGAGTCTTACCCACAAGGAGTCCTTTTCCCAATTCATGGTCATGGTTCTTCGGCTCTATCATGGCTGGGGCACCATCTGGCTCCAGTCCATCCAACCGCGCTGTGACGACACATTCGCAGCTTGCCGGAAGTTCGATATCATCGATTAGCTTAATCGAGGCATTGTCAACTTGTTTTCGGTGCAGGAATATTTCTTCATTACCAGTACGAAGGATACGTTGGCGAAGATCCAAATGAAAACCACAGTGGAGCATAACATCCATGCCCAGAACAACATCTTCATCAACGTCAGCCACCAGTACTGAGTGAACAAGAGAGGTTGAACCAAACTGTAGCGTTACCTGTATCTCACCGTAGACTCTAGCAGAATCTCCGGTAGCGTTACGCAGTCTCCAACTGGTAGGCCACATCTTCTTTCGCATAATGATGGATGGTCTAACGATAGTTTTTGTAGCTCCAGTGTCTACCAGCATGCTAAAGTTCTTCCCATCAATGAGGCCATCCACATATAAGCTGTCCACGTGATGTCGCAGAGTTGCCAATTTAATGGTGTGAGTGGCTTCGGGAATGTTTGGGGTCGATTTCGCCCTCCAGGAGTCGACCCGTTCTAGTTTTCCTGCTGCTGGGGTACTTCAGCAGAAGATTTTTCTTTTTGGGGGCAAGTATTTCTTATATGGCCTAGTTCTCCGCAGTTCCAGCATCTCACTTGGCGCCTTCTTTTTGGAGATAACTTCATTAATCTCTCTACTACCGCTTCAACGTCGCTAACGGAATGAACGGCATGGTCGTAGTTACCGGTGATTTCCCTTAGTCGAGCAACTCCACGTGAGGCCTCCGTCGCCGCCTCAAACTCCAGGGAAATGGTCAAGGCGTCCACAAGAGTCTTCGGCAGCGCCAACCGTACAGCGCGCTGCAACTCGACGTCTCGAAGACCATCGGTGAAGGTTTGGACTGCTAGGCACTCCAGGAAATCCTCCGCTGCATTTGAATACGCAAGTCGTACCATTCTTGCTACATCCGCTTCAAATTCCTGGATAGTTTCTCCATTTTTCTGTTTTCGGCTCTTTAACTGCATTCGGTACACCGGTTGTAGATGAGTTTGACCATAACGCATCTCTAGACGATTCACCAATAACTCGAAGTTGTCAGCTTCATCCGGCGTCAATGATTGCAAGACGTCTAAAGCTTCGCCTCGCAGAGCTACGGTTAGGGACAATGCTTTCTCCTGGGATGACCATCCATTAGCTCTGGCCGCTGCGTCGAATTGTTTCAGGTAATTTGGCCAGGAAGTCTTCCCGTCGAAGGTCGGGGGTTTCATCGTCGTTCGTACATGGGTCGTCTCCTCGCTTCTTTGTCGTTCGACGTCTGCGTGGCAGGTTTCCATCCTTCTTGCATCTCCGTCGCCGTGGTGGATGGTTTGGTTTCGGCGGCTAGCTTCCTGTTCTTGTTGAAGCTTCCTTATCTCGGACTGCATTTGCTGGTTGATCTGGTTTTGCTCGTCTTGCATGTTGGTCACTTGCTGATTCATGTTGTCTACTTGCTGATTCAAGTTGGCCACTTGCTGGTTTTGCTCTTCTCGCAAGTCGGCGACTTGCTGATTTTGCTCGTCCCGAAGATGTGATATTTGCTGTGAGAACGAACTGGATAACTCATCTGATAGGGTAGACATCCGTTGTGATAGCTCCTCTTGTTGGTTCTTCATCTGACTGGATAGCACCTCTTGTTGGTTCGTCATTCGTTGCGACAGCTGGGACATATCTTCGCGCTGGCTGCTTATCTGACTGGACAACTGGGAAAGTTGTTGAGATTGTTCTTCTTGTTGGCTCGTCATTCGTCCTGATAGCTCCTTTTTCAGCTGGGACATATCTTCGCGCTGGCTCTTCATCTGACTGGATAGCTCCTTATGCTGGCTCGTCATGCGTCCTGATAGCTCCTCTTGCAGCCGGGAAAGTTGTTGAGCTTGTTCTTCTTGCAGCCGGGAAAGTTGTTGAGTTTGTTCTTCTTGCAACCGGGAAAGTTGTTGAGTTAGTTTAGAATTTGCTTTTTGAACTGGGTCTTCGAACTCCACAGCGTCAGGGTCCAAATTATTATTTACGTAGTACTCACGGAGCCTTCTCAACAATACGGATTTGCTTCCAGTAGTTTCCAACTCTAATTCTTCAAGCTCTCTTCTGAGCTCAGCCACCAATAGTTCATTTATCTTTTTTTCAGGCATTCTTGTATCTTCACCCCACACCTGACACCAATTTGAAACACGTATGGGGGCTTTTTACACAATTTATTTACAAAATTGTTAAGATACACTGAACTCTGCTGGATAACGTCTAACTACTTGACAATACAATGAACTCTTGTGAACACTTGACTCGAACTGACGTTAACTGCCCATGCATCCCCTTATATACAACATTATTTAATCTAGTCAGTGTGTTTAGAAGTTTCTAGAATTTTCTAGAAACATTATTTAAAATGGTCAGTTGATTTTTTTACAAACTTCTAAAAATCTACTGTCAACAACAATCTTTCAAATTAAGGTCCCTTCCTTTACGGTTATCCCGTTACAATATTATTATTTGTTTTTATTGCTAGTTTCATTGTTAATATATTTTTTGTTTGTTTCCAATTTTTGTTTTGTTGTATTCCACTTGGTTAGGTTTGTGCCATCAGTAGGATACCACCAGGTAATTTAGATAATCACTACTTGGCTGGAAATGCCATTAGTACAGCTAATCGTCAACCCTAAACACGAAACTAAACACTATTTACCTAAAAAATCAATTAATCTTTGAAAAAAAACCGGTACAGGTTTTTGAATACAAAATTTCCTGAACAATCAGATTGTCTCCATTTCATGAATTAAGGCTTTTTTGTTAGTAACAACATTTTATATTGACTATATTATATAAGAAGCTAAAATAAAACTTAAGTAGTGCTATAGTATAGAAGACATAAGTATTATATTGTTAAGTGTTGTATTTAGGTACTTAAATGGTACCCGCATGGTTAGATGATTTAGACGGGTGCTTTTATAGGCTTACATAGGCCAAATGTATGTGAAAGAAGTATACAGAGGCGATTTTAATTAATTTATTTTCTTAATTAAAAATTGTAATTTTTAATTCCCAACGCAGAAAAAGTTTTAGAGATACAAGCACTTTTGCTAGACGAGGTAGCTATTTATTTAAAATAATTTGTACTTACAGCATCAAAGCTTGTAAACAAATGGGCAGATTTGATTAAAGTTTTTCTTTTAATTGATAGCCCCTTGAATCGATGGACAGATAGATATTCATTGGTCTGGCTGTTAGCCTGTATCACTGTGACCTTTCGAGATCTATTGTGAACAAACATTATCTCTAGAATAGGATAAGAGCACCTTGTCTAGCCCTGCCCTCTTAACGACACTTAATAGCCTTGACAGTGGCCTCTCCACGGTTTCTATCATGCCAACACTAGATGCCTTCACATTGGCATAGGACATGAAATGCGGTTTTCTCCTCCTCTTGGCAGTATCGACAGATATCTTGTTTCGCCAAGTTCAGTTGTTTCAGGTGTTTTCTAAACCCACAATGTCCTGTTAAGAGGCTGACAATATTCTGACATCGTTTCGCTCTGCAGTAAATTTCGCTGAATGTCTTTTTACGAATATTTTGGCTTATCTCTTGCCCAGTGATTTTTTCCACCACTCCTGGACCTTTTTTTTATTAATGGCTGCCTTTCTGAATAATAGCCTTTTTACGTAATTAAGTACTACGACACCGCCGGTAGGTGGTGCAGTAGGTGGTGCTGTTGATATCTGATATATGTAATTGAAAAATTACAAAATACTCCGAAATAAATTTTAAAAACGTAGAAACTAAAGTAAAATATGATATAAATGGCAACACCAACAAAAAAAATAGAAAACAAGAAAATCGAAACTAAATCGTATAAATTTAAAATAAAAAACGGAAAATGAGAAAAATATGTCAGTATTAGGCAGTACGAAGTTAAAAAAAGCAAACAACTTTACAGGAACCTAAACATTTCATATTTATAGCATATTTTACTGCTAGCGTAATCTGAACCTCTTTGCTTTATTTACAAAAGTGCTAACGTACAATTTTGTTGTCTATTTTAATTTAATGGTAGGTATATCATTCATTTATATATACACACAAAATTGAAATTTTTTCATTGACTAAGAATAGCTGTTTCGTAAGAACTTTTCGTGCATTATTTTGATCAAAGACAAAAACGTAAGAATTGTTACAGATCTGACCTTAACGCATAAATGACAACACAATTCTGTTATTATTATTATGAGTCACTGTAATTTCCGTGTAAGTATCTCATATGGGCAATCAAACCTTAAAATTCGGTCCTGCGTCCGTTACTTTCAATCTCTAGTCCAACAGGTAAACAGAAAGGCAGGCATTCATTGACTCACACAGGTAAGAACCGTTGGAAGTGACCATAGACGTATCATATCATTGACGATTTAGATTGTTATAGTAAATCGATACGATTGTGTATTTACCTACAAATTCGTATTCTTGAACAAAATAGAATATTACCACCATATGGTATACGGTAAAAATTTGTAGGTTACAATTTTAAATAAATTATGTAGATGTTGTCTCGATAAAAAGCGTAGTAAAAAAATAAATAAAAAGTGGTACCTACACGATTTCAACTCATATCTGACATTTTAGTTAGGATTTTTGATTGATATTAAAGTAAAGCTACACAAAATCGAGAATTTAAATATTACGCAGATTATTTCCTTTGAAATTGGACCAATCAGAATCAAATATCAGCGACTATTGCACTAGAACAATATCAGCGACTATTTCTCTAGAGAAATAGTCATGTCAAATATTTGCCAGTTTAACAACGGCTCAGGAAATAATCTTCCTATATATAACACGACCTTGATTAATAGTCTGCTATTTTGGTTGTTGCTAAATTTCTCGAAAATTTTACAATTTGTTTCGACATAATTTGACATTAATAATCAAAGATTAAAGCCCTCAAGCTAAAGCTCTCGGGCTTTAATCAATTATTAACGTCAAATTATGTCTCAACAAATTGATACTAAAACATTCTCGAAATCTAGATACCACAACCGACTATAATCAAGGACTTGTTATATTACCCTTGACTATTTATTTTGTAACTGTTTCATAATTTCATAGTTAAAATTTCTTCAGCCAGTATCATATCAAACAGTACCTACCTGTGTTTTTTTTTTTTCATGTCACTTAAAACTTTTAGAAACTTAGAAATAATAAATTAAAAACTTTAATAGTAATGAACTATTACTTGTGGTTTCACCTACTGTTTAAACTAGTTAATTTGAGAGAAAAATGGTTTATAATTTTTGCGCTTAATTTTTTATACGATAACTATGAAACGAAAAAAGCTATCGAATTGTTATGATTTAAACTTCAGAAACAAAATTAAAAAAATGTTTTTATGACAAATTGCGCCATCTAGGAAAGTTATTGAAAATTTAAATGAATACATCGGTTTAAAAAAACTACTTTTCTCTACCAAACCAGCTTTTGTTGTCTAAAATTGGATAAGTCGTTAAATAGTTACAAACGATTTAAAGGATAACACTTTCAGAAGCTTCACCCACTCTAATGAGCCCTAGATCAAATCGTTGCAGAATTCTCTCAGCTTTCTAAAGATGTTACCAAAATTTTACCTTAACGTCGAAATTTTCGGAAAATAGGACATTTTAATATTTAACTTTCAATTACGCCCTCTTGTAATGAATTGCACAATAATTTCCAAGATTTTCTCATGGTCGCTTTTAAACTTTTTTTTATCTTTCTCTGTACAGTAGCTCCTGAGATATGGCTTCTAGCCAGCCTTAATAAAATACTTTGTATTTATAATTTATAAATCATATTCATACCTATAATGTCGGTTTCTTAAAATAAATATTTTAAAAATTGCAGGAGTGGTTTTCCAAAAAAAAAGTCAAGGGACTGACCGACAGAAATGAATATTTCTTTTAGCGATCCTAACTCAGTATAATAAACAGATATTTTTGCAAAGTTTATATGATTTTTTATAAATGTTTTTTCCGAAACAGATTAAAAAATTTAAATTTATGTTACGAGCCAGTCCGGACCTGTCACCCAGACGAAGGTGTGAGGTGTTGTTTAAATTCTCGGAAACTCCGACGACTCGAGTACACTGCGGAAGATCTAGATAATTCGAGTAGCTCTGGAATGTTCTATTTTGTTCGATTCTAGAAATATAACGCTAGCGACGTTCTAGAAGGAATTAAACTTGTATATAAGGACCGCTCTGGAGGAAGAACAATTATTCTGGAAATAGTTAGTGTAATTGTAATAGTTGGCGATAAGTAATAATTGTGATTGTTGGCGATAGATAGCGAATAAGTAGTGGTAATGTTAATAGTATGCGATAGGCTGCGATTGTGAAATTAATTGTAATTGGAATAGCTGGCGATAAAGTGCGATTTTTGTAAGAGTTATTTTAAAGACGTTATTTAGTAAATGTGATTGTATCAAAGTTGTGTAAATAAGTTTAAGAAATTGTTATCTATTTGTGTTTACCAATAAAATTGTTAAGTTTGTCTGCTGTTTATCACTTATCTCAAATCCACGAAGGAAAAATTGTAACAATATGTAAGAACGTGACGGAAACCAGATTATGGTAAATTAACGTGATGGACGACCACAATTTTTTCTCCGTACAAAGCATACACAACCAAATTGTAAGGATAATAGGAATAATTACAAAGTAAAATGTGTAATATATTGAAAATTATATGTATAAAACAGGAAGCTTTTATTAAAACATCAGATAGTAAGTATAAACCGGTTAGCATATAAATAAATGTTTATTGATTTACAGTTTAATAACTCATACACAGATAATTATCACATATTTAATAATTGTATAAAGTGGAATTTTTAATAATTTTGAACTTTATTCTCCCTGAACTGGAATATTTTTAGCACTAACTCAAGTTATGGCATTTGCAGTTTCGTTCAGTTAGTAATATTGATTCGTACAAATTAAAAATTCAGGAAAATTTGTTTTGGACTCGTACACTCTATAAAATAATTATCAAAGTAATTAAATGAACTTATTAGTGATCCCACATTTTTCTGGACTTTATCTAATCGCATAACCAAATGTTACTCTACTAAGTTCTGGTATTTTGCCATCATAACCAAATCCAATTTAGTAAAAAATTTTTATTACTCAAAAGTAACTACAGTTAAACGAAATAAGTAAAAGCAAAAAAATAGGTACATTTCTTTTTTTACCAATTGTTTTCCTGTTTCTTTTTCTATTATTATTCGTTAACCATCAGAAGAAAAAATATTTTTTATATTATATACTTTAATTTTAAATTCAATAAGTTATTTTGTATTTCAAGTGGTGAGGATATACGACAAACGCAACATAAATGCATTTCTGCGATATCTACCTTAGTCGAGCAAAAAAAGAGCACGCGAACATATCTCGTCATCCATACCGCAGATTTTTCAACAAAAGGCTACTCTTATTTTTCAAAGGATTTGAACTAATTGCAAATATACAAACTTCTGTGAATGAAGATCGTTTTTATATTGCAAAGCGAAACACTACGGGAATTTAAACATTCAAATCAAGAAAGGAGATCGTTCTTTAATCAGTGTTCAAAGAAAAAAAATGCTATGCGATGACGGTAAAGATGGCCATGTTTTAGTTTTTGTTTTTAAAGAAAATTAGAATCTTCTGTCAAAATATAAGTATTTTCTGGTAGACGGAACTTACAAGAGCTGTTGCCCAAACTTTTTAAAAATCTACACCATTCACGTAAATCTTCGTAATACTTCAACTAAACCCATATAGTACCTTCTGCTTTTACTCTGCTTGCCAACAAAAAAGAAATAACATAAATTAGACTTTTTACTCTTCTTAAGAACTTGGCAAATTGAAATCCGTGAACAATTCAAGTGGAATTCGAAAAAAGCCGTATAACCACAATTCGAAGATGTTTTCAAAATTTTGAAGTTTTTGGTTGCAATTGTTACTTTAACGAATGTTTGTGGAGAAAAATTCAAGCCTTAAGCCTTTCATCGTTATATCCCAACAGAATTCTTAGACGAAGCATAGATTTGCACAATGGAGGTCTGTTCTAAAGCTCTTATGCTAGATACCTTTAACAAATATTTTGTCAAGATATCGTTAGAGCTCGAAGTTTTCAAGTTTGTAATTATCGAAAACACAGGACAACAAATGCAGTCGAAGCATAGATTTGCACAATGGAGGTCTGTTCTGAAGTTCTTATGCTAGATACCTTTAACAAATATTTTGTCAAGACATCGTTAGAGCTCGAAGTTTTCAAGTTTGTTATTATCGAAAACACAGGACAACAAATGCAATATAAGGTTGGCATAGCCGTATAAACAACAGAATTTCAAAAATGCACCCAAACATTTTTGTACTGGTCTAGGCTTTTAAAGACGAATCGATTCATTCCACAAAAATTCAACTCAGATTAACTGTTTTTTAAACACAGTTCAGCAAGAATCTAGTCCCTATGTCGCCATCCCTCTTAAAAATTATAAAGATGTAAAATTTCCCCTTTATATAATTATTAAATACGTCATAATCATCTGTGTATCAGTTATTGATTAATTTGCAAACTCTAAATTAATAAAATAGTTATTATCCTAACAAGTGCGGAAAGTTATACTTTCCCGCACGCGAACTGCCGATGCCCGAACGACGCGAAGCGGAGTTCGGGCAAGCAGTTAAGTGCGGGAAAGTTAATTTTCGCAAGAGTTAGGATCAATATTTTTTCTACAAGCAAAATCACCTCGAAAATTATTTACATATTTAAAAAGATGCGATTGTGACAATTAAATCTTTCATAGTGTCAATAAATACACGACTGTAGCTATAGCAACCCTACTTAAACAGGTGAGTTTGTTGTTGTTTTGAGTAAGGTTTACAGGGGTGATTTAATAAATTATGATTTTTTTAAAAACAAACATTTTAAAAATCCC
Source organism: Altica lythri (assembly GCA_964028335.1). NCBI lineage: Eukaryota > Metazoa > Arthropoda > Insecta > Coleoptera > Chrysomelidae > Altica > Altica lythri. The sequence continues at coordinate 32,529,543 of OZ034803.1, read as the reverse complement.
TATTTTCATGTAAAATAATCTTAATTTTTTTTACTATTTGTATGTAGTCCAACGAGATAAAGGTAATAATACAATAATTTGTCAAAAAGGTTATAGGAAAACATCTCTAATTAATAAAAAAAAAAAATGCGTGCGGGAAAAATTCTTTCCCGCACGCCGTGCGGGAAAAAGTATTTCACGCACTCCGTGCGGGAAAGAGATATTTTCTGAATTAAAATGCGTGCGGGAAAGTGTAGTTTTACGCATGCTTGTAGAAAAAATATTTATATGCTAACCGATGTCTTATATTTTACACATACATATATAATTTGCAATATCTTACATATTTCACTTTGTAATTAGTCCTATTTTCCTAACAATTTGGTTAATTGTAATTAAGTAACCAGTGTTCCTACAGAAAATGTACATTTTTGAAATGAATGTTGCTTTTACTTTGTATGTTTTGCACGGAAAAGAAATTGTGGTCAACCATCACCATTTATCGATTAGATATATTAAATATTAACTGCACTAACTTACAGTAGCGTTATAGTATTTTGTTTAGAAAGAATTGCTTCTTCATATATCTAAGCTAACAACTGTGCTACCTTACTGTGGCGTCTTGGTACTTAGCTTAGTAGGAATTAATCATTTATATTTATTGAATATCAACTGCGCCACCTTACGGTAAAGTCACAGTGATGTTCTCTTTTCCCGCATTTTTTGTATACTTCGAATATTTTCCTTTTTACTTTAGTTTCTCGTTTTTCCATTTATTTAGAAATGAAAATACTACACCATTTACCGGGTATCTGTAACCTAGATATCCAAACAAATTAACTTACTTTGTCATCAATTAGGACTTCATTATTATATACGAGTATAATAAAAACATAATTGGTATTGGTTCCTTACCAATTTTCAACCATATCGGTTCAGCGGTTCTTAAGTTATAAATAGTGTAACTATATATATCTGGATATTCTGGTGGAATATATATTATTCTGATATTTATCAGTTAACACTTTACCTTTTAATTTAATTTGTAGGTATTTGATTTTACCTTTTAACAGAAGACTTTCTAAACCGGTTTCAGATTTATGAAAGTTTTATAAACATACGTATATAATTGTTTAATAAAATTTAATTATTATAACGACAAATCTATAACTAATATGATGAATTGTTAGGTGATAGCAAATAGTTATGGAAATTTTGTTGACCCACTTCCTACCCTTTTCGGTACGGTTATGGTTCGGGCTATTGTTGAAGAAAACATTAGCAACAGCAACGGTGAACCCCACTTTCTATTGACAAACTGCAGCAACCAGCAAGTTGCCACAAATTACTATCAAGTTGCCAATGTTATGTTGTAAGAACCGCATGGTAATCGTTTGGTGCTCTTAAAAGTCTTAACGCGTTTTTTAAAAAATATTCGTATTTTTTAGTTAGTAATGTGTTTGATAGTGAGTGATTTTTCTGTATTATTTATTCATCCGCGTAGTTGTTTTAAAGAATAATATCATGGTCAACAAGTTTAGGCTAATAGTTTTATTAATAGGTAAGTTGAAAGTGAAATTAAGAACTGTTACATACCTATTGGTAGTTTTTGTTAACCACAGTAAAAGTGAAATTTATATATGTACTCGTTTATTTAAACTAGAGCAACAATCATTAGGCTGTGACTTTACGTTTATATCTATTCATATTATTTTACAATTCCAATAGTCGCTCTTAACTGTATTTTTCTTTAAATTGGGAATGTAGGAATGTACTTTAACTTTTATGATTATTTACCGTGTCACTTGATTTTTCCACCCATTTGTTAAATAATTTTTAATTAGATAGAAACAAGCAGGAAAAGTTACCTGAATTTTCCAATAAAGTGTTCTTCAAAAATCTACAGAAACTATCATTCGACGTGCTATTTGCTTTAACTCTGAGGCACTCGTTTCATGCTACCGAAGCTCTCGGTCCGTATTTCGGTCTGCATCTTTGTTGCTTAACAACAACGTTGCCAACCTAAAATTTCTGAAATCGCTAGATTGATACAAAAAAAAGTAGAAATCGGTAGATTTAAAGACGAGTTTATTTTATAAAAAAAGAACGTAAGTTTAAATTAAGCTACAAAAAATTAATTTATTCTATAAAAAATTTATAACGATCTATCGGTAGATTATTTCGGTAGATCCACCGAAAAATCGAGTTGGCTTCACTGCTCACCAGTGCTCATAAAACTGCAAAAAGAACCCCGGCAAACCTGAGGGAAATGTGATAAAAAGAACTTCAAAGGTAGCGCAAAGTGATTCTACTATTCTTGTCTACATAAGGTGTCTAAGGTATCCAGAATTTTTCCTGACACTCTTTATGTGATAAAGTACCTAGATATGTCGTTTAAAAAAACAAGAATTACCAAATCTAACATATATTTTTATTATTATTTTTGTCTTAAAGTTTTTAAAAAGCTTACGTTAAAAGTGTAAACTTTAAATAATTAGGTTTTCCTGTCTTTGTGTATTATGCATGTTTATTAAAAAAAAACAATTTAAATTCTTTATATCTTTATTGTAAAAACATTTAATTAGATATCAAGGTGACAACAATTTTAAATAAGGTTAGAACAAAAGATCTTCGAAACATCATAAAAATTACCTTCACTGGTTTATTTTTTCGTTAAAATTTTAAGTAAAATGTATTGTAAAGGGCAACTATAACTACCCAGTGTTGTATTTACCTGCAGCCGGATTCTGTAACTCGTTATGGTGTCGTTAAGCGCTCATACCGATAAGTTTCGGTTCGTTATATACCGACGCCTCGCCGTAACGACAATTGGTATTCTGTAAACGAAATATAACGAACTTTGTCGTTATAGTACCGAAATTTGTCGCTAAGGTGTCGTTATAAGCGGAACGGATAGCGAGGCATGGGCACCCCCTCGTTATACCATAACGATACCGTATTTTGTATTTAAAATTGAATATACATATTTATGGCTAATGTTATTATTCCTTCTATTATTATTACCATTGTATAATTGACTTGAACACCGCTTCGAGCAATTGTATGACTATATACAATGTGTAAAATAAAGATGGTTATAAAATAATCACAATTTATAAAAAGAACTTTTTATGGTAGAAAGTTTTTTTTACTGATGTATAGATCATATTACTATTATATAAATTATTCTGTAACTTCTTGAAATTGTGTCAAAATCTCTATGTATATGCCTAAACACCCTTGAAACATGCATTGTCATCCAGTTCTTCGCTATCCTGAAAATTTCAGAGCTCTAGGTGTTCGGAAAATAGGTTTAAATTCGAATACAAAATTCCACAAAATGACAAAGAGAAAGAGACAAAAAACACGATGAAAATAAAAAACATTCTGATAATATGAAGCAGATTTTTATAATTATCGTTATTGTTATTTCCACTATTATTACAATTGCACATTACTAAATAGTGCATCAGCTTATATTTAAGATACAACAAAGATTAATATTTAATTAAATATGAAATAAAACAATAAAAAAGGTTATCTACGTACACATTTGTTTTCTTTTGTAATATAAAAATCCCTTTCGAAATCTTCATATCTTTCCTACAGCTACCTATTATTCTTATTATTAAAAAATATTTTTCACCATAGTATTATCCGAAATTGTTTGGGATCTATGTAAAGGGAAGGAAAAAGTTCATTAAAAACTTAAAGCTGTACAATATGAAATAAGCGAATAAATAATGTATTTTGAGGTCTATTGAAATTCATTAACATTATATAAAAACATTTTGTTTTTGTTTCGGAATAAAGGTTTATGAAATTTTCGTGAACCAAGAACACAATGTAAACAAACAAAACTAAGAACTTAAGGTTAGTTCTAATGAAATCACTGTCAATACGTCACTTCCTCAACGTTATATACCTACATCTCGGTATTGCATTCTGTAACGTCGTGATTTCGTTATTAGTAGTTACAGAATGCCACCGTCGTTATTCGGTTGTCGTTACAAGATCGGACTGTCGGTATCATAGCGATAACGTTCCGTGTCGTTATAGAGATAACGAGTTACAGAATCCGGCCGCTCTGGTGCGCTACGGATATCTTTAGTTTTTGTTTTATACGATCTAAAAGACAAAAAAACCATCGGTAATTAATAATATTATGAACATATGTCACAATAATTAATGCTTATGTGACTCAACTCCTCCCAAACCTCTGAAGCGAGTTTAATCATATATTTTTTTTGGGTAAGCTCAAATGAATTTGAAAATGGTTTGGATTCACTATTTATCACATTTTAAAATGTTTTTAAATCGATTTATTCATAATGGTGTGTATTTCCTAATGGGTGGCGTCGCGCGTCGGTGGTGTAAGTTATTTTATCGGTACAACTCTCTAACATCGTTTAACATGTAGGTTGCGTGGTTTGCATAAGTACCAGGTAGATTGCCCTGTTTTGATTTGTAGATTATATAATTAGAATTAAAAAATTTACATAAAATCTAAATAAAAAGAAAATATTAAAAATAGGAACAAACGAGAAAAAAGTGGAAAAGAAACGAAAAATGTGTAAAATAAAAATAAAAAACCGAAAATTTGTTAAAAAATGGGACAAATAGGTTACAAACTGGAAATAAATTTGAAAAAAAAATTGAAAAAGAACAACGAAAAAAGAAAAAGACTAAGTGATAAGAGGCACTATCTATCACTAAAAAACTATTTAGCTTAATAATCAATATTAAAGACTGTGTAAACCATTTTTCGAACTGGTAACTTTCCATATCCTGGTGATAATCTAAAAAAATATATTTTTTTTTTTTTGAGAAATTTCTAACACATCCACTGGACCTACCACAGTGAAAAATTGTTTATCTATGTTAATAAGAGAAACATTAACAACACAATTTTTGCTTTCGTTTATTATTCGTTCTAAGTTTGTGCTGACTTATCTTAATAAGCATTTAACGACAGCTGGTTATCGCTTCTATTTTATTATATTACCTTGTTTGGATCTTTATAGGTTTGGGTTTCATATTGTCATGGATTTACAAATTCTAGTATTCTTAAAGTATTATCGTCGTCCAGAGCTTTTGAAAATTTTCTGTTATTTAGTGTTGATATTTATTCTTCTTATTGTTATTGTTTTATTTATGAATATTATGTTTTTCGTGCCGCGGTTCAATAAAATAATTGAAAGTTATAGTCGATACCTGCTGGTATAGTATATTACTTTCTTGAGTTTTTTTCTACTCACATGTGTGTCGAACCAAATAGTACTGTTTTTACTTTTCTATTGTGGATTTGTTAAATCTATCCATTATGTAATGTCAATACACGATAACTCATCATTAAACTTTTTGTTATAGTTTATATCTTTATACTTTTTTTTCTTACAATTATAGATCATCCTTTCTGAATCCTGAATCGTATACCCTTAATTCCTAATTTTCTTCAAATAAAAATGCAAATTATAATTGCTTTTATACCTTAATAATTTTCTTTATATAGATATAGATTATCCTTTTCGATAATTTTTCAAATTAACAATCCAATATAATCTAAATTTTTTAAAGAGATAACCACGTATTGCACCTTAAGCAGCTATTAATATTTGTTTTTCTTCAAGCGTATAATAATAACTATATTACTTTTTGCAACACAGACCGTAGAAATATCCCATTATTTTACTAGTACAAAAATGAATTTTCATTATTGTACTAATAAAATAATGGGGCGTTGTAATCAAGTAGGTAGGAACTGTCATTTTTAAACTTATTTAATTTGACGTTTGTCTGTTTTGAAAATTTTGTGAAAAATGTCTCAAGAATTGCAATGTACGCTGAAATAGCTAATTCCAGTATTGAAACTCTAATTCCAACGAAGTCGCGTAAACTGTATGATTTTGCATACGAAAAATTTCTAAAATGGTGCAATGAATATAATGTACAGCAATACACGGAAAACGTTATGCTTGCATACTTCACGAATTTGTCCAGAAAGTTTAAAAGTTCTACTCTATGGGCACAGTATTCAATGATTAAAAGTCAATTAAACATTAAACATAATGTTAAAATAGAAAAATATAGCAAATTAATTGCATTTATAAAGCGCCAAGGGGAAAATTATACACCGAAAAAATCAAAAGTATTAACACAAGATCAATTTGATAAATTTCTCAAGGATGCACCAAATAATGTTTATTTAGCAACAAAGGTAGGTACTTTCTTATTTCTTTTTAATCATTATTACGTTTATTAAACCGTTGACAGTGATATCTACTAGCAGATCAATATTTAACTTGACAGCAAATTTCCTACTTATAACATTTAATGACGGTAGCTCAGTGGCAGAGCTTTTGTCTTCGGTCGCAAAGGTCAGCGGTTCTAATCCCGGTGCAACCAGCTTTTTTTTTATTTATTTCAACGTTTGTTTTAGGTTATATTAATATTTGGAGTCACAGGAGCCCTTAGATGCGATGAACTTGTTAATTTAAAGTCTAGCGAAATCCAAGATTTGGGAAATTTAATTTTGGTTAAAATCATAAACACAAAAAACAAAAAACAACGGTCGTTTACTATAATTGGCGATTTTTATTTGAATTTGGTAAGACAGTATACGGCTCTTCGTCCGGATGATATTGGCCTGCAGCGATTTTTTATTAAATACCAGAATGGTAAATGTCACCGTGTGGTAATGGGTATCCACAAAATATCAAACGTACCAAAAGACGTTGCTACGTTTTTGAAATTAACAAATCCTCATGAATATACAGGACATTGCCTTCGGAGGACTTCCGCAACTATTTTAGTTGACAACGGAGGTGATATTACCGCTTTAAAGCGGCATGGTGGATGGAAATCCACCAGTGTTGCTGAAGGGTACTTAGAGGATTCCATTTCCAGTAAAACACAAACTGCACAAAAAATACTTAATTGGCAAGAACAACCAAGTAATAGTTCTGGAATCGCTGACATAATAATCGACAATCAACTTACTAATACTATGATGTATACCAATGACAAAATTGTAAATGTCGAAGCTGAAAGCGGTGGCAGTGGCTTAAATTTAAACAACTGCAGTATACAAAACTGCACATTTAATATTACTGTTAATAAATAGGTAACACTTTATGTAATTTTTCGTTTGTATTAATTAAATAGTTGAGGTATAAACAAAGCCTTCTATATTTTTTATAAAATGCATATTATTATTACGCTTGAAGAAAAAATAGTATATGTTACTCGGAGCAGAAGGCCCATTATATGTTTCGCCCAGTTTGCACAGCCTCGGCTAGCGCCTCGGCAGTGCAAGAATCTGGGCTCAACAATAATGTTGGCCTTCTACTCCTAGTAACATAATATACTATTTATTTGCTGATTAATAGAAAACCAAAAATAGGTTCTTTGAAGATTATAGTTTTATTTATCATCTTCGCTCTTTAGTTCAACAATCCAAATATATTGAATATATTGTGCTTTTGACTAAAATTTTTAGTTCACATGAATTGGTTTTTGTTACATATACTTATACCCTAAAATATCTAGAAATCTACCTGTTGACTATTAGCCAGCAAAAGTAAATACATGTATAGTTTCGTTCAAAGATAATTTTTTGCTTTTCGGCAACGACAAACAATTCACTCAACTGCATGGTGCAGGATCGGACTTGTATTATTTAAGTATTGGATATTTACGATGTTACAAATATTTGAATAATTTTTAAAGATTAATTATAATTTGAGATGTATTAGTCTGACTTAAAATTATTTCTATGATTAAAAGCACCCAAGCCTTCTCACCACATCAAGGTTACATCTTTGGAGAAGAAAAATACAACGAAAATGTGTACTGAATGATACAGATTTAAATTCTAAGTCACATAAAAAATAAAACTAATCCCCGTCAGAAATTTAAATCAATAACAAATGAATTAACCGAAAGTATTTTTAATTTTATGAACATGGGCACCGCAGTTATACCATAATTGATTCGAAATATCTGCAATAACTTCCTAACTTCTCTTTGCTGCAAATCAACTTGATGGGGTTAAATACACAATAATGAGGTGGTAAACGATATACATTATCTCTATATTGCCCAGCCATGCAATCAAAAACATAACTTGGTTTAACATTTAAAGATTTTAAAGTAAGAATTAAATCCTTTTTTAAAGGTGTCGAAGAATAAGCTGCCCCTACGCTACCTAGGTACGAAGAAATAACAGTTTTGCGGGATTTAGCTTTCGAAATGTCTCCAGTCTGTCGTGAATGGTAAAAGGAGCATTGTCCATCACTATGACTGAATTTTGTGGTAAATTTGGTTACAGTTGCTTTTCAAACCATTTTTCGAATACCAAGTTTCATTAAGATAAACAGTGAACTTTCCTCCCTGTCGTGCTTTATTGATTTCGTTTAAGTACACATTACGGGTAATAATGATTCTTTGCGATTCCATAATTGAAGTTTCGGTATCTAAATCCTAACGAGTGCAAAACTTTCCTCAAGGTATTGGTTGATTTATATGGATAACCAGAAACTGCCAAAACTTCTTGTTTGATCACTTGAAAAGACGGTATAACATTTCTAGAAAAAAAATCATAAAATTTTGTTTAAATATTTTTTATGATACCATAATTTAGTTTGATAAGAAAACGTGTTCACTTTTTTCGTGGATTAAACTCTTCCCTAGATACTACCTTCTTTATCGATGTTAAACATGTGGGTCGCTCTATGACACCATAATTCGAGCTATTATTTTCCAACATCAATTGTTTATACATGTTTCGAACAATCATTTGAGTAGAGGATGACATCCACATACCATATGTATTGGTAGTATCTTCCTCGTCTTCTACTTCACTTTCATCTCTTATCTCTATATCAAAATACTTATTTAAAAACAAATTAAATTTGTTTTTGATGTGAAACATCTATAGCCGCACGTGAATCAGATTTCTCGCGTGGCGACGGTGACGTATGATTCGTATGACGTAAAAAACCTAACGCATCGATAATATATAATAAAGAGATGTACTGATACCTTATATGAAATTGGTCTCATGTTTTGAGCGACGTCGACGGTGGCGCGCCAACAATAGGGGGAAGAAGCTCATCGATTCAAAAATTTGGCGGGACAGGGTATGAATTGTTTCATAAAAACCTAACTCGATTCCGCCTACTATCTATTCTATATATATATATAAATGTTTGTTTGTATAGGCAACATAACATACCTACATATTTTGCTGACCTGTAAAATTGACAGCTTGTTAATTAAAATAGATTGTTGGTGAATGGTCCCTGTAAAATTTGTGTATAAAGTGTTTGTTTTAAATATGAATAAACAAAGTGTTAATAAAGAAAGTGATGAAAAAATATTGAATAAAAATGAGTGAGTACCTACCTACCTACTCTATATACATTAGGGTGTCCGTTATTTCCCAAATTTGGTTTTGTTCTCCAAACACCCATCAAATTTTTAGATTATGACCTAACAAAAATTATCAGACCCAAACCAGCCCTTAATATTCACATTGACCCGTGCCTAAATCATAATACATTTCCCATTTAAATACCGTTTAAAAGTTATTCAACGATAAAGTTGTATTCATAGTTAAATTCATCATTTTCCTATTTTTTATTTACTATCGCTTTTTGTTTGTACTAAAATTGTGAAGTAACTACAATTATATTAATATAGTAACGTACTTCTATATAAATTTGTGTTTTAATAATTTCCTTTTTTAAGATTATTGAATTTAAGGTAATTAAATAAAAAGCTAAACGAAATCACGTTTTAAATTTATTTTCGTTCTGTAATCTATCGACATCTGTGAGCAATCTGAGAAAACGTACAATAAATATTGTGATACTATTATTTATAAGCGATAATATACTTTATTTTGTATTACAAAAAAAAATCGTGAATTTAACTCTGATGACAAATTTATTGCAAATTTCCTACCAGAAATACGTATTTAATTATTTTTAGCTACATTTGTTTCAGTAAAAAAATTAACGACAAAAAGTGCAAAAATGCCATGTTATTTAAATTGGCAATGTCTTATGATTTAGGCACGGGTTAATGTCAATGTTTCACATCTGCCAGGCATCCCGTGACGGCTCACATTTTTTTTATTTAAGTAATGCCTTCCAGGACATTTTTAAAAGGTCTCCAATAGGCCATATTCTCACAAAATAAAATTTCAATACCAAATCAAAATACTGTAACGGGATAACCGTATAAGGAAAAGAACCTTAACTTGAAAGGCTGTTTTTGGGTTACTCTAGAAATCTCTAGGTATGGTTACTAGATTAAATCATGTTTCCAGCTAATTTTAGAATGTTCATTTGTTGTATATAAGTAGATGTATGGGCAGTTAATGGGAGTTCAAATAATTCGAATAGTTCATTGTTATTGTAAATCAGTTTAGACGTTATTCAGCTGAGTTCTGTGTATCTTGTTACAATTTTATGAATAAATTGTGTTTAAAGTCCCCATAAGTGATTCAATACTATGCTAAAAAGTGATAAAAAGTTAATTAAACTACACAAGGCTAACACAAGCCAATGAGTTTCAATACCACCTTCGAAATAAGTAAAATTATATGTAACTCATGTCTGGAGTGATGCCATCCACCGCTATGGGGAGACTCATACAGTATCACTAGACATCTCAAAAGCATTTGATCAAGTGTGGCATGCAGCTCTTTTAAACAAACTGCCTTTATACGGACTCTCGCAAAACCTTTGCAGATGGATATCCATTTTCTCTCCAACAGGCACATCCAAGTTGCTGCCGATGGACATTCTATCAACCTCTATAATATCAACGCTGGAGTTCCCCAAGGATCGGCTCTAGCTGCTACTCTGTTCCTTTGACTCATTAATGATCTACTAGAAGCCACTAATAACCCGATACATGGTTTTGCAGATGATAGCAACCTACACTGTAGCAAAGCGCACAACCGTCCTATACCTCAAGATATTCTGGAAGAGGACAGAAGATCCACAACGGCTTCTCTCAATCAAGGTTTGAGAATTGTAGACAAGTGGGGAAGAAAGAATCTTGTTAATTTCAACGCTTCCAAGACAAAGACATGTTGCCTATCCAACAAGAGGGAAACATGCGACTCATCCATTACAATTAACGATCAGACACTGGTAGCGGGCGACTCCATTACGCTGGTTGGTATACCGATCTCCCAGGACTTACTATGGAACAAACATATTGCATCCATAGCAACTGCAGCAGGAAAGAAATTTCTGTTTAGAGCACGGAAATATTTTTCTCCATCCAACTTAGCTACTCTTTACAAAGCCCAAATACGACCTAATCTTGAATACTGCTCCCATGTATGGGGTTTGGCGGCTTCGTCAAGGCTCCGAGTTCTTGATGCGATAACGAGAAAAGCAGTTCGACTAATAAACGACACCAGTATCACCAAAAACCTAGCCCCATTGTCCCACCGAAGAGCAGTGTCTGAGCTTTCCTTGTTTTACCGATACATAAACGGATTTTGCTCAGAAGAACTCCGCTCTATAATGCCTCCACTTATCAGACCAGCCGGAGCAACGCGACGTGTCAACTCCATGCACCCTTATACTGTTCAATGCTGGACATCGAGAACGGATCGATTCGATCGTTTCTTCATCCCCAGGGTCTCCAGATTGTGGAACTCCTTACCTAACCTCTCTTCTGCCCCAATAGATGTTCTCGGTACATTTGTATTTATGTCTATACCTACGAGGACATCCTTAATAAAAAAAATCCACTTTATCCCAATAATATTCGATAAAATGATACGAAGTGGTACGTGGTCATAAAAGTTTTCAGGAAGATATGATTATAGGAAGTAATAGAAATGATGTCATAATCAAAGAATTCGAAAATGCACCATATAGTTTATAACAAATGCACGTAAGAAAAGTATCTCTCCACTGTAATTTTGAGTGTTAACCTAGAAGTACAATTTTAAAAAAATCAACAAGCTTACTTATTTTGTTATAGATTATAATGCCGTATTTAAATGGATTGTGTCTTTTTCGAAATTTGCGTAAACATAACAAATATAAAAGAGTTTTTTGTTTAAATTACAAATTATTTTAACACAAACCTAATGGTTTTTTTAAAAGATGGTTTAGTTATTGAAGAAAACTGTTTTTTGTTAAACAGTGAAGTCTTAATTATTGTGAAATATTAAATTAATGTAAGAGTCCTAAAAGACAATAAATTTAGTAAACAAAATTAAGTAATTCGTTTCGCGAACCTTTATTTTTCTATTTCATGCAACATATATGTCTTTTAAAAATTCAATATAAAAAAAAATAGTGGTTATAAAGATCAAGAAGTTTTACTTTTACTAACAGTATTCTCAAATGAGTTGCAATATGGATTCAGGAAGTCACGGTCGACTATTGACTAGATTTTTACTCTTAGGCAGATACCACAAAAGTCCTATGAATTCGATCTAGAGATCCACTAGCTCTTCATTGACTTTAAACAAGCTTATGACAGAGTCAGCAGCAGAACACTTAACTTTGATTTGAGAAAGTTTGGAGTACCAACCAAACTGGGCTCATCATGCTAACACGTACAGAAACAAGCAGCAGACTAAAGATCGAGGGTCAGGTGTCAAGAAGTTTCAGTGTTATACGTGGAGTAAGACAGTGATTTCTCCAATCTTGTTTAATATGGTCCTTAAGAAGGCAATGCGACGGATGTCAATTAAACCAGGTGGAACGATATTCAATTTTAAGGTACAGAAACTTGGGTTTGCTGATGATATTGATATCGTGGTCAGGAAATTTATGTGGCCTTAAAAGGTGCAACACAGGACCTGGCAGAGTAAAACAGAGTAAATGTTGATGTCAAAAAGGAAACTAAGAGAACCACTGGAGGAGGTACTGCTAGGTGAGGATTAATTCAAGATATACTCAACAAATTTAAATATCTTGGGGCTCAACTTAATAATAAGAACGATATGTCTAAAGAACTAAGGAGCTATATATCGGCAGGTAATCGCTGCTATTTCTCCCTCATCCATGTTATAAAAAGCATAGCAATGAGCAGAAGCACCAAGATACAGATCTATCTCACAGTAATACGTCCAGTGGTTTTTGTATGGAGCTGAGACATGGACTCTTATAGCCCGAGATATTGAGATCCAGGGCGTTGCGAAAGGAAGATTCTTATACGAATCTATGAATCAGTGAGTGAGGAGGGAAGGTGGAGAATAAGAAAAAATGAGGAATTGGTGGTGGCCGAGATCCGACTGGCAAGATTGAGATGGCTTGGTCATGTGGAAAGGATGCCGAAAGAGAGAGCAGCCAAAAAGGTTCATAGAAGAAACTCAGGTGACAGACTATTAAAGGGACGGCTCAGAATGTGGTGGATAGGTGGAACAGGACATCAGGAGAATGGGATTAAGGAGATGGCGGAACTTGGCACAGGAACGTCAACTATGGAGGCAATAAATAGTACAGGCCCAGAGACTACGGCTTTGTTTTTATTGAAGGCAATATTTGATTACAATTTACTCAATGAAGGAAATAAACAGTGTTAATTAAACATCACAGTGGAAGCGAAAGTACCTACTCTTCAGTGTAGAATGTATCGGTTTAAGAGTGTCTAATTGGTACTTTACAAGGTAATAAATTGACAGAGAATATTCCTACATCTTATTATTTCTTTTTTATTTAGATTTTATTGTTAATAAAAACCTAATAATTTCCAACAACTTGATTTAAGTATGAAATTAATTCATTGCTAGGTTATCCTGGACAATAAGATAATTTCAAAGTTTAAAAATTTGATCTGCATCGATTCATGTTTTAAATATATATGTATAATTGGTTTAAACTAATATTAGAAACTACAATTTTTTCCTACATTTTCTACAGTCCTTGTTTGTAGTAGTTTAGTGATCCTTTTTAAACTAATATGTGCTTCCAAATAAATTAATACTTAGGTAGGTATATCTTGAATTTTTTGCTTCCCGTCCTGTTTGGGCTGCTTATGCCGAGACTGCTTCATTATTTTAAATAACTATGCTTTGGTACACTTTAATTAAGAATATGAATACCTACTTTGTTTGACGTTCTTAAAAAATGCATCAATCTCCCTGATCAGTAATATTTCATAACAGGTAGGTAGAACAAAATATAAAGCAATTAATCATTATTATCTCAACCCAGGAATTTGATCATAATTATATAAGTAAAGAAAAAATTAAAGAATGTTGTTGGGGATTGAATATATAGGTCACCGATGTGTAGATGAGAAACAGATTGGATAATCTTTGTAAATTATTGAAAATGAAAATCCCTACTATCCCTACTAATATTATAAATCTGAATGTAAGTTTGTTTGTTACGCTTTCACGCGAAAACAACTCAACCGATCATCATGAAACTTTGTACATATATTCTTGGAGGTATTAGAAGTAACATAGGATACTTTTTATTAAAAAAAAATATTTTTTATTTTTTACGAAAACCTTAACAATTTTTTGTCAAAAAAACTCAAAAACTAGCTTCTTCAACGCCATCTAGCGGTTCAGTAATGAAGTTCCAACCCTGAGTAGGCCACCGAAAGGTGGAGCAGTTAATATCACATATATTTAAACGAGCAATTCTTACTTAAGGTTTATGACGCTACCGGAAGGTGGCGCAGTTTATATCTCACATATTTCAACCAATTCTTGCTAAATTAAATAATATGACGTAAGGTGTCGCAGTTGCTACCTAATATTTTTAATCGATAAATTAAAAAATATAATAAAAAATAGTATACACCTGATAACTTACGAGAAAATATGATAAAAACGATAGAATCAAAAAAAAAAATTGAAAACAAAATAAAATCGTAAAAATTTGAAAAAACCAAAAAAGACATCAGTTTTATGCGGTACGAAGTCCGACGGGTCAGCTAGTACGTTATACAGTTATTTTAATTTATTATAATTATTATATTAAAAGTCTTAATACATTAATTATACAAAACAAAGTTTTGGTATTGCACCGCTTTTTCAAATTTCAGTATATCAAATACATATCGAATTATACATTTTACAATATTTTTATAGAAATGAAATGCTCGATTTAAGGTTCACTTATGTGAACGGCACTCAGTTGTTTGGTGAAGAGCGAGCGTGGGTTCGTTCGAGGTAAATAAAAAATTATGGAAAATATATTAAAATACAGGTTTTAAATTAATAGTGTAAGTAAAAGAAGTAAAAGAAAAAACAAAATGGGCAAAACTAGTTATGCATTAGTAAACCTAAATGAGTAAGCTATTGTTTATTATTATAATTGAATCACTAGGCATGATTTATAAGAAAATACGATACTTTAAACAAAAAGCAGTTCAATTCTCCCAGGCTCCCTCTAATTTTGCAGGAGAAAAACAGTTTAAATTGAAATATATAGAAAAAAACTAAATACTATTGTTTAATTAATGAAAGGCAACACTAGCTCAATTTGTCCCGTTGGTAATTATTAAATAAAAAAAGCTTGTATATATTAATCATAGCTGTTTGTTAATTAATTACTTTTGTTAACTAAAGTGCTATTCGAATTATACATTCTATTATTTTTTTACAGCAATACATCAGGCTACTTCATTGGAGCTCAAAAGCTATTTGTCATCACAAGGTCTACATGGAACAATTACTTTTACTAAAATTTATAATGAAATCAAAATCACAACTGATTTAAAAGCGACTTTAGAATATCCTAATCAAATTTGGTCATGGTACGTTACAGAATTTCCTGTGGATTATTCTCAAGTGGAAAACAGATGTCAACTTTTAGGAAAAAGAATCGTCAATTTACAAGACACATTCGGTTACCTCTTCATACCTGATAATCAAACTGTTGAATATTTTACCAAAGATTTAAGTATAAGTGGTCCTACAGGACTTTATGGAAAAGGATTGGTTCTAAGAAATGAAGATACTAGAGCAACCATTTGTGCCTCTATTATAATTACTAACAAAGCAAAAGAAAAAACTGCTGTAGCCAGATTTAAAACACCATTTTCTGGAAATGTTTATTTCAGGTGGTTTTCGACACACGATAATCAAAGTGATATGCTGATTACCACAGATCTGTACCATGTATATAATAAAGAAAATTATACTAAATCATTAGAATACACAGAACATTACTGGAAAATATATGCTACAGATATTCTTGAGTCAGATGAAAACAGACACGTCGATAATTGCAACATTCTGCAATTAGTTTTTGATCCAGATGGAAGAGGTACTGGAAAAGGTATTGGAGATATTGATAATAGATTAGGAAAGGTAAAAGTATCTACAGACTACAAGAAATATAAATTTAAGACTTTGTTCAGAGATGATCAGTTAATGTTACTTCCAAGTGATTTAATAGGGCCACAGAGGAGACTGTATTTGGTATTGTTTGAGATGAAACATGAAGATGTATTTTTAGGTTGCGCCAAAATTCAATACGATCATCCGATCAATACTAGGTAAGTGTAAACCAGTTATAGTTTGTTAAATAGTATTTTTTAAGTTTGATTTTATTGGTTCAAATTAAAATTTTGCTCACATACTTTATTAAATCTAATAATAGTATTAAAACATAAGTGCAGATCTAAAATCATGGATATACGTATCCTAACAATGTTACAATGAGAATGATCTCAAGCATTAGTTCTGTTTAAAAAAGGTTAAAATTACCAAAGAATTTGCGTACGATTTAATGTATGCCGTACAACCATTTTACGGGTCATAGAAACATACAGAGAGTTTGAGAAAGTCAAGCTGGCAAACCAGGACAAGAAAGGAGGAGAATAACAAGCCTGATTCATCAGAGATTTTTAAGAGTTAAAGTCCTAAAAAAAACTTTTCGTAACTGCCCGTACCCTTTCAAGACAGTTACAAGATGTCAGTAGCTTACAAATTTGTAGAGAAACAATTCGTAGTCTACTAAGGAATCATAATTTGAGACCTAGAAGTGCTGCTTGAGCTCCAGCTTTAACTACAGGTCTTTGGAGAACGGGTTAAATTTTGCCACGGAGCACCATAACTGGTTAGAAGCTAAATGGTAGCAGATATTATTTACTGATAAGATCCGTTTTGTTTGTGCAATAACAGACGTAGGCGTGTATATTGATGCCCTAACGAACGATATACTCAGTGCAATTTTTCAAATACCTCATTACATGGAGGAGGATCTGTCATGCTCTGGGGAGGTTTTTCTTTGATAGGTCGCACAGAACTTGTGGTTATAAATAATGCAAGCCTTACAGCTAAAAGATACATATTGGAGTTTTAGAAAAAAAATGTAGTGCCATTTGCAGATATATAGGGCAAAAACTTTTGTCGATGCACGATAACGCCTGGCCTTACGTTGCTCGAGTTGTAATCAATTATCTTGCAGAATCCGAAATCAATACCATGGTATCGCCAGCTCCAAGTCCGGATTTGAATCCTTTAGAGAACCTCTGGGATACTGTTGAAAGAAAACTAAAAAAAGAATCAGTTAAATGTGTTGAAAGATATTGGGCGAGACTTATTCAAATATGAAAAGAAATAGACTAAAAAGATATACGTTTCAAAATTTTAAGTTATTCGTACTATATGCGGAAATACTCGCTACTGAGACTTTCCTTTATCATTTATCTTTACTTTTTTATTCATTTTTTATGTTAAATTTATTTCTCTTCTAGTAGCTAAGATAAAAGAGTAAATCACGTTATTTTTTATTAAAATAAAGGTAAATAATTTTGTTGTATTTTAGGGTAATTATTCAATCAGGAGGGATTAAAGGAGATGTAAAAATGACTCAGTTTACTAAATTTGAACCAACATTTTTAAATGTAAATTTGACAACAGCTAGAGGAGATTTAGAAACCAGAATAGTTTATAGTTCGACGGTAGCAGGTTATAAAATTCATGAATTACCAATAAAACCATCACGAGCAGTAGGACAAAATGAAAATTCGTGCCTTACAACCAATAATGTCTACAATCCTACAACAATTAATCTGAACAACGTTCCTCCAAACGGTATGTTAAATCTCATATAATGTCATTAATGTTGTGCATTTCTTTTATTGCACTTACGAAATGTTAAACAGGTACCTATGTCATATTTAACAACAAGATTATTTCAAGAGAAAAAGAAATATCACCGTAAATGGACAAGAATAGTAAGATCACTTTGCAGCGATGCCAACTCTACCGACTTTTCGGTAGATTTACTGATTTAGGAAGTAATCTACTGATACTGTTATTTTTATTTACTTTTTTAGGTTATAGTAGGTACTTGTATTTGTTACTTATTTTGTTTTGTATCAATCTACCGATTTCAGAAATTTTAGGTTGGCAACGTTGGTGGGAGTGACAACGATACGGACCTAAATGCGGACCGAGAGCTTCGGTGGCATGGAACGAGTTTTTGTTAAAGTGATCGTACTATTCTTGTCTACATACCGTGGAAATATAGTCGGGATATTATGCTAATGTAAAATTTTATGCTTAGTTATCAGATTTGTATTAACTTTCATTATAGTCGATTTCACCGATTTTAGCCGATGACAGAAATCATACTCGAAGTAAATTTAGAGTTACATCTCTCTCCGATACAGGCAAGTTAGAAATTTAAATGAGGACGTTTATTTTTTAATACAACACTTACGTAACTGCATCTTGTTTCACCGGTAGATAAAAAGTATTCAATACGGAACTCTTGACTTAATTCACATTCCTTGTAACCGTCATGTACGGCTCGTTGTTAAAGGGTTGTATTTAATAATTAATAATGTCATATTTTTGTAGATGTCAAACCACACTGATAGTTTCAGAAACTTACAACCTAATTTAGAAAAAAAACTCTCCGCCATTATATCAAATCGGCTAAAAACGATGAAATGGACTATAGTATATTTCGACTGAGATTATTTAATTCTAATAAAAAATAATGCAAATATAAAATCAAGTGATATCAAGAACATGATATTTGTTAACTTAGTTTTTTAAATGATGTTTTTGTGTTTGTTTAGAGCCGTACTTTAGTTAAAAATTAAATTAATTTGATGATCAATTTATGGGGAACCTAATAAATATTTTAATACGTGTAGATGCGCTTCTCTGTGTATAGTCGCGCATCTTGCGTCGAGACAATTCGTCCGCCGCTCCAAGCACATGTGACTATACCAGCTGAATATACATTGTACCCTAGTTTAATTTGAATTCCCCGGGTGTACTATTTAATTCTCGTATTACAACGCGGGCGCAAAATTGTTTGAAATAAAATGGGCAGGCGAAGTATGAGAGTTTGAGAACCACTGCATTAAATAGTCCTGCATTGAAAAATTAAAAACGCGTATTTACGTTAAAACTAGTTCTTATACATATGTTATACCTATTATATAATAAACTACTTTTTCGTTTTTAAAACATCACCGTACATAACACAAAATAGTAGTTTGTGCAACAAGTGCGCAAAGTGATACTTTTTCCACGAGTGAACGAGTGGGAAAAGTACTTTGCTCACATGTTGCACACAATACTTTTTTTTCGATCACGATTTATAATAATTAAAAATAAAAAACTTATTTGAAATCTGTAACTATTTTTATTATTATTAGGTATATTACAGGAATGCAAAATAATAATCATAACAGTTAATTTAACCCAATTTAAATGATTATATTAAAGTTAATTAAATTGAAGACAAAAGCAATAAACATTTTTTATTTGAAATCATAATTTATGGTAAAATTTGAGCAATTTTGAAGTGTTAATCCAGGAGTTTCTCTATTTTTTACCAAATTCTCGGTAAGTGTTGAAATATTTGCCGATTATGTGGAAGGTTTTTCTTTTTGGTTAATTGGGGAGTCTACTGTGTTTACAATTTTATTGGCTATCTCTATTTTATTGGCTATCTCTATTTTATTGGCGATGGCGTCATCGACATAGCTTTCTGCAATATTGCTTGATCGCCATCCACCATGGCGTTTAAGAGTTAATAAATCTCCTCCTGCGTTTACTAAAATAGTTGCAGAGGAGCGTCGAAAAGAATGGCCAGTATAAAGACTAGGGTGCGGCAATTGTAAAAATTCTGCCACTTGTTTAGGCATATTGCCAATTTTGTTAATTCCGACAATTTGCCTTGTACATTTACCTCCTTGATAATTCAGAAAAAGGCGTCTGTCAATGACGTTATCAGGTCGCAGACAAGCGTACTTTTTGTAGATATTAAAAAATTCTCCAGTTACCGTGAAGGCTCTTTCAGTTTTAGTTTTCGTACTTCGAAGCCTAACCAATAGGTCAGTCCCTAAATCTTCCAAGTCATCTAATTTTAAATTCCACAATTCTTCTCTTAGACAGGCACCAGTTAAACCGATCGCAAGGACAGTCTAGAAGTTAAAATAATTATTTTTAAATAACTTATATTATAAATAATGAAACGTTTATTTACCTTTGTTAATAAATATTTATAATCAGGTGCTTCTTTCAAAAATTTATGGATTTCTTCAGATGTTAACGTTTTTGATTTTTTAGGCTTGTAATTGTCATTTTGTCTTTTCAGAAATGCTTTTAATTTCACATATTTCGAAATATCCACATTGTTTTTTATACTTAATGTACTTCGCAACATTGAATATTGGGACCATAGTGTCGAAGCTTTATAAGATTTTGTTTGTTCTTGAAAATAAGCAAGCATTACATTTTCAGAAAATGATTGTATTTCTTTATTTTCTCTCCATTCCATAAATTTTCGATAAGCGCATTCACACTTTTCTCTAGATTTTTCTGGCAAAAGGTTTAGAGTTGCATTCAAAGCAATCTCCAAAATTTCTGGTGGTGTGTTTTCCATAAACGCCTCTCAGGCACCTCTAGTGGCGCCACCAAGCGGACTGCCGCGACATGCGGTTGGGTCAATCCGCTGTCATAAGTATCATATGCTATGTAATTCCAGCGGAGTGTGTACTTTTTAAAATTTAAAATTTTAATCGATTGTCGTGAAATATCCGCGAAAAAAGTTAGTGGTCACACTTGTTGTGTTGTTGGGTGCAATTTCCGGGGTTATACTATCCCAGGAATAAGTTATTATAGATTTCCCTCGAAATCCTGGGAAGTAGCTCGTCGCAGTCCGTCGAGTCGAATATGTTTCAATACTGTTTATCAAATAAAATGTTATGGAGTGACAAAGTTTTTTCATTTCTTGATCGTGATGTTCATTTTCACAATCGAGAATTAGCGGTTTTTCAACTAAAGTTTTTAAATAACGCTTATTACAGAAGAGTGATTTTGCATGATAAACAATAGGCAATACACAGCACCTGACTCAAGCTAACGCGGCCTTGCGCCACGAGGTAGCGCTAGCGTCGCAAAGTCGAGATGCCTGAGAAGCGTATATTCATCTTCCGAATATGAATTATTATCAACTATTTCCATTATACTTTGAAACAATTATATATAATGATTCGTCGCGTTGTCAAATATTTAGATTAAAAGTTTATATAAATTCTTATGTATTATTTTTCTATGAAAATAATTAAAACTATTTAAATATGGCTAACGTCAAAATATATATTACACATCACGAACTGTCAGTCTCCTACAGGGCCTCCTACGATAGATGCGTGGGAGATCTAATAGGTAACAGGTATGCGCATGTTCAGTATGCGGTACAGAGAATTCCGCACACTTTTCCGCACAGTGTACGAAATTACTAACTTTGCATTGAAGTAAGCCGTGTCTATTTGCATAAAAATCAAAGAAAAGTCATTATCTAGATTAAAGCTTGTTCTATTCACTAATTTATAAAAAAAATTGTGAATAAATTATTGTAATAACAAGAAAATGTTCAGTATTTTAGGATCAATTTATCAAAATAACAATAACAAATTTTGAGATCGAAAAATGTACTGAACAAATATAAGTAGTAAGAAGTAGTAGTAGTAGTAGTAGTAGTAAGCATTATATATACAAGTTTCGAAAAACCGTTAAAATTTTACCATCGAGGTCATCCGATCTCTACCAAAATCAGTAGGGTTCTTTCCCATGACATAGGATTTTATATACCAAATTTCATGACTCTGTGAACTTCCGTTCAAAAATTATAGCGCACACAAACGAAGAGAAATATGAATTACATACACGAGTTTCGGAAAACCGATAAAATTTGACCATTGAGGTTATTCGATCTGTACCAAAATGTAATGACATGACCATGACATGATAATTATACTAAATTTTATGACCCTGTGACCTTCCGTTCAAGATTTATACCGCATACGGACGGAAGGACAAAAACGAAGGGACACCCAAACCGATCTTATAAAGTACCTCGATGGTACTTAATGACAAAGTCAATGTAAGAAGTAGGAAAGTACCATATGAATTATATATACGAATTTTGAAAAAAAAAATTATCGATAAGGTTATCCGATCTGAATCAAAATAGATAACGTTCTTCTTCATGACATGAGGATTCCATATACCAAATTTCATTAACCTATGACCTTCTGTTCAAGAGTTACAGCGCACACGGACGAAGAGAGTTCTACGAAGTTGCGGGTTCGAGTCCCAGCGGATGCAATTTTTTTTTTATTTTTCCCTAATGTTATTTATTATACCTACTCTTGTTTGTATACTTTCTAAAAACTTCCAAAAATTTCAAAAATATAAGAATTATGCTTGGTTTAGATTTATAAATTTTTATATCACCACTTATTCGCTATTTTTACAATTTACTCGAAATTGAAGGGTGTACGTCTCAAACTGACTTTAAATTCGGATTCAGCAGGTTGAAATATACCAAACATCAAAATTGCCACTAAAAATGTTAAAACTGTTTCCTCTCTATTTTCAAAAATTAAACAACCTCTAACTTTGTTGGAAAACTCTAAAATCCCTTGTAAAGACTGTAATAAATCTTACATAGGGCAAAATAAAAGAACATTATCCCACCGTAGTGATATAAAATTAAAAAAAGCCTCTTGCGGATTAGCAGAACATGTGATTAATGAAAAACATCAAATGGGATTTAATAACACCAAATAAATACTAATCTCAGGGACTAATTTAACTAAAAGATAATTTTTAGAAATGATCCATATCACAAAAATCTGAAATTATTACTCTTAATAGCATGTTCAATTACATCCTCACTTTTGATACTAAATTAAAAAATCAATTATATAGATAACTACTATTTTTTTTTCTCCTGTTTCTAAATTCCTTTGACCTGCACTGAAAATCATCAGATTTCCAAAAAAATATTCAGTACTAATAATTTTAATATTTTGCTGGATTTCTTGTATTAATTAATTTCAACGTGGTAAGTTTAAGAATAAATACATATAATTTTTTTATTTTCCAATATCTACCATTTTTATTAGTTGTAGATTCCTTAATAAAGAAATTAAATAAATTTCAAAAGCTATGAAATTATATAAGCGCTTTACTTTATTATTTATCACTGCATATATTTATTTAGGTTTTGGTACACAAGATCAATATGCGATTGGAGACCTATCTGGAAAACTTCTTGGTCGAAATAATGAAACTGCTCTAGTAAAAGAAGGCCAAGAATTAACAGGATCGTACTGGGATGTATATCTTCCTTTACGGGGCAGTTACTCAATTGTACATAGATCTATGGTGATCTATAAGTAAGTTAATTAGTAATATATCTAAATCACTAGTATTAGAGCAATAGTCAGTAGAAGTTCTATTCATAAAAGATTTATTATAATTCTTTGTACTCAAAGTTTATTTCATATTATCATCAATTTCCTGTTTTGTTCTACACATTTGTGATTTTTTTTGTTTATATTCCCCAGAGCGACGCTGGCTACGACCTCGATACCAGGAAATATAAAATTATTTCTTATCTTAAGCGCTCATAATGATAGAGAGGTTTTTTGGTGTCAAATTTAACCAAAACAAAGTTATTGATCTGGAAATTTCTATCCAGAACGATCACATCATCTTCATCAAAATCTTATTTAACAAGGGCTTCGTCAGAAACAGAAACATTTTCTATTTCATCATCGCTGCTAATCTTCCTGTTTTTCTCTGGTTTGGAAGTAAAATCATCTGCAAGTTTCGGAGTTGTTTTCTGTCCTGTATTTTTAGAGCATTTTCGATTTTTGTTAAACTCATTAATCTTATTTTTTCTGTGTCTTTATTCTTTTTTCATTTTTTTAGTCTGTTCTCAAATGTGTCTGTCAGTATTTTAGTTTTTTCCTTCTTTCGTATCATACCATATAATTTCCTGGGGCCAGCCATCGGATATGTTCTTACTAAATCAGAGGTCACATTGACAGTGCTCCTAATCTGGCTTCTAGATAGAGATTCCATTGACTTCCACATTTGAATTTCTACGATTCTTTACAGAAATCGAGAACTGAACAAATATGGTCATATTTTAGCATGTATGTTATGAATTGAACCGTGGGAATATGAATTAAAGGTGGTATTGACTTACCCAATGCTAACGCTACTTGCCCAACTTGTTTAATGTCTCTTAGAGCAATAACTTTCTGGGTTCGTTGTTGATCAAGTTCTTATTGAAACTTGTGGCCGTGAGAAACTGATAGCTTATGGTGTCCTTATCGAAAGCTAAGGTTGTCTTTTCTAATCTTTGGATGATAGTTTCTTCTGTTTCCAGCTATCTGGTATTTTTTTCAATGTCAGTGGCATATTTACAAATCAATTCGGGTGTCTTCAGTTTTGATAGTCTATGGTTTAGTTAAAACGATGTTACAAGATATTCTGAAACTTTTTCTTATTTAACTTATATTGTTTAAATCTATTATTATTATTATTTTTGTTTGTCATTTCTTTAATAGTTTCATTTTTTCTTCTTAATTTTAGGACTTGTTTCAATAAAAACTGATTTTTTACATTTTGTTTTCTTTTTAGAAAGTTTTTTATATTTTCGCCGTGTTCTGTGTCTCTGTGTCATTCCGTGGAATTTGTAATCGAATTTAAACCTATTTCCCGACTACCTAGAGCTCTGAAATTTTCAGGATAGCTAAGAACTGGATGACAATGCATGTTTCAAGTGTGTTTAGGCATATACATAGATTTCGAAATTTATACCGAATTGATATTAAACATGATCTAAGTTGTGTATAGATAATATTATTTTGAAAGTTATTAAATAAATCGTTCGTAGCGTAGTTGGTTAGGCGGCGGATCAGTCCACTTGTGACAGTTCTGTTATGTTATCATAATGGGATCGATTACGCGACAGAGAAGTTTTTTTTTCTTTTTTTTTTTGTTCTTACATGTGAAAACAGTAATTATTATTTTAACTGGTAATAAAATAAACTGTTTTAGAAAGTTTTTAGATACAACTACCCTTGATTTTGTTAACAAGGAAACAATCTTCTCTATGATCAATCACAGCGTTGTATGACTTAATATTTTTGCAAAATCAGGGATGCTGTGCATTGTTGAGATGACACAAAATATGACCTATAAATCAGTAAAAAACTTTCTATTATAAAAAGTTCTTTTTGTAAATTGTGCTTATTTATAGAAATACACAATATCCATCATCAGAATTAGTAGCGGAGCCCTGGATTTGTGGTGGTATTACATTGTTCGAACCAAATTTCAAGTTTGTGAAACAAATCTTTACTGCTCAAGTCCTTTTCCGTTATCCAGTTGTCGGAAGAATGCTAATAAGGCAACCTAAAGATGAACCTTGGGCTGACACAACAATTCTTATTGAATATTTAGTACATGCTGATGGGGCAGCCCTAAATAATTCTGCAGAACACCGTTGGGCTATTCACGATCGACCACCAGGAAAGGACTTTTACAATTGGACAGGGAGATGTTTAAGTTCTGGCAATATTTTTAATCCATATAAGGTAATTAGCATTAGGTTTAATAAATCGACAACTACAAAAATATATAACTATAAGTTGTACTCTTTAAACCATATCCATACATTATTAGCACCGTAGATAAATAGATATGCATTGGGTTTGCTGTTGATTGTATCACTGTGACCTTTACAGATCTATCATCCCTTGGATAGGATTAGATCACCTTGTATCTCCTTGCCCTCTTGAAAGAGACTTAATAGCATTGGCAGTGGCCTTACCACGCAACTTATAGCAGCCAGTTTCTCCTCTCCCAATACTAGATACCACGTCCTTGCAAAGCCTTCACATTGGCATAAGACATGTAATGCGGTTTCCTCCTCCTCTTGACAGTATCTACAAATATATTCATCTGCCAAGTTCAGCTGACTCAGGTGTTTCCTAAGCCGAAAAAATCCTGTCAAGAGACTGGCAATCAGTCTAAAATCGTTTCGCCTCAGTGATATCAGCTATAAAGTAAATTTCACCGAGTGTCCTTTTATGAACATTTTGGCATGTCGCTTGCCCGGTAATTTTTCCCACCACTCCTAGGTCTTCTCCTGCCTCCATTTTTCTATGACTGCCTTTCTATACCTGTCAGCAATCCCTCCGAATGGTTCCAGGCTAATTATACCCTGCCTTATGATCTCCGTTACACAGTGTTGTATGGCCATTACTTCAGCCTAAAACACTGTAGCATACTCATCTAGACTTAATTGGACTTATATCCTGTGTTCCCTACCATAGATACCCGACACTGTGCCTTTCTCAGTCTTTGAGCCATTGGTAATACAGATTGATTTCCCTTGAATTGGAGGGAGCATTGTTTCATTAATCCCTTTCCAGTAATTCTACTCGAAAGTTTCACGCAAAGTTATAGGTATCTAGGGACTATCCTATCCTAAGGCATACTCAGTAAAACTAAATATTAATCTATATATATATAAAAGCGAAAGTTCACTCATCACCGTATCTCAGAAACTATAAGACATACAAACTTGAAATTTGGCAGGTAGGTTCCTTATAGGGTCTAGACGTCCGCTAAGAAAGGATTTTACGAAACTCTACCCCCAAGGGGGTAAAAATGGGGTTGGCAGTTTGTATGAAAGTCCTATGTTTTTGAAATAAAGGACTTAAAAATTAAAATGTTTTCTTTAGAGTTTGTGGAGGTGTACAAGTTTCGTTCCAAATTAGTTAGTAATATTTGTTTTTTTCTTCGTTGATTAAATTTATGTTTATTTCAAAATTTCATGCCAATTAGGTGCTAGCTTAGATTTTTTTATTTTTCATTTATTATACTGACGTTTATATCAAAGTGTCATATCGATTGTAAAATTGCGTTTGTGTGAAAAATGGATGGAGAAATTGTAACAGTCACAGTTGAAGGATTAGCAATCCGATGTAGAGTGAAACAGATACTTGGCGATGAAGTGTGTGATTTAACGGAAGGACATTTTGGCGACACTCATCACCATATCTCAGAAACTATAAGGCCTACAAAACTTGAATTTTGGCAGATAGGTTCCTTATAGGGTCTAGACGTACGCTAAGGAAGAATTATACGAACCTCTACTCCTAAGGGGGCCAAAGGGGGTTGGAAATTTGTATGAAAGTCCTAATGAAATAAGGGAATGAATTAAAATGTGTGTTCTTTAGAGGTTGCGGATGTGTACTTATATTGTATAATTAGAAATAAACCCCCTTCATAAGGGTTGAACGGGGATTGAATACTTTTTATACAACAATCAACACGCCACGTAAATGACATCACGGGTACATCATTTTAGAACACAAAAATGTGCTTAGAATTTTATTGTCTGTCTGTCTGGATGTTTGTGCGCGCATCACATGAAAACTACTGATTCGATTAGAATCTGGTGTATAAAAATTTTGGAATGATGTTTGTTTTGGGATAGTTGAAAGCATGAAGAGTAAAATAGGTTACTTTTTATACAACAATCAACACGCCACGCGAATTTT
The DNA here is from genome assembly GCA_964028335.1 of Altica lythri. Classification (NCBI taxonomy): domain Eukaryota; kingdom Metazoa; phylum Arthropoda; class Insecta; order Coleoptera; family Chrysomelidae; genus Altica; species Altica lythri. The sequence goes on along the minus strand of OZ034803.1, from coordinate 32,501,715 downwards.
TTATTGTCTGGCTGTTTGTGCGTGCATCACATGAAAAGTATTAATTCAATTTGAATGCGGTTTTCACAGATGTATTTGTCTTTTTTTAACTAAACATCTGAAGTATAAAAATTTCTTTCGCACCCCTTTAACTGGACAATTGATGAGGTCAGATTTTGTATGAAAGTATCTCATTATAATACATTTAAAAATACCACTTAAATAATACACAACATGCATACATACATGTTATAATTTAGTTTTGATATTAGAAACTAGATGACGCAAGAGATTATTAAAACGCGCTATCGTTGTTTTTTATCGCAAGTACCTATACAAATGACACAAATTACTATATCTTACAGATAAATAGGTCCAATGTAGAACTGTCACAGATCAATATTATAAGATACTTATAATCGGTTTTGTATAATTTATTATTATCAAAATCTGCTCAGTGGTTGCAGCGTGATTCCACGCGAGCAAAGCCGAGGGTAAAAGCTAGTCTTAATTATATTATATAGTATTTATTATATTAATATTACAAATTAAATTTGTTTAAAAACGTTAAAAGCAAAAAAAAAATGACAAGAAAAATACTGAACAGAAGGAGGAGGTGAAGATTTTAGTAATGTACTGGAAATAAATAAACATGAAGAGATGATGTGATCACATAATTCCACCAGTAGTATCATGTCACATATGTCGGTAAAGAGAGACAGATAGGGTCCTGCAATCTTTTCTCTCTTTCTAACGTCGGACGTATGTCTTACCTACTTTTTCTTTAATGCCTCTTTGTTTTTAAATTGGACGTTTACAGATTTCACAAACTTTTTGTAAAACAGTAAAATACACTTTACTAAATATAAAAGCGAATTGAAGATTTTAAAATCGGTTATCGTCATGTATGTAAACAAATTAATACATATTATTATTTCATTATAGTAATATTTTTATTTTCTTTTAGGTACACTTTGATAACAAAACTTCAGCTGATCAATGCAGTATGGACAGCATAGGTCTCTGTAGACTCGGAGATCTCTCCTCTAGGCACGTTACTTTGGATATATCTGGAAGAATTTCTGATAGTGATAAAATTTCTCGGAAAATGTGGACAGATCCTTTATTACCGCTGAGTGGTGCCCATAATGTACTTGGAAAATCAGTAGTTGTTTATGATGATCATGGTCCAAAAGCTAGAGGAGAAAGACTTGCTTGTTCCATGTATGTATACGGTATACGTAATCTTAACAAATTTACTATCAACGACATTGTCATAATCTTAGTGTATTTTATAATCGTTTATAGTTAACAAGTGTTGAAACAGTTACTTTAAATTCTTTACTACGGTATGCGGCAAAATAAACAGTACTGAAATGAATATGTAAAACAGATGATCAGTTTCAAGCATATTTCGTAGCGTTCACAAAGGTTCTCCATCATGTCTGGGAACAAAAGTTACGGGCCCGTTATGCCATGGGCGGATACAGCACACCAAATGGTAACATGGTCACTGTGAAGGAGGAGCTTGACGATTATGTAGAGAAGTTCGAATTAAAAAAAACTGTGATATTTACTTGTTAATGGATCCGTTTAAATAAATATGGCTTTCACCAAATACTCGAAAAGAAGGACGACTTCTCATAATCCATAGTCAACACACGTGTGCACTATTCGACTCTTACCTACACGCTTATCAACGGCACTCAGACGCTGTCCGGTGTGTATTTTGTATGAAAACCCAACAATATTCTTGAACATTCAACGAAGCGATCGATCAATGATATTCAATTTTGATGATGCTTTCTAAATATAAGCCTAAATGCGTCGGCAACTGATTTTAAGCTTGAATCGTTTTCGCGACTTTTTCCGTATGACCGAAAATAGAACTCCACGATAAAAAAAAATCTGCAACACTAACCAATTTTTACGAACTTTTTCGTTTTTTTAATTTGTTTTTTATGCTTTCTTTCTGTTTTTGTTAATTTTTTTATATTTTCTCGTCTGTGTTACTATTTATATTTTCGTTAATTTTGTAATTTTTTGGTTTTATCGGTTTTTTCCGATCTTTTTTCGATTATTTTAGTTTTTTTTTTTTTATTTCTTCTTTGTTCCTTTTTTCGGTTTTGCACATTTTGTGTTTTATTTTTATATTTCAGTATATTCTATTTTATTTTTCTTTATTTCCATTTTTTAGTTAATCTTTTTTTTTTTTCAATTTTTCCCAGTTGTTCAACTTTTTCTGTTTTTTTCTATGTCTTTCTTTTTTTGTTTGGACATTTTGACGTTTTTAATTATTTGTTTGATTTTTATCTTTTATTTTTCAATTTTCTCAGTTTTTTTTTTCGTTTATTTTGTATTTTTTTTTTAACTTCCCGCTAAAAAAAATTAAAATTTTTTTTAAAATCGGGAAGTTATTGGTTTCACCCCGTTTTTCGAAAATCGAGTTTTCATCGGATCTCAACGTTTTGAGGTCTTAGGAACCTCCCCTGACTATTTTTACGAGGGTGTCTGTATGTCTGTATGTACGTGTGGATGTGTGTGTGTGTGTGTGGATGTATGTAATCCTCTTATAACTTTTAAACGGCTTGACCGATCGGAATGAAATAACAAGTGTTCCAAAGAGTTCTATCTAACTTAGATTCCCTGTTAGTTTGAACCGATTCGAACCGGTAGATTTCAAGAAATTTCAAAAAAACCGAAAAAAACAATTGGTAAAAATGATGTTTTTTTGGGCATATCTTTTTGACTATTAAATCGATCAATTTCATAACCTAATCAGCTCTTAAGCTTAAAAAACTACGTCGAATGCCGTTTTGCAAATTAAAATCGGTTTATTCGTTCGTGAGATATCGTTGTCGAAAAATTTCAAAAAAAGTGTATTTTTTTTAATAACTTAGAGGTTTTTCGACTAATCGATTTTGCACTCCTAGTAACATTTTTAGGTCTCAAAAAACTGCGCCGAATGCCATCTTGAACATCAAAATCGAATAACGCGTTAAAAAGTTATGGCTTTTTAAACATTTCAAAAAAAGTCAAAAACGTCAAAATACGTCACGTTACTATATAGCTTTGCGGTTAAAACTAGCGGGAAGTTGCAAAGATGGCCTTTAAGGTCAACCTCTTTTTGAATTTTTTTTTTGGTATATTGGGTTTTTATTGATTTCTTCTATGTACCTAATTTTTTATTACTAATTTTTGTAATATTTTTTGGATTCCGCTCTTTTTGGTTTTATTTTGTATATTTTCCATTTTCCTTATTTTCCCGCTTGTTACCGCTCTTTCATACATTTGTAATTTTTTTTGTATTTTAGATTCCTTTCTATTTTCGATTTTCCAGTTTTTTTCTTGTTTTTTCCTATTTTTTTGTATATTCTATTTTTACATTTTATTTTTGTTTTTTTCTCATTTTCCAATTCAATCCTTTTTTTTTTTAATTTTGCTAGTTGTTTACCTTTTTCTGGTTGTTACTGTTTTTTTTTTTTTTTTTCTTTTTTGACGATTTTTATTAAGTATTTATTTTTTGTTTTTTACCCATTTTTTATTGATCATCTTTTAATGCTTAATATTGTGTCCCGGACGAAGAAAACTCCAAATTATATTTCTAACTGTGTTATTACTAAATAGGAATACAAATCTATCTACCAGGTGTCTACGAAATGTAGGTATAGGTTTTGTATCAAACTTTATAATTCACATTTTAATTTTTCCTGGTGTGACCTATAAACTGAAAAATATCAGAAATTAGCAAAGCTCGCTACGCTTCTTGGCAATTTAAAAATAAATGAATATAAAAATGATAAATTCCATAATACTTTGTAAAAAATCAATTTTATTTTACATTGGATCTAGAATATTTTAATTTTCCTTCATACTGTAGCTATTTATACTGATATTTGCATTATTTTTTAGAATTGGAGGGGTTTATCGAAGAAAAGCGGTGGCACGAGATTGGTTTCCCAACGGTTTTGAATTAACCGTAAAAGGAAAGATTGAATTTATTCAACAAACTGAATATGATATTACTAATGTTGAAGTTAGTTTGGATGGGCTACATAATGTAAACGACTATCATGTGCATATGGTAAACAAACATCAAATTGTAAACTTTTTTTATTTGGTTTTAAAGTATTATTATCGTAATATTTTATTATTATCAATTCTGGTGGTTGCGTTTTGTTTAAAAAAAAAACTTTTTTTCTTATGAACACAAATTTTAATTTAAATCATTGTTTTTTTAAATTCATCATTCGTTTCCTACTAAGTTAGCTGTATGGCATCCTTCTACATTATTTCATTACTTTTTTTATTCTTAATATCATAACGTTTTAGACACCTGTCGAAGAAAATTTAGAATTTCCTTGCGAAGAAACATCGTTGTACGGTACATGGAATCCTCTAAACGTAGATCCATCATCATCCCCTCGAGCTTATTACGGTACTCCTGATCAATACGAAGCCGGAGACTTAAGTGGAAAATTTGGGAATTTACTGGAGCGTAAACAGTACAAAAATTATTACAACGATACTTTACTATCACTTTTTGGTCCTCGAAGTATTTTAGGAAGATCTATCGTAATTTTTAAAACAGTAAGTAACAAACTCTCACATGGATTTTATTCTATAATTAGTATTTTTGTTTTAGAATTCGCGGCGTTGGGCATGTTCTACTATTGAAAGGGGATACAGTCCATCAGAAGCTAGAGAACTAAGAGCAATAGCTTCTTTTCATAATCCAAATGGATTTGCGTTTGGATATATGAAAATGGTAAGTGACTCTTAAACTATAAGTCTAACGTTTTATGAAAATAACAAAATTACAGTTTTTATAAAATGTCAAATTAACATTTTTTTTCTACGCCCATGACTGTAAACGTCAAAAATCGTACTGTAGACATTCCTTGTAAGTGACATTTAACAATAACATGCACGTAATGAGATCTCATAACATACATGTGCGTTTAGATAAGAAAACTTAAATTTTTTGTTTAATTAAATTGCAATAAAATTTTTTATGTACGTACTACTTTATTTGGTCTATTTACATACTTTTTGTCAATTTTAAAACATAAATATATAATAGTTTTTATTAAAAAATAAAATAAAAATAAAACAGATTTAGGCAACATATATTACATTTTAAATTATTATTTAATCTAGGATGTTACTTAATGTCACTACTTTGATAAATGTTATTTTAAACGCCAAATTTCGTCATATATTTTTTAAGAGATGTCAAATATTTAGAATTAAAATTAAAATATTGAGTCGTAGAAAAAGCATAGTACGTAACTCGAGTGGTAAGAGGTATTACGTACTCGTGTAATTACGCACTCGCCGCTACGCGGCTTCGTGCGTAACTTTTCCACTCGTACGTAATATCCTACTTACCACTCTTGATACGTAATATACTATTGTTGATTTCAATCGGTGAAAGAGGTGTTCAGTAGCGAAAACGTTGTATAGGTCCTCCTCTTTAAGAAGGACCTGATATTATCGTGTGTATAACGAGAGCAGGGAATTTAACATATAAATAGAAAATAGGAATAAAAGCCTTTCACATATTAATTTATTAAATAAGGTAAGTTGAAGTAGCTACCGCATTGGCTCAAACGAATGTATAAAAATTATAAATATAAACGTAAATCTAAAACACGTTTCTTATCTAAAGATAATTAAAATCATCAAACGGCTAAGTCCCTAATTAAACGATTATAGGTAGTATTAAAAGTGAGAAATGTAAAATATATACTCAATACTTAACTTTTTTAGCTCGTCTCTATGATTTTGGTTACTAAAAATTCATGAACCAAATAGCCCTATTAGATCGGTCGTTTCCTTCACTGATTCACCCACTGTATATTTAGCCATATTCCTTAATAGAATTTTCAAAACCCCATAGTGTCAGAAATTCAATTGAGCTTACAAGCAATATAACACATTTTATTGTCCCTCAGAACTTCTTTCTTTTCTTCTTAGATGTATCTAACCATTTTCCAAACATACCTGCTGATGAGTGCATCTCTTTGGTTTGGTTTTCCTGATAAAACTAACACACACATAGTATTAGATATTTACTTGATCCTGTGTCTAGCTCTCAAACATTTTTTTTTCAATTTAACCAACAGTTCTATCTCTAAACTGAAGGTTTGTCTATAGGATCCAACTTATCCCCCCCTTTAGCAGAGATCTTCATACACAACCTTAAAGCCCAATATATCAATCACCCCTTCTTCAAAAAATCTATGTCCTTATACTATCGGAATGTCTTTGACGGCATTATCCTGTTCAAAAACAACCTTCTTCTTATCAACAATTTTTTAGACTACATCATTTCCCTACACCCACGAATCAACTTCACAATTGAACTTAAACAAGACAATAAGATACCCTTGCTATTTTAATTTCTAAGGATCCTTTCACCCCCATTCTTCATTTTGACATATATAGTAACACTTTATTCAACTTTTATTCTAACCATTTCATCTTCCAGAAATTTTCGACTTTCAACTTTCTCTTGTACAGGGCTTTTGCTATCCCAATGCCAAATGAATCGTTTAATAATAAATAAATAAATAATCAACTAGCCTTTAATAACAATTTCCCTTTAAACATAATTAACAGACTAATACAATTTTTTTTTCAAACACACATCTTTCCACATCATTTTAATTCCTCGACTTCCTCTTTCAATTTTTTTGTCTCCTCTTATTACTCAGCTTCCATATATTATTACAGCCATGTTAGCAGATTAATATTTAAAATTTTAAACATAATTTATAACACCAAAGACTCCATCTCTTCTGGTCATAAACCGGATATCTACGAGTTACGTTGTGGTTTTTGAATCGCTTAGCATTTAAAACACATTAAAAAATACACTAACACAGATATGTAACCATGTCATCTTTTGCTGACCACATACCTACTCAGTGAAAAACATTCCTCTACGCCTGATAACTTTTTAGTTCTTCACCATTGCACTAAAGGAGTCTGATTTGATCTCCTAAAGTTTTTTGAAATACTTCGAACTACACTCAGTGCAAATACCGTTTATTTGAACGATTAAATTGTATCTAAAAATAATTATATTTTCTTAAATATCCTACTTTGAATAACTTAATATATATTTATATCATAACTTTGTGAGGCTTTTTTTCTGTTTGTTTTCTTTTTATTTTGAACTCCTTTGAGTATTCCGCGTTCTCGTTGTTGGAGACATCAGGCCATTCTTGGCACTTGCTGCTAATTTTATACACCAAATATGTATTTTTTTGTACAGTTCTGAGCTCTTTGTGCTGTTTCAATTTTTTTAAAACTAAAAGACGGCAATATGTGCAGTTTTTTTATTGTTAAAAATGTTATCCTTAATGCAAAATTCATTAGTCAAAAAATCTCAAATTTATTGTGAAAAAACATATCTTTTGAAATTTTTAGTACTAATAAAGTTGAGTCAAAATTAAGAATAATAATACCATATTAGGCTCCTTAGTTGGTAATTTATTTATTTTACTATAGCTCATTTTGTATCAGTAAGTAAGAAACTTTCTAGATTATGAAATACTATATCAAATTAGTCTGGCCTGTTTAAAGTAACAAGTTTTAGAAAGTATATACACAAGAAAAATTGAAAAAAATGTTAAATTTGACAGGAATTAAACCTGGACTCTCTATAGCCGATAACTCTTTAGACCACTAGACTACAGATAATAGTAGCAGTAAATCAGTATTTTTGATCATATCTTTATTTAACTCAGGTCTTTCTTCTTAGACACATATACGGGTGTTATGAACGACTTAAGTTCAATCAAGATATGATTAGAAACACCAATTAACCACTATAATCATACGTAGCCTATCGGCTATAGATACAGGGGACAGCAAATTCAACTGCTACCAAATGTAACATATTTTCATTTTTTCTTTTTTTTTTCTTCTTAGTTGTCTGGCTTCTATTCTGGTGATCTTCCCTTTTCATTTCTGTAAGTTACAGTTTCTTCTGCTCTGGATTTATTTACTTTTTACTTTTATTTTCTTTAACATATTGTAACGAGCGAGATTTCCTAAGTACGCCCCTGTCGCCCTGACCGCACTCCAGGTAAACAACTAATTCTCGAAACAGAATAATCGAGAGACTTCCTTCGATCATACGCGCGCCTGCTAGACTTTCTAGAATTGTTACCGAAGGATGTTCTGGAAGCGGTGAACAGGTATATAAAGCTGAGGGCCGCGAACCACGGGGAAGTTTAAAGTTTACAGCGACAGTCTAAATATTTAAGCGATCTACGAGCTGCGAAGTGCAAATAAATAAGTGAATATAAATCGGAGTTAATTGTTGAACATAAATTAGTGTGTAGTGTGTTATAGTTAGTTTAGTTATTTAGTTATAATTCGTTTAGTTTGTAGTGTGTGAAAATAAATTAGACATTTTTGTTCAGCAGTGATTTTATTTGAACCCCTTGAACGTAACAATTGGTGTTAGGTGTGGGGTAAGTTAAATTGCTGTGTTAATTTCAATTGTGGACTTCATTGTTTGAATATTTTGAATGTCAGTAACGAGATCACAGGCGAAGAAAATGGATCAGGCGACAATGAAATTTTTCAAGCAAGCCCTTGAAAAAATGAGCGTGAAAATGGAGGAAAACACAAATAAAATGGAGGAAAATATTAGGAAAATGGAAAATAAAATGGACGAAAACACAAATAAAATGGAAGAAAATACTAGAAAGATAATGCATGAGAATACCCAGAAAATGGAAGATAATTTGGGAGATAAATTGACATTAATTGAAAATGAGTTGAAGAATAATTACTCCAAACTGAAAAATGAGATTGGAAGCGTAAAAGACGAAATTGGAAAATGTGAAGACAGGGTTGGAAACATTGAAGGCAGATTGGTTAATATGGAGGAAGAAATGCAAGTAAAATTGGAAGAACAGGTGAAAACCATGGAAGAGCGATTGAGTAAGAACTTCAGCAAATATTGTTCTGTTAAGCTGGGAGAACGGGGTGAGCCAGGGCGAACAAAGATCAAACCTCTATCTTTTGATGGCAAAACACCCTGGAGCACTTATCAGAAACAATTTGAAGCAGCAGCCAACGCCAACTGCTGGGACGATGAAGAGAAAGCAACTGCCTTAATTGTTGCATTAAGAGGAGATGCACTGAATATCCTTCAGACCATTCCTGTAAGTCAACAAGGTGATTATAAGACTCTGACAAGTAGACTGCAAATGAGATATGGTGATGCACATCTCCAACAAGTGTATCGCGCACAAATCAAGAGTTGCCATCAGAAGAGCGCAGAAACCTTGCAGGAATTCGAAGCAGACATAGCAAGGTTGGTAAGGCTGGCCTATCCTTCAGCACCAGACAGCTTCCTAGAACAACTTGCTGTCCAGACCTTCGTCGATGGGTTGAGAGACACGGAGACTCAGCAGACGTTGCGGTTGGCCCGGCCCAAAACCCTAGATCACGCCCTGGCCCATGCCCTAGAATTTGAAGCTGCTAAACAAGCTTCGCACAGAGGACAGAGCAAAGTGAGACAGCTTGATGATTCGCCAGTCTGCGACGAGAGAATTGAAAAAGTAGTTCGCCGAGTTCTCCAGGAGAAACGTGATGGTGGACCAAGATGCTGGAACTGCGGCGAAAGAGGATACATTCGGCGTAACTGCAAGAAGCCGGTTAAACCACAACGCCAAGAACAGGAAAACTAAAGCGGGTTGGCAAGAAGGGGCATAAACCGACCCGCCACGACAATGCCCCTGAGGTGATAATTCAAGCCATCTCTTCAAGTATTTATGTCGACGGTAAAATTAATGGGAGGACGGTAAAAATGTTAGTCGACACTGGCGCAACCCGAACTATAGTTAGGCCGAGTGTAGTTGAAGGAAATGGAAAAACCTTACCAGCGATGGTTCGTTTACGGACTGCAACTGGAGAAGACGTGCCAACACATGGAAAGAAGAGGATCGTCATCAACATTGGGGACAGGTCTCTCGAACATGAGGTGCTGGTGGCAGATATCATGGAGAAAGTTATCTTGGGAATGGATGTCATTAAGGGTTATGGCTTCCAGAGGGATATGAGAAACGATGTCCTGAGGATCGGAAGTCTGGAAATTCCATTCCTGGGATGTGAAGATATCACGACTCGAGTCTTACTCAGCGAAGATGTTCACCTACGTGGGCAGGCGGAAACCATAGTGAAGGGGTATTTAGACAGAGACCTTCGAGATAGCTGTATAAGACTCATCGAACCAGCCAGTGAGAGTAACCTCGGGAAAGGACTGCTAGTCGGAAAAACCTTGGTGAGAGGCGGAAACGAAGTTCCTGTGAGAATGTTGAACACCAACATGTACCCTGTGATCTTGAAGAAAGGTACGATCCTGGGAGAAAGCTGTTTCGTGCTTTGTGTGACAGGAAGAGTTCAGGATGTGAAGAACCCGCTACCAAGAAGCGAGAAGAGTTCGAAAAAATTATTTGAGACATTGGCTTCTTCCTGCACAGAACTTGCACCAGAACATATTAGCAAGGTGAAGAAACTGATTCATGAATACAGTGACGTTTTTGCTATGGACAACACTCAGATGGGTAGGACGAATGTTGTGAAGCATTCTATTAATACCGGAAGTTCAGATCCGATTCGCCAACAACCGCGAAGGCTTCCCATAGCAAAGAGAGAAGAAGCAGAAAATATAATCAAGGACATGCACGAACAAGGAATAATAGAGCAATCTGAAAGTCCTTGGTCATCACCTGTGGTTTTGGTGAATGTAACGGGTAGCTCTTTCAGACACCAGACTCAGTAAAATTCGGTTTCGATTTAAATAAAAAATTATTTCTTTAATAAACTATATACAATAAAAATAAAAATAAAATGTTAATTCCACAAGAAAGGAATAGAACGGATCTGCGTCCCCTTTGGACCTCGGATGGATCTCCCTGTAAATAAATAAATTAATTATAGATTACAGTCGGTATCGGATAGTTATGGTAGGTCCTAACCGATCAATACTCGGTTACGGGGTAGGACAACCCTTGGTCAATACCCAAGGATCGGAACGGTGCAACTGATCAATACTCAGTTGCCGGGCAGGATAATCCTTGGTCAATACCCAAGGATCGGAACGGTGCAGCCGATCAATACTCGGTTGCGGGGTAGGACAATCCTTGGTCAATACCCAAGGATCGGAACGGTGCAACTGATCAATACTCAGTTGCCGGGTAGGATAATCCTTGGTCAATACCCAAGGATCGGGACGGTGCAGCCGATCAATACTCGGCTGCAAAGGCAGGGAAGGTCGGTGGCTACTGGTCAATACCCAGAGCCCAGGTTGGAGTTCTTCCGAGATCAGTACTCTCGGTCGAACTCCCTTCTACAGCGATGACATCGCCTTTTTATACCAGCTGAACGGTGCTCCCACTCACTGGATGTGCCTGCGCGAGTCTTGACGACGTGTCGTATCTCGGCCGCGCACCTCGAACGGATGGTGGGAATACTGGCAAGTACAAACGATGACACGGTGGTTCTGTGTTATCGTTACATGAAGAAGAAAAATGGGAGCACTAGATTTTGTGTCGACTATCGTCGTCTGAACGAAGTCACCAAGAAGGATTACTACCCCATTCCAAAGATTGACGACACTTTGGACATGCTTTCTGGCTCGAAATGGTTCTCCACGCTGGATTTGAAGAGTGGATATTGGCAGGTGGAATTGGATCCCAAAGACAAAGAGAAAACAGCTTTTACTATTGGGACAGGATTGTGGCAGTTCACAGTAATGCCATTTGGTCTCTGTAACGCACCTGCAACTTTCGAGCGATTAATGGAAACCATTCTTCGAGGATTGTCATGGAAGACGTGCCTAGTTTATTTGGACGATGTCATAGTATTTGGCCGGACATTCGACGAACACCTGAAGAATTTAAGAGACGTCCTTAAGAGGCTACGCACTGCAAATTTAAGACTCAGTCCAAAGAAATGCCACCTCTTCAGGAAAGAAGTGAAATATCTAGGACATGTAGTATCTGCAGATGGCATCAGTGCTGACCCAGACAAAGTCAAGGTTGTACGAGAATGGCCAGTACCACGGGACAAGCACCAAGTAAGGAGTTTTCTTGGCTTGTGCACGTACTACAGAAAGTTCGTCTTTGGATTTGCTGACATCGCGAAGCCTCTAACAAGACTGACGGAAGATGGAATGAACTTCAAATGGGATACCGAATGCGAGGATGCTTTCAATCGACTGAAGCAAGCACTAACAACAGCTCCTATATCAAGTTATCGTCAGACCAGTGGAAGGTTTATGTTGGATACGGACGCAAGCAACACGGCCATAGGAGGCATATTATCCCAAATTCAGAATGGCCAAGAGAAAGTTATAGGATATTTCAGCAAGGTCCTGTCGAAGCCTGAGCGTAACTATTGTGTTACGAGGAGAGAACTTCTTGCCGCAGTCAAGTCCATGGAACATTTCTATAAATACTTGTACGGTCGCGAATTCCTTCTAAGAACAGATCATGCTGCTCTGAAGTGGCTTCTGCAATTTAAGAACCCAGAAGGTCAGGTTGCGAGATGGATAGAAAGGCTGCAGGAATATCATTTTTCTGTGGAACACCGGGCCGGAAAGTCACATGGCAACGCTGACGCATTATCTAGGAGACCTTGTCCTTCCGACTGCAAACACTGCAGCAAAGCAGAAGAGAAGGAATTCTGTTTAAGAACAACCGTCGTGGATCTAGATTGGCTGCCAGAATCCCTGAAGCGAGACCAAGAAGGTGACACCGAACTAAAGATGTTGCTTGACTGGAAAGCAAAAGGACAGAGACCAAGATGGGAAGAAGTGAGTCACTTGAGTCCTAGGGTCAAGTCCTACTGGGCGCAGTGGGACTCCATCATTTTAGAGGATGGATTGTTGAAGAGGTCCGTCGAGAATGACGAGGGTACTGCAGCTAGGACTCAGCTGATAATTTCCCGGAGTCGGACGACAGAAATATTGGAGAAACTTCATAATGGAACCTCCGGTGGACACTTCGGCATCAAGAAAACGTTGGAAAAGGTCAGAGAACGTTTTTACTGGGTCAACTGCAAAGAAGACGTCAAGGACTGGTGCCGAAAATGTAGACTTTGTGCTTCAACGAATGGCCCAAGAGGAAAACGACGAGCGCCAATGAATCAGTATAACGTAGGCAGTCCTATGGAAAGAGTTGCTATAGACATCGCAGGCCCATTCCCAGAGACCGACGATGGGAACAAGTACATATTGGTGGCGTCGGATTACTTTACCAAATGGGTTGAAGCACATGCCATCCCAAACCAAGAGGCCTCGACAGTGGCAGACGTGCTGATAAAAGAGATGTTTAGTCGGTTTGGAGTTCCACTGGAGCTACATTCTGATCAGGGACGAAATTTCGAGTCTGGCCTATTCCAGAGCATTTGTGAAATACTCGGAGTCAAGAAGACCAGGACAACGCCTCTTCACCCACAGTCAGATGGCCTAGTCGAAAGAATGAATAAAACTGTGGGAAAATATTTGACTAAAGTGGTCTCTGACCATCAAAGAGACTGGGACCGGTACCTTCATCTGTTCACCATGGCCTACAGATCAGCCGTGCAAGAGTCTACTAGAGAGACACCAGCTTGTGTCATGTTCGGCCGGGAAATAAGATTACCCTGTGACCTAGAGTTTGGATGTAAGCCCGGAACAAAGATAGCTGGTGAGGACTACGTGAGCACATTGAAAGGCAGGCTACACTACATTCATGAGAAGGTCCGACAAAACATACAAATTGCTAGTGACCGAATGAAGCCCCGCTATAACAGCAAAGCTACAAAAGGTGGTTTCAACGCTGGAGATTTGGTCTGGCTGTACAACCCCCAGAAGAAGAGAGGATTATCACCTAAGCTGCAGAGGAATTGGGAGGGTCCATACAGAGTGGTAAAGAGGATCAATGATGTAGTGTACCGTATACAAAAACTACCAAGGGGCAAGAGGCGCGTGGTCCATGTAAATCGAATGGCGAAATACGAGGCGGACTACGACGAACAAGACGAGACCCATCTGAGAAGGACGACCAGCCCAGAGCATGTTGAGATGAGTTTCGACCAGTTCATGGAGAACTATGGTGGAACTGGGAAGGCACGATTCGGAGTTACCACCGAGCAGCAGCAGGACCTCTTCTCTGTGCCTGGAGATTATTCCCTAGCCCATTGTGTCGCCGAAGATCTGCGTATGTCCAGGGGAATAGCATTTGTCTTCAGGAAGAAGTTTGGCCGTGTATCTAAGCTCTCCAGACAACAGCCTCATCCCGGAAAAATTCTAAGTCTCACTGACGGTCATCGTCACCTCTTCTACATGGTGACTAAGAGGTTTTCCGATCACAAGCCCAGCTATAGAAGTATGTGGAATACCCTGCTGAACCTAAGAGACGAACTCACCAGGTTGAAAGTGAAAAAGCTGGCTGTGCCTAAGTTGGGTTGTGGTCTAGACCAACTCAATTGGAGAGTCGTCCGAAACATGCTCGAGGTGCTTTTCCATAAGACAGGAATAGAGATACTCGTGTGCATTTTCAACCCGAGCGGAAACACAATGAAGGAGAAGACTGTGCATTGCTATTTCGAAAAGCAAGGGAGCTGCAGAAAGGGAGATGCCTGTAGGTTCAGACATACCAACCAAGGTGTTCGGGAACCGAACGTCTTAAGGAGGGGGCAGTGTAACGAGCGAGACTTCCTAAGTACGCCCCTGTCGCCCTGACCGCACTCCAGGTAAACAACTTATTCTCGAAACAGAATAATCGAGAGACTTCCTTCATCATACGCGCGCCTGCAAGACTTTCTAGAATTGTTACCGAAGGATGTTCTGGAAGCGGTGAACAGGTATATAAAGCTAAGGGCCGCGAACCACGGGGAAGTTTAAAGTTTACAGCGACAGTCTAAATATTTGAGCGATCTACGAGCTGCGAAGTGCAAATAAATAAGTGAATATAAATCGGAGTTAATTGTTGAACATAAATTAGTGTGTAGTGTGTTATAGTTAGTTTAGTTATTTAGTTATAATTCGTTTAGTTTGTAGTGTGTGTAAATAAATTAGACATTTTCGTTCAGCAGTGATTTTATTTGAACCCCTTGAACGTAACAATATATTTTTTTTAATTATATGCTTTATCCTTTAATTGTAACTATATTGTTTTATTTTCAAAAATATATTTATTTATTTTTTAAAATTTAAATTAATTACATTTTTATTTTCTTAATAACATTTTTTTTTTAATTTCTAATCAATTTATAAAAACTATCTGAACCAAAACAAAAACCTATATAATACAAAAACACAACTAAAACAGAAATCTACTAAGAGAATGTGCCCCCGGAGAAAAATCCTTATCAATATATATGTATGTTTCTTATACACATTATACTACATTTACGAATAAATGCTATACCCCAGCCGCTCAAAAGATGGAATTGAAGGACGCGTGATCAGTGACTGGACGAGGTAATCGTACGATGCCACGCCTTCTAAACTAAAATAACGAAGCACAGTTTACACTGTACTCATACCAGCGATAATATAAACTATAGGCATCCAGGGTGGGTACTTTTTTGTTGAGTGGTGTAATTTGGACTTGTGACGTTGGTTGGGGAGAGTAATATTCAAACAGTGCGTGCCGTTCACGTGATCATTCCATCTTTTCAGCGGCTCGGGTATAGTACCTAATAATATATTTTTTGCATTTTCTTTTGTAGAGACAACTTATTCATAAAGATGGCAGCGCTAGCGATACTACAATTGAAGTTAAATTGAGACATCCTGGAAAAAATGATCGGAATGTGGTAAGGTTTTTTGTTTCTACATACTATACTAACAATATTTTGCTAAGTAGAAGTTGGATTTTCGTGTATAGGATAATCGGTTAACCCCTAATTTGGAGAAACATTAGGTGCGGGAATATTCCGAGTACACCGTAGGAAACCAATTTGGTGACTTTAGCTTTATGTATAATTCGACTGCATATTTTTTTCTGGTAACTAAAAGGCATTCTGACGGAAAATGCAAATAACTGAGGTCCAACAGTCAAAATATTACAGTTTTATAACATGTACCTACCTTAATAATAAAAATCAATCCGTTTTATCACAAAATACATAAAATGAAACTGTAACTGATCGCTGTCTGTACATGGCAATGATATTTACAAATACATAGTGGGGGATCTTTATATTCTGAATATATGTCTGTGTGTCTGTTTGTTTGTTAACAGTTTTACCGATTTGGATGTAGTTTTTAGGAATATATTGTGATGGTGTTCACTTAATATGTAGTGTTTTTTTTTCATTTAAATTGGTTAACAAGTAAAGAAATTATGTAATTTTTTGTCAGTCACGTATTATATACCAAGTAAATAGAGCTCAGATCTATATGGTTAATCAAATTAAATAGATTTTAGCTAAGGCTGGAAGCGCGTAATTTGAACGCGACCCTTGGGAAGCGTAAGGGTATGAAGTGCGGGAGCCGCTCAGATTTAAGAATGGTTTGGTCCACTATAAAATTAATTTTTAATTATTTTTGATGTGAAACATCTTTATAGCCGCACGTGAATCAGATTTCTCGCGTGGCGACGGTGACGTATGATTCGTATGACGTAAAAAACCTAACGCATCGATAATATATAATAAAGAGATGTACGGATACCTTACATGAAATTGGTCTCATGTTTTGAGCGACACCGACGGTGGCGCGCCAACAATAGGGGGAAGAAAATTTGGCGGGACAGGGTATGAATTGTTTCATAAAAACCTAACTCGATTCCGCCTACTATCTATTCTATATATATAAAAATGTTTGTTTGTATAGGCAACATAATATACCTACATATTTTGCTGACCTGTAAAATTGACAGCTTGTTAATCAAAATAGATTGTTGGTGAATAGTCCCTGTAAAATTTGTGTATAAAGTGTTTGTTTTAAATATGAATAAACAAAGTGTTAATAAAGAAAGTGATGAAAAATATTGAATAAAAATGAGTGAGTACCTACCTACTCTATATACATTAGGGTGTCCGTTATTTCCCAAATTTGGTTTTGTTCTCCAAACACCCATCAAATTTTTAGATTATGACCTAACAAAAATTATCAGACCCAAACCAGCCCTTAATATTCACATTAACCCGTGCCTAAATCATAATACATTTCCCATTTAAATACCGTTTAAAAGTTATTCAACGATAAAGTTGTATTCATAGTTAAATTCATAATTTTCCTATTTTTTATTTACTATCGCTTTTTGTTTGTACTAAAATTATGAAATAACTACAATTATATAAATATAGTAACGTACTTCTATATAAATTTGTGTTTTAATAATTTCCTTTTTTAAGATTATTGAATTTAAGGCAATGATTTAGGCACGGGTTAATGTCGATGTTTCACATCTGCCAGGCGTCCCGTGAAGGCTCACATTTTTTTACTTATAATAGAGTTTATTTATTGTTTATTTCTTCGAATTTTTAAGCGATGGTGGTTGTAAGTTAATTGATACAACTCTCTATCAACATTTGACATCTATTTTGAGTAGACACCCAGTAGCTGGTGCTGTGTTTTAATTTCTAGATTATTCACGAGAGAAAAATCGAAAAATTAAAAAATACTTACATATTTTTTAAATAAAGAAAGCAATAAAAAAGCATTATGGTTACGCGGTACGAAGTACGCTGTGTTAATGCAAAGTGTGTATTTCTTATTTAGTTTTATAAATTCCCAAGAGATGGTGGTTATTTGATCAAAAAAATTTCTATACCATTGCGGGAAAATTCAGTGGATAGCGTTGTTTTTTGATTCCTAAATTTTATTTTTTTTTTAATTTCCCAATTTTATTTACAATCTGTAAAACATACGTTACAATAAGTAAATTGTGTGTCTTAATGCTAAATTGACATGGAGGAAAATTGCTCAGTAGCAATTTCCTATTATAAATAGTCTATATATGTATAAACTTTGACATGGCTGCTGGGATAGAGACTTCTTTTTGCTAAAATCGGTTTGGTAGATCGTATGGAGAAATTTTCTTCAGTCTTCTTCTGATGGGTGTAATTTCTATAAGATGTTTAGCTAGATTGTTTGGGTGATGTTAAATCTTGGCGGCGTAACTTTTGGAAAACTTGGAGATTTCTTCTTTTACGGAGTTTATATGGAGATCTCTAGATATAATTTTGTTTGAGACGTACCATGGGGCATCGGTAATGATTCTAAGGACTTTGGACTGATATCGTTCCAGTATTTCAATATTTGATAGTGATGCGGTTCCCCACAGCTGTATACCGTAGCTCCATATGGGCTTCATAATTGTCTTGTATATGAGGATTTTATTTTCTAACGATAGCTTTGATTTTCGTCCAATCATCCAATATAGTTGGTTAAGTCTGATGCCTAGTTGTTTTCTCTTCATGAAGATGTGTGTTCTCCCTAGGAGTTTTCGGTCCAGTTGCATACCTAAGTATTTGGCTTCCTCTTTTTGTATTAGCTGATGTCCATTTAAAACTACCGGTTTCACGACGGTTGGTAAACGTCACATGGACGGATTTAGTTTCGTTGACACGAATACGCCAGATTTTTAACCATCTTTGGATTTTGTTAAGATTGGTTTGAAGTAATGTAGATGCCATGTTTGGATCTTGGTGAGAGGATAACAGTGCCGTATCATCAGCATACGTTGCGGTAACTATATTGTTTTGTGTAGGTAAATCTGCTGTAAACACAAGATACAAGACCGGACCGAGTACGCTGCCTTGTGGAACTCCAGCATCGATTGGATAGAGAGAAGTTAGCGCATCGTGGTATTTCACAAGGTAATGCCTATTTTGAAGGTAGGAACAAAGGATAAGGGAATATGTATGTGGAATTATTTTACGCACTTTATATAGTAAACTTTGGTGCCAGACCCTATCGAAGGCCTGCGATATGTCCAGAAAGACGGCCGAGCAGTACTTTTTTTCTTCGAGTGATTGGTAAATGTGGTTACAAACCCGATGAATCTGCTCTGTTGTTGCGTGTTGTGGACGAAATCCAAATTGATGGTTTGGTATGACTTGTTGTTGTATTAGTATTGGCTCTAATCTGGCTAATAAGAGTTTTTCCAGAATTTTGGATACAATTGGAAGCAGGCTTATCGGTCTATAGGATTTCACGTCATTGATGGGTTTGCCTGGTTTCTGTATTACTATAATTTGACCAACTTTCCATTGTAATGGGAAGTGTCCAGTTCTTAAGACTGCATTAAACAGCTGTGTAAGGAATAATATGCCTTTTCTTGGAATCTTTTTGAGTATTTTACCACTGATCAAATCATAGCCAGGAGATTTTTTTGGGTTTAAATTGTTGTTTATTATCTCTTGCACTTCTTTAACTGTAAAGTTTTTAGGGGGCAGATCGAGTTGGTAGGGTGTATTAAGATACTCGTTAACTTCGTTTTCCACGTTGAGGTTGATATCGGCAGGATTAGGTTGAAAGACGTTGATTAGATGTTCTGCAAACGCTTCGGCTTTTTCTTTATTACTTTTCGCCCATGTTCCGTCCACTGTTCTTATTGGAGTATTATGCTGTTGTCCCTTGTTTAGTTTTTTGACTGCCTTCCATAGCGAGTTTTCAGTTGCTTCCGTTGCTGTAACGTTTTGGAGATACCTTTCAATATTGGCATTTTTGTGATTATTTAGGAGCCCTTTTAATTGTCTGGTTTTCGCAGTCTTCGTTTTTCTGCAATTTTTTCTTTGATCAGGTTAGGCAATTCTTGCACCTTTGTACATCTATTTTGGGCAGGGGTGGATTTCCATATAGAGTTTTGAATTGTTTGATTTAAGTACTCAACTGCATTATCTATGTCAGTGTCCGTTTTAAGTGGTACCAAAGTGTTAAGGTTGTCTTGTATCAGTATTCTGAAGTTATCCCAGTTTGTATGTTTGCTACCTAACCGTGGCGCTGACGGATTTAAGAGTATTTCTGTACATAGCGTAAATAGAACAGGTGAATGATCTGAGGAGAGATCAAAACAAGAAAGTGCTTTTGCATTTTCTGATGGAATACCCTTGGATACTGCAAAGTCCACCAAGTCTGGAATTTTGTTCCTAAATAAAAAGAAAAATAAGAAACCAAAGTCGAAAAAAAAATTGAAAAAAAAATGTTTCATAGATTAAGTACTATGGCGCTACCGTAACTACTTTCATAAGGTGGCGCAGTTGATATCTCATATATTTAAACAAGCAATTTTTACTAAATTAGTTATATGACGCCACCGTAAGGTGACGTAGTTAATATCTATAAATTACAAAATACAACGAAAATAATAGTGAAAACCTGGAACTGACTGGAAATTATGAAGAAAAAGAAAAAAACAATAAACAAACGAGACAAAATTGTAAAAATATAAAAAAAATGGAAAATGAGAAAAAGATATCGGTGTTAGGGGGTACCAAGTTCGCCAGGTCAGCTAGTTAATAATATTAGAAATAGGAAAACATATTGTTCAACAAAAAAGATTGTATAAAGTCAGGTTTTAAATTTAAAATTTTTAAAGTATGATTATATTATATTTTTTAGACCAGAGATCATAATTGGGCTATCTATGTTAATCCAGTTGGAGTTGATGCTACAGTAAAAACCACTGCTACAAGGTGTGTAGCTGGAGGTTACGTCTGGAATCCATTCTTCACACAACTGGCTGATCCGCTTAATGTAAGTCTTTTATATACACATTAAAAAATATAAAACTTCGTATTGGTTATTAATTTAAATTTAAAATAAGAATTCCTTTACATTCTTTGATTAGGAATAATTAGGATCCGTTGGAAATGTAACCTTCGTAGTGTTTATATACGACATTATGTAGGAATATATCATTAGAGTCATGTATAATTTTTTCACATACTATTTTTTTGAATTTTTATAGTGCCCTTATAGTTGTTAACAAGATATAAAACATTTTATTCAATTTTTCGACCTTTTTACTTCATCTATGTTTTTTTAATTCTGATATCTAATCATAACTGTCGGGTGTCATCGACCAGCTCACGACCAGCTCCACTTGACAACCCGTAAATCATTGTATGAACTGAGCACAAATTTTCTTGTTTTTGAGGGATTATTGATGATAATGTTACCTATTCAGTATACGTCTTTATTATCAACTCTACAAGAATCTCTGATTCCGAGAAGTCAACACCAACTTGAGTGAAGAAAGTGTGATGCGAAGTGATCCAAGTTAGGATAAACATTAGAGATTGGGTCCTCAAAAACGTTGAGAGACTGAGTTCTGAATTTAACCTTTCCAAAATAGAATTTGAAAATACGAACATGAACGGAGTTTCAAGTTTTTCTAATTTGTTGACAATTCCCTTTGCCTTATTTCGCAGGACCGTTTTCTCTGTAGTGTCATTATTAATCATTTTTAAAACGTAATTACTTCATCCTACGAATCTCTTAGACTTTTACATACTCTGCTTTAGCCGACCAACGAGTAAAGTGCACTCTTTTTAGTGTCTTTCCTGTTCATATCTCATTCGTTAATTTTTTCTAACGTTCGGTTAACTTCACGCAGAAAATATATACCTCTTCCAGCAACATGAAAAGTGGCTGGCTTCTGTACAAGACTCATTAGCCGAGGTTCCCACCAAATTCAATGAAACAGCTGCACAAGAAATAAACATATCAAATGGTGCTTGTTCTTGAATTTTAACTTATAAACCATGGGAAATCCCTGACATGTTTGAGGTATAATATCTGACCACGGCATACTTTAAGACTAACTTTTTTAGCTCTATAGTATTGACATCAAACATTTCTTGAGCCTTGTGTCCTATAGAAGGTAAAAGTTTGAAAAATCTTGGTTCTCCGTTAACTAAAACATATCGAATCACAACTGTTAGCTTCTCTGTATATGCTGCATGCGGTGTAAAATACACAATTAAAAAAAAAACTTTGCTGTTTTTATCTCATTACTAATGTATTTCAGTATTTTTTTAGCTATTAAATAAATAAATTCTTCGCAGATAGTTTTCGATAGGTAGTTAGTTGTTTCTGATTCATATCTTTTAAACCTCTAAAAACTAATCCTTTTATTACAGCAACAACCCTCTTTAAAATGTTCATGAAGTTGGGCAGTTAATTAAGATTGAATTTTGACTTGAATCATTCCTCTTAAAGAGAGAATGTAGGATTTATGATTTTGAGTGTTTTTGTGTTCAACTACTCAAAATTATGCATTCTTCCAATCATTGAATCCTTGCTTGTTTCAACAATCGATGCGTTTTGGTACATGTTTTAACAAGTTTAAAACAGAACGTAATATTGGCTTTTTGTTCGTTGCTCATTTTTCGACAGATGTTAAAAAGGTACTGTTACTTTGAGCACGATAAATCAGAGTGAAAAGGTTCAATTGACAGATTATTAATGAAAGATGTACCTATCGAACGCTGTCCCCAATAACAGATGGCGCTACTAGTATCGGATATTCCTTAAAAGTCCTGTTTATTATTACAAAGTTACAGTGGTATATATGTTTACAGGATGAACTTTACCGTCAAGAATGCGGTCCAGAAAATCCTTTACGATGTCATGTTGGTGACCTTTCATCAAGATTAGGAACTATCGATATTGGTCTTAGAAGAAAAGTTTTTACTGATTCGAATTTTCCTTTAGAAGGTGATGTGACTGCGATTGGAAAATCAATTGTTATATTAGGTCCAGAAAAGAGAGGTGAAAAATTTGCTTGTGCTAATATTGAACCAGATTATGATATTATCAAATATGCAAACATTGAAAAACCTCCCAGATTTGTGGTGTAAGTATTGAAACAATTCTTTCTTTTTTTTTTTTTAATTAAATTAAAAGATTTTTTTATACTAAGGAGAGTTAATATTAATCTCTAATAATTAGTTATTAATTAGAGTCTAATTAATAATTAATTAATAGTAAACGATTATCTCTTATAGGATTTTTAAAAATTTTATAAAGTATACAAAGAAGAAAATATTAAATAACATTAAGTAGAAATTAAAAAAAAATGTCGCAGCCAGCTGGACTCGAACCCGCAAACTTTTCCTCTGGGCGGCAACGCTTTAACCTTTAAGCTATGAATTGAATTTACTTACCAAAAAAACTAAATAACTTCTAAGCATTGATATCGTAGAGGGTAAAGCGTTGTCACGTAGAAGCAAAAGTTGCGGGTTTGAGTCCTACTGGATGCGACATTTTTTTCTAATTTCTCCTTAATGTTATTTAATATATACTTGTTTGTATACTTTCTAAACATTTTAATGATTATTAAATAGTCACTATTTTCATAAATGTTTTCAGAGCTCAGTTTATTGAAGACATTATAGAAGTAATGGGAATACCCGATTGGTTTTTAACAGTTGATAGCAGAAAAACAAAATCACTACATAACGATGCATGTGTTCAACTTCTCTTACACTTTAAAGGGCCAATTGCAGACAAATTAGAACAAGATTTTAATCGACTTCTATCGATAGGAAAATTAGAGGCACCTAGCTTATATATTCCAGGATATTTTAATGAAAAGAGAAAGACCAAGATTTCATATAAACTTTGCGGAACTAGGGATCCTAATGACAGAGGTGAATTTTGACTATTATAACAACTATTTTTTATATGACTAAAAAAACACAATTATGCTATAATAATTAATAAATACTAAATTAAACCCGTTTAAACAAAAAAGGGTAATTCACTGCTAGAATTTGAAACGCCATAAGCTTCTTTTAACCTCTTCTTGGTGCATTCAGGCAGATTTTTTTTCACTAGGTTTTTACGGTTGTAATTATTTATTTTAAGTAATGATCTAGTGCTAAACCCGAAATGAATTTTTACTACGCCTTTTAAGATATTTATTAGGATTTACTCGACGCCATATTCATGTATTGTACAAAATGATTTTCTGTTTCGTTTTCATTCATCTTACGCTTACTAGTTTTTCTTTACTCACTACTGTCTTCTTTAACTTCTTTAACCAATAATTCTTATAACAGCAGAAACAATACATAGATACAAAAAATTAACAAAAACCTATCTAATACAAAAATTAAAAGTTACAATTGCAGAGATTTTCTTAAGGGCGAATCACATTCCCAGAAATCTACTAAAAGAAATTTTTACCAAAAAAACAAATCAAAATAAAGTTTATGCAATATAGTGAAAAATATAGCTTTTTGTCACGATGGCTTTTATATATAATGTTTTTTTGTATTTGTAGGGAAAAAAGGAAGCAGTTTATTTTATAGATCCGATGCTACCACAACGATACAGACTGATTTTAAATATTTCATAGTTTTAATTGCACTTAATTTATTTTTTTAAATAATTAATTGTACATAATGTGAATGTATTGTAAATATTTTTAATGATATAAGAATAAAGAATGCCGTAAATAAATTTGATCTTACTTTACCACCTTTCTTAAATAATATTTTTTATTTTTCGAACAGAAAGTAGAAAGTATCAGTCGTGCAATTAGAGAGAGTAGATGTAAACAGCTTACTTTGGCAATTGACCGAACTAGGTATTATGATGATGTAGTTATCCTCTCAAGAAGGAATTATTAAAATTTCTTTTGCGACATAGTACAGAGAGGACTGAACAAATCAAAGCAGTGGTGTAATTCGGTGGAACTTAATATTAACCTTACCAAGACCTCTTAAGTAGCCTTTACAAGAAAAAACAAACAAACCGTCAAAGTAGGTGAAAATATCGTTAAGTAATAATAATAAATAATACACTATACACTAGGGGCCTGATGGTGTCCAAAAACATTACAGGAAGAATTGGGGTTCCAAGACAGATAAAGGAACTGAAGCAGGGGTTTCTAGACCTAGAGCCAAATACTCAGAAACTCTGGGCGCATACTGAAGCATTTTTCAAGCGGAAATCCGAGCCATTGAAAGAAGTGGTGAATTTAATATCGAAAGGATCAATCGTAGACAAAAGATTATAATCATGTCGGATGGACAAGTAACCATCAAACCACTGAACTCATACACAATCAGTTCAAAGTTATTCAGGCAATGCTTAGACAAACTAAATGAACTATGACAAAACAACAAATTTACCCTCTTATGGGTTCCAGGGCATACGGGAATAGAAGGAAACGATGGACGTAGACAATCGAAGACACTCCTGGGAAACTATAACCAGAAGAGATCTTTCAGCTGTCTAAATTTCAGTAAAAACAACCTTCGTAATAAGAAGAAAATAAGAAAATTAACCGGGGACTGTCGATTAAGAGGACACATGAAGAAACTAGGTTGAGGACGAAACCTCAATACACATACTCTCAGAATGCATTGCAATACGTAATTCTAGGGTCAAAAACTACGAAATAGAAAAGAAAGATCTACCTAACTTAAAGCCCAACGATATTCTAAAATTTCTAAGAAAGATAGGAATAGGCTTTATGAAAAATTCTGCTGTTGTTTTAAACAAATGTGTCGACATTAATGTGGTAATTCTTGGTTTTACTTTTGTTGGTGTAGCTTTACATATCTGTTAGAGATGAGACAAAAAGAACAAACAATATATAGACGTACTTCGACCGAAGAAAGTGTCACTTTATAAGAATGAAATGGTACCTAGGAGTCGATAACTGTGACTTTTTTATCGCGCTTTACAGATCGTTTATCACATGTCTTAAATATGGCCGTAGTCAATTTATGGTAAGAATACAGAAGAACTGCTAAATATCTTGGCGTACCCAGTAAACATGTCCTAGATCTAATACACTAAAGACAAAATTTGACTGAGGTCCTAATATTATTTGGAAAAATGCCTGTAAAAAATCGAAACAGACCGACATCTTTGGGTTCAACGAGCACTTCTCTCAATGGTCCTCTGACTACCTCGGCACAAGTAAACAATTAAGACCTGTAACAGATAACCGTTTTGATAATTTGGGCGATTTCGTGAGAAAATAGGACGGTCCAAAGAAGTTCACTGCAAAATCCGGACCCATATACGGTGCAAAAAATGTAACATATTCCTTTGCTTTAGTAGGGACAAAAACTCTTTTCATTTATTTTATACAAAATAAATAAGATGGAGATCTGTTGAGTTTTTTATATATGTTTATGTTTAAATCCTTCCTTAGTCATGATGTTCATCACAGTGTACATGTCTGACCTGGAATACCCAATACACACATGCACTAAAGTTTAAATTAATCTTTGTCTCTGCGACAGAGAATTGGTAACTACCTCTCAACATTTGGTCAGTAGGTATTGGTTCAGAAAAAAAATTGGGAAAAATAAAATAATGTCACATACGATGATAGGGTAGTTTTATATTTCAATGTATTATTGTTTATTGTAATCATCCAGGTCAAAATCAGTACGTTAGATTTTAAGGCGACCTTAGATAGTTTAATTCTATTCTCACGTAGTAGATTAGTTAAGATTATTGTATTTAGTTTGTTATTCATATTTTAATTATTCATTGTTTTTGCTTGTTTTTTTTTTAATATATTTGTTGTTTGTTTCCTGTTGTTTATCTTATCTTCCCTTTGGTTAATTTTCTACCTTCAGCAGGATACCTACCAGGTGGGTAGATAACCACGACCTGGGTTGGAAGTGCCTTCAGTAAAGCTACTCCTCATCCTAAAACATTATGGCACATTCTCAATTCCCCCGGGCGTGACAATAATAGCATGGTAAAATTTAAATATTGTCTCGAAAAACAGCTTTAATAGTTGGTCATCAATGGTCAAACGATTACAACAATTGGCAAGCTTTTAAATTGTGTAAATTTTCAAGGACAGTCAAAAACTCTTAGCTCCCCAAATTCGAAAAATAAGTCTCTGCGACAGAAAATTTCATTCGAAACAACCTAAAATTAATTGGTCAGTACCTCCCAACGTTTGGTCAGCATTGGTTCAGGAAAAAAAAAGAATTGGACAAAATATAGAAAATAAAATGATAGCACGGGAAAATTTTAATATTGCCTCAAAAACCAGCTTAAATCATTGGTCAAAAATTAATCATAAATCAATACGACAATTGAACCTCTGTTTATTAGCATTTCTGCCATGGACACCATTCCTTCTTCGAAGGAACAGAGAATATTTTGTTTTAAGAACTAACTATAATTTAGGCTAGTGATTTGATTTTTTAATCAAATAAACGATCGCAAACTGAGATTAAGTATCTAATATATTTTTTTATTTTAATTCTAATACTTATATGTATATAAATTTTAAATATTAGTATTGACTTGGCGAACTTCTTATCGTTTAACAATAATTAATGATTCTTTTTTCCTTATTCGTATTTTCCAATTTTTTTGGATTTTTGTTTTTTCGATTGATTTCCATGATTTTATTACAGTTTTTGTCGATTTTATTATATTTTTTGTCTATTTGCAGGTTTTTACTTATTTCGTCATATTTTGTAATTCTAACGCTTTTTGTTAGTTTTTTTTCTTTTCGTCTTTTTTTTTTAATTTTTATTCCTTTTTTGATTTTTACATTTTTCCAGTTTTATCTGTTTTCATAGTTTTCTGTTTTTTTTTCTTTATTTTACGATTTTTCTCCTTTTTTTTTAATACCTTCTGGTTTTTTTAATTCACCCAATATTTTTTTATGATTTTTTACAGTTTTTTTAACCATTTTCAACAATTTTCCAAGATTGTAAAGTATTTCTTATAATTTTCAACAAATTTTTACGTTTTTTAACATTTTTGTACGATTTTCGACATTTTATCACCTTTTTCAAAAAATTTTTAAGATGCCAATTTTTTATGATTTTAAACAACTTTTCACGAATTTCTATATATTTTTTTTACAATTATTAACATTATATCAGAATTTTCAGATATTTTTCGTAATTTTTAGCAAATTTTTAATATTATTAACGATTCTCACAAATTTAAACGTTTTCTTCAAAATTTCCAACAATTTTCTTGGATTTTTAGGATTTTTTATGATTTTTAGGATGTTTTATGATTTTTAGGATTCTTTATGATTTTTAGGATTTATTATGATTTTTTATAGTTTTTAACCATTTTTATCAATTATTCAAGTTTATCAAAAATTTATTACAATTATTCACGTTTTTCAAAATTGTTTCTGATCTTTTACTATTTTCAAAATTTTTTCAAGATTTTCACGATTTTCAATAATTTTTAGGACTTTTAACAAATTTTTTTACGGTTTTATTAGTAGGAGTCCGCCTTATTATATTTTCACAGACAAAAATGAGTGATTTTTAAATATTATCCCTTCAAAGTTTCAACCCCCTATTTGGACCCTTAGGGGTGGATTCTAATAAGCAATGAAATATTTTTAAAAGTCTGAATTTCAATTTTTATAAACATCGGTGGTGATTTAAAGATTTTTCTATACAAATATTTAAACCTTATTTCACCCCTTCAGCGTTAAAATTTTTCAAAATCCCTTCTTAGTGAGTGTTCACATTATGAAATTTACCATCAGCGGTTACGGCTGTGAGTACGTCTATACTTTAGTTAGTAAAAATGTTTTTTGGATTAACAGCATAATTCCTTTTTACTAACATTTATCTTTCCAGCAAATATTACTATCTAATCTATATATTGTTATGGTATCACTGTGTCTATTATGTAAATGAGATATCTTACTGTAAAGTGTGACGACATAGACCAGTGACTATTTTTTTTGATAATTTAGATAAATAGGAGATGAAATGTTATAGAAACGGTTATTGATTTTTTATTTGATTTATAATTTGAATTTGAAGTATTGAAAGTTAAAGTTAATATAAAGTTTGAATTGAATAAATATTTCTTTAAATTAAATAAAGAAAAATGATATAAAGAAGAATATTATTAGAATCCAGACCCAACAGCCGGAGCCAAAGAAATCATATTCAATATATAATAATATATATATAAAAGGAGATGTTTGTATGTATGAAATCGATGAACTCAAAAACAACTGTACCGAATATTATGAAAAGGGGGAAAATTAATGGGCATGTACGCAAAAAGGATCATAGGGTCACGAATAGGGAATGGTAACCGCAGACATGCATGTTTCTGGCTCGTTAGCCGTCATCAGTGCGGCATAACCAAGTAAGGTATTGCACTTGGCCAGTAAAAGTGTTGAGTACTTGGGAGCAAAGGATGGTAGGGAAACATGTATTAAAAAACGAAAAACACAAACAACGAAACTCACACAAGAGTCCTATCGCCATTTGTGGCTTCGGCCAGCTGTGCCCACATTTCGGGGCTACGAACAGCGTCGCCGCGTTGGCGAAAGGGACTCATTGTGTTTGAGCCGTTCCAAGCCCAGGATGTAAAACAAAAAATGATCATTTACAAACAAACCTCCATACTAAAAATAACAAAGTTTTACGGTGTAAATGTATATATTTTTATGTATTTTAATAGTGATGTACCTTAATTTTAAAATTTTATTAGTGTAATGTTGTCAACCGGAATTCGTCGCTTCTTTTATAACCTCACGATTAATGTCCTGAAGAAGAATTGAATAAATTCGAAAGCTTGACTGAAATCAAAGAGTTTTCTTTACTTACCTTGGCCAAACGTTGACTGCAACTCCACGATTGACTTCACGTTATATATATATATATATATATATATTGTTATGATCTCTATACTCATATAATTGTATTCTTGTGACTCTTCAAGGTTGGGTTCTTCGATAATATTAAACTAAAAAGTCCATCTCAATTTTAACATCATTTAATATATAAATATATTAATTCTTTACAACATTTTAAAAAACAATATAACATTCATCATTTATCCTGTCATAAACTTAACACTAATTAATTTTAAATGAAATTTTGCCCTCTTTTCCTAAAATCCCCGAATAACTATTTCTAATATACCTCTATTACCAGCTGATAACAAATTATACCAGAAATACTTATCTTTATAAACTATGCTTATTTTATTTTGAAAATCCAATCTATGCAAATATCCAATTAATCTTCTCTATATATATCCATTTTATTCCATATTTAACTCTACCATATAGTTATTATAACATTCTATTCATACATTAATCTTCTTTTATAATTTTTATATTTATATTCATTAACATTCAGTATTTATCTTCATTTTCAATTTCTATTATTATTATATTTACTTTATAATGGTTTTTAAATTTTTAAAATTCTATATAATTTCCTAAACTTTTTCTCTAACTTTACTCTCCAAAATTCTATGACATTCTATCAATAATCTTTTTTTTTATCCCCCTAGAAACCTCGCAACCCAAATTTTTTTTTTTTATTTATGATTCCTTGATAATTTGCATAAATTGATTATTCAATTCTAATATCTAGTTAGTCTTAATTACACTTATATTACATATAAAGACCAACTATTGAATACCATAACAATTTCCCAAATTTAAAATTTTATAAATTTTAGAAAAAAAATTTTAATAATTTAAAATTTAAAGTATATAACAATTAACATATTAACACAAATTCTGAATACTCTAAGTTTCTTCAAAATACCTATATAGGCTTTCAATATTAAATACTCCTCTAACATTTCTTGTTATCGGATCTTCAACAATATAACTATTAACACCTTCCTCATTTACTATTCTATATGGTCCTTCAAATATAGCTTTTAATTTCCCTGATTCATTTTTCTTTAAATTTCCACTTATATATGCTTTTATTATTACCAAATCTCCTTTCTTAAACCTTACAGGATATTTCACTTTTTTCTTAATTTTTTTATAATATTTTTCCCACACATCCATTAACCTTTTTCTTACTTTTTCTATAATTTCATCATATTTTTTTCTTTCTTCTTCTTCTTCCCAATTTCGTTTTGGTTTTTGACCTAACATTAAATATGTTGGTGTTTCTTCTGTTATTACATTTGGAATATCATTGATATACATTTCTACTTTATTAATATAATTTTCCCATTCTTTATGTTTCTTTCCATTTAAACTTATTCGTAAAAATTTTATCACTTCTTTAATATATCTTTCTGCAGGATTTGCTGCAGGATGTCTTATACTAATACAATTCTTTTTGATTCCTTTCCTTTCTAAAAATTTTTCTAAATTCTGTCCTTGAAAATACGTTGCATTATCCATTACACATGTCCTTGGTTTACCTATTTCTTCTATAAATTTTTGTAAACAATTTTTAATACTTTTATAATTTGTCCTTCTACATGGGTATAATTTTATAAATTTTGTAAAAACATCAACAATTACCAATATATGTTTATTATTATTTTTACTTCTTATTAGATTACTAATGAAATCTATTGCTATTATTTCCAATTTTTCCATTGCTGTAACACTTTTCCCAATATTTTTATTCACTTTATTCTTATTTTTATTCAATTGACATATCTTACATGTTCTTGTTATTCCTTTTGCTATCTCTTGATCTTTTTTCATGATAAAATTTTCTCTAAATAATAACCATAATTTTCTTGAACCTATATGTCCATATGTTACATGTAAATTTTTTAATATTTGTTTTCCTAAATAACTCTCAATTACATAAACTTCTTCATTTCCTATTTCCTTTATATAATATCCATCTTTAATTAAAGTATTCTGTTTTTCTTTTTCTGTTAAATTTTGTTGACTTCTTATTATTTCTTCTTCCGAAAACATACCTTCATCTTCTATTAATTTGTTCATTCCAATTTGTATTATTCTTCCTTTATCCTTATTTTCACTACTTTCTCTTGATAATGTATCTGCAATAATATTTTCCTTTCCTGATAAATATCTAATTTCAAAATCATATTCTTGTAATAATAAACTCCATCGATATATCCTATTATTATTAAATCGATTGACCATTACATTCTTCAAAGCCATGTGATCGGTTTCAATTATAAATTTTTTTCCAATTAAATAAAATCGACATTTTTGCACACAAAAAACTATACTCGCAAATTCCAATTCTGATACACTATAATTTCTTTCATACATTTTTGTGACTCTAGACATAAAACATATTGGTACTTCTATTCCATTTTGTACTTGTATTAAAACCCCTGCTAACTTATTAATTGATGCATCTGTTCTTAATATAAAATCTAATTCATAATTTGGATGATATACCTTCAAATTATTAGTAAACATTTTTTTTAAATCATTGAATGCTTGTTCTCTTTCTTCATTCCAGTTCCATTTTACATTTTTCTTTAATAATTCTACTAATGGAATCTGTTTTTCTGATAGATTTGGTATTAACTTTTTATAATAATTCATCATTCCCAAAAATCCCCTTATTTGCTTTAAACTTTTTGGTTTCTCAAATTTTAAAATTTTATCTACTCTTTCCGTATCCATCTCTACTCCATTTTTATTAATTTTAAATCCTAAATATATCACTTCTTTTAAGAAAAATTGACATTTTTCTTTATTTACTTTCAATCCCGCTAAATCAAATTCTTTTAACACAATATTTAAGTGTTTTTTATGTTCTTCTTCACTTTTTGAATAAATTAATATATCATCTACATAATGAACAACAAAATTTTCATATTTGTTTAAAATTTTATGTAATGCTTTAACCAAAGCTGCACATGCACTTTGTATACCGAATGGTACTACTTTAAATTGATATACTACACCATCAATACTAAAACCAGTATATTTCCTACTACTTTTATGTAGAGGTATTAACCAAAAACTATGTTTTAAATCTATTTTACTAAAAATTTCAATTCCTGTTATTCTACCAAATATTGCTTCAATATGCATAGGTTTCTCATATTGTGGTATTGAAAATTTGTTAATATTTCTAGCATCTAGACATAACCTTAACTCTCCATTCCCTTTTTTCACAACTACAATTGGATTAATGAAAGATGTATCACTTCTCTCAATTATATTATTTTCTAGCATTTTATCTATTTCTATAGCTACTTGTTTTCTATATTGATATGGAATTGGATAAGTTTTAACTCGAAAATTTTCTATATTCTTTACTTCAAATCTGTGAGTATATTCTTTGGCAGTATTATTCTCTAATGTAATTAAATTTTGATATTTTTTAAATAACAAATTAATTTCATCTTTATATTTATCATCACTTTTTATATCTTCTCCTTCTTTCATCATTTCCCCATTAATTCTTAGTTCATTTATATGTATTATCTCCTCATTATTGTTTATTTTATTTAATTTGATTTGTTCTTCTTTCAATTTTATCCAACCTTCTTCATAATTAATAATAACATTCATTCTTTCTAATTCATCAGTACCTAATATTATATCATACTCCATATTTCCTATAATCAAACCTTGTATTTTATATATACTATTTCCAATTTTAATAATAATATTTATAGTCTTATTAATTTCCCCTAATTTTTTTCCATTAGCACCTATTAACTTAATTCTTGGAATTTTAATCATTTCTTCTAATTTATTATCCTCAATAATTTTTTCATTTATCAATGTTGCTTCTGATCCGGTATCTATTAAAATTCTAATTTTCTTATTTTCTAAATTTCCTTCAACAACTACTAATCCAATTTTATCTTCTAATTTATTATTATTTTCTTCTAATTTTATAAATTCACTAGGATGTATATAACAACATTTAACATTAAAATTTTGTAGGTGCTTATTTAAAAATTTTCTTGTTCTGGTTCTACCCTAACATTTTCTACATTTTCTTCTATTTCTCTACTTTGCATATTAATTTGATTTATTCTTCTAGGTACATTATTGTTTCCATTTCTATCTTCTCGATTATTATTATTATTATTATGAATTTCATTTATATTTCTATATCTTGATCTTTCATATCTTCCATTATTTACATTTTGAAAACCATTTTCATTTCTGTTATTTCCATTTCTTATATTATTATTATTATCCATATTATTTCCATTTCTATATGTATTTCCGTTTATACTATTTCCATTTTCTCTCCCATTATATCCATAATTATAATTTCCATTGTTTCTATTACGCATTTCTTCTCTTACTCTATTATATCCATTTCTGTTTTGATAATTTCTAAATCTATCATTTTCATAATTTTGTGATCTATTTTCATTAATCTTTAAATTTCTTTCAACTCGATTTAAATACTCAATCAATTGTTCTTTTTTTTTAATATTTTGTATAACTATTGTTTCAGAAACTGTTATATCATAATGTCTAGAAATATATAAAATTATTTCCTCTTCTCTCATAGGAGGTTCCAAATATTGGGCAACATTATATAATTGTAACGCATAATTAGTTAAATTATTCCCTAATCTATAATTGAATTTTCCGAAATATAATTTTTCCCTACTCACCCCTTGTTTTGATTCACCCCAGAAATATTTAAGAAATTCCCTTTCAAAATCATTAAAGGTTAATATTTCATTTTCCTGTGTTGCATACCATAATGCAGCATTATCTTTCAAAGAACTTCTTATAATTTCTTTCCAATCTCTTTTGTTCCTAGTCTTAGTTTTAATCATATTCATATACGTGCATGGATGTAATATACTGATATTCCCTGTAAATTTTACTGCTCCTTCTCCTCCATGTATTATCATATAGGAACCATCCTCAGTTCTTTCATTTTGCATTTCTTGTAATTTTTTTGTTTCATCTTCAAATTTCTTTGCTACTTCCATTACATTCCTTTCCATAGTTTGTAGTATTCTTTCATTTTCTTTCTTATTTTCATTTTTCTGCTCCTTCACAATTTTTTCTATATTATTAATCTTCTCCTGGTGTATATTACCCATTTCCTCCATCGCCTTAATTCCATCTTTCAATTGATCGACTTCTTTTTGTATTTTGATATTTTCTTCTTTAATAATATTTTTCATTTCATCTTTAAATGTTTCCATATTCTTGTTCATATCTTTTATTTCTTTTTTCATAGAATCCATTTTTCTATTATTTTCATCAAATTTATTTTCCAAAAATTTAAACATTTTCTCCATCTCTGTTTCTTGATGTGGTTTTGAACTAGTCGCATCTCCTATCACATCAGCTTGTACCACTTGAAACATTGTTTTTTCTTTTCCTTCCGACGATCCATCATTACTTTCTGTTTCATGCATATTTTCATTAGATTCCTGTATTCCATCTTCTCTCCTTCTATTTCTTCTATTTTGTCTTCTATTCATTTTATTCAAATCTTTTAATTATTTTATATATTTATTTAATTTATAATGTTAACTTATTATATTACTTTATTATATTTATTCGATTTGTATTTAGTTTTAAAATTTTCAAAATTTTATGGTCTTTATATATAAATATAAATATACTTAAAACTCTCACCTAATCCTCTTATTTCTATTATAATGTATTTATGTTTTATTTCAATTCTTCACTGTTCTAATTTTCTAATCACTTCAATTGTCTATATCACCCTCTCAATTTCAATATACTGTTCTATTTTAAACTGGATTCTTGTTTTATTCACGCCACACGTTGGCTCGCCATAATTGTTATGATCTCTATACTCATATAATTGTATTCTTGTGACTCTTCAAGGTTGGGTTCTTCGATAATATTAAACTAAAAAGTCCATCTCAATTTTAACATCATTTAATATATAAATATATTAATTCTTTACAACATTTTAAAAAACAATATAACATTCATCATTTATCCTGTCATAAACTTAACACTAATTAATTTTAAATGAAATTTTGCCCTCTTTTCCTAAAATCCCCGAATAACTATTTCTAATATACCTCTATTACCAGCTGATAACAAATTATACCAGAAATACTTATCTTTATAAACTATGCTTATTTTATTTTGAAAATCCAATCTATGCAAATATCCAATTAATCTTCTCTATATATATCCATTTTATTCCATATTTAACTCTACCATATAGTTATTATAACATTCTATTCATACATTAATCTTCTTTTATAATTTTTATATTTATATTCATTAACATTCAGTATTTATCTTCATTTTCAATTTCTATTATTATTATATTTACTTTATAATGGTTTTTAAATTTTTAAAATTCTATATAATTTCCTAAACTTTTTCTCTGACTTTACTCTCCAAAATTCTATGACATTCTATCAATAATCTTTTTTTTTATCCCCCTAGAAACCTCGCAACCCAAATTTTTTTTTTTTATTTATGATTCCTTGATAATTTGCATAAATTGATTATTCAATTCTAATATCTAGTTAGTCTTAATTACACTTATATTACATATAAAGACCAACTATTGAATACCATAACAATATGTGTGTATTTTTCCACGGAGAAGGTTTATATGATATGCTCATTGATGCCACTTGCCACGAGGTGGCGCTGCAGAGTAGCAACTTCTGCCCTGTTCAACCGATTTTCATGAAAATTGGTATGTATATGTATTTTTTCACTGAGAAAACGAATATGCTATGCACATTGATGTAACTCGCCACCAGGCGGCGCTGCAACGTATCGCCTAATCTATATATATAAAAAAGGATGTTTTTATGTACGAAATCGATGAACTCAAAAACTACTAGACCGATTATTATGAAAATTGGTATATATATATATATATGTATTTTTCCACGGAAAAGGTTCATATGCTATGCCCATTGATGTAACTCGCCACCAGGGGGCGCTGCAGAGTAGCAACTTCTGGCCCGTTCAACCGATTGTCATGAAAATTGGTATGTTTATGTATTTTTTCACAGAGAAAACGAATATGCTATGCCCATTGATGCCACTCGCCACCAGGTGGCGCTGCAGAGTAGCAACTTCTGAACCGTTCAACCGATTGTCATGAAAATTGGTATGTGTATGTATTTTGCACGGAGAAGGTTTATATGTTATGCTCATTAATGCCACTTGCCACCAGGTGGCGCTTTCTGTCCCGTTTAACCGATTGTCATGAAAATTGGTATGTATATGTATTTTTCCAAGAAGAAGGTTTGCATAATATGCTCATTGATGCCACTCGCCAGCGGGCGGCACTGCAGATTAGCAACTTCTGCCCCGTTTAACCGATTGTCATGAAAATTGGTATGCATATGTATTTTTCCACGGAGAAGGTTTGAGGTGGCGCTGCAGAGTAACAACTTCTGCCCTGTTCAACCGATTGTCGTGAAAATCAGTAGGATGCTGTATTTTTAATGGTTAATATAAATATGATATTTGTATTAATGGAAGTTACCACCAGATGGCGCTTCCATTAAACGAGCAACCATTACTTATTTGATTACTTTAATCACGCCACCGTAAGGTGGTGCAGTTAATATCACATATATTTAAACGAGCAATCCTTACTTAAGTATTGTGACGCCACCGGAAGGTGGCGCAGTTAATATCACTTATATTTAAACGAGAAATTCTTACTAAATTAAGTATTGTTATGCATCTAATATATTTTATCGATAAACTACAAAATATAACGAAAAAAAAATAGTATAAACTTGATAACTAACGAGAAAATATGATGAAAACGATAAAATCAAAATAAATTGAAGAAACGAAAAATGGAAGAATGACGTAAATGACTTGTGGTACGAAGTCCGCCGGGTCAGCTAGTTATATACATTCTTAAGAACTTTTAAAGTTACAAATCTGACAGTTGCTTGAATTAAATTAACATTTTATGCACATAATTTGTGATCTTTTCCACTTTAAAAAATTTATTATCAAGTGTTTTAGTTCAGTTTAGGTAAATTTTTTAAGAGAAGGAAATTAAAAAATAAATCAGTAGGAAACAAAAAATAATATAATTAATTCAGTTACGTGTTGGAGGAGTAACTAACATAATAAAACTTAAAAACAAATACATAAGAAAATACATATATACCTACACCGTTCTAGTAGGCATTTAAATTAGTTGGAATAATACAGACACACCACAATTGTAAATAAGTTTTCGGAATATTTCTGATGGAGCTCACGTTGACCGTGAACATATTGTATTTATCTGAATATTTCTTTTGATTTTGTTTATGCTGCTTCGCCTTCTCCTTCTTCTTTCTCGGCGGCAGTCAAAAGGGTGATAAGAGCTTGGGTGTCGATTCTGTTGTTATCATCGATTTCCATGGCATCGAAGGCATCATCAACTTCTTTAGCGGAGAATTTGTCACCCCAGGTCATAAGTGCGTGACGGAATCTGTAATTTAATGTGTTATAACTTATTTTCAATTAAATAATTAGAGAATAAAATACCTGTCACCATCAATGGTACCATTCTCATCAAAAGATTTGAATGCAGCGACAACGACTTCATCGTCATCGGTACCACCAGAGTCAGCCATACGGGTACCGAACAAGCCCAACAATTGGGTGAAGTTGATTGGTCCAGGTGCTTCGTTGATCATCTCATCGAGTTCTTTTTCACTTGAGAGTTTACCGACGGCATCGAAGGTGGCTCTTAAGTCACTCTTAGTGATAATACCTGAAATTGTTTATTAAAATGTTACTAAGTCAATATTGCGTTGTATTGAATTATGTAGGTATACAAAAATCGTCCATTGTTCATAAAAACATGATAATTATAAAAAAAGTAAAATTTACATCATATCTACAATTAATAACAGTTGGTTGAAAAATTTTGAAAGCGACAACTATTCACCAGTAAAGGAAGCAAAACTTATACTCTATTTTATTGAAGTTTATCAGCAACAGAAATTCATACAAAAATAATAAAAGTTTTAAAGGAATCTGCTCCTTCATTTGCAACGGTGCATCGATGGGTTTTAGAAGTAGAAGACGTTTAAAAAGTGCAACACCATCAGAAATCATTGAGAAAATCTATAATATTGTTTGTAAGGATCCAAGTTTGACTAAGCGTAAAATTGTTCATAACATAGGAATCCTAGATTAACAAATACTTTATATTTTACACGAAGAATTAGCTGTTCGGAAAGTTAGTTCCACATTCGTTAACAATTTAACAACAACTGAATCTAAAAACGTAATTTGCAGCCTTTTAAGCAGAATAAAATCGTTTTTGGGCGTCGTTTTATAACCATCCTGATCATAAACCGAAACAAGAACGTTTACAGTAGACTGAAGCTGGTTCTTCAGCTCCAAAATAGGTAAAATCAGAACGATCGACAAAAGAGGTTATGGCATCAGTTTTTTAGGATGTAAAAGAGGTTTTTTTAATTGATTATTTCAAAAAATGGAAAATTGCAACTTATTAGACCAGATGGATAAAAAAATTCGTAAAAAAAGACCCGCTTTACAGAAGAAAACAATCAGTTTTCATCAATACAATGCACGTGTTCACACGAGTTTGTTCACGATAGTTAAATTGAACGACTAGCTTGAACACCCATTGTATTAACCAGATTTGGCTCTCTCCGACTATTACCTTTTTAGAAACTTAAAACAATTCCTTCGTGGAAATCAATTTTCTTCGAATAAACAAGATATTGCAGCCATAGAACAATATTTAGCAGCGCTTCCGTAAAATGATTACAGAGATGGTATAAAATTACTGGAGGATTATTGGAATAAACGTGTTCAAGCTGAGGGAGATTATATTAAATAAGAAAACCAATTTCATTAAAAAATGTACAATCTTTCAATTTTGCTGCCAAACTTTTTATCCAATTTGTGTCTTTAGCATGTTTGTATATTGAAACAATTTTCTAAAATTACTAGAAATTGATCAATAAAAATTATTAGACTGATAGCAAAAAAATCGATAAATAATAATTCTCTTCTCTAATCTTAGCCTTACCATCTTTGTCGTGGTCCATAAGTTGGAAAGCTTCTTTGAACTCAGCTACTTGAGCCTGGGAGAACATGGAGAAAACATTGGAACCAGACCTCTTGGCTTTCTTGGAGGAGCTTTTAGATGATGACCTAGTTTCAGCTGCTGGGGCAGCTGGAGCGTCTCCTTCTTCCTTCTTCTTCTTCTTAATTTTTTTTTCTTTATCGGCCTGTAACATTAATAATATATTATATATACACAAAGTAACTAATTATAGGATTTACAATTCAAATCATTCACTGTGCAACGAAAATTTCTTTAATTTACAATAAAACAATTCCTGAACTAACTATTCTAGATAAAAAAACAAATTAGTAGCAAAATTAAGACCGTTTTTTGTTTATATGAAAGAATAGATAAATTACCGAAGAGATTTAAGTTCTTAAGTTATTTTCTGACGTTAAACTACCAGTTAAAATTTGAATTCTGGCTACTTGATACAGTATGTAAAACTACTACTGCGTATGGAAAAAAATTTGTTATAGTAAATTTTAATAACTTCCTTTAGACCGTAATTGTAAAATGTTCTAAATTTGATTTATTGAAACAGTTGGCATCCTTAAAAATATAAAAATACACTTCTGCAAAAAATAGAAAAAAAAAACTGTGTCATATGCAACTTTATTTTATGCTGTAAAGAATTAATGGGAGAAAGATTGTTAAGTTTTTGTATAAGCTGATAAATGATGGTATATTAAAGGATTCTAAATTTGTATAAAACAATAGCTGAAAAATAAAAAAGGTACAACAACCGTATATAAACAAGAATAGTAGGATCACTTTGCCCGCCACCTTTGAAGTTCTTTGTCCAATATTTCGCTCCGGTTTGCCGACGAAGTTTTATGAGATTTGGTGAGCAGCAGAGCACCGATTTTTCGGTAGATCTTCTGATTTAGGAAGTAATCTACCGATTTAGGAAGTAATCTACCGATATACCGTTATAATGTTCTTTCATAATTATATAACTTTTTTGTAACTTAATTTAAACTTACCTTTTTCATTAAATAAATAAATTTAAGCACATTTGTAATCTCGATAAGATTGTCTATTTTATAAAAAAACCGACTCTCGTAATATCAAGTTGATAGTGATTTGTTTTTTTAAGAAAAATCGCTGTATCTTAGTTGTTTATTATAACTGCAAAATTTAAAGGATTGTTAATCTTGATAAGATTATTTACCATATACAAAAAAAAAATGCAACTTCATTCATTCATTTTCAAAAAAGTTGATGGTGTTTTTTTTTTAATTAAAATTGCTGTATCTCGGTTATGTATAATGATAATTGCAAAATTCAAAAATATTTGTAATCTGGAAGATTGTCTATTATATAAAACAAACCGAAATTTGCTATCTCAATTTTTAAAAGAGTTGATATTATTTTGTTTTTCAAGCAAAATCGCTGTATCTTGGTGCAGGCCGAAATGCGAACTGATAGCTTCAGCGGCATTGTACCAGTTTTAGCGAGAGTGATATACTACTATTCTTGGTGGCAATACGGTTCTCATGAAGAAAATAGGTTTAGTATACAAAAGCTGAGTTCTCATATTATTTCTAGCAAGCTTCCACATACCATTTACAGGCAGTTTCAGAACGTCAGTAAAACTAGTTAAGTTCTCGTTTTTTTTTATCGTCCTGATAGATCCATTTGTTTAATAATATGACAATTCGAAAATTATTTATTACTAGCCGCCGCGCGCGACTTTATCCGCGTGACTTTTAGTTTTTTGCCACCGAATTTCATACAAATTTTCAACCCCTATTTTGAATACTTAGGAGTGAAATTTAAAAAAGTCATTTCTTAGTACACCACTACGTAATAAAAAAAAAATATTCTCGAATTTTCAAGTCTCTACGCGTCTATCGACACTGTCATGTCGGCCAGCAGCAGCGTGCTACCGCCTTACCGCTCCACACACCCCGCACATTAAAGCGCGAGTGGTATTAGACTATGATTATTTTAAAACTATAAAAACGTGCATGCTGTATGCATGCAAAATTTCAGCCTGATCGGTTTGAAATTCACAAAGTTTCATACAAACTTTCGTCCCCTATTTTATCCCTTAGGGGTGGAATTTGACAAAATACTTTCTTAAGAGATACCTACGTCATAGTAGCTATATGTATGCAAAATCTCAGCCCGATCAGTTTAAAATTGACAAACTTTTATACAAACTTTCATCGCCTATTTTATTCTCTTACGGGTGGAATTAATCAAAATCCTTTTTTAGGGGATGCCTACGTCATGATAGCTATATGCATGCAAAATTTATTCAAAATTTCATCCCCTATTTTATCCCCCTAGGGGTGGAATTAATCAAAATCCTTTTTTAGGGGATGCCTACGTCATAGTAGCTATATGCATGCAAAATCTCAGCCCGATCGGTTTAAAATTGACAAAGTTTCATACAAACTTTTATCGCCCATTTTACCCCCGTAGGGGTGGAATTTATCAAAATTCTTTTTTAGGAGATGCCTACATTATAGAAGCTATTATTCACGCAAAATCTCAGCCCGATCGGTTTAAAATTGACAAAGTTTCATACAAACTTTCATCCCCTATTTTATCCTCTTGGGGGTGGAATTAATCAAAATCCTTTCTTAGCAGATGCCCACTTTATAACATCTACCTGCATGCCAAATTTCAGCCTGATCCGTCCAGTGGTTTGGGCTGTGCGTTGATAGATCACTATGTGAGTCAGTCAGTCACCTTTGAGTTTTATATACAGGGTGTCTCATTATATTCTGACTGTTTTTAAAAGCTTATACCTTCGAAACTGTTGTAGATAATAAGATGCGGTTTTCACAGTTAGGTTTATAATTATCTTAAGTTTTGTTGTGACACCTTTATATAAAAATGGCCTAATTCCGGCTTACCTGATAGAAAAATGGCGTATTTTCAGAATACAGTAGATGTAATTTTTTAATTTTAACTTCCCTTTCTGTGCACCGATTTTAAACTTTAAGGTATTGTTATAAAGTAAAAATATGCATCTTTTAGGAAATTGCTAAATATACAGGGTCTCCCATTTAAAAAATTACATCTACTGTTTTCCGAAAATACGCCACTTTTCTAGCGGCTAAACCGGAAGTAGGCCATTTATATAAATGTGTCACAACAAAACTTACGGTAGTTTTAAACCTAACTGTAAAAACCGCATCGTATGATCTAGTACCGTTACGAAGATATAAGCTCTTAAAAACAGTCAGAATATAATGAGACACCCTGTATATAGATAAATGAAAATTTCTACGTTACAGAAAGAAACTATTTTTTTATTAATACAAGAGCTGTTCCACATTTAAACAGAAATATTAAAAGGTAAACTGGGTAAAATATAAATTGTCTAAAAATTGACAATCTATTAAATGATCCATATTTTCTAAGTTTTTTTCTAAAAATTAATATGGCCAACATCTAAGTCTTGGACGATAAAAGACTGGTGCAAAATTGTTTTTAGTGACGAAACAAAATTTGATATTTCGGTAGAAGACTGCAGAAGTAGAATAATACGCAAGAAAGCGGAAGCATTCAAAGCGAATTAACTAAAAAGGACTAAAATTTTCCAAGTGTGTCAGAATTTGGGGCTGCTTGTAAGGAAGGAAAAGGTGTGAAAACATGGAAATAATAGATGGAACGATTAATACAGCTAACTATCAAGATATTCTTGAAAACAGTGTCATTCCCAGTTTAAAGAAGCTGTTTCCTGATGGAAATTTCATTTTTTAACAGGATAGAACTGCGAAATCAACCAAACAATCACAATGTAAAAGTCCTATCTTGACCTTCAATATAATTGAGACGTTGCGGCATCGCATGAAAAGTTACTTGAGGAAGAATCTCCAGAGAACAAAAAAATGATTTACCGGCAAAACCCAGGAATATATAAGGTTCAATTGCACGAAATTACTGTATGTGTTTGCTAAAAACAATGCCTAATAGTCCGAACTGATAATCCGAACTTTAAGTTGTCAACAAAATTTGTTCATTCTTTACTTTCTTTAAAATGTGTGATCGTTAATTAATTAAAAAAATCTTTTTTAATAATTAATTGTTTTACACAAAAAGTTTAAAAAAAACAGTAAATATTGATAAAAAAATTAATCATTCCAACATAATGTTGTTAC
Organism: Altica lythri; assembly: GCA_964028335.1. Taxonomy (NCBI): domain Eukaryota; kingdom Metazoa; phylum Arthropoda; class Insecta; order Coleoptera; family Chrysomelidae; genus Altica; species Altica lythri. Next base: position 32,457,895 of record OZ034803.1, on the reverse strand, counting down.
GGCTCATATAAGGATTGAATGGTTTAAAAATAACTACTTCATCAATTAGTAACATGAACTCAATTCTGATCTATTTTTAGAGTTAATTCCAGATCGTTGTGTTTTTGGTAACCAGCCAATAAATAGAAAAAGATGACCTACTATACTGTTACCTACTTTTTTTCTATAAATAAAAATTCCTGAAGAAAATAATAGGAAACTGATATCAATTAAAGTTTTAAAGTTACTTGCCAAAGTATATTTTTATTTTTAAACATTTATATTACACAATATTGCCTTGTTTAAAACTGTTTTTGCAAAGTCAATCGTTTCTCAAGATGAATTAAAAGTTATACCTGAACAACAAATAGCATTGTTTTTAAATTAATTATATTGCTAAAACGTTCATTTTTGATGTTTTCTGATGCTATATAAATTGGAAGATATTATGAAGCTCGTTAAAAAACAAATCTATCCTACATACAAATAACTAATTGAAGAATCAATGAATAAAATTCAAATTTCGCTCATAACAGAAACTTTAAGGATTACTAATTGTTGCTAAATGTAAATGTAAATTCGACAGCGAATTTTTTTAATGGATAATAAAATGACCAAATTTAATTTACTAAAAAATGTTTAAAAGAATTTTTTTTATAATTTTTAAATATTTTGAATTATGATTCATTAACGACCAACGACTTGATTTAAGATAGAATAATATCACTGGATTAAAATCAAGAAAATAATAATACAAAAGATAGCTACTACAACTGTTACGCAATCACAAAAAAACAATTTTAAGGCACACAAAACATCACATATCACAAATACACTTTCACAAAGATCACAAATTTATGTGTAGGTAATGTAATAATTCCATTTATCCTAAATATGTATATTCTTCTTCTCCTCGAATATGAAACTTACCATTTTGTCTACGATGTTAAGTTCTCCAAGTAACACCCGCGACTGGGTGAGAGCCTTCTATTAGTTTCTTAAATAACTTGAGGCGTCGTGGCGTCGTGAGCTGGTTCGAGCGTCGCGACGTAGAACCGAATCAGTTAAGCTACATGCTTTTGCGCGCGCCTTATATAGCTTCTTCTCAGAATAGATCCTACTTGTTTTATTCTCTTCCAACTGGACTAGCGGTGAAACACTAGAGTGGAATTCGGAGTTTTTGGGTTTTGATCTGATTGATTTTATATTTGGTTTTTACCGGATACTTCCACATAGTAAAGGTGAATTCATTCAGATTTTTAAATTTCTAAATCGGACTCAACAAAGTAGTACTATAAATAAAAAAAAAATAAAGAAACAAAACTAGACTTACACAATCGTGTATTAAATACATATATATTTCTTTAAAACTATTGTGTTTAAATATTATAGGAATCCTATAAAAAAAATACTTGTTAAAAAAATCAAGTCTCACAACTCAGTTCTTCTTCCGTAAAAAGTTGTGAGATCCATGTTATACCAAGTCGGTTATTAATTTATATTCAGTCCGTACTTAAGGAACCTTCTGTTTTAAGTTTTTACGTAACTATAGCTGACCTAACAACATCTTATAGGGACCATATCAATATTAAAATCTTTAACATAAGAAAACAGAATATATCCTTTCAATAAAAAAGATATAAATCAGATCGATTAGTGCGATTGCCAAGTTTAAAACGTTAAAGATTTTTTATATTGATATGGTCACTATAAGATGTTGTTAGCTAACATAGTTACGTAGCAACTTTAAACAGAAGATCCATAAAGTAGGGACTGAATATAAATTAATAACCGACTTGGTATTACATGGATCTCACAACTTTTTATGGTAGAAGAACTGAGTAGCGAGTTTTTTTTGACAAGTATTGTTTTTAATGGGATCTCATTTCTTTTTGTATATAGCTCTCCTTTTTTGCTTTCCGATAACTTCTACTTCTCGTAAGTATACCAAAACTGCCGTGCCCCTAGATATGTGTACATCCAGATATCTGTACCTCAGAGGAAAAAGGTCGTAACTGCATTTTTATGAGAAATTGAGTTATTGGTTGTTTATATCAAAGTCCACTACAACTGAAAGGTAAATAGTTGTATCTTCGTTGAAAGGCGTACTACAGTATAGTTGTGTAGGTATAGAGTTAAACATTCGTAACTCCAGCAGTGTTTGTTTATTAATTATTGTTGATCATGGTTTCTTACAGTTTGAAAAAGAGGATCATTAAAGTTGAGGTGTTCAATCTTTTCTTCCTTATACCTTGGCAATTTCAGAAACTAAAGTCAAAAATCCCCTAAAAAACGGGACTCGGGCGGTTTTGTTACGCCTGATAAGCGAGGTAGAAACCCACCTCCTAACAAATCTCCAGAAATTGTTCGAGATAAAGTTTGTATACACATTCAGTCATTCCCTATCTAGCCGGATTTCACTGGAAGCATATGTTGAGGAGCTGATAATAACCTCAGTACCAACTTCTCACACGGTGGTTTGCTGTAATCCACAATCCGCTGGTTGTGGGTGGAATATAATCAAATTGATATTATTACACTATGCTTTATTATTATATACAATCTTTTACCACTATTACTATCACTTTGTTCTATACGGACTTGAATGCGAATGTCACTTTCACTACACTTTAAATTCTAATATTACAACAGTTTATGTGTCTGTGTTGCGGAATTGGTCAATTCTGAACATGTACTCGCAGCGAGACAGGAAGCGAGAGAGCTGAGAGAAGACGTTAAAAGCAACAAAAGAGCTAAAAGAATAATGTGCGATAAGAAAGATGAATACTGAGCGTTGAGAGAGCTTAGAGACTACCGAGCACCGAGAGAGCTAAGAGATTAGGTATTACCATTACCCAGCGAGAGAGTGATAAGAGAACTGAGTGTTGAGAGAGCTGAGAATACTACTCAGCGAGAGTGATGAGAATACTAAACTACGAGAGAACTTTGGGAGACTACCTAGCAGTGAGAGAGCTATGAGTGTACTACCGAGCAGAGAGAGAAAATAATGCTCAGCGAGAGAGTGGTGAGAACTGAGTAGTGAGAGAGCGGAGAATACTACTCAGCGAGAGAGTGATGAGAATACTAAACTCCGAGAGAACTTTAAGAGACTGCCGAGCAGCGAGAGAGCTATGTACGTGTACTACCGAGCAGAGAGAGAGAGAGAATAATGCTCAGCGAGAGAGTGGTGAGAACTGAGTAGTGAGAGAGCTGAGAATACTACTCAGCGAGAGAGTGATCAGAATACTAAACTCCGAGAGAACTTTAGGAGACTACCGATCAGCGAGAGAGCTATGTGTGTACCTACTACCGAGAAGAGAGAGAGAATAATGCTCAGCGAGAGAGTGGTGAGAACTGAGTAGTGAGAGAGCTTAGAATACTACTCAGCGAGAGATTGATGAGAATACTTAACTCCGAGAGAACTTTGGGAGACTAGGTACTGAGCAGCGAAAGAGCTATGTTTGTACTACCGAGCAGAGAGAGAGAAAATAATGCTCAGCTAGAGAGTGGTGAGAACTGAGTAGTGAGAGAGCTGAGAATACTACTCAGCAAGAGAGTGATAAGAATACTAAACTCCGAGAGAACTTTGGGAGACTACCGAGCAACGAGAGAGCTATGTGTGTATTACCTTCGGATATCGGGAATGAAAAAATTATAACTATAGTCGCAACAAGACGTCAAAAAAATTCTTAGAAAGTGAACCTAATATTATAAAATGTACAACTTGTATAAAAAAATATGCGAAGAAGAACACTTGTCCAAAAGCGAAGTGGTGATACTTCAGGTGTACCTACCGCACATTTTTCAACAATGAATTTAATCTAGGATTGAAGTTCCTTCAACTGATACTGGAGACCGGTGCGATACTTTGATAGTACGAGAGCCCACGACCAAAACCATGTCTCATAGCAATACGGCCAAAACCCTATGAAATCGTTAGATTATATGATTTTGAACCCGACTAGGTGTGCAGTAACGGTCGAAAGTGTAGCTACTGCGTGGGAGGCCATTTCTGCTGTGTCAAAAAAAAAGGCAGTCGGTATTATAGCAATACGTCTGATATCGATAATGTACATAGATTTTATAATTGTATTACGAAAAAGTTTGTTTTCAGACATTTTGCGCGTAGCATATAGCCTGAGCGCATTTTTGAAAATGTCAAAAAATTTAGCCGACCTGTATCATAGCAATACGGATAATTTTTTTTTTAACTTTTCGTATTGCTGCCAGGATTACCAAAAATCTGTTTTCAGACACTTTGAGTGTAGCATATACTCCCAAAAATGAAAAAAACGTTTCGGAGTCGCCCGGCAGACGCCTCAGCGCTTGTTACGCTCCTGCGGCGGGTACGGCTTTTCGTGTGTTACGCTCCTGCCCCTCTCTTACTATTATACAGCTCACTCGGCATTCCTTCAACTTCAATGGTACGGTTTCGGGTAAATTCTTTGTTAATTATCATCTAATAATCTAATAAAATTTGAATTAAAATGTACAGATCATTTAACGTTTTCATTTGATAAAAGTCTCGTTAATTGGTGGAATCGATTTAACTTAATTACGTGTGACTTTAGCACACTTCCGGTTTACTCGGGAATTTTTTTTTTCGAACTTCCACACGAGGATCGATAATCTCTTCCTTAACTGATCATGAATATTATCGATAAAAGAACGAGAAATAAATTAGTATATTTGATAGAAAATTTCTCCTTTGTGGTAATTTTTTTCAAGAGTCTGTTCAAAGCTGAGATCACTCGGTGACTTCTGTCGTTATGAATATTGAAAAAAAAATAGTAGGCCGATAGGGAGTCGTATTGAAATTAAAATGAACGTATTATCTTCGTAATTGCAATTTTTATCACAGATACTTCCGGATTAGAAATGTTTGAGCTTGGATCTTGTGTGCAAGTATTTTTTTTTAGAATGAAGAAGGGAAATACATTTTGAAATAATTCAATGGCAACTAGAAGTATCATTCATCATTCAGCGTCGCAACTTATTCATTGGTTTGTAACAGAGAATTCAAGATGCCTCAATACGATTTTGAAATGATATCTGAATATCGAAAAGTTGTCTGATGGAGAGGGTGCTACACTTAATTCGTCTGATATAAATTTTTTGCACATGTGGACAACTTATTTTATCATGTCCAACAATTTTCAGACATATTGCTATGATACCGATCGGTAAAATTTGTTAACATTTTGAAAAATGCGCTCAGGCTATATGCTACGCGCAAAATGTCTGAAAATTGTTTTGTTCGCATCAAATAACCAAAATTTACTAATCAAAAAGAGTTTCAGACGTATTACTATGAGACATTTTTTTTGTCTCATTTCTAATTTTTGTAAGTGATTTTCCGGGTTTACGCTACACCATTAACGTCTGAAAAATATGTTTCCGGTATCTCAGAACTATCATTCAACTACAGTCTGAAAATCAGACATATTGCTATGATGCAGTTCGGTAAAATTCTTTGACAATTTTGAAAATTCGGTCAGGTCAAACGCTACGCGGAAAATGTCTAATATAGGTATTTTCGAGTTCAGGATAATCGTATCTATCGATTTGATGCGGTTTTGGCCGTATTGCTATGAGACAAAAATCTTGGTCGTGGGCTCTCGTACTATGAAGTTAAGCTTTCAAAACGCATCTAATGAAGAAGATAGAGTCCAACTAACTCAATAGTATAACGATTATCTCCAAGAAACTGAAAATCGATACTCATAGAAGAGAAAAGATGAAGAACAAAGCCCAGAGAAAACTAAGGTGATTATGTTAGATCTATAGACATGTCTACCAACTCCCTACCTGACTAGGTAACTCGTAGACTTTTTATTTACTAAAATTGTGGACTTTAAACTTACCTAACCATCAAAGATGCTATATACAAAAAGCCCCATGATCAATATAAAGCGGGAAAAGGAGGATACTAAATAGCTTCAGCATTAATAAAATGGACAAAATCAGCATTAGGTCACTCTGAAATCGACACTTTTATTATCTGGTTTGATAATTGTCCCAGCCAGAATTGAAATATTTTGATGATTACAAACTACTTTTATCTCCTAAAAGTTGTTATCCATAAACTTCTCTTAAGAGAGCTGCAAAATTTCAAAAATTTTTGCTGGATGTAAGTGTAGAGGAGCATGGCGTGTATATTACAACGACTGTATTGCTGATGTACCTAAACTATAAAATAGGTAGTGAATATGAACAAATCCTTGACAAACAAAATTGCTGTAGGTACTACTGGAAATACCTTCCGGTAGTATAATTCCTACAGGAATTACTAAGAGAAACATGATCATATTTGACCTTATAGAAATGGGGATCTATTATCTCAAGAGATGTATGTGTGTCTGTAGCCGCCTTAACAAATCTATATATATAAAAATGAATGTTTGTCTGTATGTCTGTATATCTGTATGTCTGTATGTACTCAATGAACTCAAAAACTACTGGACCGATTGTCATCAAAATTGGTATGTATATGTATTTTTCTACGGAGAAGGTTTGTATGATATGCTCATTGATGCCACTCGCCACCAGGTGGCGCTGCAGAGTAGCAACTTCTGTCCCGTTCAACCGATTGTCATGAAAATTGGTATGTATATGTATTTTTCCACGGAGAAGGTTTGTATGATATGCTCATTGATGCCACTCGCCACCAGGTGGCGCTGCAGAGTAGCAACTTCTGCCCCGTTTAACCGATTGTCATGAAAATTGGTATGTATATGTATTTTTCCACGGAGAAGGTTTGTATGATATGCTCATTGATGCCACTCACCACCAGGTGGGGCTGCAGAGTAGCAACTTCTGCCCCGTTCAACCGATTGTCATAAAAATCGGTATGATAATGTATTTTTAATGGGTAAGATGAATATGATATTCGTATTAATTGAAGTTACCACCAGATGGCGCTTCCATGTATCAAATTCAATACTGATTAATAGATATCTATACGAATTCGTATAAATATAAGTTCGAAAAATATATTTTTGTACAACTGTCATTAAAAGTGACACTTTTAATGATAGCAAACAATGTTAAAAACGATTGTTTACATAGCAGCGTGTTAAAAATACTTTTAACACGTTGCCATGTAAACAAGTTTACTTTTAACACGGTTTAGTTTACTTTTAACACGGTTTGGTTTATTGTCATTGCAAATTCGCTCGTTTCATTATCAAAATAGGGAAGTTGTACAAAAAACATTGTATGGTATTTGTGTTAAAAGTGATTTTATTTTGTTCGTGAAATTGTTCAATTCGCTCCGCTCATTTCACAAACGTTTTCACTCACAAAATAAAACCTCACTTTTAACACTCATATCATAAATAACTATTTTGGTGCGATAAGTAAAACAAAACTATAAACTTTCTTTCCTTCTCTATCTCTTCTCCTCTTTTATTTTTCTTAAATTTATTTTAGTTATTGGCGTAGCAACGCGCGCCGGGTACAGCTAGTTACATACCGGTATAAATGAAACTAGAAACTAGTATTTTTTATCTGGTCAAATACGTAAGCTTTCAAATTGTAAGTGTAGCATCGGTGGTTCAGTGGTAGAATGCTCGCCTGCCACGCGGGCGGCCCGGGTTCGATTCCCGGCCGATGCATATTTTTTTGTCATTAAATCATCACATAAAAAGACCAAAAAGTCAAAATAAGCACTTTTATAAGCAAAAATATGTAAAATATTTACCAAATATAAGCGAGAATTAAGAAAAAAAAATCCATAAGTAAACCTCGAGATAATGTGAATAAAACAAATTAAAATGTTAACATATTTAGTACCTATACATTTCTAAACAATTTTTTATTATTATTGGCAGTTAGCAGTTAGCATAAAAACAATAAACCATTCAAAATTTTCAACCAAGAAGTTTGTCTTCTATCTGAATACATATATTTGTAAATCGAGAAAGAACATCTACAGAAGTAATTGGTGCTTACTTAAATTTTAATATTTTATGTCTTCATGTAACACACCAATTAGCACATGGATGATAAATCGTCTTGAGGAGTCTGTTTTCATCAACCATAATGAAGAAGTAATGTTCTGTTTTAGATTTCTAATAAAATTCATATATCTGTATATACGACTTCTACCTACATAGTTTTTTCGTAATGTTCTCACTTCTGGTAAATTATGTTGGCAGAATTTTTTTTAAAATCCATTGAACATTGGATTTTGCAATAGATATATGCAACGGTATATTCGCCGCCACCAAGGTTGCAAAAATGTCTTTTTTTAAATTGTTCATCAATTTTTTGACATTCACTATTTTTCCAAAACAAATTTAAAACTGTTCAATACCACTATAACAACCACGTCTATCTGAAATCATACCTAGTCCGAAATGATATATTCGTTTCTGAAAATAAGTGAAATAAACAAAATATTTGTAAAATAAGACTTTTTTCTAAAACTCTAATTTATAAACAAAATAAGCAAAAAAAGCTAAGTGCTTATAATGCGGTCTCTAGATATAAAATATTTATTGAACGAAATAAAAAAACTGAATATTATCATTATAAGGTTTAATAATAGTTTAAGAAATTTTGCATTTGGTTAAATACAACCTATTTTAAATCCATAAACCTCCTTGTATTATGTTTTAAAGAGGATCAAGTTTAACTCGGCAATGTTTCCCATTATGGAAAAAATTAAGAAATTTTGTAATGTACCGATTTTTAACGACCGTTCCCAGTAAAGTTAATGAAAAAATATTAAATCATTATATGTCACCAGAAAATAACAAGAACCGCAAATTTATAAATTAACTTACAACTTTTAAGTTTGAATTTCCATATTTTTTAATATTTGTAATTTGTTATAGGTTTTTTTAAGCATATTTTTTATAAAGCTCTGTTTGGCAATTCTCCTGAAGCTCACGGACTTGTTTGAAATTTAATTTTAAAATGTTTGTTTGTTTTTTTTTTTGTCAGATTTCTGCTGTTTTATTTTGGTAGAGTGAAGTAGGGGTCATTAGCATATTTTGTAAAAAAGTAACCGTGTATTATAATAGGTTTATAAGTAAAAACAATGTTAAGTAGGTAATCGAAACTATAGTCTGGCCGTCGAAAAGATGGAATGATCACGAGACAAATGTACTCCTTATTTCAGCCCACAGTTTATATCATCTTTGGTATAAGTACAGTCTAATCTGTCCTTAGTGCTTTGTATCGATTTATAGTTAATATAATTTGAGTTGTTATATACTTCGCACATTTTTTATCTTGAGTAACTTAGAAAACGTAACCCAATACATGGTCCTACGAGCCGAAAGGTGATCAATCAATTGAAAATCATCAAATTGGTAAAACTTGGAGAGTCTGTTTCTTTTTCTTTACCTACATTCTCTTTACTTACACTGACGAAACACAGTAAATCAAATATCAGGTATTAGTATTTAAAAATTTTACCAATAAAACTAAGATTAGATTTCCTTTTAATTGATCAAACGTTACAATGTCTACTATCAAAGAAGAAATAAATTTCTTAAAAAATACTCGTAAAAATCAAAAAGCGACTTTAACAAGATTTCAAACGTTTATTTTAGAAAAAATTTCTAATGACAAATTAATTGAGTTAATGAAAAAAATTGAAAATATGAATTCATTATTGAACGAATTCGTAGCTAATCAATTGAGACTCGAAACGTTAGATGAAAAAGAAATAGATTCGGTAGAAATAGAAACGTTTGAAAATAAATACTATGAAATAATGCAACAAGCTCTAAATTTAGTAAAAACAAATGAATCTAACAAGCAAAGTACTCAAATAACGAAAGAAATAGAGACTACTAATAAATTTCCTACAATCGAATTGATAAAATTCTATGGAGATTACGACAAGTGGCCTCAATTTCGCGACTTATTTTTAACGCTCATTCATGATGATCCTAAATTAACAAAGGTCAGAAAATTTTATTATTTAATAGGAAGTCTAAAGGGATCAGCAGAAAAAATTCTATCGGGAATACCAATCACTAACGAAAACTATGACATCGCTTGGAACCTCCTCATGGACAGGTACCAAAACGAAGCGATGACATTAAAAAATCATATCAAAGCATTATTCGAATTACCAAAAGTATCAGAAAATTACAATTTGCGTAATTTGAAAGATGAGTTTAATTTTCGATATCGAGCTATCAAGTCTCTTAACGAACCGGTGGAGACATGGGACGCTTTATTAATTTATTTATTAACATCAAAAATAGACGCGCACACAGACGAACGCTGGGAAGAATATTTGATAACAAACAAAATCAAATCAAATCAAAATTAAACGAATTTTTGGACTTCTTAGCGGACAGGTGCTGTCTAGCGGAAACATTCGAAAAAGAAACGATAAAACATAATTTAGATTATAATTCCAAAACGTATGATAATCATAAAAACAAAAACAAGTTCAATCGACACGATAAAATAGTTATTTATGATATGAGTGTTAAAAGTGAGGTTTTATTTTGTGAGTGAAAGCGTTTGTGAAATGAGCGGAGCGAATTGAACAATTTCACGAACAAAATAAAATTACTTTTAACACAAATACCATACAATGTTTTTTGTACAACTTCCCTATTTTGATAATGAAACGAGCGAATTTGCAATGACAATAAACCAAACCGTGTTAAAAGTAAACTAAACCGTGTTAAAAGTAAACTTGTTTACATGGCAACGTGTTAAAAGTATTTTTAACACGCTGCTATGTAAACAATCGTTTTTAACATTGTTTGCTATCATTAAAAGTGTCACTTTTAATGACAGTTGTACAAAAAAGATTTTAAGGTTAAGGCATTTACATCAACGGAAATAAAATGTCCTTACTGTAAAGATGCTCATTTAATCTATCAATGCACGAATTTCAAAAGTTTACCGGTGCCAACGCGATTAAATGAAATAAAAAAACTAAACATATGCATTAACTGTTTGCGAACAAATCACGTAGAATCAGATTGCAAAGCACATGCAAGGTTGTAAAGTATGTTCAAAGCGTCATAATACTCTGATGTAAGAAAAGTATTAAATTTATATCGAAGCAAAAGAATAAAATTATCATTCATAAAGATTGCAGCTTACTAGAAAATGATTTTACAAAACTTGAAGAAGAAAACTTAATTGATAAAGTTGCATTAACCTTGCGAAATGCTATTTTAAAAATTGAAAAATCAAAATTACCATCAAAAATTAAAACAAACGACTTAATTACTGGTGAATGCGTGATTCCTGATAAATTAAATCGATTCTTCAAAGTATTGTTGGGGGGTAAAGATATAAGACGCAGAGAGAGTCAAAATTGTAGTAGATTAAGTTCCTCTCTGGCTGCTGATGCCATTCTTTGTGTAAGTAATGGTACTGTTAAACCATCTAAACATATCACTCTTGGTATGACTATAAAAAGTCTAACAAGCAGCAAAAAAATAATAAATATTTTAAATAGATTTGGACATTGCTGTAACTATACCACTCTAGAAGAATTAGAAACAGAAGCAACTATCTCATCGGTACGTCAATCCCAAGTTTGTCCTCCAGACATTATTTTAAATCCTTCGCTATGCACCGGTGTAGCGTTCGATAATTTCGATAGATATGTTGACACGTTGAATGGAAAAGAAACTTTACATGACACTGTGGGGATTATATACCAAAACATTGATAATAATTCCTGTATCATTCTCGACTTATACTGCAACTGTCTCTCTCGGACTACTAGCATTATACTGCAATACTTTTCATGACTTTTTCATTTTATTTCAAGACTTAACAATCGAATTAATGTCTGGCAAATTTATTTTAAGTTTTTATTATCTTTAAATAACATAATATTAAAATTACAGACATTATAAAATACTTTGAAATTTTTATAAAAAAAAATAAAAAATCGCGTCTGGCACATAGTTAGCATTGTCAAAAATGTCTGGCAATAAAAAAGTATGTCAGGTAGACTTATTTAAAAACAGAAAATTAAAAATGACGCCTTCTAAAATGTTTTTAAAATCCAGGATTATTACCTGGACAGGTAGGATGCGCACTAATAAACGCAACCGCTACCGCCAGCCAGATAGCCCAGAGTCTAACCCAAAGTACAAGAAGGACGACATATCACAAAATCAGCTGACCTAAAATTCTTTCTCGAAAACGTTGCTAGCTCCTATACTATATATTTAATGATTCAATGCCCATACTAAAACCTAGGATAAGGTAATGCGTTACAGTTATGCCTATGTTCTCATTGTTAAGACTATTTAGTTTTAGTGTTATTTGTTACATTTGTATGCTATTTTATTGTCTTTCTTTTAAAAAATAATGGTGGATGCCGTAAATAAATATATAATAATAAAATCATTTTAGATCTAACTGTTTAATATATCCCTTAAATTGATTTATTTCTTTTGTTTTTCAAATGAAGTGAGACTTATTATTGTTAAAACTTAATCTATGTACATTAAAGGATATCAAATAAACAAAAATATCCTCACTTACTAATTGTAACGATTCTTGAATATCCTTGAAATAAAAATGTGCAGTTGCGTGTCATCAGCATAACAATGTTTAAAACCCATTTAAAACTTTTCTGAAAACCTATAAATTTTAAAATGTTTATCAAAATTTGGTAATCAAGGCAATCAAAAGTCTTTTTTTGAGTAAATATAAAGTAGCAAAAAACCAGCAACTGCCATTTCTTTTTCTTCACTGAACATTTTAAGACTGAACCCTGGCTTAAAACTCATGAAAAAAAGCTCCTTCGTGCCCACCTTCAATCAGGCCTTCGCTAATACGAACCGTGGGAATTTACCTTAAAAAGAAAACTTGTAAACATTTATGATCCTTTTACATTTTGATTTTCTTATTTACTCAGAAATAAAAGTACAGTGATAGATAGATAGATAGATATTTTTGGGTTGGCTGTTAGCCTATATCACTGCGACCTTTGCAGATCTATTGTGAACACCCATTATCTGTGGAATAGGATTAGAGCACCTTGTCCAGCTCTGCCCTCTTGATGAGACTTAATAGCCTTGACAGTGGCCACTCCGCATAACTTGGAGCAGCCGGTTTCTCCTCTCCCAGTACTAGATACCGCGTCCTTGCAAGGCCTTCACATTGGCATAGGACATGAAATGCGGTTTCCTCTTCCTCTTGGCAGTATCGACAAATGTCTTCATCTGCCAAGTTTAGCTGACTCATGTGTTTTCTGAGCCTACAAAAGTACAGTGAAGTCCAAACATTATTGGTTACAATATTTTTTTTCATGAGCAACTTTTCATTCCAAAACGTTAATTGTTTTAGTAAATCTTCTTCAAGAAAATTTATTTCATTATAATTTTTAATCTAAATTGTAATTTAAAATTTATTGGTAGGTAATGACTACAAAATATTCACTTAACAATAAAATATATTTACTCAACAAACGTAACAATTCCTACGTTTAATACAACACTACATTAAGTTTTTCGTGGTCTATAACCAAAGATAGAAGAACCAACACGGACATTTGTGCTGCCTAATTCAATCTGAAAGAAAAATAGTGTTAAATAATTTTATACAACAATATAACCATACTAATTGGATGACATTAGATACATTTTTTAATTAAGAACGTACATACAACTACTATACATAGGCAATCATTCTTCTACCATAAAAAAAATAGAAGTTGATTTTGAGTACTGTTGTAATTAAATTATTTATATAACTGAAAGGTTCTAAATTGAACTAAATTAAAGAAAATCCAAATGAAACATTGCCAAAGATTCGCTAATTATTTTTTATCATGTTCTTGGTTGAGTTATAATGGGTTACATTTGTCTGACAAAAGTCTCTGGCCAATAAAATATATTCTGGGAAGTTGACTTAGTTTGAGCCGAAACCTCATCACATTTGGCGTTTGCTATATACTGGGATTAAAACCAAGCTGCTATAAATCAAGGTAGAAAATCATGCGACTGAACATATTAAATCAATTCATTTAACTGTTATAGTCCTTCCAATGTCAGTTTGCCATAGTCGGCTTTTCAATATCATTAAGGTCAATGCCGACCATTGACGTGGAAATTAAGAAAAAGGGTCAGTTCATCATACTCATTTCAAGAAAAATCATATCATTATTAAGTTTTACCACTACTTTCAAATGATCAACAAAACGCCATATTATGATAATTAATTATTTAACAGCAAATATAAATAACTTTTACCAGTTACCCTGTTATACCCGCTATTGTTGAAATGAATGATTATGCCAGGTGTTGAAGTCAAACCACTGTTAGCAATCGCTATGTTGCCATCATCAAACACGATATATCGGACACTCCAGGTTTTAATGTGTTGATGTATGTAACCAGGTTATTCTATGTCTTGTCCATGAAATTAATTGTTTAACCAAATTATTGTACCAAACTCAGTTATATTAACAAATTAAATCAGTAGAAAATCCCATAAAAAATACATCCACACAGATCGACAATTTTTTTATATCAAAAATAAACTTCTGCGGACCTAAAAAGCCGAGAACTAATAAAAAAACTTTCTTTACACTTTTCAATTTCACCAGTAATCTCAATACTCTCACTTGTGAGAATCAAATGAGAAATCATATCCAAGAGTATTAACGCTAAAACCATCAATATGGCAACGTCAATTTAAAACTTCTCGTTTATTTCACACCAGATTATAATGTTGTGGATACTTAAAAACGTCTTTAAGTATAATTAATATATACAAAGTTGCTTTAAATCATTCGTGAAGACTCCATTAAAATATTAAGTACCGAGTTAATAAATTAATATTTTTTCAAAGAGTGTCATTGACTAACAATTGAATATTAAAGTAGCAAAAATATTTTCATAATATATAAATTTATGAGTTTTAGGAAATACATCGGACAAACTTGATTCGACAGCCGGTCGCTTTGATAGGGTTAGGAGACAGATAGACAAAAAAATCTTTAATGTACAGAATTTTCATTTCTACCGTTTTATTATATGTATAGATTATTAATCCGTTCACAATTGACCTCAAAATTATAAAAATAATTATTTTGTAAAGTTTCAAACCTGTAGAACTTATAGATTTTAATTTTTTTTATTTTTTACGCCCCCGCAACCCCCCTTGTCGGCGGAATTTCGTAAAATCCGTTCACAATTGACCTCAAAATTATAAAAATAACTATTTTGCAAAGTGTCAAACCTGTAGAACTTATAGACTATATTTTTTTTTTTCCCGCCCCTGCAACCCCCCTTTTGGGTGGAATTTTGTAAAATCCGTTTACAATTGTACTCAAAATTATAAAAATAACTATTGTGCAAAGTTTTAAACCTGTAGGACTTGTTGATTTTAAGTTTTAATTTTTTTTAATTTTTTTACGCCTCCGCAACACCCCTTTTGGGTGGCTTTTCGTAAAATGTGTTCTTGGCTGACCTCTACCTTCCGTAAGGAATATTCCTACCAAATTTTGTAACTGTATAGAAAGCCAATACATTTTGTTACTTGAGTTTAGTTAACATTTATATGTATTTAATTTAAAGTTCATGAGATTGATTTGTAGATTAAAAAAATAAAATATGTTTAAACAACTTACTGCATGTTCAAAATCATCTGACATTCCCATTGATAATCCAACATTTTTCCAATCGATTCCTAAAGTTTCGCACAAATCATCTCGACATTTCTTCAAACAAACAAAATCTGGATTAGGTCCATCTGCAGGATCATATCCAACTTTTCCTATTGTCATTAAACCCTCTAATTCTAAGTTAGTACAATTTTTTAAAATAAAATCTGCTACACTCGTTACCTCTGAAGGACTAATTCCATTTTTCTCTAAAATTAAATATTACAAAATTATTGAATAAGATTTAACTATAAATGGTAAAAGATGCAACTTAAGTGGAAGTTTATTAGTGACTAATATAGTCCCAACGACTTCTTCACGTTCCCAAAGATCAAGAATTTAATGCGTCGGCAGCGATTCCAGTGGCCAGAAGAAGCCATCGATGCCATTTAAACAACGATTTTGCAAGGTGTCAACGGAAGACTGAAGTAACTGTTTTACCAATTGGTTTGAAGTATACAAAAGTGTATCGATCTTGGTGAGATATACTTTGAAAAGAAATTGGTAATTTTATATATTTTTTGTCTTGATGACTATATTCAAAACAAAAAAGACAACCCTCGTATAAATAAGGTTGATTTACTGATCTAAATATATAGTCCACCGCGCACAACCCTTTTTTCGAAATGATTAATACATTCTTGAAACTGTATAGCTTCCTATTGACGAGTCCAACAAAGGTTGAAAGTATCGTAATTTAAAACTGCTGCTTTTTCGAGCTTGAAATAAACGAAATTCAATTTGTTTATAATGCTCACATTGTCCGACAAATGTATTAATCATTTCGAAAAAAGGGTTGTGCGCGGTGGACTAATATAATTCAAAACATAAACTTATGACATCTGTGCTAAGAATTTCTTAACTTACATATACGAAAGAAGTATTGTTATTTGAAATGCAATGTTAACAATTTAAAATTACAGAGTGTTAATAGTTGGCCACTGTATGTGCTTTTGGTGAAAATTGTTAATTTTCTAGTTTTAATAATTGAAAACAGTAATTCACAGTTTTTTACTGTCTGATTACAAACTTAGTACAAAAACTGCTGCGGCGGTGGCATAAAAAAATATGTACCTCATTCAGAGATGATGCCGTTAGAGATCTAATAGCACAGAAGTGGTTCAAAAAATTGTCTTCAGGAGATCTCAGTTTGACCGATGAAGGGAGACCAAAAAACATGAACAAACAAGAATCTTTGACTGTATGTGGAAATGAATTCCAGGACAACGTGCCAACAATTTGCAAAAATGATCAGTGTGAGTCTTAAAGCCATTTGTTTTCTTCTTCATCAGCTAGGAAGGACGTGAAATATCATTAAATGGGTCCCACATGAATTGGCAAATAATAAAAAATTAAGTCGTTTCACCATCTGTTCGTCAAAAGTTTCATGCAACGATAAATGATATGAACCATTTCTTAATCGGTTATTAATCTGCGAAGAAAATCGATCTTTTAATCAAATTCTAAGTGTTAGTATCAGTAACTGGAATTGTCTATTGAGTTTTTGGAAAGAGTTCAAACCATCACTGCTAAGTTGTATTGTGAGCAGCTTCACCGAATACAAGCTGGACTCATCCAGAAACAACCTTCTTTGATCAATCGGAAGAAAGTGATATTCTTGAAGGATAACACCAAGAGTGATCCGAAAACAAAATTCTGAACTCGGTTGGGACACGTTACACGGCACCTAACATATGGCCCCGACATTTCACTAAGTGATTATCACCTTTTTATGTCCCTTGACAACTGTGTTGGTCACAGATAGTTCATAACTCGAGATGGTATTATAAATGCAGTCCTCCAAATCCAGGGAGTTTTACAATACCAGAGTACAAAAATTGGTTCCACGATGGCAAAATGTCATTAAGAGTGATGGTAATTACTTCGACTAATAAATAGTGATTCTCAATAAAAATTTATATTTTTTTACCAAAAGCACCACGAATTTATTTGTTTACCTAAAAGTAACAAGTATACAATTCAAACTATAAAAATTTAACGTCAGATACCACATCAATTTTATTTGATCGCACCAAGTTAACGGTGTTGTATATCTTTTAATTCTAGTTTTAATGGTTGTGAACTTGATATTTTTTACGACTGTTAATGAGTTTTGCCACGATACTCAAAAGGTTTTATTTAACTAATGTTTCGTAATTGTATTTGTATTATATAATTGTTTAAAAAACTTTTAATACCTTTAATAGATACAGAGACTCATTTGTTTGTTTTAATTATATTGGTCTGACAGTTTCTCAATACGTTTAGAATATACTTTTTTGGATTCGTATATCATTTTTTTAAATAAATTAATACCTTTTTGCGTAGCAATGACTGCTTTTTCAAGTTCTATAACCGATTTGAAGTTAAAGATACAAGGTGAAAAGTTAGGAGTCCATTATGGGCATTATGGAAGGTAGAGGTAAGGAGCACCATCTCATATCATAATTCAGCATAAAAAGTGTCAGCTAGTAAATTGCAAATTACAGTTTAAAATTCGACCGAAATGGCTAACATCAAATAAGAGTATGAATTATAGAGAAGGTAAAGTATGCAGAGTTCGAATAATTAACTAAATATAACGTTTATTCTGTATGTATCCACCTTTCCTTTTTCTTTAATATTTAGAGTTTCATTTTACCCTTATGCTACAGTGGCACCAAATTAATTTGTTCTCTTCCGATGGACACTTTTTAATATATTCAGATGGTTCCTCTTCCTTGTATACTCCATAGATCCTATGTATACTATCAGTAAGTGGTAACTATTGCTATCTATAAGAAACGTCAAAAAGAATAGTGACCAAGTAAAGTTGATAATCAAACACGTTTCCTAATAGTCTAGGATCCCACTGCAAATTAGTGTAGGAATAATGTAGACAATTAAAATTTAATTTTCAAGTAACTTCATAAGTAGGAGAATTTATTTATCATAGGGTGCCAATTAGTAATTAGCCGCCAGTAGTAATAATTAAAATATTTTTAATTGACTTTTGGAAATAAATTTCGTTCACATCGTATGGAAATAAAGCTTACAGCACTTTATAATAGCGTACTCGAATGATTTAAAAAAGTACAGTTGCTGCCGATCATTTAGCCGCTTCCTCTACGCAGCCAGGTGTAAACAGGTATGATTTTGTTTGAACTTTTCGTTTATTCCGTATATTTATTTCATTTCCATAACATTAAAGATCATTTTTTTCTGTACTTAATTTTATAAAGGTGCTTGTAAAAAAAAAT
This sequence comes from Altica lythri, assembly GCA_964028335.1. Taxonomy (NCBI): domain Eukaryota; kingdom Metazoa; phylum Arthropoda; class Insecta; order Coleoptera; family Chrysomelidae; genus Altica; species Altica lythri. The sequence goes on along the minus strand of OZ034803.1, from coordinate 32,439,061 downwards.
CCGCAAATCAGAGTTTCCTGACCTTAAAGATGCTAGGTATTGAAAATAAATTGACAGAGAGTGAGTGCGCGACGCTACTGGTTAGACAAAGATATTTAGCGTCCCGGTCTAACCAGTAGCGTCGCGCACTCACTCTCTGTCAATTTATTTTCAATACCTAGCATCTTTAAGGTCAGGAAACTCTGATTTGCGGATTTTTTTTTACAAGCACCTTTATAAAATTAAGTACAGAAAAAAATGATCTTTAATGTTATGGAAATGAAATAAATATACGGAATAAACGAAAAGTTCAAACAAAATCATACCTGTTTACACCTGGCTGCGTAGAGGAAGCGGCTAAATTATCGGCAGCAACTGTACTTTTTTAAATCATTCGAGTACGCTATCATAAAGTGCTGTAAGCTTTATTTCCATACGATGTGAACGAAATTTATTTCCAAAAGTCAATTAAAAATATTTTAATTAATACTACTGGCGGCTAATTACTAATTGGCACCCTATGATAAATGAATTCTCCTACTTATGAAGTTATTTGAAAATTAAATTTTAATTATCTACATTATTCCTACACTAATTTGCAGTGGGATCCTACTCTATAAAAGGTAATGACAAAAAGCGGAAATACAATATTAATCGTCAACAACCTGTATCTCTTAAATTATCAACATTCGGATATGGCAATTTGAGGTTAATCGTCATTATTTGAAGTTAAGTCAGTTAATACAGTTCCATTATTTATAAAAAAAATATATATAAATAAATATAAGCTTTTCATTACTATAATCTTTTATAAACAGAGTTATAATTCCAGTTAATCGCTGAATTATTTCGATATCCAAAAGTAACTAGTAATCATATACAGTATACAGCTTACTTTTATGACTAGGCTTAAAATTAAACTATCAGCGGCGTTAACGATCGTTATAAAGATGTTAAATTAATATTTTATCGCAGAACCAGTTCGGGTTTTTGTCTGATAAATATACCAGTGATGCCATATTTTTTATTACATGAAGTTCATCAAGCACTGAGCAAGAATCTATACACCACCACGGTTTTCTGTGACTATACCAAAGCTTTCGACTGTGTGAATCACGATATTTTGTTGAAAAAACTTAATATCTACAGAATGCGAGATATTTGTTCCAATCTTACTTGCGGAATTGGAAACAACTGTTAAGAACAAATGTGACTGACTCCAAAGCATCGCTTCTGGAGTACCGCAAGGTTTAATGCTGGGTCTTTTACTCTTTCTTTTTTTATTAATGACCTCACTAATTTGAAAACAGATGGTAAATTTTTTCTTTTTGCTGATGATACCAGTATAACCTGGAGCAACTCTAATGTTGCAACTCTTCATGCAACTATAACTTCTGATTTACTTAAAATAAAACCTGTTCTGACTGTAATTGACTCTCTTTTAACATAGATAAGACAGTGGCTTTATGCTATAAAGGATTTCTTCAACCCTTGGTTGTAAATAATAGCCAAATCAGAACCGTTGATTCGGCAAAATTTCTTGGTATTTTTATGGACAGCAACCTTAAATGGTCTTCTTTTCTGGGGTTCTAGTACAGCTGCTCAATCTGTTATTATTTTATACCAACAAATTATTCGAACGTTAAAGTAAAGCTTTGGTTCAGTTTAAAATATTTTTAACCTATTGTAATACAAAATAAAATTTTAATGTGTTGCTATCAGTCTTTTCCCTAGTTTCTTGACAATTTCGTTGTGTTCTTTACTTAAGTTTACAATTTTATAACCTCATAATAATTGTAATAAATAGTGTTAGAAGTGTTTAACTCCCGATGATTGGCCCGGAACCATTCGGCGGAGTTGCTGACACATTCAGAAAGGCGGCTATTGAGAAATGGAGGCTAGAGAAGGCCCAGGAGTGGTGGGAAAAATCACCGGGCAAGCGACAAGCCAAAGTCTTCATAAAGGGACACTCGGCGAAGTTTACTCGTTTACTGCAGAGCTGCTATCACAAAGACGAAACGATGTCAGAATGATTGTCAGTCTCTTGACAGGACATTGTAGGCTCAAGAAACACATGAGTCAGTTGAACTTAGCAGATGAAGACATCTGTCGATACTGCCAAGAGGAGGAGGAGACCGCAATTCATGTCCTATGCCAATGCGAAGGCCTTGCAAGGACGCGGTATCTAGTACTGGGAGAGGAGAAACCAGCTGCCCCAAGTTATGCGGAGTGGCCACTGTCAAGGCTATTAAGCCTCATTAAGAGGGCAGGGCTGGACAAGGTTCTCTAATCCTAAATAGATAGATCTGCAAAGGTCGCAGTGACACAGGCTAACAGCCAACCCAATAAACATCTAATCTAATCTAGTGTTTAACTCTTATAACACTCATATAGAATTTACCGTAGAACTTGAAAAGGGCCACAGGGTTCCTTTTCTAGACACACATGTAATAAGAAATGAAGATAATAAGATTATACTTCAATGGTACATTAAACCTACTAATTCGGGTAGATATCTAAACTGCTTTTCTAACCATCCACATAAAATGAAAATTAATTTGGTTATAGCAATGAAAAATAGAATCAAAAAAAATTGTACATCCATATATAGATCAAAAAACTTTTTGGAATAATGTTCAATACTTTATTACTTGATAATTCTTATCCTCCTGGATTGCAGAGGAACCTTTACATAATCGAGACAATACTAATGTTTCGTCAGATGAAACAGAGTATAGATATGGCTCACTGCCATTTATATTTAACTCCTAGTTTAATTAAAATAATAGAAAAATTGCACAAAGAGATATTAAACCGGTATCTAAGATTTTTACACAGTTAAAAGACAAAGATGATATTCTTTCTATAAGTAATTTAGTTATTCAATACCTTGTGGTAGCTGCAATTTAAAATATATTGGACAAACTAAACAGACCTTGAAATCTCGTATTACTTCACATAAAAGTGATTGTAGACTTATGATATGAAATCTAACAGTGCTTTGTCAGAACATAATATACTAGGTACAGGCCATCAAATAGATTTTTTTGGTGTAACAATATTACATAATGAAAAAAATTTAACAAAGAGACTTTTCCTTGAAATAACAGAAATATTTAATGAACCTAATAACATGAATCAAAAATCTGACATTGAAAATTTAAGCCAAATTTACTATTATTTGTTAAAAATTGGGACAAATAATATGAATAGAAATGACGTTATTGATGGAAGTTCTGTTGTAGAATAAGGATTGTCATTAATTTTTAAAACAAAACTTTAGTAATACAAAAATGATATAAAAGAAATTTATTTTAAAGTTAAGCATATTGTTTTTTATCAGTTTCTCTCTAATATTTTTGAATTTATCAAGAGTTTCTTATTTAATTACTTGTATTACTTGAAAATATTGTATTGAAATTAAAAAATTGATTTCTATAGTTGTTGCTTTGTTTACACACATTTTTTGTCTAATTCTATAAATTATTTTAGAAATTGAAGTAGATTCATGTACATATGCAACAGGCAACATTCTCAACTTATTGCTTTGCAATTTATTTAAATTTTGTGTTACTTTTATTATTATTTTTTATCTAGTTGATAATGACAGGAAATTTTATGTTATTTGAAATTTTTTATTGTAATTACGTAATTTACTTTTCATTTGTCCATAAATTTGTACAAATTTCAGTGGCAATAAAGCATATATTATTTGCAGTTTAAGAGAGATCCCTTGAATATTTAAAATAATAATATAAAAAATCTTTTACCTTCTTCACTGCTGGTATTAACTTGTATCATTATCCTTAATTTAGACCCTATTGAATTAAATTTTGGCCACCTTTCATTCAAAGTACTTGCTAAACTTTGTGAATCAACTGTCTCAATCACATGTAAATTAGGAATAGCCAAAACTTTATTAACTTTATTACTTTGAAGATGGCCAATAAAATGCCATTTAATATCCTTACATTTTTCTAAAATAATATCATTATTTGCCTTTTCTATCAATTCTTTTACATAATTTTCTCCAAAATATCTTTGACCTTCTTCATATGCTGCAACAATTAGGTTAACAGAATGTGTTTTACTTACAGCTACTAATTTAGGATCTAGAGCTTGAAGTTCCTAGAAGATAATATAATTCTATAACATTTTAATATAAAAATAACCAATTTACTTACAGGAATTCTTTTTTGGCATGCTTCTTCTATTTTACTACAAACAATTTTTAACCCTTGTTTTATATCAAGTTCTGTCATCTTTTTTAACATACTGGTTTACTATGCCTTATTCCAATATGTCCGTAAGACAATTTTATTATCTACCAGAATAAATGTTATTCAAGATATAAGATATTCATAATATTGCACACTTAACACTTATTGTTTATTATTGGTTTATCGGTTAATTACCTTCTGACTCTGACAGATTAGTTAGTTGTCCTTGCGACATCTACCAAAATTTATAGAAGTTATTTACAAATATCTACAATAGTTCTTATACTCCCATATAGATGCCGCAACACTGCTGAAAATAGTATAAAACTGTGTGTATAATATAGTACGGGCCCTACGTACGTTTTCGTTGGCATTATAGGGTCATGGCATTACAAAAGTGTATTTTGACCTGCTGATTACGAATTTTGAGGGCAACCGTTAGGAAAATGATCAGGAAATTTAATTGTTTCGATGACTGCAACTCATAAAACAACGTAAGGTAGTCATTTTTTACTAGATTATTAAAAAAAAAAAAACAATAAAATAAACTTTAAAAAGTTAACATCCAATTATAACAACCAATTTAGTGCAAAATTGTTACAAATAACTGCACTTCCCACTTAATCACCACATAGTTCGACATACAGGGTACCATGTATATAAGGGTTCATTTAAAAGAGCACATACTCAAGTTTTACGTAAATAAATATTTGCCTGATTGTTTAGAACAAAGGACAAACAAATTAATCGTCAAATTTTTAAGGAAAAACAACAAAACAATTTGTTTCTGAAAATAAAAATAGTATATTGTAATACAAGTGTTACAATGACAGGTTTCGTAGTACGAGTACTACAAACCGTCATTATAATAATAATAATAATCTTTATTTATTTAGCATATTACAGCTATTACATAGTACAAAAAAAAAGAAAAAACAATATTTAACAAATTTTAAAGATTACAATTAAGTCTATTTTGTAAAATGAGAGTGGACAATTTTTTAATGAAAATACTCAATGAAGGTGATTGTTTTATTTCGTTTGGCAGTTCATTAAAAAGACGAACGCCTTCATGAAACAGGGATCTCATTAAAAAAGTTTTGTTCGTGAAGTCTATATTAAAAGTATCCTTAGATCTTAGGGCACGAGAATGTAAGCCATGTCTAGTAGTCAGCTGTTCACTAAGGTACTTTGGAATATCTTCATGAACCATTTTATAAATAATTGTTAAGTTCGCTTTTTTAATTCCCTCTTCCATTGTTAGCCAATTTAATGTACTTAGCATAGAGTCTATTGATGTGTATATATTACAACCTAATACCACCCGCATACATTTGTTTTGCAAAACTTGGAGCCTTTGTATCTGTTCCTTTGAGCAAGATATCAAAAGTGACATACAATATTCAAAATGCGGCTTAATCATACAATTATAAATTAATATTCTAGACCATTGGCTTAAATTATATGAAAACCTTTTGAAAAAACCAATCTTTTTACCTATTTTCTTGCAGAGATAATCTGCAAAATTCTTAAAAGATAGCTGTGGGTCAATTATAACCCCTAGATATTTAATTTCATTGACCTTTTCAATTTTTTCATTATTTATATGAATAATATGGTCTTCTTGGACATATTTTATACAATTAGTTTTAGTTCCCACTACAAGGTATTTAGTTTTTGATGCATTTAATTTTAACTTATTTAAACATAGCCACTTATATAATATCAGTAATTCTTTGTTTAAAATATTTGTAATTTCATTACCATCATTTCCTGAGACAGATATTACGGTGTCATCAGCAAATAAATTTATAAATGAGTTAAGTAAATAATTTTGCAAGTCATTAATATATATATAATAAACAGAAGTGGCCCTAAAACACTACCCTGTGGCACTCCAAATGAACTCTCAATTTTACTAGATGACACATTTTCGATTTTAGTTCTATGATATCTATCACTTAAGTAATCACTAATTAAATCTAACGCTTTATCTTTCAAACCATATTTTTTTAGTTTAGTAATAAGAAGTTTACGGTTTATAGTTTCAAACGCCCTTTTTAAATCCACAAAAACATTTACAACAATCTTTCCACTATTAATTTCTTTTCTCCACTTTGAACACACATATTGAACAGCAGTTTCGCACGAATGCTTAACACGAAAACCAGACTGACCCCTGTAGAGTAGGTTTTGATTTTCAAAATAGTCTTGTAGTTGGTCTTTTATTACAATTTCAATAACTTTGTCCACTACCGGTAATAAATTAATGGGTCTGCATTCTTCCGGACGAGTTGGTGACTTTACTTTAGGAATTGGTATAATTGTACTAATTTTAAGGTCTAGCGGAAAGCGGCCTTTAACTAACACTAAGTTTACTAAGTTTAATAATGGATATCCTATGACATAAAAAAGTTTTATATTAAATCCTTCATCCCCAGTACATTTATTCTTTAGAGAGAATACTATTTTATGGAGTTTATTGAGGTTTATTTCATTAAATTTTGACAAATTAGTTGTTGCTTCTACATTTATTTGATTGCCATCTAAAGATTGTAAATTTTCAATACTATTGGCAATATCATTGATACTATCATGATAGTATTTGTTAAAATTTTCCTCTGCTTTCCCATTATCTTCATTAAAACATATCTTATCACATTCTAATTTACCTTTTTTTTGACCCAACATTTGTTTTATGGTCTGCCACATTCGCTTACTATCATTTTTGGCATTATCTATTTTTTTCTCATAGAATAACTTCTTTTCTTGTCGTATCTTGGATGTTACTTGATTCCTTTTAACTTTATAATCTGTCCAGTCTGTTTCTAAACGGGTATGATTGAATTTTTTATATGCCATATCCCTTATTTTTTGCAATTTTTTAACATTTTTATTTATCCACGGTTTATTGCTGACTTTTACTTTTTTAATAGGACATAGTTTATTTAAAGTTCCTTGGATATTATAATGAAAATTATTATACACTAAGTTTATATCTGTAGATGTAGTTTCCCAATGCTTCCCCAACAACTCGAGTCCAATTTGATATAATTTTTCCTCAGTAATTTCTCTTTTGTATATGAATTCCGCTTTATCTATTTCATTATCTCTAAGTTGTGTGCCAATGATATCGTGGTCTGACATTTTTGGAAAATTTTTATTTAGTTCAGGTAAAGTAAAATTATTTGTTACAATCCAATCCAATAATGTAGAAGATGTTGATGTGACTCGGGTTGGTTTTGTTATGATTTGTTTAAATCCATGGTCACTTATTTTATTTTTAAATTTATTTGATATGCTATTATCTGCTTTAAAATTAATATTGAAATCTCCCATGATTAACGTTTCATTTGTTGTAACGATGTCTAAACTAAGTAATTCATCAAAAAAATTTAAAAAATCCTCAACAACTCCATTTGGTGACCTGTATATGCAGCCAATATTTCTCATTTGTTTATTGTAGGTAAAACTTATTAATAAAGACCAAAAATTAAAAGGTTCTGCTATTTTATGTATAACATTATAGTTTAGAAACTTTTTTAAATAAATAACACAACCACCCGTATGTCGGCTATTGGACTCTAAAATAATATGGTTATACCCAGGCACTGCAATTTCTGCATCATTTATATCTTCAGTAACATGTGTCTCCGTTACACATAATAGTAATGGTTTTTCTTTAAAAACTAACATACGAAGCTCTTCAATATGTGAAGGTAAGCCATCAATATTCAAGCATAAAACGTCCACAGTTTTTTCTGAATACGATGATTGCTATATATAACTTATCTTAGATCGGGCTTGATTTAACATTCTTTTATGAGAAATGCAATTACGATCAAAAACTGAGTGATTAAATTCAACATCAGGTATCTTTAACACGTCATGTGCGTATTTGCAATTTGTACATTCCAAAATGTCTGAGTTACATTGCGATCTTTCATGCTTTCCATTACATTGTGGACATACTGGGTTTGTTACTGTACATTTATCAGCTTTATGATGGTAACGCCAGCAATTAAAGCAACGCAACACACTAACATATTCGTGGATGAAGTAACTTTCCCAACCTACAAAAATTCGACCTTTGAGCAATATTTCATTGAATGTCTCTGGTGTTAATTCCAATATAACATTATATCGTTTCTTATTTTTAGGAATATATTTTCTAACTATCTTAATATCACCTACATCTTTATTATTAGCAAAGTTTTTTTCCTAATTTTACTTATAAACTCATTTTCATTTAAAATGTATTCTTCCTTTACAGCATTAATTATAAGTTTTGGATTTATACTTTTTGGTACCTCTATTAAATAATTTTCAGACATTGTGTTTATCATCGTTTTTTGAAGTTTTTTAAGGGAATCACTATCATTACACTGAATCAAAACACCGCCTTGACCATGACTAACCTGTTTTATTTTGGTGACCGCTACTTTCATATCAGTTGGATTTATGTTATCAGCTATATCAGTTTTTGTTACCTTGCTATCTTGTTTGTTTTTAGGCTTTATTAAAATTGGATTTTGTACATTCTTCTTCAAAATTTCTGAATAAGTTAATTTATTTTCAAAAGTAATACCTTTATTTTGAATATTTGCCAATATTTGCTGAGTTTCGTTAACTAATCTGGTTGTTTTTTCCTCCATGTTTTGAATTTTTTTGCCAACATCTATTTTTTCCTCCAAGCGAATGGTACATTCATAACAAAACCAAAAAACATTTTTTGATTCATTAATCGATTTCACAAAAGTATCTTTTAGTTCTACACACTGTGTATGATATTTGTCGTCACACAATTTACAACTTATTAACACTTGTATTACATACTATTTTTTATAATGAACTTTTAAAAGTATAAAATAAGCACAATTTACAAAAAGAACTTTTTATAATAGAAAGTTTTTTACTGATTTATAGGTCACTAGCTGTTGCCCGCGACGTCGTCTGCGTGTAATTCGAATAAAATCAAGGTCTTTATGTAAGCACACGCCTGAGTAGCTCGCAGATTGCAGAATTTTTTCAGACTTAAATGACATTTATCGTTATATTTTGGACAATTCACACAATATCTTTATAAATTATAGCCTATATGTTATTCTGATCTATAAGCTACATTACTGTAAAGTTTCATTAAAATCCGTTTAGTAGTTTTTGCGTGAAAGAGGAACAAACATCCATACATCCATACATCCATCCAAACAAACTTTCGCCTATATAATACTAGCTGTTGCCCGCGACGTCGTCTGCGTGTAATTCGAATAAAATCAAGGTCTTTATGTAAGCACACGCCTGAGTAGCTCGCAGATTGCAGAATTTTTTCAGACTTAAATGACATTTATCGTTATATTTTGGACAATTCACACAATATCTTTATAAATTATAGCCTATATGTTATTCTGATCTATAAGCTACATTACTGTAAAGTTTCATTAAAATCCGTTTAGTAGTTTTTGCGTGAAAGAGGAACAAACATCCATACATCCATCCAAACAAACTTTCGCCTATATAATATTAGTAGGATTAGTAGGAAGGATAGGATAGGATAGGATAGTAGGATATTTTGTGTCATCTCAACAATGCACAGCATCCCTGATTTTGCAAAAATATTAAGTCATACAACGCTGTGATTGATCATAGAGAAGATTGTTTCCTTGTTAACAAAATCAAGGGTAGTTGTATCTAAAAACTTTCTAAAACAGTTTATTTTATTACCAGTTAAAATAATAATTACTATTTTCACATGTAAGAACAAAAAAAAAAAAAGAAAAAAAAAACTTCTCTGTAGCGTAATCGATCCCATTATGATAACATAACAGAACTGTCAAAAGTGGACTGACTCGCCGCCTAACCAACTACGCTACGAACGATTTATTTAATAACTTTCAAAATAATATTATCTATACACAACTTAGATCATGTTTAATATCAATTCGGTATAAATTTCGAAATCTATGTATATGCCTAAATACACTTGAAACATGCATTGTCATCCAGTTCTTAGCTATCCTGAAAATTTCAGAGCTATAGGTAGTCGGGAAATAGGTTTAAATTCGATCACAAATTCCACGGAATGACACAGAGACACAGAACACGGCGAAAATATAAAAAACTTTCTAATTTCTAAAAATAAATAAAATGAGAGTTTTTTGAAATATTTATTTATGTTGGCAATCTTGACACTTGTCAGTTTTAATGATTTTAAATTTGAATGTTTGTCAAATTTGTATAAAATATTCCGAATTTAGCAATAACGCTGGTAATGTAGTTAATAATTTTCTACAACATACCTACTTCTTGATTTACTAGGGTAAGCAGGGCGAATGGCGCTCACTTGAGGAAAAACTTTCATATTTTTCATAATTTCAACTCTGTATTAAATTTTTGTCAAAAAAACACTAGTTTAGATATTTGGTAATTTTTATATAGAACGAAAACGTGTAAATCTTTGAATGAGCAACAATAATTAGCCATATTAAAAAAAGAGGTTTGAGCGCCATTACCCCGGACCACGCCGGGTAATACCGCTCAGGCAAAGGAGTTATGACGCTCAAACTTGTATGTATGAACAAATCCATTAATTAATAGTTCTTCAACTTCAAAGACACTGTAAAGTAACTTGAATCAAAGAATAATGTTATTATAAATGTTTGAGGAATCCCATTTTAGTATTTGGCACAAAAAATCACAAATATATCCTTCTGCAGAATTCCATCCAGAGCACATGGCATGTGACCAGAGTCCACACGTTGTACAGCGATACCACAACTCATTGTTTTTCCTAAATTCTTCACAAATATTACATTTGTTATAATTTTCATCATCCTGATTCATGTCGTCATCACTGTCATCATCGCAAATATTATCTTCAGATTCCGTCTCTGAAGAACTTTCTTGTAAAACTTTTCGTTTGCAAGATTTTGGTTTGGCTTTCTGGCTGTTGTTTGCTTTCTTGATGTGTTTCTTGATCCTGATTTCAGTTTTACATTCCTTTGCTTTTCGTTTGTTTTCTTTCTCTTCTAATATATTTTTCAATGAAGTGGCTGTCAATAAAGTGGCATGCTGCTTTTTCCTCACTTGAGCAGGCTTAGAAGTTGATGCAATACATTCCACTTTTAACTGCAGTCTTAGCGTTAAGTAGATCTCTTTCAGTCCAAGCTACTTTAGAGGTGGTTCTTGGTTGATTTCGAGGCATACCTATGAAAAGAAACACAACCTTTAAGTACTTTGGGGCAATTGCGCTCAATGGGTAATGGCGCTCACTCTGAACGGCATTACCCCCAATGGCCATTTTATTATTCGGTTGAAATTTTACATCAACTAGTATGAAATGATCACAAATCTTCATGCTATCGCGTAGTGTAATGGTTAATTAACGGAATTAATCAGAGTAGCAAGACATATCGATACAATTTCTGGACTTACCGATAAAAACATTCAACTAAAAATAAGATCAAGTTGAGTGTAAATGATCGAACGTCCTTCTCTTTCACTTGCTGTGAACCAACTCGCGAAACGAACCACTGCCTGTTCAGTCGTTACCTGCCCCTCACTTCACTAAGCGTCCAATGCTTTTATGCATTAAAATGGCCGAGTTATAGTGGTGAGCGGCATTACCCAGTGAACGCCATTACCCCTGCTTACCCTACATGGAGACTAGACAAGGAGTACGCACTCGACCGGGGGAATTGCCAAAATCTGTCCACGGTATCGCATAGAGATATAAGATATAGAGCACGTGAGCCATAGGAACGCACACAAGTGAAAGCCAGCACGGACTAGAAAGAGAGAGACTCGCCTGTTGCGCATGTGATTAGACAAAGATAAACCGACGCACTAGTTGTCCTCTATCTTTCTATTTCGTGCTGGTCGTATCGGCACCGACGCACTAGTTGTCCTCTCTCTTTCTATTTCGTGCTGGTCGTATCGGCTGGCTCCCGTGCTCTATATCTTATATCTCTATGCGGTATCGTACATATTAGGTTTACTTTTTTCACCACTAGCGTCGCTAGTTTTTCTTTTGTACCGGTATGAATATAGACATTTAAATAATCGTGAACTATTAAATTGGTTTTTATTATTTATATCTGAAAGATCGAACTATTTTTTTCATTGTGTAAATAAATTAATATTGAAATAATTAAAAATTATTTATTTTATTTCAAACTACGTCCTCATTGGTCGCCATTTTGGTACAAATGGAACACCAGCGCCCTCTTATTTTGGTAGCCCTATTTGCATACATGAAGTTCGTACTCCTTGTCTAGTCTCCATGATTTACTACCTGAACTCTTTCGTTGACAATCAGTGCAGTGCAACCAATTGTGTAAAACAAAAAGTTACCAAAAACAGTGTTACAATGAATCTATTTCGATACTGTTTTTAGTGTCGAAATGGAAACTTTGTGAACGTGAATTATAAAAATTTTATTAAAGTATTATTACAAGAAACTGTAATAGTGTCTTATTTAATAAAGCGAGTTATCAATCAACAAATGTTGCAGAATGCAGAATATTAATTATTCTATCGCTTTACGAGTTTTTGAAAAACATTTTTAAAGACATTGACCATTTAACTAAGAAGAAACAACTACTTCCCGGGCTATGTGCCCCAGCGGATATTGAATTATACTTCAAAGTCAAACGGGTTTAAATTATCTATTAGATAGGTATGCCAACCCCGTTTGACTCTTAATTTGCTGAAACGTCCAAATTAAAAAATTAACATATTGGTGCATATTTTGATACCTACCTAAAAATCCTAAATATTATTATCAAACACAAAAATGCAATAAACTGTTGATTATTAAGGTGCAAAACACATTTTTCTGGAAAATGCTATTTTATACAGAACATTTTCTTCTACAATTTCGAGATTACATTTTCTAATTTGTTTGGTCATGTAAATAATTTTATATTTAATAATTTGCTTTGTCATTATTTGAATGTTGTCACTCATTTAATCTCTTTTTGAACTCCTGTTTCTATTTTTTTGCGTAAATGTGTTTCAATATCATCTGGCTTTCTAAAATTTCTAAATTTTTTAAGTAAATGAATTTTGGTTTTTTTAAATGAATTTTAAATAAGTTTTTACAAAAAAAAAATACGAAAAGAGGTTGACCCTGCAGGCAATCTCAACTTCAGGCAACTTCCTGCTAATTTCAGATTCCAAAAATGTATTTTTTTGCTGTTTTGGGCTGCTCGAGCTCAAGGAGATATTTTTTGTGTTGTTTTAATCTTCTTGAGATAAAAAAATGGATACTTATGAAAAGCTTTAACTTTAGCGATTTTGATGGTCAAGGCAGCATTCGACGCAGAGTGCTAAAACTGTCATCAGTACAAAATTGATTAGTAAAAAAATATCAAAGTTATTGTGAAAATAGTAGATATATTGTGTATCTAGTAGAAAAAGTAATACATTCCCGGACGAAAATGTAAATTGTTGGCCGAGGCGTATAGCAGATGCCAACAAACATTGGAGTTCGGGAATGTGCTTTTACTACAAGATATACTATTTTTTCTAAAATCGCATTAAATATAATCGTAAACTAAGAAAGTTTTATATATGCATAACTTTTTTTGATTATCATCGTATTTTCTATGCAACCGGTTCGTTGACATTGTTTGTTAATCATTGTTTATTAGTGACACAAAAGTGTCAGTTCGGTTAGTTACATACCTATTGCTTAAAATATTTTATATTATATTTAAAATGGAGTGTGACGATGATGTCCCGAGGTGTAAACCGCCTTCAGAGTTAGGTACTAAACACTGCTGCTAATGTGGTTTTAAATTAATTGCCAAATAAAATCAAGGCGCCAAATATGAATTTTATGGATCATTCCCATACACTGGTACGGAAAAAATATTCCCGTACAGTACGGGCAAGTTCGCTGCCCAGCAACGGACTAAATTACAAGAATAGTGTATTTTGCGGCTCGAATTTGATCCGAGAAACTAGACATTTCCAAGCGATTTCAGAAAAACACTTTTTTCCCAAATTTTTGAGCAAACGAATTAACCGATTTTGATTTTTAAAACGGCATTCGACGTCATTTTTTAAAGTTATTTAATTGATCGTTGCATCCGCCAAATAACATCGTTTTCCTTTTTTTTTTCGAGGTTTTTGAAATTGCTCGGATTGTACAAAGAAAAATGATTTTAAATTCTCAGGAGTTCTAAGTTTAGTAGAACTCTTTCGAACTATCAACCCGTTCAAAAGTTATAAGAGGGTTACATGCATACACACACATATACGAGCCCTGTCTCAGTGAAGTTGGCCGAACTATCTTTTTATGAAATTTGTCATATTAACGAAAACGTATAAAACTAAAATGTATTTCTAATAATATACGATATTTTTATTTAATATAAGGCAAAATTACTAAATATTTTAAATATTTTGTAACAGAGAAAATAGTTATTTATGATATGAGTGTTAAAAGTGAGGTTTTATTTTGTGAGTGAAAACGTTTGTGAAATGAGCGGAGCGAATTGAACAATTTCACGAACAAAATAAAATCACTTTTAACACAAATACCATACAATGTTTTTTGTACAACTTCCCTATTTTGATAATGAAACGAGCGAATTTGCAATGACAATAAACCAAACCGTGTTAAAAGTAAACTAAACCGTGTTAAAAGTAAACTTGTTTACATGGCAACGTGTTAAAAGTATTTTTAACACGCTGCTATGTAAACAATCGTTTTTAACATTGTTTGCTATCATTAAAAGTGTCACTTTTAATGACAGTTGTACAAAAAAATATATCATAAATAACTATTACAAAAATTCAAAAAACTGCCGATTAATAAAATCAACGAAACCAAATAGCAGCAAATCACCACTGCGTTACATCGCCTTTTGAACTGATTACTGCTTTAATACGTCTTGACATAGTTTCAACTAATGTTTGGCAGTCATCTGGTGTAAAATTGTTCCAAATTTCTTGGAGACGGGTTCGCAATTCTGGAACAGTTCTTGCGGGATTCGATCTGATCTTTTTCTTTATAAGATGCCACAAGGTTTCAATCGGCGATAGATCTGGACTACTGGACGTCCATTTTAAAACTGGAATATTGTTTTCTAACATCCAATCTTTTACTTTCTTAGCCGTATGGCAAGCGGCACCATCTTGTTGGAAGATACCTACATTCGATATTATTTAAACGCATTTGGTTAATTTGGGGTATTAAGTTATTTTAAAGCACATTAATGTACTTCTCAGCATTCATAATACCTTCCACAAAGTGGAAAGGTAACGCAAGCTTGACAGAAGTAGAGGACATGGATCCCCAAGTCATAACAGAAGCCGGAAACTTAACTTTTTTTTTAAGACAGTCATTATAAAACACTTCTTCTTTAGTTTTTATGACACGACTCCTTGTATCACCAACGCATACTTCAAATCTGGCCTCATCACTCCAAATAATGGAGTTCCATTGATTCGAAGACCATAATTTGTGTTCTTTGGCCCACGCTAGTCTGTTTTTCTTCTGAATCTTTGTCAGTAAGGGTTTCTCTTCTGCCTAAAAATACTGAAATTAAAACGAATAACAACAAGAATATTTTAAGTCTACCTTGTAAGTTTTAAATCCCATCTTTTGGGCAGCTCTGTGAGAAGTTGCTCTTGAAAATTTTTTTGTGGTTGCCTGATTCCACAATATTTTCAATTCGTTATAATTAGCATGTCGATTTTCTTTGATAATCCGTTTTAAGGCTCTTAAGTTAGTGTTGGAATAACGCAGTCGACTTCCAATTCTGGATTTTTGAGCAACAGATCCCGTTTTTTTGTACAATGTAATAGGGGAAAACAGGGTAATGGGCGCGGTCGGGCAATGGGAGCTATGACGATTGAACAAAATACATGCACATTCGAGCGATCGTTAACACTCTGCTGCTTTCGTCAACTATCGGCAAACTTCACCTGACGCGCTCGAACCGTTAATGCCATTCGTTTAGTCACGAGGGACGTTTGTGTGTTTTTCGCTCCGCGCTTACAAAAAACTGCCAATTGCCAGCATCCAGGTAAGCTTGAAATTATATTCTTATTTTATTGTATTTATGCTTATTATAACCCTAGATTCATTAACTAACAAGTCCAATTAGTTGAATTGTGATTGAAAATATAATTACATACCTATGTGATTTTTTTTCTAAATGGCTCCCAATACCCGACATAGCCCCCATTACCCTATTATTCATTTTGAAGACATAAAATACCTTATTTTTTATTTTAGATGCCACGTAAAAGAAATCAAACAACCACAAAAGCCTCTTGGACGGTGGATTCATTAGAAAATGTGGTATCTCTTCTCAAAAAGGGAGGCATATCAGTGTACAAAGTATCTCAGCAAACCGGCATTCCTTACTGGAAAAAGTGAAGAGATATGGTGCCGCTGCAGAAGTTGAGGAAACTGGGCCCACAAAGATTGTTCTGGCAGTGATAGTTTTTTATAATTGTGCATTTTGATTGGATCCATAAAGTCTGGATTTTTTGTTTTCCATTTATAATTTCATATTTTATTTCTATGTTTTGTTTGATTTTATAACTTGTATTACAAATAGTTTTATTTTATTAATAACTAGTTGTACTCGCAACGTCGTTCGCGTGGCGTGTGATTGTTGTATAAAAATTTCTTACCCCACCACATTTAAGGGATGGGAGAAAAATTTTTATACACCAGATATTAAGTTGAAAAAAGACAAATACATCTGTGAAAACCGCATTCGAATCGGATCAGTAGTTTTCATGTGATGCGCGCACAAACAAACTGACAGACAGACAAAAAAATCTAACACATTTTTGCGTTCAATGTCGATGTACCCGCGACGTCGTTCGGGTGGCGTGTTAATTTTTGTATAAAAATATCTTTCCTCACCCCGTTAAAGGGGTGGGGGGAAGAAAGTTTTATACACCAGATGTTAAGTTGAAAGAATACAAATACGTCTTTGAAAACCGCATTCGAATAGGATCGGTAGTTTTCATGTGATGCGCGCACAAACATATACATTTCTACAGTTTTATTATAAGTATGTATAGATTATAATAACCAAGATGTACGTTTTGTTAATTTTTTAGGTAAAGAGTAATTATAATAGCTCCCATTTCCCATATGAGTGTTAAAAGGGCTCTCATTAGCCGCATTTATCGGGTAGGTAATAGGAGCGACTGACTTTTTTTCTAAAACGGTAACTGTACCTTAATACATGCTGTATTTGATTATAACTAAGATTGAAGTCTTCCTTAATAATAAAGGTAAGCGTTGATAATTAAAAATTACAAGAATTTCGACAAACATGGTTTTTATCAAAACTTTCCCTTAGTAGGCTCTCATTGCCCTGTTCTCCCCTAATATTTCGAACTGTATACCTCGATTTGTTAATACTGTCAGCGATTTGGGAAGCATTTTGACCTTTTAAATGCAAGTGAATAATCACTTTTCTTATTTCGTTAAAAACAGCTTTACCACGAACCATTTTTTATTGTTAACAACACTAATACATTAAAAATTGATTTAAACGTCAAAATCGGCTTCTTAGCAACGTAAAATGTTATCATTTGTTTAACAAAGCCTACCTTTATTTTATGGAAGCGATTAAAAGACCATGCAACTTAAGTTGTCTCCATCACGTATATTGCAATACACAAATCATTTTTCGGAAAAGAAAATTTCAAAATAAAAACGCTTCAAAAATAGCTGCGTCGGTTTTGTTATCTTTCCATAAACATTTAAAGAAACCAAAAATATTATATTTTAAATAAAATTTTATTTAGGTAGCCCTTAAATAAAATCAGAAATATCCTGTTTTATAGCGTGGGCCAACTTCACTGAGACAGGGCTCGTATACAGGACATAGTCAGGATGGCTTCCTAGGACTTTAAGAAGTGAAGATCTAGTGAAAACTCGATTTTCGAGAATCGAGATGAAACCAATATCTTCCAGAGTTTTTAAACATTTTCAACATTTACGGCGTAAAGTTAAAAAAATATATGGATTTTATATTCCTGGATCACTTTGAATGGAAAATATTAAATATTCAAATATCTGTTCGCGAAAGTAAAGTTTTTATAAAGTGTTAAATCCATATGTATTCGTTTCAATAATTTTGATTTTGTTTAAGACTTGCCAGGACATACTGTTGACAAGTTTCAGAGAATTCTTCTGTGTTGCGTTTAGTTTAACTATAATTTTTTTACCGAAGAAAATTTTAATTGGTTAGTAGATACATATTTGGTTTTGGTTCCTGAGTAAATAAATTCTGTTATGTATACGACCTAACATTCAAAAGCTACCAATTAGCATTCTTCAATTAATATAAAAAAATAATTAGTTTTACATAAACTTAAAACATAATTTTCTATTTTATTATGAAAGAGTAAAATTAAAGTTTTTATAAAACCCATATACATAATTGTCACTTGATTGGTGTGGAATCATCATGAATAATTTTACCTTACAATTATTATACAGTTGTCCAGTTTGGGTTAGAAAATTAAACCCTACAAAGATTTACAACATCAACCTCCTGTGGGATAACGGACACACACACATCGTGTTATTAACTCATAACGAGGAAAAGCGAATTTAATGAGGTTTTTATGCAGGCAATGACAGTCTTTTGTTACAATAATGAGTTTAGGGCTGTCAATTGTCCAGGGCATTGTAAGCGAAGCTCTTTTGTTATGCTTGTACGTGATTCCCCATCTATTCGGCTGTGACCTGTATTTTTCTTGGTGATAGGGGCGATTTTTGTAAAATAAAACGGGATTTGCGAGTCGTAGGATTTGATGGAGGGTTATAAGAGATGTTTATGTTCCATGCGTGCTCATGTGCCATATTTTTGATGGTTGCCATTTAGTTTACAATGAGTTTGCGGATATTT
Source organism: Altica lythri (assembly GCA_964028335.1). Lineage (NCBI taxonomy): Eukaryota > Metazoa > Arthropoda > Insecta > Coleoptera > Chrysomelidae > Altica > Altica lythri. Next base: position 32,419,968 of record OZ034803.1, on the reverse strand, counting down.
TCTGGCTTCTATTGTTATTCATGTTTAAAATATATTAACCTCGTAAAAATTTTATAGGATAAGCATTTTTATTTAGAATGAAGATAATTTCATTAAAAATATTCAGTGTAAAAGTAAAACTGTGTGCATAAAATATTTTATTTAAAACCGGCCAGAAATTAATACTTTCCGGTTTGTTTTTAGGTCAGAAAATCTCATTTTGTCGGACAAGGCCAGAAAATAAAAATGAATCGGGTAAAAGCTTTTACCGGACTCATTTACAATAAAATAGTTAGTCCAAAGATAGCGGTCAATTGGTTTCTACGGTAACCGAGTTTTGTATATATTTAAAACTATAAAATAACTTGACATATTTTGACGTTTAGTTGAAAACGTGAAATTTATTATAAAATGGATATTTAAAATGATGCATTTGATTGTGAATTAATGGAAGATGAAATTATACCAGATGAAATTGTTAAGGCGGCCACCCAAGCAAGGTTTGTTAAAAAAAATGTTAAAATTAGTTAATAAAGAGTTCTTGTTATAAAAATGTAAACTGAATAATATGAAGTTTATGGTACAACAATGCCAGTTTTAATAAAAATATTGTACGTAATACGTCCCAAAAGTGCTTTTAATGGACTCGCAGGATTGCAGGGCTCGCCTGTGGCTAGCCCTGCAATTTGCCCACTCGTCCAGTAAAATACCACTTTCGGGACTTGTTACGTAAACTACTATTATACGAATCACCACTCGTAAAATATCGCGATTTCAAAAATTGAAATAGTATATTGTAATACAAGTGTTTCAATGACAGGATTCGTAGTACGAGTGCAGTTTGTGAAACGAACGGCGAAGCATGCAACATGCTCGAATAAAATTGACAGTATTTACATTTTTCCTTAATTTAAGATGGTACAGTTGTCTTATCTTTTGTTTTAAAATTTCAAAACAGTATTCAAAAATTTACTGTGCCTTTGATAATCTGATGCTGTAATTTAGTTGTATCCTTGTAAAATTTCCCATATTTTTTAATTCACATTTTTCTTATAAATTATGTGATAATGGTGAAGTTGCAAATACTCTACTGTCATATCTGATCCTGAAAAACAAACTAATATATCTCGGATTTTCCTTCTGTGGTCACCAACAACCTAAAAATAAATTTTTTGTTACTAATGAGCTAATTACAAGATGACAGATTTATCGGCATTGATCACTCCTATGACATCTCTAAATCCAGCTTCAGAAAACTGTTTTTTGATATATAACTTTTCAGTTGGAGTTGGACACACAATAACTTCTGGTGATAGATTGCTCAGAAGGAATGTCATTCTAAAATTTACGTAGTTTATCTGTTCTGCATATGGAAAATTAGAGAGAGGCGATCAAGTGCTCTGCCGGCACTGAGGCCACAAAGATTTAAAATGGGTGATGATGCTCCAGTGGGGGATTTTCCTGACATCAGCTGGTGTAAGCCCGTACTCGCCCAACCCGGAACTTCGAATTTCAGAAAAAGCAGAGCAGTCATTCAGTATCCAGTATTTGCTCTACTGTTTTCTTTTCTTGCTCGCAACCTCCTAGTTTCATCCTAAAGAGATGTTGTTGCAATTTGCAGTGACCTGTTAAGATTCCCACAGCTGTTCAGTGATTTTTTTCTGGTCAATGTCTAGCATTTCCTTAATGTAACCTCGCCAGCATAAGGTAATTAATCTCTGACCAGCTACAGTTCGTTGTTTTATCCTAGCACTGTATAATGTTTTGGTGAGAGTGCTGTATGATATGATCCACGACAGCAAATATAACTGGCTTGGTAGATGAGAGAAGGCTAACCTATTCGTAGCCCGCAGCCCTCCTTGCTAAATTGTCCGCAATGTAGTTGCTTTCAGAGTTTCCATGTCCTTTGAACCAAATTCAGAGTGAACACGGTTATGCCTGTGAGTTCTGACTACATTTGCTACAGCCCATTTCATTTTTAGGCTCAGGGATCTAGAGTAAATTTCACACCCCACATAGGTATTGCTGCGTTTTTGATACATCCATATATGCGGTTAGAGCGTTCACTACGTTGGGGTATGCTCTTTTATTTGTTTATATTTTGTAGGGTTTGTCGAAGACAAATCTTGGTACGACGGCATCCGTTTCCAACCTATAAGAAAGGTATCGTCTTTAGCAATTTCCTATGGGTACAGTTCCCTAAAGTGGGTTCGATACCAACCGTACGAAATCAATGCTACCTGCTTAACAAATATGTCAAGGGGGGTGAGTCCAAGTATTACCTCCATTGCCCTGGTCGATGTGGTTCGCATGGCTCCTATTACGAGAAACCATGCTGATCTTTTGATTTGCTTTAATTTTCTGGTAGCTGTCGTTTGTTGCACTTTAGGCCACCACACGACAGCACCATATGTTAGCATAGGTCTTATGATTGCCCTGTAGATCCACATGGTGACCTTGGGGGATAATCCCCAGGGCGGTCCTACCATTTAACGCTCATATGATATATATCCTTTTTGTACACTGCTTTTTATGTGTGAGTTCCAAGTCAGTTTGCTGTCAAGGATAACACCTAAGTATTTCACTTCTGTAGCAAAGCTTAATTTAATGTTGAAAAGACTAGGTGCTTTTAAGCTCCTAGGTTTCTTTTTCCTCGTAAAGAGAACCATTTCTGACTTTTTGGAGTAAATAAAGAGCAATTGCTCTTTACACAATGTCTCTAAAGTTTTGAGAGCCCATTCTGTTGCTTTCAAACTTCTCTGTTGGCAGAATTACAATGTTATCTGTGTAAGCTACTGTATAGATTTTGTCATGGTTATTGAAGCGGCACATGTGGCTGTCTAGAACCATGTTCCACAGTAGAGGTGATAAAACCACTTATTGTGGTTAGCCCCTCGTAACCTTGGCTCATATCTTGATGTCATTTACAGCTATTTCTATTGCACGCATGGAGACCATGCTGAGAATTCACCCGCTTACTGTTCTAGGTACATTTCGAGCAGTAAGCGAGTGCATTATTTTGCGGAACGTGGTTTTATCAAAGGCTCCTTCGATATCTATGAATACGCCAAGGGTAGACTCCAATGACTGATCGATCTGACCAACCATATGTGTTGGGCAGTATCGGTGGATTTTCCTGTTGTGTACGAATGTTGATTGAGTTGCAGGTAGTGGTTTGCTATTAATAACTGTGTCTCTTATGTACCGTTCATTTAGCCTCTCTAGCGTTTTTAATGAGAATTATGTTAGGCTAATAGGTTGACAAGCTTATGGAATGGAGTAATCCATTCTTCCAGATTTTGGTATAAAGACAAACTTTACTTCACTTCACATCTTTTTACGTAGTGTACTTAAAGCAATATCGAATCTATAAGCTACATCTCGGTGCGAAACTGCCTCATGCCCAGTAAACCACAAAAATATACTAAGTATGCCGCCAAAGAATGAAACCTGCTTTCATAGAAATGTCTTCTTATCTAAAAAACAGCAAGGTGCTCGTCTATATCTTCTTCTATACAAAGTGTATATACAGTTATTTATTGCTGAACCGTAGCCAACTTTTATTACGATTTTAAAAAATGATAAAAATTATTTATTAATTAAAAGATACAATTAATCTTATTAAATCTCATTCAAATCTTCATAACTTTAGTTGAAAACTGTTCACTATGATAAAAGTAAACATATTTTTATTTTATATAAGTCATAATTAAAGAAAAAGTTGTTTTATAAAAGTTGATTAATTTGTTAAAACAATTTTAATAAAGAATTGTGCCGCCTTAAGCTTTAAATTATATCCACGTTTCCCTAGAGTGAGTTCGTGCTCTAAATCCCGAACTAAATAACTCTGTTAAAAAGTTCATTTCGTAAAATTCTCGGCTCACAAAACAGTCACAAACACGAAAAGGTATGATTTTATTGGTTTTCCTTAGGGAGCAGTAGAGTCAGCAGTTGAGAATCGCAAAGTACGCTTTCAGCTTTTTAAAATGGCTCCCTTAGTCCCAAATGACGATCGATCTGGCGCTAAATCTGCGAAATTGTACTGGGCTTTGGAGATTCCTTTTTACAACGGGTGGTTTATGTACGCCAAAATTGTGACATGCTTAGAATATATATCTATGAATTACATAATAAGAAATCAAATTGTATCTAAAGTCAGAGCAATGAAACAAGATTTTAAAGTCCCCTAAAACAAGTACAAAATATTTCAGTAGGGATATCTATAATATATAGTTGTTCTTCTCCGGATTACTAATTTTTTAAGTTGATTTTTATTTTTTTATTAGTACTAGCTGACCCGGCGGACTTCGTACCGCCTAAGACTGATGTCTTGTTCCCATTTTTTCAAATTTTTACGATTTTTGTTTTGTTTTTTATTGTATATAGATGTAAACGGCGCGCGTTGCTACGCCAACAACTAAAATAAATTTAAGAAAAATAAAAGAGAAGAGATGGAGAAGGAAAGAAAGTTTATAGTTTTGTTTTACTTATCGCACCAAAAATATACTTTTCGAACTTATATTTATATGAATTCGTATAGATATCTATTCATCAGTATTGAATTTGATATATGGAAGCGCCATCTGGTGGTATCTTCCATTAATACGAATATCATATTCATCTTACCCATTAAAAATACATCATCATACTGATTTTCATGACAATCGGTTAAACGGGACAGAAGTTGCTACTCTGCAGCGCCACCTGGTGGCGAGTGGCATCAATGAGCATATCATACAAACCTTCTACGTGGAAAAATACATATACATACCAATTTTTATGACAATCACTTGAAATAGCTAGGTATAAATAATAGGTATAAATAATTAGGTATAAATAGTGTAATTACACACCAAAAATAAAATGTATGCATATAGAGTACTCACTCATTTTCATTCAATATTTTTTCATCACTTTCTTAATTAATAAATCCACTTTGTTTATTCATATTTAAAACAAACACTTTATACACAAATTTAAACTATTCACCACCAATGTATTTTGGTTGACAAGCTGTCAATTCATACAATTACAGATTTAACTATTATTTATTTAATATAGTAGGCGGAATCGTGTTAGGTATTTTGTATCAGGTTTCGTTTCCGTTACATTAGAATGACGTCACGTCCGTTAGAATTCGGCACATGTAATTTATTTTATTCAAAATAGTCTTCAAAATGGCCGTCGTAGCCTTTTAAATGGGTTCTACGTGGGCATAACGCTTACCCTTGATAGGCAAATATAGTCTACCGAACATAAAAAAGCCACACTCTGTGCCATATGCGGAGAATATGGAAAATAGTTAAAGGTTAAAATACCATTTTTGTCAAAAAATCGCTCACAAGTGTCGATCGATGTGATGATATATTATTATGCAACAAGCTTCCTTTTTTCTGATATTCTGGCCGAACACGACGAATACATCAGAGCAAACACTCATAACACCAAGATAATACACTGTTTGGCCCGCTGGAACAAATTCTTTGTGAATAATTCCCTTCGAATGGTAGAAACAAATCAACATTGTACCTATTCAGTTTTGACTTTTTCAAACGACTCTTTTTATGGATTTGGCCAACCAAGGTGCCACCTTGACGCTTGGTTTCGGGATCCTATTGAAAACATCACGTTCGTCACCGGTCACAATGTTGTGCAGAATTTTTTTCTTTCTTGGCTTCTTTAATGATGTCTCTCAATGTTGAATTCAGATCATTTTTTGGTCATTGCGAACACACTTTTCTCATGCCCAAATTACCAGTCAAAATGCAATCTCAATGAAGATTTCGGCTAATTTTTAATAAACATACTCATTTGAGTTTCCTGGGTAATTACAAATTTGGGTTGATTGACATGTTCGTTGTCTTCCAGCGACTCACGACCCTCTTTAAACTGCGTAAACCACTCGTGAATTCATCTACGTGATAAATAATCATCACCATAAACGGTTTTCAACAATCGATGCGTTTCGGTAAATGTTTTACACAACTTAATTCTTGCTCTTTGTTCAATGCTTATATTTCGACCGTTGTTAAAAAGATACTCTCCCCATGAACACGATAACTTGGCGTGAAGTGGTTCGATTGTCATGAAATTTTAACACAACATTAATGAAAGATGTACCTATCGAACACTAGCCCCAACAACCAACAACAGATGGCGCTAATAGTATCGGATATTTCTTAAAGTTCTATTTACTTTGCGACAGCCCTCGTATATATGTGAGTATATCTGTCGACAAAACGTGGTTACACTACTCAACTTTACAGACAAAAAAAAATCAAAACAGTGGGATTTTAAAGGTAAAAGAAGGCAAAAACGGTAAAATCTTCCAATCAATAAAATCTCCGGTTGCGTGGATTCTACACTTATGGAAATTGACCACTATAACAAAAAAAAAAAATAATAACAAAATATAAGTTTCTTTTTTTTCCTGTGACTGGTCTTCTTTCTACTCCTACAGTTTTCAACTCCTACTTTCTGCTTCTCTACTTTTTATTTCCTTTTCTCTGCTGCTCTACTTTCCACCTCTGACCACTTCTTCTATTTGCTCCTCGCAGAAATATCTATACATATAATAAAACTGTAGAAATGTATATGTTTGTGCGCGCATCACATGAAAACTACTGATCCTATTCGAATGCGGTTTTAAAAGACGTATTTGTTTTATTTCAACTTAACATCTGGTGTATAAAACTTTCTCCCCCCCACCCCTTTAACAGGGTAAGGAAAAAAATTTTTATACAAAAATCAACATGCTACGCGAACGACGTCGCCGGTACATCGAAATAGAGCCCAAAAATGTAGTTAGATTTTTTTGTCCGTCTGTCTGTATGTTTGTGCGCGCATCACATGAAAACTACTGATCCGATTCGAATGCGGTTTTCACAGATGTATTTGTCTTCTTTTAACTTAATATCTGGTGTATAAAAATTTCTCTCCCATTCCTTAAATGGCGTTGGGTAAGAAATTTTTATACAACAATCACACGCCACGCGAACGACGTTGCGAGTACAACTAGTTACAATATAAGTAGTTGACATATTTTTGTAGTAAATGGTAAAAAAATATAGTCAACATTTTCTTTTATTATATATGCCAGTTTCAAATAATTTCTACCATAAGACACCTTCCAATCAATAAAATCTCTGTTTGCGTGGATTCTACACTTATGGAAATTGACGACTATAACAAAAATAAATTTTAACAAAATATAAGTTTCTTTTTTCTTTCTGTGGCTGGTCTTCTTTCTACTCCTGCAGTTTCCAACTCCTACTTTCTGTTGCTCTACTTTCTATTTCCTTCTCTCTGCTGCTCTACTTTCCACCTCTGACTACTTCTTCTATTAGCTCCTCGCAGAAATATATCACATAAAAGTGACATAAACACCAAAAAATCAAAATCATGAGCGTTCGCAGAACATGCAATAAAAAATAGTCATCAATTTAATATCACAGATACGTCCAAGATAGGGAAAAAACGATTATAAAAGAATGTTTTTGGAAATGATCCATATTCGGGGAAATAAAAATTGAATCAATTAAAAATTAGATTTGCAAAATCTAAGTAATATTTATTGTTACATCTTATCTCATAGAAAGAGGAGTAAAGTAGCGAAGTAGGTCATATAATGGAAAAGAACTACATCGAAATAAATTTAATAAGTAATTACTAAGCAAAGTATATCTATTCAAATTTTAAAATATATAACAAATAAACAACCTTCCGGTGGCGTCATAATACGTAAGTAAGAAGTAAGACATACACACGTAGAAAAGAAATATAAATATATACATATATGATTATTTATATTATTACATTCAGTAATTTCTTATTTACAACTAGGTCGTTGAATGGGGTAAGCAAGTAATTTAAAGGTTCGTTTTTAAAAACTTATACTGAGACTATTACGCTCCTTTCACATTATACGGTTTTGATCGTGCGGTAAAAAGCCGTACGAGTTTTTGCCGTCACATGATTAATTTTACATTGCAAAGGGTTTTGCCGTGTCCTATTGTAAATATTTTTATTTCATTTGTCTAATGTGAGTAAAGATGAATCGTAAACAAATTATTGCTTTGTGGTTACTTCATCGTCGACGAAAAAGAGCAAAACGAAATCGCCTTTTTTGGATATATCCCATTAATTAGAGGAGAGAGAAAGTAGGATGATTTCACACATTCTTCAAGATTTAAGAAACGACGAAAATAAATTCTTTAACTATTTCCGAATGTCTATTACCTCTTTTGCTTCAATGCTGAGCAAACTTCCCGCCATGCATTTTTTGTCGCAATTCGATCTTTATACAGATCTAGAGTTTTATCCCACAACACAAGTCTTCCTTCGATCAAGGTTATTAAAACTTCAGCGTCAATTTCATCCATTTTTTACAAATTTTCAGTAAACTCAACACAAATAAACAACAAATACGACAGAGGGGTCGATTCCGTACGACTCAAAACCGTGTAATGTGGAAGCATACATTAAGTCACGTAGGCCACTGTCTCGAAAAAACCGTACGGCGCCCGTCAAGTCTAGTAGCAAAACACGGCTTTTGCACGGCACGGCACCGGCTTTTTACCGTCACCGTATAATGTGAATGATCCCATGCTATTCTTCACTTCCACGGCCGTACGGCTTTTTACCGTACGATCAAAACCGTACAATGTGAAAGGAGCGTTTACGGTATTCCAGTAATTTTTTTATGACTGTCTAAAATATTTATGAATAATGATCACTATCGAACTTTTTTCTTGAAAAGGTGTTTTATCTTTTAAATTGATAACCATATTATCTGTTCTATTCAGTATTCATAACAAAAATATCTTTCAATAGAAATCTTTTAGTATATGAATACAAAATTCACTGAAATCTAAAAGTGAATTCTCAGAGGGTTGTTTTCTGGTTTGTATTTTTCAAATTAAATGCATTTAAGGCTATATGTCCTAGCCGAATGGTCTAACAAATGTCTTTATTATCAGGTTTGGAAATACCTGACAATGATAGTTATCTATTATAGCTTTGTTGTTCACAGTGGTCATGTTTGTCGGAATTGATATAATGAATGGTCTCTAGGCAGGTGGTTTAAAAACTTTAATTGGTTGGAATTCTTATTAATGTGGAATTTATAAATAAAATGGGTAAATGGGTAATTTGCAGCTCTTTATCTAGCAAGCTATAAGTATTTAGATAAAGATGTGAGCATTACTTTCTTTAAGATTTTAATTTAATCTTATTATATTCAAAATTCTTCTTTAACTTAAGTTTAATTATTTTATATATATAGCCCCTTCTCCTGCTACCGAATGATATAATTTTATTTTTCTCAGTATTAATCATATAGTGTTTCTGCCTTGCTTTTGTCCATTTTTTTTAATTGGCAAACTCATTTCTTTTAAGCAATGTAGCCAATTAATTTCACATCTGCTTCAGGTCCCGGTAACCAACAGTTATTTTTTTTTAATTTTGTTTTATAGTCTAAATATTTATTAATTTATAAATAAGTCATTAATAGAAAAAATAAAAAAAAACATTTTAAAATTAACTATAAGTAAACGCTATAGCTATAAATAAAAAAAAACGGTTCTGTTAAATACACTGAAACCAAAATCGTCTTCTCATATTCATCGATTTTGGCAGCCCAAACCGAATCGACAGACCGTGAAGAGTCATCTGTTGTTAACAATTATAGGCAACTTAAGTGACACAATAGAGCCCCTGCTCTATAATAGAGTGGATAATGCACTACCATTATACGGTATATTGTACGCTTTGAAATTAATCGTTTGTGAATTATAAATTTATTTGCTGAGTTAATGTTCGGGGACGATAAATGGTCCTTGGAATCGACCGGTCACATTATTAGATATTGAGGTTTATATAGAACAAAATTTTAGTTCATGTGGAAATGAGATCAAATAATTTAAATAATATAATCATATTATTTAAAATATTAGCAGAAATAACAAAATGTATCGAAAGAGCAAATAATATTTGTTTTGCCTAAATTATTTTCGGAACACATATATTAAAAAGTGTTAACACTGACAGAATTTTTAATATTTAATAACAGTCAGCTGAAAGTAATGTTGGTTATACAGTAGATTACATACCGATGAGGAAAGTACTTCATTTAACTCTAGAGAAAAAGATTATTTACTTTGACTATAAGCAAAGAAATTTATTTTTTTAGAAATACAAATTTATCCATAATGAGGTATATAAAACTAGCTGACCTTGCGAACTTCGTACCACCGGTGTGTCCGAAATGCGGCGATTGGTATCAAATGCTAAAGTCAAACAACCGTATTGCGGCTGTCTCAGATTTTTGCCCTCAATACCCCATGACCGGGTTGCGGCGGGCGATAGGTAGGCCAATAAAGATTAGGGTAATGATACCCTGTCGTAATGACCCTGGGAACGATTCTACTTCAGAAGACTCTGACAATTCTTGTTAGTCATTCTAACAAATTTATTTTACAACTATCGTGATGTATCTTAAAAACTTTTTTTCAAAAACAATCTTTTAAGATTGTCTGAAAAAATTAGTATTATTTGTAGACAATTGTTATAAAAATATTATGAGTTATGTACTGTTTGAATAATGAGTCAAATGTTCTTATTAATAACTAAAATTAACAAGAATTAATTTGTTATTTGACAATTTTCAAATTGATACAAAATTTACAAATATAAAAAAAAACGTTTTTCTTTTGAAATTTAAAACAAAAATTAATAAAAATTTATGAACAGACCCTTTTTATTTAATTACACGCCAATAGTCGGCATTGTTTCCAAAGAAATTAAAATTCCGACAAAGACCAAAGGATATTACATTGACTTTGAAGAGTTTTTTTTATACAAATAATTTTTTATCTGTTTAGGTACTGTAAATAGCTGTATACACAAAATATACAAAATATGTATGGTATACTTTGTGTTTATAATTGATTAATGATTATGTACGTGTATTTCATTTTTTGTAGTAAATGTTTTCAAATGTTTAAATATAAATAGTTCAAAAGTGAAACTTTGAAATTTACGTTACAACAATTCCAATAAATACTTACGATTTACTGATGGGGTGTTTTTTTACTCGTGTATGTGTTTTCTTTTTGTCTTGTTGTAGCAAATGTGACTAAGTGTGTTTAACTGTTTAAACGTTGAAACTTTGTAAACAGTATTTATTGAGTTTGCACAATATATAATTCGTTTTTTTATTTTAACTTCCTAAGAATTTGGTTTATTTTTTTTTATAATTCACGTTCACAAAGTTTCTATTTCGACACTAAAAACAGTATCGAAATAGATTCATTGTAACACTGTTTTTGGTAACTTTTTGTTGTACACAATTGGTTGCACTGCACTGATTGTCAACGAAAGAGTTCAGGTAGTAAATCAAGAAGTATGTTGTAGTAAATAAATTATTAACTATATTATCAGCGTTATTGCTAAATTCGGAATATTTTATACAAATTTGACAAACATTCAAATTTAAAATCATTAAAACTGACAAGTGTCAAAAGTGTCAAGATTGCCAACATAAATAAATATTTCGAAAAACTCTCATTTTATATATTTTTTTATACTTTTAAAAGTTCATTATAAAAAATAGTATGTAACACTCGAATTACAATGACGGTTTGTAGTACTCGTTCTTTGCGAAACTCACCGCTTCGCGGTTCGTTTCACAAACTGCACTCGTACTACGAAACCTGTCATTGTAACACTTGTATTACAATATACTATTGTCTATTTGTAATTAAAACTGTTTTTATTGTATAATTTAAAGAATATTCATATTTAGAATTTTTGTTTACATTGCGCCATTTAAAGGATTTACCTTAACTTCTTTTTGTCTTTGAATGGTTCAGTAGTGTAGCTCTAAGCTAGAGTGCGCCAGGCATTGACATAAAATTTTTATTATGTATTTCATTTCGTTGTATTTTTTTTAATAAAGACATTTATTATTATTATTGTTTTTATTATCTTTACTTCGCTACGAAAACCTCAAATATGTCAATTCTGCAGAGGATAGAAGCACATAAAGTATGTAAAGACAGTAAGGTCTGTTATAGTTTAGTATGTTTAACTTATTTCGAGAAATGTTTTCTCCATTTCAACAAACATTTGAAAATTGCCTTGCATATTTAAACTTAAGTAAATACGTCTTTAATGTAGGGGTTAATTGCCCTTAATACGTCTACCTGATGGCTACCGCCGCAATCCGGTTGTCGTTTCATTCCTACCTATTTCTTGGGAGCTACGAGTGATCAATTATCGCCGCAATTCGGCTCAGTCGCATACCGCCTAATAATAATTTTTTCTCTCATTTTCCGTTTCTTTCCAATTTTTCCGATTTTTTCTTACTTTTTTCGGTTAATTTCCATGTTTTTTTTTGTTTGTCGATTATATAATTTTTTTTCTCGGTTACTTGGGTTTTTACTTTTTTTAGTTGTATTATGTTATTGTTCCGTTTTTCTCATATTTTAGTTGTTTTTTGGAGAGTACGAAGGAAATAACAAAATCCTTCCTCGATGGATTAGTTATATCAACGGTAAGAGAATTGAGTGTTGTCCAGTATATCGTTGAGCTATAGGAAGAGTTCTCGATCTACCTTACGAAAAATTTTTAAGTTGGCAAGGGAGATATTTTTTAATTTTTATTTTAACTCCTTGATACCAGTGGGTTTAAAAAATCGCTTTGGCGGAATTTGTGGGTGTTGTTTGCGTGGTGTATTTTTCTTTTAAAATCTGAAATCGAGAAGTATTTTTATGTTTCCGTACACATTGATTTTATGTACCTATTTTGCTTTGTGCATTATGGCTCTCTCTGTGGCTTAACTTAATTTTATCTGTTTATAACTATCCAATTATATTATACATGTACATATATGATTTGGTATTATCGTTTGGCTTTTTGTTCCTAATAGCAAAGTTAATAATTTGACTTAGGTTAAGGAAACCCCAGAAAACCTGAACTATAACTTTGTTGTCCAGCTGGGTTTTAGTTGTCTAGTTTTCTGCAGGTGAAACAGGTGACTGGAACGGTCTGGAGCGGTGGAATCTGGATGTTTATGTGGTAAGTTGTGATCTAATGGACAGTGGGGCAGCATCTAGAAGTTTTTATAGGTTGGCTGGAATTATGGCACCTGGTGTTAGAAGAATGTGTTGGCTGAGTAAATTGGCTTCTAGGTTTTCTTGAGAGTGGTTGGCGTTGGCAATGGTTGCTGATTGGTCTATGGTTTGATGAAGGTGATCTGAGTGGCGGTGTTTATCTCTGAAAAGGTCCTATTGACGTATTTGAATTGTGAAGCTTGAAGTCTAAAAAGAATTGGTTTTATTTTTAGATCGTTTTAGGTAAGATTTAGCTTTAATGGGGGTGAAAATGGAAATATTGTTTTTTTTTATGATTCTGCTTCGGTAGCGACACTGGGGTAAAAGAGGCGGTTTGAGATTGTTGTAAAGTTTATAAATCTGTCACTAAATGCTTCTTTTTATGTTTTTAAATTCTGGTTGGTAAATAAGAGTGCAAGAATTGCCCTTGCTGAGTCTTAAGCTCGGTATATCCATGGTTGTCACGATAACAGAAGATAATAGCTCAAGATTTTTGAGCAGTGAAAGAGACTGATCACCTACTGCACCATTCCGAAAATTGGTTTGGTATGTGTGTATCCAGGAAAGGGGTATATTGTTATGTCAATTGCGTATCGTTAAAAGTGTTATATAGACAGATCGTCATGAGTGCATACAAGGTATAGAATTAGGCTATAAGTAATCATTTTGGGGCACCAAAAAGGGATAAAAATGGCTCAGATGTTAATTTTTCTATTTTTATTTAAATAGTGCAATTTGAAAAATAAAAGTTTGGTAAGTTTAATGAATTTGACAGGTTTATGTCAATGAGTTTTCGAATGAGATATAGGTGCCAAACTTTGCCAAAGGCTTATTCGACATCAAGTAGAATTCTATGTTAAGTAAAAGAAATGAAATCGATGTTGATTTAAAGGAATTATATTTTAGAAATCCAGAAATTTCGATGGTCGTTCGTTAAGTATGAGTTCTGGGTGTGAAACTGGTCTGTATAAAAAGTACTTAATCATGCATATGTAAATTGATTTAAAAATACTTTACAAAAGATTTAAATAAATAATTATGATTTAGGTAGATATTTAGATCTGCTTGGACGTTTCCAAACCCTTTGATTATAGGTGCTGCTAATTCCATGCGAGAATATTATCATGCACCTCACCCCACGTAGCTAATAAAATCTATGAAAAAATTTAATTTTTAATATTGTTTATAGATACCTTATTTATCTCCGAAGATGCAATCTTCTCTTGTAAGTTCTTTAAATCTTCCCAAATTGTCAGTTTTTCTATTTCGTATGTAGCATTTAATAATTGAGATTTCATTTGGTTGTAGTACGTATTGACTACTTCTGGAAATTTCCCAATGATGGATTTAGCTTGAACAATTTTTTCATTTAAATACTCTAAATCCTCGTGTAACCAATTAAACAAAGAATTCTGTAACAATGATGTAATAATGTAATAAAAAATGTGCATATTATGGTAGATGCGGGTAATAAAGCCTGTCGGTTAAAAGGCCTATAAGTATCAAAAATACAACTTAAACTATTCGATTTTGCCCAAGGAAACACTCGTAGGTGGCTAACACTCGTTTATGGTTATTTCCCTGTGATTCGTTTCCAAGGAGCAGTTTATGAAGCACGAATAATAAAAGTTGTCCCACTGAATCTTAAGTAATAACAGTTGTTGATTTTCATTCGTTTGTTGGTATTTTCACGCTTGTGAAAAGAATAAGATAAACGATATAAAACAATCTTTAAAATCTGTTAAGTAGTATCATGAAGAATGTGCTCCTTTGACAGAGGATAATTCAAATTATTTTGAATGCCCTGATTTCTGTTAGACAAAGAAATATGTTGTAATTTTAAAAAATGGACATAATTAATGCAAATATAATTCTTAGTTTTGATCTCAATTATCTATACTTATAATAAATCTGTAGAGAGGTCAATTCTGTACATGAAATATATTTCCAAAATAACTATCAGGGGGTGATTAGGGATCGATACTGATGCCAAGAATGCAATAAGTAAAATTTGTGTCTGTCTGTCTGTCTGTCTGTCTGTATAACCGCTATAGAAACAAAAACTACTCGACGGATTTTAACGAAATTTGGTACAATTATTTTTCATACTCCTGTGCTGGTTATAGTATACTTTTTATCACGCTACAATCAATAGGAGCAGAGCAGTGAAGGGAAATGTTGGGAAAACGGGAGAAGTTACTCCATTTTTTAAGCTTCCGTCGCGTGTGCAACGTTAATGGTTAAAGCTATACAGAAATCATCTTATTTTGATAATTTGGAGGTCAACTGTGAACGGATTTTACAAAATTTCACCCACAAGGGGAGTTGCGGGGGCGTGAAAAAAAAATTAAAATCTATAAGTCCTACAGGTTTAAAAATTTGCCAAATAGTTATTTTTATAATTTGGAGGTCAACTGTTAACGGATTTTACAAAATTTCACCTACAGGGGGCGCGGTTGCGGGGACGTGAAAAAAAAAATTGAAATTAAAATCTATGAGTCCCACACGTTTCAAACTTTGCAAAATAGTTATTTTTATAATTTTGAGGTCAATTCTGAACGGATTTTACGAAATTCCACCCACAAGGGGGGTTGCGGGGGCGTGAAAAATAAAAATTAAAATTTAAAATCTCCTACAGGTTTGAAACCTTGCACAATAGTTATTTTTATAATTTTGAGGTCAATTGTGAACGGATTTTAGAAAATTCCTCCCACAATGGGGCATGCGGGGGCGTGAAAAATAATCTATACATATAATAAATTTGTAGAAATGAAAATTCTGTGCATTAAAGATATTTAAAAAATAATTAGCGGGAAGTGTTACTACATCGATGTAGAACCCAAAAATGTGGTTAGATTTTTTTGTCTGTATGTTTGTGCGCACATCACATTAAAACTACTGATCCGATTCGGATGCGGTTTTCACAGATGTATTTGTCTTCTTTCAACTTAACATCTGGTATACAAAAATTTCTCCCCCCGCCCCTTTAACGAATTCGGGGGAGAAATTTTTATAGAACAATCAACACGCCACGCGAACTACGTCGCGTACAGCTAGTCAAAAATAAGATGCCCATTTTGATTATTGAAGTTATACTTCTATTCATTCACTTGGTGGAAAAGATTTGTGTACAGTTAAATGGGAAAAATCATTACATATGTAATGGTGTGAGTAAGAAAGAGACAGACACACTTATAAGGTATATTGGTCGGTAAAAACAAAGATGAAATATTTATCACATTTTATTAGTCGTAACTATAAGTCCTTTGAATACCGTTTCAACATTCAGTACCTACATTGAAAAGGGATAGATATACAAAAACAGTCTGAACTAATGTATGAATATCATAGTGACGGACCACATGATTATTTGACAGATTATTTTATAATTTTGTCATTTTGTAAAAATGGAAATTGTATCTCTGCATTCGAAAAGTAAATTCCGAACAGACAATAGACAGAAAACTTACAACTCGGTAAGTATTGCTGGAAATGGGTTCAATTTATATACTCGGGGTTTTTGGAGTCGCTGAACACGAATATCACGATTTCGAAAGTCTCCGCGGCTCTTGGTGTCTAAGGTATTTACCTCTTCTCCTGTGGTTTTATGTAAATTCTGTACGAAATCAGTGCACACTTGGTACTCGGTGGTTTTTTGAGTTACTAAATACGATTATAATAATGGCGATGGTGTTCGAAACACCTGGTGCTTAAGACGGACCTCGTCCCCAGGAATTTTATGCAAATTCGATACAAAAAAAAGTGCACACGGTACTAGGAGGTTTTTGTGGTCGCTTACCACAAATATCATATAATGAGTTTGCTAAATCATTCGCATACAAATTAATGAATCCATGCGCGTGCATAGAAGTATAGCTTCTGCCGGCAGTCCCACTGACTGCCACACTAGTTTTTTATTTATGAGTAATAAAATATGAGTCCTTATTATCCTACCTTAGATCAATAAGGCCTATTGACAAGGTTTTTTAAAATGTATAATTTAAGCTTTTTTGCAATACATCAGCTGTTTACAGAAATATTTATTAATTCATAATTTTTGTTTTTAAATATTTCAATGCAGATGTGTTTGTGTATTACGATCATAATTTCTTAATTATTTGGTATTAAATTACGATAAGGATAGATTTTTAAATTTTTATACAAAACCATTAAAATTTTTATAAAAATCTGCTTATTACTGTTAAAAAATTACTTACTGTAGCCACACTTGAAAAATTTAGCAATAATATTAAACCAAATACAGTTAAACATTTCATTCTAGAATAAAGAAATTTAAGTAAGTATCTGTAACACTATTTTAACACGCTTTTATTAACTTCACTTGTTTGTTTGTATATTTGTGGTATGTATAGTATGTAGGTAACTCTCCGTTGGTCTGTGCTTATTTAACAGCATTCTTCCCATTCTGACTAGATTTAACAATTACTATTATTTTGTCCATAAAAAATATATTAATTAAAAACGTGAGATTAAAGTTGTAAAATTTATCTACAGATAAATGGAAAATATAAAGTTATGTTAGAATTGACAGAATTGTATTACGCTTTGAACACTTCATGTATTTCATCTAAGTTAATAGTTAAAATAGTTTTTTAATTGGAAGAATTTTTTTACGAATTGGAATTATTAAAAGAATAGAAATGGCTTGAGAGCCAGAGCCGAAATTTCGCAGTCATGCGTAATATGACATTTCTCCAGTTCATTCAATACAGGATACAGGTATTTACGTTCCCGTTCATGTGGAGATCCTAGTGGGTACAAGGGTAAACTATAAGGGGTGAAAGTTGCCAATTTTTCGGGAAATTAACGTCATCTATACATTGTAGCTTAATTAAACCTTTAAGAGTTAAATTGGCGTTGGGCGCCAATTTGTAACCCTTAAATTACCCTATGCTAGCTCCTGAGGGTCGTGGCTTCCTTCTGAGTTTTATTTAATTCCCTACAAACATTAATTAAAGGGCGCCAAGTACAGACACACAAATAAAATTCAAAAAATCAGTTTTAAGTTGATTTATTACTTTAATTGTGATTTAGTAAAAATTAATTAAATAAATTAATTATTTCTCTTATCTTTGGGTTTTTGAAGACTTCTGACGGATTTTCGTTTAGATGTGGAACGGAACTACAAAGGTGGATAGAACTTCATTTCAAGGAAATTCCTGTCGGATTTTCGTTAGATGTGGAACGGAACTGCAATTGGTGTCGGCTTCAAAATGACTGTCGGTAGACAGCGTAATTTCCTGTATGGATTAACTGGTCCTTAATAGGGCCCTTCTTATAGATGGCAATAACCCTATTAATAAAATTGAAATCAAAACTCCGACCTTTCAATAATTAATATCGAACACAATCGCTATAAAGTCTCTCCAAATTTCGAGAAAAAATTAATTACCTTCCATGTTTATATATTTTAATACCTCAAAAAACTGTCCTTAAACAATAGCAAATGTATTCGAAAATTTAAATGTTAGTAAAATACATAAAATATTATATTCACCGCATTTTGGATTATTTCTAACATAAAATTAAAACAAAAGTAATAAGGTACTCACCAAAATGAAGGGCGAAGATATTAAGAAATAAATATGAATTTAATAAGATTCGCAGATAAAATGAACGAATTTAAATCATAATCTATCGAAGAGACATATTTTCTCCTACCAAACTGGCAATCCCCTCTCGTATCGGCGCGATAACAATAGATAATATAAAATATATAGTCTGGATGGTATGCTCGAAAACGAACGTTACAACATATAATAAAACTGTAGAAAATCTATACATTAAAGATATTTAAAAAATAATTAGCAAGAGATGTTACTACATCGATATAGAACCCAAAAATGGGGTTCGATTTTTTTGTCTGTCGGTATGTTTGTGCCCGCATCACATGAAAACTACTGATTTGATTCGAATGCGGTTTTCACAGATGTATTTATCCTCTTTAAACTTAATATCGGGTGTATAAAAAATTCTCCCCGACCCCTTTAACAAGACAATAGAGGGTGTCAGATTTTGTATAAAATTATCTCATTGATACATTTAAAATACCGCTGAAATAATAAACATGCATACCTACGTGCTATAATTTAGTTTTAATATTCGAAACTAGATGACGCTTCGGTTATTAAAACGCGCTATACTTGTTTTTTTTATAGCAAGTATACCTATATTCAAATGACTCACAAATCACTATATCCTACAGATGATTAGGTCAAATGTAGAACTGTCCTAGATAATATAGATGAAATTTTTTCAGTCGAAGGTGTTAATGCGAGAATTCGAAATCTCGATAGATGGACGCCTCAGTGAAGACAATGGAGGTGGCGGACATGGGTAAAGAGGGCAAAAATCATCATCTATAATATGTCCGCCATTTATACCACGTGATGTTGGGCCCTCGAGAAGCATAAATCGGAAATCGCAGAGCTACAGCCTTCTAGTAATATAGGCCAAAATTGCAATATTAAATGACGATTTGTTCAGAGCAGTAATAAAAAGTAGTCAGTAATGATCACTGTTCATTGTTCAGTTCTTACTTAACTTATAACATTTTATAATAGCAGTGGTCTTAATATATTTTACCCATCAAAAGAGTTTTAAAACGGTAATTTACGTCACAAGGCCAGGAACTGATTAATTACGGTATGAATCAGAGCCGAGGCTGGAATTTCTAAACAAATACCGTAATGACAGTTCATGGCTGTGTATAGTAAAATGTTTTATTTTATATTGTGGTGGAATAAAATTGTAATTTTAATGTTTTATTGTAGACAATAAATAAAACAATTGGTAAATTGGTGCCTACTAAGTCTTCTGCTGGGTATAAAAAGTAAATTGTATTTTCTAAATTGTTAAAAAATAACATTTTCATTTTGTTGATTAAAAACATTTAATTTACTTCACTAAAAATTAGAAATTTGTAATCATTTATTATGGTGAGAATAAAAATGTGTAGGGGCTCATTTTTCGTATCCTTAATGCCTGTTAGTGTCTCTATCACGCTCAAAATAGTGAACTACGTTCAAGTCAAGTTTTGTAAGTCCACAAGTAAATATTTATGTTAATATTGTAAGTTTTTTTATTTAGGACTATGATGCGGTAAAATAAATAATGTTCTAAATTAAATTTATTTTAATTCTATAACAAACATTTTGAAGTGACTGGTCTATATTGACTATCCGTTATAGTTGCGATCTTCATGAAGAATCCTAGAAAATAAAAATATTATTTAAAACAAAAAAAACTAATAAAAAAATAGTAGGTAACTGATTATTCAGAAATAAAAATAAAGTACATATAGTCCATTTCACCGATTTTGGCCGATGACAGAAATCATACTCGAAGTAAATTTAGAGTTACATCTCTCTCAGATACAGGCAAGTTAGAAATTTACATGAGGACGTTTGTTTTTTAATACAACACTTACGTAACTGCATCTTGTTTCACCGGTAGATAAAAAGTATTCAATACGGAAGTCTTGACTTAATTCACATTCCTAGTAACCGTCATGTACGGCTCGTTGTTGAAGGGTTGAATTTAATAATTATTAATGTCATATTTTTGTAGATGTCAAACCACACTGATAATTTCAGAAACTTACGACCTAATTTAGAAAAAAAACTCTCCGCCATTGGTAACTTGGATGACAGTTTAATCTTATTTCAGTGGTTTCTAATATTAAATCGGCCAAAAACGATGAAATTAACTATATAAACTTTTTTTTTGCTGAAGAATTATAAAATTTGTTTAACTATGCCAAACGATGTATGTATATTATTGAAAAATGGTTGAATTTAAAAAAAAAATCAAAAATGGTAAAAAAATGTAATTTTAAATCAACGATGGTAAAAAAATGAAATTTTTTGTTGTTTAGCGTTTTAGACCTGGCAAACTAACTTTGAGCACGGAAAAATTAATACCTGGACTAGCCCAACGGGAAATGGTTAAGGGGGTTACTAACATCGAAAAAAAAAAAAAATAAATAAACCCATGGCCCATGGGGACTAACTTAGGGGGGGGGAGGTTAAGTGAAAAAAATCTGCGGGCAACAGTTTGGACGCGTTTTCTGAGAAAATTTGATGTCGGAGACAAAAATGTTCAACAGCAAAGTTGTAGGTAATAAAAAGATCTTCAATTTTTGTTTAGTGTACTTTTTGACATAACCTCAAAATTATCGAGAAATTTGCAAATTTTCCAATCAATAGCCAAATTTTCGTTCTTCATTTTTAATTTTTGTATAAATGAATGAATTAATATGAAACTTAGTAAAAGAATACCTTTATATATTATAAATAACAAAAAAAAATTCAAAAGCAAATACTAAAAAATGTTTGAGTTTGAACTTTTTCAAAAAAAAAAGAACCCATTTTTCAGACGAAAATTCTCCGCTGAAAAATCATCGTAAATGGATTTTTCAAAGCTTGTTTTGTTTGTTTTTACGTTTACTTTTTGATAAAATAGAGAACCAATATAGCTTATATTTAAGAATATGCTAAAAAATGCAATAAACGCAAAAACTCAATTTTGATTTTTTTTTTCAGTAATTGTTGATAATTTTGTTTAAATTTTAATAAACTGTTAAAAATAACTTCACCAATAAATTCTATGGAACAAAATACTAAAGAAATCGTATTTTGTTGTTAATAATTGCTTCAAAATTTAGGGGTACTAAAGGGTTGTTTTTGGAGGGTGAATAAAGTAATGATTGTTCTTATGCACTTTTCGGCTAAAATTGACGTTAAACGAAAATCGGTATTAAATAAAAGTTGTAGATTTTAAAAAATTATACAAGATTTGTATGGGTCATTTTTACCATAAACTCAAAATTTTCCAAGAAAATGCAAAAAATCGAATTTTCTTAAATTTTTCAGTTTTTTAAACTTTCTTTTTTTTTTCTTCTTTTTCTGGTGTATACTATAAAAAAAGATGGTTAAATAAAAGCATTATAGTCATAATTATAAACATTTAAAATTAGAAAAAATATTACGGTATGATGAACGAGTATGCACAGACTTAATGTATTGAAATGGATCCTCCTTCCGGAACACCTACTTTCAATAAAATTATCGGTCGTGGATTCAAGATTTCCAAATTAGTTGTCCTAAAATAAATTACAACAAAAATATAAATATAAAAATTTCTTTTCTTCCTCTTCTTTTTACTCTACTTCCTTTTTCTGTTCTTCAACCCTTTCTGTATACCTTCAAATTTCTGATTTCTTCCTATTCACTGCTTCTTTCTGCTCCAATACTTTCTATTTCTTGCCTTTTATCTCCTCCTACCAATTTCCAGCCCTGACCTCACTGCTTTTCTGTACCTGCTATCTTCTCTGGTTTATGTCCAAGAATTTTATTTTTACTTATTTATAAATTCTTCTGGCTATATTTTTCTTCAACTCTTTTTATTTCTATTTAAATCTCAATATTTCTTACTAATTTAATCAAATTCTATATATTTTTAATTTTTTATTTTCAATGACTTTTAAATTACAAAAATCTCTTGACAATCTAATCAACAATAATTCTCCTAACAACCTAACATCCTATAATCTAAACTAAACAAAAACAATCAAGATACCAAAAAAATACTTAACCTGGGCAACCAATTTACAAATAATGAATCACGTTCCAACATTCCATTGAAAGAACCTGTTCCAAGAAGAAAAATCCATATCAGTATATATATATATATTTAACTGTGAAGTTTTTTGTGACAGTTAACTGTTTTACCTGGACCTTTTTACACTGCTTCTCTGGTTGCGATACAACCTCTGGATTTGCAGGTAATGGAAGAAAAACAATAGTTGACTCAAATATTTCAACTTCAAACTTGTCAGAGTTAGTAAAACCTTTTTATGAGCCGAATACAACTCCGAACGCCATAGCTAATAACGGTTGTGCAATAATTTCATCCATCTATAAATGCAAAAATAGTTCTATGTCCAAAAAAAAAAACGATTAAATTAGAAAACTTGCCTCCAACTGTTGGCGGAGGAACGCAGCATTCTTATAGAGTCTATTTTCAAATTCAAACGTGGCTTGGAAATAAACTTGATCCAACCAAGTGGGGTTGGAGGGAAGTTATTCACTCTGCCTCAAAAATACTAATACCTCGCTTTACGGAAATGCCAATAATACCATAAAGCTTGTTAAAAACAGTCTCTTGCTGCTGCAAAACGACGTGTTTTACCAACAGATGCGGATGTAGAAAAGTTGGTCTACAATGTACAGATCTGTGCACGACATGTCAAGATTCTGGTGATTGTTGTAATGATAAGCTAGTTTCAGAAGACTTAAGCAATGCCGAAGACGAAGAGCTTACTTCTGAAAATGACAGAAATAAAGGTAAAGTCGAAGATGATTTTGAAGAAGATAAAGTGGAGTGGGAAGATTTGCAGTCTACCGAAGAATCAGAGGGCGAAGAAGAAAAAGAAGAAGTTATACATTTACATAAAAGAAAAAGATTATCATTTGTATCGCATGTGTGTATTTTTTAAATTTATTCATTTTTTTTATAATAAAACGTTCTTTTTTTATAGTTTTGATCATATTTTTAAAAAATATAACTACATATATATGACTTTCCGCATTAACTTCCTATGGGTTTTCTAAAACTCTTAAAAATTTTTTCAAAATTATATTTAAGAATAATGCTTTTATTTGACCATATTTTTTTTTAATTATATATATATATATATATATATATATATATATATAATAAGAAAAAAATGATAAGAAAGTTTAAAAAAGTCAAAAATTTAAGAAAATTCGATTTTTTGCATTTTCTTGGGAAATTTTGAGTTTATGGTAAAAATGACCTGTACAAATCTTGTATAATTTGTTAAAATCTACAACTTTTACTGAATACTAATTTTCGTTTAACGTCAATTTTAGCCGAAAAGTGCATGAAAACAATTATTACTTTATTCAATCCCCAAAAACAACCCTTTAATGTCCCTAAATGTTGGAGCAGTTATTAACAATAAAATACCATTTCTTTAGTATTTTTTGCCGTAGAATTTATTGGTGAAGTTATTTATAACAATTAATTAAAATTTAAACAAAATTATCAACAATTACTGAAAAAAAATAATTTCAAAAATGAGTTTTTGCGTATATTGCATTTTTTAGCATATTCTTAAATATAAGCTATATTGGTTCTTTATTTTATCAAAAAGTAAACGTAAAAACAAACAAAACGAGCTTTGAAAAATCCATTTACGATGATTTTTCACCGGAGAATTTTCCTCTGAAAAATGGGTTCTTTTTTTTTGAAACAGTTCAAACTCAAACATTTTTTAGTATTTGCTTTTAAATTTTTTTTTGGTTATTTATAATATATAAAGGTATCCTTTTACTAAGTTTCATATTAATTCATTCATTTTTACAAAAATTAAAAATGAAATACGAAAATTTGGCTATTGATTGGAAAATTTGCAAATTTCTCGATAATTTTGAGGTTATGTCAAAAAGTACACTTAACAAAAATTGAAGATCTTTTTATTACCTATAACTTTGCTGTTGAACATTTTTGTCTTCGACATCAAATTTTCTCAGAAAACGCGTCCAAACTGTTGCCCGCAGATTTTTTTCACTTAACCTCCCCCCCCTAAGTTAGTCCCCATGGGCCGTGGGTTCATTTATTTTTTTTTCGATGTTAGTAACCCCCTTAACCATTTCCCGTTGGGCTAGTCCAGGTATTAATTTTTCCGAATTTCGATTAAAATTATGTTAGTTTGCCCCGACTATTTCCCATTTCTCCTAACAAAAAAAGCATTTATTTTATGTGAAAACTTAAAAAAAAACTATATATAAGTCTAAACAGCTAAATATAAATTTCAAAAGTAGATTTTTAATCGGATCTAGAAATACTCAGTACATCAAATGTTGACCTGTTCCCTAAATCACTATTTTTGTCCAAATTCAAACATCTATATCCTATTTATGTTTTTGTTAATAACTCGAAAAATATTAATATTTACGCAATTTTGAAAAAAGCTCGTTAAAGAGAAGGAAATTTCCGAAAAAAAAGTCCATCCTCCCAGAACTCTATCTCCATTATTTATAATTTTAATTTGACGTTGAAAATAGGGCTCCGCGCGGCTTTTACGGCATGCGCGCGCCGCCGCTAAACGGTTTTTATCAGATAAAATATTTTGTTTATGACATAAAATGTTATTTTAAAAATTTGAAAAAATTCCAGTATTTTCCTTGAAAGAATCTAAATCAGTTGGAAAAAACATTTTATCACTGTTTTTCAAAAAGTTATTCAATTGTTAACTAACAAATTTTTTCCTAATCTTTGTTGACATAAACAATGGGATACAAGGTATAAATAATTGGCCTAAAAATTTGAAACTTCGTGGAGCCCTTTTCATAAGCATACTTTACAAGATCCTGGGATAAATGTTCATAAAAATTTATTAATTTGTTAATAATACTTTCTAATATCATACGTCACGTTAACTGTAGCGACTACTTAACTTGCCAATTAAAAAAATGATATATCTTTTAAACTGTTGGAGATATGATAAAGGGCATTTAGATCTTTTTTATAGAAAATAAATTTTTCCTTTCAAATAATTCTAAGACCAAGTTCGTATTTAGTGTTTATTAGATACTACATGCATTTATTTATGAAAATTCTGTATTTTTTTTAATTTTTCGCAATATTTTGCAAAAGTTATGAAAAATCATAATTAACAAATTATTAAACTTTTATAACCATTTATCGCAGGATCTGGTAAAGTATACATATGAAAAGGGCTCCACGAAGTTTCAAATTTTTTGGGCCAATTATTTATACCTTTTATCCAATTGTTTATGTCAACAGAGATTAGGAAAAAATTTGTTAGTTAACAATTGAATAACTTTTTAAAAAACAGTGATAAAATATTTTTTCCAACTGATTTAGATTCTTTCAAGTGTTAGGAAAATACTGGAGTTTTTTCAAATTTTTAAAATACCATTTTATGTCATAAAAAAAATATTTTATCTGATAAACCCCGTTTAGCGGTGACGCGAGCATGCCGTGAAAGACGCGCGGAGCCCTATTTTCAACGTCAAATTAAAATTATAAATAATGGAGATAGAGTTCTGGGAGGACAGACTTTTTTTTCGGAAATTTCCTCCTCTTTAACGAGCTTTTTTCAAAATTGCTTAAATATTAATATTTTTCGAGTTATTAACAAAAACATAAATATCTTTTTTTTTCATCTTATTTTGTTAATAACAATTGCAATTTTTTGCCTGCACATTTTTCCTTCAAAACCATTTTTCTAGAGGTCATTCCGAATCCAATGAGCTATCGCTCATATTTTTAGGACCTTCATTTTAATTTTTCACGTTTTTGAAGATGTTGACTTGAGTATAAGAACCATAACTGGGTACAACATAAATTACTTGCATTAAACCTAGACATCAACTTTTAGTAGTAGTACAAAAAGGGCTTCATTTTCCATGCGTTGAATGTAGGTACATCACAAAGATTATACGTATTAAGTAAAAAGTAAAATTAGTACCTACTAAATATTTGGGACTTTAGTAAAACTCGTACATAAAATGAAATGCACAGGTTAAATATGGGTACAAAAAAACTTAAAAGGCTTTAACCGAGATTTAAATTCTGATATTCTTTCATTTGTGGAACTTTTTGCCACAAAATTAAAAAAGTAAAACAATATATTTAAAATGGCTTTTGCTTATTTTATTTATTTTGATAAATGTAACTTAAGTTGAATTAATGACCAAAAAAACTAGCTAAATAATTTCTAAGCATTTATAGCTTAGATGTTAGAGCTTTGCCGCGTAGAGGCAAAGGGTGCGGGTAAGAGTCCTGCTGGATGCAACGTTTTTTCAATTTTTTCCTAATGCCATTTAATATATTCTTGTGTGTATCTCTCTAAAAATTTCGTTTTTTTAAATATTTATTTAACTATTGTTGGGCATTTTCATATTTTAAAGAATGCATTGACAAATGTGACATACTCATTAATATTAGATTAAGCTATTTCAAAAATTTTGATTTATTTTTTATTTTAGGGGCAAAAAGTTGCTCAAATAAAAGATTAAATAAACATTTAATGCCACAAAAAACATGTAAAGAATATTTCGAATTTATAAAAGATTGCCTGCAAAGGACTTTTGAAAATCTATAAATATACCCAAAAAACATTTGTTTTTTAATTTTCCTCAAATGAACTCTATTTTTGTCGCAAACACTTTGGGTATTTAAAAATTCTGCTTTCTATAGATAATTTCAGTTAATCATCAAATCTAAACAAAACAAAATCAATTTAGTTACTGGTCCAATGTGAATTCCTACAGATAAAAATAACAAAAAAATTATCGATTTGAAATTTTTAAACAGTAAAACGTAGAAAATTTTAAAGATTAGAATTAAATTTTATTAACTGCTTGTCATTGACTTTCGAAATTCAGGACAAAACGGTTCAAACAAAGGTTCAATATCAAATCATAGTTGATAAAAAAATGAATTTACCTCTGAATTAGTTTTTGGTGGAATATAATCTTTTGCGGCTTCAACCAGTTTGTCTGCAAGCTCGTCAACTTTTACCTCTTGCAAAGTTTCTTTGGCAGTTTCTGCTAACCCTTTTAGTCCTTCCTCTGCTTTTTCTAACTCCTTAGTAGCATCAGCTAGCGTAGCAGGCCAATCCTGAAATTAAAATATTATTCATATTGCAATTAAGAACACATTTTTTAAATATTTTGACGAAAATAATCTATACTAATATTATAAAGAGGAAAGGTTTGATTTTTTGTTTGTTTGTTTGTTTGAAATGAATAGGCTCCGAAACTACTGGACCGATTTCAAAAATTCTTTTACCGTTGCCAAGCTGCACTATTCCCGAGTGACATAGGCTATGTTTCATTAAAAAAAAATGGGTATCCTTACTAAAATGCCATTAATGTAACCAAAAATGACCTTAAAACCCTTACATCGCGTGCGCTGAGAATACTAGCCTCAAGGTCAAACCTTCCAATTAGTAGGGATCGGTTTTTCTCATGGCCAACCGCCTAAGGCGGGTCGAGTTCCTGAAAATCAATTTATTTTGTTGCCAGAAAATAAAACAACATGTTATATTGTTTACAGGGAAGCGTTGACCCAATATATTTAGTGGCGAGGACAGGTTTGTTTGTTTGTTTGTTTATTTGAAATGAAAAGGCTCCGAAACTACTGGACCGATTTCAAAAGTTCTTTTACTGTTGGCAAGCTACACTATTCCCGAGTGACATAGGCTATGTTTTGTTTTCAAAAAAATAGGGATACTTACTAAAATGCCATTAATATAACCAAAAATGACCTTATAACCCTTACATCGCGTGCGCTAAGAATACTAGCCTCAAGGTCAAACCTTCCAATTAGTAGGGATCGGTTTTTCTCATGGCCAACCGCCTAAGGCGGGTCGAGCACCTGAAAATCAATTTATTTTGTTGCCAGATAATAAAACAACATGTAATATTGTTTACAGGGAAGCGTTGACCCAATATATTTAGTGGCTTTTGTTATTTTTCTTTAATCCCCGTGCAAAGCCGGGGCGGGCTGCTAGTAGCTAATAAATAAATAAATAAAACAAAAAATACTATGCGAAAAAAAGGAAACATTATGAAGATAAGCTGAAAATACAAAGGAAAGCTATGAAAATAATTAAATTAGGAACTTGTACCAATGGATAAAAAATAAGAAAAATACGACACCAGCCGGAAACTGCACATTATAAAGACAGGAATGTAAAAATAATTATGGGAGAACCGGAGATACCTATTAGAACGTTAAAGGCATGTGCTTCTAAATAAAGATGAACAGACAGATAATAATAATAATCAGGAAACAATGGATATAGCACACATAAAAAAGAAAACCAATAAAGCGAAAAACAAGCTCTGATAATAAGCAACATTCAGAATATTATTGAGAATTTAAAAATGAACAAAAGCCCTGGAAGCGACTGCAAAACGGCTAAAAGTATTAAATTTGGAGGACATCATTAAGCAGATAAAATCCACAAACTAATTAAAAATATATGGGAACAAAAAATACTACCGAGGAATGGACAGAAGCAACACTATGACATATTCACAAAAAAAGAAATCTGGCTGAATATCAGAATTACCGAGACATAGCGCTGGCAATATTGCGTATAAAATATGCTATGCATATTACAAATAGATGAACAGTGAAGGTTAATATACTCTAGTTAACATCTTCAAAAACGTGAAAAATTAAAATAAAGGTCCTAAAAATATGAGCGATAGCTCATTGGATTCTGAATCACCTCTAGAAAAATGTTTTTGAAGGAAAAGTGTGCAGGCAAAAAATTGCAATTGTTATTAACAAAATAATATGAAAAAAAAACAGATATTTATGTTTTTGTTAATAACTCGAAAAATATTAATATTTAAGCAATTTTGAAAATAGCTCGTTAAAGAGGAGGAAATTTCCGAAAAAAAAGTCAGTCCTCCCGAAACTCTATCTCCATTATTTATAATTTTAATTTGACGTTGAAAATGGGTCTCCGCGCGGCTTTTACGGCATGCGCGCACTACCGCTAAACGGTGTTTATCAGATAAAATATTTTTTTTATGACATAAAAGGTTATTTTAAAAATTTGAAAAAATTCCAGTATTTTCCTAACACTTGAAAGAATCTAAATCAGTTGGAAAAAACATTTTATCACTGTTTTTCAAAAAGTTATTTAATTGTTAATTAACAATTTTTTTCCTAATCTCTGTTGATATAAACAATGGGATAAAAGGTATAAATAATTGGCCTAAAAATTTGAAACTTCGTGGAGCCCTTTTCATATGTATACTTTACAAGATTTTGTGATAAATGTCCATAAAAGTTCATTAATTTGTTAACTTTCTAATATCATACGTCACGTTAACTGTAGCGCTTACTTAACTTGCCAATTAAAAAATGATATATCTTTTAAACTATTGGAGATATGATAAAGGATATTAAGGTGTTTTTTATAGAAAATAAATTTCTCTTTTAAATAATTCTAAGACCAAGTTCGTATTTATTGTTTATTAGATACTACATGCATTTATTTAGAAAAATTCTGTATCTTTTTTTAATTTTTCGCAATATTTTGCAATAGTTCTGAAAAATCATAATTAACAAATTAATAAACTTTTATGAACATTTATCACAGAATCTTGTAAAGTATACATATGAAAAGGGCTCCACAAAGTTTCAAATTTTTAGGCCAATTATTTATACCTTTTATCCTATTGTTTATATCAACAGAGATTAGGAAAAAAATTGTTAGTTAACAAATTGAATAACTTTTTGAAAAACAGTGATAAAATGTTTTTTCCAACTGATTTAGATTCTTTCAAGTGTTAGGAAAATACTGGAATTTTTTCAAATTTTTAAAATAACATTTTATGTCATAAAAAGAATATTTTATCTGATAAACACCGTTTAGCGGTAGTGCGCGCATGCCGTAAAAGCCGCGCGGAGCCCCATTTTCAACGTCAAATTAAAATTATAAATAATGGAGATAGAGTTTCGGGAGGACGGACTTTTTTTTCGGAAATATCCTCCTCTTTAACGAGCTATTTTCAAAATTGCTTAAATATTAATATTTTTCGAGTTATTAACAAAAACATAAATATCTGTTTTTTTTCATCTTATTTTGTTAATAACAATT
Organism: Altica lythri; assembly: GCA_964028335.1. Lineage (NCBI taxonomy): Eukaryota > Metazoa > Arthropoda > Insecta > Coleoptera > Chrysomelidae > Altica > Altica lythri. The sequence goes on along the minus strand of OZ034803.1, from coordinate 32,389,176 downwards.
GCAATTTTTTGCCTGCACACTTTTCCTTCAAAAACATTTTTCTAGAGGTGATTTCGAATCCAATGAGCTATCGCTCATATTTTTAGGACCTTTATTTTAATTTTTCACGTTTTTAAAGATGTTGACTAGAGTAATAAAAGCGTAGGAGAATGTCAGTGTGGGTTCGGAAAAGGCAAATGTAGTGTAGATCAGATTTTCACACTAGGAGAAATACAGATTGAAAGTTACAAATAAGTACATTTAAGGAACCATAGTTCTTTTCAATAATTTTAAGCAGGCTTTTGATCAAATTAAAAGAAGGGAGCTATTCACAGCATTGCAAGTTACGATTATTTGTTTAAAGCTAGTTAAGTTAATAAAGTAGTATAACAGAAATCTTTGGGGTCAAAGAAAGAGTGCGGCAGGGTGATCCATCATTTTCTATAATGTTTAGAGGGCAGCGACCAAGTAATCAATCAATACATCAATCAATACATCAATCAATACATCAATCAATACATCAATATCAATATCAATATCAATACATAGTATAAAACAAAGTCGCTCTGTCCCTATTTCCCTTTGTATGCTTAAATCTTTAAAACTACCCAACGGATTTTGATGCGGTTTTTTTTAATAGATAGAGTGATTTAAGAGGAAGGTTTATATGTATAATAACATCCATTAAGTAGTGGAGAAATACTGTTATTTTTGAGGTTTCTAATGTGATGTCGATAATTATCAATTTTTTTCCGCTTACATTGCAAACGCAGGCTGAACCCTACGAGATTTATCAAAATAATGTACTAATTATTTGTACACATTGAAAAGGTCTACAGAAAACTCCGCGGGTATATGTCTATCTCTTATGGATATCCCACAATAACATTTTTTTGTCATTTACTTTTTACGACAAATAAAGGCTAATTTTCGAAGCGATTTTAACCAATACAGCATTAATCCTTATCCAATTAAATAGCTTAAATACATTGTTGATTTAATATAGATCTATATGGTCCTTTACAGCACAAGATTTAAATGAATATTTTCGAAGATATTGCTGATTTAAAATTGCGGGACGTAGCGCTTGCGGTGGTACTGGCCGGCAGGGGCGGCGGCAACGGAGGCCGAGATTTTCTTTACAGCACTTTGAATTTTGCAGCGATCGGACGCGTTTATTACGAAATTAATCATTATGACGCTACCCCAAGGTGGCGCAGTTGAGATGTTATAAATTTACACCTGTAATTCTTACATAATTAAGTACTATGACGCCACCGTAAGGTGGCGCAGTTGATATCTCATATATTTAAAACAGCAAAACTTACTTACCTAAGAACTATGACGCCACCGTTAGGTGGCGCAGTTAATATATAATATACCTAACCGATAAATTACAAAGTTCTATAAATAATAGTAAAAACTGGTAACTAACGAGAAAATATGATAAAAAATACAAAAAATTAATCGTAAAAATAAAAAAAAATGGAAAAAACATTAGTGTTAGGTGATGCTAGTTATATATAAATAAAGCAAAAACGAAGTATATGGAATGCACAAATAAGCAATTCGTTCGAAAGCAATACATAACACTGACAACAGCAAAGAAAACACAATATAAATTCAAAGAAGATTAAAGATTTAAGTACTTGGAACTGTCTTTAGAAGAGGATCTTACTGTGCAGAAGAAATACAGAAAAGAATTTCGTCGTAACACCGCGCTGTATACTCTCTCGATGGGTTGTAAAGAAGCAATAATGTATCTCGTATAACAAAACTTAGACCCTACAAGACCGTAATAAGGCCGATAGTGACGTATTTTTCTAAAACATGATTCACAACAAATAAACACCAGTTACTAGCTTGGGAGAAAAAAATAATGCGAAAAATCTTTGGTGGCAAAAATTTAAATGGACAATGGATGAGAAGAACAAATAACGAGCTAACTTATTACCTATTAGCGATAATTAAGACGCAAAGATGGTTGGGCCATGTGTAGAGAATGGTTCCATGTAGAATTCCCAGAATGGTACTATCTAGTGCATTGGCAGGCAAAAGTCGAAGAGGAAGACTGAGGTCAAGATGTAGCAACGAAGTTAAAGAATATATATGACAAGACACAACGTAACTAACTGGGAAAGAAAAGCAACTGACAAAAGGGAATGGAAAACCAAACCATGGGATTACTGGGCTAGTAATGCTTACATATTATTTTTATTATTTCATGTCCGTCTCCTTTGAAATATTCTGTACAAAATTAAGTTTATAAGATATTCAAATACAAACAGTCTTATCACTTATCACTTTTAAAAAGTAAAATCTCTATTTTAAAATTTTGTTATCTCATTTTGGGATAATGCAAAGTGTTCAATCAGAATTTGTTTAACCAACCTCTGTATTCTCTCCTAATTGGTTTTTGATTTGTTGAATATCTTTCCAAAGTTCAGATTTCTTGAGTTCTTCGGTCTTATCAATTAAACCTTGTTTTAATGCTCCATAATATTTGTTAACTGTGTTAGGAATTTCTTGAGCTTCTTGTTTTAATTCATTATACTTTTCAGATCCCCAGTTAACCCAACTATCCTAAAACTTAAAATATTTTAGACCAATTGATTAATAACGCGTTAAACAGGATGTCATATTAACAATTGGACACTAAGTAGGTAGTTAATGAATACTGGCAGAAAAATATAATGATTTAGCAAACAAATCATTAACAGAATGTTATTCATCAACCACTTATAAGATTTTTTACATGTTAGATTAATTTTTTATACAAAGATAGCACATTTAATATGTTTTTTTTTAAACCGGTCAGAAATTAATACGATCCGGTTTATTTTTAGGTCAGAAAATCTCATTTTGTCGTACAAGACCAGAAAATAAAAGTGAGTCCGGTAAAAACTTTTACCAGACGCATTTGCAATAAAATAGTGAGTCTAAGATAGCGGTCAATTCTATGGTAACCGAGTTTTGTATATATTTCAAACAAGTTGCTTACTCGTCCAGTAAAAGACCACTTTGAGGACTTGTTTACGTAAACTACTATTTTTTGAATATTTCTTTTAAATAAAACAAATAAATTTAAGAACGAAGATGCCATTTTTGATTTATCTAAAATCATATAATCTTACTAATATATAGCATTAAAAGATTAATTTCTTTTTTAATTCCCCTTCGCATTTTTTTTTTACATTTTCTGCTTCTAAAAAATTAATACGTTTTTCTTAAAATTTCCAAATTAAACTATTGTTTCTTGTTGGTCGACTAATTTTGTTAAAATTAGTATATAAAAAGTATGTAGGTATATCAATAATAATATGATATAAAAGAAATGATAATTATATATCTGTTATTAATGCTTAATAAAAGTACCAAAAATCAAAATTTTACCTTCTCTTTTGCAAACCATTCACTGAAATCCCGTCTTGGTCGTTCGATCTATAAAAATTGTTGTATTAGAAATTTAAGGTCACAGATATCTAATTTAAAATAAGTACAGCAGAAAATTAGGCAATTTCAACCATTTAAAAAATTAAGCTGTTAATCTATTATATTCAAGACCAGGCTATGGCAACTGCTCACAGGCTGCTACAAGGCAAGGCTACCATAACCTTTTTGAGCGCAAGCAGAACTATATGATAGGGTTAAGGCGGAGCAAAAAATGAGTATGCTTCAGGACAGGATAATCTCTAGGTACAACTTTGCGAGAAACTTTAGAGTAGAATTACTGGACAGATTCATGAAAAAAAATGCCTTTCAATTCAAGGGAAGTCAATCTGATATGCCGATGACTCAAAGACTGAGAAAGGCACAGTTTCGGGTAAATATAGTAGAAGACATAGGATACACGTCCAATTAAGTCTAGCTGCGTATGCTACAGTGTTTCAGGCTGAAATAATGGCCATACAACACTGTGAAACGGAAATCATAAGTCAGGGCATAATGTGTAAAACCGTAGTCATATACTCGGAAAGCCAAGCAGCTCTTGTCTTGGACAAATAAGCTCACAGTCGTGGGACTGCGTTAGAGCCCCGACACATGCCACAAATAAAAATTTTTTGACACTAGCATGCGTACTAGGATACTTAGGGTTTCGGAGCAATGAGAAGAGTGATGAATTGGAAGCTAATATCTCAATGATTTGCCCGGAACTCTTCGCTGGGGTAGCTGACACGTTCAGAAAGGCACCCCCATAAAGGTGGCTGACCCAAAGTGGAAAAATTTGTCGAAATTTATGTCAAAATTAGGTGCTTTTTAGGTGCTATTTAGGTGCGCAAAACAAAAATTAGGTGCACTAACCGTTTTTGAAATATTTACGAAAAACCATGGGACCGCCAGCCTTTAACAACCTAGCTGACCCATAATAAAAAAAACAAAAAACTAGGATTGAATAATCTTTAAATTAAGTGCTAATTAAGTGCTTTTTAAAACACGAAACATAAAATAAAAAATTTAAAAATTAAACGTATTAAAATTGAATATATTGATTGTATATGGCAAAATGTCACATTTCTTCTTGCACTTTGAACCAAAATGGACATCGGCAGTTTAAGAACAGTTAGAAATCGGTAAAAATTTTTTGTCCCGTAATTTTTTTAATGGATAATTCGGAAGGTCACCACTAAAATTTTTTTTTTATTTTTTTTAACTCGGACCGCTGAGCTGAGACTTGCAACCGGTCATTTCCGGAAATGATGATTAATATAAAATTCACTTTGTCAGAGATTTAAGTGCTCATTAAGTGCAATAGTTTCCCGAGCAAAATAAACTGCTAATGAGCAATTTCAACTGAAAATATTTGGCCAAAGTTTTCTTGTGTCTCAACTAAGAGTATCAATCTGCACTTTTTAAGCACATAGATCATTAAAATTTTCTTGCAATTCTATTACTTAATAATTCTCTCGTCCGAAATGAAATAAATTTTTTAATTTTTTGTCCTGGGATCACTGAGATGATACTTCTTACCGGTCACTTCCAAATATAATAATTATTATAAAAAACTTTTTGTCAAATATTTAAGTGCTCAGTAAGGGCAACAGACTCAATAGCAGAACAAACCGCTGATGAGCCAAGTCAACTAGAAATTCTTAAGTCTTTAACAAAGTGTGTCATTCTGCACTTTCTAAGCACTTAAAAACTGGTAGAAATACCTACGAAATAATCCCATAAAATTTCCTTAGTTTTTTTTGCGCGTAGCTCCGGTAATTAATTGACTTTTATCTTGACTCAAAACTTCTCTGCCGTTTTTTATCTCTCCTCAAAATGAAGCGCACCTATCTGAATTACTCAAAAATTATTTATACCATTACTTTTCTACTCCAAGACATTTCAACTAAAAAATTCGAACAAGTAAAAAACGTCTCAATAGGTAATTATTTTTTTTATTTAAATTTTTGCTAGAAATGTTCTATCTAAGAGAAAAATTAAAGTAGTAAAACAAAGGAATCAACGAATGTTGAACTAACCTATTTAGCCTTGTTTATTTTAGAGTAGAGATGGAAAACTATCATTATTTTCAACAATTATCTCTAATTGTTATTTCAACTAGTAACAATTTTCAAAAAATTATCAATTTTTCCATTAAACAATATTTATTTTCAACACTTTTTGTACATCAAATTTAGTTGTACTTAACATAGTTAACATTTTTTTATAACTGACCAGTTGCAAGTCTCAGCTCAGCGGTCCGAGTTAAAAAAAAAATAAAAAAAATTTTTAGTGGTGACCTTCCGAATTATCCATTAAAAAAATTACGGGACAAAATTTTTTTACCGATTTCTAACTGTTCTTAAACTGCCGATGTCCATTTTGGTTCAAAGTGTGAGAAGAAATGTGACATTTTGCCATACACAATCAATATATTCAATTTTAATACGTTTAATTTTTAAATTTTTTATTTTATGTTTCGTGTTTTAAAAAGCACTTAATTAGCATTTAATTTAAAGATTTTATTCAATCCTAGTTTTTTGTTTTTTTTTTATTATGAGTCAGCTAGGTTGTTAAAGGCTGGCGGTCCAATGGTTTTTCGTAAATATTTCAAAAACGGTTAGTGCACCTAATTTTTGTTTTGCGCACCTAAAAAGCACCTAATTTTGATATACCTAAATTTCGATAAATTTCTCCACTTTGGGTCAGCCACCTTTATGGGGGTGGTATTATTTAATAAATTTGAAAATGTTGACCTTTGTTCTTGTAGTATCCATTTATTAACATGTGATTTATATAATTTATAATTTGTTATTAATTTTGTACTTAGAGGCAACAAAGCAAAAATTCTAGGAGCATAATATAATGCATATTTTTGGCCAATGGTTTTGTCACTACGAGGAAATAGAATATCATTTCTACTACGTATATTATAAGCAAGTTCTTTAAAAGATATTTTAATTTTTTTTTGAAAAATCAAGAGTAACATTTTTTGAAAATAAATTTGCCTAATATCCTTTATTTGTAACTCATTATATAATTTATCTGTTAGATAAGAAATTGGTTTGCAATACATGATTTTTAATATCCATTTTTGAACAACGTGCAGTTTTTGTAAAAAACAATCATTTATGCCTCCCCAACCTATAATACCGTAAGATAGCAATGATTCAACTAACGAGTAGGTAATAAACTGTCTTTAATTTATTTATATTTATAAAGTCACGTAAATGTTTGAATTTTGGTAAATGTCCCCTAATTTTTTTGATTAGCTGTTTTGCTTGCAAGTCCCATTTCATATGACGATCTATCACTATGCCCAAATATTTTATGCTCTCGTTTTCCAGAATAGTAGTCTGTAATCCAACATTCAGTGCTCCAAGATTCGGTAAACCACTAAAGTAAGAAGAGAACGGTAAATATTTTGTTTTATTATAATTCAAAGTCAGTTTATTAGCTTGTAGGTATCCATTTGGATATATTTGGAAAATCATTCTCAATTTTGCTTTTTAACAAATTCCATGTTGACGCTGAGTATAGAATGGCTGTATCATCTGCGAAACTAATTATTTTACCTTCTCTAGGAAGACATAGGAGACTGTTGATATACGTTGTAAATAATAACGGACCAAGGACAGTACCCTGAGGAACCCCAAAAGTAACATACCTTGGCCTGCTCTTACATTCTTCAATTTCTACACATTGTGTTCGACCTGTTAAATAGTTCTTTAATAACTCAGAAGCAGTTCCTCTCACTCCATATTTGTACAGTTTAAGCAGAATTTTTTATGACACACTGTATCGAAGGCTTTAGTTAAATCTAGAAATATACTTATTGTAGGAATTTTTTTGTCTAAAGGATTATAAATATATGAAGTTAACTCAAGTATTGCATCAACAGTAGATTTACCTTTTCTAAAACCAAATTGCCGATCTGATAATATATTATATTTTTTAAAAAATTTTACCAATCTGACTTTTATAACTTTTTCAACTATTTTTGAAATATTTGATAATAACGAAATTGGTCTGTAATTTTCAGCAATTGTTTTACTTCCATTTTTATGAAGCGGTTTAATTATACTAGTTTTTAATACTTGAGGAAAACATCCCACTTCAAAACATCTATTTATTAAGAATGTCAGTGGTTTTACAATTTCCTGTTTTATTTCTTTTAGCGTTTCTGAACGAATGTTATCTTCTCCTGGTGACTTTTAATTTTTCAATTACTTTAAGTACTTCTACTTTATTAGTAGGGAGTAAATACATAGTGTTTTCTAGACACTGGTCATTTTCTGTGAAATCAATGTCTGGGATATTATCTGAAAGTATCTTCCCAATTTCACTAAAATAATTATTAAAATGATTAGCAATGTCATTCTTCTCCTTTACTTTAGTACCATCCTGTAACTCCAGAAAATCTATTTTATTTGTTGACTTGGCTTTTCCACACAGATTATTTACACATTTCCATAATGACGTTGTTGAGTTTTTGTTGTTCTCTATTTGTTTTGAGTAGTAGTTATTTTTCGCCTTTTTTATAATTTTAGTCATATGATTTTTGTACACTCTATAGTTTTCTTTTAATTCGTGATTTTCGGGATCTTTTAATATTGCTCTGTATAATTTATTCTTTTTTGTTATAGATTTAAGTATGCCTACTGTCATCCATTTTTGTTTATATTTTCTTTGATTTCTTTGTTTTGTTTTTATTGTATTAACAATGGGACACTAAGTAGTTAATAAATGTAGTCAGAAAAATATAATGATTTAGCTAATAAATCATTGACAGAATGTTATTCAACAACCACTAGAAAGATTTTTTACATGTTAAATTTTTTTTTTTTTTATCAAAGATAGCACATTTAATATAAATTACTTTTTGTAAATATTTCTTTTAAATAAAAAAATAAATAAATTAAAGGAATCAGTTGCCATTTTTGATTTATTTAAAACCATATCTATATATCTATATACATATAATAAAACTGTAGAAATGTATATGTTTGTGCGCGCATCACAGGAAAACTACTGATCCTAATCGAATGCGGTTTTCAAAGACGTATTTGTCTTCTTTCAACTTAACATCTGGTGTATAAAACTTTCTCCCCCACCCCTTTAACGGGGTGAGGAAAGAAATTTTTATACAAAAATCAACACGCCACGCGAACGACGTCGCGGGTACATCGAAATAGAACCCAAAAATGTGGTTAGATTTTTTTGTCTGTCTGTATGTTTGTGCGCGCATCACATGAAAACTACTGATCCAATTCGAATGCGGTTTTCACCACATTTGTCTTCTTTCAACTTAACACTGGTGTATAAAAATTTCTATCCCATTTTTTAAATGAGGTGGGGTAAGAAATTTTTTTACAACAATCGCACACTACGCGAACGACGTTGCGAGTACAACTAGTATAATAATAATCTTACTAATATATGGCATTAAAAGATTAATTTCTTTTTTAATTCCCCTTTGTATTTTTTTTAACATTTTCTGCTTCTAAAAAAAAATTAATACGTTTTCCTTAAAATGTGCAAATTAAGCTATTGTTTCTTGTTGGTTGACTAATTTTGTTAAAATTAGTATATAAAAAGTAGGTATGTATACCAATTTTGAAATAGTTGACAATCGTTGTATATCCTATGATACATATGATATAAAAGAAATGATAATTATATATCTGTTATTAATGCTTAATAAAAGTAACAAAAATCAAAATTTTACCTTCTCTTTTGCAAACCATTCACTGAAATCCCGTCTTGGTCGTTCGATCTATAAAAATTGTTGTATTAGAAATTTAAGGTCACAGATATCAAATTTAAAATAAGTACAGCAGAAAATTAGGCAATTTCAACCATTTAAAAAATTAAGCTGTTAATCTATTATATTCAAGACCAGGCTATGGCACTGCTCACAGGCTGCTACAAGGCAAGGCTACCATAACCTTTTTGAGCGCAAGCAGAACTATATGATAGGGTTAAGGCGGAGCAAATAGTGAGTATGCTTCAGGACAGGATAATCTCTAGGTTCAACTTTGCGAGAAACTTTAGAGTAGAATTACTGGACAGATTCATGAAAAAAATGCCTTTCAATTTAAGGGAAGTCAATCTGATATGCTGATGACTCAAAGACTAAGAAAGGCACAGTTTCGGGTAAATATAGTAGAAGACATAGGATACACGTTCAATTAAGTCTAGCTGCGTATGCTACAGTGTTTCAGGCTTAAATAATGGCCATACAACACTGTGAAACGGAAATCATAAGTCAGGGCATAACGTGTAAAACCGTAGTCATATACTCGGAAAGCCAAGCAGCTCTTGTCTTGGACAAATAAGCTCACAGTCGTGGGACTGCGTTAGAGCCCCAACACATGTCACAAATGAAAATTTTTTGACACTAGCATGGGTACCAGGATACTTAGGGTTTCATAGCAATGAGAAGAGTGATGAATTGTTCCGAGTGGGGGCTAATATCTCAATGATTTGCCCGGAACTCTTCGCTGGGGTAGCTGACACGTTCAGAAAGGCAGCAATTGAGAAATAAAGGTTGGGAGTGGTGGGAAAAATCACAGGGCAAGTGACAAACCAAAGTCTTCATAAAATGACTGAATGGTGAAATTTGCTTCAGAACTGATATCACTAGAGCTCGGATTTATAGGCAAGAAAAATTGAACAAAAAGGCGCCTATATAGGCAAAAATTTTTATTAATAAAAGCTTTTTTAAAAAAATTAAACCTCCTTCAAACAAAATGCACTAAAAACCCAGAAATAAAATCTTTATTTCTTAAAAAAAATTGGAAACAACTAGGCATCTGATTTCGATTTCCTTGAAGTCGGCTCCAATGGTTTATATCTTTGTAAAAGATTTGAGTTACTAACATTCGAAATCTAGATTTAATAGCTATGATTAAAATAGAGGGTAATTTGCCATTGGAGCCGATTTCAAGGAAATCGAAATCAGATGCCTAGTTGTTTCCAATTTTTTTTAAGAAATAAAGATTTTATTTCTAGGTTTTTAGTGCATTTTTTTTTGAAGGAGGTTTAATTTTTTTTAAAAAGCTTTTATTTTATCATTTTTAGTTTCTACTTGATTCATGATGTACTATATTTTCAAAACCTTCCAAATACCATGCAAGAGGTACTGAGTTCAGTCCCCAACAATCCCATGTAACAATGTGACTTTTTGGAGACATAAGTAAATTGTCTAACACCTAGACACAAGAAGCACGTTCGGTAAAGGAAAACATCGTGATGAAACATGGACTTGAATTGTCTGAAATCACCAACACGCTGTGAGCAAGAGAATTGATTAAATGCTCATTCCTTCTCCTTGTGAGAAGAGGTCTTTGGCTTTAGAGTGGGACAGTAACGGGCTAATTATTATGTTTTAATGTTACACATCATTATTAACATATTAAATTAACTGCACAACTTATTTTATTGATTTTTGTGGTGTTTCTTGGAATATCTTCCATATTGATGACCAAACCTTATTTAAATTTCTATGGGATCACCCGGACACTCTATTCTTTTGAATGCAAAACGATTTTTTTAAATCAGATTATAGATACCAGAGATATTCGGTAACATAAAAAAACTATGGTCGAATTTTTTTAAATCTTTTTTTAAATCGGTTATAGTGCGACAGTAACGCGCCAAATATATTCTGACTATTTTTAAAAGCTTATATCTTCGAAACTGTTGTAGATAATAAGATGCGGTTTTCACAGTTAGGTTTATAATTATCTTAAGTTTTGTTGTGATACGTTTATATAAAATGGCCTAATTCCGGTTTACTTGATAGAAAAATGGCGTATTTTCAGAATATAGTAGATGTAATTTTTTAATTTTAACTTCCCTTTCTGTGCACCGATTTTAAACTTTAAGGTATTGTTATAAAGTAAAAATATGCGTCTTTTAGGAAATTGCTAAATATACAGGGTCTCCCATTTAAAAAATTACATCTACTGTTTTCTGAAAATACGCCACTTTACTAGCAGGTAAACCGGAAGTAGGCCATTTATATGAATGTGTCACAACAAAACTGATGGTAATTTTAAACCCAACTGTAAAAACCGCATCGTATGATCTGGAACCGTTACGAAGATATAAGCTCTTAAAAACAGTCAGAATATAATGAGACACCCTGTATTATGTTTTTATGTTTTACATCATTATTTACATGTTAACTTAACTGCCGAGCTTATTCTGTTGATTTTTGTGGTATTTTCTGGAATATCTTTTACATTGATGACCAGACCTTAACCAAATTTCTATGGAACCAATGGGAAACTTTACTCTTTTGAATGCAAAAAGAATTTTTCAAATCGGATATTCTTAAATGCCGAGCTTATTCTGTTAATTTTTGTATTTCCTGGAATATCTTCCACATTGATGACCAGACCTTAATCAAATTTCTATGGGACCACACGGACACTCTACTCTTTTGAATGCAAAAAGATTTTTGGTAACATATATAAAAAAATATGGTCAAACTGAGACCCTTCTCCATATTTCCTGGAATATCTTTCACATTGATGACCAGCTTTTAACCAAATTTCTATGGGACCAATGGGACACTCTACTCTTTTGAATGCAAAAAGAATTTTTAAAATCGGCTTATAAACACCGGAGATATTCGGTAACATCCATAAAAAAAAATACGGTCGAATTGATAACCTTCTCCTTTTTTGAAGTCGGTTAAAAAACTAGCTTTGATTTGTGATAACAAATTTTATTTATATTTGGCCAAAGTAAAAACAAAAAAAAAATAAACACATAAATTGGAAAAAAAAACAAAAGTAAACATAATTAGATAACTATACTTACCCTAACATTAACCCTTTCTACAACTCCACTTATAGTTGAAAACTGGCCTAACAACACCAGAGATCCAACTGCCAATACTAAGAAGTATTTCATTTCGTAAATTCTAATAACGTTTAACTGTTTGAAGAAAGGATTTTAAAATTATATTTATATCTAACTGTTTTTATCGATTAAGAACTATTTTTTTCTTATCAAAACGGAAAAAACTTTTGTGCACATATATAATTGGACATAAAATTATGTGAAAATTATATAAAAGGATATAAGATTAGATAAGTATATATTCCAGATAAAATATCCTTCTACTCTATCAGAGATTCGATCTCATTTAAATTAGATCAATGTTGTTTATTTGCCTAAAGCCTAGTAAAATAAAAATAAAATGTAAAGTAATTCGTTTAATAAAGAATCATCGAAAAAATTAAAGTTTTGCTATAAAAATATAAATTACTATCTGTACCCGGCGCGCGTTGCTACGCCATCAACTAATAAAATAAATTTAAGAATAATAAAACAGAAGAAGAGATAGGGAAGGAAAGAAAGTTTATAGTTTTGTTTTATTTATCGCACCAACAATATATTTTAAGAACTTTTATTTGTACGAATTCGTATAGATATCTATTAAAATCAGTATTGAACTTGATACATGAAAGCGCCATGTGGTGGTAACTTCCATTAATACGAATATCATATTTATCTTACCCATTAAAAATACATCATCATACTGATTTTGGTGACAATCGGTTGAACGGAGTAGAAGTTGCTACTCTGCAGCGCCACCTGGTGGCGAGTGGAATCAATGAGCATATCATACAAATCTTCTCCGTGGAAAAATACGTATACATACCAATTTTCATAACAATCGGTTGAACGGGACTGAAGTTGCTACTCTGCAGCGCCACCTGGTGGTGAGTGGCATTAATGAGCATATCATACAAACCTTTTTCGTGAAAAAATACATATGCATACCAATTTTCATGACAATCGGTTGAACAGGACAAAAGTTGCTACTCTGCAGCGCCACCTGGTGGCGAGTGGCATCAATGAGCATATCATACAAATCTTCTACGTGGAAAAATACCTATACATACCAATTTTTATGACAATCGGTTGAACGGGACTGAAGTTGCTACTCTGCAGCGCCACCTGGTGGGGAGTGGCATCAATGAGCATATCATACAAACCTTCTCCATGAAAAAATACATATAAATACCAATTTTCATAATAATCGGTCCAGTAGTTTTTGAGTTCTTTGAGTACATACAGACATACAGCCATACAGACAAACATTAATTTTTATATATATAGATTGTCAAAAATGTTAGTGTAATATAACAATTAAACATTGTTTTTATAACAAAATTCACCATTATTTTTATTTTTTTTCCATGCTACTTTTATTAAAGTTTCTCATATTTTTTTCTTAAAAGACTATCTAAAAACAAATCCTTTGAGATCTCCTAATTCAGTTTAGATTGTTATAAATAGTAAAGTTTCACCATATTCTCTAAATTATTATTGTGCCTCCATTAAGTTAAATTTTTAGTATCTAGGATTCTAACTTTGTACTTCCTCTCCAAAAAGATAAGTGGCGCCGGATTTAATTATAACATCATATACTTTACTTACACTGCTCTAGAATCCACGACTCGCTTTCCTCCAAAATCTTGAATTTAAGGAAATTATTTTGTTTACATTTATCAGACAACCCTTAAATTTTTTTGTTGTTTGTTTATTCCTTACATTTTATTTTATACTAGCTTTTACCCGTGACTTTATTGGTAAATTCTCGTATATTGAATAGTTAGGTATATTTTAATAGTAAGCAGTCTTATTATACGAGGGTTGTTGTTATGAAAATACCAACAAATATGGCTTTATTCAACGAAAACGATAAATATATATAAAAATTAAATGACATAAGTTAATTTGACAAATAGTGTTTCTGTGGAGATCAACGGATATTCATTACAGTTGTCTTTTTAGTTTTGCATGTAGCCATAAAGACACAAAAATTATATCTTATATCACTTTATGTCCATCAAAATCAGTACACTTTTGCTTACGTTCAAACCCATTGGTAAAATAGTTATTCCAGTCTTTAGTTGACACCTGCAAAACCGTTTCTGGCGACTGGAATCGCTGCCAACACATTGAATTCTTGTTCTTTGGGAACGTTAAAAAACTATACGGTGGATGGTCTAACAATTCGATGTTTTGAAGCTCCAAAAAACAAGTTTTTTTTACATTTTCCTGATTTATTATTCGTTTTTATCTTGTTTTTCGGTTTTTTCCTTTTAATTGCGTGTTTTTTCACTATTTTTGCGATTTTTTCATTATTTTTTTTTTCTGTTTTTTCGTTTCACCTTATTTTTTCGCTTGTTTCCAGTTTCTTACCCAGTTTTCAATTTTTTTTTCAACATTGTTGTGTGTTTTTTTAATATGCGCGATTTATTAATGTTTTCTTTATGTTTTTGTCCATTATATTATATTTGTCTGTTTGTTATATTTTACACTAATTGCTTGTTTGATGCAGTATTTTACTCATTTAAACCATTTTTTCTGTATTTCCGGTTTTACACATTTGTCGTTTTTTTAATATATTTTTTGTTATTATCGTGTTTTTGTATTTTTCTAAATATTAAACTATTTTAAAGTTTTTTTTTTCAATTTAAGCGTATTTTTTGGCTAGTGCCTTTTGGACAATGTGAGCACTTGCATTGTCCTGATGTAGGATGATTTGCTATTGTGTGTTGATTTGTCAGAGTTTCACAATAACTTCTGTTAAACAGCTGTTTATGTTGAGACCCTTTTCTTTGACACACTTCGAGAACGGATCATTTTTTTTTTGTTTTTCCTTATCATGAAACACACACACAGCGAATTGGCGTTTATCTTCTGGTTTGTAAAAGTAAATCCATGATTCATCACCACTAACAATACTATAACGTTTTTTTTAGCTTGAAGAGGCCCAATGTTTTTCGAAACCAATTGACGCGAAACAACTTATTCATGTAGAATCATATTTTGCTGTGCGACTTCTGGTTTGGGTGGACCTCACTGAGACTGAAGCGACAATGTTGAAATACGCAATACCAGCGAAAAATGTGGTGGTCAATTCCAAACACAAAAACCATTTTAGCAAAACATTGCTGTTGGGATAATTCTTTTCGAAAATTGTAAAAAATTATTGCTCGAGAATGTTCTCGGCCAACTTGCTAATTTCAAAAATTCACGGTTATAACGCAATGAAACTCTAGATTTATGTCAACAAAAGATTGAGGTTAGATTTGTGTGTGAAGATTCTATTGGTGGCGTCTACTAAGCGGCTTAATTAAAAACTAAAAAGACAACCCTCGTTATACACTGTTCACTTTGCTACAGGCTTTAAAATACTTAAAATGATTAATATTTGAAATATAGATTTACTGGCAAATAATAAGTTGATTAGAAGTTTGCGCTTGACGCCGATATCGAGGAAATCCATATGCCTAGTTGCCTACAAAGTTTTAAAGATTTGATTTTTTGCATTTTATTGCAATTTTTTTAAATAGTTTGTGTTTGTGTATTTTACCCTAGTTACTAAAAAAAACAGCAGTCAGTCATAGTCAGGGAGCAAAGGGGAGTTCCGTGGCCGATTGAGGTCTTTACAAGCAGCAAAGTTTTTTAACTGTATTTTGACTCGCTGAATCCGAATATTCAACCTGCTTTTTGACCAGTTGCCTGGGAAATTTGTTATTAACAATTTAATTGTTTAAATAATTATAACTAACAAACTAATTAAAATACATTTTTTTTTCTAAATTGTTTTTTGTTCCTTATAAAAGACCAACGACATGAGCTTTGAAAAATTAAAATCGGTTAATTAGAAGCGGAGATACTGTAAATAGAGTGCAAAAACATTGCAAAATAACGAATCAGGCTTGCGCTGTCTCTGTTTTTTACTTATATCTCGGCTTCTAATAAACCGATTTTAATTTTTTAAAGCTTATTTTAAAGGGAATGAAAGTGGCATCTAGTTTTTTATTTTGTAAAAAAAAATGTTAATACCAATTATATGTATATGAATTTAAAGACAAAAATTGTTGTTAATTTTTTGGGAGATATTTGTTTATAAACATATTTTGTTTCTCTACTCCATAAACTTTGATATTTAATTTATTAAAAGTTATTCTGCATTTCAAGAGGAACATTTTAAGCTTTGGTAAGTGTAAGTACGTCGATTTTTCTTTAAGATATACAACTTTAAAGAGACCTTGCGCGCACTACAATTTTCACGAACTGTTGTAGCGCTCGAGGCCGCTTGCAGATTTTTACTTATAATTTCTTTAAAATACTCAATAATTTATTTTTTTACATTTAGAACAATTTATTGCAACATTACTAAGTAAATATTCTGAAATACAAATTAATCTGTAACATATTTGTTTAATTATTAGTTATTTTGGCATTTATTACTTTTACGGCCATTAGAAAATATACAACATTCTATACCCGATTCAAGGCATATACAACTTTTTAAGCAAATGCTATCGGTACAACTAGGTACTAATTCACTCACTGGAGGCAACAGCTGCTCTTCTTTTTGAGGTAGAAGAAATTGACCAATTTCTTTCCACCCAAAATCCGTTGTGTTAAGTTCATTTAAATTTCTTGTAAAACAATTTGTTTGTATATTTATTACATAAATTGCACGCCAAATATGTAATTTTATGGAACTTGAAGTAACCGGTAATTCTTCTATCAAACAATTTGTTGCATGAAAGTAAGAACATATACGATATTCTGTAAATGTCTTGCAATTCAATGAAGAATTTAATACTTTAATTAAATATTCTTCTTCTCGTTGTATATCACGATCTAAAGATATTTCAGACGTAACTAAAATATACAAAAGGAAAAACATACTGAATAACGCAAATAATAATATATGACAAATTAAAAAGTATATTCCTTAAAAAATCTCACCTTGCCCAAAATTTTGTAAATATTCTATGGGGTGAGCTTTTAAAGCTGAATATTTCGTACCAACTTTACTTGTGTAATCAGCTCCAGTTAAGTGGTGTAAAGCTGGTAGAGTGGAACATAATGTTTCGCCAAGATTTGAATCTATTGAATGTATCGGGATATTTCTTGTACTTTTATCAGTACCAACTTGTATCCGTAAAGTCTAAAAATCGTACATTTTCATGTAATAAATAAAATATGTAAAATTTGTATGGAAAAAAGTTGGTCAATTTCCTCTACCTCAAAAAGAAGAGAAGCTATTGCCTCCAGTGTGTGGATTAGTACCTAGTTATACCCATAGCACTTGCTCAAAAAGTTGTATAGGCTTTGAATCGGGTATAGAATATTGTATATTTTGTAATTGCCGTAAAAGTAATAAATGCCAAATAACTAATAATTAAAAAATATGTTACAGAATAATTTGTATTTCAGAATATTTACTTAGTAACGTTGCAATAAATTGTTCAAAATGTCAAAAAATAAATTATTGAGTATTTTAAAGAAATTATAAGTGAAAATCTGCAAGCGGCCTCGAACGCTACAGTTCGAGAAAGTTGAAGTGCGCGCAAGGTCCCTTTAAAGTTGTATATCTTAAAGTAAAATCGACGTACTTACACTTACCAAAGCTTAAAATGTTCCTCTTGCGATGAAGAATAACTTCAAATAAATTAAATATAGAAGTTTATGGAGTAGAGAAACAAAATATGTTTATAAACAAATATCTCCCAAAATTTTAACAACCATTTTTGTCTTTAAATTCATATACATATAATTGGTAGTAACAATTTTTTTTTACAAAGTAAAAAACGAGAAGCCACTTTCCTTCCCTTTAAAATAAGCTTTGAAAAATTAAAATCCGTTCATTAGAAGCCGAGATATAAGTAAAAAACAGAGGCAGCGCAAGCCTGATTCGGAATTTTGCAATGTTTTTGCACTCTATTTACAGTATCTCGGCTTCTAATTAACCGATTTTAATTTTTCAAAGCTCATTTTGTTGGTTTTTTTGTAAGGAACAAAAAACAATTGAGAAAAATAAAGTATTTTAATTAGTTTGTTAGTTATAATTATTTAAACATTTCCAAGGCAACTGATCAAAAAGCAGGTTGAATATTCGGATTCAGCGAGTCAAAATACAGTTAAGAAACTTTGCTGCTTGTAAGGACCTCAATCGGCCACGGAACCCTCCTTTGCTCCCTGACTATCAGTAAACCTTAAAAAATTCTAAACACAACTCTATGTGGCTAAAATTGCTAATTTTGTACTTTGATTTTCTTATATCGTAAAGTCTACCACCTCATTTAACCATTTCTAGAAGCTATTATAGTTCTTAGAGTTTTCTTATTTATTCAACTGTATTTTTTAATATGATCTGTTTTTACAACTGTCGTGTAATGGAATGTTTTTTTATAGATATTTTTTATATCAACAATCTTATATATTATAACATATATAACTTGCTAAGTATTTGATTTTTAAGTATAAATGCTATAATTTAAAATTTTTTCTTTTTAATTAAATTTAAACTTTTAATAAGATATTTTAATTAAGGTAAATGATTTTTAACTTCCCGCTAAAAAAAATTAATTTTTTTTTTAAAATCGGGAAGTTATTGGTTTCACCCCGTTTTTCGAAAATCGAGTTTTCATCGGATCTCAACATTTTGAGGTCTTAGGAACCTCCCCTGACTATTTTTACGAGGGTGTCTGTATGTCTGTATGTACGTGTGGATGTGTGTGTGTGTGTGTGTGGATGTATGTAAACCTCTTATAACTTTTGAATGGCATGACCGATCGGAATGAAATAAAAAGCATTCCAAAGAATTCCATCTAACTTAGATTCCCTGTAAGTTTGAACCGATTCGAGGTGGTAAATTTCGAGAAATTTCAAAATAACCGAAAAAAACAATTGGTAAAAATGATGTTTTTTGGGCATATCTTTTTGGCTATTACATCGATCAATTTCATAACCTAATCAGCTCTCAAGCTTAAAAAGCCACGTCGAATGTCGTTTTGCAAATTAAAATCGGTTGATTCGTTCGTGAGATATCGTTGTCGAAAAATTTCAAAAAAAGTGTTTTTTTTTTTCAATAACTTAGAGATTTTTTTGACTAACCCATTTTGCACTCCCGGTAACGTTTTTAGGTCTCAGAAAAATGCGTCGAATGCCATCTTGAATATCAAAATCGAATAAGACGTTAAAGAGTTATGGCTTTTCAAACATTTCAAAAAAAGTCAAAAACGTCAAAATGCGTCACGTTACTATAGCTTTGCGGTTAAAACTAGCGGGAAGTTGCAAGGATGGCCTTTAAGGTCAACCTCTTTTCAAATTTTTTTTTATATGATTCCAAATATATATTTTATATTACCCGCAATGCTCTTAAATCAGGGCAGAGTTCAAAATGAATGGAAATTATTCATTGTAATTTAGCTCTCAAATTTATTCAAAATTTAATTTTATGTATTTAATTTAACTTTAATCTTTTTTTGAAACGCCAATGGTGAAAAGAAGTGCGGGCTTTTGATGATTTACTGATTTTATAACCTCAAATATTCTAATTTAATACTAAATGACTGTGAGTTGTGAAAATTTAGTTCCTAATGAAATTATTGAATAATAATAATGAGAAATTCTCAACTTTATAAGTTCTAGTGATGTGCAAAATTAGTTAAAATTAAAGATGAAAATTAATTTAGTGTTACACAAAGAACAAAAAAAATTAAACACAGTGATGTTTATTATGATAAATACCGTATTAAAGCTTCTACTTCGATCTTAATCGTCTTCTTACCATACAAGATCTGCAATAACCATTTACATGAAGAACTTCTTACAATTCATGGGATAAAACTGCTTTATTCTAAACTGGTGAGTACTCAATTGAATACTTCTTTTCCCAAACTCAAAATTTCTCTTCTCTTCTTGTTAATATATCTTCTTCGTATCGATTTAAATTATCTTTCTCATATGATGTCTCTTCGTCTCAACTTTTGTATCTTGCAAAATTTTTTTTATACTCTTTCTTGCTTACCAAATGTGTAGTATTACTTCTTATTAACCACAAAATTTATTACATCTATTCGCTTCGAAAGCACCAGGGAAAGAGAAACAATCTCACAAATCAACAAACTAACAAAAAACTATCGCTACCATTTAAATCCTATATAAATTTTTTAACTACAAACTTGATTCCTTCAAATTAATTACAAAAATAGACCAACTAGATTAATACATTCTTTATCAAATTTCTACTCTAATTCCTACATACTAGATTTACAACATTCTTTTATAAATTCCTATTATAATCTAATAATAATCATAATCATACTAGATTTTATTCCAAAATTATTAATTTTTTATTTCTACTATAATTTAATATGAGTTTGATTTTTTTTTAGAATTTCTCAATTTCTTATTACTTTTGTGGATACCAAATATGGATATTGTGGAAATAATTAATATTGAGTTTATAGATGTGAAAATTTATACACAGTCATTTAGAAGTAAGTATTTAATTATTTATTCTACTAATTCACTTATTTTCAACAAACAAATGTACCTATCTTTAATATTTACAATTTTTTTATTTATCTTTCTGATTTTATTATTCCTTTTTTAGGAATGAAGAAAATAATTTCCAATATACTGAAAAAATATGAAAACTACATTAGGCAAATTCCAATACCTTGCACTCTTCCTGGAATCAAGAATATTCTGTTGAATCATTTTATATTTAATTATACATATTATTTTTATCATAGAATCATATCAACTCAATATATTTGTTTGTGTTTATTTTGATGTGTAAAACACTTTGGGTAATATTATGAATACATCTACTCTACTCAGCCCCGGATCTACGATTTTTTTTAGGCGGGGCAAAGATCGATAAATGCCGCCTTTGTCCATTTATGTTTATATTTAATTATAGGTTGGTTCAAAGTTATTATTGATTTTTTTGCATTCACACTTCATGCCGACAAAAGATTTCCTTTCGCTCTTTAAAAACGTAGGGTTCCTGGCAGAATTCAACGGCGTTTAAATCACGCTCGTTTTTCAAGCCAGATCTGCTCCATGCTTTTGCAGGTCTTCAATTGACATATTTATTATATTAGAACCATTAGAAAATGCAAAATTACAATTCAGCGTGGTAGCATAGTCAAACCTTTTTTTAATTTCTAATATAATTCGATCAAACACAATCATTATTTCTTTAGAAAAAAGCTGAACTAGGTTGAGTGTTTGTAATTCATCTTCACAGTTCTCATCGAAATGTTTTTTGCGTTTGGAGTTTCTTCTCTTTTTTTTTGCAAAATGAGCTCAACACCAGATATTTTCGCAACTTGTTCAGCCTCATTTTTCCATTGGATTTTGTCTCATTTTTTGCAAAGTTTTCAGCAGGCCATCCATTAGTGCGACAGAACGGGCAAGGATAATATCTTCTTTCTGAATTTCTATATTCACTCGATTTATTTTACGGAGAATAATCGCCCAAACAGTTAAATTAAGAATAAATTTAAAATTCCTTAGGTATATCAGTTAAAAGATGATCTGCCTCCTACTTATTTTTTGCTGCATGAGAAGTTTGCTTAACTTCTTCCAAGGCCTACCCTACTTCTGGTGAATTAATTAACAGGGCATTCAGGGCATTCACAGCAACATGTTTCGCCGACCATCTAGTCTGACTGCTTCCTTTGAAATATTTTTTCATAATGTCCCGCCAAGTAGTGGAGCCAACAAAAAAGCAATATACTTTTTGAATTAGTCCAAATAGGTTAATAGCTTTCTGGCATGATGAGACAGAATGAACACCTACAAGATTTAAGGACTAAAGCCAAACATGGGACGAACTCTGCCAACTCATTCTTTTCTACAATCCTGGCTTGTAGTCCTTTATAGTTGCTGGCCATATTGTACACATTATCGTAAGATTAACCACGACATTGCCCGATATCTAAATCCCCAACTATCAATTTTTCTAAAATCTGTTGACAAATATCCTGTCCTGTCTTTCCTGCTACTTGTATGAAATCAATAAAACTTTCTTTTATTTTGCACATATCACCAGTTTTTCTTTTTTCGAATTACTTGGCTCATTTGTTCTGTATGGGACACATCTGGAGCGCACATTATTGTGTAGTATTTGACTTCTTTGATGTCATTTAAAATCTGATTTCTAACTGTTTTCCATCATCTTGATAATTTCATTCTGGATTGTTTTGAATAAATAAGATACTTGCTCATTTTTTAAGTGTTGTAATTGAAACTTAAGGGTGGCGTTAGGCGAGCAGGGAAATCAAGTTCAAAAAGTTACCTTGACTCGGCTTAGGACATTGTGTGATGACATCCCTAGGAGTTTCGTAGGACCCACGAAACGAAAGGACAGTTTGTTGATAGATCAATAACAATACGCAGGATCTGTCTCCATTTTTCTTTTTCTGTGTGAATTACTCTATCAATGTCTTGATCAATACCCTGGCATGATTTCATTTGTTATAACCGTGTTTTCCACTTGATTATATACTCATTGTGCATTTGAGTGGCCTCATTTTCGGTTAATCTCTCTGAAGATTTTTTTCAATTAGTAAACCCTGTATAACACAAGGCAGATATGGCAGCAGAAGACGGTTTCTGGTAAATCTTGCAGCACGCACAAAACAATGCATTTTTTGGTTTAGAATATATAAGCCAAGATTTTTTAACCCTTTCGCAATTAGCTAAGTTCCTGTACCACATAGAAGATGTTGAATGCCTGCCATTGCGTTCAGTAGATCTAAATTCAATGTTTTCGGGGTGATTCTGTGCTAATATTACAGTTTGACTGCTAAATAAAGACCGCTGCTGGTCAGTCATTTTTTCTACCCCCGGCCAGTTGCCTGGGTCCGACAATTCAAATTCGGTTTTTTGCAGTTCATCCGAATCCGAGTGCGGGGATTCAGATTACTCGTATTCTTGTTTTGTTAATTCAAGTTTCTCAGGTTGTTCTTCCCACATCAATAGAGATGGTTTCCACTTTGAAATCGGTACTTACAGACTGTTTGGTGACTGTAGGACCTTGGTCCGTTTGGTCATCCTCTAACTGAATATTAATTTCGAAAGTTGCAGCAGATACTGACGAGTCACCTCCTCTACGGAGCCAATTTTTGATCTTGTCTGCATATGTTGTTTTCACTGCAACTTCTTATATTTGGCCTTTTTTTAACTGTGTCGACTCGTCCCGCGAATAATAGTTTTTGAAATAATGATTTGTGCTTTCGTGTGCAAAGAATTTGTCGCCCTCTGAACATGCCGCCCGGGGCACAGGCCCCAGCTTGCCCCCCCCTAGATCCGCGGCTGACTCTACTCTACTCTACTCTTTTCTACACTACTCTAGTCTACTCTACCCTACTCTACTCTATTTTACTCTATTCTACTTTAATCTACTCTACTCTAGTCTAATCTAATCTGCTCTGCTCTAATCTACTCTACTTACTCTAGTCTACTCTACTCTACCCTGGTCTACTTGACCCTACTCTACTCTACTCTACCCTACTCTATTCTAATCTACTCTACTCTACTCTAGTCCTCTAGTCTACTTTATCCTACTCTACTCTATCCGACTCTACTCTACTTTAATCTACTCTACTTTTTTTATACAATAAAACTTTGCCGTACTATCTAAGATTTTTCCGGATATTTTTGCTAGCTTTCTTGGTCTAAAATTCAGCTCTGAGCAGATTAAGTAACTAAGTAAATTAATCGAAAAATAATCATTAATGGTACTAGTCCAATTCGTATTTGGTAAATAAATTATGTTGGTAAATTTATTTATGATCTATGTAAACGGATAAATGTTTTTTTTGTAGAAATGTATTGTTTAAAGAGTCTGTAAAACTGTAAATCGGACAGGCTTAAATGAAATACAAATACCATTTTTTAAAAGTAGAAATTTTATCACAGTTACGTCATAGATAATAAAGTAGTATACTAGTGTATAGGTTTTATATCAATTAAAAAGTTAACTTCATTCCATGTGAACCAGGAAGTCGACCTTCTAAAAATGTTAATACTTGGCCCACATTTATGTTTAAAAGTTGCATATACAATATATCAAGCATGGAAAAAATCAGGATATTAGAGTGACCGTTTGGTCTTATGATTTTGAGTTAATCTAAAACAAAAAAATATATAAATCTTTATACTACTAATATTGTTTAATAACTAAGCTACTCTAGTACTGTTTTTTAATTAGGGGAGGTTCTATCAGTGCCGGTTTTAGTACTACCAGCACCCTGATTTCTACGGCACGCCCTAACTGCAATTCAAACCCATATGAGAAAAGGAAAAAGATTTAATGAAATTACCATTTAAGGAATGGGAGAGAAATTTTTATACACCAGATGTTAAGTTAAAAGAAGACAAGTACTTCTGTAAAAACCGCATTTGAATCGGATCAGTAGTTTTCATTTGATGCGCGCACAAACATACAGACAGACAGACAAACAAATCTAACCACATTTTTGGGTTCTATTTCGATCTACCCGCGACGTCGTTCGCGTGGCATGTTGATTTTTGTATAAAAAATTCTTTCCTCACTCCGTTAAAGAGGTGGGGGGAGAAAGTTTTATACACCAGATGTTAAGTTGAAAGAAGACAAATACGTCTTTGAAAACCGCATTCGAATAGGATCAGTAGTTTTCATGTGATGCGCGCACAAACATATACATTTCTGCAGTTTTATTATATGTATAGATAGATAGATTAAAGTTGAGGTTTTCAGCAATTTTATTAACTGTTATTAAAGGTATAGATAAATATTTTGGGTTCGAGTCCTGCTGCATGCGACATTTGAGCGTTCTTTCGCTGTAAAAAGGATCGGAGTTGTATCGCCCTTCCACTTTTTTATATTGATAGGCATAACGCCTCTGAACCCTTTAGATGCAACTCTAATAGTTTGAACGCATTACTACTGGCGGCAGCACATAATGAAGCACTTAATGCATTTTTCTTAAATCCCTTTTAAATGTTAGTTACAGCAGATTAAAAAAAATTTTTTTTTGATCAAAAATTTTAAATATTATATAGAAATGTGGAAACTTAAAATTTTTAAAAACTTGCACTTAAATATCAAAGAAAAAATATGTAAATTGAATAAAAAATATATATTTTTAGCATCCACAATACTAGATTTTTTTCTCTATATTTTGGGGAAAACCAAATTTTAATTAGTTAATTAATAAAAAAGTTAGCAGGAACCTAGTAAATGAAAGCCTATAGAACGCTCTTGATCGCATTTAATATATTCTTTCAAAAATTATTGTATCTTTTCTATTATATTAAAAGGGCTAATAACATTCGAAGTACACGTGTTTTTTATAGATGTGCTTCTCAGAATTAACAAGAACGAGTAAGGCATTTTATGGTATCCAGTATACCTATTGAACATGTTTTTAATTTTTTTAACCTGAAGCATAATAAAAGCAGACAATAATTAATGCAAACGGCTGAAAGTCTTAGTTTTAAACTACCAAATCAACTTATACATAATTTGAATTATAAGTACAAGTACCAGTTTAAATTAAATTTTATAAAAATAATAAATTTACCATTTTTTGTGGTAAAATTAAAAAAATCTTGCATTCCTTTCATATTCCTTTCCTGCAGTAAAAACTTTTCTTGCAGATACATCACTATTTGCTTCTTTTAAAATTTCTTTGCTAGTTAATGGAATTTCTTGAAGTTCATTTGTGTTACTTGTAAACTGATTAATATTTGGTTTATCCTAAAATAAACAAAAATGTATTTTGAAAGTAACTGTTTAAACTGTTTAAATGAGCACTCAGTGCAAAGCATTAACTGTATGTCATCAATTAAAAATCGAAAGCATTCTTAAAAAACTGTCTATTTCTGATCATCAAGAAAACACAACTAATTTAAATACAACTACTTACGGCCTTACGCTATACATCTAAGAAAAGAAAAAAGTGTCTATTTGTTTCTTTGGAAATTTTGGAGTTTGTTTTAGTTTATACCACTGTACTTACTGGTAATAATTTTGTCTTTATCTTTAAAAAACAAACCTTTATTTTTTACTAGTTGTACTCGCAACGTCGTTCGCGTGGCGTGTGATTGTTGTATAAAAATTTCTTACCTCACCCCATTTAAGGAATGGGAGAGAAATTTTTATACACCAGATGTTAAGTTAAAAGAAGACAAATACATCTGTGAAAACCGCATTCGAAACGGATCAGTAGTTTTCATTTGATGCGCGCACAAACATATACATTTCTACAGTTTTATTATATGTATAGATAATAATTTTAAAATAGGTACTCATTAAACTTGAGTCATTAGCAAAAATTATTAGGTGCAACTAACTAAATTTTAAATATTTTTTCTAACTTCTATTTTTTTTTTCAACAAAGTATATCTTCACTTTTTTAAGTTTTTTTAGGGTACACATAGACAGCAATATTTTTACTCCGGTCAATTTAGACATTCGAAGTTACATAAAGGCCCAACAAGCTGAATTTCAGTGAAATTGGTCAAAACATAATTATAAACAATGTCTACAAGTTCCCCATCATTCCCGTGTAAGGAAAAAATTTTATTCAATGTCAAAAGTCAAAAAAATGAGATTTTCGCGATTTTCAGCAAAACGGTAAGTTTTATCATAAAAGTACCTCAGACAAAAATTATAGATCATAAAATTATCTATAAAAAATTTATTAATACTTTTTTTGTTACGAGCCACCGTTTCTGAGATATAACGATTCAAAAAGTTATAAAAGTTGATATCGTCATAATATGCACACGTTTCCAGACCACCTATGAGGTAGTGTACTTAGCGCGTTTTTTTTAATGTGGTTTTCCCAGTAGGCCTACTCCATGGGTCAGTTGTGATCCTGTTTAATGTAAAACTATTGCAAAATAACGGAAATTTTCAAAGATTGGAAAAGATAAAAGCGATGTAAATGAAAAAAAAGTGTTGAAGTTCATTCGTCTGATTCGTAAGTTTCAAATTATTGTTCTTCTTCTTGATCTTCTTCCTGTTCTTCTTCTTGATCTTCTTCTTGTTCTTCTTCCCCGGCTTCTTCTTCATCTTCATTTTGGATGCAAAAAAATTGCGTCAATACCGATGTATCGCATGATACTTCGTCGGAATCAAACGAATCCTCAATTGTTTGTGATTCAATATTAGAGCACGACCGGCCTTGACAATTTGTGCATGCCAAAGAACAAAACAGTCCGACTTTTTTGCAACCACATTTAGCACTGCATCCCTTTTTGCAGTTGCAAAAAATAGTGTTCAGCAGTTTTTCCGGCGCAGGTAGAAGTAAAGTTTGAACTGGATCTAATATATTGTTGACCAACTTCCAACCCCAGTCTGTAGGGTCTAGCTGATAACCAAGCCACACTTGAACTTGGTAATATACTCGAAAAAGATGTTGGTGAGCAGCAACTGAGGTTGGAGGAAGACAAGCCAATTCAACTTGTTTTTTATTTTTAGTATTTTTAACGAAACATGTATATCGATGCTTATCTAAACAGGTAGTTTTTTTATGAGCTCCGTACATAGAAAGAAGAAAGCGGATGCCGTTGGTAATAACTTCTTGTTGAGTTGAATTACTCTTTTTAAAAACTTTAGCACATTGAATTAAATCTTGTTTTTCAAACATTTTGAAAACTGCTGTTTTACCCCTCCTGTAAAATGCAGATGTCGTATCACAGCCAGTTATTGCGTGTAAAAATAGTACATGATTTTGACACGTTACAAAAGTAAATAAACTTTTTGATGAATATATATCTGATTGATGCTGAGCTTTTCCTGGTTTTAAGAAAAAAATAGTTTTTTCAGTTGGCGTTCGAGCAGTGAGTAATACAAGTAAGTCAACATCTTCACCAACAACAATAGTCGTATTTGTCAAATAGAATTGCTCTATTGCTGTTTCAATAATCAATACATCAGCATCATTATTAGCTTGTTTTACCAATATATTTTCAGCCGTAAACTTTTCTTTCAACATTGAAATGAACCGAAACTTGTTGTGGGTAATTGTAAGAAATTTCTGTTGACTGGTTGGGACTGTCATAAGTTCATCAAATAAAATATCAGAAGATGAAGATGTTGCTAAAGTTCGACGACGTTGTTCTGCAGCTTTGATATTTCTCGTGCAATCATTATAGCCCTCAAATACGACAGTAACTCTGGAACCAAAATGTCTACGTACATATTGAACGTATGTATCTAAGATAACGTTGAATGTTTCTTCGCTATCCCACACAACGCGGTGTAGTAAGTATCCTCCATCAATGATGTATGTCGCATTAGTGTTGTTAATATCAATATTTACTTTTTCAAAACAATCGTAAATGGTAGATTTCTGTGTTTTACGCATCCCGATGTCATCAAATAACGATAAAGGGTAGGGAGCTAATTCATATTCAAAATATTTTTCTATTTCATCTTGTCTAGATGTATATACGTGGGTGGCGTACTCATGCATATTATGACGATAACAACTTTTATAACTTTTTGAATCATTATATCTCAGAAACGGTGGCTCGTAAGAAAAAAAGTATTAATACGTTTTTTATAGATAATTTTATGATCTACAATTTTTGTTTAAAGTACTTTTATGATAAAACTTACCGTTTTGATGAAAATCGCGAAAAACTAATTTTTTTGACCTTTGACCTTGAATAAAATTTTTTCCTTACACGGGAATGATGGGGAACTTCTAGACATTGTTTATAATTATGTTTTAAACAATTTCACTGAAATTCAGCTTGTTGAGTCTTTATGTAACTTCACTCTCATTTTTTGGTCTAAATTGACCGGAGTATTTATAGTTAGCTCTTATTTTTAAATGTGTATGATACTGTATGTTGAGATACACTTAATCTTAATAGTTTATGTATTTTTTTGTTGTGAAATTTGATTTTACGTTTTATGTCTTATGTTTTTTATTTATTCACCGACTGAATAAACGTTATTCACTTTTACTAGATATTTTCATTTCTCTCTAGTGTGTGTTGTTTAGATCAATATTCTGTTGTAACTTTTCATTAAAAAAACAAATAATTAAATTTTGATTTATCTTAGGTAAATTTTCTTGTGAAGTTTTGTTTCAAACCATAAAGAATAAGTTAAGGATTGTAAGTATGAACTTTATTCTTGAAATTTTTGAAATTAAGAAATTATACAAACAAGAAATTATTAAAATGACATTAAGTAGAAATTGAAAAAATGTCACATCCAGTGGGACTTGAACCCACTACTACTGCCTTATTATACGCAGGCATGCTTTAACCATTTAAGCTATTGGATGCTTAAGTGGTTAGGAAGCGAAACGTTATAATGAACTCAAATCATTTTAATAATTTCTTGTTTGTATAATTTATAAATTTCAAAAATTTCAAAAATCTGTTGAGAGTTATCTCAAAAAATAATAGTTTACTAAAAATCAATGGTTCCGATCTCCTAACCGAATAAAAATATAAGACAGGGCACAAATAAAGTGACAGTAACATGTGCTTAAGGAGGAAGTGAGTGAATGTTATATCTAACTGGATTTGAGTTCATTATAATATAACGTTTCGCTTTCTAACCACTTGAGCGTCCAATAGCTTAAATGGTTAAAGCGTGAATGCGTATAAAGCAATAGTAGTGGGTTCGAGTCCCACTGGATGTGACATTTTTTCAATTTCTCCTTAATGTCGTTTTAAAAATTTCTTGTTTGTATAATTTCTAAATTACAAAAATTTTAAAAATCCGTTGAGAGTTATCTCAAAAAATAATAGTTTACTATTATCTTTATTATATATTTTTCGGTTTCTAAATAAAATGTTGACCAACCATAGAAGGAAATAAGTGCCCATTTAATTTTTTTTCATTTCTTTTACTAACAGCAAAAGTTTGAAGTCTAAACATATCTTTAAAAAAAATATTTAGCTAATTGGAAATGGTAACTCCTATATCTTTAAAAAAATATATTTAGCTAGTTGAAAATGGTAACTCCCAGTTCTTTTTCTAGTTAAATTTTATTTCAAAATTTGGATTTTAACAAAGCAAAATCTTGTTTCTCAAAGATAAAACGTTTTGGATAAGAAGTCTTTCGGAAGTTCGATCCAGAAATTTGTTAAAAAATTGATACTGAAATTTATTTTTAGATAAGTGCTGAATGATATGTCCATTAGTTATTCTTCTTCTTCCAGTGATAGGCCATTAGGTTTACTGTGAAATGGATAACAAACCCAATTCCAATTGGACAAATTCTTCTCTAAAAGAGTATCTTTGTCCTACTCAAGTTTTTTAAATGGTTTGTAACATTACAATTTTATGATTCCTTCTAGTGGAAAATCCTCAATACTTTTACACAATATGGGAAATATAGCAAAGCAGGTTTCTTTTAACTTGCTTTTCCATAAATACCTTTATTTAGAAAAAAAAATCTTTTCACTAAAATAAAATACATTCAAGGTAAGTTTTTCAAAGATATCAACCAAATAAGAAAGCTTCGTTAAAAATAATTTGTAGCAGAATTCTGCCGAACGCTTATGACCTTCATCCTTTAAAAATATCGCTACTTCACTTCTCAGTTCGTAGATACGCTTGACAATTTTAGCCCGTGATCACCATCTGGTTGAAGATTAAAACAACAAAGATTTTTATGTTCAGCTCCCATATCTGTACAAAGCGCAGAGAAAATCCTTAATTTTAATAGCCTAGTTTTTATGTAGTTAACTACTTCAATAACTACTTCCAAAACAATATTAAGACCTGGAACTAGAGTCTTGGGACGCTAAAGCTTCTCGATGAATTATGCAATGTGTCCCTTTAATATCTGAGGATTCTCACTTTGCAAGCTCCTGCAAACTATTGTATTTACCAGACATGGCTTAAGCTCAATCATTGCAAATCCCAACACTACTTTGGCAGTAGTTCTTCCATATTTAAGTTTGCAAAACAGTAATTCTTCACATATTTTTATACTGTTACGGAATCTGATGTAACATATTAAATGGGATTCATTATTGAAGTCAGTTGCATCATCGAGTTGAATAGCAAATAATTTTGCCATTAACTGAGATTCAAGCTGCTCCTGAATGCCAGCAGATATATCCGAAATTCTTTGACAGACTGTATCATTTGACAAAGGATTATTGTCAAGTTGTTTAATATATAATAGTTTTCATCAAACAGTGTTTCTACAATGTCATTGATTGCAGGTAGAATAAGTTGCTCTGCTATGGTGTGTGGTTTTTTACATTTAGCTACATTTTAAGCTACTTTGTATGATGCTAACAAAGGTTTCCCATTCACTGCGAGCCTTTTCTGAAAATGTGTTTTCTTTTTTTTAAATGATATGAGTTTTTCCTTAAAAAATTCACGCGGTTTACTGATATATTTTTTGTGCAATATTTCTACGTACCTCTTTAAGTTATTGGGTTTTATGCTATCAGCAGCTTATACTTTTAAATAAATAACCCATTATGGTTTTTCTTCTTCACTTATTTCAATGCTTGTAAAGCCCAAATTTAGGTCATTTGGTCATACTTTCAGGTTTTTTACTTATATTCTCGTAAATTAGCTTTCGTTTGGCACCAATTTGAAATTTCGTAGAAAATATTTAGCGTTAGAGCGTAGAAAATTTCTTGTTTAACTAATTGTAATGCCACAACTGTAAACGTACTTCTCTATTTATAGTCGCGCATCTTGCGTCGAGAAAATTCGATAACGTTTAATATCTTTCGAGAAACATCATCGACCACCACACATAGCAATGTTGACTGGTCTTGTTTTAAATCCTCGGGTTGACCATTTAATTCTTACAATACAATACGGGGCGCAAAATTGTTTGAAATAACATGGGAAGGTGTTAAGTATGAGAGTTTGAGAACCGTTAATTATGGCATATTTTTTCACTCGAGATTGTTGTGTATCAATGCTGATGGAACAACGAGATAATTAGCGCACCTATTTGTAATTAAATCTATAAAAAATACTGGTGTTATAAATGCTAATCGTACTAATACATATATTCGTAATAGGAATTCTAAATTATAAACATTTTATGAATAAAGTCTCTAGTGTACCTATAATAAAGTAAATAACAGATCGTGTAAAAAATGTGTAATCCAAAAATTAATTCACAAACCTCTGTATTGCCTGCAATCTTTTTATGCACTTTTACCATGTCTTGCCAAATTTCAGTTTTCTTAAGGTCATTTATATCTTGCTTTATTGCTACATAATGTTTATTCACTGTTTGAACTTGTTTTTTAATATGGTTAAATTTATTTCTGACAGTATTATATTGTGCAGATATTTGTTCCTAAAACAAAAAAAAATTAAGCAAATAATATGAGTTCCACGTTGTATGATATAGTAGGTAAATAAAAAGTAATGGAGATAAATTTTTGTTTACCCACGAGATTAAAGAGTCATAGGAAAGTTATTCCAATTTATAAGAACGAAGACTTAATTTAAGGGACTGAAAATAGCACAGTAAGTGGGAATCGAAACTATGATCAAATAGTATCTCTTAATCAATGAGTACATCTTTATTACGTAGCTTTTTTGCTATTTACTGAAAACACTTTTCGGTAAAGATTTGATTCTTATAGTGAATTCATAACTTGGGCAAAGTATACTCCAACCGATTCCGAGAAACAATTGGTATGCTAGCTTGACAGTCAAGCTAGCCTAGTAATAGCTGTATCTTTTAAACAAAATGGACTCCGACTTCTACAGGAGCCACGGCTATGCGGAGGTAGGGTTGCACTCTTAAAACCGAACTATGGTGAGTTAATATACGACACAAATGCCGTTAAGCCCGTGCCTGTATATTGTTTTTTAAGACAGTTAAGTGTAAGCTAATTCCAGTGCTATATATATATATATATATATTGTTATGAAATCTGACTTTTCTTTTGCTCCGGCTACTTCTCCTGCTATTGGGTCTGGATTCAACTTAAAACTTCCTTTATATTCTTGTTTGTTTATTTTAAATTTTATTTTTAACTTTAACTTCAATTACACAAAATCATAAACTATAAAAATTCTAACTCTCTTTTCAAATTCAAATTCAATAATCATAATCCAAATTTTTCTTTATGACATTTTTTTTTCAAAATTCACTCAATGACAATCCCTCATAATCATCTTCCTTTTTTTCCCCGTCCCTAGGTAACCTCTTAAAACAAAATATCCAACAAAATAAACAACTACACTTTCTGAAATAAAATTTTTAAACACCCATATAAAGACAGTTACCTATTATCAAATACAAAAATTTTTTTATCCAATCAAATCATAACAAAATCCCCCTAAATTTAAAATTAAAATTTTCTATTGAGACACATTTTTTTAATTTTAAATTTACTCTATATTTACTTTTTTATCAGATTATCCCTTACTATTCTACCTTTAAGTTACAATTACTTTCTATGTCTACCCCTTTTTAATAATTTTACTTTATTTTATTTAATCAATTTCTTCCCCCTTTTTCTAATATTTCCCCATTACTTATTTTAATCTTTATTTTGAATTTTAATCTTAATTTTAATTTTATCTCAATCCTATTTGCTTTTAATTAACTTATTTTTTTCTTTTTTTATAATTATAAATTATATCCTTCCAAATCTTTTTTAATCTTCTAATTTCATCACATATTTCAAAATAATTTATATCATTATCCTCGTATGTTTTATTCTTAAACTTCCTTTTCTTCTCATTGTCATAATTAGATTCAGTTTTATATTTAATTTTATTGATATAATAATATAATTCATTTTTATTAACTTCATATATTTCAGTTTCATATTTTATTTCATTATCTTTTTCATTCTTCTTATCCTCTTCATATTCATTATTTAATTTTAATTTCATAATTTCATATTCTTGTTTCATTTTGTTTTTATATGTCTCATATTTTTTATAATATTTATTTTTACTTTTTTCTTCCTGTATTACCATATATGAACCATCCTCAGTTCTCTCATTTTGCATCTCTTGTAATTTTTTTGTTTCATCTTCAAATTTCTTTGCTATTGTCATAATATTTACTTCCATAACTCTTTGTATTCTTTCATTTTCTCGTTTATTTTCATTTTTAAGTTTATTTTTCCCCATATCTTTTTCTTCAGGAGATTCAGTTTTAAAATCCTTATTAATTACTGATTTGTCATAAATTGTTTTCATATCTTTTATTGTTTCTCTATACATTTCCATCTGCTTCTTCATTTCATCTTTAAATACTTCCATATTCTTGTTCATATCTTTTATTTCTTTTTTCATATCTTCTTTTATTTCTTTTTTCATAGAATCCATATTTACATTTATTGCTTCAATATTTCTATTCATTTCTTCTGTCTTTTTGTCTTGTTTTTCATTCATTTTTTCTAAAAATTTAAACATCCTTTCCATGTCACTTTCTTCATGTTTATTACCATTACTTTCAATAATTACTTCTATTATTGTGGTATTCTCTTTTTCATCTCTCGATTCATTTGTTTCCATTTTATTATTTAAGAATATTCAATTTGTTTTTATTTTATTTAAATTTTAATATGTATATTAACTTAATAATTTTAATTCACCCCCCGTATATTAAAATTTCTTATGTCTTATTGACACTGTCAAAATCAAAATTTTTATAAAAATGATCTGTATCAACCTAAATATTTATAAATTATGTCTTAACAGAAATTATGTATCCCCCCGTATTTCAAATATAAACAACAAAATAAAAAAACTGTCTTTATATAAAAATTTAAAAATCTTACCCCAGATTACACTTTCTAATATGTGATTTCAAAATTCTATCTCGGTTTCTTTCGATCGGCTTGATGTCCTGTTTCTTTCTATCGGCTTGGTCTCCTGGTTTCTTTTTATTCTTTTCTGGGTGTCTGGGTGTTCTTTTTGACAAGTTGCGCCGCACGTTGGTTCATCAATTTGTTCTGAAATCTTTGCTAGCCTTGTTGTTGCCCCACGTTGGATCGACAATTTGTTATGAAATCAGACTTTTCTTTTGCTCCGGCTACTTCTCCTGCTATTGGGTCTTGATTCAACTTAAAACTTCCTTTATATTCTTGTTTGTTTATTTTAAATTTTATTTTTAACTTTAACTTCAATTACACAAAATCATAAACTATAAAAATTCTAACTCTCTTTTCAAATTCAAATTCAATAATCATAATCCAAATTTTTCTTTATGACATTTTTTTTTCAAAATTCACTCAATGACAATCCCTCATAATCATCTTCCTTTTTTCCCCGTCCCTAGGTAACCTCTTAAAACAAAATATCCAACAAAATAAACAACTACACTTTCTGAAATAAAATTTTTAAACACCCATATAAAGACAGTTACCTATCATCAAATACAAAAATTTTTTTATCCAATCAAATCATAACAATATATATATATATATATATATATATATATATATATATATATATATATATATATATATATATATATATGTATATATACTGTCGATTTTCTTGCGATCACACTTTTAATATCCACGGAATAAGGTACCAGAAGGCGAATTGGCGTACTTCCCTGCAAAGGACAAGGTTTGCCCTTTAGGCCACTTAATGGACATTATAATCTATAGCCGGAGGGAAACCTAGCATTGATCGTGGACACCGACGCCAACGCTTATTATATAGCGTGGGAAAGCACGAATGTCAACCCTAGAGGTGAGTATTTATCACAATTTATACTAAGTAATAGCTTACAGGTACTGAACAGAGGCACAAAGCCAACGTTCGTAACAGTTTCGCGCGGGAAAGTTCTTGATATGACATTTTGCACTAACAGCATCTATGACAAGTTAAAGACTGGAATGTCTCGGACGAGCCGTTTGTGTTGGATTACAAGATAAAGACTGGAGTGTCTCGGACGAGAGTCTGTGTTGGATTACAGAAATGTAATTTTCAATAATGTTCCTTTTAAAATTATTGAAGGCGAGTTCGGAAAACCGCGGAGAACAAATTGGGCGAACTATGTAGGTTCCCTCCAGGAGAGAAATTTACTTCAAAGTTGTTATTACAAAGGCCAAACGATGTCAGAATGATTGTAATTCTTTTAACAGGACATTGTGGGCTCAGGAAACAAATGACTCATCTGAACTTGGCGGATAAACACATCTGTCGATACTGCCAAGAGGAGAAGGATACCGCATTTTATGTACTTTGCCTTGCAAGCACGCGGTATATAGTATTGGGAAAGAAGAACCAGCTGCTTACAATGCTTACAATATAACATTTCTATTTGTTAAGGAAAAACACAACAGACTGAGAATTTGTAAGATAGAAAATCGCTATTCAATACTTTTTAGGTGGCGAGCTCTTGTGACATCAAAAAATCATTCTTTTTCGAATTGCAAACTAAAATGGTTAGTTCTATCTTGCAGATATACTAACCTCGTTTAACTTTGAACTGTAATTCAATGTCCGTCGTGGCATATAGCCAGGGAAGTAGTTGTTGGTTCTTAGTAAACGGTCTATATGTTCTTTGATTTTCAAAGACTCTGTAAAACGTCATAATAGTATTAGGTATACTATTATTATCTTTGACATCTATTTGATAAACGTTTTACTGAAATGACAATTGATTAGCAGGAAACTGCAATCAAGTAGTTATATGCCAATATAATTAATGACCTCGTAGTCCTTATTTTGGTTACCTAGATATAGTTATGGATATGCTAGCCTGACTGTCAAGCCATTGTTTCTCGGAAAGTGTTAAGCAAACCCATTTTTTCTTTCGTAGATCGCCAGCAATAAAATAGGACTTAAATCTGGTTTGCATGTTGTTTGTGTCCCAATCATTTTCTTGGTTTTCCGCATTTTTCTGGGGGTGGGATTTAAGTTAGGGAATAATAGGGTCGTTTTGGTTGGTCGATGTACCATTAAAGAGCAATAAATTAGCAAAAAATATGCCATTTTTACGAACCTCGTGTTCTTTTTGATTACCGAGATACAGCTATAGCTATGCTAGCTTGACTGTCCAGCTTGCATACCCATTGTTTCTCAGAAACGGGTGAAGCAATATTTTTTTGCGTAAAAAATTAGCAAAACATTTGCAATAAATTATGGTTGTGATTAGTGGTCGTTATGAAATGTATATGTTGGTTTGACACACATTAGGTATAATATTTCATATGTAAGTCCTCCAGGATGTATTGTTGGTATATACATGTCGAACCCGTGGAGTAAATGATGTATCATTAAATACCAGGCAAGTACTGTTTTTAAAAAGTTTTATATTGATACAATAATTCTAGATTTTTATCATTACAACAATATATTACTGGTTGGCATTTGCGAATAGATAATCATTATATTAAAAATAAAAAAATAATGAAACTTACCTTCCTTCTAGTATACCAATCACCGATGCCTCGTCTTTCTCTTAGATTAAGTTGATACTAAACAAACATAAATTACTTATAATTAAAAGTTTTTTGGCTATAAATAAAAGTTTCAATATTTAAAAGGTTTTTAATCAGCGATGCAGTCGTCATTTACCACAAACCCGCTAAATAAATTATACAGCTAACTACGAATGGGCGACAAATAATAATATCAGATTTATAATACTAACCAAGACATTAGATTTAAAATGTTCAAAGGGAAAAATAATACTATTAAAACGGCAATTAATAAAATAAAAAATTAAAAAAGGTAATAAACTTAAAACAGTTAGACACAAAACTGTAGGTAAATAGGTACGGCGGGCGAACTTTCGACACCAAATTGTGTTTGTACCTGGGGCAATCGAAGTGTCAAATTTTATTATAGGAAATTTCGACACCGCGCCCTAAAGCAGGTAGGTAGGTAATTAATTGGGTTTTCCCAATATTTATTGCCACTTCTGTTCTTGTGACTAAATTACACGAAAATTATTCAGTTGCAATTTATTTATTGTTTGACGTTGACTAGTGCACGTATACATATTTTAAACATGAGTTTGATAAAAAGTTGTCGTGGTCGAGATTTATTAGTGGTGGAGCATCATTCGTTCTCAAAACAGAAAGTGTTAAAAAGCGGCGAGATATTTTGGCGCTGCATTCAAAGAAACACTAAGTGTTCCGCAAAAGTGTTTACAATAGGCTGTGATGACCTCACCATCACAAGACGTTATTTGGTACATAATCATGAAGCCGATCCGAAAAAGCTTGAAGTAAAGATGGTTACCAATGCATGTAAAAGAAAAGCCGAAGAGGATATATCAGAAAAGCCTGCCAAAATTACAAGAACTGCTGTTACTGAGTGTGATGCCAATTTGCTGACGGTTCCTGACATAGCTAGCATAAGAAAAAACATTTACAACTGTCGTCGTAAACTGTTACCAGGTCCGTTACCAAGAAGCATATCAGAAGTTCATAACGCGGTTAGTAATTATTCTCCTAAAACCTGTCGCAATGAAAGTTTTTTGTTTTTAAATCATCCTGAATTTAATGTAATTGTATTTTCATGCGAGACAAATATTCGTTTGTTGTGTAAATTACAAACTTTGTATATGGATGGTACATTTTCATACAGTACCAAATTTTTTCTCCAATTATTTACAATACATGGCTTGGAAAATGGACATTATGTACCTTTAGCATACTGTTTGTTAAAGGACAAATTGTCAATAACATACAAACATTTATTTTCTTTATTAAAGTCAAAGATTTTTGAAACATTTCAATTATCATTAGAGCCAAATGAAATATTTGTGGACTTTAAAAAAGCAATTCACTGTGCTTTATTGTATATGTGGCCCAATGTAAAAATTAGTGGATGCCGTTTTCACTTACATCAGAACTGGTTTAAAAAAATTCAATCTTTGGGTTTGGTACAAGAATATAAGGATACAAATTCAGAAATTGGAAAATGGTTAAGACATACGTTTGGTTTAACTTATTTAAATCCAGTAGATGTTGAAGATTGCTTTGTTTATGATCTTATGTCATATAAACCTAAAAACGCAACACTTGATTTATATGCAGACTATTTACTGGAAAATTACGTAATCGATAGCGCTCTATTTCCACCACACATATGGTCTAATCAGAATCCGTCTATTGCGAGGACCACGAATGCCTGTGAATCCTTTCATTCAAGATTTAATTCTTCTTTTTATTCAACGCATCCTTCTATTTTTATTTTTATTGAAAAGTTAAAAGAATTTCAAGTCGAGACTTATGTCAAAATAAATAGTTTAAAAATACCAGCAAAAGTCAAAGATAATACCGTTGAGGCTAAATTGGTATTTATGGAGAAAATGGTGGATAAACTACGATCCCAACAAATATGTAGGTTAGATTTTATAAAAGCTATATCTTACCATTCTTATAATAGCAAATAAATTATATAACAAGTATATTAACGATAAAATGTACAAAATTATATTCAGATATTATTAATTTTAAAAATATAAAATGTACATTATTTTTATTAAAATAAATAAATAAATTATGATATTTTATTTATTTCGCAGCTATATTTATTTGGTGTCGAATATACCTGTCAGATAAAAACGGAACTTGGGGCTGGTGTCGAAAATTGCCATTAAATTTTAGTCGCTACCTGCTTAGTGTCGAAATTTCCTCCGCCCGGTAAATATACCTATTGTTCAAGTAAATGTAGAAAATAAGGGTTGGTTGAAAAGTTTTGAAAGCGACACCTATTAACCAGTCAAAATCAAATCAAAATTTATACGCTCTTTTAATATTTTATCTTCGATTTGAATACACAAAAAAATCTGTTTTGATTTGTCAATTCATTCTTTTTTTGCAAGCTATTTGAAGTTGACGTGTCAGTGTATTTTGTTACAATAGAAAAAACCAGATATCGTGGAGTGATAAAATTCTTTTTTTTTTGAAGGTTTTTCAGCAACAGAAATTTATACAAAAATGGTGAAAGTCTTAAAGAAATCTGCTCCTTCATTTTCTACTGTGCATCGATGGGTTTTAACCGTCCAAAAACGCAACAAAACCAGAAATCATTGACAAAGTCTATAATGTTGTTTATAAAGATCCAAGTTTAACTAAGCGTGAAATTGCTGTTACCATATGCATCTTAGATAAACGAGTACACCATATTTTACACGATCAAATACAAACTAAAAATCTAAGTATTTGGAAAGTTAGTGTTGTATTCGTTAACAAAATATAACAAAAACTGAATCGAAAACAAATGTCTCAGCGTAATTTGGAGCGTTCTCAGCAGAATAAAACCGAATTTGTGCGTTGTTTTTTAACTATGAATGAAAATTGGATCTACCATCATGATCCTAAACTGAAAGAAGAACAT
Organism: Altica lythri; assembly: GCA_964028335.1. Classification (NCBI taxonomy): domain Eukaryota; kingdom Metazoa; phylum Arthropoda; class Insecta; order Coleoptera; family Chrysomelidae; genus Altica; species Altica lythri. The sequence continues at coordinate 32,348,633 of OZ034803.1, read as the reverse complement.
TTACAATGGACTGAAGCAAGCTCCAAAACAGGTAAAGTCCAAACGATTGTATGTTAAAAGTGTTTTTTTGATTGATTAACTTAAAACAAGTAAAATAATTAAATATTATTGCAACCTTCTGGACCAGTTGGTGAAAAAAGACCATAGATTTAAAGAAGAAAACAATTATTGTTCATCCAGACATTGCACGTGTTCACAAAAGTTTGTTAACGATGGCTAAATTGAACGAATTAAAGTACGAATTACTTGAACGACCATATTCAACAGATTTGGCTTCCTCCGACTATTACCCCTTCAGAAATTTGAAACGATTCCGCCGTGGAAAGCGGTTTTCGTCGAATAAAGAAGCTATTGCAGCCGTTGAACAATATTTTGCATAGATTACGGAAATTCATTACAGAGGCGATATAAATTTATTCTAGGATCATTGTAATAAGTATGTTCATGCTAAGAGAGATTATATTAAATAAAATAAAAACAATTTGATTAAAAAATAAACATTCTTTCATTATTGCTTTCAAAACTTTTCAACCAACCTGTGTATAATGCAGTAGTTAAACGCTATAGCAGAATTTTGAATCGAAGAAAAGAATAAAAAAATGGTAAATATATACATAAATAAAAATTAACTATCTTACCTCCGGATGTCCACTGACAGTGGAAAACTCACTTAACACTATCAGCGATAAAACGGCAAATACCAATGAGTATCTCATGTTGAATAACTAACAATTTTAAGAAAATACTATTCTTATATATTGATATCATCGGTTATTATCAAAATTTAAACATATAATTATGCACATGTGCAAAACACAAAAAAATGCTATACTATTAGATAAATATAGATTAAGTGTGTCAGGGGTTACAAAAGTGTTCATTTCTATTTATAAAACATAAATAAATGACGAATTATTAACTTTATAGTTGAAACATCTAGAATACACAACGCCAAATAATTTAAAAGACCCTTGATCCTCATTTGCTTATATAAATTTTAACAAAAAAAAAGTATATAAGCAGCAATAACGAAATAGGTATAATCACATCTCTAAATAGAAAAATCGAAAAAGTGTCCTGTACCCAAATTTGAATACTTTTTTATACCCTACTTCAAACATACAAACCGGAACTTCCACACCTCCAGTTACAAATGTACAAGCATTGAATTCATCCATACCTTTAGACATGTCTTCCCAGCAACAACATCATGCTGAAAGCAACGCATAACCCGAAGATGACATGTTGAGCAGAGCGTGGAGAGACTTACGTACTTACCAGATATTTGTTTATGGTTAAATAAATCATCGTAAATATTGTAATAGACATATTATTTATAATAATTATTACTGTATTTTACCTTCATAAATTCCTTCAGGGCATTGTATATTGCATTACAAACTTTAGGTATAAATTAAGCTATAGAAGATCTTGCTACCCTGTGAAGTGCTTTTAATGTGTACACCGAATCTCCAGTAGCGAGATATCTCAACGTCACCTCCAATTTTATCTTATCTGGAATATTATCTCGAATAGTGTGTTTTGTTTCTGAATAACATTTTCAACTTTAGACAGTTCGTCAAACTGATGTGGCAGCATACTCAAATGATTTTTATAACCTTCAGTATGCATTTCAACTAACAAGCAAGTACTAACTTGAATACTTTTATTTATGTAATCCCCGACCCAAATAGTCGTATTGTTTCTTTGTTTTGACAGAATATTGCGTATACATTGCACTATCAGCAATAAGATTATTTTGTTCACTTCTGTGAGGATGGTCACTTTATTTTCCATGTTTTTAACTACACTAGCAAAACAAAGTCTACATGCCTCTAGTGTAGTGACATGTATGTTGCTTTTAGCTCGCCTTTGTATGAGCCGCTTACAAAGAGTATGCTTATGTTAAGCACATGTATACAGTGAAAAGGGAATGTACGTTTGATGCATGCTCATAAGTATGCTTTTTAGTAGCATGTTTATCTGTACCTTTAGAACCAGTGGAAATTATATTTTATTCACAGTCGTTAAAAAAAAGATGGTTTTCTACCATACAAAACAGTTCGAAAGTAGACAATTGTTAACCAGGGCGGAAAGTAGCTACTTTCCACCCGTTACCCTTGCTTACACGCCTCCATAGATAGAGATCATAAAAATTGGCAAATATGACAAACGTTTTACATCTGTTTCGGTACATAGACAATCAGTATAACGACTAAAACCAAAACGAATAAAACATATTTATGTACTGAAAAAACCTTGGTAAAAATATTGAGCTATTAACCAACCAATTATAAAACCAACATCCGGACCCGAAGAAAGAATAAAGTAAACTATAAGCATAAGGTACTAACCGAACACACATCCAAAAAGAAAGGACAAAAAATAACCTCAAATGTAACAGTAGATGTTCCCAACTACCTACGTTTTTTAACGATTACAGATTCCAGAATAATAACAACGAATTGTATTGTAGAATAAACAATTGTGTAGACATTATAAATATTTATTAATTCCAGTGGAATTTATTATTAAGAGAAACGTAACAATAACAACAACAGAGCGAACAATAGGTAGGTATCAGGTAGGTAAATAGTATAATAGTTAACATAAAATTAAACACTATTTGAAGCGTTAGAATTAGTATGTAAGTAAAAATTGATCGTAAGTAGAATTGTCATGGCTTTGATTATTAATTGTTATTCCCTCTTTAAGGTTTTCATTGAAGAAAGAATATTTTTGCGTGCTGGATGTTGATGGACCAGGAATAGATTCTTTTTGATCATGGGTTAACATGCCCGCAATTTTAGTTTGGCTGTCTAGTGAATTTTCATCATAACATTCAGCAATACCATTTGATTTCCAACCTCCTAAACGTTTAAGACTGGGAACATCTCCACCATTATTAACAAATAAAGTAGCTGCCGTTCGACGACAACAATGACCAGTATATGTTTCTATCTTGTCTAATTCTAAATAAGTGGCAATTTGTTTGGGAAATTCAGCCAATCTATCTCCTTTATTTTTTCGAAGGTTAGTATTATTTGTATCCAATACTTGTTTTTAATGACAAAAGCTCTCGACTGATGCGTTTTTGTGGCAGGAATAACAATGACACTTTTTCTTTTTGTAGATCCACATGATCTATTTTCGTTTTAAATAGTTCATCAGTTCGACAGGCGGAATATTGTAATTTGTTAAACCAGTCTCTGAAAGCCCTTTTAAGTATAATGAGTGATGCTCATAATTTGTGTGCTGCCAAATTTCTGCAATAAATATTTTACAATTTATAAGAGACTTTTACTGGACGAGTGAGCAATTGCAGGGCGAGTCGCAGGCGAGTCCTGCAAGATTGCGAGTGAAGTAAAAGCACTTTTGGGACGTATTACGTACAATATATTTTTTTAAACCGGCCAGAATTTAGTAATTTCCAGTTTATTTTTGGGTCAGAAAATCTCATTTTGTCGGACCGGGCCAGAAAATTATTGTGATAGTCGGGTAAAAGCTTTAACCGGACTTATTTTTATTTTCTGGCCTTGTCCGACAAAATGAGATTTTCTGACCTAAAAATAAACCGGAAAGTACTAATTTCTGGCTGGTTTTAAAAAAATTACTTAATTCTAATATTTTTTAGAGTTTCTCAATACCTACAGTCTCTATCGAGGCAATGTTATAAAACAAAATTATAAAATTTTGCAAATCGGTAAATTATTACTAAGTATTTATTTTTAGAAATCCGTCCCGCAGCCTCATTGAGGTTAAAAGTGTATCATTTTAACAAATGTTGACAAGTATTTATAATTGATAAATAATTGAACAAACGCAACTGTTAAAATTAACAAGGCATTGTTAATACAAACACGTCAGGATATAGAATTTATGACATAACATTAAAAACAGAATTGAAAAGGAATATAATCCGGTGCACCTGAACTGCGTCCAAAATAATCCAGGCCTATAAGCCGACACCCGAATTGCGTTCAAAAAATATTTTGATTTAGTATTTACAAATTAAAACATGCGAACTGCGGGATGGGATATATAAGTAAAAACTACTAGGTAAAATTTATTACTTTATTAATATAAAAAAAACTATTATTGAATAAAATAATTAAATTGAAACAATACTATTAAATTTGTACAAGACACATTTGACAAAGTCATATCTATTTAATTCATTATTATTATATTGCACAATTTTCGATTGGATATATTTTTGTTTATTTAAAATTTCGTTCCTTATAGGCCTTTTTTCATGTTTTAACACAGAATTCATTCTTACGTAAGTATCTGTTTGTATATTAATTAACGACTTTAAAAATATATGAATATTAGGATGTGGAGTAGGACAATAAGCGCTAAATTTGAAGTGAAATGACTCGCAAGTGTTTGTAGTTCTACAAAGAGATGAAGTTTTGGCTGCCCATTATTTTGGTGGAAATTTAGACTCAGTATCGATATATGTTTCTACTAAATAGTCACAAAACTGAGTAACTCTTTCATCATCTGGTTTCTCGGCCATGAAATCTTCAACAAATGATTCCTCTACTTCTGGTGGAGATACAAAGGACAGCCCAAATATATTATGTAGCCATTTCCCAATGGTAGAACCCATATCTTTATATTCTGTACTCAGACCAAGTTTTTGTATTTTAGGCCACCTAAAAATGAAATATTTTTTAGGGAAATATTTATCATAAAAAGAGTATTACTCACCATGATTGTGCAAGATGAAATTTACAACCTATTATTTGCACTTCTGGAAAAACTTCTGACACGCTCGAATGAATAGCTTGCTCAAAGTCTATTACCAAACATTTTGGTTTCAGGATAAATCCCATGTCATGAATCTTCTTCTTTATAAGTTGGAACACTCTCACATAACTTATTTTACTCTTGTCTTTTAACAAGCAAAAGGCAACAGGAACATACATTTCATTTGCGTATGCGTGGATGGTAAAAAGTTGCAAAAAAAATTTTGTGCAGTAATCGAATGTACTATCAACAAACAATACGTCTTGTTTGCACATAAATTCAATGTTGGATGAACAAGAGAACACTACAGTATTAGTCTCCAAATCATTAATTTGTAGAAATGGTTCGTCTTTTGTGGTGTTAGTATTCACATTATTTAAGAACTCATGAACTTCATTTATAGATTTAGGTAACTTTGGCACCAATTTTAATTTGGTGTGATTAATATTATTACGAATGTATCGCATGTCTTTGAGGGTTATACTGTCTAAAGTTTCGTTTGGTACCGCCAATTCCCGATGAATTAATTTAGAAGGTCTTACAGCTAACTAATCTACAGCTTTTCGCTTCACCATATTATTTATCTTTTGTCTTTGTAAGACATCTTCATTTAAAACATGATTATGATCACCACTTTTTTTGAAAAGACAAGGTCTTCACTAATGGTATAAAGTTTGGCTACACATTTTTTATTGGTACAATACCAAACCCATTCTCCAGTTTTTTTCATTTCACGAAATTTACGAAATTTGAATTTTTTGTGAATGATTAAAGGGTTGCCCCTTTCACTTAACATCTGCGTGAACTGCATTTTTAATTAAACAAATAATTGAAATTAAACCGTTTACTACAAAGATAGAAATTATACTAAAATTTTTAAATATTATGAATACAACATTCATCTTAAAAAGGTCATTCATGTAATTAGGGATTATATCATTAACATCTAAACATTCAGTGTGAACGCAGTTCAGGCAGGGGATTATATCCCTTTTTAATTGCTTTTGTACCTGACTCCTTTTTAGACGCAGTTCGGGTGCGCCCATATAATCAAATGACGACAGAAGCACATTTTATATGAATGGGAGGAATGGCAAACCAGACTAAAAAAAACTTTTTCATCTGGTTTTCGGGGATTGAAATGGTCTCTCATTTAGTTATAAAATTGATCTGCGTTGATTTTGATTCATGGAAACATCAGATCCGGATGGCAAACCTTCAGTAAATTCAGGTTTTTTGTATTTACCTTGAAGCATCAAAACAGGAGAAAGAAAAGTGCCCTCAGCGCTGCAACATGCTATTGAAGATATCTTTTCACCCTTTTCAGTGCTGGTTACAGTATTCACACATTTTTAATCCTTGCTGGCTACTACACGTCCTGTTTTATTGTTCACTTGGATACCGCTCTCGTTCATATTTTTCAATCAATAATTCTCAATTAATAATTTTAACAAGATTTTAAAATAGTTGTAAACATCTTCTCAACTCTTACCATTTGCTCTCGCTAAGGATAAGCCGGCCATCTTTCTTTTACTTAAGTCTGGGAGCCTCTTTATGAAGCCCTGAAACCAATCCCATGCTGGCTATTTATTTTTTTATTGAAACATTAGGCACTCCTTATTTATCTGAAAAGTCATTTGGAAGAGACTGTAAACGCGACTATTCCAGGTGAAATTCGATAGATTCGAAACGTTTGATGTTATTCATGTATTAATTCATTTTCATATCCCAATTGAGAGGGTCTGCCTATCTTAGTCTAGAAACGAACGTAAGTAGGCTCTATCAGGGTAAAACAGGATCTGTTTAAACTCATTTTAGCCTGGTAGAGCCTACATAGGTACGTTCGTTTTTAGACTAGTCAGGTTCAAACGAAGCTTCGAACAAAAAAACTTTCGACTCGGGAAAATACGTGAAAAACTTCTATAACAGTCATTTTAATTTCATTTTGTTTACAATAGCAAAAAGTCCGGCAAATGGTTTTTAAGAAAAAATCATTAATTAATTTCACTTCCAACTTACAAATGCTGCAAAGTTTGTTTATAGTAATTTTACTTATTTATTAGTTATATTTTTACATTTATTTGTAAAGGATAAATATATTTTCACTAAAATATATTTATATTTAACACGAATTGATTATATTTACTTAAACTCCGTTTTAACCTGATAGGTCTAAAAACAAACGTATGTGTAGACTCTATCAGGTTGAAACAAATACAACATTTTATCCTGATAGAGACTACATCTACTTTCGTTTTTATAGACTTATCAGGTTGAAACGAAGTTTAAGCAAAAAAAAAACTTTCGATTCGGGATAACAAGTGAAAAAGCTTCTGTAAGAGTAATTTTGTTTTCAATAGCAAAAAGTCCAGCAAATGTTTTGTAAGGGTATAATCAATAATTAATTGCAAGGAGTTATCGGTTTACAGGATTGTTATGTTGATGGGTTGGTTTTGGTGGTTTTGCTTGAAGGACCCTGTTATAAGACTTGGTGTTTTTTTCAGGGATGGATAGTGGAGTTTGGGAGGGAATCAGTATCAGTCACTCGCTGCCATTCAATGCTCGCTTCCTGGTTTTCCTCGTGTTGTTTTTCTGTTTCCCGGATCCTCGAACGTGCCTTAACTGTCACAAAATACTTTGATGTTGTGTAGGTGTGTGTAGGTGTGTAATCCCACGTTGTGCAACGTGAGTTTGGGAGATTGACGCTGTGGCGTGTCTCCTTCGGCGTGAGGCCTCCCATTTGGCAAGCACGAAAGGAACCACAGAAAGCTTAGTCAAGGGTCTAGTTTTTTTTTTTGTATCATCCTTTCGTCGTCGTGTATCTACCTGTAAAGGTCGTCGAGTTCTGTATGAAGATTCCTGTCTACGGTTTAAAGAAGTCTTAAGGAGGGAATGGGAATCTTGCTCTTTGGAATTCTTGAGGTTCTCTGCAGTCCTCCATTCCAGTGGATATGGAGAAAGTATTGTTGTATTTTGGTAGACAAGGCAGGTTTGGTAAAGGTGTTGCTGGGCGGATAATGGCTTTCTCTGTGACAAGAAGCGAATAAAGGATTTCCTGAGCTTCCTGGTTTTCCTGGTGTTGTTTTTCTGTTTCCCGGATCCTCGAACGTGAGTTCGAAGTCGGTGCCCCACCATAGCTTTCGAGTGAATTGCATGCCCATATAGGTCACCTGGTCTTAAGGAACGAGGTGTTCCCTCCATAGTAAGAGGCTGATATTGTCGAAAGTGGGATTTTCTTGTCTGCTGATGTTCGGATGTATAAAGATAATGGTTTGTGTTTTAGTGGGGTTGAGGGCTAATCTCTATCTGCTGCATCAGGTGGACAACTGTTCCAGCAGTCTTTGAGTTTCTCGTTTAAGAATTTCAATCTACCATGCGGAGGTGTATGGGGCCATGTCGTCAGCGTATAGTTGAATATTTTAAATATGAGGATTAATGTTAGCGTAGATAGTGTAGAGAATAGAGACTAAGCAGATAAACCCTTGTGGAACTCCTGAAAGAAGGTAAATGGTTCTAAAATTGCATTTGATACGGATTATTTAAATATAATATTAATTTAAATAAGCCTGTAAATAAATACATAATACTTTCAAATTGCAATAATAAAACAATTTTTGTAATAAGTTTTAAAAATAAGTTTCATCAGTTAATCAAAAGTTTATTTTTATAACTTAATATCTGTAATTGTTAGAACTATAATCTGATGTATCAACATTTTAGTTTTAAAATTTGCCGTAACATAAAATTTTGATATTAAAGCTCATCTGTTTTAAATTATATTTTCTTATGTAGGCGTTGGCATTTCTACTTAACTTTAAAATCATAGAAATTAATCGGTTTAGCGTTAAGTGCCCCTATCACGCTAAAATAAACCACTTATAGAAGTTGACGACAACGTTAATGACAAGTTAGTAATATTCAAAATATAATCGTTCTTTCCACCAAATGTTACGTTATGAATCATATTTGCAGGTTTTAAATATGTAATATAAAACAAATGTGTAAATCTGCAATAAGTTTTATTAAGATAGGTATAACTATTTCACAAATCTGTCTCATGTAAAGTAGATTAGATTGTAATAGTAAAACTTAAGTGGGCTAAGCTTTCGAACCTTTCTGGGGCCATCTTCAGAGATTTTATACAATAGTTACAGTATTATACAACTTACATTCAGTTGAGGATGTGTCGTAGGATAATAAGTAAATGTGAAAGAGATTTTGAAATATTAACAGGTATCTATTAAAGATGTACTAAAACTAAACAAGATTGTTAACGAAATTATATTAATTTTGTTTTACTGATCAAACACTCCCAAGGAAACTGAAGAATGGTATCCCAGATAACAGGTAACGTTTGATCCACAATCGATGAGACCGTATAAAAGAAAGAAGCGAATCCGAGTTGACAGTGTCAAATTTCTGCTGATTGGGTTGTACTGGGAAAGATAGGAGACACTATGCACATGATTTGGGGTTGTAATGTACGAAAGGTTCCAAACATCGTGCTTTACAACTGAATCTCGCAAATTAATTAAAAAAAAATCCTTTTTTCCCAGGTGTCAACCTTGTACAATTTCCTGACACACAGCAGGACGAGAAGCGTGTCTATTTGATTGTTTACCCTAATCTCCTACATATCCTATCAACATGAAAGGCATGAACGTTGTTCAGACGTGCTTTACGGCACACCTTTCATGAAAAGTTTTATTTTGGAGGAACTGGTCTGAATGCGTGTAGCAAGTGGCCACATAAAGAAGAAGAAGAAGAAGGTTGTACTGTTTGGTAAATATTCTTGGGTTATGTTCATTAAAGCAAATCAATTACTAAACACTTTCACAACTCAAAACAAGGAAATGGAAGCCTTGGTCACTTAATTGTTAGTATCATTGCTGCTACCCAACGACTTAAATCCCTTGATTTGTATCACGACAGCAAATAATAGTTTTCTCTTCATACATACATTTTTCTTCAATGACACGTTATCTCGGTAAAATTCTGGGAATGTGATCCGTTGTTTAGATATTGGTTGTCTAGATTAAGTCATTTTTTTTGTAGAATTATGTTTTAATTTTTGGTTGTTAATATTGAATAGAATATCATTAAAAAAGTCAAAGAATTAAAAAAATTAATAAGATAAAAAAAGAAAATAATAAAAAAAGGTATTGATCAAAAGATCTTATTAAATAAAACGAATGAATAATTAGTAGCTAAGACAAAAGCTGAAAAGTGGTAGAGCAGAAATGCAAGATATAAGAAGGTTAAGAAGAAGGCAAAAGCAGTTGGAAAGAATTGCAGTGGAAAGAAAAGAAAGAATATATACTAGGTGAGGAAAAAGTATGGAAACCCCGTTGTAATTTAAAAACCATGGGCCACAGAAAAAAACTTCAAAGATATAAAATTTATGGTTTTTCCCTGGCTATTAGATGGTTTAGATGAATTTAACCATGACCATGACCATCATGGTCAGGTCAATTTTTTTAAATTTAACAAGGGGAATCGAAACATCATGAAATTTTACAACTTTTAAAAATTTTACCATGATGGTTATGGTCAAGGTCAAACTAAAAAGTCCTAGACCATCGCAATAACTCGAATTGTACCTATCAGTCACAGAAAAAAACTTGTAAGATATAAAATTTATGATTTTTCCTGGTTATCAGATGATAATTCTGGATTTGACCATGACCATGACCAGCATTCATCATCAGATATGTGAATTATCTAATATGAATTATTTTAAAGGATAGACGTGTGTCCTACGTATATAAATAATAAAACTTTAAGTGTACCTAGTAAATTTTAATATTTGGGGTAGTCGTAAGGCATGTCTCTTAAAGGTTCTTCTGAAAGTGTTTTTTATTGAAGTAAAACTTCTTTAGCGAGACTAGGAGTAAAAAAGTTATTCTAACGGACTTGACGTCATTCTAATAACAGAAACCGGAAACAAAACCTAATACAAACTACCTGACACGATTCTGCATGGGCGCCGGCAGCAGGGTGCAAGAGGGTGCGCTTGCACCCCCTGCTATGGAAAAACATACCTGAATTTACCAGAAAATTATATATTTTTTTAATTTTTTTATTAAATTATTGTTTGAATAAAAACTAAAGGCGTCGCGGTTGCTGTCCAAATCATTCTACATTCTATATATATTAGATCATAATAGTGTGTAGATGCAGATGCACCTCCCTGAAAATAATCCTGGCGGCGCTCATGCGATTCTGCCTACTATAATAAATAAAATTAAATCTGTAATTGTATGAATTGACAGCTTGTTATCTTGTCAACCAAAATACATTGCTGGTAGTTTTTTGTGTATAAAGTGTTTGTATTAAATATGAATAAACAAAGTGGATTTATTAATGAAGAAAGTGATGAAAAAATATTGAATGAAAATAGTGAGTACCTATAATCTATATGCATACATTTTATTTTTGGTGTGTAATTACACTATTTATTTGGAATAATAAAAGTAATAAAAAACTCTCTGTTTTTTATATAACTTTCACTTTAATTAAAAATTTTTTTTTAATGACATGTTTCGCTGAACTAACATCGTCAGATTGACATATAAAGTTACATTTTGTTTATTTGTATCTAACTATCTGATGTTGATTAGGTAATATTAAGGCTAGATTAGGTATGGAAGTAATTAGATATAACAATATTAAAGCCTAGATGTTATTAGCCCTAAGGGATTATCCTGGATGTATCTCCCTCTAAGATCAGTATAACTGTGCAATGATATAGAAAAACCAGGAAAAAACTATATCTGCTGATCTTTACAATAACTTAATATATTTGTATTACAATTATATCTTATCTATGTATAAAATGAAGACTCAATCAAAGTAAACAATTTAATAGTGGAGAATTTCTAAGATTAATTTGTTCATTAACAACTTTAAATTGTGGATCTGCTAGATGTCTTTTTATCTCAAGTTCTTCAAGGAAATCTAAATTTTGTTTTTTATTACAAATGTGTAGTATTTTAACACTTTCTTATACTTATTTTAGGTTTGGTTAGGTAGCCATAAAGGCCATAAAACCACTAGTCAAGATGGCTGATCTTTTACCACCAAAAACAGATCCTTCGTAGACGTGAAGGAAACAAACTTAACTCAGGATTTTAAATTTTATGGAATATGCTATAAAATGCTACAAAATGAAATGGTTATCTAACTATCGAAGGCTCTTGTGTTGTATTACAATAAGGTAGATACAGCTACAAAATCACACATTCTAAACGTAATGTGTGTATATTTTTAAAATTGTTTACCTATTATTCAAGCAAAACTTCTTTAGGCGCAACTAGGGGTAACTCTAACGTTAGATTCTAACGGAAGATTCTGATGGAAGTAACTGTGTAATTTCAGCTATGGGAGGAGCTTAAATTTTCGAAATTTATTTATGAAATTTTCAAACGGTTTCAAATACATTAATGGTATTTAGAGAGTAAAATCTATGTTTCACATTTTAGTTATCATAAACCTATTATTTCATATATAAAAAAAATAATGATAACTTTCAAATTCCTATTTCTAATGAATAATATAAATATAACATCTCATTTTTTTGTAAATTATATAGGCAATAAATATGATTAAATTGTAATTAAATATTTATTTTCCGATACGTACGTCAAAAAGTTTTACTTCAATCGCGCGTAAAGGTTACACGTACACTCTTTATTTTGTGAATACACTTCTATGCTTAATAAATGTTACAAAATTTTATTTACCTACTTTGGTGGAATGATTAGAGTGATCTTAAACATAACAACAGCGGAAGAATATGCAGCACGCGTCATGTTCTCATTTAATATGAGGAATTGTAAAAGTATCCATCATTGGTTTCAGTAAACACTATCTAAATACTGTGATATTAGTACATTAATAAATCCAAAAATAACATACTGAGTATATCAATATAAATATTTAGGTATGTATGCGATTAAATAAATATCAACATACAAGAATGTACTATAAATACAAGTTAATGACATAAAGTTTTTTTTCTTTTTATTCTTTGGTTTACACAAATTTGTTGGTTAAAGTTAGTAACTAATATTCTCGAATTAGTAAAATTTGAAAAAACTATTAAAAATCGATTTTAATATTTTTATATACAGAAATTTCTCCGTCTACCGTTACATTAGGTACACTTCTCTTTTGCAAAATTTTCATTTTATACATTTACTTTCCCTCACAGGCGGACACTCAAGTGAGAACTCTTTACCCTTGTCCGCCAACTCCTTTGTATATATTCAGCTATTCGTCATTTGGGTTATAGGCTTCTCAAGGGTCTAACATTACGTGGTAAAAATTGCGGACATATTATCGATGACGATTTTTTTTGCTCAAATTTTGTTCATTACCCTTGTCCGCCACCTCCTTTGTATCCACTTAGGTGTCCGCCCGTCGGGATAACGAATTGTCGTATTAACACCTTCGAATGGAAAAATTTTCATCCTTATTATCGATGACCAAAATTTTCCGAAAAATTTACTGCTTTTACCCCTTATAGCTTCCCCCTGATTCCACTAGAGTGTCCGTCTGAGCAGGAACATAAATACAGGCATTGAATGAATATTTTGCAAATGAAAAATGTCATATTACGAAAGCCGGCGAAATTTTGACTCTAGTTCTTGTGCTATAATAAAAAAGTAGTAAGTATATGTTGTCTATAATAACCTTGAAATTATCACAAACTGCCTTTATTTCTAACACAAACGCCAAAATACTTAGATAACAATAACATATTGAAAAAATTAAGTGGATTTAACACAATTTATTCACCAAAATTGTTACAGATACACAAGAACTCTACTGGATAACGTCTATTACCTAAATAGTTTTACAATAAAAATGAACTATTTGAACGTCTCTTAACTGCCAATACATCCCCTTATATAAAACAAACGAAAAAACATGTTCTAAGCTTATCCTCCATATAACTATATAAATATCTAAAAGATTGTGGAATACCTACATAACCTAAAAACAGTCTTTTAAGTACAGCTCCTTTCCTCATTAGATTATCCTGTTACAATATAAATACACTTTAACGAAACTACTGAATAAGAAAACAGAAATGTTAATGTGCACAGGTTTTTTTCAATAACAAATAATTATGTAACTGTGAGTCGTTTTAAAAATTTTACAATTTTTTTAAATATTGTAATAACTGCGTTTCCAAAAATCTAAATTTAGATTTTAGTAAACGCTTTGAGCAATTAACTCCAAGAACCAATATGCAGAATTTAATTTAGTCAGAATTTATTCAGTAGATGTTTTTTATAAATTAAGAAAAATAAAAATATAAATTTATTTATTGTTAACGTAACCAACACTGCTTCAAGTTTCAAACTTGTATGCCAAATCGAATCGAATATTTAAAATCGCTAAAAAATATTTGCTTATTCCTGATAAGCAACATTTATTCAAACACTATTTTCTCCACATAGAGACCCTTCTTTTTTCCCTTAATCGTAATATACATACGCCTCTTGGTTAATTTTTTTTAAGTGGTTCAGCTAAGGCTACCAAGCATATATTATTGCCATGTAAACAATTTATTTTATTTTAACAATAAATTAATATTTTAAAACAAAATTGACTATAAATAAATTAATGAGTGGCTTTCAAGAGCTTCAATTATTTATTTTTAGGAAAAAACCTTTATCAAAAGGAAGGAAATAAATTATGTATAACAACTTACTGTATAACTAAAAATTTTAAATCTAGATCTCTGAAAATGATTCCTCAGAAAGGGTCAAAAGCTAGAATATAAAAGAGTCCAATTAGCCCATTCATTGCTGCTACCGAAGTACTACCTTTCCTTGATTTGTAGCAGGACAGCCACTCTCTCTCTCTCTCCCCCTCTCTCTCTCTCTCCCTAGACTATCCAATATGTAACCAACCAAATATTCAAATATTCGTAAGTTGGATTGGACAAGTAGTAAGGGAGTGGTGATTAAAGAAATTTTCTTTTTAGTTTTGTTTAGCTTTAGGTGTTGATTTTACAGCTTCATCAGAACACCGATAACCAGAACAATATAACGTACATGTAAGCTAACATACTTAGTTCACATACAAAGCAATTCGCTCAGAAACATCACGAGCTTCGGTGACAATGAATCAAAACATTAAAAAAGCCTTAAAAACGAACAGGACAGAACAGGTAAAATTAAAATTGCATAAAAATTTACAATATTTCTTTTTTTTTAATGGTATGTAGAGCTGAAAACAACCCAGTCAGGAAACAAAAAACAAAATGTCAATATCGGTTGTGTTAAAAAGATCAAAGTGATACACAGAAATTTCGGTAACCATATCATGATCGTGAGCCGTACGAGTTTGGTTAATTTCCCTATTTAATTTTAGTTTAAAGAATAATATTAACACTCTTTACAACTAACCTATCTTTTACAATCTCCAAATATATGAAACCGAAATTTGTAACTATCTATCTATACAAATATACAGCGCTCTGCCATTTTCACTTTGCATACCTTCCATGTTAATACAAAATATGTGGAATATACAGTTAATCTATCAATTTCTTGTCGACACATTAGTAATTACAATTACCCTTACAGTTAACAACAAACAATGGCATAAAAAATGCATAATCGTCATCCTAATTACCTGGGACTATATTTACCTATAACACCCTGTGTTGAGAAGATGCCACCCTTGAAATTCTTAACATGAACAACCCCCTTGAACCGTAAGTATGTATACAGATCCCTGCTACATTCTCAAAAATTGACACCAAAACACATTAAAATATTTAAAACTGAAAACATTCACAAAAAAGCGTGCAAACTAATTTTAGGACTGTAGTGTTCCAAATAGAAAACACCCGTGAACAAAGAGGTAAAAAATGGTATAATATACGCAATTTTCTGTAAAAACTGTAGCGATTGGTCACAACTCTGTAACTCTAGATCACTTAAAAGTCGTATGCACTTTCATCACATGTTATTTAGTCCAACCATCAAACGGATATTGAAAATACAATTTGAAAGTAACTATCAAAAACAACTTTTCCTGGAAATGATAAAAATAAGTAAAACTTTAATCCTTATTAATAAGAAAATTTTCCAATAATATTAGATTCCTAGATAGTTAACTGTTTCATCTAAAAAAATAAAAATCAAGTACAATAATCTCACAATTACTTTAATTGGTCCAACATTACGTGGTAGAAATGACGGACATATTATCGATGACGATTTTTTGCCCAAATTTTGGCCATCTTTACCAACTCTTGTCCCCCACATCCTTTGTATACAATCAGGTGTCGGCCCGTCGGGATATCGAATTGTCGTATCAACACCTTCAAATGTGAGCTACCCTCTGTATCCACTGGGTTGTCCACCTGAGCGGGAACGTAAATAACTGTATTAAATGATCATGTTGCAAAAAAGTATGTAATATTACTATTCAAACGGGGTGAAAATTGTCAATTTTTCGGGAAACTGTCGTCATCGATAATATGGATAAAAACTATCTGCTCTAACTTTTCTGCTTTTACTACCTAAAATAGTATTATACGTTACAAGGTCGGTAGGTGGCTTATTACAGTACGAGTTAGTGTACGGACGAGGCGACGTAGGAGCCAAGTCCGGAAATAAAAACGAGTACCGTAATAACACCTAACGACCATGTATCGTATTATATTTTATTTCATCCTGTTTTTATAAATTAATAAATTCATATAAATTTTAACAGTAGTTCGTAACTTGACTAAAAATAGTTCGTAACTTGATGATTTAGGTCAAATTACCTTGAAAGTCACTGTCAAATAAATATTAAGATTTAATTGTTACTATAAAAATGAATAACATTGACTTCTTCTTAAATATGGATGTAAAAGTAAGTAATTAAATATTTTATTTTAATTTTATAGTCATTATAGTATTTTTAAATGTCAAAAATTAAAAGTAATTGTCTTCCCTTAAGCAATCAGAGCAGCGTTGCTAGGCAACACATTACAGTACCTGATACCGTAATGTTTTACTTACCGGCGCCAAATTGATTATAGGGAAGTGTATTTACTGGACAGGATGAAATAAAAGTATTGTATAAGTCTCTTTATGAATAAATATTTTAAAATACTTAAGTTTTTAGAATAATTGACTTATCATTATTTAAACAACGTTCGAGAATTTGTTTTAGGTGGTCTATAATAATGGAAGTCGCAGAGTTTGTGTTGGATGTATTGTTTTTTAATAATTTGGTAACATTTATTATATTTTTGATACCTTTAAAGAAAAGTGTCTACAAAAAAACTTTTTTTTATAAGGGATATATTGATTTTTGTGAAAATTTTATGCATATTTAACCAATGTGTAACTGTTATTCCTGGGTAGAACCAATATAGATACTTAAATTAATATACATACATCAATCGACTTTTCGAGTAAACATCTTTCTATAACTTTAAACTCCTCGTCTGATTCAGAAACGACAAAAACTCGACGCTCCCTATGTTTATGAAGGAAATTGATGCACTTTGTCCTAAGTGGAAAGCGCTCCGTAATAATCCCGTTAAATTTATCTTTAGTAAAGTATTCGTCGAGGAGTTAATTTGAATCTTGTTTGGAAAGTAGCTATTGGAGCTCCAGTAATTGAAATATGTAAAAAATGCTGTTTGGTTTTAGTTAGATTCTTCAATATTTTAATTATTTTTAGATGCAACGAAAAATAAATATTTTATAAAATGTAATTTAGTTCATTTTTGATTAATTTATTAAAAACAGTTTTATGATTTGGTAAACTGTTGTTGACTATGTAATCCTAACAGCAATAATCAAAATTAAAATCGCAAACATAAAAATTAACAAAATACATAGAAAAGAGATAAAAACGAAAGTAACTACAAAGATAAATGAAAGAATAAACCGTGACATAAAACCGATGCTGGAAGAGAACTCAAGCATAGATGACATATGGCGAGGAATGAAAAAATCTATGTTGAGCTTTGCAGGAACTGAGCTAGGCCATAAACAGAAATGCCACTGCGATTTTCGAAGAAAGAACGAAATTTGAAAACCAAGAAAACATTGAATGCTACAACATCCAGAAAATCACCAGAACAAAAATACAAATGGTACAGAACGACTGATTAACGAAAAAATGTGTAAAAATAGAAAAACTACAAGAACGCCACGATGAATTCAATATATACAGGAAAATAAAAGAGGCGTTGGGAGAATGAATAGAGAATGAACAAGGTGAAATAAATCAAAACGATCAAGAGAGAAAAAGAATCTAGAAGAATTACATCAATAATCTTTTCGATGATAATAAAGGCCGGAGATACAGGAGACAGGTGACGAAAATCTGTCGAAACCCCCTATCACGACAGAGCAAATTATGAGAGCAATAAAGACTTCAAAAGACAAAAAAGGAGTTGGACCAGATTACATACCAGTCAAGCTACACAAAATACTTGATGATAGACAAATCACCACTCTGCAAGAAATAATTAACATAATATATAACACGGGCAAGTCCCTTCCAATTGGATCACATCAAATTTCATTCCACTGCCACAAAAACCAATGCAAGAAAGTGCGACGAGCAGAGTTTGATTACTCTAATTAGCCGCTCATTAAAGATATTCATAGGATCATACATTACAGGATTTCCCAAAAATGTGAAAAAAAGATAGGATCTACAGAATTTGGTTTTAGAACTAACAACTTAAATATTAATTCAGAAATGCTCAGATCAGAAAAAATGATGTCATGTTATGATTCATCGACAACAAGAAAGCAGTTGATAGATAGAGTTCAAGATCACAAACTCATTCAAATCTTAAGAGTAAGTCTGTACTGGAATTAAACATCAGATAAGAAATATACGATGCAAAAAGCAAAATTTTTAGGCCACGTAATAAGAAACGAATGATATCAAATATTACAACTGGTAATCGAAGGGTAGAAAGAAAATATCGTGGATAAGAAATGTGAGACAATGGACAGGGCTAAGAACAATACGGGATTTGTTCAGGGCCATCAGAAACAGGGAAAAGTGGACCCATGTGGTTGCTAATATCCATTAATGGAAAAGCATAAAAAGAAAAAAAGGAAACTGTTTTAATCGCTAACACAAGATTTTAACAGTAGATTACGTACCTATGAGGAGCAAAGTTCTGAGACGACTACATGTGTTTAGTCTCTTCCGTAGCACTAGAGCAATAAAAACATACAGAATAGATAAAAAGTTTATTTTTAGTAAAAAAAAATGAATAAACTATTTTTTGTTAAGATATTTTTAATCGCCATTTAGGCTCAATTGTTACTGAATTATAGTTTGGTCATATCTGTTTAATACATAATAGTACATCGCAACTATAGAGGTAGGTGAAGAAAGATGGGCTAGTGAAGCAAGATCGGGACTTAATCAAAAACAACGTTTAGAGTTTGCTTCATTTGTATTGCCAGCGCCATCTAACGTGTTTAGTGGGAATATACTCAGTGCCACAAGAACGTGACGTAAACAAAGTGAGTGACTGTTTAAAGGGTCTAGTCTAGAAGATATTTCCTTTTTAGAATTTGTATATTTAAAAGTGATCATATGTTCATTCCAGTAGCATTCTTTTTATAACCTTAAATATGTTCCAAGGACGAAACACAATTTAATCTGGTTAGCCCAAAACAATCAATGCCTTATCCACACTTGGCAGAGAAATGAAAGAGACAGGTGGGAAGGCGGGGAAAAACTGCCATAATCGCATAATCACAGCTTTTCCGTATAAAGCTGAATTAGAAGATAGATAGCAACGTAAGAAGCCGCAAGGAGAAAATAAAGACATAAAAGGCTACAAGCTTAAAAAAGAATGTGGCAAATAGGCTCATTGCAGCTGTGCTGGAGCAAAAGATAATGAAGATGTAGTTATTCATATCTGTCCAATTTGTGAAAATGACGGTGACTAAACATCGTAGCCCATTCTACCCAAAGGGGTGACTTGTCTATCCCTTGGTTAGGTTTTTTTGAATATATTTTTTCTTTAAAAAGAATTGTAATTTTAAGTTAAAACTATTTATTGAAAAGAAGAAAGACTGATTATTTTCTAATAAAAAATCTTATTTTATGCACTAAAAATGACGAAGTATTTCTTTTAAGATAGGTACCTTAAAAGTCCCGTCTTTCCCCACCTTTCGCTATCGATATTTTTTTTTAGTTTTTTCTCTACGTCGATCTTATATAATAAGGTTAACGGGATACAAAATAAAAGTTTTGTTAATTTTAAAAACCAACTATGCACATTTAATTGCCTGGAATAACAACAGATTTACGACTAATAAGCAATGACAGTAGAGTATAAATGCAGGATGATTTTATTTATGTTTTTACTTCTTTTCTTAATTGTTTTTAGTGACGTGTAAGCAAGAATTAACTTTAATAGGTAGAGAAATATTTTTTAGAAAAATTGAATCCAGATAAAAAATTAGCAATTTTTATCTTAAAAGATATATTTAACTCAAAAATGGAAGACACTTAACAAGATTGAAACCAAGTGTTAAATCATTATAAAAATTTCCGAAAAAATCCATCACTAACAAGTGGGTACCTACTTTCCACTTAACAATTTTTTTTACTCTGATGGCACACGTCGACGCTTTTCTAAGTCCATATAAAACCAACATCTGCTCATTTTATAAACGACTTAAGTCATAAATTAAATTGTGACACTTCAGATGTGTTAAATCTGTAAATGCCGGCATCCCAATTAACTATCAGAATTCCAAATCCACAAATCATTAGCTATAGGTATAACGCGCATTTACAGAGATGTCTATGGTATTAAAATTAGTATGATCAAGAGTAATTTAATTATATCGACCTAAATGATCTAGATATAACCTTTTACTATTTTAAAATTGTTTTCGTTATGTATTTAATATTTAAAATAGATTATAAACATATGGTTTATAATAAAATTTAAATTTTCTTACAATATAAAATGAACGAAATGCATTAGTTTGCATGAAGTTGGTCTTCTTTTCCACTGACCAGTACACAGTACCACCACGAATGTCTTTCGTGGACAAAAAAATATTTGAATTGGGACGCAGCAGAAAAGGGCCTATGTCCTGTTCACACACGAATCAAGTTCGGATTTGATAGTGATTCTAAGAAAATTAAGGTGTGGTGTAGAAATGGTGCCTAACCCATTTTCAGGAATCTTTTATCATGGTATGATTTGCAATTGTGTGTTGATTTCTCGAGTTTCGCGATAACTTTTGGTTAACAAAAGTTTATATACCAATTGAAAGTAACCGTTCGTCGATCTTTTAAAGCAATGTTACCACATGACCAGATTTTGACACAAAAGTTGCGATCATTTTCTTTGACACACTTCGAGATCGGATCACTTTTGTGGGCTTTTCCTTATTGTGAAACACCCTCACAGAGGGCGTTTATTTTCTGTTTAACCGTTCCAATGCTTTTCGACACCAATTGATGAGAAATGCTTTTTGCTTTTCTGTGAGCAAATGATGGATGCAACAGAAAACCAACTTTGTTGCTGGTTCATCATATAGGATCTTTTAGATCGAGGTCTCTGAAATGTGTAAACATGTCTCTATAAGTCTATATCTACCGGTATGGTACACGGTGGTCATCCTTAACTAATTGAAGTTTGCTGTGTGACTGCTGTTTTGGGTGGATCTAGCCTGGATTCGTCGCTAAGACTGGAGCGACCACGTTGAAATTCGCAATACCAGCGAAAATTAGTTGACTGGCGTGTCGCTTTATTCCCAAACACAGAAACCATTTTAGCTGTTGGAATAATCCTCTCCAAAAATTGTAAAAAATTATTGTTTGAAAATGTTCTCAGCTAAAATCCATTTTTTGGCCGACTTTCTAATTTAAAAATTTTCACTGTACCTACACGACTCGTTGTATCGCAATAAAACTCTGGATTTATGTCAACATAAGATTAGGGTTATAATTGTGTCTGAATAGAAAAAAGAAAGTGTATAAGTTAAACTGTTTTATTTACGTAATTTGAGTATGCATTTTTTTGCATCTGTGTACAAATTATGAAATAAAAAAAGAAGGAACATGTTATATATTAGATTAACTATAAGTAATTAAACACATTTAAGACAGTTTTTACACGTTTAGTTACCTGTAAGTGTGTTTTACAATTATAAACTTGCTACAAGCATTCTATTGATATAAATTAAAAACAGTAAAATGTAAGTTACAATGCACATTGCACAAAATGTCTGGTAGTCATAAAATTCCACTAGTAGATAGGTATTATAATGAGACACGTTATGAGTAAATTCAGTTAAAGGTGAATAAGTTATTTCACATATAATTCTTGGAAGACAACACTTTTGTCACTAAAACTTGAAATTCGGACATTAGGTACGGAGACCACGTGTAGTAGCAGATGGTAAACTACTATAATTATCCGGTTTTGGTAAAAAGTAAATATAAATTCTATGTAGATATAAATTTAAGCATTTTATTTCTAATGTGAAAATAACAAAAATTTAGAAATAACAGAATCTTCTCTTATTTGTTTTAAATATTATGCAGTAAAAGTATATCTAAACACCTTAGCGTGCTAATTTATTGAAAATTAGCAGCCCGCCCCGGCTTTGCACGGAGATTAAAGAAAAATAACAAAAGCCACTAAATAAATTGGGTCAACGCTTCCCTGTAAACAATATTACATCTTAATTTATTTTCTGGCAACAAAATAAATTGATTTTCAGGTGCTCGACCCGCCTTAGGCGGTTGGCCATGAGAAAAACCCCTACTAATTGGAAGGTTTGACATTGAGGCTAGTATTCATAGCGCACACGATGTAAGGGTTTAAAGGTCATTTTTAGTTACATTAATGGCATTTTAGTAAGGATCCCTATTTTTTTGAAAATAAAACATAGCCTATGTCACTCGGGAATAGTGTAGCTTGCCAACGGTAAAAGAATTTTTGAAATCGGTCCAGTAATTTCGGAGTCTATTCATTTCAAACAAACAAACAAACAAACAAACAAACCTTTCCCCGCTACTTAATATATTGGGTCAACGCTTCCCTGTAATCAATCAATTAATCAAATAAGCTTTATTGTCAAAAAATTTACAAAAATTTGTGTAGACAAAGCCAACAACAGATAAATATAAGATAGAACTAGGAACTAGTTCTACCATATATACATAATACATATACACATAAACATAAACATAAAAATATAAATATTTAGAAAAAACATCATTAGTTGACAAAACAATCCATAACAAACAAAAATTGTTTCACCAACCAATTTATAAACTTAAATATTGTTTCCTAAACAAAATTACAACTGTAAACAAAAAATCAAAAAATCACACATTAAACAGATAAATAACATTAACCAGTGTGCGAAATGCTCGTATTATTAAAAAAATCGCTTACTGTATAAAATGGTCTTTCCAGCAAATATGATTTTAGTGTCTTACGAAATAGAATAGGGGCTGATATGGACTTAATCGCAGATGGCAGATGGTTATGCAATTTTTTTGCGTTGTATAGAATAGAATTTTTGACCAATTCGGAGGTTGGGATAGGAAGACGAAAATTATGATCCGCATTTCTAATTGCATAGCCATGGAGGGGCCTTTCCGAGACAATTGTTTGGTGCTTGCGGATTAAGCAAATCGATTCATAAATAAACAAAGAAGGAAGTGTTAATATTTTATGTCTTTTGAAGATATCTTGGCAGTGGGCTCTGCTGTGTAATCTAAGAGCATATCGGATAGCTCTTTTTTGAAGTCTGAATATACGATCGAATTGAGTCCGAGTGCAGGTGCCCCAGAAAGGAAGAGCATATCGCAAATGTGATTCGAACAGGGCAAAGTAGACCGTTTTAGCTATTGATGTGTTGAGCTCCCCGGAGACCGATCGCAATGCAAAGCATGCCGAACTCAGTTTTTTTTTGATAGGGTATTAATGTGCGTTTGCCACTTCAGTGAATTGTCCACAATAAGACCTAAGAACTTTACAGACTCGACGACATCGACAATATTGTTATCAAGCACAAGAGGTTGTAACGTACTGTTATATGACAAAATTTTAGTTTTCGCAACGTTAAAGCACAGAAGGTTTGAATCGCACCATAACTTGATGGTCAGCAAATCATTAGACATAGTACTATACAGAGTTGACGCATCTGGGCAGCTCCAAGTAAAACTAGTATCGTCAGCAAATAGGCAGATTTTTCCGCTAATGTCCAGACAAGCAATGTCGTTGATGAACAACAGAAATAGAATGAGGCCTAAGACAGAGCCCTGAGGCACCCCACAATCTATTTGTTTGCACGAAGAGGTGGATGAATCAACTCTGACCAGCTGATTTCTGTTGTTTAGGTAAGACTTGAGCCATTGCAAAGGAATGCCACGAATTCCATAGTGCCGCAACTTTTTGATCAGGATATTATGATTAACACAGTCAAATGCTTTAGAGAAATCGCAGAAAATAGAAGCTGTATGATGCTGGTCATTTAAGTTAGAATAAATATTGTGGAAGACAGAAAACATAGCATCATTTGTGCAACGGCCACTAAGGAATCCAAACTGTTGACTTGTCAATATGTCATATTTACAAAGAAATGATAAAAGTCTTTTTTTGAACAGTCTTTCTATAATCTTGGATAACGTCGGAAGAAGAGCGATCGGACGATAGTTGGAAGCTTGGTCCCTATCCCCTCCCTTGTACAAAGGTATTATTATTGCCGTCTTGAGGCAGTTGGGGAAGGTTCCAAGTTGGAATGATTTGTTTATTAAGGCAGTGAGAGAGTACAGTGTACATTCCGGAAGGTTAGAGAACATTTTCAGGGTAAGACCATCTGACCCAGATGATGATTTATTTTTGATGTCGTCGATTGCACTGCATAGCTCTGTTTTCTCCACGGGTGTAAGGAAGAAACTGTGTGAATTCAACCTGGTACCAGACAGGTACAAGAGTGGGTCGCGAGAGGGGGCTATGGTATTCACTAAGTTCTTTGCCACATTCACAAAATAATCATTCAGACTGTCCGGAGAAGCAGAGGTTGAAATGGTAGAATGGGTTTTATTCCTCAGATCATTGACAATAGACCACGTATCCTTGGCAACATTATTGGAGTTTGTCAGTTTATTTTTATAATATACATCCTTGGCACCTTTTATAGTTTTTTTATAAATTTTCCTGTAATTTTTCACGTAATTATGAAAGAGGGGATTCGTCGTGAATTTTTTAAGGTGAGATAATGAGCGCATATTCTTTGCAGATATCCTTAAGCCTTTGGTAGACCAAGGTTTATGTTTTTTAATTTTAATTTTTCTAATGGGAAAAGCTTTGTCCACCAGCCCAGACAGTTTGTTTATAAATAAAGAAAATGACGAATTAATGTCTTCAAGGTGGCACTCCCAGTCAGTTGATGAACATAACTGCTTGAAATTGGAAAATTTCTTTCTAGAAAAAATTCGACCTAACTTGTAAGAGGGAACTCTACGCTTAGATTTTACAGGAAAACTTGTTAATACTGCTTCATGCTTCAACAATATAACATGTTGTTTTATTTTCTGGCAACAAAATAAATTGATTTTCAGGTGCTCGACCCGCCTTAGGCGGTTGGCCATGAGAAAAACCGATCCCTACTAATTGGAAGGTTTGACCTTGAGGCTAGTATTCTCAGTGCACGCGATGTAAGGGTTTTAAGGTCATTTTTGGTTACATTAATAGCATTTTAGTAAGGATCCCCATATTTTTTAAATGAAACATAGCCTATGTCACTCCGGAATAGTGTAGCTTGCCAACGGTGAAAGAATTTTTAAAATCGGTCCAGTAGTTTCGGAGCTTATTCATTTCAAACAAACAAACAAAAAATCAAACCTTTCCTCCTTATAATATTAGTATAGATTAGCATACAACGGATTCATTACAAAAAGAAATGATTTTGGCTTGCCTAGTATATGAAAATAATCAAATCAAATTAAGTTCCTATTCGAATGATCAACAGTTCTTAGATGTCGAAATATTTTATTCTAGCAGTGGAATAAACTATCGACCTTAATAAAAGAAAAAAGTAATGAAATTGCAGTAACTCTGTAATCATTTAATCCGACAATAAATACACTAAAAAGTAAGAAACTATCTTTCTATAGATAAAAATGAATTACTGCGAGTTAGTCGTGGTAAAATTTGAGAACCGCTGCCCCGATTTCGCTAATTTGGTTTTGAATTATATTTTCTTGGGCATACACACATACCATATCCTGCATCTGAGCATTAGTAAAATCATTGTGACGCGGCAATTTTAAACGAAAATAACACAACAAGAACACGAACTTTAGCCAAATTAAAGACTTACTTATTAATACTTCACCTTGACAGGTCGTTATGATGTTTTCATCCTAGGCAAAGTCTGCTTTGTAAAACTCCGATAATAATTTGTTCATACGTAACCTAATAAAAAAATGTTGTTGTATGTGGCGCCATCTAGTGGCAATGGCAAAATAGATATCTTATTCGTGTTCCTCATCCCAAATTTCCCGTTAATCTGTCCAGTGGATTCCGAGATATTTCAATAGATGTTTGGTAAAAAACTAGTTTTAACACCCTGTAGAACGAAAACCAATAACATTTTGCTAAGCGATATTGAACTCAAACGGTTTATTTTCATGTCAGATATCCTACATTAACCTATGTCCAATTAATTACGGGACACCCTGTATATAAAACTTACGCAAAATATATCAAGATACCAGTGCAAGTTTTAGCTTCGGTAGTCACTCTTCGAGTGCTTTGGTGCTTTTTCTGTTTAAAATTTTTAGTTGAAATAGCTTATATTTATCTAAATGAATAATTTAACTTACCGAGGTATAAGTGCAAGAAGCTTTCTTTTGTATATATTTCATAATTTTACTGTATAAAAAAATCACTGAATAAAAATAAACCTAAAGGTGTAAAGCTGTCGAAATATGTTTTGAAAAATAGTCGATTTCGACGGCAAACAAACGACGTTAAAAAATGTAATGTCGCTAACCAAACACGATTACTTGGGGAAAATATATTTTCTCATCCTTTTTCCTATTTCCCTGTGTCGAATGCTATTTATCATTGAATATTGACTTTGCTATAAAATAAAACGATTGTCTTTCGATTTGTAACCGTACACATTTTCAGGAAATGTGTTGGTATCAAATTTCCTCAAATACTTTATTTTTATTTATCTGTTCAATACGAATGACATGGATATGCAGGAAAAATTTTGTTTCTGTGATTTACACCAAATGGAAATTTAATCCATTAAATAATTTAATCGCTTTACTGTGTATAAAATGAGACTTTAAGGCACAGCCAACATAATTGAAGAAGCGAATTAAATTAATAGTAAACGTATTTTGGTAATTTGTTAAGTTAGAACATCCCTAGCCAGCTCACCAAAGTCGTGAGTTACCTTTTTAGAGTATTACTAGTCTAGCCAAAACATGTAATTAAGGGCTCCAAAGTACAAACTCTACAAATTATATTCAAATACTCGTTTTTAAATTTAATTATTTTAAAAACATATTATTTAAATACAAATATAATAAAATCTTAAATATTATATCAATAGAAGAGTACATATGTTAATTAAAGAATTAATTATTTACAAATCTCGTTAACGGAAGTCGCAGTCGTCAGAAACTCTTGAGTCAACTCATATGTAAGGGTATCCATAGGGATGATTTTTTCTTCCAAATTCCAAAATGGCTTAATATTCTTTTTCATTTTCCTTCAAAAAATGGCTGAAACTAATTCAATATAACTATAGGTCAGTAACTCGAGTGGACCTCTTCGAATAAATTGAATAGATGAACGAATAGTGAAAATTTGGCCCTTATCGAATTAACAACCTAGTTTCGTGCTAAATCGGTTTTTGACACTATATTGACTGTAAATTTATTCTTAAAGCACGTGTATTTTTTGTTAAATCTGAATCCGTCGTTAGAATTTTCCGAAATATCGAGATAAAGCTTTTTTTAATACTTAAAACACGAAGTACTTCGTGACTTAAAATCTCAAAAACACATCCTCCGGTTTTAGTTTACAATGCGTCAAAAGTTGCTTAAAAATATGCCCTTGGCATAAAAATGGATATATTTGGCAAATGACATTTATCATGTATGCATCCAATTTATAAAAGATTGTTCGGAAAGATCTTTGTTTGCGTGCTTACAAAATCCAACTCGTGCCAGAATTGAAACAACAATATCACATAGCAAGGCGTAGATTTGGTGAACGGGGCACAAAACAAAATTGCCGTTGATCCCGATTTTCATAAGCGAATTTTGTTTAGCGATGAACTCATTTTTGGTCAAATATATACGTCAATAAACAAAACTGCCGTTTTTGGAGTGATAATAATCCTCAAGTGTATGTTGAGACACCGTTACATCCAAAGAAACTGCCAGCGCAACATGTCACACAGCACACAGCTTGTGCCACAATTGATTGATTGAAGTAAATGTCTGATAACCGTATAGTTTCAAGTTTCGTGAATGGGCTTCCAAGGTCGTGTGATTTAACGCCGCTTGACTATTTTCTGTGGGGTTGTGTGAGTTCGCTAGTCTACGCCGACAAGCCCAAAACGATTGACCACATGGAGGACAACATTCGCCACGTTATTGCCGACATACGGCCACAAATGTTGCCCACAAAAATTGGACCTCCAGATTAGACTACATCAGAGGCAGATGTTGTGGTCACATGCTACAAGTCATATTTATACATATTATAATACCATAAGGTTATGTTTCGAATAAAGTAAATTTCATAGCAATTTAAAAACATCTGTGTTTTATTTTATTTTAAAGTTTTATACCATTAAAAACCACTACCAAAAAATGGGTAAAAAAAATACAATCCTGGGAACCCATAAATGAGCGACTAGTAAAACTCACCATGAAAATATATGGCAGGCAAATTGTTGTACTAGGAGCATACGGCCCTACTGATAACAGTCCGGTAATAGAAAAAGAGCAGTTCATGGACACCCTTCAAGAAGAGATAGGAAAAAAAAATCAACACAAGAAATAATAATAGCGGGAGACCTAAATGGAAGAACAGGAAAACGACAAAAGAATAACACCGTAGGACGTTTTGGCGAAGACATGATAAACGTAAATGGGGAAAGACTAATCGAACTTTGTGAACTGAACGACCTGAAAATTACAAACGGCTTCTTCAGGCATAAGGAGGTGCATAAATACACATATTATATACAAACAACAAGAAATATCAGATCCATTATCGACTACATAATTGTCAACAAAAATAGCACTATCAAAATAAAAGATACACGAGTAAAGAGAGGAGCCGAATGTGGCACTGACCACCGATTATTAATTTCCAAAATGGGGTTTCCCTACACATTGAACAACCAAGATAGAAAGAAGGAAGAACGCAAAGTAGAAGAAAATGAAGAAGAAATGAAGTTCAACATACACCACCTACAAGACGAATCAATAAGGACTTATATCAGAGGAGACTGGACCAGAAATTACAGGAATTCGGTTTCAGAGACGTCAAGGAGACATACAAACACATAAAACACAGTATAAAAGAGGCGGCATTAGAAGCATTGGGAGAACTAGAGAGAAGCAACACACAACATAATGGAAAAATAAACGAAGAAACCAAAAAATGTATTGAAGAGAAGAAAATACTATATATGAAAAGCATGAACACCAAATCCCCAGAAGATATACAAAAATACAAAGAGAAAAATAGAGAAGTAAAACGAAAAAGGGCAAAAGAGAAGAATGAAGAATGGGAAGGAACATGCGCACAGGTAGAACAATACATAGGAGGAAGCAGAGAGTCGGAATCCTGGAAAATATTGAAATCTTTAAGGAAAAATACTAACGAAAAAGTCCAACTACAATACGTTTCGGAAGAAAAGTGGGAAGACTACTATAGAGAATTACTCACAGAAAACCGCCCAGATTTCGTAGAGACAGACGCAGAACATGCACATCAACAAAACCAAAATGAAGAAGAGATAGAGATAACATTAATCGAAGTAAAGGATGCCATAAGAACTCTAAAGAACAAAAGATCAGGGGGACCAGGGGGTATTGTTAATGAATTAATTAAATACGGATCACAGAAACTGCATAGAATTATACACCAAATGTTTAGCAAAGCGATAAATATGAACGAAATACCAGATGAATGGTCGAAAGCATATATAACTTCGATATATAAAAAGGGAGATAGGAAAAAATGCGAAAATTATAGGGGCATTAGTGTGATAGCATGTATGGAAAGGTTGTACGGAAAACTACTCAAAGGAAAACTGGAAAAATGTATCTCAAATAAAATCGGTGATGATCAGGCGGGATTCACAGCAGGAAGGTCCTGTATAGATCACATCTATACCCTCCAGCAGTTGATTGAGAAAAAAATGGCCAAAAATAAAGCGGTCCACATGGCATTCATCGATCTAAAAAAGGCATATGACACGGTTCCTAGGAAACAACTCTGGAAAACAATGAAGGAAATTGGAATCGCTGAGAGGTTAATAAATGCCGTACAAATCCTCTACAACAACAACAAGGTAAGAGTTAAAACCGGAAATAATTACTCAAAAGAATTTAGGACCACAAAAGGCTTACTGCAAGGATGCTCTACATCTCCGACGCTGTTTAAAATATTCCTAGAACAAATATTAAAGCCATGGAAAAGGAGATGTGAAGGTATGGGTATACCAGTCCGAGACAACTTCTTGTACACATTAAGCTTTGCGGACGACCAGGTGGTTACGGCCCAAGACGAAGAAGACCTATCCTATATGCTACGAAAACTCGAAGAGGAATACACAAAGAATGGACTGGAGATAAATCTAGAAAAGACCGAATACTTACCAACAGAGCAAGAACCAATAAAAAACTTGGAAATGGGAGAAGGTAAAGAAATTAGAGGCACCGAAAAATTCAAATACTCTCAAACAATGGAACCACTGAGCAAGAGATAACTAGCAGATTAGCACAGACAAGAACATGCATTAGACAAATAAATGGGATACTATGGGATAGACACATTACCAGAAATACTAAGAAGAGAATATATAATACCTTGGTACGAAGTATAATGACTTATGGTGCAGAAAACTGGGTAATAAACAAACGAAACAGATCAAAAATTACAGCAACCGAAATGGAGTTCATGAGAAGAAGCTGCAGAGTAACAAGGATGGACCGTATTAGAAATGAAGAGCTCAAAAGAAGAATGGAAGTCGAACAAGACATACTAACCTACATTGAAGAAAAACGTTTAAATTGGTATGGACACGTAAGAAGAGCGGATCGTACAAGGTGGATATCAACGATTTCGGATTGGAGCCCATTGGGAAGGAGAAGAAGAGGCAGACCTCGAAGATCATGGAGGGACGAAGTGGATGAGGCCATGGAAAGACGAGACCTTAGAGATAGAGATTGGCAGGATAGAGACGACTGGAGACGTTGGTTGAAAGAAGGAAGGCGGCGACAGCCGTAGAAATCCTTACATATATATATAAAAACCACTCCGTATGTACACTATATAGAATTATGTATTATTTGTAATTTGGTCTCTTAATAAAAAATCATTTTTTTGTCAAGGAATAAAACCTAAGTCACCAAATACTTTTAATGAAAAATAACAGTATTTATATGGCTTATGAAACAAATGCGATCAACATTTAATGGCAATAAAGCAAAAACAAAACGAATATTGCTACTTTTACTAATCTGTATTTACGTCTCTAGCACTTATGTATGCTTTTTCTTCTTCTCATGAAATTTTTAACATTTTTTTGGGTCAAGTTTTTCTATTCTGCTAATGTTGCATCAATAAGCTGTGCGACATTTTCTGAAATGTATTGATGAGCTCCAATCCTTTTTTTAAACTGGTTCCACAGGTATTTGAAAGAATTTATATCCAGTTAACATACAGGTCAGTCTAAAACTGTAACATCTTTTATTTTAACACACTGTGCATTCTTTCTGCTTCTATAAATATGTGCATTATCGCAAATGAAAATAAAATTATCCTCACTTATAGCTCTCAAAACCCTAAGGATTGGTACTGGCACGCAATTAACATATCTCATACCGGTTAAACATTATTGATATGGTAACAATAAAGATTTTGCTTAAGGTAATAATAATAATAATAATGTTGATTGTTAATAGTATACAAATAAGAGTTTGAATTAAAATTAAAATTAAATAAACATGGAAGTCATGCTGAGGAAATAGATGCATACCTGTTTGCAGGAGTTCTAATATGTGTGCTGTTTTTAATAATAATCTTTTTATATACGTTATTTTTTAAATGAAGCACCACTACATAGTATAATAACATCATTAGAGTATAAATGTAATTTTAATAAATACGAAATAAAATATTAACCTTAATAATCTTGCTTAAAATCAGCCCCATCTATCTAGCGGTCCAAATTGAGAAATGTGAGGTTTAAAACAGTGCTCTGAATTGGTCACTAATTGGTCATAATTGGTCACTAGGTCCGACTAATTGGTCATTTATACAGAAATTTTTGCAATAAGTTTAAAATATCAAGGTCATCCAAAAAATTTTAGCGGCTCAATTTGATCGTAGAGAGCTCAATCAAATTGAATTTAATTGGTCACAAACTGGTCAAAATTGTCCAATATATGATGATAATTGGTCAGCGTTATTGACGGAGTTATTAACTAAATTATGATTTTCAAGGTCAGCCTCCCATCTATCTAGCGGCCCAAATTGGGAAATTTAAGGTTTAAAACAGTGCTCCGAATTGGTCACTAATTGGTCATAATTGGTCACTAGGTCCGACTAATTGGTCATTTATACAGAATATTTTGCAATGAGTTTAAAATATCAAGGACATTCAATAAATTTTAGCGGCTCAATTTGATAGTACAGAGCTCAATCAAATTAAATTTAATTGGTCACAAACTGGTCACCATTGCTCAGTGTATGATGATAACTAGTCAGTGTTTTTGACGGAGTTATTAACTAAATAATGACATTCAAAGACAAGCAAATTTTGTGAGCGACCCAAAATCAAAAATTTGTAATTCAAAAAAAAAGATTTCTAAAGCTACTGTTATATTAATTGGTCACCCCTCTCTAAGATCCTTTGAAACAGGTGACCAATCCTTCTGACCTACTGACCAATTGTGACCAATTAATATAACACTAGAGGAGTTTTAAATTACAATATTTCAACTGTTCGTACCTTTAGAAATATTTTTTTTGAAACGCAAATTTTTGATTTTGGGTCGCTCACAAAATTTGCTTGTCCTTGAAAGTCATATTAAGTTAATAACTTCGTCAATATCGCTGACCAATTATCATCATATACTAACCAATGTTGACTAGTTTGTGACCAATTAAATTTAATTTGATTGAGCTCTGTACTATCAAATTGAGCCGCTAAAAGTTTTTGGATGACCTTGATATTTTAAACTCATTGCAAAAATTTCTGTAAATATGACCAATTAGTCGGACCTAGTGACCAATTATGACCAATTCGGAGCACTATTTTAAACTTCAAATTTCCCAATTTGGGCCGCTAGATAGATGGGGACTGACCTTGAAAGTCATAGTTTAGTTTATAACTCCGTCAATAACGCTGACCAATTATCATTATAAACTGACCAATTTTGACCATTTTGTGACCAATTAAATTCAATTTGATTGAGCTCTCTACGATCAAGTTGAGCCGCTAAAATTTTTTGGATGACCTTGATATTTTAAACTTACTGCAAAAATTTTTGTATAAATGACCAATTAGTCGGACCTAGTGACCAATTATGACCAATTAGTGACCAATTCGTAGCACTGTTTTAAACCTCAAATTTCTTAATTTGGGCCGCTAGATAGATGGGGCTCTTAAAATCTTTAATAATTTTTATATGTGCTGGCAATATGTTGTACAATCTTAGTGCAAAGATATTTGAGCAACTCTGATCAATGCTTTTATTGGAAAAAGTAAAACACGAATTTTTTCATCTGGTACAATATTCATGTTTCGGGAAATTAGTATTTATTTTAGTTTTAAAAATATTTAATAAAATAATTTGGCAATTTGGCGCGTCGCTATAGTTTGTTATTTTTGTTTATTATTTTTTATAATCCATCTTTGCAACGTGATTAGATTTTTCATGTGAAAATCTAATATATCTCCCCAACCTATAATTCCATAACTCAAGTTTGATATGTAACCAAAAAAAGTTCGACTTGTTTTTCATTCGGATATACACGTAATAAAGTATCTGAACTTAAAAAGTAATTGTCTGCTTTTACTAATGATATAATTTATTTGAAGATCCCAATTTACATGATGATCCACAAAAATACCAAAGTATGATATTGATTCTAGAATCTGAATATCCTCTATTTTTAGTGGACCCAGATTTGGCTGATGGTTTATAGATGATGTAAATAGCAAATATGTAATTAAAGTATTATTACAGAAAACTGTAATAGTGTCTTACTTAATAAAGCGAGTTATTAATGAAATAATGTTGCAAAATGCAGAATATTAGTTATTCTATCGCTTTACTAGTTTTAAAAATGTTTTCAAAAACATTGACCATTTAACTAAACAGAAACAACTACTTCCTTGGAGAACATATACCTTGTACTGACGAGACCCAATAGGTCGAAATCGGTCTACAAGTTATGTTGTCCCTTCTAACTGCAAACTAAAATGGTTGGTTTAAATTATCTGTTAGATATGCCAACCCAACCCCATTTGACTTTGAAGTGTAATTCAATATCCGTCGAGGCACATAGCCAGGGAAGTAGTTGTTTCTTCTTAGTTAAATGGTCAATGTTTTTGAAAATATTTTTCAAAACTATTAAAGCGATAGAATAACTAATATTCTGCATTTTGCAACATTTGCTCAGCAAATATGTAGTTTTTTCTATATTTAATTTAAATTTAATAATTTTTTTAATTGAAACCACTTTTTTCTTAATTTAAAATCATCATTAATATTTTCTAGTTCAGTTTAACGTGGAGCAGAATAAGTTAATATCGTGTTATCAGCAAACCTTAAGATGTATAATGCTTCCTCAAAACATAACAGTTACGTTTTGATATCTTGTAAAGATCTGGCATCCTGAAGTCTCGCTCGTGTTCCTTGAGCTCTTAGAACCCGAATTTGGTGGTCATCTGAGCATGCGTAAATTCTTGTTAATCTAAACAAAATAATATTTGCTAATCGTCGCATGCTTGGTATTGCTTTTGAAAGCACTCATTAAACCAGGTAATTTTATTTTTCTAGGTAACTGTACTAAAACCAGTAATTCTCTTACTCTAAAACCGTCGATTGCGAAGTATTTTTTCCTACGATTTATCTAGGAAATAAAATAGCTCTGCATGAGTAACACTGGAATTTTTAAAGTTATACTTCTATTCGTGCGCCCGGTGTTAAAAAATTGTATGGAAGTAAATCGACAAAATCATTACATTACGTTACATTTGTATTGGCGTGAGTAAGCGAGAGACAGAAACACATATTGGTATACTGGTCGGTAAAAACAGAGATAAAATATTTATCAAATTGTATTAGTTATAACTATAAGCCCTTTGAATACCGTTTAAACATTCAGTACATTGAAAAGTGATAGGTATACAAAAAACAGTCTGTGACACGGAAGTTTGAATTTAAAGTATAGTAGGTCCATGCTTCAAGCATATAATGATTTTAATAAATCATTCTCATACAAATTTCTAAACCCGGGTGCGAGCATAAAAGTATAACTTCTACCGGCAGTCCCACTAACTGTCAGACCCGTTTTTTTTTTTCGAGCAAGTTGGTTCACAAAGCGGTCCCTTTATTAGTTGTGACTCTTCGACTACTTTATCTTGTTTTCTTCTTGATAGACCTTAGTATAAGGTACCTTGCATATGTTTTCGATACAATAACTTGGGTGATACATTAAATCACAGTGATATGAACTAAAATCAAAACATACTGAAAGTATTTTAAAAAATCTGTATAATATGGAAAAAAATTAAATTTTTAAATATTTGACCACCTCGTAGATAAATATCGGTATATAAATAGAGTAAATGGGATTTAAAGAAAATAAATAAATAGCTTTCTACCAGTGGCGTCAAATTTTGACTGATTAATACTTTGAATAACACATTAAAGTTATGGATGAACCTCAATTAATTGTTAACAGTTTTGCATCCTTCTTCTCTAGCGTCTATTTACAATCTAATCCTTTCAATCTTACTACTGCTCCTTATAGTTTCAATAACTCTCATATAACAATAAGTCAAATTTCTGAGGCAGACATCATAAAAGCAGCAAAAAAATTGAAAAACAAAATGACATCCGGATTAGATAATATTCCAAGCTTTATGATAAAAGATTGTATAAACGTATTTTCCAAGCCGCTTTCTCTTATCTTTAATAAAATACTCCAGTCTAAATGTTACCCATCTTTGTGGAAAACAACCAAGATCTGCACTGTATTTAAGAAGGGGGACACGAGTTTTGTTGAAAACTATAGGCCAATAGCTATACTATGCAACTTTAGCAAATTGTTCGAAATTATTTTATATGATGAAATTTACTACTCGGTCAGTAATTTGATAGTTGAAAATCAACACAAACTTAACCTGCTTTACTCAATTTACCGCGGAAATCTTAGACGTTCAAGGCCAAGTAGACGTTATCTATACCGACTTTCAAAAAGCGTTCGACAAAATAGATCACTTTTTGTTATTGTCTAAGTTAAAAACTATAGGATTTTCATCACCTTTACTTGAACTATTTCAGAGCTATTTAGTTGGACGAATGCAAATAGTAGAATATAATGGTTTTAAATCTCACCCTTATATAGCCTCATCAGGGGTTCCGCAAGGGTCTAATCTAGGTCCCTTGTTGTTTATTATTTTTATTAACGATCTTTCTACAAAATTGGACTGCTTGCACTTAATGTTTGCTGATGATTTAAAACTTTACAGCAAAATAAACAGTGATGAGGATGCACAGCGACTTCAACAATCTCTGAACTTAATGTACCAGTGGTGCATGGATAATTTTTTATATTTAAATATTTCAAAATGTAAAGTTGTCACTTACTCGCGTCGGAACGATGTACGCTTATTTAATTATTCAGTTAACAATCAGGTATTAGAAAGATGCAAAACATATAAAGACCTTGGAGTAGTATTTGATAGTAAGTTTACTTTTAAAGAACATATCATGGGTATTACTGCTGCTGCGTCTAAGTTGTTAGGGTATTGCGTACGGAACTGGTCTAGTTTTGCCAGTATTGATTCGTTGAAAATATTATATAATACTTTTGTGAGAACAAAGCTTGAGTATTGTACTTTAGTGTGGTCTCCAATCTACCAGAATTCTATTCAATCTATTGAGGTGATTCAAAGGAAATTTTTAAAATATATATTCTTTAAATCTCATGGACGGTATCCGGAGAGGGGGTTCGATCACACAATATTAATTCAAACTTTCAATATGGAGCTTCTGGCTGATCGGCGCAAATTTGCATCTTTATCTTTCTTGCACAAACTTGTTAGCAACAAAATTGACTGTTCGTATATTTTAAGTAAACTTAATTTTTTATTTACAAGAATATTAGCTAGAAATGAAGTCACATTTTATAACGCCAACTGTCGTACGAACGTATAAGCTAAATCCCCTGTTCATCAAATGTGTAATTTGTTTAACAATGTTTGCAGCATGCGTGATATTAATATAGACACTAAAGATACAATACTGGTAGCTTATAGTATTTTCCTAAGAAATTAATACTTTATAGTTTTAATGATATTATTAGGTATGTAAAACTGCTTTATTACAAATATTTTTAAATATTTTTACATATGTTTTTCTTTGTATTACAACCTGCCACGTATTTTAATGAATTTAAAACAAAATCGAATTTTGAAAACATAAAAATTAATTAAAGGAAATACAACTCCAGCTGAGTTCGGTAGTGGTCTCTCTACTGGCAAATTAGTGCCCAGCTCAGCCGTAGAGGTAAGTAAACAAATATTAGTGAGTCGCGCCACCGATTTAGACGGTCAAAATCGGAAACACCTGTTGTTCCAGGCACTACTTTACACACTGGAGATAATTAAATAAATTTTGAATATTTATCAGTTCCAACTGAACTACACAATTACGGAAAACAACGATAAGTGAGCTAAATAAAACCAAAATATCAACTAGACCCTTTTTTAATAAAAGTAAAGAATTACAAAACTGTCAAGCCTCGTGCTTGACAACGCTATTGATATTTATATAAATACAAAAAAAAAGAATATATGAATTATATTAATAGAGAATTTTATCCCAAAATATGTGTGATCACACGCAATATGAAAAAAAAATATACATAAGAAAAATAACTCTTAACTAACGACTTAATCTAATTTAGCTTATCTGTTAAATGCTAGATACAGTTCCTCGTCGTTCTTGTCTGCTCCAACACTTAGGCCGGCGTCCAATTCAAGCCTGTTCCCAGAACCAATAGCTTACACCAATCTCAAAAAAAAACTCAAGCTCGGCTAAGTATCAGGTCAGCATCAAATTTTCAACCAGTAACTAGGACTTAAACCCTGTATCTAGGATTTACGCCTGTATCTAGGACCCTATTAAGATAGGGTTGTTTCTACTTCGTTAAACTCGTGATACCCTAGCTGGTAGTCGGGTAAAAACAATTTCCTTGTTGCTAACTGCAATAATGGGGCAAATTCCGACCACGATTGCTGTCTAAGTGGTTTTAAAATACCAGTCTTCCCTACTGTCAACAGAAGATTTTACTAAATATTCGGACACAGTGCCGTATTTTCCACCGAATTCACCAAAATTCAGAAAAATCTCTTCCACAATATTCGATAGAAACAAATGAAGCTTAATTTCGTAAATCCAACCTAAGTTGTCCCCGATGAACAGGGATACAAATTAAACCCTCAAAAATCTTCTGGTTAACACGTGTTCACGTCGAAAGCTCTTAGGTGAAAAAGACCGAATTACTCCGCATATGATCCTTCACTCGATTTGACACACTTCAGAAAGAAATCGATGGCCTCTCCTACTATAGGGACAATAACCATAGCTTATTCAGCCAACAACTTACGAACAAACAGAGGTCATTTGATATGACTAGTCTTGTTAATTATATAGACGACAACAAAAATCCCAACATTAACTAATTTCCCCATTTATTTTCGATTTTAATAATAAAGTTATAAATATAACGGAACGCTGGCTGCAAAACCACAATATCCAAGTTATCGACGAGGGGGAGAGAATGAATCAGATGAACTACTTGCAATGATTTCAAAACAATAACACAAGAATAATGAATTTACTTACAAAACCCATATTAGCAACAACTAAAAATAATTTATGGTCGAAAATAATAAACAACAGTTGGCGATTAACTATAATCGAACTTAAATCAACCGGTTTTGCCTCGATAAATCCTACAATAATTACGAATTATAAGGTAAGAAATTAGCTGTTACTATGGTAAATTTTAACCCATGACAACATCCCCTCCCCTAAGAAAGGAGAAAATCTACCGAAGATTTTCGACGATAACTCAATAAGTGCTAAATAAGCCAACAGTCACAATGAAAGCGACAATAAGCCCACAATAGCTACGAACAACTTGCTGCAATATCCAAATATATAAAACGCCATATGCGCATAACCATTTCGTAAAGAATACGAACCAACAACACAACACAACCAAAAGAAAGAAAAGCAACAAACAAACAAACAAAAGAAAAACACAGAAAGGTATCAACGATGGAGTTGATGAATTGGCTGGATTCAAGTAACGTAGCAAAAGGTAAAGAGGGTAACGAACACATGTTTCCCACTAAGTCGACCAAAATTCCTCGACAAATCCCAAAAGGTGGTAGGAGAGATAAGATAGGATGGTCGTAGGATTCTCTGAACCGCCTCAGAGAATCTCTCTCAACTACCCCTAAGGCTTTTTCCCACCAGACACCCAAAACCAATGGTCCAGTCGGGAAAACAAAAAAGTTTGGCCTCCAAAATCCACAAAACGTGAAACAGCACCACGGCCACATAAAATAGAGACCCAAACCATGAGGGTAATTAAAGTCGACGAAGCAAGCAACAACAAAGGTAAGATAAGGTAAGATAAAGGTAAGGGAAGTCAAGGAAAAGATAAGGAAATTACTTGAATCCAGAAGTGTTAAGGTTGGAGGACTCTACCTCCCCGCCTGGAATATCCTCGGGTGGTGAAATTCTTAGGCCTCCAGCCACAAGGCACAAAAGAGTCAACGATGGTTATGTTGAACAAAGGTCTGAATCCAAGCAACGAAAGATACCATAAGTGAACAATACCTAAGTTCCTACCAAATAGACTCCGAAAATTTCCTCTATAAATCCCAACAAATGGTTTTTCCACCGGACACTCAACAACCAATGGCCCGGTCGGAAAATAAAAGGTTTGGCCTCGAAATCCACACAAAACGTGAAAAATAGCACCACGGCCAAAAAAAAGGCCCAAACCATGAGGGTAATTCAAAGCCAACGGAGCAGGAAAACGATGTAACAAAATATAGATAAGGTAAAGATAAGTTTACTAAGGTAGGACGAAACTTGAACCCAGAAAGTGGTTAGGTTGGGGGACTCTTACCCACCCCGCCTGGAGTATCCTCGGGTGGTGAAATTCTTACGCCTCCAGCCACAAGGCGTAAAAGAAAAAGAAAACAAAATCAAGAAGATACAACAATAAAAACGTAAAAGAACGAACAACAACATTCCAAGACAAACAGGTACTGAACTCGCAACGTGTGAGTTATGTCCCAGCAAAGATAACTATATAAAATATCACAGTCGAGATAAGGTAAATTACGATAAGCTAAAAGATACGATAAATCACAACAAACAAAATCCATCATAAAACTCACACAACGTAACGAATTCAACAATAAACGAATAAGACCACTACCAAGCCTTTCAACAAACAGACAACAAACTTGAGGTTCAGTACAAATTAGCAACGATGTACAATAAATATAAACAAACTTACTAAAGGTATTAAAATCCATAAAATCCATACTCTATATAAAAATTATTCCGCGATTGGTGTGATCAAAAGTCAATAACGCCAATGATTAATATTAAAAATACAGTTACTACCTAGCTCACTTTATATATAGCATACCAAAAATTACAACTACCGTGATTTAAATCTACCCAAAATACAAAATTGGCACAATTACAAAAATTAGCCCCAATAAACAACATGGCCCCAATTAACAAAATGGCCCCAATTAACAAAATGGCCCCAATTAACAAAATGGCCCCAATTAACAAAACGGCCACAATTAACAAAATCTGCCCCACGTTGGGCGCCAAAAATTTGCCACGTATTTTAATGAATTTAAAACAAAATCGAATTTTGAAAACATAAAAATTAATTAAAGGAAATACAACTCCAGCTGAGTTCGGTAGTGGTCTCTCT
The DNA here is from genome assembly GCA_964028335.1 of Altica lythri. NCBI lineage: Eukaryota > Metazoa > Arthropoda > Insecta > Coleoptera > Chrysomelidae > Altica > Altica lythri. The sequence continues at coordinate 32,307,352 of OZ034803.1, read as the reverse complement.
ACTGGCAAATTAGTGCCCAGCTCAGCCGTAGAGGTAAGTAAACAAATATTAGTGAGTCGCGCCACCGATTTAGACGGTCAAAATCGGAAACCCCTGTTGTTCCTGGCACTACTTTACCCACTGGAGATAATTAAATAAATTTTGAATATTTATTAGTTCCAACTGAACTACACAATTACAGAAAACAACGATAAGTGAGCTAAATAAAACCAAAATATCAACTAGACCCTTTTTTAATAAAAGTAAAGAATTACAAAACTGTCAAGCCTCGTGCTTGATAACGCTATTGATATTTATATAAATACAAAAAATTTCAAAACTGAATGTATCAAATGATAAAAAACTGTAATAGAAATAGAAAATATTGAAAAACGTATATAGATATGTAAAATCGTCTTAAAAACATCATAGCACATAAATCAGAAGAAAAAACAAAAAGGAATAAAAAAATATATTACAAATACGAACGTATAAAATAATATTAAAAATCTAAATAAACAAAAGTAAAAAAACTTATATAAAAAAACTATAATAGAAATAAAAAATATTGTAAAAACGTATTGTTAAATTGTCTTAAAAACATCACAGCACACAAATCAGAAGAAAAAACATAAAAATAAAAAAAAATATTGCAAAAACGAATATATAAAATATTAAAAATCTAAATAAACATAAATAAAAAAAACTATATAAAAAATAATCTTAAAAATATATCACAATACCTAAATCAGAAAAAAACATTTACCTAATACAAATAAATAACATTGCAAATAGGAATGTAGGAATTGGTCTTACAAATATATCAGCATAACATCATAAATAAAAAAAAATGGTGAAAGAGTCTTTGAAGGATCCAGCAGGCGGTTTATAAATGAGCTATAACAGAAACCCTTTTTTGACCCTAGACTCGAGATCCGGCATGTGGTTGTATGCATTCATCATTTTAATTGTTTCTATTGTTTAAATAAAAAAAAATGTGACTTATTTTTTATAAATAAAAATAAATAAATACCAGAAACATAAAGTAATTTTTTTTCTGATTACACCAAAATATTCTATTTTACATAATTGAGAAAAGAATAGCACTCATAACATAAAATACCTTTAGCGCCTATAAATTTCAAAATTTTGCGTAAGTATTATATATAAGCAGTTGAAATCAGAAAAAAATTATCTTTACGTTTCTGGTATTTATAATAGATTGTAAAATTAAGAATGCATACAACCACATGCCGAATGTATGGTCAAAAAAGGGTCTCTTTTATAGCCTCAGGTAATACTTTAAAGACTCTATAACCAAAATTTTAAAAAAATACAAAAACGTATATTAACAAAAATGTGAGCCGTCACGGGACGCCTGGCAGATGTGAAACATTGACATTAACCCGTGCCTAAATCATAAGACATTGCCAATTTAAATAACATGGCATTTTTGCACTTTTTGTCGTTAATTTTTTTACTGAAACAAATGTAGCTAAAAATAATTAAATATCTATTTCTGGTAGGAAATTTGCAATAAATTTGTCATCAGAGTTAAATTCACGATTTTTTTTTGTAATTTTCACCATAATTTTTATTTATATCAAACTAAATACATATATATAGGTAATAAAATTAACAAATACAAAATTTGGATACAAAATAAAGTATATTATCGCTTATAAATAATAGTATCACAATGGTATCACAATATTTATTGTACGTTTTCTCAGATTGCTCACAGATGTCGATAGATTACAGAACGAAAATAAATTTAAAACGTGATTTCGTTTAGCTTTTTATTTAATTACCTTAAATTCAATAATCTTAAAAAAGGAAATTATTAAAACACAAATTTATATAGAAGTACGTTACTATATTAATATAATTGTAGTTACTTCACAATTTTAGTACAAACAAAAAGCGATAGTAAATAAAAAATAGGAAAATGATGAAATTAACTATGAATACAACTTTATCGTTGAATAACTTTTAAACGGTATTTAAATGGGAAATGTATTATGATTTAGGCACGGGTTAATGTGAATATTAAGGGCTGGTTTGGGTCTGATAATTTTTGTTAGGTCATAATCTAAAAATTTGATGGGTGTTTGGAGAACAAAACCAAATTTGGGAAATAACGGACACCCTAATGTATATAGAGTAGGTAGGTAGGTACTCACTCATTTTTATTCAATATTTTTTCATCACTTTCTTTATTAACACTTTGTTTATTTATATTTAAAACAAACACTTTATACACAAATTTTACAGGGACCATTCACCAACAATCTATTTTGATTAACAAGCTGTCAATTTTACAGGTCAGCAAAATATGTAGGTATATTATGTTGCCTATACAAACAAACATTTTTATATATATAGAATAGATAGTAGGCGGAATCGAGTTAGGTTTTTATGAAACAATTCATACCCTGTCCCGCCAAATTTTTGAATCGATGAGCTTCTTCCCCTATTGTTGGCGCGCCACCGTCGGCGTCGCTCAAAACATGAGACCAATTTCATATAAGGTATCAGTACATCTCTTTATTATATATTATCGATGCGTTAGGTTTTTTACGTCATACGAATCATACGTCACCGTCGCCACGCGAGAAATCTGATTCACGTACGGCTATAGATGTTTCACATCAAAAAAAAAAGAATATATGAATTATATTAATAGAGAATTTTATCCCAAAATATGTGTGATTACACGCAATATGAAAAAAAAATATAAGAAAAATAACTCTTAACTAACGACTTAATCTAATTTAGCTTATCTGTTAAATGCTAGATACAGTTCCTCGTCGTTCTTGTCTGCTCCAACACTTAGGCCGGCGTCCAATTCAAGCCTGTTCCCAGAACCAATAGCTTACACCAATCTCAAAAAAAAACTCAAGCTCGGCTAAGTATCAGGTCAGCATCAAATTTTTAACCAGTACCTAGGACTTAAACCCTGTATCTAGGATTTACGCCTGTATCTAGGACCCTATTAAGATAGGGTTGTTTCTACTTCGTTAAACTCGTGATACCCTAGCTGGTAGTCGGGTAAAAACAATTTCCTCGTCGCTAACTGCAATAATGGGGCAAATTCCGACCACGATTGCTGTCTAAGTGGTTTTAAAATACCAGTCTTCCCTACTGTCAACAGAAGATTTTACTAAATATCCGGACACATTGCCGTATTTTTCACCGAATTCACCAAAATTCAGAAAAATCTCTTCCACAATATTCGATAGAAACAAATGAAGCTTAATTTCGTAAATCTAACCTAAGTTGTCCCCGATGAACAGGGATACAAATTAAACCCTAAAAAATCTTCTGGTTAACACGTGTTCACGTCGAAAGCTCTTAGGTGAAAAAGACCGAATTACTCCGCATATGATCCTTCACTCGATTTGACACACTTCAGAAAGAAATCGATGGCCTCTCCTACTATAGGGACAATAACCATAGCTTATTCAGCCAACAACTTACGAACAAACAGAGGTCATTTGATATGACTAATCTTGTTAATTATATAGACGACAACAAAAATCCCAACATTAACTAATTTCTCCATTTATTTTCGATTTTAATAATAAAGTTATAAATATAACGGAACGCTGGCTGCAAAACCACAATATCCAAGTTATCGACGAGAGGGAGAGAATGAGTCAGATGAACTACTTGCAATGATTTCAAAACAATAACACAAGAATAATGAATTTACTTACAAAACCCATATTAGCAACAACTAAAAATAATTTTTGGTCGAAAATAATAAACAACAGTTGGCGATTAACTATAATCGAACTTAAATCAACCGGTTTTGCCTCGATAAATCCTACAATAATTACGAATTATAAGGTAAGAAATTAGCTGTTACTATGGTAAATTTTAACCCGTGACAAACCTTTGCTAGTTTTAGGAATGTATGATTTATTCTTATTTTCTGTTATTGGGTGTTAACCTCTTGAAAATAAATCTATTATTATTATTATTATTATTATTATTAAGGCGAATAGAAATCAATATGTGCTAAATTTTAATAACTAACGCGTGTTCACTTCTTTTTACTGCCTGGGAATTCCTAGAAATATTAAAATCATTTAGCAAATATCTATAAAAGTGAGTTTTTAGAAACCACTTCGGTAAACCTCAAAAAAGACCACACAGGCTTTTTTCTGATTAATTCACATTAAGATATAAGGTATTAGAATAAGTAGAAAGCAGGAAGATTTCACAAAATATAAAAAAATACACAGATGGTACTGCCATGCTTACTACAAAAAAATAAGGGCCAAATTAGATATCATGTAACCTAATCATTTCTTAGGTCACAGTCAGCAATCAGTCTGGTATCGAGAACGTCATAAATTATATTTCTTAACATCCCAATTAATAACAAACTACACAAACTTTATGCATGAAGATAATGAAACAGTAAATTATAGTCTTATCAAAAATAATTAGTCATAATAGTTTCCAAACGATTTAAATAAGAATTATAGTAGCTTAAATCAGTTTAGGATAACCTTTTATCCGTACCTAATAACATAAAGTATCTGATGAAAGATTTGTTCTGAACAACATATCTTGTAGCTACAATATGTTAACAAAATTTACATTCTGTTTACAAAATTAATGGTACATTATCTATTATGCTTTAATAAGTTATGGGTTGAAATAGTTGATTATAATAAAAATGATATTTATATTTTAACAGTTTATTTATTAGATAAAACACCGTTATTGAAAATATTTTAATTTCTTACGTATGTATTGTGTTTTGAAATTGATAATTACGAAAATTTTTACAAACAGTGTCCCGGAACCATAGTTTTTATTTTGTAAATCTGATAAGTTCACAAGAGACTTTCAAGTCTCGACTAAAATTTGTTTCAATAAATGCATAATGGATAGCATAGAAAGTTACGCATCCATCAGAATTCCTTGAGTTCCACACGCCTTTTTCTCTCTTTAAAACCGGTTTAAGTGTTTATTTAATACAAACATCCAGATTCTATTTTTATGGAATGATTTATAGTAATGAATCAAGATGGTATAAGATAACGTGAAACAGCCAGAATTGTTGGCTATCAAGGGAATCGTTTTACAACTAGATGAGCAAGATGAGCCTTGTAGACAGAATCACCATTGAATCGCGATCATTAAATTGCTAGCTTGGATTTTGCTTGAAATTGGCATGCAACGGTGATGACTGAAGTAAGCATTTTATACAGATGAGTCGTCTTTTTGACTCAATGGATCAGCCAGACGTAGACAAGTTAAAAGAAGACCAAAAAAACTGCTTTATTTCTTTTGACCAGAGACTAAATTTGTTGGTGAGTCTGTTATGATTTGAGCCGGTATCACTTTAGAAGTATGTATAGTGTTGGTTTTCGTAGATAATGATTCTAACTTCTTATATTTATGTCGCAGAAATCCTAGAAGATCATGTTATGCCTTTTATACCTAATTACTATGTGAAAGCCAGGCATTTTTGTGTATGATAATGCAAGACCACACGCTGTCAAAGTGGCAACGTATCTGAAGGCAAACATTACTCCCATGAATTGCCCAGGAACTTAAAAATTGCTATAGTAGGAATGGAATAACACATATCAGAATAGAGGTAATCCTTAATTTATTCTAAAGTATGATTTTTTAATGCAAGCAATCATTACACACGGGAGGATTCACAATGGGCCATATGTAGCCTCAGTGCTGGCAGAGCAGTTGCTCGCCCCTCCCCAAATTTCCAGATCCAGATCCAGTGATTATCAAGTCACGTTTCATCTAAATAAATACTAGGTTTGTTCTCTTGACGATACTGTTTAATTTTGTGTAAATATTCCGTCATATTCGTAAAGTAAACTCTGTACGTTGCAAATACTTTAAAACAATTGTTCTACCGCACTTAATTTTAGTGTTGTCGACGTGAAGCCTGTCAACTAAAATATCTAGTGACAGTACAGTTTGTTCTTTATACAAGGTATACACTTTGCGACGAATAAGATCTGTATCTACAATTTTCGACCTTCGACTGTCTTGTTTTTCTTGGTTTAATAGAAATAATTACAATTTTTCTGACTGCGGTTAATGACTTTTTAGTCAAAGTCGTCGTTTTATGTAAGGCTCCCGTGACTGTCCATGTTTTTTCGATAAGATAACATAAATGTACAAAATAAACACCCAAACGACTTTAAATCAAATTCAATCGAAGGCAGATTTTTAACTGTTGGATTTTCATCGTACAACTCTCCAGAAATTCGAAAATAATTAACGATAAATAACAGGTAGAAATTAAAAAAAAATCCAAGTATAATTTGTAAATAGGTCAACTCAGTTAGACGTTGACTAAAATCTGTTTACCTAAATGTTTATAAATTTGTGAGTTTTACTTTTTAAAAGTATATAGGTACGCTAAAGATGTACCTGAACGATCAAACATTTTTCCAAACAAAAATTGTTTTTCCCGTTTTGTGCAAAACTTTTTAATTTCCACGTTTATAACATAATTATGTAGTTAGTTTGTTTACATTACGCTTTACCTACAGTTGACTCGGCTTTAAGCTTATCCTGGCAGCTTGTTTTACTGTGATAACTCGACAACAATACAGTATTTAAAATGAATAATTTAGTTTTACAAGTGTTATCAAAATGTATTTCAGTTGTTGTTGAAGATAATTGCAGAATTTTAACAGATTTGTAATGTGGATAAGATAAACTATCATATAAAACAAACTGCAACTCGCTATTTCAGTTTTGAAAAAAATCGATGGTGTTTTGTTTCTTGGGATAAATCGCTGTATCTCGACTATGTTTTGTAAACATTTAAAAACCTCATTGGTAGGGTGGTACAAGATCTGGCAATTAAGTTTCGAGACAATGCATTTTTATTTCACAATTTTTTAATTTTCTTCTTCAATATACTTTTAATCGGCATCCCGACACCTCTCTATGCAAACCTTTCACTCCGCGAAGCACCACTGCAGTCACCCTCCGACAGGATGTTTAGTTGCTACTCCAATTTTTGTTTTACGTCCTCTATAGACTCTTGCCGTGTTTCTTCAAGCAGGATTTGATTTTTGGAAACAGGTAGAAGTCGCAGAGTGCTAAGTCTGGCGAAAACGGTGCGTGTAGGACTGTGACCTGGTTTTTGGCCAAATAGTCCTTTATGTAGTACCTATCTTCTCATATTTTGATCCTTTTTTCCTCGCAGTAATTGTAATACGTCTATATTATAATATTGATTGACTATATTACTTTTTGGCACCTATTCCATGTCGACTACTCCCTTACCTATCTAAAAAAAGCAATTAATATCATTTGCTCATCCCCGCTTTTTTTAGGCTCTCGGAGAGTTTGAACACTTCCACTGCATTGATTGTCTCTCGCTTCCAACGTCATTAAAAATTCCAAGTTATGACCCCTCACACCAAATTTAGGTCCTTTTTGATGCACTCTAGGGTATCAGAACAAACGTCTTGGAATCTGGGCACAAACTTCGCATACTCTTTCCTCATGTAAGTTCCTTTGGCCAAAATTTATCTTACAGCTTCTTTGTTAATATTTACATCATTAGCGATAGCCCTGATGATTAATCATTGATCTTTTCTAACCATTTTGGTTACTACTTGAAGCGCTCGTCATCTTCAACATCCTCCCTCTTCTCCTTAAAACGTCTGTAGTACTCAAAAACTCGATCATCCCCATAGATCTTCTTTAACGTATTACGAAAATTTACTATATTAAACAAGTTAAAATGGTGTCGTGGGACACCAGGTAGGAACGAAGTTCCTTCGGCTAATGTAGAATCAAACACATAGCACTACTCGCTTGTGTATACGACTGGAGCGCCTGCGCACGTCTCATTTAACGGTCAATAAGCTTCTTTAAAATTCAAGGTGAGCTTTAAAGAGTAATGTATACATTTATTTTTTCTCACCTTTCCTAACTACTTTCAACTATCAAGATTTTTAAAAATTATATTTGATATTACTTTAACAAAAAAAGGTAAATGTTAAGAGATATATACAAAAAAAAATTGCATCGACCGGGAATCGAACCCGGCTCATTTAACGGTTTTATTCCACGGACTTTTCGTTACGGTTTTTTACTATTACATTTTTTTCAGTTCGTTCACGCAGCAAAATCCCTATCTTCTCCAAGCCTGCCGCAAGGAACTTAGTTCCAAAAAGAATGTGGATTTGCTTCTATTAACTAGATGAACATCATATATGTATTTGATAATAATTGAGCGTTAAAGTAAACTTATTTAAAACAACTTTTAAAACATCTTAAGATTTTCTATAAGATGACATCATTTCTTTTTTTTTCAATGTAATTAGAATATGCGATATTAACTTACAAAATACCTATAAACTACATTCCCACAGCTCATTGTAAACAAATAAATTTCACCTAACATTACAGTGAAATTCCCCGAAAAGGGACCCTTTACCCAATAAAATTAACTTCCAAGCGATGTATTATACTTGGCACGTTAATAAATGAATTGCTCATTGCTCTTTGATAAAGTCGACATCAGCATTATTGCCATTATGTTGTTAGGGTTGTTGGTGGGAAAGGGAAAGAGAGGAAAATTAGGGATGAGGGATGCTAACGTTGTAATATGATTAGGGGAGATTTGTTCTAAGTTGATGATGCGTGTCTGGGTCCGTGAAACATAATAGCGGATCAATGGGGATGAATTGTATCACAAGCATAGAGTTAACTTGAATTAATTTTAAAATAATTGTTACGAAATGTATCATATAGCATCTAAATTTAAACCCTTTGAAATTAGGTAATGTGACAGTACTATTAATTTCTTTTTTATCAGAAAAAGATAAAAAACTATTAAAATTAGAAAAAACAATCGAACTAAAAAAATAAAAATTAAAAAGAAAACACAAAATAAATAAATTATACAAAAAAAAATAGAAAATCCAAAATAAAAGAAAAGCTAAAATATATAGAATAATAGGAAAAAATCGCAGAAATTAGAAAAAAGAAAACTGACAATCAAAAAAAAAGGAGACATAAAATAAAAAATGGTTCCAAACGAAAAACTTAAGTAAAATAAAAAATTAAACGAAAAAATAAAATAAAAAAAAATAAAACATTTTCTTATATGAGTAGGTATAAATAGAAGAAAATGTATAAATTAAAAATAAAACTAAAAAATGACAAAACTGGAGAAATAACAAAATACGAAGACAAAAACATATACGCATGAAAAAAAAATTATATGATCGACAAACACAAAAAAAAACATGAAAATTAATAAAAAAAAGAGTAAAAATCGAAAAACTTGAAAAAAAGGAAAATTAGAAAAAATATATTAATTACGAAGTTAGCCGGATTAGCTAGTAAACTAAGTAAATTTATTTGTTTATAACAAATTGTTTATGAAATAACCAAATAATTTTTTTTTCATAATCTTTAAGGACAGTACAATTTATGATTTTTAAAGAAGAAATGGTTCCTTAATATTTATATTTGGTGGTAAAAAACAATTGTTAATTAATAAATGCATTTTTTAGCAATAAATCATTTTTTAAGGAATCATTTTCTTCTTAAAAACTATTATATTCATCGACAAGTAAATTAAAAAAAAATATTATCTTATAAACAATGCATTTGTTTATAACAATTATTTAAACAATAGCAGTAAAAAAATAAAAATAATTTTATGTAACTTTTAACCATAAGAAATCAGAACAATTCAGATATTAAAAAAAAAACTTAATTACCTCTATGCAGGTTTAAATTTTTCAATTTTTTCGATTGTTAATAACAAAGCAGAAAATTAACATTTTTTAATTTTTTTCTTAAGAATAACTCTACGAAGCGAAAAAATATCTAGGTTTGTAGTTTAACAACAGGTTTTTTTTGTTAACATTCTATTCAGAAAAAATTGTAAATTAACTAATGGAAAAATGGGGATAATTTTTTTCATCACTCCGTGCGGAAAGCACTGCTTTCGACCATGCAGGACCGTGCGGAAAGCAATGCTTCCTTCAACGTTACGAAATATAAAACTTTTCATTACTCCGTGCGGAAAGCACTGCTTTCGACCATACAGGACCATGCGGAAAGCAATGAATGACCGAAACAGAGTTGATAAGTGTTTCCCAATCAAAAATAAATTAGATAAAAAGTGAATTAAGAGAAATTGAGGATGAATTTTCTAATAGTTTTGCATCTGATAACTCGGTAGTAAATGCACCACGATATAATCAATCAAACTTTTCAATACTAAATAAAGATTTTGTTGATTCTCATTATTATCTAATAATACTTAAGTTGAATAAAAAAAAATATGTCTATAGAATTAAACAACTGTTCAAATTACATTTAAGGTATTTAACAAAGATTCATAACTACACATAATTTTATAATATTTTTTTTTTTTAATAAAAATGTTATAATTTCTTAACTCTAAAAATTTTCGTTTTAATGGGGTGATCGGCCTCCCCCTACCCTCCTTCAGCGCCTTCGCAGTGCAGGCGAATCAGACCTAATACTACTTTTATTATCTTCTTTTCTTTTATTTTAGACAAATTCAAGAGCTTTTCCCACGGAGTAATGAAAAATAGAATACGCATTTCGTGTAGTGCGCAGGTAATCCCATCACTCGTGCTTTCACGCACTCCTGATGGGATCACCTGCTTTCCGCACTCGTTACGTAATGTACTATTTCCGGTGCATAATTACTTTTATCTACTCCTTTGACAGTAAATGTTATTTATACTGATTGTCACCATGGAGGGTAAGTAAGCTATAACGCACAGTTGTGCGTAATGAAACGTCATATTGGAGTTACGTTTCATTACGCACAACTGTGCGTTATAGCTTACTTATTCTGCATGGTGACAATAAGTATAAATGACATTTACTGTCAAAAAGGTAGATAACAGTACAGTACGTACGACATATATATTTTTTAGAGATGTCAAATATTTAGAATTGAAATTAAAATATTAAGTCGTAGATAAAGCATAGTACGTAACTCGAGTGGTAAGAGGTATTACGTACTCGTGTAATTACTTTTCAGCCCGTACGTAATGTCCTACTTACCACTCTTGTTACGTAATATACTAATTTATGTTTCCTAATAGTGCTCAAATTGTTTTATTCCTTAATATTCATATTTAATATAATAAAATAATTTTTTGTACAACTGTCATTAAAAGTGACACTTTTAATGATAGCAAACAATGTTAAAAACGATTGTTTACATAGCAGCGTGTTAAAAATACTTTTAACACGTTGCCATGTAAACAAGTTTACTTTTAACACGGTTTAGTTTACTTTTAACACGGTTTGGTTTATTGTCATTGCAAATTCGCTCGTTTCATTATCAAAATAGGGAAGTTGTACAAAAAACATTGTATGGTATTTGTGTTAAAAGTGATTTTATTTTGTTCGTGAAATTGTTCAATTCGCTCCGCTCATTTCACAAACGTTTTCACTCACAAAATCAAACCTCACTTTTAACACTCATATCATAATAGTTATTTATGATATGAGTGTTAAAAGTGAGGTTTTATTTTGTGAGTGAAAACGTTTGTGAAATGAGCGGAGCGAATTGAACAATTTCACGAACAAAATAAAATCACTTTTAACACAAATACCATACAATGTTTTTTGTACAACTTCCCTATTTTGATAATGAAACGAGCGAATTTGCAATGACAATAAACCAAACCGTGTTAAAAGTAAACTAAACCGTGTTAAAAGTAAACTTGTTTACATGGCAACGTGTTAAAAGTATTTTTTACACGCTGCTATGTAAACAATCGTTTTTAACATTGTTTGCTATCATTAAAAGTGTCACTTTTAATGACAGTTGTACAAAAATAACTATTTTTGTTGTTGCCGCGCGCGGAAGTTGGACTACCAGGTTTTAGCGCTAGTTTTGGGGCTCTGTAGAAATTATAAATATTATAGTATACAGTTCCGGGTTTAAGAATTTTTTTTAGGGAATATTCTCCTCTTTTTAGATCTTTTTTCAAATTTTGAATATCTGTAGATAATAGTTTTAGACATTAAAAAAACACTACTTTTTTTCCTAGTTTGTTTATAACTTTTGCAATTTATATCGACCCCTTTCAGGACTTTTTAACTTTCTACATAATATTCCAAATCGAATAACACGTTGATTATAATTTTCAGAATATATATTAAAAAGTGAACCAAAAAGGTACATGTTGCTTAGACTATTAGCAATAAAAATTAGCTTGTATATATTAACACTTTTTAAGAAATACTTTTGGTGGTTCACCAATTCATTTTTAAAAATTTTTGCTATAAATATAGCCTCGGTAGCGCAGTAGGTAGCGCGTAAGTCTCATAATCTTAAGGTCGTGAGTTCGATCCTCACCCGGGGCAACTGTTTTGTTGGTAAAATTAAAGTCAATTCAGATAGACAAGTATTTTCAGTAAAATATTTTACCTGTGTGTGATTTTTTAAATACATAAAGTTATTTAAAGTACCTAGCCAAGACACTGCAAATAGTAAAGATCTAATTTTTGGTATTGAATGAGAGAATGGACCCGAACGAAAAAATAACCCTTTTGAAAGAGTTAAAAGAACAAATCGAAAGTACAATTTAAACTGTATTTAAATAAATAACCTCAGTACGTTCTACGGATTACGCTCTGACCCAGGTATTGACTGGACATGGGGTTTTTCGTCGAACCTGTAAAGGTTCCATGGGGCTTTGGATACTGTCCAACGGAGAAGGTCGATTGGGATTATACCTGCGATAGTCTAGGCTGCTGCTGTTGAGTCCTTTTTGTAGCCAGATATGACCCTTAACAACATTTTTCGTTAAAAGCCCTCTAGTTTGATTTCATGTTTTTAAATGTTAGCTGCAGAATGCCACCCTGGAGTTCCATAGAGGAGTGAGGACTCAACAACTGTGTATAGTAAAATTCTCCAAGATTTTAAGCTCTTGTTAGTAGCGAATTGTTGTTTTTAAACAAGACTTTATATATTTATCTAGTTTGTTTATGACACTTTATTTCAAACAATCGTTTGTGTTTCAGATATTGCAAATATCTTAGTAACGAAAATCTTCTGTCGGAATTTATATTTATTTTTATTTTATTTATAATAACTTTATTCGTATAGTATATAGCGCAATACAATAGAAAAATAAATAATTTTAAAACTAAACATTACAATACAAATACTAATACAGATAAAGTGAAAAGCGATAAGTACATGAGCACTTGTTTCGCTAAAAAAAAAAAGACATTTTATCTAAATTTAAATTCTACTTAAAAGAAAAACATATTAAAAGTATTACAATAAAGTATTATGTATAAGTTTGTCAATGCCGGTAAGTTTGTTAATTCAGGTGAGCTTGTTGTTTTAGGTAAGTAATAGGTCTAGTCCGGGTAAGTGTCTGCTTTGATTTGATGACTTTTTTTTTCTTTTCCTAATACGTAATTTATTGTATATTATTGTAATATATTAGCTACAAATTGTCTGTGATTTTCCATAATATACATTTTCAGTTTTTTTTTAAACATATTTTTATTATTGATCTTTTTTAGTGTTTCAGGTAAAACATTGTAAAATTTCATTGAGACATAAGAGTATGCTCTTTGTGAAATCGATTTCTTGACAATGATTGGGTAGGTGTGAAGGTTACGATTTCTAGTTAAGTAATTATGTTCGCGATTGATATTTTTTTTGTTTCCAAAATGATATTTGACATTGGTACAAAAGAAGTGGGGTTGACTTAAATCAAATACTTTACTTTCTTCGAATAAATGTTCAGATGGATATCTGTAATGTTTATCCATTATTAACTTCAGAAATCTTTTCTGAATTATTTCAAGTGGAGTTAAGTGGATCTTTAGAGCAGAACCCCAAGCTGTAATAGCGTATCTCAGGTGACTTTCAACAAGTGCGGAATATAGTTTTTTTAACTCTTTTTGTGGCAAGACTTTTCTAAGCTGTTTAAATTTGTGCAAAATTGTTTGTAATTTTTTCATAATGTAATTAATGTGTATGTCCCATTTTAAATGTGTGTCGATATATACACCCAAGTATTTCATTTCTGAAGTCGACTGTATAATATTTGTTTTGTTATCATGAGCAGGAAATTGTAAAGTTTGAAAAGGTGAGGCCCCTGTGATATTACAACTAAAAGGTAGAAAATTAGTTTTGTCCAAGTTTACAGTTAGAAGTTTATTGTCTAACCATTTTTTCAGATTACTAAAATCTATTTCTACTTTATTCTTTAATTCTAACCAATCGTCCGCATCATAGAAAATCGCCGTGTCGTCTGCGTAACCAATTACATATCCAGAACTGTTCAATTTGAATATATCATTGATATACAAATTGAATAATAGCGGTCCCAGAACTGTACCTTGCGGTATGCCACACTTTATATATTCAGTATCACTATATTCATTACCTATTTTAACCACCTGTTTTCTCTCACTCAAGTAACTCTTAAATATTTCTAAGCAATTACCCCTAATGCCAATATTTTCCAAAGTTTTAAATAACAGGCGGTGATCCACAGTATCAAATGCTTTACTTAAGTCAATAAACACACAGAGACTAGGTTTTCCTTTTTCCAGTGACGTATGGATTTTTTCTGTTAGCTCCAGTACAGCATCCTCTGTTGAAGTATTTTCTTTAAAACCAAACTGTTGTTTGGATATCAAATTATATTTTTTTATAAAGCTACTTAAGCGGGTTTTTAATACTTTTTCAAGAATTTTGGATAAATGAGTAATAAGTGATATTGGCCTATAGTTATTAACTGATGTTTTATCTCCTTTTTTATATATGGGGCACACTATGGTTTCTTTAAATGATTCAGGCCAAATTCTATGATCTATACATTTGTTAACTATGTATACTAATGGATCAACTATATACTTTGCAATTAATTTTATATATTCAGCTTTAATATCGTCCATGCCAGGGGATTTATCATTTTTTAGTTCTTTAATTATTTTTGTTATTTCGTTCTTGTCTGTGGGATTTAAAACAATTGAATTTTGTAAAATGGTGCTGTTAAATTTTGTTTGTCTCTGGTGGTGTCTGACGATATTTTTAGTAAGATTAGGTCCCATGTTTATAATTTTTTTATTAAATTCGTTCGCGATTTTGTTGTTTTCAGTGAGTAAGACTCCATTTTCATTTTTTAAAGGTCCAATTTCATTACTTTTAGTTTTTGTACCTGTAACTTCTTGTACAATTTTCCATAATCGTTTTGTGTTTGTGATACCTGTCTGAATTTGGTTAGTATAATATTTCTTTTTAGTGGTATTAATTAAATTAGTAAGTCTATTTTTTGTTAAATTATATTGTTGCTTTAGATGATTGTTTAGGGGATCTTTTGTTAGGTTTTTAAACATACGATTTTTTTCATTTACAAATCTTAATAAAGAATTTGTCATCCATGGCGCTATTTTAGTTTTTTTTCTGTAATTTTTTTTCGTCTCTGTACATGACTGACTTATATTTTGGATTATGTTTATGAAGTTTTTTGTGGCAATATTTATATCTTTTTGGTTGTATACGGACTCCCAGGAAGTACTTTCCAATTTCTTATAGATTTTATCATAATTTAAATATTTTACTACTTTTGGAGCTAGATTGTTTTTATTTTCATTATCTTTAATTACTATTTGTAATATTACTGTTGAGTGGTCCGTTATATTTGTTGTAACAATTAAAGGGAGAATCATTTCACCATATTCAAAATATTTTGTCTTGACAAAGATATGATCGAGACAGGATCTACCTCTAGTTGGT
This sequence comes from Altica lythri, assembly GCA_964028335.1. Lineage (NCBI taxonomy): Eukaryota > Metazoa > Arthropoda > Insecta > Coleoptera > Chrysomelidae > Altica > Altica lythri. Next base: position 32,291,586 of record OZ034803.1, on the reverse strand, counting down.
TTATTTATTGTGGAGATATATCCGTGTTCATTTAACGTGTTAAGGTATTCTAAATTATTGTCATTGTCTTCCAGGAAGTTAATATTAATGTCTCCAACAAAAACATAATAATCTTGGTTTTCTGTTTGTTGTGTGTCGAAATAAGCTTGTAGTGTATTGGTAAAGTCTTTAATGTTTGAGGATGGTGACCTGTAGCATGCAGTAATATGAATACATTTATTGTTAAATCTAATTTGTGTTTTTATGAAACTAATATTATTTATACATACAATTTTATATTCATATTCAAGATCATTTTTAATATATATCACTGTGCCATCGTTTTTGTTAAAATTGCCTTGATTATAAATCACTGAGTACCCCGGTATGTTGTAGAGATGTGGATCATGTATTTGCCATGTTTCAGTAAGTACCAAACACTCGCAATCAATGTCCAAGTCTTGTAGAAAAACTTTAAATTCATCAAGGTTTTTGTCTATGCTTCTTATATTATTGTGTACAATTTTAAAATTAGATATCTTTTTATTTACATTTAGAACCTCTCTGCATTCGTTAGGGGTGTTAAGAATGTAGGTTTCTGGCAAATTTATATCAAAATCTCGAATGTATGGGTCCATTAGCTTTTACTTTATAAATACATAAGTTGAACTATTGGATGGCAATATAAGAAGCATATCTTTAATTGATTAAAATTTCGTAAAAGTGATAAAATTTTACATCCAAACTACAACGATAAATAGGCTAGGGTGGTGGACTAAATAAATGGTTAAAATGTGTTAAAAAGTTCTCAATAATGTAGTTAAAATCTATTATTAAGGGTGCCATACACGCTAAGATAAATTGATAACGAGTTAACTCGATAAAACTGTACAGTTCGTCGTTCAGTCCACTACCATACATGCTACGATAATTCGTTACTATAAATCGTTACGATTTAATGGTACAACTTTCAACAATTGATTGTTTAAATTTAAAAAATATATGTGTTTAATTTTTTATAAATAAATATAAATAAATACCAGAAACGTAAAGATATTTTTTTCTGATTACAACCATATATCAGTGGCTTGGTGCAACAACAACCAATGTCCAAAATGACAGTTTCGAATAAAAAGCACTTGAACATTTGAGTCACTTTTCACGAGGTGATTTTTCTATATCTATATTTGGCAACACTACGATTTCTGTTCATCTTCATTTTTTTAGATAAATGTACTAACAAATTATGGACATTTTCACTAAATTATAAAAATATTGGGACAAATAAAAGGACATTGGTTGTTTTTATAAATAAGTGAAATTAGAATTTCAGGAGATTGGTTGTTTAAGAAAATAAATGTTAATGAATGAAAGGAATAAAAAATTTATTTTGATACACTTAGAAATGAATAAAAACATAAAATTAACTAATTCTATAATTCCTTTATGCATCTTCTTCATCTGATGATGCAAATGGTGCCACATCTGGGACTTCATCGTCTGGGGTAAGATTTTGGTAATACAGTCGGCTTGATGGATGAATGTACTCTAAAATAGATTTCAAGTCATTAAGTTTTTTCGAAGGTAATGGTAATGAACCTTTGTTAAGGGATTTAATGTCCATAATCTGTGGAATTTTTGAAGAACGACGTAATCCCCGATGCCTCATAAGATCAAAAGTCAAAAATTCTTCGTCGTTTAATGATTTTTTATAATACACAGTCGATGATGCGTTCCTTCGATATTGCATCCATTGTATGTTAAGCCAGTCAATAGGTTCTTTATTAGTATTGATTTTTCTGTGCACAAACACGCCACTCAGTACTGATGAAAAATCAAAAAAATCCATTTGTGACATTTCTGTGACATGTAAGGGCGTCTTTCTATGGATCATCCTTATAAAATTCATCCAATCCTTTGGCACCTCCAGTTTTACACTTGTTGCATATTTCTGAGCTTTCTCAATAGAGGCATGGATGCTATCCGCTTCCATGTGGGTATGACCCGGAACAAGATATTTATGATTGATAACTCTTAGCTTCTTTTGGGACTGGGATATATCGTTCATATCCAATAGACACATTATTGTAAAATAAATATTTCGGGTTTGCCCTCCACAGCAGTCGCTATATAAAGTTATTTCCTCTACGTCATCTGGTAAACTTCGGAAAAATTTAAGAACACAAGCAGATATTTCTTGACCTCCTCTATGGGCTACTGTTTCATCCCACATAAAACAGTCAGCACGATGCTTTTTCTGTACAATTGAGTAAGTCGTTAAATTAAAAGTCCAAAGAGATCTTTTGTAAAAAGCTAGTCCACTTCTCAGTAGAGGCGTTGCAAGACATTGCTGCAAGTCAAAACAGGCGAAAACAGTGTTAGAATTTTGCAAGCTCTTTGCTTTATCTATTGATTTTTCATTATAAAGACCATCAGCCACTTCCAAGTGTTTGTCATACTGATCCTGAATAGATCTTTGTTGTTCTGGATCTACAGATGTTTGGATTAAGACTCTAAATTTGTCACATTTATGGCACGTGTTATTTTTTGGTTTCTTAAATGATAAATTAAAATTTTCAACAAAAATTTGTCGGTAAGTAGGTTCACTTACCGCAAGCCTGCCACATTCTCTGAATTCTTCGGCATAGAGTCTATACATTTTCGTGATTGAAAGTTCACTGGACAAATACTTTTTTGCAGAATGCCTCCGAGAATAGTGACTCTCATAAGTAGTAAATTTGTTTATGTGATGTATTACCTCTTGTTTATCATGTTCTGAAATAGTTCGATGATTGTTAAGTCTACCTCTAGAGTCTCTTGGACAAATTGAAGTACCTGAAGCACGTCGCTTCGACAAAATGACACGTATTTTCATCAACGTTATACCAAGGGTATTCAAAAACATGGTTTGGCAAACTTCAGTTCCATTTAGCTGGTATTTTCTCGAAAACATGCGTCTACTTTGAGCAGTATCCGTCCTGATTCTCTGTCTTTTTTTCTCAAATTCTGTTACACAATCACTAATATATTGATTTTGAGCCTCACGAGAAAGCGCATAAAAATGTTGAAATATTTGAAGTCTCTTCCCATCTGGTATGAAGCATTTACGACGACATTGGCAAGGAGGCTTTAAAAATTTACCCGGTACAAGTTTACCTCTAGCTGAAACATATGATTCCCCCCTACCACAGTGTTGCTGCCGAATATTTCGGTGCCAAAGATGAGACTGTCGCTTTCGTTTTCTTGTGGGATTATCTTCCTTCTTTCTACCTTTTAATCTTCTCCTTTGATTTTGAGGGTTTTGATTTGTAGCTCCAATTTCAGCTTCTGCACCGTTTTGTTCCATCAAAGGAGTAGATTGAGGAATTTTAACAAGTTCCATGTCAGGTGAGTCTTCAGAGCCCGTATCTGATGAGTGTTCAGATTCTTCTGGTCGGTATTCTTCTAAAGAATCATTGTCAGAATCTGTAAATATAAGAAAAAAAATATAGGTACTTATCTATCCACGTTTCAATAAAATTTACCTTTACCACTTGATGATCTCTCATTTTCATTAATATCATTTAAAGTTTGTCCTCTGCTAGTTGACGGCTCCAACAGATTCATATTGATAATAACTGGATGTAATGTGTTAAAAGTTGCAACGTTACTACTTTCTTCCAGAATTATCGGTTCATCTTGCAAAGCTACTGAAAGTGGATCACTCAACAAGATTTCTTCAGAGACCGAAACGTTATTTAACTCTATATTCTCTGTTAATCGTATTTCATCGCCTTCAAAAAAAAAAAAGTTAAAAAACGGTTGTCCATTGTTTCTGACCACAACATACCTGATTCTTCCGCATCTTGGAGGCAATTATTAACAATCTTCCAAGCTCGACTGTTAAAATTCATCTCCAAACAACGTAAAACATACAATCACAGCAGCAAAAAAAAGGTTAGAACTTAACACACGTGCTCACTGAAAGACGGTTGGATATCGGTTGCCTATGTTTCGTCAAATTTCCGTACAATAACAACCAAAGTCCATAATATGCACATTGGTTGTTGTTATCCTGAATTTCTCCTCAAATGCGTACGAACATTGGTTGTAACAATGTGAGAAATGACTACTTAGAATAGACCTAGGACATTAGTTGTTGTTGCGTTTGGAAGTTTAAGTGTGCCATATAAAGAATATAAATAAAACTGAAAATGGCAGAAAATGGACATTGGTTGTTGTTACACCAAGCCACTGATATAATACTTAGGCAAAATGTTGAAGTTTACAGGTGCTAGAGGTATTTTGTGTTATTGTGAGTGATCAAAAATTATCTTTGGGTTTTTTGTATTTATTTATTTTTATTTATAGAAAACTAATCACATATATTTTTTAAATTTAAACAATAGATTGTTCAATAATGAATGCATTCAACTACACGCCGGATCTCGAGTCTATGGTCGGAAAAGGGTCTCTTTTATAGCTCATTTATAGACCACCCGCTGGGCCCAGGTAGGAGGTGACTTTAAAGACTCTTTATAACCAAACAAACAAATAACTTACCTCGTTGTCTGTTGAATCATTATCTATATTTGAAGGAGAATTTCTTGCCTCATTTTGGTCATCTGAAAACAGTAGCATTGAAAAATACCACAGTTTTGGTATGTAAACTTCATCCGTTCCTGCTCCAGACTTCTTTGAGATTGCAACCTTCTTTTGTTCTTTTTTGTAGGTTGAACGAATGTTATTTATTTTCTTTATCACCCTTCCTTTATTAGCATTGATGTCCACAATTTTTAAATGTTGAATTCATTTAGAATAAGCCGAACGTTTTAAATCTCGATTGAAATATTGTTTATCTTTTATTTTCCACAAACAAGGTTCACTTCGGTACAATTCAGTAAATTGTTCAAGCCATTCACGAGACCCCATTTTTATATTAAACTATCTACTTATGCAAAAACTGAACGATTTGTTGCATACACGTACCGATTAAACTGCGCAGTTTTATCCGATTCCGATAAATCTATTGAAATTTTTGTACTGTTCCGTTCGACGGTACCGTTCTTAAAAATCGTAGAAAACTGTGCAGTTTTACCACATACACCTAGCGATTATCGGTGTAATTTGAACGGTACAGTTAAATCGTAATGATTTATCGTAGCATGTATAGGGTGCCATACACGCTACGATAAATTGATAACGATTTAACTGTATCGATAAAACTGTACAGTTCGTCGTTCAGTCCACTACTATACACGCTACGATAAATCGTTACGATTTAACGATACAACTTTCAACAGTTGATTGTTTAAATTTAAAAAATATTTGTGAATAATTTTTTATAAATAAATATAAATATATATCAGAAACGTAAAGTTTTTTTTTTCTGATTACAACCATATATGTCTAATACTTAGGCAAAATGTTGAAGTTTACAGGTGCTAGAGGTATTTTGTGTTATTGTGAGTGATCAAAAATTATCTTTGGGTTTTTTGTATTTATTTATTTTTATTTATAGAAAACTAATCACATATTTTTTAAATTTAAACAATAGATTGTTCAATTATGAATGCATTTAACTACACGCCGGATCTCGAGTCTATGGTCGGAAAAGGGTCTCTTTTATAGCTCATTTATAGACCACCCGCTGGGCCCAGGTAGGAGGTGACTTCAAAGACTCTTTAACCAAACAAACAAATAACTTATCTCGTTGTCTGTTGAATCATTATCTATATTGGAACGAGAAATTTCTTGTCTCATCTTGTCATCTAAAAACAGTAGCACTGAAAAATACCACAGTTTTGGTATGTAAACTTCCTGCTCCAGATTTCTTTGCGGTTGCAACCTTCTTTCGTTCTTTTTTGTAGGTTGAACGAATTTTGTTTATTTTCTTTATCACCCCTGCTTTATTAGCATTGATATCCACAATTTTTAAATGTTGAATTAATTTAGAATAAGCCGAACGTTTTAAATCTCTATCGAAATATTGTTTATCTTTTATTTTCCACAAACAAGGTTCACTTCAGTACGATTCAATAAATTGTTCAAGCCATTCACGAGACCCCATTTGTATATTAAACTATCTACTTATGCAAAAACTGAACGATTTGTTGCATACACGTACCGATAAAACTGCGCAGTTTTCTCCGATTCCGATAAATCTATTGAAATTTTTGTACTGTTCGGTTCGACGGTACCGTTCTTAAAAATCGTAGAAAACTGTGCAGTTTTACCACATACACCCAGCGATTATCGGTGTAATTTGAACGGTACAGTTAAATCGTAACGATTTATCGTAGCATGTATAGGGTGCCATACACGCTACGATAAATTGATAACGATTTAACTGTATCGTTAAAACTGTACAGTTCGTCGTTCAGTTCACTACTATACACGCTACGATAAATCGTTACGATTTAACGATACAACTTTCAACAGTTGATTGTTTAAATTTACCAAATATTTGTGAATAATTTTTTATAAATAAATATAAATATATACCAGAAACGTAAAGATATTTTTTTCTGATTACAACCATATATAATACTTAGGCAAAATGTTGAAGTTTACAGGTGCTAGAGGTATTTTGTGTTATTGTGAGTGATCAAAAATTATCTTTGGGTTTTTTGTATTTATTTATTTTTATTTATAGAAAACTAATCACATATTTTTTAAATTTAAACAATAGATTGTTCAATTATGAATGCATTTAACTACACGCCGGATCTCGAGTCTATGGTCGGAAAAGGGTCTCTTTTATAGCTCATTTATAGACCACCCGCTGGGCCCAGGTAGGAGGTGACTTCAAAGACTCTTTAACCAAACAAACAAACAAATAACTTACCTCGTTGTCTGTTGAATCATTATCTATATTGGAACGAGAATTTCTTGCCTCATCTTGGTCATCTAAAAACAGTAGCACTGAAAAATACCTCAGTTTTGGTATGTAAACTTCCTGCTCCAGATTTCTTTGCGGTTGCAACCTTCTTTCGTTCTTTTTTGTAGGTTGAACGAATTTTGTTTATTTTCTTTATCACCCCTGCTTTATTAGCATTGATATCCACAATTTTTAAATGTTGAATTAATTTAGAATAAGTCGAACGTTTTAAATCTCTATCGAAATATTACTTATCTTTTATTTTCCACAAACAAGGTTCACTTCGGTACGATTCAATAAATTGTTCAAGCCATTCACGAGACCCCATTTTTATATTAAACTATCTACTTATGCAAAAACTGAACGATTTGTTGCATACACGTACCGATAAAACTGCGCAGTTTTCTCCGATTCCGATAAATCTATTGAAATTTTTGTACTGTTCGGTTCGACGGTACCGTTCTTAAAAATCGTAGAAAACTGTGCAGTTTTACCACATACACCTAGCGATTATCGGTGTAATTTCAACGGTACAGTTAAATCCTAACGATTTATCGTAGCATGTATGGCGTACCTATGGCGTACTTTAAAGTGTGAAGGAAAAAAAAGGAAAAATTCACTTTGAACCAAACTATATATTCCACTAAATATTTTTAGTTTTTATTTTTTTATTGGATTTTGTATCTTCTTTTAATTTTATTTATTTTTCTTTTCTAATTTGTTTTATTTACTTACTATAAGCTAACAACCCTTATGTTTAGTTTTTTATTTACCTATATTTTCATTAGCTGTTAACTATTATTATTTGCTGCCAAAGATTTAATTTATAATTAAAGTTATATAATCTTCACACTTTATCGTGAAATTAACTCAGAGAGATCCATTTATGTCTTCATTTTCTATGAACTCAACAAATACAGGGGTGAAATAAGTTGAAACGAAGTTGATTAAGATAAAATCGATTAAGCTAACGACAACGATATATTTCAAAAGGGACGTTGTGGTGTGTATCATTACTCCTGAGGGACGATCTTGCTTATGATAACAAGGGGACCAAATTTTAGGGGTGTTTTCTAAAATTACCGATCACGCAATTACTTATAGCGTAACGTTTATGCTTTGACAAAGGAGGGTGACGTACTTTGAACTGATTCAGGATAGGTAGGTATCAAATTTCATGCACCCATTTTATTAAACTTTTTACCAAATCTTAAATAGGATAAGGATATATATGATACTATAAAAGTATAATATATTCGTTAAAAAGGGGGTAAAATATTTTCCGAAAATTAGAAAAATTATAATTTGTTACATAATTTATAAATCCCTGACTATTTATTATTAAAACAACTTTTATACAATTAATTATTGGAAAATCAAATCCTAAAATTTTTAGATAGTCGCGACAAAGTAGGTTTTTACTTCCAACTTTGGTCGGAAAGGTCCGATCGGGCTCATATTTTTTTTTGAAATGTTCATTGAGACCTAAGATTCAAAGTTGTATAAAATCTGGATGCCGCTCGCCCCCCCCCCCCAAATTCGACCCAAGTTTTCAAGATGGTATATACATGATGAAACTGTCCTCCCAACCCGGCCAAATGTTCCACTCGGGGGTTTTGAAGTCCCCTCCATCCATTTCTTCGGTCAGGTCGCCTTTTCGACCTTCCCAGGGGCGTCTAGAAGGGCCTGCAAGGATCCAAAATATAAGATATCTACAGAAATGTGCTCTGCCTGCCATACTGGGTCAGGGGGATTCCGAAACCCTTTATTTGAGCAGCCTGCGATTCTGTGACCCATCCAGGGGTGGACAAAATGTGTGCCGGGGCCCAAAAAATGTGATTTAATTGGATTCGATACCAACGTGAAAAGTTGATATAATCTGTCCAGCGAATAGTCTCCTCAGCCTTTCTGAGTCCATGTCACTCTCTTCCGGATCCAGGTATGGACGGGAGGCGTTCCAAGGGGGCTTAAATTGAAATTTTCGTAAAATTCCCTTATCTTATACAAACTTGATATATGTTGATGGTTTGTAGGGGTGTACTTTTGGGTTGCCCTGGCATGCGACTATGCCCCCAGGGATTTACGAACAAGAGTGCTTGAGGGGGTGAAACTCGCATGTTCATCTAGCACTCGATTCGATTTGATTTCTGTAGATATCTCATATTTTGGACCCTTGGAGGACCTTCTAGACGCCTCTGGGAAGGTCGAAAAAGCGACCTGACCGAACAAATGGATGGAGGGGACTTCAAAACCCCCGAGTGGAATATTTGGCCGGGTTGAAAGGGCAGTCTTATCACGTATATATCATCTTGAAAAACACCCCACCTTGGGGTGAATTTGGGGGGGGGGGTGGCCGAGCAGCATTCAGATTTTATACAACTTTGACTCTGAGGTCTAAATGAACATTTAAAAAAAAATGAGCTCGATCGGACCTTTCCGACCACAGTTTTAAGTTTTTGGGTTTTTAGGCCTACTTTGACGCGACTAAGGTTTGTATTGCTCTTTTTAAATTTTTTTATATTCTCATTGTTTTATTTGAGCCTGGATCATTATATTGGAATACATTTCTCATATTCCAATTAAATTGAAATTTGGGCAATATATAACTTCTACTTTGCTTCTTATATGATAAAGTTGTTATTTTAAAGTAATATCAAATATCTTATTGGATATTTTTGTAACATTTCTAATGTAAATTAATTCTTTTATTAGTCAACTTCCATACTACTCCTAAAAGTTAAAAAAAAATCTCACTGTACAAATGGACTATAACGGATAAATGCTCCACTATGTATTAATTTTTTTAACAGAAAACTCTTTAAATACTAAAGTTTTAAAATACTGATTTAATACGCTTGTTATTAAAATAATAATATTTATTAAGAATGCTTATATTTTCTTAGAATTCAGTGTTAACTAGAGTTTTTAGAAAAAACAACTGCTGCTGCTTCAGGAAAGGTGTTTGCCGAGAAGGAGGAAATTGCAGATTACGTCATAAGGCGTTGAAAGATGTTGTCCCTGCAGTATCTAAACGGAACATTCAAATGTAAGATGGGGAAACTGTAACCCCTAAGAAGCCTAAATCCAAAATGCCATTAATCTGGGTGGATACAAAAGGGGTCGTGAACAAGGGTAAAGAAGGCCAAAATTTGGAACTCCGCCACCTCTTTTGTTTCACTCAGTTGTCCGTCCGACGGGATTTCGAATTGTCGTATCAACACCTTTGAATAAAAAAAATTTAGAGCTATATTATCGATGACTACAATTTTTCACTATAATGTCCACCTGAGCGGGAACGTAAATACCTGTATTGAATGAACATGTTGCAAAGGAGAAATGATATATTACGGCTCTAGCTCCCCTGCTATTAGACTTTGGACATGGACCGATAACTAAATAGATTCAGAAGTCATTCTGGAGTTTTCTATACAGCTGTTATAGGTAATGTAACATTTAGTAGTAAGTGAGAAGTAAATTTTTATCATGTTGTCTTTGCATATTTTAAATGTACTCTGTCTTTGCTCTCTTTGGTATTTTTCGAAACTGACTTATAAGTTTGTTATTTCAGATTTTCAAAGTAATTCAACGTTACCAGTTACTTAACATATCTCCAAAATAAAAACTCGATCGGTATCAATTCGGAGCATTTAACTCTTAGGTAATTCTGTAAGTCTACATCTCAGAAAAATCTTTTAATCCCTAATTATTAAATGTGAATGAGACGTTGCACCAAATTTATCACAACATTAAACTCGAATTCAGAAAATGAAACCGGCCAGAAATTAGTACTTTCCGGTTCATTTTTAGGTCAGAAAATGTCATTTTGCCGGACAAGTCCTATTAAAGAAGCTGGTTAAGATTTTTTAGGTATTTATTAAGAAACATACATAAAGGAAAATTAGGAATATTTGGTTAAATGACATACCAGTTTTTACCTTACAAGACAAGTATAAGTTTTTATTAAAATAATAATATAGTAATTGTTATTTAATACAGTTAAATTAACAGATCCGTTTGTCTGACTTGTTAATTTTCTATATTTTATTGAATCCGATAAAATCTATCATCATCGCATGCACGTTAATTTAATGAAGAGATTCAAGCATTTGTTCGTTGTTTGTCGGCACATTTGTTGTGGTTTTAATTAATTGAATATCTTTATTAGCACGTCGTTGCCGACGCACTATAGAACACACGAAACGTCGTCGATCTGACACAAAAGACACATGTTCGGATTTACGAGACTCGATCGGAGATAAATTGTCAACGTAATTAAAAGAAAGCTGCGCGTTCTCAGAACGTACCTGAACCTTCCTTGTTTTTCAAAATTGAGTAGGCATCTACAGGGTGTTACTGACAGCTTATATATCGTATTGTGTTAATTGTATACCAGGTAATTTTAAACTAACTTTATTTTAAGTTGCATACAAAATTGCGATAGTGGACTCTTTCGTATGAACCGGACCAGAAGTTCTAATATATGGCGTAATGCAAGATGTCAAGTTGAAAATTTTTTCTTCTGATATTTGAAGGTTCTAAATGGTATTATTAATTGTAATGGTAAAATTAACTATTTAATTAATTAATTAAATAGTAGTAAAATTTAGTAACATTTTTATGAAACAATTTACTCATTAAAATTTTCTGGGATTTCCGGACTCTTCCGGGAAGAGAAAATAGCACGGCTATGATGATTTCGTCAAGTTACACCAGTTAAAAAAAGTAAAGGCTCTTCGTGCTATAGAAGCCGAGATATTTTTTCAGAGCGCTTCAATTTGAAGTTCTCAAAACAAACTGAGCTCGAGGAGTTCTCCCTTCCACTTTTTTGTATCGGTATTAGGCAACTTCAACGAATTATAACCTTTTACTTCTTCTTTGTAGATGCGAGTTACAAATCTATATATATAAAAAAGGATGTGTTTTTATGTACGAAATCGATGAACTCAAAAACTACTGGACCGATTATTATGAAAATTGGTATATATCTGCATATTTCCACGGAGAAGGTTTATATGATATGCTCATTGATGCCACTCGCCACCAGGTGGCGCTGCAAGGTAGTAACTTCTGCCCCGTTCAACCGATTGTCATGAAAATTGGTATGTATATGTATTTTTTCACGAAGAAAACGAATATGCTATGCCCATTAATGCCACTTGCCACCAGGTGGCGCTGCAAAGTAGCAACTTCTGTCCCGTTCAACCGATTGTCATGAAAATTGGTATGTATATGTATTTTTTCACGGAGAAAACGAATATGCTATGCCCATTGATGCCACTCGCCACCAGGTGGCGCTGCAAAGTAGCAACTTCTGCCCACTTCAACCGATTGTCATGAAAATTGGTATGTATATGTATTTTTCCACGGAGAAGGTTTGAGGTAGCGCTGCAGAGTAACAACTTCCGCCCTGTTCAACCGATTGTCGTGAAAATCAGTAGGATGCTGTATTTTTAATGGTTAATATGAATATGATATTCGTATTAATGGAAGTTACCACCAGATGGCGCTTCCATTAAACGAGCAACCACTACTTATTTGATTACTTTAATCACGCCACCGTAAGGTGGCGCAGTTAATATCACTTATATTTAAACGAGAAATTCTTACTAAATTAAGTATTGTTATGCATCTAATATATTTTATCGATAAACTACAAAATATAACGAAAAAAAAATAGTATTAACCTGATAACTAACGAGAAAATATGATGAAAACGATAAAATCAAAATAAATTGAAAAAACGAAAAATGGAAGAATGACATAAATGATTTGCGGTACGAAGTCCGTCGGGTCAGCTAGTTAGATCATAAAATTTAGATCTTTCTTTATAATCTGTACAATTTTTAGATCTTAATGTTCATAAGCAATGCAAACATGATTTAAAAAACAGATGCTATCTTTGTTCCTATTGGTCGGATAATGCTCTTTTTTTTTAAATGTGTGTAGTTCCATCACCTTTACAGCAAGTCCACTTAAAAGTTTGTAGAATAAAAACTGGTAAAAATATTTTGATTGTCTATACGCTAAAAAATGTACCCTTCTTCAAGCGGTTTTTCATTAAAACTAAGTTTTTTTTAACATCTTAAAAAGTAAGCTGTGGAGCACTAGTTAACAGCAGTGGTATATCTAGAAGGATATGATTTATACGTTTTTTAATAATTCAAAAAATTCAACTTGCGATTTCTTTCCCACTAATGTCAAAATAGATACAAAAGTAAAGTATATACATAAACATATGGCAATAAATCTTATGGTACTAGAAGAAATGAAGTAGGTATTACCGTAGGTACTACTTTAATTTTAGACCGGGAGATGCCTACTTAAATATTTTCAACCTCGTCTTTCTCGTTTGTGCCTCTAAGGTTACTGAAAGCTAAATTAGACAGGAGTAAACATAGTAAAAATTCAGATGTGCTCAATGGTATTCCTTTGATTAAATGGATTTTTTTGAAAAAAAGTCTTGGGTATAGCGAGGCTTTTCTCAAATGTGCCATTTTATAAGATGGTAAAAAAGTATCTATTTCAATATTTTTTTTTGGCATAAGGGGACCCAAGGGATGAACACTTGATGTGAAAATGAGAAAATTCTTAACAACTCTCCACAACTTTCTTATTAAAAGTATAAACTTTTTCATGTTAAAAGTATCATAAAACACATTGGCATAAATCGTCCTTGTGGAAAAAATGAGACATCTGCAAAGCTTTTATGTTCATTTTCCTCATCTGTGCCTTTAATAAATTATAACACTTACGATACATTAAGCATATTAATCAAGTTGGTATAACAAGAATAAGTAAGGCACAAGTTCCAAAGTTGTAAAAAAATTGATTGAAATTGTAACGTCTTTCTTGTTAGCTTCAATTTCAAACAAAAATATTTTAGAAATAATAAAAATAAATCATTCGCCTGACTCTTCATTCTGACTAACCATCCCAACTTCTTCGTCCTCTGCACGTTCTTCATCATCTGCACAATCTCCATCATAAATAATTTCATCATGTTCTTTTATATTTTCATCACTACTATCTACATAATTATCACTACTACTGTAATTTTTACATTTTGCTAGGCGTGATTTATTAATATATAATAAATTATTAGAACTGATATCCTCTTTATTGCTAATTGCGTTAGTTTAATCGTTTCGGAAGTAGAAAACTATCTAAACAATTTGAGCTTATGATAGATGTAAAAAAAGTATTGAGGGTTGCTAATTTCATTCTTTTTGATAATGGGAAGTAGGGATAAAAGTCAAGTGTTTTATAGAGTACAAAATAGTTACCAAAGTTCATATTTTCAGTTGTTTTCGGTTAAAAGGAATCTAATTTTTATACAAAGAGTTTGAAAAAACGAAAAATTTCCGCATATTACTCTTTGGGAAACCTTTTTTTGAAGTAAAACTTCTTTAGTCCCGACTAGGGGTAACTCAGTAATTCTAACGGACGTGACGTCATTCTAATGTACTGCGTACCGGAAACAAAACCTGATACAAAATACCTAACACGATTCCGCCTACTATATTAAATAAAATTAAATCTGTAATTGTATGAATTGACAGCTTGTCATCTTGTCAACCAAAATACATTGGTGGTAAATAGTTTAAATTTGTGTATAAAGTATTTGTTTTAAATATGAATAAACAAAGTGGATTTATTAATGAAGAAAGTGATGAAAAAATATTGAATGAAAATGAGTGAGTACCTACTCTATATGCATACATTTTATTTTTGGTGTGTAATTACACTATTTATACCTAATTATTTATACCTATTATTTATACCTAGCTATTTTCGTTTTATAGACTTAAAGAGCTAAAAAGAAAAAGAAATTGTGAACGTCAAAGGGCATATTATCAGCGCCAGAAAGATTTTAAGAAAAATGAAAATGAAAAAAAGACGAGACAGCGACATTCATTATGATTTGATTAAGTAAGTTTATATAACATACATACATATTATAATAGTAAATAATTGTTTATAGGGAAGCTTTACGTTAAGTAAAGAAGCATGTTGCACGTTTTTGTTCATAAAATAATAATATTCGAAATGTTTTAACACTTGCTTATACTTATTTTAGGTTTGGTTAGGTAGCCATAAAGGCCATAAAACCACTAGTCAGGATGGCTGATCTTATACCAGCAATAACAGATCCTTCGTAGAACTGAAGAAAACAAACTCAACTCAGGATTTTAAATTTTTTGGAATATGCTATAAAATGCTACAAAATGAAATGGTTATCTAACTATCGAAGGCTCTTGTGTTGTGTTGTATTACAATAAGGTAGATACAGCTACAAAATCACACATTCTAAACGTAATGTGTGTATATTTTTAATATTGTTTACCTATTATTGAAGCAAAACTTCTTTAGGCGCGACTAGGGGTAACTCTAACGTTAGATTCTAACGGAAGATTCTGATGGAAGTAACGGTGTGATTTCAGCTATGGGAGGAGCTTAAATTTTCAAAATTTATTTATGAAATTTTCAAAATTTTTCAACGGTTTCAAATACATTAATGGTATTCAGAGAGTAAAATCTATGTTTCACATTTTAGTTATCATAAACCTATTATTTCATATATAAAAAATAATGATAACTTTCAAATTCCTATTTCTAATAAATAATATAAATATAACATCTCATTTTTTGTAAAGTATATAGACAATAAATATAATTGAATTGTAATTAGATATTTATTTTCCGATACGTACGTCAAAAAGTTATACTTCAATAGCGCGTAAAGGTTACACGCACACTCTTTTTTTTCTGATTTTTAATTTGACCACTTAACTTATATGTAGGTATTACCTACCTATTTGGTCTATGTGTAGTCTGCTGTAAGGCTTGTATAATTTGTGATTAAATAGTTATTTGTGACACAAGGACGGAAAATGCCATTTTGCAAGAGCGAGTAAAGTTGTGTAGCCGAGGGGCGTAGCACCGAGGCGAAACAATACGAGCACTTGCAAAACATTTTGCGGACGTGTAACACACACTATTTTTTGGTCCGACCAATTTTTAATATTATTTTCAAAAGTTCAAAAACTGTTTACTTTGTGACATACAAGATTAGGTGTATATTGACATCATTGACATCTATTGCACGATTAAAAGAATTAGTAATAAGGAATGATTTTCTGATAATCGATTTCACGTTCCTTAATTTTTATACATACGAATACCGTGCTAATAAGC
This sequence comes from Altica lythri, assembly GCA_964028335.1. Taxonomy (NCBI): domain Eukaryota; kingdom Metazoa; phylum Arthropoda; class Insecta; order Coleoptera; family Chrysomelidae; genus Altica; species Altica lythri. Next base: position 32,275,553 of record OZ034803.1, on the reverse strand, counting down.
AGCACAGTAAAAATTGTTATATTGATAATATTAATATCTAATAATTTTATATAAAAATAGCAGAGACAATGGACTTTTATAGTTCAATGAGCAATAATAAAATCGAGATATGTATTTTCATAATCGAATGATAAGTAGTTGTAAATTGACATAAATGTCAAATTTAAAATAAAAGTTGTGAGAGAAATTAAATGTAAGTTGGAATCCTGCTTACAGTGCTTACCTTTAGAAAAAATTATTAGTTAAGTATATTATACGCTGTTTTTAAATAAATTTAATTAAAATTTGTAGTATTCATTATGTATTTTTGATGACTCATAGCGCCATCTCTTTAGATAATCTAAAAGCTGCTTTGCCGGCCTAGGCCGGAAAATGTCATTTTCCGGACGATTTTGAAGTAATTAATAGTATTGTTTCTGGACGGAGGACCAAAAAAAATTAATAAGTTATTCTCATTTTTTTGCTCATCACGTAATATATCTCACCTACTACGTACCTACTTAAGGCTCGTTTCACACTTATACGGTTCGGTGCGTATTCGATTCGTTTTCGGTAGCCGCCTGAAAAGTGTGAAACGGTGATACGCTGTGTGTTCGGTACCTAATAGATAACTGATGATAGAACCGAAACCCCCCTCGACACGAATCGGTTTCGTTTGGTTTCCATTCGGGTCTAGAGTTCACAAAAGCAATTGGTCGTTTACACACATACGGTTTAGTTTCGGTTCGGTCACGTTTTCGGCAAGGGTAAATATTATTTCATAATTATTTTCTTATTTTAAATTTTGTAATTTACATTTGGCAATGTCTGATTGACTTGACATTGATATTGATCGGCTGATTACATCAGTCCAAGCACCAAATTTTACCCGTTTGGTAAGGATTGGGTGTACCCAGTTCAGTAGATTATTTCTTTTTCGTTTTTTGATTCTTCTATAGAGAACATGGCAGCAATTTGTCTTTTATCCATAGTGAGCATTGTGGGAAAAGTAAGTAAAAAAATTCATTCGATGATTCGGTCGTGAAATTAAACCTTATACTAACCGAGTGTGTGTGAAGAGCTTTCATTCGTTTTAGGCGCTACCGAAAACGAATCGAATACGCACCGAACCGCATAGAACCGTTTAAGTAAAACGAGTCTAAGGGTAATTTTTCATAATTTTTTCATTTACTAATACCTACATAAATTTTATTATCTATTGTTGAGAAAGAGAACTTCACAGAAGAATAATTTTCCTGATTCTTATCTTATTTATGTCTCACTAGCTGACCCGGCGAACTTCGTACCGCCTACTGATGTTTTTTTAACATTTTTCCAAATTTTAACTGCGCCACCTTATGGTGGCGTCATAGTACTTAATTACGCAAGAATTGCTAATGTAAATTTATACTATCTCAACTGCGCCACCTTACGGTGGCGTCTTAGTAAGGATCACTCTTTTAAATATATGAAATAGCTGTACCCGGCGCGCGTTGCTACGCCAACAACTAAAATAAATTTAAGAAAAATAAAAGAGATGAAGAGATAGAGAAGGAAAGAAAGTTTATAGTTTTGTTTCACTTATCGCACCAAAAATATATTTTTCGAACTTATATTTATATGAAATCGTATAGATATCTATTAATCAATATTGAATTTGATACATGGAAGCTTTATTTAATTAAGTAACCACGTTTCCGAACAACCGATGCTCTTTCAATATAGTCTATGGCTGTGAATGACATTGACATTCGTTACGCGCGTTTTTTAAAATATGCAAAATTAAATGTCTATTTTTCAATATTTCTAAGAGATTTCCTTAATATTTTCTTCCGTAAGAACCTTCTCCTAATAATAACAAATACAACACAAAAAGAATTAGTAAAATCGGTCCAGCCATTCACGCGTGATGCCATGACCAAGAAAAACGGGTTTCATTTTTATATATATATATATATAGATATAGATAGATAGATTCAACTTAAAACATTTTACAGAAATCTAAAAGTGCAAAGGAATAATTTCTAGATTGCTGTCAGGCTAAAAAAATGTGACGCTCTGGGTATATAGATACTACAGAGTAAACTGCGATTTTGTATCAAAGACCTATCGCATGCAGTGGAGGGTGGACTAAAGCGGGATAAACTCCTAAAAGTTGTAATTTTTGGGTTTTGATATCATCGGTTTTGGTTATATGTATTTCTTAAATGGATATTTAACATTAAAATAAAAAATAATTATTGCGTTATTTTAAATTTTATAATTATTTAAAATCAAAAATAAAAATACAGAAGAAACCGTCTTTGTCCTACAAGGTGGCATAAAGCGTGTAACCCGTATGGAAATAGTCGTCAGCCGTTTGGATAAAGCATGTCAAAGCCAAAAATTTTACAAATGCAAACGCATATTCATATTATTAAACATTAATAATTAGCCGTTAATCACACATAATAATACGTAGGTAAAAGATGACGTTTAAACAAATTTTTTTTATTTATTTTATCAGTGAACGTTTCAATAATTTTAATAAACATTAAATTTGGGTTTAGAAAACTTGATAGTTGAATTTAAGGAAATGAAATTAATATCTAATAATTAAAAGATTTAACTGAATTTACAAAATCAACGTTTTCAAGGTATACTTATAAAGTTAACAATCTAATTCAGTTGAGTTTTCAGAAAAAGCGTGTTAGGCCTTATCCGCTTCGCCCAAAAGGTCATTTTTGACTAGAAAACTTATAATCTTAAATAATAAGATTAAAAAAACACGTATTTAACATCTTAGTTTATATTAGGTGAAAAATGTAATAATCTATATCTATATCTATATTATAACATATATAACTTGCTCTTTTAAATATTATAAAGTTCTTTGATATTATTAAATTACTATGCTATAAAAATAAACCTTACCTGATTTTATTTTAATTTAAATTGAAATTGTAATAATAGTAAGTTTCAAAATAATTTCTTTAATTTCAAAGATAATAATTTTAAAATATGCTCCTGGCTATACTCTTTCTCATGGGCAGAGTTCAAAATGATAATTATAAAATTTTTAAATCCAATTAATATTGATAAGTTTAATAACCAAGTATGAAATTTTGCTCTTATGAACCAAATTATGTTTTATTACAGTGAATCTAACTGTGTTGAATTCTAACCTAACTTATTCAGCAAATTGTTGTAAATGGTGCACAAAGTTTTCAAACCAAATGCAATAAATTAAGTGAATTGAAAGGTTCTGTAGTTTTTAAATAATAAAACAAATTAATCTTATCAAAAAATGAAAAATAACTTAATTAAACTGTGAAAAAGTGAACAGTTAACATTTATAATAAGAAAACACACAACTCTTTTATTTTTGAGTGAAAGTTTATACCGTTTTCTGGATGATACGGCCTATTCCTCTGGTCAGCAATGAATTAGGATCTCGTTCTCTGGAAGACTCGGCCTTTTCCCTGGACAGCAATGATTTCAGGATACTTTGAATCATTTGATAAAATAAATTTCTTCTTATCGGAAGATAATCTGCTATTACATCCGCTGGTAAGTACAATAATAACCTTCTTTCTTGTTAAATACTAATTTAATTTAATCTGGATACGATCATACCAATAAACTGCTCTGCATACATTTTCAAACATCCATATTTTCATAAAAAGCAAATTTTTTTCTTACCAATTACAGTGAGTAGCTTCCTCGTAGTTTCAATGATAAGTTTTACTGATTTTATACTTTCTTTGATGAATATTTTGTAAAAAAAACTCAAAATTCTTATAGAGCAAATTTATTACGTGTCTACTGCTCAACATTCAAAAAACAAGAGCCCGATTCAGAAATAAACAACTTAACAACTGAATCTCCAAACAAACTTACACTATACATTATTATTCCCTATTCGCCTACTAATTATTTGTCAAATAAAATTACTAAAAATCTAATACTTAATTCCTTATTTACATTTAATACAATAATCATTCTTTTAAAATTTGCTATACTTTTGATGAATTGTTAATTTTATAATATCTTATCTATAATATAATCTAATATCTTTCTATTTTCAGAACTTTTCATTTGGAAATTAAACTAATAACAAATTAAAATATGGCTTGAAAACAAACATTGTATGTTTTGAAAGTAAGTAAAAATTTTTATATTTCTTCTATGATTTTTAATATTTTATAATAAAATTTATGTTTTACATTTATGTTTTGACATTTAATTTTCTTATTTTATTTTATCTTAATTTATTTCAAATTGTTTTTAATTACCAATATATCGTAAAATTTATAAACTTTTAAATATTTAATTTTACTATCTGTCTCATACATGATTATTAGAATTTAAATATTATAGACTAATTTATATTGAATTTTGAAAATAAATATCTCTTAGATGTACTCATATGTTCCATTTTCTTATTTTGTTTTCCTTTTTTTAGGAATGGAGAAGATAACCATTAAAAATTGGAGAAAATTATAATAAATTATACACATTTTAATCCTTTGCTCTCTACCTTGAAATCAGAATATTTTCCTTCCTTTATTACCATTATTATTTTCTTTAAATCTACTTATTTAATATAGCATACTAACTCATATCATCTCAATATCTATATCTATACATATAATAAAACTGTAGAAATGTATATGTTTGTGCGCGCATCACAGGAAAACTATACTGATCCTATTCGAATGCGGATTTCAAAAACGTATTTGTCTTCTTTCAACTTAACATCTGGTGTATAAAACTTTCTCCCCCCACCCCTTTAACGGGGTGAGGAAAGAATTTTTTATACAAAAATCAACACGCCACGCGAACGACGTCGCGGGTAGGTACATCGAAATAGAACCCAAAAATGTGGTTAGATTTTTTTGTCTGTTTTTTTGTTTGTGCGCGCATCACATGAAAACTACTAATCCGATTCGAATGCGGTTTTCACAGATGTATTTGTCTTCTTTCAACTTAACATCTGGTGTATAAAAATTTCTCCCCCATTACTTAAATGGGGTGGGGTAAGAAATTTTTATACAACAATCACACGCCACGCGAACGACGTTGCGAGTACAACTAGTATTGACAATAAAAAATAGTCACAATTTATAGAAAGAACTTTTTATAGTAGAAAGTTTTTTTACTGATTTATAACAATTCAGTATAAATTTCGAAATTTATGTATATGCCTGAAAAATTTTTGGAGGAAAGAGAGTCGACAACATGTGGGAAAGAAGAACAAATGAAGAATTAAAACAACTATACAAGATCTCGTCAATAACCGATTTCATAAAAGCTCAGCGCATAAGATGGTTGGGACATATAGAGAGAAGATAGGGGACACGAATGGTAAAGAAAGTATTACATTTAAATCCAGTAATGAATAGAAGACAGGGACGACCGAGAAAGAGATGGCTGCAAGCGGTAACAGCAGATCTGAGGGAAAAGGGAATAAACAACTGGAAGACAAAGTCCAGAAACCGCAAAGAGTGGAGAAAAAAAATTAAGCGATGGTCCTAAAAGGCCTGTAAAAGCTATACCTATATATATATATATATATATATATATATATATATATATATATATATATATATTATAACATATATGAGAAAATTTACATATATATTATAACATATATGAAAATACCTTGAAAATTTTAATTTATTTTAATATAGCTGTGAATAAGGTAAGATTCAATTTAATATCTTTTATTTTAACGATTCTTACTTTAACATATATTCTTATCTATTCTCTTTCTTAGGGTCAGAGTTCAAAAAATCTCAACTAATAAATGGATTCAAATTTAACTGATATTGAAAATTTCAAAAAAAAATAATAAAATTCAACAATCATATACCAAATTATTTTTTTGTACGACAATTACAATTTAACCTTAACCTCACTTCTTCTTATTGTTTTGTGCGCATAAACACATTACCTTCAAATTTCAAACATCATTAAATCAAGGGTTATGAAAAATTTTGAATTTTGTAATCAATAAATCAAATTAAACTTATCAAAGAATGTAAAAACAACTTATTTAAAACAGTAAAACAGTGTACAAGTGCAATTAAATGTTCATCAAATACAGAAAAATCAAACACAGGAATGTTCTTTATTTTTAAAAAAATTGGAAATTGATACCGTGTTTTGAAGCTTTGGTATTCTCTCTGGACAAACTAAGGCACAGGCTATCCTTTCCTATTGGAATCCAACCATTTCCCAGGAACATCAATGATATACGGACACTTTATAGATTTAGACGAATAAATTTGCTTCTAATCCGGAACTTATTTGCTCTTGCATCAAATGGTAAGTAAACTAATACTCTCTTTCTTATTAGAAACTAGTTTTACTTTAGTTAAATCACTCAGGCAGCATTTATATAAATGAAGTGCTCAGCATACCATTTCTAACATTCATTTTCCATATATATAAACTTTAAGTCTTACCATCGGCTATCAGGAGTTGTCTTGTGGCTTTGTTAACACTTTTTACTACTTTTATACTTTCTTTTATCGATATTTTAAAAAAAAATCGAAATTTTAACGGAGCAAAATTTATTACATGCTATCACTTCAAAAGCCCAAAAACAAGAGAGAGATTCAGGAAATCAACAAATTAACAACTGAATCCCCAAACAATCTTACACTATCCTTATTATGTTCTATTCGCCTACTAAATTATTGATCAAATACAATTACTAAAAATCTAATACCTAATTCCTTATTTACATTTTAATACAATAGACATTCTTTTAAAATTTGCTAAACTTTTGATGAGTTGTTAATTTTATAATATCTTTCTCCTACTAATTCTTTGTCAAATCAAATTACTAAAAATCTAATACTTAACTCATTATTTACATTTAATACAATAATCATTCTTTTAAAATCTGCTATACTTTAAATGAATTGTTAATTTTATAATATCTTATCTACAATATAATCTAATGTCTTTATAATTTCAGAATTTTTCATTTGGAAATTAAACTAATAACAAATCACAATATGTCTTGAGAACAAACATTGTCTATTCTAAAAGTAAGTACAAACATTTTTTATTTCCTTCTATGAGTTCTAATATTTTATACTGAAATTTATGTAAAACTTTACATTGATGTCTTAACATTTGGTTTTCTTATTTCATTTTATCTTAATTTATTTAAAATCGGTTTTAATTACTAAGGTATCGTAGAATTTATAAACTTTTTTAATATTTACTCTCATTATCTATTTGATACATGATTATTAGAATTTTATATGTTATAGGTAAATTATATTATTTTGATTCTTTGAATATCCCTTATATATGTACTTGTATATTTTAATTTCTCATTTTGTTTTATTTTTTCTTTTTAGGTATTGAGAAGAAGATGATTATAAATTATCCCAAATTTACTACATTTGCACTCTGCCTTGGAATGAGAATATATTTTCCTTTTCTCTATTTTTATTAATTTTCTTTATATGCACTTATATCATCTCAATATATATATATATATATATATATATATATATATATATATATATATATATATATATATTATGATAAGATGTGCTCGTTCTTATATTTCCTTCTATTTGCTTCCGGCTTTTTGGGTATGGGTTCAATATTTCTTGTGTTTCTTTCAATTTAAACCACTTTCTTTACTTTTATTCTTTTATTTAAATTCCATTTCATAAATATAACTTATACAATATACAAATTCTAATTCATTCAACTTCAAAATCCTTTCAAAATTCATTTTTTTTTTTAAACTCAACTTATTTGAAATTACAATTTCAAAATTCTCTCTAAACTAAACCTGTTTATCCCCCTCATCCCTAGGTAACCTCTCTCTCCAAAACAAAACAAACAAAACAAACAACTATATACACTTTCTGAAATAAAATTCTTAAATACCTATATAAAGACAGTTACCTAGTATAAAATATCAAAATTTTCTTGTCCAATCAAATCATAACAATAACATAACTAGTTATTATTTTAATCGAATTGTAACATTTGTAGTAACTTCCTGAAGATGTTAAAATATTTTTAACGAAATATTGAAGTACCTATTAAATCTTAAAGAGTACACTTCGCCAAATTTTTGCTAAATACCCACTATTTACCTCACTGTGTATATATATATATATATATATATATAAAAAAAAGGGGAAAATTATTGGGCATGTACGCAAAAAGGATCAATAAGGCCACGAGTAGGAATGGTAACCGCAGAAACGCATGTTTCTGGCTCATTAGCCGTCATCAGTGCGGCATAACCAAGTAGGGTATTGCACTTGGCTAGCAAAAGTGTAGGGTACTTGGAAGCAAAGGATGTTGGGGAAACATGTGTAAAGAAACATAAAAACACAAAAACAGCGAAAACTCACACAAGAGTCCTATCGCCATTTTGTGCTTTCGGCCAGCTGTGCCAATGGGTTTTCGGCAATACCCTACTTGGTTATGCCGCACTGATGACGGCTAATGAGCCAGAAACATGCATGTCTGCGGTTACCATTCCTACTCGTGGCCTTATTGATCCTTTTTGCGTACATGCCCAATAATTTTCCCCTTTTGTTTATATTAATACGCATTTTCTTGGCACTTTGTTTATATATATATATATATATATATATATATATATATATATATATATATATATATATATGAATAATGGTATAGTGACTGGTTCAATATAACGTGAAGTCAATAGTGGAGTTGCAGTCAATGTTATGGCCAATGTAAATGAAGAAAACTCTTTTATTTTTGTCAAGCTTTCGAATTTATTTAATTCTTTTTCAAGACATCTATAGTGAAGAAAAAATTTTTTATATAATAAAAATTTTTTATAATGTTTTATATGTGATAACTTACTAATAAGTGAGGTTATGAAAAAAGCTGCGAATTCTGTTTGATAAATTTAAAGTAAATCATATTATTAAAATACATAAAAACATATACGTTTAAAACTTATTATTTGATTGACTTTTAATATGTCTTCAATTTCTTTTTTATATATGTATGTTTTTTTATGTATCTATGGTATTTATTTTAACACAGTAGGAAAGCAAAACATTGTAATGATTAATTTATTTAGATTTTATTATTATATCAAGTAACTTACTATATTCGTGAAATACAGAACTTTAATTTCAAAAAATTTTTATAAAAAAATTTTTTTAAATGTTAAATTTCATGAAAGTTGTTATTTTTTATGTTTTTATTTTATTTTAATATTATATTAATCTTTATGTTTGTAATTCTGTTTTAATTTATTAAAAGTTTTTTTTATATTTATATGTTAAATTTATTTATATTTATTTTTGAAATGATAGAATGTAACAATAAATATTACTCAGCCCTTCTATATCTGATTTTCTATTAATACATGTTTGCCTTTTATCAATGTGTGTCATTTCTAAGAATAATCTTTTTTTATGGTTCCTTTCTCTTTCTAAAATTTTTGTTTCTTCAAATTTAAAACTATGATTATTTTTGACTGCATGTTCTGTTAGTGCACAAGCATTAATTTTATTATTTCTAATATCACTTTTATGAGAGATGTTCCTGCTGTGTACAGTTCTGCATGTTTCTATGTAAACAACTACAATTCACAGTAGAAAAAGAAATTAATAACAGTTTACCTTTCCTAGATTTAATCGTCCATCGCACACAAAATAACATCTTACAAACAGAATGGTACCGTAAACCAATATGCAGTAACAGGTTTATTAATTTTTATTCTGAACACCCTCATAAAACCAAGATTAACCTAATTCTAGGACTAAAAAACAGAGTTCTAAAATTATCACACCCAAATTTTAAAAACCAAGGTTTACTTAAATTAAAAGAAATTTTGTTAAATAATTCATACCCTTTGGGATTATTAAATAAATTAATTTTTAGTACCACGTACATTACTAGAATAAATAACAATAATAATTTCAATCAACAACAAGCATTTGACATTGAAAATAGAGTCTTGTCAAATGAAAATTTACAGCCAATTTTTGGTTCTTTACCTTATATCCCTCAACTCACTCCTAAACTTTTAAAACTATTCAAAAATTATGAAAATTTCAAAATAGGCACTAAAAATATCAAAACGATTTCTAGACTATACACCCAAACTAAAGATCCACTTAATAATTTTGAAAATTCAAATGTAGTATATGAAATCACTTGCTCTAATTGTGAAAGAGTTTATATAGGAGAAACATGCAGAACTGTACAGAGCAGGAATATCTCTCATAAAAGTGATATTAGAAATAATAAAATTAATGCTTGTGTACTAACAGAACATGCAGTCAAAAATAATCATAGTTTTAAATTTGAAGAAAAAAAAATTTTAGAAAGAGAAAGGAACCATAAAAAAAGATTATTCTTAGAAATGACACACATTGATAAAAGGCAAACATGTATTAATAGAAAATCAGATATAGAAGGGCTGAGTAATATTTATTGTTACATTCTATCATTTCAAAAATAAATATAAATAAATTTAACATATAAATTTAACTTATAAATATAAAATAACAACTTTCATTAAATTTAACATTTAAAAAAATTTTTTTATAAAAATTTTTTGAAATTAAAGTTCTGTATTTCACGAATATAGTAAGTTACTTGATATAATAATAAAATCTAAATAAATTAATCATTACAATGTTTTGCTTTCCTACTGTGTTAAAATAAATACCATAGATACATAAAAAAACATACATATATAAAAAATAAATTGAAGACATATTAAAAGTCAATCAAATAATAAGTTTTAAACGTATATGTTTTTATGTATTTTAATAATATGATTTACTTTAAATTTATCAAACAGAATTCGCAGCTTTTTTCATAACCTCACTTATTAGTAAGTTATCACATATAAAACATTATAAAAAATTTTTATTATATAAAAAATTTTTTCTTCACTATAGATGTCTTGAAAAAGAATTAAATAAATTCGAAAGCTTGACAAAAATAAAAGAGTTTTCTTCATTTACATTGGCCATAACATTGACTGCAACTCCACTATTGACTTCACGTTATATATATATATATATATATATATATATATATATATATATATATATATATATATATATATATATATGTATATGCCTAAACCCACTTGAAACATTCATTGTCATCCAGTTCTTAGCTATTTCATAGCTCTAGGTAGTCGGGAAATAGGTTTAAATTCGATTACAAAATTCCACGGAATGCCTAAAGGACAAAGAGTCAAAGACCACGGCGAAAATAAAAAAAACTTTCTAAATAGCCGACTGTCGACTAGCTACAAGTTACACACTTAAGTTGTTTTAATAAAATTATTAAATTTTTTATAGTATTTGGTGATAGAAGACATTTTTTTGCAAATTTTATTTATTTTCCTTCTATGATATCAAACATATATATTTTTAGATTAAAATTAAAAAACTGTTATTATGACTAATTGCGCACTCTAGGAAAAATATTAAAAATGTTAATATATAAATAAATACGTCGGCTTAAATTAACTACTTTTTTTACCAAAGAAGCTTTTGTTCTCTAAAATCTGATTAGAATGATGTAATATAAAAAGCTAATTAAACTAATTTAACTAATACTGCCTAAATGTATACTGTATGAAAATCGTATCGTTAAAATCTCAATAAGTGTACACAAACTGGCAACTTCGTTTACGCACAATTCCATTTTGGAAGCTGGCGTTTGAGTGCTACCTAGCAACCCGGCGTATCCTAGCAACCCTTTATCTGTAATCGATATGGGACCGCAGGGGGAGAAATCGCATATTAACATAAACGCGAGTCCCCACACGGGCCGCCCCCATGCGGCCATTGGCAGGCCGGGGAAAGACCGTCGCGTCGCAAGCTTTGCCGCCTTCATTTTAATTACGGTGCCAGCTATTAGTAAATTCAATAGCTCCCTTTTACCCTCTGCAGCCGTATGCAGGATGTGTGGCGCTGCTAATAGGGAATTTGTGCCAATTGAGGAAGTAGATTGAGAACTAATGATGATGTTCTAAATTGTATGTAGTGATTATTTTTAAATTAATCTCAATTGCTGACTCAAATTTTATTGGACAAAAATGTATACATAGTTATAATTGGTATTTTTCACCATCCGCAATTTATTAAGGTTATTTAAAAATGTGCTTTACTTTTTAGAAAGTTTTTATATTTTCGCCGTGTTCTTTGTCTCTGTGTCATTCCGTGGAATTTTGTAATCGAATTTAAACCTATTTCCCGACTACCTAGACCTCTGACATTTTCAGGATACCTAAGAACTGGATGACAATGCATGTTTCAAGTGTGTTTAGGCATATACATAGATTTCGAAATTTACACCGAATTGTTATTAAATTAAATATGTATACATATTATCATTTTGATAATAAGATTGCGGTGGCCTATTTGGATAAGCGGTTGAAGCGGTTGATTGTGACAATTCTGTTGGGTTATCGTAATAGGATCGATCTCGCGAGAGAGAAGTTTTTTTTTCTTTTTTTTTGTTCTTACATGTGAGAACAGCAATTATTATTTTAACTGGTAATAAAATAAACTGTTTTAGATAGTTTTTAGATATAACTACCCTTGATTTTGTTAACAAGGAAACAATCTTCTCTATGATCAATCACAGCGTTGTATGACTTAATATTTTTGCAATATCAGGGATGCTGTGCATTGTTGAGATGACACTTAAAATATGACCTATAAATCAGTAAAAAACTTTCTATTATAAAAAGTACTTTCTATTATAAAAAGTTCTTTTTAAAAATTGTGCTTATTAATATAACTAATCGATGTATTAAATTATAAATAAAAATGAATTGATCTTCGTTAGTCTCGTTAAAATTCGAGAACTGGTGAACCGATTTGGCTAATATTGGTTTTAAATTATTTGTAGAAGTTCAGGAAAGGTTTAAACGGTGTAACGATTGCATCGTTATTTCAAACAGTTCTCCTGGACTATAAATATTTCTAAACTATTTATTGTTTCGGCGTTGTCACGAGTGGGAGACTGCAAAGTGGAAGGAGTGTTGTTGGCTTTGTAGTTAATTTGAGATTTTATTCCGTTCATTTTTATCGTTGAATTCCATTCAATTCAAAGTTTTCCGACCAACTTTGCCCTTCTGTCTCTGGGTTATTGCCACCTGAAAGAAGGGCCCTAATATTTGGTTTATCAAAATCAACATTTTGGAATTAATCAAGAATAATCATCAGAAAGTCCGTTGCAGTTCAGATTTTCCGGACAGAAAATAACGAAGGGAAATTCCATATCGCCCGCTGCCAACTATTGCTTAATAAAACAACGTTATCAAGCCTTCAACAACAATAAGATAAGAGATTAAATTAATTTTTTTTATCAACTGGCAAAATATTAACCAAGTTTTTATTGAAACTGATCTATTTTTTTTATTTGTATGTCAGTACATGGCGCCCTATTAAATATCTTGATTGGGGAAAAAACCTAAGCAAAATTTCAGCAGAACCCTCTGGAGCTAGCAAAGGGTATTTTTATCGCTACAAATTTGGCGCCCAACATCAAAGTTTTGCTGGTTTTTCTCCTTTCATTTTCTTTCATTTATTCTTTAACATCAAATTTGTACAGACATACAAATATTTGTCAATTCGGGTTTTTACTAACACTTAATTTTTTTTTACCCGTAATATTGTTTTGTTCTACTTATATTTAGCTTCGGCTCAAGGTTAATAACTTTTGGGTGATTGGTTTAATTTCTGATAATTTTTTAAAAAACCTGATTTTGTTTCTCATATTTAACAATATTATTAGTCTATTTAATTTTCTGATAATTTCGGAATCTAGTTTTGTTTACCGTTATTGAAGATAAAGATTATATTTATTTAATTTTTATACCCTTACAATTATGTTGCCTTCTCATTTGAAAACTAAGGAATTGGATTATGAATTAAAAATCAGGGGTGTCGAGATTCCTCCTACTGTTGAGGCTAAACGGAAACTTCTTTCCGGGTTGTTAGCTCAAGAAAATGCAAATAGGAGTTTTAGTGAAATTGTAAATACATTTTCCTTCGATGAAGATATTCTCGGTATTAAGGATTCAATTAGTTTTTTAAAACCGGATATTGACTCATTTAATGGTGACAAATCTGCTCCTGTTTTTAAGCGTATTAATTCTAGACTTATTCACATTTCGGGTAGAATCAACAGAATTGCTTGCACTGAGGATGATCATTTTGCCATTTTACGAGCCTTAAAAAATGAATTAACTTTATTTGAAGCGGAAGTTCATGAAAAGTCCAACACTTCCACTCCAACGATGCTGGATTCTCCTGTTGGTATTTCTTCGCCGGCATTTTTCCACAAGAACTTAGATGTTCATAAATGGAATATTTATTTTTCTGGTAATAATTCTGTTCATGACTTTTTGGAAAAAGTTGACATGTTGCGAGTTTCTCGGGGAATTTCTGACAGTGACCTACTTTTGCGTAGTTGTGATTTATTTAAAGATGAAGGTTTAACTTGGTTTATGAATAATCGTCATAAATTTTCTTCTTGGTCCGAACTCGTTGATAAACTTAAATTCGACTTTATTCCCTCAAATTTTCAATTTGATTTAGAAAATGTTATCAACAACAAATTTCAAACTAGAGGTGAAAGTGTAGCTCTTTTCATCGCTTCGATGGAGGGTCTCTTCAAACGTATGGATCATTGTCCAGACGAACAAACTAGAGTTTCTAAAATTAGACGCAATCTTCTTCCTACCTTTGTAAATCAACTTGCCCTTCAATCTCCTTCAACTATCGATGAATTAAATATCCTGTGTAAAAAAATTGAGGAATCTCAAAATTGGTGCGATAGAGCCCAGAATGTTTCTTCCTTTAATTCTTCAAAAAACTTCAATTCCAATTCTGGGGAACCGAATTTATCTGTACTTTCGAATTCTAGGCCGATTAAATGCTGGAATTGTGACAAGTTAGGTCATGTTTACAATCAATGTAAGGCTCGTAGATTATCCTCGTTCTGCTACGGTTGTGGGAAAAAGAACACAACTATAACTAGATGTTCTTGGTGTCGTTCAAAGCATACAAAAAACGAGTATCAGACCGTGGACAGAAATTTGGCTACTCGCCCCGGTCATTCTTTAGCAGATCAGCCAGACGATTCTCAAGGTTCAACAAGAACCCATTCCCGAGAACATCGATCAAACCAGTAACATCCTTAACCGAGTGGAAAAACTATCTAATTTTTGTAAAAAACTTTTTATCTTCTTTGCGAACTCCTTCTAAAGACAATAATGCAAGTTCTCGCATAGAATCCAGTCCTTTATTTGTTAAAAAGCATAATGATAACAGATTGTATTTAAATATTTTGGTAGAAAAATTAACATGCTTGCTCTTCTGGACAGTGGTTCAAACGCGTGTATTCTTGGTAATCAAGGTTTTCAGATGATTTCTCACTTAAAACTTCCTATCGTCTATGATAATTCCATTCGTGTCACTACGGCAGATGGTAATCTACAGCAAAGCATTGGTTTTGTTTTCCTTTCGTTATCTTTATCAGGGGTTACTCATACCTTGAAAGTTTTAATAATTCCTTCGATTGCTCATTCCCTTATTTTAGGTATGGATTTTTTAAACTTATTTAAGATTGATATAAATTTTGAGGCCTTATCTTATTCGGTTCTTTCCTCGTTGTGTGCTATTAATTCTATTCAACCCGTGTCTTCTCTTTCTGAGGTACAGTTAAGTAAACTAGATAAATTAAAGTCTTTATTTAAAGACCTTGCTCCTGTTGACAGAATTGGTAGAACTTCTTTAATAACGCACGATATTGACACAGGTGATGCCAAACCTATTTGTCAAAGGCAATTTCCTCTATCTCCTTCGATGTTAGTTCATTTGAAGAAAGAAATTGAAGAGCTGTTACGCTTAGGTGTTATAAGGCTTTCCAATTCGCCTTGGTCTTCCCCTTGTTTTTTAGTTCCGAAAAAGGGTGATAACGGTTACCGAAAAGTTCTAGATAGTAGGAAGCTTAATTCTGTCACAGTCTCAGACGCATACCCTATGCATCACATTGATTCAATTCTAAATAAGTTACGAGATGCAAGATTTCTTTCCTCTATTGATTTAAAAAAAGCATTTCTTCAAATTCCCTTAACAGAGACATCTATTCCTAAGACTGCATTCTCTATCTATGGCTTAGGCAGTTTTGAATACACGACTATGTGTTTTGGTTTAAAGAATGCCCCTAAAACTATGGCTAGATTAATGGATAGAGTCTTAGATCCGTCTATCATTCCCTATTGTTTTTGTTATTTGGATGACATCATTATTGCGACCCCGACTTTCGAACTTCATTTAGAGGTATTAGAAAAATTGTTTTTTAGATTGAAAGAAGCAAACTTAACCATAAATATGGATAAGTGCGAATTTTGTAAGGAGTCCCTGAAATATTTAGGCTTTCGTGTTGATCAGTGTGGTTTGCGTACAGATCCTGATAAGGTTACTGCAATCTTAAATTATCCTATTCCTAAAAACACCACTGAAATTAAAAGACTTATTGGTTTAATTCGCTGGTACCGGAGATTTCTTCCAAATTTTTCTTCGGTTTGTTCGCCTATTACTGATCTTCTTAAGGGTCGGAAAAAAGGACAACCTATAAATTGGAATCCCGACGCTGACAAGGCATTTTCAAGAATCAAACTTCTTCTTACTTCTAGCCCAATTTTATCCAGTCCTAATTATTCAATTCCTTTCATTATTCAAACAGATGCGAGTGATACCGGTTTGGGTGCCATTCTTTACCAAGAATGTGATGGTGTTGATCACCCTATTGCGTATGCTAGTCGTAGCCTTTCTAGTTCAGAGAGGAAACTTTCCACGACGGAAAAAGAACTATTGGGGACAATTTTTGGAATTGAAAAATTCAGGGGTTATGTAGAAGGAACTGTCTTCACGTTAGAAACTGACCACTCATCTCTTCAATATCTTTATAAATTATCTAATCCCTCGGGCCGTTTAGCCCGTCTAGCTTTACGATTGTCTCAATTTGATTTTATCATCAAGCACAGAAAAGGTTCTACCATGGTAGTGAGTGATGCGCTGTCTCGTGTTTATAATTCCGATATCGCTAGTCTAGACATTGCCGATTTAAAACCGGACAAGTGGTATTTATCCTTAATCCAGAAAATTCAGACTTCTCCTGACAAATTTCCGTCATTTCGTGTCGATAACAATATTATTTATAAACATATATTCTCGAAAAATCCTATCGAGAGTAATCTTTCCGATTGGAAAATTCTGGTTCCTACCGGTAATAGGGCTAGTCTCCTTAAATATTTTCATGATAGCGAAGCTGGTTGTCATTTTGGCATTTCTAAAACTTTTGCTCGTATTTCTGAACTGTACTATTGGCCTATATTGAGAAAGGATATCTATCGTTACATTCGCAGATGTGCGATTTGCTCTACATGCAAAAGTTCTAACCAACCGAAAGCTGGCTTTATGGGTAATTATAAAAATATTAATTTTCCTTTTCAATGGATTTCCGCTGATATTATTGGTTGTTATCCTAGATCCAAACTAGGCAACAGATATGCTTTAGTTATAACGGATTGGTTTTCCAAATTCTGTCTAATCCATCCTATGCCTAAGGCAACGACTAATAATATTTTAAAGTTTTTAGAAAATCAAGTTTTTCTAATTTTTGGTGTCCCTCAGGTTTTATCCGTTGACAACGGTAGTCAGTTTACTAGTCGTGAATTCAAAAGTCTTATGGAGAAGTATAAAGTTCATGTTCGTTACAACCCTGTTTACCACCCTCAAGCGAACCACACTGAGAGAACCAACAAGAGTATTATTACGGCAATTCGTTGCTTCATTCACGAAGCACATGATTCCTGGGATTCAAAAATCCATCATGTTGCTCAGGCAATTAGGACCGCTCAACATGAAGTTACGGGTTACTCTCCTTCTTTCCTTAACTTTGCTAGAAATGTTCCGCTTTCCGGTGATTATTATGGAAAAATTTCTGATAATGCCAATAATTTAGTATCTATTGCTGACAAAAATAGCCGTTTAAATGACATTCAAACGTTACCCAAACTATTTGTTGAAGTTAGGAAAAAATTAAAACTTGCCTATGATAGAAACTCGCATTATTATAATCTCCGTAAAAGAGATATAGAATATCATGTAGGGGATAAACTTTGGAAAAGGAATCATGTTCTGTCTTCTAAAATTGATAAATTTTCTGCTAAATTCGCTCCGAAATACGTTCCTTGTATTGTGAAAAGAGTTATTTCTAAATTAGTTTATAACGTTAAGAATACTAAGGGTAATGATTTAGGCAATTATCATGTCTCTGATTTAAAAAAAGATTTTTCCGATGTTGATCAAGACTTGTCTGAAAGTGAGGGCTCAGACAGTGAAAATGATGATAATAATTGACGAAATCACTTTCGTACTGATCACTGGAGTCACTGCACTGAAGGCATTAGTTTTATTAACTTTCAATTTCTATTTCTTAGATTTTTTTTTTAAATTCTTAAACTTTGTCAAAATTAATTTCAACCTTTTTAAGTAAATTCGATTGTTATTTAATTTTTTTTCGAGTTTATAATTTTTATAAGAGTTGGTGAGTTCAGGTCAGTACTGTACCTTAGGGATAGCATTTATTTGCGAGTACAGGCTGTCGCTGTGCCTCTGTGCCGCACCATCAATTTTATAAACTTGTACTTTTGAATATTTAGTTGCCTAGTTCCTTGTTCTAAATTTTCTCTTTCTCTTGTTAGATATTGCCTTCAGTATTTTTAACGTTTTGTAGTGTACTTACCCGTCCCTTACTGATTTTGTCGCTTTTCTTTTATTAACTGTCCTATTTTTAATGTTCACATTATTACCGTTATTTGTTGTCATTTTTAATGATAATTATTATCGTTTATCTTTTACATTGTCTCCAGTTTACACAGCGTGTGCGTTAAGACTTGTCAAGTTATTTTTAATTCGGATATTGATTGATTTTTCTTTTGAGTGTTAGTCACATTTTTGTTCAATCGATAGGTATTTGGTTTCATTTTTTTTTCTTTTCGTTCATTGAATATTTGTTTAGCTTCTTAGCTTATTTTGTTCTCATCTGTTGAGTATTTTCTTATTCAATGATTTTTGTTGACTACAGTCTTAATCTTTGTCTTTGTGGCTTTGGTAAGTTATTTTACTTTTGGAGATAGATTTTTTTTTGCCTTGTATTTCTCTGCTTTGTGAACATTAATCTCTTGTTTCTTTCATTACATCTCGTTATTGTTGTTTTCTTAAACGACCTTAAATAGGACAGTTATTAATTTATTTTTTACCGATTATGACTTAATGCTACTTAATTGTTAGCAGTACCGATTATGACTTAATGCTACTTAATTGTTAGCAGTACCGATTATGACTTTTTTGGTACCCTAGAGGTGCTGGTCAATGCGACCAATTTTTTTAGAGTGGGGGGACTCTCTTACCGATTGTGACTATATTTTTTTTTTGTTCTTTTTGTTATTGCCACTTTTTCAAAATTTTTTTTGTCTTAACCTATTTGGCTTTAAATTCCCTCTCTCCTCCCGACTGGGCGTTGTCTGCCTAATGGAGAAACATGTTCCCGGGGAAGCTTAATTTTCGGAACTCCCTTGGTCAAGTCCCTATATTTTTTTTTATATATTTACCTTTTTTATTTATTATTTTTATTTTTTTTTTTGAAATGGTTGACATGCCATCATATTGATTCGACGATTGCTTTGGTGGCCGCCTTAACAATTTCATCTGGTATTATTTCATCTTCCATTAATTCACAATCAAATGCATCATTTTAAATATCCATTTTATAATTAACTAGCGGACCCGGCGAACTTCGCATCGCCTAACACTAATGTTTTTTCCATTTTTTTTTTTATTTAGGTATACGATTAATTTTTTGTTTTTTTATCATATTTTCTCGTTAGTTACCAGTTTTTACTATTATTTATAGTACTCTGTAATTTATCCGTTAGGATATTATATATTAACTGCGCCACCTAACGGTGGCGTCATAGTTCTTAGGTAAGTAAGTTTTGCTCTTTTAATTTTAAATCTGCAATATCTTCAAAAATATTCATTTAAATCTTGTGCTGTTAAGGACCATATAGATCTGTATTAAATCAACAATGTATTTAAGCTATTTAATTGGATAAGGATTAATGCTATATTGGTTAAAATCGCTTCGAAAATTAGCCATTATTTGTCGTAAAAAGTAAATGACAAAAAAATGTTATTGTGGGATATCCATAAGAGATAGACATATACCATCGCGGAGTTTTCTGTAGACCTTTTCAATGTGTACAAATAATTAGTACATTATTTTGATAAACCTCGTAGGGTTCAACCGACGTTTGCAATGTAAGCGGAAAAAAATTGATAATTAACGACATCACATTAGAAACCTCAAAAATAACAGTATTTCTCCACTACTTAATGAATGTTATTATACATATAAACCTTACTCTTGAATCACTCTATCTATTAAAAAAACCGCATCAAAATCCGTTGCGTAGTTTTAAAGATTTAAGCATACAAAGGGAAATAGGGACAGAAAAAGCGACTTTGTTTTATACTATGTATTGATTGATTTCACGTTTTCAACTAAACGTCAAAATATGTTATTTTATAGTTTTAAATATATACAAAACTCGGTTACCATAGAATTGACTGCTATCTTAGAATATTTTATTATAAATAAGTCCGGTAAAAGCTTTTACCGGACTCATTTTTATTTTCTGGCCTTGTCCGACAAAATGAGATTTTCTGACCTAAAAATAAATCGGACAGTATTGATTTGTGGCCGGTTTAAGAAAATATTATTTTAGAAAAAATACAAAAATGATTGAAAAACAGGAAAAATAAAAAAAAAGAATTATTTATAAATGGGTAAAAAAGAGGTTACAAACAAGCAACTTTAGTAAAATATAATATAATAAAAAAAATTAAAAAAGAAGGAAAAAAAAAACAGAAAAACCAAGAAAACAAGAAAATAATAAAAAAAGACAAAAACAAACGCATAACTTGAAAAAAAAACAAATAATAGGAATAACTTGAAAAAAAAACAAATAATAGGAATAATGGGTAAGAGACTAAAAACAAGCTAAAAAAATAAGATAAGACTAAAAAACCGGAAAAATAAACAAAATATAATCGCACACATTTTGAAAAAATTACAAAAAATGCTAAAAAAAGGCTATAAAAACGACAAAGTTACAGAATTCTACACAAAAAAAAAATAATAGAGAAAACATGGATACAACCAAGAAAATACGATAAAATTAACAAAAATATGAAAAAAATTGAAAAGATAAAAAAAAGTGAGAGGTGTCAAGGGAGACCCGGAAGGAACGAAGTTCCTTTCGGTTTATTAGTGAAGGAATTGTAATTTGTAAACACAACAAAGTGTTTATACATACATAAGCATTTATTATTGTCTGTATAAAATCTCTACTTACCTAACTCTATCAGCAATATCCGGAACTTGTGCAGAAACACTGTCAGAATACATTATTGTTATTATTTTCTATTATTTTATTATTTATTATCTACAAAAAACGGGTATAAACTTAACAAAGTCGCGACACTACACTGTTCAAAGCAAAATAGAAAATAGTAAATCTATTATCACCTGAATATTTTCAACAGTTCGTCTCTTTTAACAAAAGTCTCCATTTATACAATACCAGAGGTTTAGGTGACATACATCTACCTAGAATTACTTTTTATTTCAATTTAATTTAGGAATTAACAATTTAATACAAAATTTTAAAATTAAAATATTTGACAGTAACTGACAGTTAAGGTAATTTGACGTACCTAACTAGTCAAGTTACAAACTATTTTTAAAATGTTTATGAATTTATTAATTTATAAAAACAGGATGAAATAAAATATAATACTATTATAGGTACTTATTTTTTTCTACACTGTTTTCTGTTTAACGTACATTTTCTTTTAATTTAAATTAGTGTCTTTTTAATTGTAATATATCTATCTATGAGAGAGAGAGAGAGACAGAGAGAGACAGACAGAGAAACATGCGTGTGTCATGTCGTGTCGTGTCGTGACATATTTTGGTCTGAATTTTTTCCGGGTGGCCTCTAGCCTCAGTCGTAACTGGTCGTAACGCCCGAAAAGGAACTTCGTTCCAAAAAAACATTGATTAGTAGGAGGTATGAAGTTTTAAATAACTTTTCTTTATTTGGGATTTTGTTGATTTTTTTATGACGATAAAAAAATTGGTTAAAGAGACTGTCGCAACACCCCTTACCTGAGCCCAGTAGGATGCTAATAAAAGAGCAATAAAAGAGACCTTTTCGCCTACCCTCACCGCATGTGGTTGTATGAATTCACGATTTTACAATCTATTGTTTATATTTAACAAATATATGTGTTTAATATTTTATAAATTAAAATAAATAAATATCAGAAACGTAAAGATATTTTTTTTCTGATTTCAACCATATATAATACTTACGGAAAATTTTCTAGTTTACAGATATGACACCAAAATATTCTAAATTACACTGAGAAACAAACAACACCCAATATAACATAAAATACCTTTAGTGCCTGTATCTAACAGGACTTGTCAATTAATATTAATACTATTAATAGTCATAAATATACCCATCACCAACATGCAAAAAGAAATCAAAATAGAAAAGAACCTTAAATACCCCAAAAATGCATATCTAAATATTAATAGTAATAAATATACCCCTCACCAACATGCAAAAAAATACCTCTAGCAAATGTATGTAATAGTAGTACTTACTTGTCAATGTAAAAAAGTGATTAGTTCATCAGTGGGTGAAAATGTTGTATCGCATTGGTAATATCCGTCCATTGCTCTTCATGTGTGGTGCACCGACTACGCCAAACATACTCCACCAAATATGTTTCAAATCTAGTTATGCACATCCTTCCCAATCGTCGACGAAGATTTCTCTTAATGACAGACCATTTACTTTCGATATTTTGGGTGTGAATAAGTCGATTGTTTGGATCCACAAAATGTCGTTGGTGATTGACTTGATAGTGATGGTATCCAAGGTGGTTTAAACCAGTATATCCTCTCCACGAGTCAGTTATTACAATGGATCCAGGCAAAACATTTTCCTGAATAACACGCTGTAATGTAATAGCGTTTCTGTTAGGCACAAACGTAAGAAAACTTCTCTTTGTTTGTCGGTCTATTCCTCCAATCACCCACCGTGTCCTTTGCAGACGTCCGCGATGATACTTTCGTTTTCCGTAAACACTTTCATCAATTTTCACTATGTGTCCAGGACCGCCTATTTGCTCATCGGTTTCCAGCATCCAGTGAAAAAGAAGGTTTCTGAAATGTTGAAGGCAACGACCCACAAATTTCCTGGAAACTCCAGTTTCCGCTACTATTACTGTGACTGGATACTCCTTAATCCACAGTACTAAAATAATCAGCAACTGAACTATAGGAAGTGTCGAAAAGTCTAGAAATGAATTTGTCCTACAGGACGTTTCAGTACAACAGTCCCGTCTGCGACACCAATAACTTGGTGCTCTTCCTTGCCTTTTTTGTTGGCCAAGTTGGATTCTATTCCAACACACACATGTCCTGGAACGTGAAACAAATCCATGTACTATCAAAAAATTTACCAAACCCACTTCCTTTATGTGATTCTTAAAAGCTGTAGAACTGCGGAGGAATTCCATCATACACAAACACATATATTTTTTATCACTACCGAACAATCAATAGGATGATGTATACCGTACGTAAAACAAGACACAAATAATTGTTTGTTAATAATGGCTAACATTTTATATATTTTCTGTTATTACCCAACAATACAAATTGATATTAAAAAAACATTAGGATGTTTTGTAATGCAATAGCATTTTAATTAGTGTAAATCTCTTTCAATCTGATTGTTATTGGAATTGTTAAAGTTTATCTATTTTCAACACCTCATTATGAGATTATCCCTTGCTGTTTTGGATTTAAATTTGATAATTAAGCATTTTTGTAGTATTAAGGTATTCTATTACTTATATATTATTTTCAAAACATTATTATGAGATTATCCCTTGCTGTTTTGGATTTAAATTTAATAATCATTGGGTATTTTTGTACCACATTATGAGATTATCTCTTGTTTGTTTCTCAGTGTAATTTAGAATATTTTGCTGACATAACTGTAAACTACAAAATTTTCCGTAAGTATTATATATGGTTGAAATCAGAAAAAAAATATCTTTACGTTTCTGATATTTATTTATTTTTATTTATAAAAAATTAAACACATATATTTGTTAAATATAAACAATAGATTGTAAAATCGTGAATTCATACAACCACATGCGGTGAGGGTAGGCGAAAAGGTCTCTTTTATTGCTCTTTTATTAGCACCCTACTGCGCTCAGGCAAGGGGTGTCGCGACAGTCTCTTTAACCAAAAAATTAATAATGATAACTTTAAAAAATCTGTTTAAACGATTTAAAAAGTTAATAGATCACTAAATAGTCATCACCTCTCACTTAACTATCTGACATAGAATATTGAAAACTTTCAAATCGATTATCCAATAATTGTTAGAAACATACTTCTCCTTAACTTTACCACTTACCCTGTATTTCCTAAGGAAACATCTATTTTGTATTAAGAATATTTCACCAGATCATTGTTACCGTGCCTTTATCGATGAGATATACTTAGTTTAATAGTTGTAGTTCAAAAATATGCGGTACTGCAAGTAAAATTATCGACTCTTTCTCGTTGTGATTAGTAATTCTCGGCCCAATGAATTCAAGGGTTTCTGAAGACTTCCATTAATGAGATAAGAGAATAATTTATTGTTTAATTAACATAATTAATCTTCTTTGATATAATATTTAGTTTTAAAAATTTTTATTTAGTTAATTAATTGTTTTTTTTAATAATTAAATTCGTAACAAATCATATAAAACGGGTGTGGAGTTTGTACTTTGGCATCCTTAATTACATGTTTGCGGTTGACTGGTAATGGGTACTCTTAAAAGTTAACTTAGTAAGTTAGCCAGGGAAATAACGCCCTTTAGGACGTCTTAACGTTTAAAATTTTGGTGCTCAACAACGGGTTTTTTAAGAGTTATTATCAGTTTTTCCTAGGCTTTCAATTTTTTTTACCATTACCTAATAGTGCAAATTTCACTAACCGGTATTTAATTTTTATTATATGTACTAATGTATTAATGAACTTTGGTCATAATCAGTATAGTTGTCAATGAAATCACAAAATATTGATCGTACAACCTGAAGAAATCCCAAATATAGTTCAACGAGTCTTCTTCAACATCAGCACACGCTTCGTGAATTCATTGATTGCAGCTATTTCGTATTGTTCTTGCACCGGAGTTGGCCTCATCCATAACCCACAGGCTTCAGAATATGCATCTTTAAATGATCCGATAATAGAGGTCTTTGAGAGTATCCGATCTTAGCGACTATGAGAAATTATCTCACTTACATTGGGAGTTATTTTATAAAAAACCAAATGAGTTACGTCGGTTCAGTAGTATAAGAATAATATAATTGAACGTAATTAGATGTCAAAGATAATAATAGTATAATACTATTATGACGTTTTACAGAGTCTTTGAAAATCAAAGAACATATAGACCGTTTACTAAGAACCAACAACTACTTCCCTGGCTATATGCCACGACGGACATTGAATTACAGTTCAAAGTTAAACAGGGTTAGTATATCTGCAAGATAGAACTAACCATTTTAGTTTGCAATTCGAAAGGATATCACTTGTAGACCGGTTCGACGTATTGCGTCTCAACAGTACAAGGCAGATATCCGTCCAGAAGCTCTAAGAGCATCTAGACTGGAGATATGTCTGAAATCACACAAATACATTATCTTTAGTAAAGAAAATGTTAAAAGTGCGATAATAGCGACATCTCCATAACTAATTGCAAACTGAAATTCTATTTGACAAAAAACCTCTCGGCTTTGTAGGGTTAACTACTTGATTTACAGTTTCCTGCTAATCAATTGTCATTTCAGTAAAACGTTTATCAAATAGATGTCAAAGATAATAATAGTATAATACTATTATGACGTTTTACATAGTCTTTGAAAATCAAAGAACATATAGACCGTTTACTAAGAACCAACAACTACTTCCCTGGCTATATGCCACGACGGACATTGAATTACAGTTCAAAGTTAAACGGGGTTAGTATATCTGCAAGATAGAACTAACCATTTGAGTTTGCAATTCGAAAGGATATCTGCCTTGTACTGATGAGACGCAATACGTCGAAACCGGTCTACAAGTGATATCCTTCCGAATTGCAAACTAAAAAATTGGTGCGCTTTTTTGGATAGATTTAAATTCTGTTCGGCTTTAGGAGCCGTTACGGGACTTACAGAGTGTTCAAAACCGCCCGTCCATACTTTCTAAAAGGTTTCAAATACTTTTTAATAAAAAACTAACGTTGTCATCTATACTTATAATAAATCTGTAGAGAGGTCAATTCTGTACATGAAATATATTTCCAAAATAAATATCAAGGGGTGATTAGGGATCGAAACGGATTCCAAAAATGAAATCAATAACATTTTTGTCTGTCTGTCTGTCTGTATAACCGCTATAGAAACAAAAACTACTCGACGGATTTTAACGAAATTTGGTACAATTATTTTTCATACTCCTGTGCTGGTTATAGTATACTTTTCATTACGCTACAATCAACACAGCAGTGAAGGAAAATGTTGGGAAAACGAAAGAAGTTACTCAATTTTTTAAGCTTCCTTTGCGTGTGCAACCTTAATGGTTAAAGCTATACAGAGATCATCTTATAATTTGGAAGTTAACTGTGAACGGATTTTACACAGGGGGGGTTGCGGGGGCGTGAAAAATAAAAAATAAATAAAAATTAAAATCTATGAGTCCTACAGGTTTGAAACTTTGAAAAATAGTTATTTTTATAATTTTGAGGTCAATTGTGAACTGATTTTATAAAATTTCACCCACAGGGGTGTTGCGGGGGCGTAAAAAATAAAAATAAAAATTTAAAATCTATAAATCCTACAGGTTTGAATCCATAGTTATTTTTATAATTTTGAGGTCAATTGTGAACGGATTTTAGAAAATTCCACCCACCAGCGGCAATGCGAGGACGTGAAAAATAATCTATACATATAATAAATCTGTAGAAAATTCTGTACATTAAAGATATTTAAAAAATAATTAGCAGGGGGTGTTACTACATCGATATAGAACCCAAAAATGTGGTTAGATTTTTTGTCTGTCTGTATGTTTGTGAGCGCATCACATTAAAATTACTGATCCGATTCGAATGCGGTTTTCGCAAATGTATTTGTCTTCTTTTCACTTAACTTCCGGTATATAAAAATTTCGGGGGAGACATTTTTATATAACAATCAACACGCCACGCGAACTACGTCGTGGGTACAGCTAGTTTTAAATAAATCAGGTATACTCTATAGATTGGTGGTAATACTAACTTCCGGTCAGGGCCGGAAATCCTTTAAACTGTGTGAAGTTGGTTTATTCAAATGAAAAATACACTTTTTTGTGTATTCGGATTCCTCTTGTTTTAAACTACTTTGAAAAAGGCACTTTGTGTCCTTTAAATGACCTTAGGAACCTTTAATGTGAAAATTACCGTTTAATTCTAGCTTAATAATTTAGGAACCATAAAACTAATAAGCTACTAATGTCTTCTAAGTACCTAATTAATGTGTGACCAATCGAAAACTAAGTTCCGGTCTGT
Organism: Altica lythri; assembly: GCA_964028335.1. Taxonomy (NCBI): domain Eukaryota; kingdom Metazoa; phylum Arthropoda; class Insecta; order Coleoptera; family Chrysomelidae; genus Altica; species Altica lythri. The sequence goes on along the minus strand of OZ034803.1, from coordinate 32,247,777 downwards.
ACCGAAATTGGGTCAAATAGACCGAAAGTTTTCGAATGCAACATGTAGGTACATGATTGTGTTGATTTTGGATTCTACGTGAAAATTTTTTCTTGGAAACTACATTGCAACTTTATCAAATTCAAAGCACAAGAATGCTTTAAATATCCTGATCGGGTATTGGCAATTTTGTGTAAGTAGTAGATAAACGAAAATAATTCACATTAGCATAATTACTTTGACCGCTTTTACTAAAACATTGCAATTTAGTGCTCACCGCAAAGGAACTTTTAATATTTTTGTAAGAAAACTCTACAGAATGCTCTTATGCGGCAATTGCAGTTTCGTCCGTAATCCCTTTATCCTTTTGTTAATGACTGCACTTTTGTCTGGTTAGGTAATATTGTAAAATTTAAAAGTATACAGTTTCGTCAGGGCATTGCTCAGGTATAATCCAACTTGATTTAATCGATCCAAGAAATGCAATTAAGATGCAGTAGGCATTTCTACGATATTTTGGGAAAGATACATTTTATCGGTGGGTGGGATAATTTTGCATGTGCATCACCAGGTATTAAATGATTTGCTTCCGCAGTTGTCACTTTTAAATTAATAAAGTTATTACATGATGGAAAACTTAAATGTTTAATCTTGTTTAACCAAACAAGAAAAAGTGGTGCTATTTGTAAACAATTTTAAATTTAATTTTTGTGAAAAACTGGCCAACTGCAGGGTTCCACACAGCCATCAAGAGTTATGCAAGTTTGTTTTACAAAAGCAGTTCATGGCGCAAAGCTTCGGATGACATAGGTTTGCATCAGCCAAAAAAAATTTTGCACAGTGTTCTAAAAGACCTTAACTCCGTTAAAAGAAGTATTTATGGAAAAAGAAGGAAGAAGTTTCCAAAGCTGCCCAATTCTACCTTGGAATTACATCATTACAAAGTGTTAAAAAGTGCAAAACCAATAACAGTAAAACTCAGAGGTAGGAAATGTATCGAAAGAAATAGCCACAAGATAGGTACAGTAAAGTGGTACAGTGGCGAAATTACCGGTGGTTATTAAAGTTCGGTGGCAAATTTACCTGGAGAATTATCGTGTTAATGACACTTAATACTTGGCAATATTCATTCCTTTTTCGGAGAAACCTGTAGGTACATGTTTAAAAATTCGTCCCGGACGAAACTGAATGTTGCCAGGTAGACCGATATCAGGGACTCCTAATTAAAGACGATTAGCCGGACGAAACTGTATCTACCCGATCTTTTGATAACGTGCTTTAAGATTTGTTTTTACTGATTACAGTTTTTTTGCATTATAAGAAAAACTTTTAAGGTTTTGCGTAAAAAACAGAAATTTAAGTGTCTAAATAAATTTTGATAAAAAAACGCAATTTAAATTTCACATCAATATTTCTAATAAAAAGTGAAAATACATTTTAAACCTGATGAATTTTAAATAGTGAATTTCTTCTTTAGAGAATGGTTTGATCCAATAAAGAGGCATATGACATATTCCAAACGAACTTGTGGATAGAACGATATCCCAACAGATTTCCACACTCACGAAAAGTTTTTGCTCGGCTGTTTTGAAGAGCAACCGCATCAAAATAAGAGAAAAAGAATTAGTCGGTCAGCAAGGGATGTCAGCTGATATCCTTGCATCAGCAATAGTTATCCCACATAATTCTCTAAGCAAAGTAGTGTTAGATTCTAGTGTAATTCTTGGTACAATCCATAATATGTCTTCTTAATGACTATGACATCGCACAATGTCTACAATTTTGTAAGTGTACTTATACAATATCAGCCAACAGATTTTCACTGAAAAGTTTTATAGAAAGATAAAAGTACCTACATTTATTGGAAGCCGCAAAGCCCCCACTGGCTCAGAACAATAGATAAAAAACATATTTGGAAAGTTAACAATCACATTGATAAAGCCATCTTTTGCATTTATTGTTTAGAGCATGCATGGAATTTGGAATAGAAAATTGCTAAAGAAATTTGCTATAAGGGACAGAAGCGAACAAGGTTAACTTCGACTACAATCAGGAAAAATGTTCAACGATGGCTAAGGAGTAATTCAAATAAAGTGGTAACTGGTTACCTCAGTTATATCCCAGTTAGTTAAAATAGCTTATTTAAAAACACAACCAGCAAAGATTGTTGTTAATTTCCTTGCCACAGAGCCACAGACTTTGCTTTAGAAGTTTTAAAACCAGTCGAAAATACAAGAATACAAGGATACACGGAATAATTGTTTTACAGAAGTGTGATGTTGGTGGAATTTGAATCTTGGGTTTAAGGACCCTGCTATAGGACTTGGTGTCTATTGCCCCTTGCATCATTTATTCCAACCATGTCAAGTGTTTCTGTAACAATGCGACCAGATTCACCAAAGTCCAGCACATATGGCTTACCGAATTTAAATAATGGTCCTACCATTCCAATTCAACATTCTAAACTTTCAGTGTCCCCAGAAATGATTTCACTAATGCCAACAAATCAGAAATCAAAGAGAAGCAACAGTCGTAAAAGCAAAACTACTGTTTTATCAGCATCTCCATATAAAAAAAAGAAACCCTGCATGTTCAGAAGTGTAAGGTTTTACTTTTTTTTAAAATGAAAGACAGAAACGAAAAAACGAACTAAGATAAACAAAATCATAAGTAAAAGTTTAGAGTCTGAATCTAATAATGCAAACGTAGAAATGATTTTAGAAAGTGTTGGGAGTGAAGAGAATGCTGTCACTGAATGACCATACTGTAATATATAGTTTTCTTCTGATATTTAAAGGGAACACTGGATAAGGTGTATTGCGCTGGTCCCATGAGGAATGTGCTGGAGTAACTTTCTGTGTAATTTATGTATTGAGGTAAATAGTTTAAAGAAAATAATGTTAATTATAAAATATCTGCTTACAAAATCGTATGAAGTGTTTAGAACCTTTATTAGACTTTAATTTTAAAGCTTGTTCTTGTCCTACGACGCGTAAAAGATTGCGTATTAAAAAAAACTCTTTTAATTTCAAATGAGATGTGCTTTTTACCTTATTTAAAAAGTGTAATATACCTGGATTTGCAGTCCGTTGGCAATGACGTCATTTGACGTATATGCAAGTAGACCAATACGCGGTAAGTCTTTCTAAGTTAAACCTGGCAACTACGCTTCATTCCTACCGCGTATTGGTCTACTTGCATATACGTCAAATGACGTCATTGCCAACGGACTACAAATCCAGGTATAATTCAGATACTAAAACGTCTCGTAATATTCGATATTGTGCTGCTTGCTCTTTATAAAACTCTATCTCGGCTGCGAATGGGGAAGGCAAGTACCTACCTAAATGTTTTTAATTTTATGCGTTAAAAATTAAAAACAAATCGATTTTACCCCGACATTTAAGTTTTTTTACCAGATCACCACGTTTTGAGGTCATAGGAAGTCACCCTGACTATTCCCGAGATGATGTTAGTTAATAAGTAATTCGAAAAAGATTATTCATGTCCTCAAATGTGGTGGTTCAATATACAAAGGAACAATGAAACACAAAATCAATCCCACACAATTTAATGGTGTAAAATAAAGTATCAGTTGGCGACTAGTTTCGGCTACCAAGAGCCATCTTCAGGCCTAAAATTAAGTAGACACTATGAGGAGAAAATTTTTAAAGGTGTTAAAAAGGTACATACCTAGTATAAATAAAATTTTTTGGAACGCTTATTTCTGATATAATTTTTTAACCACTAATTTGTTAATATCATTGTCAAGGTCAAGTAATTTCTCTTTTCTTCAGTTTGTCATTGTCATGCGCAACGATTTTACAAATCTTTGTCTGACTCCATTTTTGACGCTTTTAATCCTCCATGTTTAACAAGAACCATAAGTTTAACAATCTTAATAATTTTGTCATTATATTCGGATTTTTCGTATCTCCGAGTTTTACATTAACAATAGTTTTTCCTGTTCTCCAAAAAAATCTTTTGTGTACTTGTGTTCTATGGACGTTAATCAATTGTGTTATTTTGACCACGCCGGCTTTCTGGAGTTTATCTATGAAGTTCCGCGAGCTATTAATTCATCACTTTTATATTTTAACTTTTCATACATTTGATTTCTTAAAATTTCGATTGTGCGAACACTATTTTATGCTGAAGACCGAAATTTTACTTGATCTCAATCAATGGATTTATATAGAATACCTTTATGTGACCTGTAATATCATCATTCCAAAAAAAATTATTTATACTAGGTATGTACCTTTTTAACACCTTTAAAAATTTTCTCCTTATAGTGTCTACTTAATTTTAGGCCTGAAGATGGCTCTTGGTAGCCGAAACTAGTCGCCAACTGATATTTTATTTTACACCATTAAATTGTGTGGGATTGATTTTGTGTTTCATTGTTCCTTTGTATAATAAGTAATTGTTTTTTTTTTTAATTTTCCATTTTGTTTTTTTTTTGGCTGAAGAAGATTGAAACAGCACCAAAAGAACTTTTTTAACTCTAGGAGTTTAAAACAGCAGAAAAAAATACATTTTTGGAGTCTGAAATTAGCAGGAAGTTGCAAGGATGGCATGCAGGGTCAACCTTTTTTCGATTTGTTTCTTTTAAGATACAAAGACATTAAATTTCCATTAAACTTATTTTAAAAATAATTGTAGAACCTAATGCTTACTTTATTAATTTATAATATTTAATTATTTTATATTATTTAATAAAATATCATCTACATTATATATATGTTTTCTATCAATGTTGATGACTTACATCTATAAACATATGTAGTTGAATAGATAATTTATTAATAATGTAATGTCACAAACATGTAGATATAAACAAATCTAATTAATTAAATGTCGATTTACCGACAAACGATTACCAAAACGTCCATTCAAGCTATTAAATCAACATGGTTAACGAAGACATTAAAGATCATATCAGTATGAATAAAATATACAAAATTACCTTCCTAAGAATTTAAAGGTTGAAGAGAATATTAATTTGTAAATTAATATACGCTATTTATATTTATTATTATAACTACTTAACGCCTTAACAACAATTTTTTTGGATAAATTCTTAGTTAAAACCTTCTCAAAAATATATTTATTATGTAATTTAACAGGAAGTAAGCGAGATTTAACTATATTTAAATTGAATTAAAAATACAAAAATAAATACTTTAAATAATAATATTGTTCGTAATATCGATTTGTTAATACTCTGATTTACTCCATAGGATAAACTAAGCATATGAACCCCTGTCGATAACGTGCCCCACTCGTAAAACTAACAGTAGCATTTTCGATTTGGCGCTTATTGAACTAGTATGCATTAGGGCATTGGGGCCAAAGTATGGCGGTGGTGTACATAATACAGTGCTCTTTGTTGTCTGTTTTAAGTAAGAAAAAAATACTTAAAAAGTAACAATGACCACCTGAACATTATGTAAACCTGTTTTCTTTGTTCTTAATTGCATTTTTTAAAGTTCTTTTGCACACCTACAAAATACGTTATGCTTAAGGTAAACTTTGATTTTGTTATCAACTGGAGCGCATTTCTTTAAACATTTGCTAATTCACCCCAACTTGTTTTAGCTAACGCACCCCATGTTTGTGTTCTTGTTTATATAATTATTTTTAAGTTTTACTTAACAATTATTATATTTCAGGTAATGATACAGACAAAAGCTGCAGATCCATAAAAATGGACGAAAGGAAATATGGTAAAAGCAATAGAGAATGTCATAAGTAAAAAAATGTAATAAATAAGGCCGTTAAAGAGTCTTTCACGTCACCTCTTACCTAGGCCTAACGGGAGACCAATAAAAAAACAATAAAAGAGACCTTTTTTTGGACATCTGAAATACCATGGCAAACCTTATGTAGACACAACCTAAAAGGTTCGAAGAACAAGCGGAACATTGGCAGAACCTCTGAATTGGGATATGAAAATGAATTAAGAATATTAAGATGTCCCCATCTTATCGGATATCCCCTCTTCCTTATAACTTTGCAGATAAACTAGGATTGCCTCATCAATTCAATACAAAAAAAACAGGCACGTTGGGATTGATTTTAGAGCTTCATGAAGAGGCACTCAGACTTTAGTAAAAGAAAATCGGAAGGCTTGACCTTAACGAGAGCAAATGGTATGAATCAACAAGTGTTTATTAACCACTTATTTTAAAACTTTGTTTAAAATGTTAACTGAGAATTGTGTGTAGCAATGCCGATCCTCCTGTTAGTAAAAGGTTAATACGGAAAACCTAAATTTACTTAGTGTCTGTCATTCGAATCCAATTTTTACATAAATCAAAACTCATCTGACATCAGTGCAGATCTATTCTATAACTGCATAGACCATTTTATTCTCCGAAAACCAAATGAAAAAGTTTTTCTTATTTTGGATGGTCATAACTTTCATTCCAATTCATATAAAAGGTTACACTGGTCAAAAAAAAAACATAATTCTGTTTTGTCTATCAAGCCACGCTTCTTAGGCTCTACAACCATTGGACAGAATTTTTTTCAAGCCTTTCAAGAGCTGCCCTTCTAAAGAAGTTACCAGCTGGTTGATTTACAGCGAAGAAAAGTCTTTAAGGTGATACAATATTTCGAAACTGATCAGTGATGCCTGGTACAAATCGACAATACCAACGATTGGTATTTAAGGATTTAAAGCAAATAGGGATATATCCCTTTAATTCTAATGCTATTCCTAAACATTTTTGATGCGTCAGTTCGAAATACTGATGATAATCTGCAGTCAGCTCAGAATATTGCCATTTGTTGCCAAGTACTTCCCTCATCTTCGATGAAACGTAATTACCAAAACCAAGATCCTTTCGTTTGCAATAATAACATTTCTTTGTCGAGTACTGCAAGATTTTCGATGAGTTGCAATAACCTAATTGTGGATTCTTCTGTAGGTAACAATAATATTTCTTTGCCATGTTCATCCTCATAATCAATAAATCAAAACTAGCTGACTCCTGATCCTTCTCTTTAGGCACCAGCAAAAGATTTACCAATCAGGACCTCACAAATGGTGAGTCCATTACTCGTTATATATACATTGTAAATTAAGTAAAAGAAAACAAAACGTTAAGATTTTGACATCAGATGATCATGTAGCAATTCGTAAAATTTTTAAAGAAATAAGAAATCACAACAAAAAAGGTTGATTGCAGCACCGATAAAACGTATAAAAAAGTTTTAGAATTGTCTTTATTTTCTAAAAGTAGAGAGAAACTATACAATTAAGTGAATCTAGTAAAAAAAAATGTCGTTAAAAACAATAAAACTTGTATAGAACCCAACGTAGTGAACGCTCTTAACACCTAAATGGATGGGTCAAAACCGCAGCAAGTTCTGGGATGTGTAATTTACTCTATAGATCTTTGAGCCTAAAAATAAAATGTACCATGGATGGCTTGTCAAGTGTGGTTCAGTCAGATTTCACAGGCATAACCATAGCTGCAAAATAATTAATCAATAGGAACATCAGAGGCAGGAATGTATATATTTACACGGACTGACGACAAGCTCTATTGGTGTTGAATAGACCACTTATCACTTCAAGTTTAGTACTAGAATGACACCAAACTCTAACTAAGGTCAGTCAGAATAATGTGGTCACTCTAAGCAAGATTAAAGGACATGGAAACTCTAAAGGCAACCGCATTGCGGATAATTTAGCAAGGAGAGCTGCGGGCTAAAAGTTATCTTAGCCTTCACCCATCTACCAAGCTAACAATGTCCGCTGTGGTGGTCCTTATTAAACAACACTCTCAACAAAACTTTATACAGTACTGGGATGAAAAAACGAACTGTAGAATGACCATGGAGTTATTACCTCATCCTGGCGAGGAAACAGCAAGAAAATTTAAGGCATTTATCAGACAAAATCACCGAACAGCTGTGGAAATCTTAACAGGTCACTGCTAATTGCGACAACATCTTTTTACGATTAAATTGGCAGAATCGACCTTATGCAAAGGTTGCGAACAAGAAGAGGAAACAGTAGAGCATATCATGTATGACTGCTCTGGTTTTTTGAAATCAGAAGATTCGTGTTGGGCAAATACTGGCTTACACTGGCCAATGTCATAGAAAACCCCTTGGGAGCCTCATCACCTTTTTTAAATCTCTAGACCAGATGACAGCCTGAGGTGTAAATATCCCTACAAACGGGAGGATGCACAATGGGCCATATGTGGCCTCATTGCCGGCAGAGCACTTGCTCACCCCTTCCCAAATTTCCAATTTCCAGATCCAGATTGTATAGAGTGGTTACAATACAAAAAAAAAACAGGCACGTTGGGATTGATTTCAGAGCTTCATGAAGAGGCACTCAGACTTTAGTAAAAGAAAATCGGAAGGCTTGACCTTAACGAGAGCAAATGGAAAAAAGGAAAAAAATCTAATATTAACAATTAAACAAATTGCGCAAGGTTCGTTAGTAGTCACTCTAATTAAGTTGTTGACCCAAATATAGGATATACAATTAAGAGCTGTTACAAATATATACTGCCGCCTTAGTTATAAAAGCAAATTATAATTAATGAGTGGTAAAGGTGTGATCACACTTGCGACTTACTAAATTAAAATAAACGAATAGTAAAAAAATACAAAATAGTAAATCTTTCACTTATCTGTTCTGGCAGAGTTGGCTTCCAATCACCAATTACAATGGGCTTCAAAAAAAAACTTCAGACTGGTTCTAGACTCCGGTAATTCAAATGCTGTTACTATCAAAATTAATGCCAGAATCAAAAAATACTCCGGTACTAAATTTTCGGTACCAAAGACTACGGCACTAAGTTGCCGGTTCCAAAAACCACGGCACTAAGATACCGGTTCCAAAAACCCTATAAGATGGAATAGGGTAAGAAAACTACAACTATGAGTTGTTACAATAACCTGGGACGGTGATTTTGCCTCAAAAGCCGTCTTTATAGTGAGCTTCTGCTAAATCGACTCAGAAAAATCTTTCTACTAATACCAAAATGTGGTTTTTCCCACTGGACACGAAATAACCCAAAAATATAACCAAAAACTAATAGTAATTCGATAGAAATGTCAATAAAGTATTAAAAATCTAAAGTATGTAGCATTATTAAATTAAACAGTGATAGTTAAGAAGTAATTCAATTTCCAAAATCTTATTTTCACTACTTTTTAAAATACACTGAAATCATATACCTAATTCTATAAAAAAAAAAAATGTGAGCCGTCACGGGACGCCTGGCAGATGTGAAACATCGACATTATTGTGTAAAAGTAATATGCAGAAAAGAACAGATTGTGATAGGAACTAAATATATGTCATAATGATAAAATAAAATATTACGATTTTTTCCAGATAACGATGACTATTTATTGAATAAATTTAAAAAGTGATTTCGTTTAGCTTTTTATTTAATTGCCTTAAATTCAATAATCTTAAAAAAGGAAATTATTAAAACACAAATTTATATAGAAGTACGTTACTATATTAATATAATTGTAGTTACTTCATAATTTTAGTACAAACAAAAAGCGATACTAAATAAAAAATAGGAAAATGATGAATTTAACTATGAATACAACTTTATCGTTGAATAACTTTTAAACGGTATTTAAATGGGAAATGTATTATGATTTAGGCACGGGTTAATGTGAATATTAAGGGCTGGTTAAGGTCTGATAATTTTTGTTAGGTCATAATCTAAAAATTTGATGGGTGTTTGGAGAACAAAACCAAATCTGGGAAATAACGGACACCCCAATGTATATAGAGTAGATAGGTACTCACTCATTTTTATTCATATTTTTCATCACTTTCTTTATTAACACTTTGTTTATTCATATTTAAAAGTAAATACACAAATTTTACGCGGACAACTATATGACAACTATTCACCAACAATCTATTTTGATTGACTAGCTGTCAATTTTACAGGTCAGCAAAATATGTAGGTATATTATGTTGCCTATACAAACAATCATTTTTATATATATAGAATAGATAGTAGGCGGAATCGAGTTAGGTTTTTATGAAACAATTCATACCCTGTCCCGCCAAATTTTTGAATCGATGAGCTTCTTCCCCCTATTGTTGGCGCGCCACCGTCGCGTCGCTCAAAACATGACACCAATTTCATATAAGATATCAGTACATCTCTTATCGATTATTATCAATGCGTTAGGTTTTTTACGTCATGACGTCACCGTCGCCACGCCAGAAATCTTTTTATGTTTATGAAACATAGGTACTGAATTACTGAATTTGTTGTACACATTAGAATTCGACATAACGTTATAAAGAATGGTAATGATAGATAAATTGGTACAATATAAAAGAGTTATGTACCTATTCCAAGAAACTGGTTCATCTCTGACATTCCAAAAAATTTTACATTTTAACGGTATTTTAGTTTTATATATACCTGCTTCGGTCTCGAAACGCTTAAAATATGTTAAAATATAATGGATGATGGCCATTGTTATGGGCTACCGTAATAGAAAACGAGCCTTATTATGCTTAAATTTAACGTTGAAACAGTGGCAGATAGAAATCAGGCCGAAGTAAAAAAAATTCCAAAACATAATTATGACACCGTCTTGAGTTATATCCAAAACCAGTACAACTATAAATAAGATAGATATCAAGACACCTGCTTAAAACAATTGATGGTTTGAGACAAAAGCCAACGAGACAAGCAAACGACTAAAACAAGCGAAGATCGCGTAAAAACAAATGTCTGCGGCACCTTAGCCGTTTTTTACTTCACTTCTCTATTCAAATAAAATTGCAAAATGCTGTTAATACCATTGTTTAACTTAGAATGTTTTCTCAAATCATTCCATACACATGACTTGACCCATTCTAAGATTCCAGATGAACGATTTTTCGAATAAATTGCTTTTTATCCGATTTCGCTTGACAGTTATTTATGTATGCGGGTTCGTGGCACTAGATTGACAGAAATCTGGGTTGTACGACTGTGACAATAGTCGTTTATAACTCAAACTAAACAGACACATTCTTTGCGACAAAATGGCGGTCACGATACCAAAATCGCGATCTGGAGTAAAGTAAATACAATACAAATTGCTTTAACTAATTTAAACAGTTTATACATAAAACTAAAATTGACAAAAAATTTTAATGCATATGTGCAATTACTGTGACTCTTTAGTAGGTAATCATGTTCCTAGTATGGAAAAATAGGTATTATAATTTTCTAATTTATTTACATTAGAAAATATCTATAAGTACTTGTTTAACGAGTTCAATGCAACTGGTCCAATTTTGATTGTCTTTTGCTGCGATTTTACTTTCTATTAACTTATGCACTTTAGATAGATAGATAGATATTTTTTGGGTTGGCTGTTAGCCTGTATCACTGCGACCTTTGCAGATCTATTGTGAGCACCCATTATCTGTGGAATAGGATTAGAGCACCTTGTCCAGCTCTGCCCTCTTAATGAGACTTAATAGCCTTGACAGTGGCCACTCCGCATAACTTGGAGCAGCCGGTTTCTCCTCTCCCAGTAATAGATACCGCGTCCTTGCAAGGCCTTCACATTGGCATAGGACATGAAATGAAGTTTCCTCTTCCTCTTGGCAGTATCGACAAATGTCTTCATCTGCTAAGTTTAGCTGACTCATGTGTTTTCTGAGCCTATAATGTCCTGTCAAGAGACTGACAATCATTCTGACATCATTTCGCCTTTGTGATAGCAGCTCTGCAGTAAACTTCGCCGAGTATCCCTTTATAAAGAGTTTGGCTTGTCGCTTGCCCGGTGATTTTTCCCACCACTCCTGGGCCTTTTCTAGCCTCCATTTCTCAATGGCTGCCTTTCTGAATGTATTAGCAACTCCGCCGAATGGTTCCGGGCCAATCATTGGAGTGTTAGTTCCCGCACGGGCCAATTCATCAGCCTTCTCATTGCCCCGAAACTCTGAATGTCCTGGTATCCATGCTAGTGTCAGAGAATTTTGACTAGTGGCATGTGTCAGGGCCCCAACGCAGTCTCACACCAGCTGTGAGCTTGTTTGTGCTGAGTTTGCAGTTAGAAGGGACAACATAACTTGTAGACCGGTTTCGAACTATTGGGTCTCGTCAGTACAAGGTATATGTTATCCGTCAGCGAGCTTAAGGCATAATCGCTGACTGCATTGTGCAACATTTGTTCATTAATAATTCGCATTATAAAGTAAGACACTATTACAGTTTTCTGTAATAACACTTTAATAGTATCAAGACCAGGGTCTTGTTGTCAAATCGAATTTTGGTTTGCAATTAGAGGTGAAAATGTCACTACTATCACGACGTTTAAACTTTCATTACTGAAAGTAATATATCGTTCGTGATTTTGGTCAAATCTTCAGTCAGCGATTATGCCTTAAGCTCGCTGACAGATAACATATACCTTGTACTGACGAGACCCAATAGGTCGAAACCAGTCTACAAGTTATATGGTCCCTTCTAACTGCAAACTAAAATGGTTGGTTTAAATTATCTGTTAGATATGCCAACCCCATTTGACTTTGAAGTGTAATTCAATATCCGTCGAGGCACATAGCCAGGGAAGTAGTTTTTTCTTCTTAGTTAAATGGTCAATGTTTTTTAAAATATTTTTCAAAACTAGTAAAGGGATAGAATAACTAATATTCTGCATTTTGCAACATTTGTTCATTATGCATTTTGTTTTGGAGTTTGGTTTTTGCTGGCAATGTTCTTTTCCATTAACTTCAAAGCAGCTCTATCGGATTTAAGACGCAGAAATAGGGAGGTAGCCTTAAAACTTCATGACTTTCTTGTTTTGCCAAACATTCAATGACGTACTCCTTTGTGAATGTTTTTTTACGTAACACTTTTAATAATTGCTTTTTGTGTAGCATTCTTCGACGTAAATGTCATTCTGTTTCAAAAAAAAATCAGCGATGTGGGTACTCTTACCTTCACTCTTTAATGTTGGGGCGCAATATAAATGCCAAGAACGCTATTTTTCTTAAGTTTTGGAACAGAACTTTCAGAAAACCATTTTTTAAAAAGAAGGCTATTCGATTGTTTTTAATACATAACTCCAATCTTCGCATTATCTAGCGCCGCCTGTTTGTTAAATGATAAGAAGTTATCTTAGCTAGAGCATTATGTATCCTTTTAAACACAGTTTCTCTCTCGTAGCCACATAAGTATGTGTTTTATAAACTAATTGCTTTATGTGTCCTCAGGCCAACAAATCTAGTGGTAATTATATCGGGCCATAGTATACGGCTCAGGCAATATGTCCACCACGACCTGTCCTCTGCCTAACATTACGAGGATAATGTACTGGACAACAATATAATTGAAACCAGGCATACCAAAAAGTAGGGAATAACACAATGTCATGGTATAATCACAGCCACACATTAACGGAAAATTCACGTTGGAAATTTCTTTGCCTAATTTCGTGAGGATTTTCTGTTGCCCAAACATGTAAATTACAGAAATTTACTACGCCTCGTCGTGTAATTCATAACTAATTAGTCCACATTATTTTTGACAAGAAATTTGAATCTTTATCAATCTTGTTCAACATTACCCTAGAAAACTTGGTTCGGCAAAGGTAATCTTCTGGTTGCAAAACTTAAACAGGTTAATAAATTAGAGGCGTGCATATGATTTCCTTTTAATGTTCGCCAAACTGTTAGAAATGATCAAATTCTGTAATGCTTTTATAACATTTAATTGACGATTCTCTCGAAAAAAGTGTATGATCTAATCATTTCTTCTCCTTAGTTGTGGTATTACAGAAACATGTTGTGTATAATTGTCTAAAGTGGCGATGCCAAACTCGCTCAATCTTTAGTGGACATTCCTAAAAACAAGATGGTGCGTTTGCGTTCTGTTTGGACATCTCCTTTGGTATTCTAGGACCGTTTCAGCGGAATTTCCTTTACCGATTCTATATGTATGCTGCATACTCTTCATTTGTAAATTAAAAAGGTTATTTAAAGTTCGTATTGACAGAGTGACACATATAAAAAAACACTAAATAAACATAACGTCAAACCTTAAACAAATACATACCTACATAGTAACTGCGATGTCTGGCAATATAAAACTGGTGTCTAATCTACATCCTTATGAACATAATAATTACAAAAACCTTATTTAAAGACAAACGATGTTAGATGCGAACAAATCTTAAGAGGACACGACAAGTTTATTAAAAATTTAAGGTAATATTTAAATATGACCGTTTAAAACTGTGTCGTGCTACTTTTTTAGTTGAATTAATTTTATTAATTAGTCATATCTCCGCCACTGGCCAATGTAAAAACTTGATATTATATAAATTTGTGACTCTTTATGCTAGCATTGTTTGTACCAATCTTGATACGAATATTTTTAACAAAAACAAAACGTTTCATTACCAATGTTTATACGAATAACTTACTTTAAAATAACTGTTAAAGTCATGATAAAAAACCTGGTATAGTTTAACTAATGTTAATGTGAAAAGACAACCACGTCTTCTAACCTCAACAAAGGAAGCGACTTTCGAATCTTGGTTGCCAGATGTATTTCCGAATATTCCTAAGTTTATATATTTTGAAAATTTTATCTCTACTTTACTATTCAATTGTTCGTCAATGACTCTTAGAAAGATAATATAAAAATATTCTTACAAAATATATACTTAAATTAATTAACTAGGTTCTTCATATTTAAACAGTTTTCACTTCTAATGATATCAATTTTGTATATATTACTTATACTTAAAGAAATTTTTAAATACCGGCAACATTGTGTATTTACCTACTGTCCGGATTTTCAAGTCGGTTCGTAACCCATTGATCTTAACGTAAACAAATGCCGACGGCGCGCTGTTTATCAAATGAAACTTCAAAGAGAAAAATTGCAAAATGCGACAACAGTCATATACCGCCAATAGTCTTCTTCCCCATTACAGTACACAGTAGCGTGATTGATTTTTATTGATTTTTTATATTAGCTTTATTATATATTACGGTGGCTTGATAGTACTTAATATAGTAAGAATTTCTCGTTTAAATATATAAGATAATAACTACGCCACCTTACGGTGGCGTTATATTATTTGATTTAGAAAGGTATTCTTTTTAGACTTTATTTTTTTCGCATTTTTTCTGTTTTTAATTGTCTACTTTCTTTTAGTTTTTCGTTCATTTATTTATTTATTTATTGATGAATCGAAATTCAACACTATCTATTAAGTTTTCTTAGAATTCAGTAATTGTTATGGACAATGCGTCGTATCATTTCCGCATATTAAACAAAATACCTAATAACACAAAAAAAGAATGAAATTTTAAGACTTATGGCAATCAAAAATATCGATGTTCCTAAAAAGGTTCCAGTAAAGAAGGAATTAATAAGAATGATCAAAAGTCAGAATTTTAAAAATGAATACGTCATTGACACCATTTGCAGCAGACATGGTCATACCCTTTTGCGTTTACCTCCTTACTACTGTATCTTTAATCCAATCGAAATGGTTTGGATTACTGTAAAGAAACGTTTACGAAAATATAATCAGTCACCAACCTTAAGCGCAGTTGTTCTTGATAATATTCGAGAGGTAATTAGTGGCATTAATAGCGATGTAAGGAAAAATTGCGAAACACATGTTATAAAAATAGAAAAGGAATATCCTGTTTTACCGCCAATAGCACCATTAGTAATTCAACCTGGAAACGATTCTACTTCAGAAGACTCTGACAATTCTTGTTAGTCATTCCAACCAATTTCCTTTACAGCTATCGTGATGCATCTTGAAAACTTGTTTTCAAAAACAAACTAATTTTATATTCTTACTAACATACCCAACCCTTTCCTTTCCAGGCAAGGAAGGCTCATACCTCCTCGTGGTCCTTGCTGGACAGACAATCTTTTAAGATTGTCTGACAAAATGAGTATTATTTGTAGACAATTGTTATAAAATTATTATGAGTTATGTACTATTTGAATGATGAGTCAAAAATGTTCTTATTAATAACTAAAATTAACAAGTTTTAATTTGAAAGAATTAATTTGTTATTTTACAATTTTTAAATTGATACAAAATTTACAAATATATAAAAACCGTTTTTCTTTTGAAATTTAAAACAAAAATTAATAAAAATTTACGAACCCTTTTTATTTAATTCCACGCCAATGGTCGGCAATGCCATCAAAGGCATTTAAAAACCGCCAAAGAGCAAAAAATTTCACATTTAGATTGGAAAGAGTATATATATAACATCTCGTTTTTGTGTTTTGTGTTTTGTGTTTCGTATAACCTTTAAAGAAACGCAGTCAACAGGTGTTTTTTCCTGAAAAGTCCATTTTTTATTAATTTATTTACAGTAATTCGCTACACTTTTGTAAGGATTACAGTCTGGTTTAATGCTACACATTTTTTTCGGTGTGTCCGGATTGCGGCGATTGGTATCAAATGCTAAAGTCGAACAACCGTATTGCGGCTGTCTCAGATTTTTCCCCTCAATACCCCATGACCGGATTGCGGCGGGCAACAGGTAGGCCAATAAAGATTAGGGTAATAACATTCTGTCGTAATTACCCTGGGAACGATATTACTTCAGAAGACTCTGACAATTCTTGTTAGTCATTCTAACAAATTTATTTTACAACTATCGTGATGTATCTTGAAAACTTGTTTGCAAAAACAAACTAATTTTATATTCTTACTAACATACCCAACCCTTTCCTTTCCAGGCAAGAAAGGCTCATACTCATACCTACTTTAATAAAAATTTATGAACAGACCCTTTTTATATAATTACACGCCATTGGTAGGCATTGTTTCCAGAGAAATTAAAATTGCGACAAAGACCAAAGGATATTACATTGACTTTGGCAAGAGTTTTTGAATACAAATAATTTTTTATCTGTTTAGGTACTGTAAATAGATGTATACACAAAATATACAAAATATGTAGGTTAAATTGTATGGTATACTTTGTGTTTAGGTATAATTGATTAATGATTATATTATATTTCATTTTTTGTAGTAAATGTTTTCAAGATGAATATGAATATAAATAGTGCAAAAGTGAAACTTTGAAATTTACTTTACAATTCCAATAAATCCGTACGATTTACTGATGGGGTGTTTATTACTCGTGTATGTGTTTTCTTTTTATCTTGTTGTAGTAAATGTGACATGTGTGTTTAACTGTTTAAACGTTGAAACTTTGTAAACAGTATTTATTGACTTTGCACGATATATAATTCGTTTTTTTATTTTAACTTCCTAACAATTTGGTTTATTTTTTTTCATCACTCCGTGCGGAAAGCTATGCTTTCGACCATGCAGGCCCGTGCGGAAAGCAATGCTTCCTTCAACATTACGAAATTTCATCACTCCGTGCGGAAAGCACTGCATTCGACCATGCAGAGGCGTGCGAGAAGCAATACTTTTATTAACAGTTACGAAATGTAAAACTTCCACGCACTGAGTGTATATTCAGGTATTATATTAATTTTGAAATACGGTGCGCCGTGTTGTTTATATATATGTATATATACATTTATTTGTTTAATACATTGTTATTGTATAAGTACTACTTTTATTTTTTATTTGTATATACGGCGAAACGACGCGCGCCGCACTGTTTTTATTATTATTGTGCTTGTCAAACCTGTCAAATATTAGCCGTCATATTAACATATACTTACAATGAGTGATTCTGATTCCTATCCGGAAGATATACGAGAAAATGCAAAAACTGTACAGTTAAGTTTATTGCCGGAGAAGTCAAAAGAAAGATATACAGCTGCATATAATGCTTTCAAAATATGGAGAAAAACCAAAAAGTCATCGTCCTTTGCAGAGAAAATGTTTATAGCATATTTTAGTGAAATGCAGTGTTCACCACCATTTCTTTTCGCGTTACTCAATGCTTAGAGCTTGTGTTTTAGCATATGATGATATTGATATTGGTAAATATAAAAAGGTCAATGCATTTTTAAAAAAAGCAAATGAGGGTTATGAACGCAAAAAGTCGAAAGTGTTTACAGCAAATGATATTTCCAGATTGTGCAATAAATTTTATATACGTATAAATTATATATGTTTAAACTTCAATTGATTGCCTTGCATTATTTCTTGATATTTATACACCCGTAATACATAAATTTATATCAGCATGTATTGAATGGTGTTTTATAAACAGTTATTGTTTTTTCAATAGAAGTAATAAAATACGATTTATATCTTTTTTTCTTTTATTTTACACAAATTCAAGAGCTTTCCTCACGGAGTGATGAAAAATAAAATACGCAAATCGTGCTGTGCGCAGTTAATCCCATCACTCGTGCTTTTTGTCGCGCTCGCCTTCGGCTTACGCGACAAACGCACTCGTGATGGGATCACCTGCTTTCCGCACTCGTTACGTAATGTACTATTGTCTATTTGTAATCACAACTGTTTTTATTGTATAATGTAACGAATATTCATATTTAGAATTTTTGTTAACTATGCGCCATTTAATGGATTTAGGTACCTTAACTTCTTTTTGTCTTTGAATGGTTTACTAGTGTAGCTCTAAGCTAGACTGCGCCAGGCATTGACATAAAATTTTTATTATGTATTTCATTTCTTTGTATTTTTTTTAATAAAGAAATTTATTATTATTATTGTTATTATTATCTTTACTTCGCTACGCAAAACCTCAAATATGTCAATTCTGCAGAGGATAGAAGCACATAAAGTATGTAAAGACAGCAATTCAAGGTCTGTTATAGTTTAGTATGTTTAACTTATTTCGAGAATTGTCTTCTCCATTTCAACAAACATTTGAAAATTGTCTTGCATATATAAACTTAAGTAAATACGTCCTTAATGTAGGGGTTAATTGCCCTTAATACGTCTACCCGATGGCTACCGCCGCAATCCGGTTGTCGTTTCATTGCTACCTGTTTCTTGGAAGCTACGAGTAATGAATTATCGCCGCAATCCGGTTCAGCCTATTTTTTTCTGAGTCCTTCATAAACATTTAAAAATAAATCATTTGCTGAGCATCTTCACTATAAAAGCCGAAAACTTTTCTTTTACATTTTTCGACAATTTCATCAACTTTCACAATAATTAGATCCATAACACTCACATCCAAAAAAAATATGTTTTGATTTTGAATTTTCCGGTGTAATCCAACGCTGTCACATATTAATCGAAAATAATAAATAATATAAAATAACAGTAATTGTAAAACAAAAAAAATATATTTAACACTAATAAATAAAATAACAATAACATATGAAGAAGAGTAAATATGAATAACATAAATTTTTTGAAAGCTCCGGTGAGCGACAGTACTCTTAGATTTCTAAAATTTGTGCACCCAAACCTTTAGAGATCAAAACCATATAATATAAGACAATGGAAACGATAACCAGCCGTCGTTAAACCCTTATTAAGATAACAAAGGTTAGTCCTCACGAACTTGAAACGAATAATAGACAAATGGGTGGTGAGGAAAACAGATATACAAGATGGATAGAGCTGCACCCTGAAAAGATAACCTCAAACGTTAACTATAATCTTAATTGTCATTTTAAACAAAACTCATAAATACAATTAAAAAAATTTTGAGATCCAAAACTGAAAGTCGATGAAAAAGTCATTTTTAGGTTTCAATGTCAACTTGGAGATTTTCTAAGATTAAAATACTGTTCGAATGGATGTTCTTAAATATCGAAAGAGACTTAAGTGCTTCAAATGCTTTTAACCATAATATTTTCCAAGATGCTGTCGTCAAATGAGACAAGTAAACTTTAATAATAAAAAATAAATATTTTAGATGATAAAAAGTTTTTCATTTTGAGCTATTCTAATATATAGAAATAGTTATTTGTGACACAAGGACGGAAAATGCCATTTTGCAAGAGCGAGTAAAGTTGTGTAGCCGAGGGGCGTAGCACCGAGGCGAAACAATACGAGCACTTGCAAAACATTTTGCGGACGTGTAACACACACTATTTTTTGGTCCGACCAATTTTTAATATTTTCAAAAGTTCAAAAACTGTTTACTTTGTGACATACAAGATTAGGTGTATATTGACATTATTGACATATATTGCACGATTAAAAGAATTAGTAATAAGGAATGATATTCTGATAATCGATTTCACAATCCTTAATTTTTATACATACGAATACTGTGCTAATAAGCAGCACAGTAAAAATTGTTATATTGATAATATTAATATTAATATCTAATAATTTTATATAAAAATAGCAGAGACAATGAACTATTAAGTATATTTCAATGAGCATTAATAAAATCGAGATATGTATTTTCATAATCGAATGATACGTAGTTGTAAATTGACAAAAATGTCAAATTTAAAAGAAAAGTTGTGAGAGAAATTAAATGTAAGTTTGAATCCTGCTTACCTTTGGAAAAAGTTATCAGTTTAGTATATTATACGCTGTTTTTAAATAAATTTAATTAAAATTTGTAGTATTCATTATGTATTTTTGATGACTCATAGCGCCATCTCTTTAGATAATCTAAAAGCTACTTTGCCGGCCTAAGCCGGAAAATGTCATTTTCCGGACGATTTTGAAGTAATTAATAGTATTGTTTCTGGACGGAGGACCAAAAAAGTAAAGGAATGTCCTGACAATGTTAAGATATAAATAAAAATCTAAATATTTGCAAATTGCTTTGGTCAGACCTGAGATGATTTTTGGGCTTTACTGTTTAGGAAAGTTTATCATGGTGGTGGGAAAGACCACAATAAACAAAAATTATGAAAGTCAGAAATTGATCTAAATTTCGTTCAGGACCTCATGAGAGACATACGAAGAAATTTGAGTCTGGTAGAACAGAATGAGTCACTCTACATGATTTGATAGTATGGTTTTTGGTAATATTATCGCCTAAAGATGTAAAATAGGGGATGAAATTTGTATCGAAGTACGTAAGGCTAAGGGGTGCCCTAATACATGCAGTCATATTCATCAGGCAAACATTGAATAGCATTAAAATACAACCTATGATCTCTGTTCTTATGCAAATGGTTTAATGCTGATATGGGTGTTTGTGTGATGAACTGTCCTCAGGCATCGTTAGCTAATATAATATAATATGTGTTTACTTAGATGTTGTATTCTCTAGTTTATCTAATTTGCAAGTATGTAGATCGCTTGACCTTCTTTTGGATGATAATTTCTATTACATTTCTTCCATTTTTTATATACCTGCTAGCACGACCATGTCTAATACTGATTTCAAGAAATGTGACTTTGTGATCTATCAGTAAACTGACCTTGATGTGGCTGTGGTGTTGTTTTATAATATTGTTTATCATGGAATTAATAAGTATGAGCATAAAGTAAATGTAAGTTAGGATTTCCTACTTGGTTTTCTCGAGAGTTAAAGCAGTTGATTGTGGATAAGAATATTGCTCATAATCGGTTTAAGATGTCTAGTGATGCAGATGAATATTTGAGATTTTTCACTCTAAGTAGTTTGTGTCAGATATACCAAATAAACTGTTATGCTGACTATTCTAATAGGGTTTTTAATGATTTATATACCAACCCTAGGAATTTTTGGTCCAATAAAAAACCTTTAAGAAAATCTTTTTCGTTTCCATCTGAAATGGTTCTTATCTGTTGGTAGGAATAATCATGAATTTTTAAACCGTATACAGAGATGATGCTCTAATGTGACCGACTATAGTAATTCACTGGTCCACTTAGGCAGTGCCGAGCCGTCCATATGGGAAAGTCGGGCGGCGCCCGACGGCGCCGAGGTGATAAAGGCGCCGCTCTTAGATTTAAGACCGGATAAAAGCTACAAATGTGGTAGCAAAAAAAATGTTTTTACGTTTTAGATTTTTTTTGTGACTGTAATTTTAAATTTAGTTATCAAATTACATAAAAAATAAATTTAGCAACCCCCTATCATTTTTACAATTTTTCATCTCAGCAGTTTGTCAGTATTTTGGAATTTAGATGAATGCAAATGCGCTAAATACATTTTAATGATATCATAGGAATTATTCAAGGGCTATCTTTTAAAGCGTTATTGCCCTTCAATAAAATAAAGCCCAATAAAACATTTTATAAATACTGACAAAATGCAAAACAAATTTTTGAGTTTACCGAGCAGATGACGAGCAGATGACCAAAAAGAATTATCAGTTATCGAAAGTGAGTGGCATGGAGCAAAGCGTTATTGCCCTTCAATAAAATAAAGCCCAATAAAACATTTTATAAATACTGACAAAATGCAAAACAAATTTTTGAGTTTAGCAAGCAGATGACCAAAAATAATTCTCAGTTATCGAAAGTGAGTGCATGGTGCAATATCGAGATTTGTTTTAGGATTTGTGTTTTTGCGATACTTAATAATTTGTGAATATTGTGATGAGTGATAAAAAAAAGAAATTGTCTGGCTACCAGAATTTAATAAAAAAACGCAAACGAGAAGAAGAGCGTGATAAGAATGCCACATGAAAAAATACAGCAATATTTTGTGTCTTCGGCACCGTCCACATCAAAACAATCGCTAGGTGTCGAGAAAGAGATTTACGAAAGTGAGGAATTAAAAAACGTGTCCAGTGGTATGTGCTTTTTTTAAAGATATGTATATATTTTTAAAAGCTATAAAGAATTCAGCATTTTATTTAAATTTTAAATAAATATATCAATGCATTTAAAATGCATTTGGTACCTATTATAGTGGGCGATATTTACTCATTTGTGTGTTTGTATTTTAAGATGATGCGCCTAAAGAATTGCCTGGACCTGCGCTTGATGCACCGCCGCCACCAAAAGAAAGATCAACACCAGCACCAGCTTTTCCCAAAGATGACCCAGGACTTTGGCCAAAAGTTTTAACTTCAAACATGGTTGAATATTTAATAGAAACCCCGATTGCGCAAGTAAAAAATTATAATTTTTCGCGTGATTCTTCGGGACGAAAATTTTCGGATTGTTATTATAAAAGACATTTAAGAAATGGTGAAAAGTTTCATAGAGAGTGGTTTCTTTATTCTAAATCATAAAATGCGGTTTTTTATTTATACTGCAAATTATTCGATTCAAAAAACAAATCTCTATTTTGCAACGGAACAAACGATTGGAAACATTTGGCGGAATCTTGCAGTAAGCACGAAAAAAGTACTGCTCATTTTAATAATTATAGAAAGTGCACAAATTTAAGTCAATCGTTAATTTTTGTTTTATTTTTTAAAGTAGTTGCATGACATCCTGATTTAGAAAAATCAGAAATTTTATATTTATGGCTGTAATTAAATGTCTATATAAATTAAACAAATTTTAAGAAAGGGACTTCGTAAGTTTTGCCCGACGGCGCTGGTAGGGGTCGGCTCGGCACTGCACTTAGGCATTATTAAAATTCATGAAAAGATCTCAAAACTCCGTTTAAAGTATTTCTTTGGCCCTAATAGTGCTCTTTTTGTATTGATATAAACACAAACATTACCTATCCATCATTTATTCAATAGATCCTTGCAGTCTGGTAATTTCCTCATACATATTAAAAGAATAGTTATATGATACTTGTTTGTCAAAGCTGCTGGACTGTTTGGTCACACGGAAGATATCAGATCACATCTCTGGTATTGTTATACCTGGGCAGCACGGTTTTACCCCTGAACGATCGACTCTAAATAATTTATTAGTTTATCGCAATCACATACTTGATGCCTTTAAGAACAGTTTACAGGTCGACAGTATACCTACATACGAATTTTTCAAAGATGTTTCACACAGTCAATCACTTGTTATTTATTGAAAATTTTCATGCTATATGTGTCAAACATGCTTAGTGGTAGGTGCCAGTGTGTTAGGGTAATGGTTCTTTACCAAATGAGATAAATGCCCTTTCAGGGATTCCGCAGGGATCTTATATTGGTCTCATTTTATTTATACCTTTTGTAAATGACCTTGAGAACATTGAGAACTTAAGATTTTTGACTTATGCTAATGACATCAAGCTCTATAATACATTGTCTTGTGTTGGCGATACAAGCTGGCTGTAGAGGAATCTGAATAGGTTGTCATATTGGTCAGATATGAACTGTCTCTATTTAAACGTAAATAAATGCTCTTATGCAAGAACAAAGGTTGTAATTAATTTTGCTTACTCTGTTGGTGATAGTATTCTGACAAGATGTGACTCTGGGGGTTGTATTGGATTCCAAGCTTGATTTTCGTGAAAATGCAACTTCTCTTGTAAGCAAGGGATTAAAGCGTTTGGGTTTTATTATTCGTAGTGCTTAAGATTTATTACTAAAAGTCTTGCCTGCTCTATACTGTTCACTTGTTCGTTCGGAACAGGAATACTGTACACCTGTATGGTCCCATTTTTATAAATGTCACATTAAGTCTTTGGAAAGTAAACAGAAGATGTTATCTCATCGTGCCTCTTTCCGTTATAAGTAAAATGAACTTTATATGTTGAGACTCTATCGTCGTAAGTATTTCGATTTATCTTTCTTGTATAAACTTTTGAATGGTCTTGTTTGTTCCTCTGAACTTCTGGGTATTGTATCTTTTAATATATTTTGTCGTACAAGGAACACTTAACCATTTTACATTGATTTATCATTCTTCTAATTACAATTACTATGGTCCTTCTGCTCGCATGTATTTTAAAAATTTTTCTGTGCCACAAATATTATTATGTTCGAATTTATTTTTTAAGTCCCTTCTGATACAATAAACAAAATAATAAGGATTATTTATGTTTTTATTTTGTTTAAAGTTACTAGTCGTAAAATTAATAAAAAAAGTCATTGAAAAATTACAGTTTAGAAAGAAGTTCTATACTATTGTACATATTATTTAATTTAAAAAAATAAAACAATACAAAAATTATCATATTTTCTTATCTATTTCGCTAATTCTACAAAAGCTCACAGATAGTATCTACTAGTTTTAAGTGTAATGATACCAACCGTATTTATCCAATTATATCTAATTTTATTACTTAGTAGGTACCATTATAATACCTATTTACCTCAATTTATTTTTATAATTGAATCATTTCTTATGTAGGTAGTCCACAAACATATTACAGTGACATCGGAATCGTCTTCTACTTTTCTCTTTTGTTTTATACGACGTGATTCATTTGGATCTCGAAGTCATGTACTTTCGTGAGAAAACCAGTGTTTCTGCCTGTATAGTAATGAGGATTGTTATAAAAGCACGTGTTCTGAGTGAATATTTTTAAAGAAATTGTTGGACTTTTTCTTAACATGATGCATCACTGTAATAAACCATAATCTCAAAAAAAAAACATATAAATTTGTAGTTCGAATTAAATCAGGCAAAAACTAGTATTAAAAGTAAATATATTTTTTTATATACTAGCCAAAAGTATCACTTTGTAATGGCTCGCGAATAGTATAGTAAAAAATATATATTAAAATAATTCTTTAATTTTTGAAAAACATTTTTTATTTAAATATATATTGAGATGATATATGATTTTATGATATAAATAATGTGTTAAATTAAAAATAACAATGGTTAAAAAGGATATTCTTGATACCAGGTAAGAGTACAAAGCATTGGTACTTGCATAGTTTATATTTTTTTTAGTATATTAAGAATTATTATCTTCATTCCTAAAAAATAAAAGAAATAAAAAAAAATATTAGAGATACATTTGTTTTAAAATAATTTAATTAGTTGAATAAATAATCAAATACTTACTTTTAAAAGACTGCATATAAATTTTCACATCCATAAGATCCACATTTGATATTTGTAAAATTAATAAGAAAATGAGAAATCCTGAAATATAAATTTGTATTAGATCATAGTAGGAATAGAGATTATTAAAATAAGGATAAGAAATCTAGTATGCATGATCATGGTAGAGATTATTAAAATTAGGATAAGAAATCTAGTATGCATAATTTGTTTTATTTGAATGTAATCAAGTTTGTTTGTGAATAGAAATGTATATGATTTAGGTTGTTAGGGATATTCAATTGTTAATTTGTTGATTGGAAACTCGCTCTCTTGCCTGGTAGCCTTTGTAGAAGACGGATGTTAATAAATGTTCTGCAGTAAAATTTGAGTTTTTTCATGAAATATTGAGTTAAAAGAGATCTGAACGAGATAATATTATTATTAAAGTTGAAAAGAAGCAGTACTACGTGTTTGGTAAGGAAGAAAGAATATAAAAAGTAATTTTAAAAGATTGAAAAGTCGAGAAGAAAAGGCATCGGATTAAGAAGATTATATATCGCTGCAGAGAAGAGAAATTAACAAGCAGGGAAGAGAAGTCCACAAGTTGAGAAGAAAGGTATTTAATTAATTACTTACCAGTTTATGAATACAGCAGATTTGTCCCAAGAATTGAAAGAAGATCCACATTTAAATGGTTTATAGCAGTTAATGGATGTTAAAAGATTGGTACCATAGATTGAGCAACGTTAAAACGGTATTTTAGTATAATAATTGATAAACTGTGTTTTATTTCTGTCATTGTATAAACTAAACACATTTTCATTTTCATTTTAAAATAATTTTGCAAATCACTGTCCTTTTAAATATTCAGAATTTCTTATTTCATTCAAGAATTTCATAAAAACTTTCCACAATTCACTAACACAGATTTTAGAATTGAATTTTAAGGTTATGTTATAATTTCATAGTAAAAATCATTATAATTTGTGCGTCAGATACTTGTAATTTGAAATTTTGTAATTGAAGTTAAAGTTTAAAATAAAACTTAAATAATTTGAATATTGTTTCAAATAAGAAGCACGACCCAAATAGCCGGAGTCAAAATAAAGCAGATTTCCATAACAATATATATATATATATATATATATATATATATATATACCAAAAAAAAAATTGATACATTTTTTTTAAGTGTATTTAAAATTTTTGATACGAATTTCTTCCTGTTTTCGACACAGCAGCATGTGTGAATTTTGAATACTTGTAAATCTGCTATATAAAAATTTTCTATTAAATGCTAAAACTTCTAAAGTTTTTACTCTTGACAAAGCAACATATGTTAAACCAACGGAAATTTCTTTATCTCCAATATCAACAACAGCCTTTTCTAAGGTTAAACCTTGTGATTTGTGGATTGTAATTGCGAAAGCTAACTGTAATGGAAATTGTTTACGTGTAGGTACAATTAATATTTCCACTTTTCCAAAATTTAGTTATGCTTGGAATCGGAACACTACCATTATTTTCATAGCTTGTATGAGAGTAATTTTCGAAATGAACCATTATAACCCGTGGCATTTGATCAGGTGGACCATGATTTTCTTCATAAATGATATCTTGAACGAAACCGAGAGCTCCATTGACTAATCCTTTTTTTATCCATAAATTAGAGCGTATCATAACTTTACATTCAATCGATAAAACTATGAATGCTTCAAGTCCACATGATACATCTACATTTGCTTATTTTGCTTGAGAGCAATTCTGAATAGCTGAAATATAAGCAACTGGTTAACTGGTTAACTCTTTCAATTTTTGATAATTGTAATATTTCACATCTTTATTGGTTGCAAATAACCGAATAGCATCGTTGAAAAAATTACGTTTATTTTGAGAAAAAGTTTAAATACTTCTTTGCATTAATATTTCATAATCCTGAAGCGTGCGGCCTCTACTATGACAAAGTGATATATTTGTACGTTTATATATTATACGATAATAGACGAACCAATTACATATTAGTATCTCTGTATACTTACATGACATAAGTAAAAAATACTATTTTTTTTTCAAATAATGATTGATAACACATCTAAACATGAATACGAAACAATTAAATATAATTTCATGACTAGATGTTTTGTAGTTTTTCTGTAAAGTGTACCACAAAAAAGTGACAATTTGACCTAGTAGAGGCTCGCTTCGCTCGCCTAATAGAACAATGGTAAATGGATATTAGGTATTGTTTTTTATAGATTATAAATTAAAAAGTAAGACACAAAATAAACTCGGTGAATTCTGAACTGTAAGAAATAAGATTTTTTTGTAACCATCTATCAGATCGTTTTGTATTACGAATAATTTTACCAGACTTTTGTTACCATGCCTCTATCGGTAAGAATTACTTAATTTAATAATTGTAGTCCTAAAACTTGCCCTAAGCGGTGTTGAAGTAAAATTTTCCAGTCGTGATTAGTAATTCTCGTCTCCTTACGAGATAATATGCCAAACAATTTGGTGTTTTGGGTTTATCTTCTTTGAAATAAAAGGTACTTCCAAATTTATTCGAAGAGATCTACCCGAGTAAGTGTACTGCAACTAGATTGGGTAAGTACCAATCATTTTTCGACGATAACTCAAAAGAATTTTAAGTAACGATAACGGCCATCAATCTGGCATTGCAACTCACCTATAGCTGTTTTTCGAAATCTTCGGACTCTTTGATAGTACATGTAAATCTTTTTAAAAATTGAAAATAATAGAAACAAGAAAATAGTATTAAAGAGAAATCGAAACAATAACACATTCCGTAGTACACGATTCTGCAATTTTTCTACAGCCGGTAACGCCTTTAACCACTTCAGCATAGTTGCATTAATAGTAGCTACCTACCTAAGTAGTTTTTTTTGACGTCTTAATTCAACTCATCTCACATATGACACTTACTAAATTTCATTTTAAGCACATGCATGAGAGAAATATTACTTGACATATCGGCAATTAAAACAACAAACTCCAAGTCATCTTTTGGACCCAGTTTTATCTATTCGGTTAGGAGACCGGAACCATAGGTTTCTGGAAAACTAATTATTCGGGGATATCTCTCATGAGAATTATAAAATTTGAAAAGAATATACAAACAAGCAAATGGCAGTACGGAAAAGCCAGGTAAATTGATGTCAAAGGTATAGTTTAATACTATTATAACAGTTTACAGAGTCTTTGAAAATCAAAGAACATAGACCGTTTACTATAGTTTAATACTATTATAACAGTTTACAGAGTATTTGAAAATCAAAGAACATAGACCGTTTACTAAGACCCAACAACTACTTTCTCGGCTATATGCCCCGACGGACATTGAATTACAGTTCAAAGCTAAACGGGGTACAAGGAAGATATCCGTCCAGAAGCTATGAGAGCATCTAGACTGGAGATACGTCTGAAATCACACAAATACATTATCTTCAGTAAAGAAAATGCTAAAAGTGCGATAATTGCAAACTAAAATGGTCAGTTCTATCTTGCAGATATACTAACCCCGTTTAACTTTGAACTGTAATTCAATGTCCGTCGGCGCATATAGCCAGGTAAGTAGTTGTTGGTTTTTAGTAAACGGTCTATGTTCTTTGATTTTCAAAGACTCTGTAAAACGTTATAATAGTATTAAACTATTACCTTTGACATCTATTTGATAAACGCTTTACTAAAATGACAATTGATTAGCAGGAAACTGTAAATCAAGTAGATTCTTAACTTTAGTTTTCTTGCATTTCTGCCTTTGGTATTCCTTGATCGGTGTAGGTATTTACGATTTTTATAATTTTTGTTTACGAGTGCAGGTTTGACAAGTTTTGGAATAGGTTTTTCAGTTTCTGGTAGAATTGTGTTACTTTTCTGAGAATTTGTAGCTGTATCTGGCTAAAAGCGCAGAAAACTTAAGAACATCTAGCTTCTTATTCAAATATATATACATCCGACGTTACTAAGAATCTTTTCAGGGAGACTACGATTGGTACGACAGAAGATCAGAAGTTTAGCTCTGTTTGAAGATGAATTGTTTCCAGTACTAGATGATTGACTGGATTTAGTTAAATAGACTCTTGAAAAAGTGAAAGCGAAGGGGTTATCGATCGTTTCTAGTACGTTTGTATGAGAGTGCAAGCAATTATAGGTGCTGGTTCGTAATCTTCACACTAAAAGCATATTTATTCAGCGGCCAAATAGCAGATTTTTCAAACTCATTAACGACATCAAAGCTACTGCACTTTTCAAAAAAAAATAGGAATAACAGTCTGGCTTCATCGTATTGATTTTTGGAAACAATTGACCTCTATTTCAATTATGTTTAAAGTGGGCCGCTACATCCATTGACCACAGATTATGAGTTATATGTAAGTCCAATTCAAAATTACTAAGTTATTTTTAATGGTTTAATCTAAAACTGGATAAAACTTATGACTTTAGTGGTTGTCCAAAAGAAGGAGTAACTTTTTCTTAGATCAAAAATAATTTTCAAAAAACTGTATTCAGTTACGGAACTCCTTACTTGAAGTCCAACCATTAGGAGTACAAACTCCTTGAGTGTCGGGAGGCGCACCTTTAAAAGTAGTCAAGTTGTATTTTTTGCTGGTGAAAATTAAGAATGGTGAGATAAAACTTTAGGTAACTTATTGTTGTTGATATACCAGTCTTATCCATAAGATATAATCTAGATGCATTACTATCATATTTTACAGTAAAAATTTTTCATAAAAACGTACAACTTCACGTCTGTTAAATTATTTTGCCCTTGTAACCGATGTTGTGTTTGGATTTCAAAGGAAATTTTTTTTGCAACGAGATAAAGCTGGTGATTACCAGTCATCTACAGCTTTTTCGTACTTTTCCCAGGTTTTCGGTAGGTTAAATTATTTTTCTTAACGTAGATGAGCGCTAAATTTTTTTCTCGAGTCAGGCTAAAAAATACAGAATCCATATCCTTGAGATATGTTAATAATTTGATCTTGTTATGTTCACTAAGAAGAGCAGCGCTACCGGTTTTCACAAGTCTCGCCTTCGTGAAGTTAGATTGTTTATAAGCGTTTTTTAACGTTTTTTACATTTTTAATAATAACCCCAAAAGATTTACTAAAATAGCTTTGTCATATTTTTCAGATTATTATAGCAGTTTTTTATTGCCTGAAAACACGAATAAAACTACGTTTTCTAAAACTATGACCCAGCTTGATCGATTTATTGGCCCAGAAACCCCCTAGCCTACTAAATTTTTTAGTTTCTAAGATTCGTTCATTTAAATTAATTACATAGATAATTTAAAAAAAATGTGAGCCGTCACGGGACGCCTAGCAGATATGAAACATCGACATTATTGTGTAAAAGTAATATGCAGAAAAGAACAGATTGTGATAGGAACTAAATATGTCATAATAATAAAATAAAATATTACGATTTTTTCCAGATAATGATGACTATTTATTGAATAAATTTAAAAAGTGATTTCGTTTAGCTTTTTATTTAATTGCCTTAAATTCAATAATCTTTAAAAAGGAAATTATTAAAACACAAATTTATATAGAAGTACGTTACTATATTAATATAATTGTAGTTACTTCATAATTTTAGTACAAACAAAAAGCGATACTAAATAAAAAAAATAGGAAAATGATGAATTTAACTATGAATACAACTTTATCGTTGAATAACTTTTAAACGGTATTTAAATGGGAAATGTATTATGATTTAGGCACGGGTTAATGTGAATATTAAGGGCTGGTTAAGGTCTGATAATTTTTGTTAGGTCATAATTTGATGGGTGTTTAATGGAGAACAAAACCAAATTTGGGAAATAACGGACACCCCAATGTATATAGAGTAGGTAGGTACTCACTCATTTTTATTCAATATTTTTTCATCACTTTCTTTATTAACACTTTGTTTATTCATATTTAAAACTTATACACAAATTTTACGCGGACAACTATATGACAACTATTCACCAACAATCTATTTTGATTGACCAGCTGTCAATTTTACAGGTCAGCAAAATATGTAGGTATATTATGTTGCCTATACAAACAATCATTTTTATATATATAGAATAGATAGTAGGCGGAATCGAGTTAGGTTTTTATGAAACAATTCATACCCTGTCCCGCCAAATTTTTGAATCGATGAGCTTCTTCCCCCTATTGTTGGAGCGCCACCGTCGCTCAAAACATGAGACCAATTTCATATAAGGTATCAGTACATCTCTTTATTATATATTATCGATGCGTTAGGTTTTTTACGTCATACGACTCATACGTCACCGTCACCACGCCAGAAATCTGATTCACGTGCGGCTATAGATGTTTCACATCAAAACTTTAATTGTTAGTTAAAACTGTTAAGGTTTAAGTAAAAATGTCACTTCAAAGTCAAATGGGGTTGGCATATCTAACAGATAATTTAAACCAACCATTTTAGTTGGCAGTTGAAGTGGTCTTCTTGTCAAATCGAATTTTGGTTTGCAATTAAAGGTGAGGATGTCACTACTATCACGGCGTTTACACTTTCGTTACTGAAAGTAATATATCGTTCGTGATTTTAGTCAAATCTTCAGTCAGCGACGGATAACATAATTATACCTTGTACTGACGAGACCCAATAGGTCGAAACCGGTCTACAAGTTATGTTGTTTCTTCTAACTGCAAACTAAAATGGTTTGTTTAAATTATCTGTTAGATATGCCAACCCCATTTGACTTTGAAGTGTAATTCAATATCCGTTGAGGCACATAGCCAGGGAAGTAGTTGTTTCTTCTTAGTTAAATGGTCAATGTTTTTGAAAATATTTTTCAAAACTAGTATAGCGATAGAATAACTAATATTCTGCATTTTGCAACATTTGTTCTCTAGTATGTAGTTATTAGGTTAGATTATGTTTTTGCAAAGACTAGAATATTCGTTTGTTCTATATAAGGGGATGTATGAGCAGATAAGGGGAGTTCAAAAAAGTTCATAGTAATTGTAAAACTGCTTAGACGTTATCCAACGAGTTCTTGTGAATCTGTTACAATTTTATTGAATAAATTGTGTTAAAATCCTCATAAGTGTTTCAGTGTTTTAATCCATAACAGTGGTTAATAAAAGTTGAAACCATTAAACTGAGCCAAGAGACTATTATTACCATAATGTTGCCTTAAACGACAAGGTAAAGTCACAACAATTTTGTTAATATTTTCATAATTTACCTACTGCTAAGTTAAAATCTTTTATTTTGACCAAAGTAAAAAAACAAACACAAACTTCTTTTTAAACTTTTAAGGCCGACGGGGTTCAGCAAATTTATCCACCAAAGAATATGTTGGTTTATGGTCTTGAACGATCTTCTAGGGAAGCATTCCAATAAAGTTCGCCTGATAACACAGGTCTACTTACAGTTTATAAATGGCAACTAAAGGTAGCTAACTGATATATTATAATTCAAAGTAATTTTATTTATTTATATTTATTTTAGAAAGGTCATTGGTATTGCTTTCTATCATTGGTTTAAACATGCTTATATTTTGAAAACTATTAAAACTAAAGAAACTGAAATTTCGTAGGTGCGTGACAGTCTTCTTATGGGTTTTTAGACTTATCTGCTTTGCAAAAATACATATCTTGTCACAATAGGACTTTTGAGTTCTAGTTTTAGGCTTTATTAAAGATAATTTGTAGCTTAATTAACCCTTTTTAAGTTAAATTGGCGTTGGGCGCCAAATTTGTAACTTTAATTTACC
Source organism: Altica lythri (assembly GCA_964028335.1). Classification (NCBI taxonomy): domain Eukaryota; kingdom Metazoa; phylum Arthropoda; class Insecta; order Coleoptera; family Chrysomelidae; genus Altica; species Altica lythri. The sequence continues at coordinate 32,214,323 of OZ034803.1, read as the reverse complement.
TCTGGCTTTTATCAGTTTTCCCCAAACAATTAATTCTGGGCGCAAAGTACAAACAAACAAATAAAATCGCAAAAATCAGTTTCAGGTGGATTTATTTTATCAAAACTTAAGATTATAAAATTTTAAAATAAATATTAAATTTTTTCTCTTATCTTATTTATTCTGGCTTCTTTAACGGTGGAATTGTTAAATATTCTACAATCAAGATTTCATTCCAACAAATAATTCTGGGTTGGAACTGCTTAGACTTTTTATAAATCTTCCAATACTTCTTTCCGGAAAGGTAGTTATTTGTCTTCGAACGGAATTCAATAGAAAAAGGAAAATGACTGACGGCTTGTCACGTTCTCCAACAATCAAAATTTCGTCTAAAAGGGCCCTTCTGGATTTGGCAATTATCCTAACAATGAAATCACAATCAAAACTCCAACCTTTAACAATTTTCAATCAAGTAGATTCGCTATCTGGTTCTTCATATTATCGAGAAAAAATTAATTATATTTACATGTTTATAAATTTTATGATCACAAAAAACTGACTTTAACGATAGCAATCTAATTGAAATTAATGTGTTATAGTAATAAATTAAAATAACAAATTCACCACAATTTTGACAATTTAATAAAATAAAAATGAAAACTGAAATAAAGAATAACTTAGATACATTTTGAAGGGCTCCATTCAGAAAAAAAATCAGCGAATAAATAAACGAACCGATATCATAACCGAATAAGGAAAGATTGGTCGATTCGTTCCCACTTAATAATAGTAATCGTGCGCAAAAATCATAAAATAAATATTTATCCATAGTCAGGTGGATTTCGGCACAAAACGGACCCTGACCGTTACAAATTCAAAAATTTAATCTTTAAAAATAGAGAAATCTCTACCTCAAGTGATTGTATCTATAATAATCGTTTATTTAGCACAAGCTAATATAGTTACAATAATGCAGCAGAGGTTAAAATTTAAATATCACAATTAAAATTTAAAATCATATAGGTACATTAAAACATATACTTAAATGAAAATAACACAATGAATAAAATAAAAATAAAATAGGATGTATTAGCAGGTTCTCATACTAAACCTTTTGTTGACCTAACAGGTACTCTTTTAATTTTCTTTTAAATATATTAAGAGAAGTAGCATTTTTAATCTCCTCCGGTATTTCATTGAAAGCTTGAACTCCTTTAATGAAAACTGTATTACTGGAATTGCTATTCCTAGTCTGGCGTATATGAAAGTTAGTGCGACTTCTTGTATTGTATTGATGAAATTCAAAATTATACTTCAATTTGTCACGTAAATATACAGGAACATCACCAGTTTTAATTTTAAAAATAAATATTAATGTTAAATAACGAAAGTAATTTTTTACAGATAACGATTGTAATGTATTCAACATTAATGTTATATGTGTTCTTCTATCACAAGATAATATTACTCTTATTACTCTATTTTGAAGTTTCTGAAGTCTTCCAATTTCATTTTGGTTTAATAAATACAATATGGTCCCGCAATAAGTGAAATGAGGCAAAATCAAGCTGTTATACAAAAGTAATAGCGTCCATTGATTTAGATGCTTAGATTGCCTACATAAGTAGTTGATTTTGAATGCTATTGTTTTAATAATATATGAAGCATGTTCCTTAAAAAACAGTCTATTGTCTACAATTACACCTAAATATTTAATTTTTCTTACTAATTCAATCTTATCATTTTTTATTTTGATTTTATAATTATATTCTTTGCAGTCATGGTACTGTTTGTCATTTCCTATTATCATAAATTTAGTTTTGTTTTTATTAATTTTTAACGAGTTAAAGCAGCACCACTTATATACTGATTGTAGTGTTTCATTTATTACATTAATTATCTCAAGCAGATCATTTGATGCATAATATATTAAAGTATCATCAGCAAACAAGTGAACAAAGCCTCTATCTATTGTAAACGCAATGTCATCTATATACAGTAAAAAAAGAAGGGGACCTAACACGCTACCTTGGGGTACACCACACTCGTTTGTAATTTCTGGAGATAAAATGTTATTTAATTTTAATTTCTGTTTTCTTTCATCTAAATATTCCATTATCCATTTTAAAGCATTATCAATGATACCAAAACTTTCTAGTTTTCTTATAAGTAAAGAGCGATTAACAGTTTTAAATGCCCTCTGAAGATCTAAAAAAACGGCGCCTGTGATTAATTTATTGTTTTGGTTTATTTTCCACTCATCCAAAACGTACTGCAGTGCTGTTTCGCAACTGTATTTATAATGTTAATTAAGGGCATTGTAATATTATCAAAACAATTTTTTAAAAATACTGCATTTATATCATCAGGACTTCCTTTATTGGCCATTTCGAAAATAATTTCCTTTAAGAGGTCCCTATTAATTAATTTAAAACTTTTTAAGTAGACGTTTTTATTTCTATTTACAATAGGAAAATCTGTACCGTTATAGTCTATATTGTTGACTATTTCTTTGATGCTGTTAACGTAATATTTGTTTAAAGCTTCGGGCATTTCATATATATCTTTTACAACTTGATTTTCACTCATTTCAATCTCCGTGAATCTAAGTTCTTTATTATTTTTGGGTGTCATGTCCTTCAATATCTTCCACAATTTAGCAGGGTTTTGTTTGTTATTCTCGATTTGTTGTTCATAGTATTTACTTTTTTCTCGTCGAATTACCTTAACCGCTAAATTTCTTGTCTGTTTGTATTTCTCTAGATTTGTAGGAGATTTATTTAATATATATGCCTGATAACTACCTAATATCCCTAGCACGCGTAGCTTTTTGAACAGTGTCATTCCACCAATTCTTATATTTGGGAAAGATCAATAGGCTGAGAAAACAAAGCACGACAAGAATAATAACATAAAATATTGTTATTTAATGCCAAAATAAATTAATTAATTAATTAACTTTAAATTAAAGTTAAGACTAATATCTTATTATTTTTAATTATAGATGCGAGATCATTTAAATACCAATAAATATTATATTTATGATGATATAACTCGAAATAAAATATTGTTTTAAAGAAATCACTGTTTTAATTTTAAATAGTTATTTAAAACATATAATTCCCCAGACATATTTCATCGTTACCGTGACATAAACGCCATAAAGTAAAATACTTAATTATACATATTCTTAAGAAATTTTAAACTTCCAGTAGTACTGGAGCTCGACTATAATTCATAATTAACCGCAACAACAAAATAATAAAATAAACAAAATTAATTCATTAGACAACTCTCTCCATTATTAAAATACAAAACGCCATAATTATCCGTCGATAAATTAACGTTAGCGTTGGATAGTTAAACAAATGAAACGCAACAAGGCCCATTAAACAAGAGAACATCTTGATAAAGAACGTGGTTCTATCACAAGATGGATGACGATACTCGGACATAAACATTAAGTTTAAGTTAACAGCTCGACTCATGATATCAGATTACCAGTCGTTCTCAGAAAAACTTTACCATCAGAGTCTAAACGTTCTGTTTGTTTAGTGGTGATTAAGTGGTCACTGGTGCGAGAAATTGTGTTCTTTCTTCTTATTTTTTCCTTAATTTGGGATTTTATTGAGGTGTCCGATTATTTGACACTCATGTGGAATGTGAGTGAAATTAATAGTTGGAAATATAATATCTCAAATTTCAATGTATACTTATAGTCCTATAGTTAGATATGATCATTTAAAAAAATACGCTTAAATATCTCATCAAAAATAGCTATTTAATAAAATTAATCATCAATTAATAATTAAAATATTTTTAAAGTTATACTTCTATTCATGTACTGGATTTGTGTGGGGTTAAATGTGAAAAATCATTACATATGTAATGGTGTGAGTAAAAGAGAGACAGTAACACATATAAGGTATATTGGTCGGTAAAAACAAAGATGAAATATTTACATGTTAAGTCATAACTATAAGTCCTTTGAATACCGTTTAAACATTCAGTACATTGAAAACAGATAGATATACAAAAAACAGTCTGAGCCAATGTTTTGGAATATCATAGTGACGTATTACATTGTGTTTGACAGATTATTTTATAATTCTGTCACGTAAGTAAACATATAAAGTTTAGTATTTTATATTAATAATATTAATAATAATATTCAGTAATAAGTATTGTATTGTAGTCCATACTACCATCACATGGTTGCATCTTTGGAGACTTTAACGTCCATAATGCCAACTGGCTTAAATACTCAAATACCAACGATAAACAAGGCCGTGAGGCAAAATCATTCGCGATCAGTTCTGGCTTAACTCAACTCGTAGAAGAACCAACGCGGATACCAGACCGAGATGGTGATTTTGCTAGTCTGTTGGATCTTTTTTTGACATCAAACCCAGACTTATACACTATCTCCGTTCAGTCTCCGCTAGGATCTTCCGATCACAAACTTATTTCAACACTAAGCGAGCTACCAATTTGTTCTGAGCAGCCTCCTAAACCTCGCAAGATTTGGCATTACAGATCAGCCAGGTGGGAATACCTGAAGAACCATTTTCACACTTTTCCTTGGCTGAACGTGTGCTTTTCTTCTGATGATCCATCCGTTTGTGCTCAAGAGGTCTCCGATGTCATTCTAACTGGCATGGAAGCCTTTATTCCTTATTCCAATAAGCGCCCTTCTAACGGCAAGCCCTGGTTTAGCAAAAACTGCGAGTCAGTCAGTCAGATCTAAAAATCTAGCTTACCGACAGTGGCGTAAAAATCCAACGGCTGAGAATCGCACCACCCTTGTTACCGCTCGAAACCAGTGTAAGCAAACGACAGATCAAAGCAAAGAGACGCATAACACGAGGATCAAAAACAAACTTCTTGCCAGTCCTAACGGATCTAGGTCCTTTTGGTCAGTCGCTAAGGCCGTCAGTCAAAATTTTACCAAATCAAATATTCCACCTCTAACACGTTCCGACGGCACAATAGCAACCACAGCCGGAGATAAAGCGAACTTACTGGCAGAACTATTTTCTTCTCATTCCAACGTAGACTTTCAGGGAAAAACACCACCGAACATTCCAGCAGTTCAATCGAAAATGACTGATATCGTATTCCGTCAGCGTCCTGTCAAACGAATTCTTAAAGGGCTCGATGTCAGGAAGGCTTCTGGTCCAGATGAAATTCCTATTATAGTGCTCAAGGAATGCGCTGATGAGCTAACACCAATATTTTGTAGACTTTTTAACCTATCCTACAAAAAAGGAATATTTCCATCTTGCTGGAAGAAGGCAAGAGTTCAGCCTATACCAGGGTGAAAAAATAAGGTGGTCTAACTACTGTATTTCACAATGCTTTAAGCAGTGTCACAAAGTTTGGTCCTTCTATATCTTTAATATAGATGTCACCCTATGGCCGGATCCTATGCTGTTGCGTGCAGGGTTGTCTACCTGCGTCTGGAAGTGTGATAAAATCATAGAGATATTGTAGACTGAGATCCCGGGGCCGCCAGACCTTCCTTATTTTCTAACTCTCAAAATTATAAGAAATGTGTGGGGTAATGTATGCTTAAGCACCTATGCATACCCGCTAACTTGATAACCGGGCCCTTTTGCAGGTAACAGGTAAGAAAGGTACATAAAAATAAAGCTTACTTTCCTTAAATTCTAACAGCTGGTTTTTGGATATGTTTTACTAAATATTGTACGAAATCATAATCCAATATTGCCAGACACCTCATGTGGGCGGTTACTCCCGCCAGACGCTTTAAAGTTGCATAAAAAATTATTGCATTTTTCTTATTTTCTAACTCCTAATTTTTATATATGATGTTCATGGGAGTATTTTAATACCTTTTGTATGAAGCCTGACCAACCCCATGGGCCAATCACCCGCCCAGACGCGTTAAAGTTATCCTGTAAGTGTAAGCACGACAGCATTATCTATGCGATTCTCACCTTCAAACTCATGGACTATTTTGTTTATATGTTGAAATCTCGGTCTTGCGCGTCATGATGCCCTCGGCTTTCGCCTCGGGCATTGTGACGTGCAGGGCCAAAAATTCAACTTTTGCCCCTTTTAGCGTAATATACTATTTCATAAAAATTAATTAAAATAGCTTCAGCATTTCACCATTAAAAAATGCATTTTCTTTTTCTCAATTTACATTAAAAAAACAAATTTTTTAGGAGATCAAATTCTTATAATTTGGATTTCATCGAATTGATTATTCTGTAATTAATTAATTAATTTTTTATGAAAATATATATTTATATCAAAACTCATCAAAACCAAAAAAACTTAACAAAACCAAAATCAAAAAAATAACATAAAACTTCAATATAGCAATATAATGCCTGCGCGGTCAAAAGCGCGAAAGCAGATGCTACGTGCATACGTATAAACAAAATAGTCCATGAGTTTGAAAGTGAGAAATCAATCTACAGAGTACATCTCACTCGCACTCAAGCGCATAGATAATGCTGTCGCGCTTACACTTACAGGATAACTTTAACGCGTCTGGGCAGGTGATTGGCCCATGGAGTTGGTCTGGCTGCATACAAAAGGTATTAAAATACTCCCATGAACATCATATATAAAAATTAGGAGTTAGAAAATAAGAAAAATGCAATAATTTTTTATGCAACTTTAAAGCGTCTGGCGGGAGTAACCGCCCACATGAGGTGTCTGGCAATATTGGATTATGATTTCGTACAATATTTAGTAAAACATATCCAAAAACCAGCTGTTAGAATTTAAGGAAAGTAAGCTTTATTTTTATGTACCTTTCTTACCTGTTACCTGCAAAAGGGCCCGGTTATCAAGTTAGCGGGTATGCATAGGTGCTTAAGCATACATTACCCCACACATTTCTTATAATTTTGAGAGTTAGAAAATAAGGAAGGTCTGGCGGCTCCGGGATCTTGGACTATTGATAAAATTGATTAGAATCATAACCTCACTAATTACTATAATATCTAGGTACATACTTCATCTCTACCAGTAGAATATTGTTAGTAAAATGGTTAAGTATTGTACTGTTCCCACTTGTGGTGTAACCTAGAGGAACAATATAGATAAATTGTCGTTCTTTGGTGCACCAAAAGATCAAAAGGTGGAATGGGAAAGCATTATTAACTGTACATTAAAAGGAAATGCTCGCGTTTGTGAAAAACATTTTTCACAAAATGATATTATAAGACGTGTTAAACGAAAATATAATGGTTCAGTAATTTTGGATGTAAGTACATTGTTTATAATATTATAAAAATATTATCAGTAGTTAAATTCATATTTAAAATTTTTACTATGCAGTAAGTATACATTTAAAGGCAAGAAGTTAAAGAGAGGAGCCCTCTCAAAATGTGATAATAGTAAAAATATTGATATAATTAAAGATGAGATTGATTGTGGAAGTACAAAAGTAGAGAAAACAGATACAGAACATCAAACGTTTAAAGTATGTAATTATCATCATAAGATCCGAGTCATAAACAAAATAAAGATAACTTTTTTGAGCTAAAATATCTACTAAAATATACCAATTTTTTATATAATAAAATAAGATTGAATAAGTATTTAATTCTTTTAAATTTTAGAAAATGTATGAATTTATCAAGTGGTTGGAAGATTAGCAAAAAGAGATTGATGAGAAAATTGCAGTAAATGAGAAGGCGAAAAAAGAAACGATTGCTAACGAGACGAGGAGGCAGAAACAGACACATGGGGGAATTGTAAAAAAATTTCGTTTCGACAAGGAGAAAATAAAACGGATAGAGGCAGAATATAGTAAAAAAAGAAAAAAATAGATAGGCAATTCCTAAGTAGCACAACTGCAGAAGGATTTAGGGTGACATTGCATTCCACTATTGAATTAAGGAAAGTTTTATTAAACACATGCAATTGAATTTGACCAAAAAATTTGAAAATTTAACCAAGACTGTTTGGAGGTAAAGTCGAGTACGTCATTAATAGAACAACGTCCTAAATTAACTTTTGAGGACTTTACAAAAGCATTTGATAAAAAAATCTCCCTCGTATGGGAAAGATCAGTTACGAAAACTAGAAGAAAAATTGGAAAATTACGTCGAAGAATGAAGCTGGGACCTGGATAAAATAATTAAATTTGTTTATTAATTCCTCCAGCTGTATAGTTAAATTAATAAATGGGAGACTTTCCAAACAAATTATTTAATTTATAAACTACATTTGAATATTCGTATCGATAATTCAATATTTTAAATTATATAATATATTTTTTCTACGGTTATTATACAAATGTATCATTTTTTGACAGTAATCTCTAAAGAAATGGGGTACGTTGTTATATCAGATAAAGAAATATCTCATTTCTTTATCTGATAACACAAAGTGTTCATTTCTTTATTGTTTTAACTTAATCAAGTATACTGTGACATTCATGCATTCATATATTTGACTAACAGTACAGGTTGACAGTAATAAAGTAGTGACAGGTACAACAGATAGTTTTTAATACATTATTTAAATTAGATTGTTATTTAAGTAAAAATTTTAAGTAGTGATAAAAATGAATTAGAATTACCTCCTCCTGAAATAAGAGAAGCGGCAAACGAAGCTTCTCAGAATTTGATTCCCGAAATTTCAAAACATAAGTACCAGAATGCATATGAAAGTTTCGTGACCTGGCAAAAGAAAAAGGCAATAAATTCCGTTTCAGAAACTAAGCTTTTAGCTTATTTTTCTGAATTAACAAATAAATTTAAGGTATGATAACTGTAAATATTGTAAATAATAGTTAATTTTACTTAAATAATATAACTTATATCGTTATGTTTTGTTTTGTGTTTGATTTATTTTTGAATTATTGTATAATTATGTGGTATAACCGTGGAAAAAGTATAGTGTTTGACTCGCAAGGAATATATCATTTCCCACTCGTACGATTTGCAGCATTCGCCTGCAGCTCATGCTGCAAACATCGTACTCGTGGGAAATGAGTATCATTCCTTGCTCGTAAAACAATATACTATAGTAGCATATGTTACAAATATTTTTTTTATATACTTATAAGCAAAAGAAAATAAGTTTTATTTTAAAATCATTTTGGCATTTTAGTATAAATTATTTTTATTATTATGCACGGACCGCAACAGGTAGAGCCATCTATCAATCATTTAATGAAAGGGTAAACAATGTGACATAGCCAAACAAATTGTTAGACCACCTTATTTTTTCACCCTGGCCTATACCAAAGAAAGGCAAGAAAACCATGCCAAACAACTATCGACCTGTCGCATTGCTTTCAGTTATATCAAAAGTGATGGAGAAAGCTATTAACCAACAACTTCTAAAGTACCTAGAGGGCCTTAATATTATCAGCGACCATCAGTACGGCTTTCGTAAGTCCAGATCAACAGGAGACCTCCTAGCATATGTCACCCATCTTTGGAGCAACGCAGTCGAACATCATGGGGAGTCCCGGGCTATTGCACTAGACATTTCTAAAGCATTTGATCGTGTCTGGCACGAGGGGCTCCTAAGTAAACTGCGATCCTACGGTATGCCCGGTCGATTCTGTTCATGGCTTTCTAGCTTTCTTCAGGACCGTTCTCTGCAAGTGGCGATTGACGGGTTTCTCTCGGACACCTTTACCATCAATGCTGGTGTTCCTCAAGGGTCCATATTATCCCCAACCCTCTTCTTACTATACATTAACGACCTTCTAGCGAAGACAGAAAATCCAATTTATAGCTTTGCTGACGACAGCACACTTATCTCATCGTTTACTTTGAATTCTCGAACATCGGCTGCTGACGCACATCTTCGCAGACAGCATGAAGTATCACGACTCAATAAAGACCTGGAAGAAATTTTGTCTTGGGGTGACAGTAACCAAGTCGAATTTAACGCTAAAAAACCCAGGCAGAAGTTTTCTCTAAGAAGGTTAACATTGCAGAACCAGATATAGTCATGGCAGGACACGCAATTCCACTGGCTTCGTCTATTAACTTACTGGGTGTCAATCTGGGAGGAGATATGTCTTGGCATAATCACGTGGTAACAATCGCCAGGACATCTTCTCAGAAACTCGGTGTACTTTTCCGTACCAAAAAGCTGTATACACCACAACAACTTTTGACACTCTACAAAGCCCAGATTCGACCATCACTGGAATACTGCTCTCATGTCTGGAGTTCTGCACCGAAGCATACCCTTCGGTTGTTGGATTCCATCCAAAGGAGAGCCATTCGCCTGATCGGTGACCACGAGCTAACCAAGAACCTCGACAGCTTAGAACATCGAAGACAGGTTGGTGATTTGACCCTCTTTTACAAATATTTCCATGGCAAGTGTTCTACTGACATTGCCCGCTTGATTCCACCTAGAGCAATTCATAGTAGAAATACACGACAAACCACTTCCGCCCATCCCTATGTGGTTCAACTTAATACTCCTCGAACATCATTGTTTAAGAACTCTTTCGTCTGGAGGACATCCTCTTTGTGGAACGGCCTTTCTGAGGCCGTATTTCCCACCGAATATAACCTTCAACGATTCAAGAACAACGTGAATCGCTTTCTTCGCACACGCACCGCTCTCAGAGCGCCTTAAAGGATTTTTCCTGCAGTGCTTGTGCTTGACCATAAAAAAAAATTATATCCTGCACTATGCTTTTGAGTTTTTAAGAATAGTCGAAAAGTGCATTCCGAACAGACAATAGATAGAAAAATTACAACTCGGTAAGTATTCCAAATGGGTTGAATTTATGTACTCGGGGTTTTTGGGGTCGCTGAACACAAATATCATGATGTCGAAAGTCTCCGCGGAACTTGGAACTCGGCTGTTTTTTGGGTCGTTGAATACGAATATGATAATGGCGATGGTGTCCGAAACACCTGGTACTTAAAGACGGACCTCGTCTCCAGGAAATGTTATGCAAATTTGATACAAACTGAGTGTGTACTCGGTACTAGGAGGTTTTTGAGGTCGCTGAATATCATATAACGATTTTGCTAACTCATTCGCATAAAAATTTATGAATCCGGGCGCGTGGCACTGACTGCCACACCCTTTTTTTTCTACTTTTGTTATAAAAATATTGATTTTATTTATAGTAATCTGTAAGGAAATAGGGTAACCGTTCCACTTTGTGCGAAAAAATAATTTTACCTGTTTAATTTTTACTTGGTACCACGGATTAAAATATAATTATGTATACAGTCATTTCGTACCGCAAGGCCCTAGTTACGTGAAAAGAATGCTTCTTAAAAAATTGGTATTAAAGTCTTTATCCTGATAACCTTTAGTTATGATGCAAAATTTATCTAGAGGATTACCAAAGTGCTTACTCGAACCAGAATATCTAATAAAAATAATGCTAGTCTTTAGTTGAAAATAAATCCTAATTCTAAGGATTTTTCCAAAATCTTGTCAACCAACTTAAGAACGAAATTGGGGGAGTTAAGTAAGGGTGGGAATAGAGTATTTGTCAATAAGTAAGTAATCTTTGGATTAAATCATTTTAAGTATTTTGCTTATTGTTGGAATAAAAGCAGTGGTAAAAAGAAGGATAATGAAAATGAGTTGGTGCAAAGTTCCAAGGACCTTGATATTGCTCTATAAAGGCCATAAGCCTTATTTAAAGCTAAAAAATAAATGGGGCATAAAAAATTGGTGTTAGTAGAGATACGTGTAGTGCGACTATTACAACATTAAATAACAAAATCTTAAAAAAAACAAAAATATGTGTGTACCGCGAGATGGGACAAAACAGCGCGGCCAGAAGAGCGCCGCCGAAACAGCGAGAGACAAAACAGCGCCGGCCCAAAATAGCGCCGACCCAAAACAGCGCCGGTCAAAACAGCGACCGACGGGACAAAACAGCGCCATATTATTTTCACAATAAAGTTATGAACCGAAAAAATAATTTTCATGACTTAAAATTCTAAATATTTAGTTTATAGTGAGTATTAATAAATAGAATGTATAAAAGAAATTTCATTAAATGAGAAAATTTTCATACGGGATTGCATAAAAACCTTACTCTTCTTTCGCGTTTTTATTATCTTAGAGAAATCGCAGAAAATTGAAGATGTAGGATGCTGGTAGGTTCGAATATATATTGTGGAAGACAGAGAACTTAGCATCATTTGTGCAATAGCCACTAAGAAATCCAAACTGTTGACTTGCCAATAGGTATGTCATATTTACAGAGAAATAATAAAAGTATTTTTTTTACCAGTCTTTTAATAATCTTGGATAATGTAGGTAGAAGAGCGATCGGACGATAGTTGGATGCGTGGTCCCTATCTCCTCCCTTGTACACAGGTATTATTATTGCCGTTTTGAGGCAGTTGGGGAAAGTTCCAAGTTGGAATGATTTGTTTATTAAGGCAGTGAGAGAGTACAGTGTATATTCTGGAAGCTTAGAGAACATTTTCGGATTAGACCATCATACCCAGATGATGATTTATTTTTGATGTCGTCGATTGTACTGCATAGCTTTGTTTTCTCCAAGGGTGTAAGGAAGCGACTGTGCATTCAACTTGGTACCAGAAAGGTACAAGAGTGGATCGCGAGAGGGGGCTATGGTATGCACTAAGTTCTTTGCCACATTCACAAAATAATCGTTCAGACTGTCCGGAGAAACAGAGGTTGTAATGGCAGAATGGGTTTTATTCCTCAGATCATTGACAATAGACCTTGGCAACATTATTGGAGTTTGTCAGTTTATTTTTATTATATACGTCCTTGGCGCCTTTAATAGTTTTTTATAAATTTTCCTGTAATATTTTACGTAATTATGAAAGAGGGGATTGGTCGTGAATTTTTTAAAGTGAGATAATAAGCGCATATTCTTTGCAGATATCCTTAAGCCTTTGGTAGACCAAGGTTTATGTTTTTCAATTTTAATTTTTTAAATGGAAAAAGCTATGTCCACCAGACCAGACAGTTTGTTTATAAATAAAGAAAATGCCGAATTAATGTCTTTAAGGTGGCAATCCTAGTCAGTTGATAAACATAGCTGCTTGAAATTGAAAAAAATCTTTCTTGAGAAAATTCGACCTAATTTGTAAAAGGGATCTCTACTCTTAGATTTTACAGGAAAACTTGTTAACACTGCTTCAAGATCTGAGAAACCTGAATTAAGTACCGAATAGTCTACAGAGTCAGGATCAAATGTTGACACGACGTAATCTATTATACTGAAACTGGTTTTTGTTATTCTAGTTGAAGAGTTAACATTCACTGCCATACCAAGTGAGTTAAATATAGATAGAAGAGAGTTTTTAGCAACACACACTGGAAAAGTTAGCATTAAAGTCACCACACAAAATCAATTTACTGTTAAGAGGAAGTGATTCAAGCAAGCTCAGTAGTTTTTGACAGAACATAGGCAAGTTCGCGTCAGGGGTTCTGTAAATACAGACAATATAAAGATTGTAAATACCACTATAAACTATAAAAAATTTAAATAATTTTTCAGTTAGTAAGTTTTCAAACTTATTCACTGCTCTAAAGTTATTATTAGTGGACATTATTATAGCTGTTTCATGAGATAGATTCTTTCTGCTATACCTAGATAACGAATACTGGCTCATCCGCATTTAGAGTAGGTATGTAATAATAAATTTATATATATATATATATATATATATATATATATATATATATATATATATATTATAACATATGAAACTTGGACTATAGTATTCTATAAGTTACCATGCTATAAAATAATCCTTACCTTGAATTTTTTTTTTAAATTTTAATATAAATGTTAAGAAGGTAACACTCAAATTAGTTTCTTTAATTTTAAATATTATTATTTTAACATATGCTCCTGGCTATTCTCCTTCTCAGGGTCAGAGTTCAAAAATTGTAAATAATAAATAGATTCAAATTCAACTAATATTGAAAATTTCAACAAAACAATTATAAAATTCAACAATCATATACCAAATTATGTTTTCTGAACGATGACTCTATCTTAACCTTAACCTTACTTTTTTTTCTTATAGTGTTGTGAGCTTTTACACACTATTTTCAAAAACCAAATGTAGTTAAATCAAATGATATGAAAAATTCTGAATTTTGTAACTAATAAATCAAATTAAACTTATCTAATAATGAAAAATAACTTATTTAAACAGTGAAACAGTGTACAGTGAAATTAAATGTTCATTAAATACGTAAAAATCAAACACAGAAAAGTTCTTTATTGTTAAAAGTTGGAAATTGATACCGTATTATGAAGATCTTGTATTCTATTTGGACAGCTAAGGCTCAATAAGAATCCACCATTTGCCAGGACAGCAACGATATCCGGACACTTTAGAGATTTTGACTAATAAAATTTCTTCTAATCAGGAAACAATCAGCTCTTACATCAAATGGTAAGTAAACTAATAATTTTCTTTCTTGTTAGACACTGGTTTTACTTTCTTTAAATTAATTCAGGAAGCTTTTATATCAATGAACTGCTCAGCATACAATTTCTAACATTTATTTCTTCATAAAAATAAACTTTACTTCTTACCAGATACTATCAGGAACTTCCTTGTAGTTTTGTTAACACTTTTGACTACTTTTAAACTTTCTTTTATAAGTATTTTGAAAAAAAATCTAAATTTTAACGGAGCAAACTTTATTACATCTTATCCCTTCAAGAAGACAAAAACAAGAGAGACAATATTTTCTACAAACTTCTTAACTAATTATTTATAATATAAATCTTACTAATCTCCTTTTAACTTTCTTTTAACATCATAATTTTTACAAAAATCTTCATCAAAACTTTTTACATCCTTCCTCTTCAGAAGGTCGAAAAACAAGAGAGCGCTTCCAAAATCAACAATTAAACAACTGAATTTTTAAACAAACTAAAACTATACATTCCTATTACCTATTCGCCTACTAATTATTTTCAAATGAAATTACAAACAATCTAATTCTTAATTCATTATTCAAATTGAACACAATAATCATTCTTTTTTTTTTTAATTTGCTATAACTATAAACTAATACTTTTCTATTTTCAGAATTTTTCATTTGGAAATTAAACTATAATAAATTGCAATATGGCTTGAAAAACAAACTTGTGTGTTTTGAAAGTAAGTAAAAATTTTTAATATTTCTTTTATGAATTCTCATATTTCGTCATTTAATTTTCTAATTTAATTCTATTCTAATTCATTTAAGATTATTTTTAATTACCAAAGTATTGTAAACTTTATAAACTTTTAAATATTAACTTTTATTATCTATCTAATACATGATCATTAAAATTTTATATATTATAGATTAAACTATATTGAATCTAAATAAATATCTCTTAGATGTACTTGTATATTTTAATTTCTTATTTTGTTTTATTTTCCTTTTTTTAGGAATTGTGAAGACGATGATGATAAATTATACCAATTTTATTGCATTTGCACTCTGCCTTGGAATAAGAATATTTTCCTTTCTCTATTTCCATTAATTTTCTT
Organism: Altica lythri; assembly: GCA_964028335.1. Classification (NCBI taxonomy): domain Eukaryota; kingdom Metazoa; phylum Arthropoda; class Insecta; order Coleoptera; family Chrysomelidae; genus Altica; species Altica lythri. The sequence continues at coordinate 32,198,868 of OZ034803.1, read as the reverse complement.
TATATGTACTTATTTAATATAGCATAGTAACTCATATCATCTCAATATATATATATGACACATGTTTCCCCAACATCCTTTGCTCCCAAGTAACTAACACTTTTGCTAGCCAAGTGCAATACTCTTCTTGGTTATGCCGCACTGATGACGGCTAATGAGCCAGAAACATGCATGTCTGCGGTTACCATTCTTACTCGTAATCCTATGATTCTTTTGCGTACATGCCCGTTAATTTACCCCTTTTGTTTATCATAAATACGCATACTTGGCTCCCTTTGTATATATATATATATATATATATATATATATATATATATAATAATTTCACATTTGACTTTGGAAATTTTTAGTATTCAGGACATTCCGAATGCGATAAATCAATGAAGGTACGTTTATGATTATGCATTAAGAAAGTGCGATATATAACTGAAAAATATGACTCTTTCTGACCATCAGCGAATATTATACTAGTACTAATTTCATTTTATATATTTAAAAGAGCAATTCTTATATACTGTGTGTGTCTGGACGCGCGTTTGTTCGTGCGCCTTTGTGTGTGTTTGTGTGTGATTTAAATTTTGGCAACGGCTTCAACAATTATCATGAAATTTAGTATTTCGGGGGTTTAAGAGACGATAATTCGATCTAGCGAGATTTAATTTAATTCGTGGTTTTAAGCACTGAAAACTGCTAGAACAAACTGAAAAATATGACTTATTATTGACAAGTAGTGATACTTCCTTTTTTTTAAATAACAAAGGTACTATGGTAGATTGTGTTTGACGTTATAAAAAGAAATTTTCTTATATTGTTAATAGAATACGTGTTTTTTTAAAACAAGCGTTTTTTAAAATACCTAATTTTTGAAAAAAAAAATGCCTTCATACAATCTAGAATACAAAGAAAATTATCATCATCAGCTCAGGTTTCTCAATTTTTGCGCGGTAAATAATTATTTTAAGAAAAGCGTTATGAAAGTAATCACTTTTCGCTCGTCCCACTTGTGCTTGTAAATTAAGTCATCTCAATGGCCTCTCGACAATTCCTCGCCGACAGTTTAGCGCGTGACAATTCGTCGCGGACGATACCTCGCGGGACAATTCCGCGCGTGCGACAATTCCTCGCGGGCGACAATTCCACGCGATATAAATATAAATATAAATATAAAACTGTCTTATTTGTTTTTTTTTTAATATTATTTTTTCAACTAAATAATAAAATACAAATAAAACACAAAGAATTGAAAAAATACGAACAGGTAATAATAAACTAAACCTAATCAATTCCAAAAATCCAAGAAAGTTCAAATTTAAAGACATTAATGCGGAGGCGATTTAGAAATCCCAAAAGCTTTTTAATTGCATCTGGGTAAAACCAATCCTGATCGGTTCTTACAAAAAGTGATAACGGAGTGCTATTATTATATGAACTACTAACTAACAATCACTTGGCATAATGGGCTTGCCTAATAGGTTTTGAATGATTCTAATTGCTTTATCTTAACTTTGAAAGAGCTGCAATGAATGCTGTTCGCATTGAATTTCCCAATATTACAATACGTGGGTGCTTTTTCCACTTTACGCAATGCATATACCCAGCAAAACGGACTGCAAGTGCAATATACACAAAATCCCGATTTTGCCTTAAATTTGCGACTTCTAGCAGCTCTTGCGTTCGTACCGGAGGGCGATATCACCGAGTCGTTTGAAACTTGCTTGATAGCGAATTCTATACTCAGAATGAGGAGTTACTAATGCCACTGCTACATTATTTCGAATACACTTGGATAGGCTGACGTGACAGACGAGGAAGAAGGCGCCCCCATTATTTTCCAGAAATATATGGAATTGCTACGACGTTACTCTGCAAGATATTCTCCGCACCAACAACGCAGTTGAAGGTTGACACACTAGTTTCTCATCAATAATTAATGCAGCCCATACTAATCTGTGAAAATTTGTGAAAGTGCTTAAAAAAGAAGAAAGTTTAAACAGACTGAAAATAGAACAATTTGTGGCAGGTAATGTGCGACAAAAAAGGTATACAAAGATACTGCTAAACGGAGCAAACTTATCGTCGAAGACTATACCAATAGACCACTTTTAGATTATTTGCGGGGTATAGCACATAATTTTAATTTACAAGCTTAAAACATTGACATCAATATTTATCTGTTATAATATTAGGTGGAATAATACTTATAATTTTAGATTGTGTATATGCATCGATATACTGGACCATATTACTGTTTAAACGCAATTGTCCACTTTATTAAATAAATATAAAAACAATTGAATTATAAGACCGTTTTTTTCTGTAAAATATTCACCTCGCGCGGAATTATCGCACGCGAGGAATTGTCCGAGCGTGGAATTGTCCCGCGAGGAATCGTCCGCTAAACTGTCGGCGAGGAATTGTCGTAGAACCCGTCTCAATCATCTACGTACTACCTGTATATAATTAATGGTCTAAATTGTGTTAATGACTATCCGAAAAATAGGCAAGAGCTGTTTTCCATGATAATAAACAAAAGTATATTTTAAAATTTTACTTAAATTGTACATATCACCGCATTAGGCATATTAAAAAAAGGAACGGTGTTCAGTATTAGTTTACAACTTATAACTTGCAGAGTTTATTTTAAAAATTTATGTGAAAGCCATAAAAAAACCTGTAACCTGCATAACAATTAATTTTATATTTAATAGTTACATTAATTCTTATGATATCCACAATATTTAATATTTTTTATATAAATCTTTGTTTAAATTAAATAAACTTTCTCTATTTCTTTATACAGAACTAACAACTTTTATTTTTGTAATTACACACAGATTTTATAAAATGTTGTTACCATATTGATAATTGATTGATCTCTACAAAGAATATTGTTAATTATGCATAAATAATGGAACGGGTAACATGTTGTTTCTACGAATAAATACCTCTTGACACGCAACAAGAAAGCAAAATCGTTTGTTAATGATCCAATTCATTAATCTTTCCGTTCGTAGTTGTAAATCATTAACAAACAACCATAAGAAGAAAGTGAAAAATATTCATTCACAAATAAAGTTCGGACACCTTTTTGCTTTGTTTTAAAGTTATGAGCAGCTCTAAAAATCTAACATATGCCCATTAGGCAGCTAATTAATGTCAAAACCGCGGCTCGAATGATTTCTTTGATGTAAAACAAACGAGTTACGTGGACAAAACAAAAGGCGACCGATTCGAACTCGATCCGGGACGATTTTGATTGATACAAAACAGACGACAGTGTAAAAAAGTGAACGTCTATTCCTGAAACAAAAGTACGCCGCAGGAATGTTAAGTCTGTTTGTTTTTGCGCCGACAAGATTTTGTTTTATGCGTGTATTTTTTGTTTTTTTCATTTCGTTAGGTATTGTATTCAGGCGGTTTTTAGGAATTATAAACGCTGGGTATTTAGGATTCCGCTGTTATGTTGCATTTTTACGAAATACTCGCTCAGATATTCTGATAACATCATTTCTTTCGAAGTTTCGGATACTTTTGTTTTACTTCACTTCAGGCGCGATTCTGTTCACTGAAAGAAAAATTTATTACTATTTTAGTATGTTTAACGTCAAGTGGATTATTCTTAATAATTTGAACTTAATATACATCAGATAATAATTATGTACTACTAACGTTTTTAGTTACACAATACCTAGTCTTTTAAATTTTTGACTGTAGTATTGCATACTTTTATAGTTAAAAACTTTGTATTTATTACTACTGCAAATAATTCTCTTGGAGTTATTGTCTTTAACCTATATTTAGTATCACAAACCATCTAAAACCTTAGTTCTCTTGATAGAAATCCTTAAAACAGTAAGGGAGATCAGATATAATCCATTTCACCGATTTTGGCCGATGACAGAAATCATACTCGAAGTAAATTTAGAGTTACACCTCTTAGATACAGGCAAGTTAGAAATTTAAATGAGGACGTTTGTTTTTTAATACAACACTTACGTAACTGCATCTTGTTTCACAGGTAAATAAAAAGTATTCAATACGGAAGTCTTGACTTAATTCACATTCCTAGTAACGTCATGTACGGCTCGTTGTTGAAGGGTTGAATTTAATAATTATTATTTTATATTTTTGTAGATGTCAAACCACACTGATAATTTCAGAAACTTACGACTAATTTAGAAAAAAAATTCTCTTCGCCATTGGTAACTTGGATGACAGTTTAATCTTATTTTAGTGGTTTTTAATATCAAATCGGCCAAAAACGATGAAATGGACACACAGTTATTCATTGGGTTGGCTGTTACCTTGTATCACTTCGACCTTTACATATCTCTAGAATAGGATTATAGCAGCTTGTTTAGCTCTGCCCTCTTAATAAAAGAGAATAAATAGGCTTTTTAGTGGCCTCTTCACGTAACTTGGAGCAGCCTGTTTCTCCTTACCCAATACTAGATACCGCGTCCTTGCAAGGCCTTTACATTGGCATAGAACACGAAATACGGTTTTCTCCACATCTTGGCAATATCAGCTGTTTTCTTAGCCGACAATGTCCTGTCAAGAGACTGACAATCATTCTAAATTCGTTTCGCCTTTGTGATAACGGCTCTGCAGTAAATTTTGTCAAGTACTCATTTATGAAGACTTTGGCTTTTTGCTTGTTTGGTGATTTTTCCGACCACTGCTGAACCTTCTCTAGCGTTCATTTCTTAATGGCTGCCTTTCTAAACCTGTCAGCAACTCCGCCGAATGGTTTCGGGTCAATCATTCTAATATTAGCTTCCACTCTGGCCAATTCATCAGCCTTTTCTTTGTCCCGAAATCCGGAGTGTCCTGGTACCAATACCTGTTGCCGTTATCAATATCGAACAAAACGAAAATTGCCTGCTGCAGGATATGAAGTGAGGCACCATTGCATGATAAGCACAAATGGTTGCCATTAGACTATCGCAAGAACCAGTTATATATAACGTTTGTTGTGTGATAGCCCCTCTTAATATTTATTGTAATTTTTTTTTAGGATTCCGTAGCCGATTAGAAAAAATCCGAACCCTTATAGATACGTCTGTCTGTCTGTACGTCCGTATGTTACAGCCACTTTTATCCAAAATATTAAGAACTACACTGTTGAAACTTGGTACGTAGATGTGTTCTGTGAACCGCATTAAGATTTTACACAAAAATAAAATTTTGGGCGTTCACCAAAATTGACACTCAATTTTTTTTTTTTTTTTATCAAACCCATAATTAGGTTTCCATTACAATTTTTTTCTAAACTAGATAATTTGCTCAAGAGATTCTTCCAAAGTAGTAAAATGTGTGTCCCCTGTAACTTCTGGCAAAAAAAATATAAAACAAAAAAAAATATATGATGTAAATTACTATGTAAACTTCCGCCGAAAATGGGTTTGATTATGATCTAGATAGTAGCGTTTTTTAAAACATCGATCAAAATTACAACGAACTAAAAGAACTTTTATGTTACTTGCTGCTGCTGCCTTTGATGGGCGAGTCCGACTCACACTTAGCCGTTTTTATTTAGAATCTGTTGTTATAGCGGCAACCCTGTATATTTTTTGAATTTGAATTTAAATTAATATTATTTATTTATTATCAATGTGCTTGCTTTACCAGTGGTATGTACCTACTAAATGTGGATAAATATTTTAGGTAACTATGTAAGGTGGGGTGCACTAAAGAAAAAACATTTATTACTAACAGATAAGGGAAGAAAAAAAATGATTAACCATTTTGCAAATAATTTGAAATTGTTAAGAAAATGATTTAAGTCAACATTTTAAAAGTAATTAAATGTGATTTATTTTTAAGAGCTTCTATTAATAAGTGCGTCATGTTTTATGTATTAAAACATAAGAATAATTTTTTCCTATTAGTATAGGATCCAGATAGAGAACGACCTTTACCGAGCTGGTTAATCGACCAAACATATTTTTTATGTAATTTAATATATCAAAAAATATATTGCATATGGGTTGCCTATCGAATTTTAGTCCAGGATATTTTAAATTAATTTTTAAAATTTTTTTTTGTGACTAAGAGGTCCCTACCAACCGTTCCATGCAATTCTAATTGACTTACTACTGCAGGCTAAACAGAATCGAGCATGTTTCTTCTTAAACATCTTACTCCTGCAATATTACATTTGGATTATTTTCTAAAAAACTTGCACAAATTTGCGTTTAATGATTTTTACAAAGGTACCCAGCTATATTAGAGCTTAACAGTTCTTCTCACAAATCATGGTAATATATCTCTTGCTCACTTGTCTTGTTTTTCTCTTCCGATTTCAATTTATTTCTTTTTGTCCAGGTGTAAAGTAGTTTTGCAACGTTGACCAAATTAAAGCTTTTCCTTACAGGGCATCTGCAAAAAATTCCTTTAGACTGATAACTAATGTAGTTTTGGATTGAAAGTTCTCTACTAAAGCATAATTTTCAATTACCAAATTACTTTACAATGGAGAATATTTTTTTCTGATTATTTAATTATATTTGAATTATTTAGGTTTACTTGTTAGTTGTTATAAATTTTAAGGAACTTATTTTAATGCATGCTGAGCAAAATACTTTTCCTATATCTATTAACAAGTCTGTTTATAGCTTAATCTCTGCAAACACATTCGCTTCTTTCGACATTTTCACTACACTGATTAAACTTTTTAACACTTTGAATAACTGTTAAAGTTTAAAATATAAACTAAACTTCATTATAATTTTCATTATCTAAGTAACCGTAACCATTAAAACTGGTGTCATGTTTAATCCTTTAATCCAAAACACATTAAAAGGCACGAATAGACCAATTCTTGGGAATTTCTGCTTTCCATCTTTGAAAATACCTAAAGATTTTTAATGGATTTAGATAAGAACAATATAATTAGAAAATTTTAGGTTTTGAAAAACAAATTCGTTTTAAAAACGTATTACCTATATGCTTTACTAGCTTTTACCCGCGGCTTTCCTCGCGTGGTTTTAGGACATTGACATTACATATAAAAATTTCATTTTAGTCATTCTGTAGGTATATTTACTAAAGTAAGTCTGACCTAATCAATTTTTTTATTTAAAATTTTATGTTTGTCACGCTGCAACCACTATACAGATCCACTGAACAGATTTTTGAGTTTTGAAGTTATACTTCTATTCGGACACTCTGTGGAATGAATTAGTGTGTAACTAAATGGGAAAAATCATTACATATGTAATGGTGTGATGGTGTGAGTAAGAGAGAGACAGAATCACATATAAGGTATATTGTTCGGTAAAAACAAAGATGAAATACTTACTACATGTTATTAGTCATCACTATGAGTCCTTTGAATACCGTTTAAACATTCATTGCATTGAAAAGAGATAGATATACAACAAACTGTCTGAGCTATTGTTATTGTATTACATTGACGTATCGCATTATGTTTGACATATTATTTTATAATTCTGTCCAGTAAGTATACATATTAAGTTTAGTATTATATATTCAAAATAATATTTAGTAATGAGTATTGTATTGTAGTCTAAAGTACCGTCACATGGTTGCATTATATCCTTCACCATGCTTTCGAGTCGAAGACATGCGTGTGAGTTAAAACCTGTTCCTGCAAAGTTACTGAAAAGTGCAGTTCAAAGTGCGTTAAAATTTTGTAAAATTGTGTACCTATATGTTGTTAGAAAATGTTTTGCATTGTTTTCTAGTGTTTTAAAATCTGTAATAGCCCACGGTAAGCAAATCGGGTTTTGTAAACACTTTTTTTGTACATTGATCGTTTTACTGGTTGGTTTTCGTGTTTGAAGTAAGGACACACATCAACTGGTCTTATGTTTCTAAGTATTTATTTAATTGAATACAGTTAATTTAAAAAAAAAAATATTTCTACTTGCCTGTGTTTGTAGTTATTAAGTTTTACTAGTTAACAGTGCATAGAAGTATAACTTCTGCCGGCAGTCCCACTGACTGCCACACCCTTTTTTTTATAAGTAATAATAAATCATACAACATCGATTATGTCCATCTTATAATATTGATCTATGGCAGTTCTACATTGGACCTAGTCATCTGTAAAATAAAGTAATTTGTGAGTTATTTGTATAGGTATGTACTTGCTATAATAAACAACGATAGAGTGTTTTAATAACCTCGTAGCGCCATCTAGCTTCGAATATAAAAAATATAATATGTATGCAAGTACTGTATTATTTCAGTGGTAATTTTAAATGGATCACTGAGATACTTTCACACAAAATCCGATCCCCTCTATTGTCCCGTTAAAGGGGTGGTGGGAGAAATTTTTATATACCAGATGTTAAGTTGAAAGAAGACAAAAAATACATCTGTGAAAACTGCATTCGAATGGAATCAGTAGTTTTCATATGATGCGTGCACAAACATACAGACAGACAAATGAAAATCTAACCACATTTTTGAGTTCTATATGGATGTAGTAACACCACCCACTAATCATTTTTTAAATATCATTAATGTACAGAATTTTCATTTCTATAGTTTTATTATATGTATAGACTAGCTGTACCCGCGACGTCGTTCGCGTGGCGTGTTGATTGTTGTATAAAAATTTCTCCTACCACCCCGTTAAAGGGAGAATTGTTTTACACCAGATGTTAAATTGAAAGAAGACAAATACATCTGTGCAAACGGCATTCCAATCGAATCAGTAGTTTTCATTTGATGCGCGCACAAACATACAGACAGACAAAAAAACGAACCACATTTTTGGATTCTATATCGATGTATTTGACAGTCAATCACGCTGCAACCACTGAACTGATTTTAATAATAATAATTCATACAACACCGATTATGACTATCTTATAATATTGATCTATAACAGTTCTACAGTTCTATACACCAAATGTTAAGTTGAAAGAAGACAAACATATCTGTGAAAACCGCATTCGAATGGAATCAGTAGTTTTCATGTAATGCGCACACAAACATACAGAGAGGCAGACAAAAAAAATCTAACCACATTTTTTGGGTTCTATATCGATGTACCTGCGATGTCGTTCGTGTGGCGTGTTGATTGTTGTATAAAAAGTAGCCTATGTCACTCTTCATGCTTTCAACTATCCCGATACAAAAATCATTCCAAAACTTGTATACACCAGATGTTAAGTTAAAAGAAGACAAAGAAGACAAAAATGATAGAGAAAAGGTAATTGTAAAATACATTTGGGAACAGTATTGATGGGACGGCAGATAAAACTTGTCACAACAATTGTTGATCATTTGCATCATATTTGTGCAGTGTCTATAAAAATTAAAATTTAAATAATTAGTTCTAAAACATTGTATTGAATTACAATTCTATAATTTAATGTAATCTAATCTAATCTAAACAACCTGGCATGGTCTCTCCTGTGGAGCCCCATGTTAGGCACCAAGAGTCCTTACATGCACCCGATGCGTGCAGGACTCTAGTTTGTTTAGCTGAAAATCAACGTCACGCTGATCTTCAGGTAGGCTAGAATCCAGGTATCCGAAATTCCTTGAGTTACTGTTGCCACAGAGCAGTTCCCTTGATAAGAGACTTGACTCCTGTGACTAGCTCCTCAAGGTGGTGATAGGATTCAGGATTCGTGTCACCGAAGATGAGGAACCGTTTATGGTCCAAGGCCTCACATTCGAATAGAATGTGAGTTGCCGTCTCATCGTCCATGGCGCACAGTCGGCACGAGGTGGGTTCCTGTGTCAGAATCCCCATCCTCCGATAAAGTATAGAAACAAGAATATATTAAATGACAATAAGGAGAAATTGATGTTTCATTCTCTCATTAACGTCATGCTATTAGTAGGGGAGCCCAGGATGCTAAATCGGGATTTACTCGAGCGTCAAAGAGACCTATTGGATTGCGAAGCTTAGATGATAAGAAGAAAAAAATGTCATATAATATATACAGTTTCATCGGTGGGGGGAGCGGCTATAAATTTTCAAAAATGTAAAAGAAAACAGTTGCATGGACATACTCGAGCGCGTCAGATATTAATAGCATCGTCTTACGTATTTTTGAAAACATACGTATGTTAATCTGATTGTTTCCATAATGGGGGTGGTCATACGTAAGGGTAGAAAACGGAAAAAAAAATTTAATCAAGCGCGTCAGATTTTCAAAGGGAGTGTTAAGTGAACCTAAAAGAAGGCTCTTATGTAATAATCTGACGATTTGGATGTGATCCAAACTCGCGGCCATTATTAGAATGTGCAAAAAAAATCGCCATTTTGAAATACTCGAGCGCGTCAGATTAAGATATATATGGTTCATGTATATACCCTAAACGTGCTGTCTCATAATCTGACGATTATCTGGAGGGATTCGCCTAATCTGACAATGGAAAGAACTTTTTTTCGTATTTTTTCAAATCTTTTAACTTAACAAATTAAAGAGCAGAAAAAATAGCATGCAAATAAAACAATATATATTCTTTGAAGTACAAAACTTTTATTTATGAGAAAACTAGATGCACCCGGCGCGCGTTGCTACGCCAACTACTAAAATAAATTTAAGAAAAATAAAAGATAGAGAAGGAAAGAAAGTTTATAGTTTTGTTTTACTTATCGCACCAAAAATATAATTTTAGAACTTATATTTATACGAATTCGTATAGATATCTATTAATCAGTATTGAATTTAATACTTGGAAGGGCCATCTGGTGGTAACTTCCATTAATACGAATATCATATTCATCTTACCCATTAAAAATACATCATCATACTGATTTTCATGACAATCGGTTAAACGGGCCAGAGTTGCTACTCTGCAGCGCCACTTGGTGGCAAGTGGCATCAATGAGCATATCAAACAAACCATCTACGTGGAAAAATACATATACGTACCAATTTTCATGACAATCGGTTGAACGGGACAGAAGTTGCTACTCTGCAGCGCATTAAACTTTATCGATTATTTTTTTCTTACTTCGGCTTACGGAAATCGTCAGATTATACATTATTCGTGAACGTTGAATTATTACCTTCAAAATTAAAAAAAAAATAGCCACGCTCGAGAAAGTCAAGATGACGTTTTTTTTTGCAAGTTTGTAACCCACCTACTTCTTATCGTCAATCGAAAATTGTCAGATTAGTGGAATATACTTTTTTTAGTATATAACTAACTTACCCTACCTTAATCTGACGCGCTCGAGAATTTCTGATGATCAATTTTTTTTACTAATCTGATCCTTTATCCTTGACGCGCGGCCACATATACGGGGCTAATACTTGGTGGAGGTATTTAATGGGGTACTAGGTTCCTCCCTGTATGTTAATCTGACGCGCTTTAGTAAATCCCAAAATCCCCTCTTGGGCTCCCCTGCTATATATATGTGTTTAGGGAGAAAGTGAGTAAGTGTCACATGTGACATGAGTTAAATTTAATGACCTAAAAACGAAATAATGGCTAAGCATTTATAGCAGTTGAGCGTTAGCGCGTAGATAAATGTTGTGGGTTCGGGTCCTACTGGATGCCACATTTTTTAATTTAACCTTAATGTCATTTAATATACATACTTATTCTTGTTTGTATACTTTCTTAAAAATTTCAAAATTTTCAAAAATCCCATAAAAGATATATCAAATCATCGTTTTCTAAAGAATTCAGGGTTCCGTTCTCCTAACTGAATAAAAATAAAAGACAGAGCACAGAAAAAAGTAACTTACAGTTTGATGTTTAATGTCGATTTTTCAAAAATCTCTTTCTCATTAACATCATGCTACACGTGCTTAGGAAGAAAGTGACTAAGTGTTACATGTGATATGAGTTGAATTTAACGACCGAAAAATAAATTGATGGCTAAACATCCATAGCCTAGTTGTTAGAACGTTAGCGCGTAGAACTAAGGGTTGTGGGTTCGAGTCCTGCTGGATTTTTTTTTATTAAGGATATCCCCGTAGGTATAGACCTAAATACAAATGTACCGAGAACATCTATTGGGGCAGAAGAGACAATTTATTAATTTGGGATTTAAAATCCTGCAAGTTAGGACGAGTGGGAAAGACGTGGGAAGGTAAGGAGTTCCACAATCTGGAGACCCTGGAAATAAAGGAACGATCGAATTGATCTGTTCTCGATGTCCAGCATTGAACAGTGTTGCTCTGGCTAGTCTGACAAGTGGAGGGAGTATAGAGCGGAGGTATTCTGAGCAAAATCCGTTTATGTATCGGTAAAACAAGGAAAGATCAGACACTGCTCTTTGGTGGGATAATGGGGCTAGGTTTTTGGTGATACTGGTGTCGTTTATTAGTCGAACTGCCTTCTCTGTATTGCATCAAGAACTCCGAGTCTAGACGGTGTCGCCGAACCCCATACATCCGAGCAGTATTCAAGATTAGGTCGTATTTGGGCTTTGTAAAGAGTAGCTAAGTTGGATGGAAAAAAATATTTCTGTGCTCTAGACAGAAAGTCTAATTTCTTTCCTGCTGCAGTTGCTTTGAATGCAATATGTTTGTTCCATAATAAATCCTGGGAGATCGTTATACCAACCAGCGTAATGAGTCGCCCGCAACCAGTGTCTGATCGTTTATTGTAATGGATGAGTCGCATGTTTGCCTCTTGTTGGATAGGCAACATGTCTTTGTCTTGGAAGCGTTAAAATAAACAAGATTCTTTCTTCCCCACTTGTCAACAATTCTCAAATCTTGGTTGTATACTTTCTAAAAAAAATCAAAATTTCAAAATGTTTATAACTAAGTAAAAAAGCTAGTAAATAGATTTCTCGTAAGATTAAATCAAAAGTAAAACAAAAATCCCTGGATGAGTTATTTAAGACAGATATTATTAGGTACAGGAGTAACCTCGCCACGAGGAATGACTCTGATTGGTCAATTGTGGAGTTGTAACCAAAAAGCACGTTGTAAAGAAGATGTGTCTTTTAATACGTAGCCTTTCTGGGTACTGCATTGTTTTAAGAAGTTATGTAAAATTTTAAGAAATATGGCCATATTATTATATATAGAATAGATTTACATAATAGAAATTAATGTAAGTTTTTATTAACAAATCCTACAATAGTAGTGTTTAACAAACAATTAATTAATAAAAACTCTTTTAAAAGTTATTATTTTCAAACTAGTTTAGTCTATTGGTATTAGCTAGATTAATTGATTGCAAAAGTTTAACACAAAAACAAAGACAATGTTTTTTTTGCTAAAATATATGAGATAATGTATTATATTAAATATTTAAAAAAAATAACATAAAATAACAATATAAAGTAATTTATAATTGCCGTACAATTCACATAATTTAACAAATTTGGTTGGCATGTGTGTGAATAATTCTTTAATTTTGTAAAGGTCCAGCCAATTACGAATGAAGTGTGGCAATTTCAATTCAGTAACCGGTTGTGCTTGCTAAAGCAACACTCAAATAATTAATACTCACCAATTGAGAATCTGGTTAATTAGAAGACAACAACCAAACAACCACATTTGTATACAACATTCAGTAATCGCTGTCCGTATCTCAACCGTTAATTTAATGTTTCACAAACTATTCGATGTTTTACATTTTTGGAATACTTTAACTCAATTAGTTGAAAGATAGATTTTAACACATAAAAAGAATGTATGTATATTTATTTGAGCTAAATAATTTTTTTTAAAGAGATGTGTTCAGACGTCAAAATATTTATTGTAAGTACCAAACAATACAATATTTATATTAAAATCTAAAAACAAAGAAGTTAATTAGTCAAGGTCTTGTAATTAGTATAAATCATAAAAAAATGCTTTTCCAAAAATTAATCTATACTAATATTATAAAGAGGAAAGGTTTGATTTTTTGTTTGTTTGAAATGAATAAGCTCCTAAACTACTGGACTGATTTCAAAAATTCTTTCACCGTTGGCAAGCTACACTGTTCCCGAGTAACATAGGCTATGTTTCATTTAATAGGGATCCTTACTAAAATGCCATTAATGTAACCAAAAATGACCTTAAAATTCTTACATCGCGTGCGCTGAGAATACTAATGATTATAGAATAAAATAATGTACTACGATTTTGAAGAATATATAAATATCTACAAAAAATGCCGCGACAGCATATATCTAACTGTTACAGTTACGTTACAATAACTATATTTTAATTTTTTTAAAGTTTTTATCTTGGTATTAATCCTTATCAAAATAACTTATTTCATAATCACGACAGATGTCACAAATTTAGCATGTGCAATGGGACGAGGCTACTTATAAAGGAATTAAAGGACAATTAAGTTGTAGCAACCAATATAACTGAACCACCAGCTGGTCAACTAGCTCATACACTGAGGATACCGATAATCCCAACTGATCTACCAAATCCATTTAAACCGCTTCAATTTCCTATCAAAACATCTTTCGCTTTTACTAATAATAAGTCTTAAGGTCAAACCTTCCAATTAGTAGGGATCGGTTTTCCTATTGGCCAACCGCCTAAGGCGGGTCGGAGCACCTGAAAATCAATTTATTTTGGTGCCAGAAAATAAAACAACATGTAATATTGTTTACAAGGAAGCGTTGACCCAATAAATTTAATAACTTTTGTTAGTTTACAGGGAAGCGTTGACCCAATAAATTTAATGACTTTCGTTATTTTTCTTTAATCGGGGGTTGTAATATGGGACGAGATTTCTTTTTCTGTAGCAGGTTTTCTATGCTCGGATGTCGTATTACTCTTTCATTTCACTTGTAGGTAGTTTGTGACGAGCCAGCTAATGAACATAATCTTCACCAGATACATAGTCTTCACCAGACATATAGTCTTCACCAGACACAACTTCACCGGGTGGGGAACCAAACACCAAATCGTAAGTCGTATCTTCCTACCGAACCATACTTTGAATTAAGTTTATATTGTAAGTTTATGGACAGCTGATCGGAATACCATTAAAAATAATTAAATGTATTTGTCCCAGTCCCGTTGATGTTTAGAGACCATCTTGGATAGGTAGTAATCTCTTGCCAGATTAGGCGTAAAATCCATTAACTTCCCTTCCTGATTTGTTTTTATTTGGGATCGCTTTCTTAATATTGCTGAATTTTTTCTGTAGTTGACTCGTCACTTAGGAATTTTATTTTTCATAATAAGGCTTATTTTCAGTAGTAATAACCCAAGGACATTGATAATTGTTCGAAAAAATTTTATAACAGATTTCCAAAGCTTGTTGCTTGGAAACAGACCGACGCCGTAGGCGAAGGTCTGTTGCCTGTAAGCAACAAGCTTGAGAAAGTTGTTAAAAATTTTTTGAGCATTTATCAATGTTCGAGGGTTATTCGGATAGAAATTTTTTTGCCAGCCCAATCCTTTAAAATCGACGCCAATTCTTCCACCGTCCGATTTCCATCTAATTCATATTTTCTATCATTGCAAAAGTCCATAAACGCTTTCCGTACAAATTTTTTACTGTAAACAGTATTCTTTGGTATATTTGATTCGATAATTTCATTAATATTCTCATCAGTATTACAATCAAATCGTGACATTTTGAAATATTGAATATTTGAAATGTCAAAATCGAAATGAAACGAAATGTAGGTATCCATAGCTACATGATTGAGTGAAAAGAGCCCATGGGATCTGTTTTCAGTATAATGTTGGTTTTATTGGTTATATTCAATCAGATGACCACAAATTAATTGATTTCATTGGATTTCTAATTGAGCAAAAAATTTTCACTTCAAGAAATCACAATGTAGGCAATTAGATAAGCATCATCTTGTGAAAAGTGCGGAATTACAATGTTTTAAATCAGGTCAATGTTTAATCTCATGATCTTGGAGGGTTTCTTAAACCTTTAATGAGTTTCCTGACAAACTAATATGGAGCAATATTTATTTGCTAGAAGCAGGCATTTCTTTCATGGCCAGGCCACACCCTAGAGGACTTTTTTTTTGGTCCTACTACAATTGGTCTTCAGACTAGTTCAGACTCTTCAACAGGAAGACGCTCTTTATTTCTGGAGACAAGAAAATCGATCTTTAATTATCTACAGCAGCTTAATTTTAAGGGCCAGCGAATCCATATCTCTAGTCTGATTAAATGGATGTTGCTCAACTTAATTTTCGAATCTCCATATCTCTTCCTTCTGCCTAGATAATTTATGGACTAAGGTTGCTATCTCGGTAAAATAATTGGACAATTTCTAATCTAATACATGTCGTTAAAAAGCTTGGACATCATTTCATTTAATTTGTTATCCATTATATTTGATATTTTAGTGAAAGGTGTGGAAATTTTGATGAAAATCCTAGACATTCCGTAGGAAAGCGTAGCAATTTTATCATCTATCTGAATGGACATCTCGGTAGAATGCTATGCGAAAGGGAAAGTTTGGCGTTTCGAGCTCTTTGGGCGTCACGAAATTCGATGGATTCGGGATTAATTTTTTAACTCACGTTATATAAATAACGTTAACGTCTGCCTCTAATAAAGAATCTTTGGACATTGTACTTTGGAATTTGATACCATCGAGTTCTCGTCATTCCTACTTAGAAGGCACTGTATAGGAGGGGGATTCTGACATAGGAACCCACCTCGTGCTGATTGTGCTCCATGGAAGATGAGACGGCAACTCACCTTCTATTCGAGTATGAGGCCTTGGACCATAAACGGTTCCGCATCTTTGGTGACACGAACCCTGAGTCCTATCACCACATTGAGGAGCTTGTCACAGGACTCAGATCTCCTATAAAGGGAACTGCCCTGTGGCAACAGTAACTCAAGGATAGTCATCCAAAAAAGAACTGGATTCAAGCCTACCTGAAGATCAGCGGTGGTGTTGAATTCAGCTGAACAAACTAGAGTCCTGCACGCATCGGGTACATATAAGGACGCTTGGTGCCGAACCTGGTCACAATATTCCCATAGGAAGCAGTGCTTAAAACATGGAGCTCCACAGGAGAGACCATGCCAGGTTTACTCCGATTAGATTAGATTTAATAGCCTGTGTAAAATTATACGAAATAATGAGAATTGGGTTGAAAAAAATGTAAAATGTTGGATTTAAATGTACAATTTCCTAAACCTTTTGTTTTATAGATTAGCACTGAACGTTGAGTTTGGTCCATCAAAGGATATCTTACTTTTGTTTTTTTTATAAAACCAACACGATCCGCATCTTGGCTATTTTTTGGTTTATATTGTAACTTTTTTTATGGATGTTAATGATGTTTAATTGATCGATTGATGTTCACTTATGCGAATGGCATTCAGTTGTTTGGTACAGAGCGTTGAAAAAGTTCAGGCATGAAAATATTCAGTGTAAGTAGAAAAATATAAAATGAAAATAAACTGGGTGCCACTTTTTTATCCAATGGATGGAAAAGATAAAAAACCCAAAAAAAAAAGATAAAAAAGGAATATATTAATTGGTTAAAGTAAGATGCTTAATTATTTTTAGGAAATTTGAAATTCCCCACTTTATCTGGTAACCGAAAAATAAAGATAATACTTACAATCCTTAACTTATCCTCTGTGGTTTGAAACAAAACTTGTTTCAGCAAAAACTTTAAGGTAAATCAAAATTAAGTTTTTTTTTAATGAAAAATTAGAAAAAAATATTAATCTAAAAAACACACAGTAGTGGGAAATGAAAATAATTAGTAAAATATACCAATGTTTATGTAATAACAGCTTAGAATAAAATATTGCTATTTTTGTGTACTCTAAAAAAAAATGTAAATATACTTTTAAGAATTCCGTAGCCAAATAGCAAAAAACGGAACCTGTCTGTCTGTTTGTCTGTCTGTCTGTCTGTCCATATGTCACAGCCATTTTTTTTCCGAAATTTTAAGAAATATACTATTAAAACTTTGTAAGTAGATGTATTTTGTGAACCGCATTAAAATTTTACACAAAAATTTAAAAAACAAAATGGTACAAAGAACTGAAACTCAAAAGTTTTTTTCCTCAAACCCATACGTGTGTGGTATCTATGGATAGGACTTCAAAAATGATACTTAGGTCTAAGCAAAATTTTGAAAACCAACTGTCTTCAAATAGCAACAAAAATCCGCTGTATAAATATGTTAGAAGTTCTGTTTTATCTAAAGTGTCCTTACCTATTTTAAAAAATGATAACGGCGAACCTACCGCGAACAAAGAGGAAGTCGCTACTATTTTTGCAAAAAAATTCCAAGAAGTGTTTAACATCGAAGTTAATCTTCCAAATACTTTATCTGTAGCTTCTGCAAGAAATAATCACGAAATTTGTGACGTTGCTTTTGAACCGGAGATTCTCAAACGAAAAATATTGTGTTTAAAACCTTATTCCGCTCCTGGATTAGACGGTTTCGCAGCAATATTATTTAAGAAGTGTGTAAACTCGATTGTTCACCCGTTATCCATTTTAATGAAAGCCTCATTTCTGTCGCACACCTTACCAGATTGCTGGAAAACTTCAAGTGTTACCCCAATTTATAAACAAGGTGATAAGTTGTGTCCTGAGAATTGACAATTATAGACCAATTAGTCTAACGTCCATTGCAGCTAAACTCATGGAGTCGGTTATTCGCGAGTCGGTTATGAACTTCCTTATAAATAATGATAGAATTCCTAATTCGCAAAACGGTTTTGTGCCTGGAAGATCGGTAGTTACGAATATGTTAACGTGTGTAAATGACTGGTCTCTTTCTTTGGACAGAAATCAACCTGTTGACGTGATATACTTAGATTTTTCCAAGGCATTCGATCGGGTTCCTCACGAGCGGCTGTTATTTAAGCTCGAACATAACGGTATAAGAGGAGACTTACTTCAATGGATTAAAGGTTTTTTAATGAATCGTAAATTATGCGTACGTGTAGGTGACCGTTTTTCTCCGATGTTTAGTGTGCATAGTGGTGTTCCGCAGGGTTCAGTTTTAGGTCCAATTTTATTCTTAGTGTACGTTGCTGACCTACCAATTCACATTAAAAGTAATATTTCGTTATTCGCTGACAATACCAAGATATATGCAAACCCTTTGTCTGATTACAATCAACTTCAAACTGACCTTCAAGAGCTCGCAAAATGGGTAGATGATTGGTGCATGCCGTTAAACACAGCCAAGTGTGCAGTTCTTCATTTAGGTAAAACTAATCCAAAGAATCGGTATGTACTTTCAAATGTAATTCTAAAAACTGTTTCGCAGCAAAAGGACTTAGGTGTACTTGTAACAGAAACTTTATCGTGGTCTGAACATATTCAATCAGTGTGTAGTAAAGCAAGAACGTCAATTTATTTACTATCTAAAACTTTTTCTAAGATATCGCCAACAAATTTTATTGCTATATTTAGTGTATATGTTAGACCTATTTTAGAGTTCGCCGGACCCGTATGGAACGTTGACTGGCAGAGAGATTCAGTTCGACTTGAGTCTGTACAAAGATGGGCAACAAGAATTTCCTATGGCCGCCGTCGTCCTTCTTACGAGGAACGGTTAACCCGTTTAAGTTATCCCACATTTATGGACCGCCGACTTCGCGGGGACTTAATAATTGCTCTACATGGAAAGTTTGGAATAGATCTTTCTCATCTTTTTCCTTTAAGTAACGATCATAGACTACGGGGTCATTCCTATAAACTGTCTAGAGAACACTTTCATACAAAATGTCGCGAGAACTCTATATTCAATAGAATATTTTATACCTGGAACTCACTTCCACGCGATGTCGTTGATGCTGTATCTGTGAATGTGTTTAAGAATAAATACGATAGTTTTAGGTCTACATCACGAGAGCAATAATCTTCTTTTTTCTTTTTTTTTCTCTCTTTTCATTGTTTACTTAATTTGGTGTATAGTCTTAAGTTTACGTTTTAATTACTATGTATGTAATATTTATTTTGGTAAATGGAGCTATATAGGTCCCAGACCTCGGCTCCTTATTCTTATATAATAATAATAATAATAATAATATGATATGTGTCATTCCCCCGTAACTTCTGAAATAAGAAATAAAAAATATATGATGTACATTACCATGTAAACTTCCACCGAATATTGGTTTGAACGAGATGTACTAAGTAGTTTTTTTTTATACGTCATAAATCGTAAACCGCAATTTACCTTTTATTCAATCAACTAAAATTTAAAAAATAAATGAATTAATTTGTTATTATAAGATATTTTTATATTCATATAACAAACGTAATATTCTTTTATAAAAGATGGTACACGGACCCCTTCGTGCGCGAGGCCGACTAACAGTTGGACGGTTTTTTTAAAAGTTGGAAAAAACATTTAAAATTTTGTTGGATTCAACGTATAGTTTTCGTTATTAACTCGAGTTAATCAAGTACCTATACTAAAATTATTTCCAAAATTACAAAGAGTAAATAAAAATAACAAACATTTGAAGAAAGTAATATTAACAAACACATCAGGAGAATTTAATTTAGAAAAAAATAATATCGATTTTTGGCAATTTTAAATTGGAAGTAAAACAAAAATCAGTGGATGGGACATTTAAGATTGTTTAAAAAAAAAAAAAAAAGTGTGCGTGTAACCTTTACGCGCGATTGAAGTAAAACTTATTTGACGTCCTTATCATCGCAAATAAATTTAAATTCAAAATATGTTTATTAACAAGTAGCTGCAGGTTTTTGATTTTTTCGTTTATTATTATTATTTATTGATGAAAGAGTAAAATATTCTTGAAAATCCGCCATTTTATTCAAGTGACAACTATTTTGTTTTCTAATTTATCTAAAATTCATTAATTTCACATTCACGTTTTAAAAAATTTTGACAGAAATTAACGGATAGGTTAGGTTAGCTAATCAAAAGTTTTGACGTACGTATCGCAAAATGTATCGCAAGGAAGCCAGTAGAAACATAAAGAACTGTGTGTGTGAAAATCATGAGAAATTTGATAATTTCTTCCTTCTAACAAAACTAATAGAATAGACCTAATCTTAAAGCAATATGGACCAGACATATGGTCCAATATTGACAATATCGGCTACATACGATTTAATAATTACTCTATTACTGTTACTTCAATAGAACTAATAAATCACATGGCGGTGTACTAATTTTGACAAAATCTTCCATAGAAATTATGAAACACGATTTTTTGACTAATTTACCACTTGAAGTAGATATTGAAATCTCCAGTATCTCTTTTAAAATACTTCAAACCACCTGTTGTATATTTAATATTTATAGATCCCCATCTGGAAATTTCAATACATTTATAGATAGACTTTATAGTGCATTAATTTTCTGTACAAATAACTTTATATCTTTTGTTCTTTGTGAGATTTCAACGATCTTAAACGATTCACAGGAAAATATAATGTATGCATATAGAGTACTCACTTATTTTCATTCAATATTTTTATATCACTTTCTTCATTAATAAATCCACTTTGTTTATTCATATTTAAAACAAACACTTTATACACAAATTTTAGGCGTACAACTATTCACCAACAATGTATTTTGGTTGACAAGCTGTCAATTTGACAGGTCAGCAAAATATGTATATTATGTTGCCTATATTTACAATTACAGATTTAACTTTTATTTTATATAGTAGGCGGAATCGTGTTAGGTTTTTTGTATCAGTTTTTTGCGTTACTTTAGAATATGACGTCACGTACGTTAGAATTACTGAGTTACCCCTAGTCGCGCCTAAAGAAGTTTTACTTCAAAAAAATTTAAATTTAACTGTTTGGGTATGTAATATTATTGGAAATAAAGGATTTTTGGTAAAAATACAAATATTTAATAAGGTGCATACCCAAATTAATACTAGTGGTTTTGTATGAGATAAAAACATCACTACATATAGTTAATGTTACATGCTTGTTAGTCGTTAAATTTATTTTTCTAATAAAATCAACCGACTTCCAGTATTGAATATACAAATAAATTAGTTTTTTACCGTATTGATTTATCTTGTAATATCCTTCTAATACCCGTTTTTATCTCCTACAAACTTGTCAGCCAACATTAAAACGATCTTTAGAAAAAAATGATAAGAAATGACAGTGGAAAAGATAAAAACCAGATAAAAATAATCCATGTTGAAAACTTAGCAGTTACGGCCAATTAATTTATACCAGAGTTAATTAGTTAGCTTGATGTAGCGACTAGAAGATAGAAATAAAGTAATATAGTGTAGAGTTATGTTCTGATGCATGTCAAAAAAAAAACACAAATGTTTAGATAAGAAAAAAGCTAAAAGTGATTTATACAAAGTTTAGATATTTTAAATACAAAACTTTCTCATCAATACACCCCCAACTAACAATTTGGTTTTATAACCTTTAGTCAATAGAGCGATTCTGTTTTATTATAGTTTTCTGGCTGCTGTAGAAATTCAAAATTGTTTTTTAAATGCCGTCTTAACAAGTATTTGGTCGTCGGGACTATTTAGTTTTATAATTTAACAGTAAGAACGTTCTTAAAACAAAATTAGAAAATATCTTACAACATCGCAATAAAATTGTTTTATAAACGTTTATAAAACAATCCTTTAAAGCATTATATCCTATACAACTAAATTGATTTATAACGGTTGTATATGTTAACCTTTTGAAACATATTTATTTCTTTAGGGATAATTATAAAGCAGTTTTATAGAAGTTTTTAAAAATATTAATAGAACAGTTTTATTACAGTTTTATAGAAAATACATCTTTAATAAAATCAAATTTTTTTTACAAAAACCGTAAATTAACTATTTTATAAGAGCTTTAAACATATCGTGTATGAATCTTTTATAAAGTCGCTGTGGGATAAGATAGTTTTAATAAAAGTAAATAGATTTTATAATGTACATTTATAAAAGCATAATAAAATAACTGTAACACTCAGAACGCGATATTTTATCTGTCAGTTTTCTATGTATATTTCTATTTTTACGTTCGTCTTTGTATACAAAAAAGTCTGCTTCAAAAATTAGTGCCTGGAAGAAAGTAAAACGAAGTGGTTATTTTTGCTGAAAAGTAAAAACCAACTTTCAACAAAACATTTTAAGTTCTAATTTTCTGAATACTGTTAGAACTACTGTTGATTCCAATGAATGTGTAGATGAAAATGTTAATTATAATGATTTAACAAATTTTAAAGACTTGTTATTTTGGGATAAGGTAAAAGTTGTGTGAATTATTAACATATAGGATTAAGAAAATAAAAAAATAAGAATTATTTCGCTCTCTGAGTAATAATTATAATTCATTGTATAAATAAACTAAAAAAAAAATGATAACCCGATTTTATTTAGATGCGCCTCTGTAAATGAGGATTACTTTATCTATTTAAATACAGTCCTTGCTGGTAGCTTTATTATTTTTTTAATGTTGCTTCTGCAACAAAATTATTTTATAGGCATTTCAAAGTCGTCCATTTTGGATTTAGTTAGATAAAACCTAGACATACTCACTTTTTGTTTTCTAATCACTAATAATAAAAGAAAATTGGATTTAAAACAATGTTGATTATCATTCTTAATAAAATTTCACCAATATATTACGAAAAAAATAAAAAATATATTTTTTTTTGTGTTTGCAATCATTTAACGAAATAATGCAAAATATAGCGTCGCGTGTAAATTTCAAAGTAAATGTACTCATTTTACAGTAAAGTTCTCTGCGTATCAAAAATTGGTACCAAGTGTCCACTAAATAATACTTCAAAGTTTAAACTGTTTATTGTTTTGAAATGTAGGTAAATAAAATTAGTTATGGCCTTGTCCAAGTTTTCTCTGTTTACAAAATAAAATAGTTCTTTTCGAAACAGTTAAAAAATATTTTGGTTCGTATGGACATTTCTGTATCACTAAACTTGTTTTATAAAATAAAAGCATGAAAGCATTATGAAGCATATATGAAACGGTTTTATAGTGATTTTATAGTATTTTTTTAAAAGCTGTATAAACGTTTATATAGCTATTGTATTGCAGCTACCGCAAACATTATAAAACTTGTTAAGCAGCAGAAATATTTTATAAACCTGCGCCTTTTTAGGCATTATAAGGGTTGTATAAACGTTTTTACAATGTTCGTACAATAAAAGATGTTTTATAAAACATGTTCGGTAAACGTTCTTACAGTTTTTATAAAATATAAAATTGTTAGTTGGGGCACCGTTACGTTTTTTTTTTGCAGTGCGCTTAGCTGCGATAAAATATTTCTTTCTTGTCCAATCCAAGTTTTGAAAATAGCAAATAATTACAAGAAGGTAAAGGCGGCGAATATGGTAAATGTTTTAGTAGACAGAGTTTGTTTTTTTTGCTTACTGCGGCTATCGTGTGAGGTGGTGCCTTACGAGAGGCAGGAGCCAATTTACTTGTGTTTAATATTTAAGCCTTTCTGCCTTTCTCTAATAATTTTGTGCCAAAATCGATCCAAATACCCAAGGATTATGCACACACGAAATTTTTTTTCTGTATTAATGTGGTTTGTCATCTTATAAAACTTGTAACAGACCAGAAGATGTAGACATCTTTGGGCATTTCAAAGATCTCGATCCAAAAGATTCTACATAAAAAACTGGGTGTTCAAAGAGCAAAAAGCGGTTCGCGTCAATTGGTGTCGAAAAACATTGGAACAGTTTAACAAAGGAAGCTCAAAAAAACGTTTATAATATGTGGCAACAATTTCTCTAAAAGTTCGAAGAATGGTTATTTCGTTTGGTATATCGCAAAACTCTGACAAAGCAACATACAACGGCAAATCATCCTAAATCACGACAATGTAAGTGCTCACACACCCAATCGAGTTTTTGGAGCTTTAAAACATCGAATTGTTAGACCATCCACCGTATAGTCCCAAAGATTTCTTCTCGTTCCCAAAGATCAAGAATCCGATCTAGTCCAGTTATGTCTGACAGAATAAAAATTCCCGTTTCGCCTGACAGCCTTTAATTATGGTGTGCAAAATTAGCGTTTTACCTGACTTAAATTTACAATTTAAACAAAGATTGGTAGTATTAAATTATTTATTATAAATGACACATTAAGCAGAAACATAAACATTACAACAGCTTATTTTAACTAAACTACTTGTATACATTAAACTTTTGACACATTCTTCAACAGGTACTTTATTTTCAACAAGTTTATTAACAACGTCCACAATTCTGTTGTCTTTGTGAATAATTTTTAAACAACTTCTTTTGGAAGCAAATTTAGCTGAGGTTGTTCATATAAAAGTTTGTAATAATTGGCGTCTTCTTGTAAAGCGGAAACCAACTCAAAAACGTTGGGATGTATTTTTCCGATCTTTTTATTTAACCGACCATGACATCCTTCAGCAACATTAGTTGTTCGGTGTCTTTCTGAATAACAAATCCACATATCTTTAATCATTTTATTATTATAAATACCCACCCTTTATTTATGATATAAGAAGATATACACATTTGAACATGTCGTCAAACCTCGGAGTTCTTCTTATATTGGTTTACAAGATCTGATTGCTGCACTTTACGCCCTATACATTGCGAGAAATGAAAATTGCAACCTTTAAGGATTACGTTTGGCAATAATCAAGCATTTATTGGGGCTTAAGAAATAGTTGTTTCTAATACAGTTTTACATAAATTGATCGAAACAAACTGTATAATTGCATCTAATACCAAAAATAGATAGTCGTCAGGCGAAACAGAGTACTTTGAATTTTATTTTTGTATTTGGTCAGGCAAAACGCTACTCATTCAGGTAAATTTTAAATTTCAGGCAAAACGGGAATAAGCGAAACGGGAAATAACCAAGAATCCAATGCATGGGCAGTGATTCCAATCGCCAGAAGAAGACATCGAAGCTTTTAACTGAAAACTGGAATAATTCTTTTACTAATTGGTTTGAACGTATACAAAGATGTATCGATCGTGGTGGTACATATTTTGAAAAGCAATAAAGTACTTTATGTCTATATATTTTTTGTCTTTATGACTAAATGTATATATAATGGCTATACACTCCTATGTGGGGCTAAGCAGCACCAGCTTTCTAGATCCTATTTCTTGGGTGGATCAGTCCCTTTTACTTATTTTATCGTCTTGGCAATTTCTCTCCATTTTTTTTTATCTCTAGTTTTGCCCTGCCATTCTCTTACTCCGGCCCTGTGTAGATCTATCTCAACTGCTTGTAGCCACCTCGATCTTGGTCTTCCCCTTTTCCTTCTCCATCCTGGATTCCATTGTACCATTGCATACGTCACTGCTTCATTTCCTGCTCTCCAAATATGACCTAGCCATCTGACTCTATATTGCTTTATTTTGGTTACAATATCTTCTTTCAGTTCTTTTTTAATCTCGGCGTTTGTTCTGCTTCTATATTCACCTTGTTCTGTTTTGATTGGTCCTAGTATAGTCCTCATAATCTTTCTCTCAGCTATTCGTAGGTCTTCCTCATCTTTTTTAACCATTGTCATTGTCTCAGCTGCATGCAAAAATATTGGCCTGATTATTGTTTTGTATATATTCATCTTCGTTTTCTTGGTTAGTATTTTGCTTTTCAGTAATCTTTTATTTGCGAAATGGGCTTTATTGACAGCTAGTATTTTTTCTTTTATTTCTGGCTTTCTTTCTCCGGTTTTGTTTATTGTCACTCCTAGGTATTTGAAATGTTCTACTTCTTCAAACTCTGTATTTCCTATTGTAATTTTATCTTTTATTGGTTTTTTACTTAATCTTAAAATTTTTGTCTTTTCTTGATTTATTTTTAGCCCCATTGTCTCTCCTTTCTCTAATAATTCTTCTAGCATTTCCTTCATTAATTTTCTGATCTTTGTGATTAAAACAATATTATCTGCATGGGCAACTATTTGTCCACCCTTTGTTCTCAAGTTTCCTTTGTTTATGTTTCTTAGAACATATTCTAGGGCTAGATTAAATAGCGTAGTTGATAAAGCATCTCCTTGGTTTACTCCTTTATTTATATTGAGTTCATCTGTCTCTCCTCTTTGCGTCTTTATGCTGATTTTGGTCTTACTCATTGTCATTTTTATTAATTTCCTCAGTTTTAGTGGGATTTTTAGTTTTTTCAGTGCTACCATTAACTGTTTTCTTTTGATAGAGTCAGATACCTGTTTGAAATCAATAAAAAGCATTTCCAATTCTAATTTATTCTCGTTTGCTTTTTCCATTATTTGCTTTATCGTGTGTATAGCGTCTATAGTAGATTTTCCTTCTGTAAATCCAAATTGGTATTGTCCTACTGCCTTCTTAGTGATCTTTGATAATCTTCTCCGTATTATTGATGTCAGTATTTTATACGTTGTACTAAGTAGCGTTATTCCTCTATAATTTTTACAGATTTGTTGGTCTCCCTTTTTATGTATAGTTATTATCTGCCCTGTCTCCCATTCCTCTGGCATTTTCTCTTTTTTCCATATCTTTTTCATTAGCGTGAGTATTTTTTCTCTCAGCTCCTCCCCTCCGTATTTTGTGAGTTCCATATTAATATCATCTTTACCAGGCGCTTTTCCATTCTTGCTCCCCTGTATTATTCCTCTAATTCCTCTCTTGTTGGCTCTTTTGATATATCAATATTTTCTTCGTCTGCTTCTTCTTCCATTTCTTCTTCCTCTTCCTCATTCATTTCTTCCTCTGGATACTCCTCTGTCAAGTGTTTCCTATAGTATTCTACCCATGCTTGTTTGTATTCTTTCTCCTCCGTTATTACTGTTCCTTCTTTATTTTTTATTCCGTTTGATTTACCTTTGTATTTTTTATTTTGTTCTTTAATGTTTTTATAGAAGGTTTTCGTATTCCTTTTTGTTCTTTCCTGCTCTATTTCTTTCATTTGGTCAACTACCCATCTTCTTTTAGTTTTTCTTATAATTTTCTTAACGTCCCTTCTTAATTTTTCATAGTTTTGTTTGTCTTCCTCTTTATCTGTTCTGAGCCATTTAATTCTCGCTTGCACTTTTTTTGTTGTTATTTCTTTACATTCCTGGTTATACCATTCATTTTTTGTTTTCCCCTGGCATTTGCCTACATACTTATTAGCAGCTTCTTCTATTGATTTT
The DNA here is from genome assembly GCA_964028335.1 of Altica lythri. Classification (NCBI taxonomy): domain Eukaryota; kingdom Metazoa; phylum Arthropoda; class Insecta; order Coleoptera; family Chrysomelidae; genus Altica; species Altica lythri. Next base: position 32,170,896 of record OZ034803.1, on the reverse strand, counting down.
TTGATCGTTTCCCACTCTGATTTTATATTTCCTTCTTTATATCTCTCTCTTATTTGAATTGCTACTTCCTCTGCGTATTTATTTCGGACATCTTTATTGTGCATTTTATTTACATTGCATTTTCTTTGTTGGTTTTTCTGTTTTGTATCAGTTTTAATTTTTTGTCTTATCGTGGCTGTTACCATATAGTGATCCGAATCTGCGCATGCGCCTCTGGACGTTCTCACATCCTTCATTGATGACTGTTTCCTCTTATTAATCAGTATGTGATCAATTTGGCTGTATGTTTTTTGATCTGGTGACCTCCACGTTACTTTATGCATTTTACGGTGTTCGAATTTTGTTGAGCTTATTATCATGTTTGTTCTTGTTGCTAAGTTACATAGTCTTTGGCCATTTTCATTCGTTTTTTCGTGTATCGTATGTTTTCCTGCAATTTGTTGTAGAAAATCCTCTTTTCCAATCTGGGCATTAAGGTCTCCTAGTACAATTATTACATCCTCTTTAGGTATTTTTTCTATCTCCTCTTCGACCTTGTCATAGAACATTTCTATGACTGAATGCAATACTAAAAAGAAAAGCCTTGTAAAAGTTATACCTATAGCGATTAGCGAAAATAAATATATGAAATAATACAAAAATTAAAAAATATACTTATACAAACAATAAAAAAATAATGGTCAGTATTGTTATTACCATACGTTAAATTATTAAATAAAGAATAATTCAAAGCAGTAGAAACAATATATGACAATAAAAATTCATTTACTATCGACGAATTACATGTTGTAATCCAAAATACAGCATTAATATCACAACTAAAATATTTTCCTGTTCTTTATTATATTTAAATAATCAAAACAACATAAATTTAAGAGTTCTAGCCTTAAAAAACGAATCGATGTATCACTTTACAAAATCCATATCCAATTTTCATTGATGACACAATAGATATCGATAAAGTCAAATAAATTCAACAAAGTTCCCGAAGCTAACAGCTGTGGGCATATAAAAAGAAATTGAAAAGGGTTTTAAAATTGGAGGATTTATTTTAAAGGCGTAAACCTCGTCCCGATGGTGCCGTTTTCTGCAGATAGAAAATAACCGGAACGTCAATATATACGAAGAGAAAAAAAGAAGATCGTCGATTGAAAATAATTGTCGCCGGTGTTTTGTTTCGGCTTCTGTTGTTTCAAATATACACAATCGCTCCCGGGTTGGTCGTTTTGGAGATGCTTTCAATTTATACTGTTCGGTTTTGCACAACTTGTGTTTTGGGAGGAATAAAATAAGAAACAAGATGTTTGTTTTGAAAGGAGGATTCGTTTTGAAGCTTTATTGGATAAGCTACCCTTCACGAAGGACCATAAGAGATTCAAGTATCTGATTTGTGAAGCCACTGACAAAACAAAACACAAACACTGCTTTTAGCCTATGTGTAGCTATAATCTTGTCCATTTATTTGAATACTGAGCTTTTATAAAAAGAAAAAAATCATTTCATTTAAATAAAAAAATAGAGTGTGCGTGTAACCTTTACGCGCGATTGAAGTAAAACTTATTTGATGTAGGTACGTATCATCGCAAAATAAATTCAAATTCAAAATATGTTTATTAACAAGGTTTTTGATTTTTTCGTTTATTATTATTATTTATTGATGAAAGAGTAGAATATTCTTGAGAATCCGCCATTTTATTCAAGTGACAAATATTTTGTTTTGTAATTTATCTAAAATTCATTATTTTCACTTTCACGTTTTAAAAATTTTTGACAGAAATTAACGGTTAGGTTATCTAATCAAAAGTTTTGACGTACGTATCGCAAGGACGTCAGTAGAAACATAAAGAACTGTGTGTGTGAAAATCATGAGAAATCTGATAATTTCTTCCGTATTTTAAATGTTAACTGTCAATCAATTTCTAACAAAACTAATAGAATAGACCTAATCTTAAAGCAATATAACACAGACATATTATGTCTATCCCAAACATGGTCCAATATCGGCTACATACGATTTAATAATTAGGTACTCTGTTGCCTTTTACTTCAATAGATCTAATAAATCACATGGCGGTGTACTAATTTTGACAAAATCTTCCATAGAAATTAAGAAACACAATTTTTTGACTAATTTATCACTTGAAATCTCCAGTGTCACTTTTAAAATACTTCAAACCACCTGTTGTATATTAAATATTTATAGATCACCATCTGGAAATTTCAATACATTTATAAATAGACTTTATAGTGATTTTAGAGATTTCACAGGAAAATAAAATTCAATATTTTTTCATCACTTTCTTCATTAATAAATCCACTTTGTTTATTCATATTTAAAACAAACACTTTATACACAAATTTTAGGCGTAAAACTATTCACCAACAATGTATTTTGATTGACAAGCTGTCAATTTGACAGGTCAGCAAAATATGTAAATTATGTTGCCTACCATAATATACAATTACAAATTTAACTTTTATTTAATATAGTAGGCTGAATCGTGTTAGGTTTTTTGTATCAGGTTTTTTGCGTTACATAGAATATGACGTCACGTCCGTTAGAATTACTGAGTTAAATAAGTTTTACTTCAAAAATTATGACTTTTTTCACTTTTTGTCCGCTTTCCTATTTTTTTAATAACCATAATTTTTACAAATGATAATGTTTAACTTATTGATCTGTAGATCCTAAATTATATAATAACTAGCTTTTGCCCGCGACTTCGTCTGCATGTAATTCGAATAAAAGCAAGGTCTTTATGTATCAATAACTGGTGCCCGCGACTTCGTGTGCGCAGTATTAGTATTTCGAGTAGCTTATATTAGCGTGAAAAGAACTAACATTATGACATTAAAATTATAACATACATAACTTTTGGGTCGTATTTGAAAAATATAACAGTCTGACAATATTGAGATGTTACATTCGCACTGTAATAACGTAACAATATTGTCAACATAAGAAATACAGTAATTTTTTCAGACTTAAATGACATTTATCGTTATATTTTGGACAATTCACACAATATCTTTATAAATTATAGCCTATATGTTATTCTGATCTATAAGCTACATTACTGTAAAGTTTCATTAAAATCCGTTTAGTAGTTTTTGCGTGAAAGAGGAACAAACATCCATACATCCATACATCCATCCAAACAAACTTTCGCCTATATAATATTAGTAGGATAATAATTTTGATTGGTATTAGTTTTTTTAATATTTATCCTAAAAAAAAGTACAGACAATTTTAATAAAAATATACTGCAACCTTTTTTATATTTAAAGATTTACTTATGCGTACGGCAATCCGATGTTTGGTGGCGAGGGAGTCGTGGATTCGTCCAAGCTAAATAATTTTTTTTAATAAAAAAATATATGATTTAGTTATAGTAACCTGATAGATTATTATTAAAAAATTTGAAATTAATCACTTAATCTAATGATCGAGAAATAAAAATAAGAAAGATTATTTCCTTCGATTCAAATTAACCAATAGAATGTCATAATTTTTTGAAATCGGACCAATCAGAATCAAATATCAGCGACTATTGCACTAGAACAATATCAGCGACTATTGCACTAAAGAAATAGTCACGTCAAATTTAAATGTCAAAAATTTGTCTTCTCAGGAAATAATCTTCCTAAATATAACACGACCTTGATTAATATTCTGCTAATTTTGTTGTTGCTAAATTTCTCGAAAATTTTACAATTTGTTTCGACATAATTTGACATTAATAATCAAAGATTAAAGCCCTCGAGCTAAAGCTCTCGGGCTTTAATCAGATTATTAATGTCAAATTATGTCTCAACAAATTGATACTAAAATATTCTCAAAATCTAGATACCACAAAAATAGCCGACTATAATCAAGGTCTTATTATATTACCCTTGATAATATTTACTACCCATAACGTATCCTTTGTGGATGGTTAAAAAAATTACTCGTTTCACAAGAAAGGTTAAGATAAATCGAAATTTAGTTGATAAAAAGTTACAAGAAAATACTGATTAGAACGACACACACTGGTGATTAATAAAAATATCTAGTAAAATTTGTAACGTTCGTTTTCGAGCATTCCATCCGGGCATCCGGACTATATATTTTTATTCTGTTCAATTTTTATCGCGCCGATGCGAAGGTCGATTGCCAATTTGGTGGGAAGAAATAATGTTTCGTCGACGGAATGATTTTTCAATTCGTTCATTTCGTTTGCGATTTTTTGAAAATTCAGATTTACTTTCTGAACTACCTTCTCCCTTCTTTCTGGTGAGTACCTTTTTGCCTTTGTTTTAATTTAATTAGTTAGAAATAATCCAAATTGCGGTGAATATATTATTTTAAGTATTTTACTAACATTTAATTTTCGATTACAATTGCTATTGTAAAAAGGTCAGTTTTTTGTGATGTTAAAATATATAAACATGGATTGTAATTAATTTTTTCTCGAAACTTATAGAACTAGATAGCGATTGTATTCAATAGAAATTACTTATACGGTAAAAAGTCGACTTTTCTTTAGCCTCATCCACAAGTACTTACAGGTTGTATTCACAAAACCATTTCTAATAAACTACGAACCTTTTAATCGGCACTAGGAACACTAATACTTTATGTGTTACAGGTAACAAAAAAAACCGGGAAGATTCTAACTAAGTAAGTACTCAGCACGACCACTGCCCTACAAATAAATCCGTTAGAAATCAAAAGCCGCCTAAGATACCCCCGCGAAAATCGCCTGATTTGTAGTAACACAATGCTTGATTGGTCAAGAAACAAATCGATAACTTCACTTTGAAAAGTTCGTTAGATTTCAAGTTCTCGAATGTTCTATTTAATATGTTACACATACAGGGTAGGCTTAGATACAAACAGATTGTTAAGAAAAGGAGTTTTTTAAAACGCTACAAAGTTAGCCTCAATTTTTGGTTGTAACTATAGGTAAATGTAGATAATTTCATTACAACAAGTTAATTAATTATAAAGTAGGTATAATTAATGCTACTAGCTTTATTTAACCAATTTCTCTAAAGTTGCATATAGTAGATTTTTTTTGGAAAAATAATGTCATAAAGAAGTTTCACTTCTTACGTTACTTTTTTTCCAGTGTACATTTTCTGTATGTCTTATTAACATTTAAATTTATACTAAATAAAGAACAAAATATAGCCTTTCCACTCCTTTAAATTCTTGAATATTCTTATTCTCGCGGTTAAAGTATATAATAAAGTTATTTTAGGTGTTGATATGTGAATTGTGTGTTAAGCTGCAGATCTTATCGAAATGTTGAGGCATTCAATGAGCTTCAGGAATTTAGGTTGTAATACAACAAAATTTTATATGTTATGCCCAAATAAAGAAGTAAAATTACGTGTTGATTGCAGTTTTTAAATGGATAATTTAGAAACAATTTGGTTTAATTTAGTGAGTAATTTAAAATTAACAAAATATTTTTAATTAAGTAGGTACGTAAATAAAATGTTTTTTAAACAGTTTATAATAATATAATTTATAATTTAGAATTAATGTGAAAAAAGATGTCAAATTCAAAAAATGAATTTATTTCTTTTAGACGAATAAAATAGAATAACCACTACAATAAAGATTGTTTTAATATGAAATATGTCCTCTCTTCGCTTTAATAACTTCTTGAAGACGTTTTGGGCATTGAGTTAAGAAGTTTTTTACAGATTTTTTTTTATTTGTGGATTCCGAAACCATATATGGATTACAGCCTCTATCCATGTTTCTTTTGTTAAGCAATCCATTTTGCGAAGTCTAGCTTTTTTTCCGGTCAGTTTTCTGACCATTCAAGGTATATTCTTATACTTGAAGCATTTCTTTATCATCTTTGAAAAGTGGCAAGGAGCCGAATCTTGTTGAAAAATGGGTTGATCATTGGCACTTTATTTTCTCAGATCTCCTGCTAGTCTTCGTTCCAGCAAGTCTTTGTATTTTTGAGAATTCTTTATGCCTTCGATTGGCACAAAAGATCCGGTACCTTTATAAGAAAGGCAGCCCCAAAACATCTTCTTCAGAAGATGATTATTTTGTTAACCAATATGACCCGGCGTAATGTTTTCATTGGCACGTTTTCTAACAAAATGATACCGTTGTCGTTGTACGAAATAGAGGCTCTCATCTAAAAACAATACTTTTCTCCAATTCTTAGCAGTTCAGTTCATATTTTTTGCTCTATAAATTATTATATAAAATATATATTTTTAAACAAGAATTTCCTAAATAAGTTAATTACATAAAAATACTTTATAATTAGTGACCGACGGAAAGTTCGGTTTCGGTATCGGCCAGTTACGGCCAAGAAATTTTTTTCGGTGTAAATAAACAAATTGTTTTTGTTAGTACCCTAATCATTAAGGAGAAATTAAAAAAATGTCGCATCCAGCAGGACTCGAACCCGAAGCCTTCACTAGGATCATGGTTAGGATCGTATTTCTTTATACTGTACCTTACATTTTCTACCATCATCATTATCGTAGTTCGAACGCAATATTGTCCTCTTGCTTTTACATTGTGTGTTTTTCCCCTCTTGATTTTAAATACTTTTTAAAATTTTTAGATTTATAATATAAATTTTTTTTACATATCGCACTATATACTATTCTTTTCACTTACGAATTACACAAACTCTTACAAGCAAATTTCTGAGCATGACACCTAAAAAATGAAAATAAAAATCTTTTAACAATAGCGCGGAAGTACTCAACAAGGATTAATATAAATTAAATAAATGATCATACGTAAACAAGTGCAAGTATCTGGGTTACAACTCTCATATAGATTATAAACTTTAAACTTTTTGTTATGTAAATCCATTTCTTTTCTTTCTAGTCTGTATTAATAAAAGTAATGTATTGCCACTTTCTTCCAATATTTTATAAACTATAAACTGTACCACAAATCTATATAGATATTATTATGTTTTTTCCGCTACTTGGAAATACGAATGTAAATAACAAAATAAATATTTTATTTATTCAGTTAGTTTTATTACTTGTCATTATTACTTAAACCTTTTAAATCTTTTGGATGTATATGATTTGTCAATTGGTTATATCTCTGAAACCATTTCATAACCGTATAATAATAATAAGAATATCGGTTAAAAATAGAGTCGTTAAAATCTTAAATATCTTCTTCACGATTAACGATGATTTTTCATCATTTTCACTAACAGTGTTTACGCAGTCTTTGGGAGTAGATCGATCTGCAGTTCTTCAGTTTTGCTATATATAATGACTATGGAAGGTCCCTGATTTAAATTAATAAAATGCTTTTACAGTTATGTTTTTGTAATTCTTGTAAGTATTTTCTTCGAATTTTTGCTAGGTTTATGTACAAAATCATAAACCTATTTAGGGTACAAAGAGGTTTGACAATAATATTTAGTTCACTCTAGCGAAAGAGGACAATAATTGTGTAATATTTTTTTTAGTATAGAGACGTTTAGTAAACTATTATTTTTGAGATAACTCTCAACGGATTTTTGAAGTTTAGAAATTACATTTTTTCAATTTCTCCTTAATGTCATTTTAATAATTTCTTGTTTGTATAATTTCTAAATTTCAAAAATTTCAAAAATCCGTTAAGAGTTATCTCAAAAACAATAGTTTACTTTAAATCAATGGTTCCGGTCTCCTAACCGTCATGTAACATGTGCTTAAAGAGGAAGTGAGTGAATGTCATATCTGACGGGATTTGAGTTCATTATAACGTTTCGCTTCCTAACCACTTGAGCATCCTATAGCTTAAGTGGTTAAGGCATACCTGCGTATAAGGCAGTGATGGTGGGTTCCAGTCCCACTGGATGTGACATTTTTTCAATTTCTCCTTAATGTCATTTTAATAATTTCTTATTTGTATAATTTCTACATTTTAAAAATTTCAAGTATAGAGACTTGTCTTACACAGGACTATAACAATAATTGGTATAAGAAACCCATATCTTTAGGTAGGTATTTAAACATAAACTCATATCACAAACTGTCCTGGAAATCAATCTGATTAGCTAAGTGAAATCTCGAGATTTGAAATTACTGTAACCATAATAAGAATATGAGAATGTTTTTCTTAAGACTTAAAAAATATCACAAACAAGAAAATTACATTAAAAAATGTCGTATGTGGCAGGCTCGAACTTGCAACCTTTACCTCTAACCACTTTAGCTGTAGACGAATTAGTAATTAGTTAGTTAACTTGTTAATTGTTTTGATTTAACTCACGGCACATGCGACACTTACTCACTTGCTCCCCAAACACATTTATTTATGACGTTTACGAAGTATAGATACCAGGAGTCTACACGGTATAGGCGTTTTCATAATATTTCTGGTACCCAATAATTAACCCACATCATAGTTCTAATTTTTGCCACAGGCGGCGCGAGTAATCAGGAGATCCGATGTTTTTATTATTATGACCACGTCTTCGTGATTATGACATTTAAATGTCGAGAAATTAAGTTAAATATATAATATTAATTTATTTTTTTCAAATTAGTTGTCATAAAAGCTGTCAATAGTAACAAAACTTCTCGAGTAAGGATTTAAACGAGTATCTCTTGAACACGGGCGCACTCTACTGGCAATAGTTCTGTCCCCTAAATTGAGACCATTTGTTTAAAATTACCACGAAGACTAGATACCAGGAGTCTACACAGTATAGGCTTTTCCATAATATTTCTGGTCTCAATAATCAACCCAGATCATAGTTTAATTTTTTGCCACTGGCGGCGCGAATAACCATAAGAACTTTTAGAGCCTTATAAGAACCGATGTTTATGACATTTAAATTTCGCGAAATTAAATTCAATATATAATATTAATTTATTTATTTAAAATTAGTTGTCATAAAAGATGTCAATAGTAACAAAACTTCCCGCGTAAGGATTTAAACGAGTATCTTAGGAACACGAGCGCACTCTACCGGCAATAGTTCTGTCCCCTAAATTGAGACCATTTTTTTAACATTATCTATACTTCGTGAAATTACGTTTAGACTCCTGGTATCTATACTTCGTGATGACGTCAATGAGAAAAAGAGAGATATTATTTATCAAATCGAAAATTAAAACATCAAAATTTAAGTCGCTTTTTTAGGAAGACTGGATTCATTAATAAACTAATTATTTAGAGATATGGATTTTTTAAATTAAGACCATCAAAAAGAAAATGATATTAAGAAGGTAGTAAGTAAGTGTCGCATTCGATATCAGTTAAAACAAGAAAATAAAAAAGCCGGTTTATCACTAATGCATCTGTGGCTAAAGTGGTTAGAGGTGTTACCGGCTATAGGTGAAGTTTGTAGTCTTGTAATGTCATTTTCTTGTATTTCAAGACCACAGGGAAAAAAACCTGATAAGTCACATTTTTGGTCAAATCAAGTTTTTTATATCATTTTGTAGATCTCAAACAGCGTAATATTTTGGTATCACCCTAAAGGAGAACAACATTTTAAGTTACATTCTACAGCGGTTTAAAATAATAGCATACAGGGGAAAAACCTAATGAGTCCAGCAAAATCTAGGGAACAACCTGACAAGTCCATTTTATTTTGTTACCTACAGTGCTGCTGTCTTTGTTGTGTTGGCTAACCTGATGTTGTTTACAGTACGAAACAAGCGTACAGGTAAAATTGTTGTGAAGTTAGAGTGTTTCAGAAATACAAGTGTGCAAGGAAGCTTTCATGTCGCTTTATGGCATTTTTCGTGGAAAGTTAGATTATCTACTTGGAAAGTTGAAATCAGGTGTTACAACACCAAGGGATAATCGTGGACTTCACATGAACCGACCTCACAAATTGAACCAAAACGCCATCGATAAGGTCCGCGAACATATTAACTCATTTCAAGGTAGAACGAGTTACCATGTTCTTCCCCAGTAAACCATGTACTTAGGCTATTAAAGTTAAAATAAAACTGCACATGTTAACAAAAATTGTTTTTAGACCATATAGTTTACTTAATAATAAATGAGGACACAGTTTGATGTAAATATATAAACAATTTGTGCAATAACTTTAACCCTATAATAGATATAAACATTAAAACGGCTCTCCTGAAAAATCTGTAAAATGTGACTTATCAGGTTTTTCCCCTGTGGTCTTCATTTGTAATTTCAAATCTTTAAAAATAACTAACATTCAGCATCTTAGTCATTTATATTGTATTCTTTTACATCTGATAAGGGTTGTATATTAGTAGCGCGCTGCGATCAGTTTGACCCTTAAAGATAATAAAATTGCTTCTAAAGAGAAACGTCAGTTGCTCGCAGACAAAGTTATTTTTATCTGTGCCTAAAAGCTGGGTTTTCCATTTTTATCATCGGTACACCAATATCCTGTAAACGTCTGTTATTTCATCCTGTCCAGTAAATAAATTTCCCCATAATTAATTTGGCGCCGTTAAGTAAAACATTACAGTATCATGTACCGTAATGTGTTGTTGTGATTGCTTAAGCGAAGACAATTACTTTTAATTTTTAACATTTAAAAATACTATAATGACTATAAAATTAAAATAAAATAATTAAATACTTACTTTTACTGCTATATTTAAACGTCAATGTTATTCAATTTCATATTAACAATTAAATCTTAATAAAAAAAAAATTATATGACAGTGACAGATGGCTTTCAAGGCAATTAGACCTAACTAATCAAGTAACGAATTTTTTTTAGTGAAGTTACGAACTACTGTTAGAATTTTTATGAATTTATTAAATTATAAAAACAGGATAAAATAAAATATGATACGATACATGGTCGTTAGGTGTTATTACAGTACTCGTTTTTATTGCCAGACTCGGCTCCTAACGTCGCCTCGTCCGTAAACTAACTCGTACTGTAATAAGCTACCAACCGACCTTGTAACGTAAAATACTATTAGTTCATTATTCATTTACCCACTTACAGTGTTTTGCAGTTTACAAATAAAATACTGAATGGAAGCCATTTTAAGTGAGCACAGAAAAAAATTAATAATTATTGAAAATAAGACTTTTCGGTAACACAGAGATACTCAAATAGGTGTCATATCGTTGTACGAAGCAAGGATGTCCTGCATATATTATTATTAAAACAAATAAGGACGAAGACTTTTTATTGGTAAATGACAGGAATATAAATATCATCATACTTTTTTGTTCAACAAATTTCCTATCTTCTTGTTCACGAGAAAAAAATTATGTCGATGGAACTTTCAATTTTTGACTGAAATTCTTTATTCATCTATTTGCTATGCATACAGTAGAAAAAAGACATTATATATCTACCTTTGATTTTTATTTTACTTCCAAACAAACAATTTAGGACTTACTTTGAAGCATTTCGGGTACCTACTTAAAAGTTATTGCGCCATAATTAACTTAACTTTAGAGCCAAAAGAAATTGTTTGTTATTTTAAAAAAGTTGGCTTAAAGAAAATTCAACCAGGAACTAATTTATTTGAATACAAATTTTACTTGACGCAGTGTTGGTGTTGCAAAATTCAAATTGTTGGTCTAGTATCTGAGTAGGTACAGTGAATCTAATTCGGAAATTGGCCTATGCTTGCGCTACACTTTTGGATTATTATTTATAAATCCTGATGACGTAGAGAATAGATAATTGTTGTGTAGAAAACCTTTACTCCGATATTCCACATAATGATAAAATAATTAAAAATGCTGATTGCTTAGTTGACAACTATTTAAGCCATAACTTCGCCTTTCCTCCCAAAAAATGGGATTCTTGTAGCAGTGATAAAGAACGTATGTAACAAGTCAACGTTACTAAATATGAACCTTTTAAAACGAGTAATATTATTTCCAAGTATAATTTGAAGGATGTGCAACTCCGACTGATCCTGGCGGACATCCTCTCATTAGTTGATCACTCATATTTTAATAAACGGTGGAACAAAATGACCTGTAGCATTCGTGCAAACAACTATTGTCACAAGGGATCCTCTTTCTGCTGAAGTAAGTGCAGCTATCTGGCGTTTCCCTCTATGACCGATGATTTGTGGTATTTTACTTTGTACTATTGTAAGGCCAGATTCATCCATGTTATATATACGATTTGATGGATAATTATTTTTGGTGTAAATATCTTCAAGAAGCATCCACTTTTTCCTTCTCAAAACCAAATGCTCTGGCAAACGATGTACCAGTTGGCGTTCTTATCGAAATTTTTTCTTTATGACGATTTAAAAATAACTTCAACCACTTTTTTTTCGCCATATCTGATTGAGTAAAGGGATTCTCCAAATCGTTTCTCCTTGCTAGCATATACGACATACGGCGAAGATCAGTTCTTGTCAAACCGTGAAATTTGCTTTCCATTATCAATATATATTCTACCAGCTGACGTTCGAGTTGGGATCCCAATATTGTATGTCGTCCTAATGTTGTCATTGCTGCATCTTGTGGAGACTGTTCATTTTTTTGGCACAAACGAAATAAAGTTGTCTTAGGCACTTGAAAATGCTGTGCCGCTTTCAAATATCCCATTTTCTTTTCCTGGACGAATTATATAGCTTCCGCCATTTTTTCTTCATCCCAGGTTTTTCGTTTCGTGGTCGAATGTGAAGCCGACATTCTAGAAACAAACAGAACACGCAATTTTTAAAAGAAATAATATCAAGTACCTAACATGTGGAAAAAGAGCGCCCAATTATGGAATATTCCATAATTAGGCACCAACGACTGTCCATATTCGGATTTTTATTCTAGTTTAAACAAGTATTCATATTTTTTCAAGACAAAATATTTTAAATACAGAGTGCGACAGTAGAGAGAGCAAATGAAATAGAAGATGGTCGTGAATTGCATTTCAAATTTATATTTTCGGAGAAATCAAGGTATTCCATATTAGAATACTATTCCATATTTGGTTACTTTCCTCTAATAGACCCCTTAAGTTAGACTAAAATCTGTTTAAATGTATCTAAATTTTTGAGTTATACCTATTGTTAAAAAGTACGCTAAAGATGGGCTTGATCGATCAAACAATTTTCCAAACTTAAATTTTTTTTTTTTGCGTTTTTCCCAAAACTTACTGTTTTCTACTTTTATAAAATGATTTAATTATGTAGTTACTTTAGAGTTTTTTAAAGGGATTATTTAGTTTCACAGCTGTTATGAAAATGACTTTTGCAATAAGACATTATATTTGTAAATATAATTTAGGTACTACAAATTCCTGTAAATCTTTCAACAGCCATTTTAACTTCTGTTTTTATGTAGCCCATCCGGATATTTTTAGATTTAATGTACTAAAAGAAACACAATTAAACAGTGTATATTTACCTAAATCCTGTAATAACACTATACATATGTATAAAAAATATACGGATTATGTGACAAATTTAATTAATTTATATTGTAACGAGCGAGACTCCCTGAGTACGCCTCTGTCGCCCTGATAGCGCTAGGTAAACAACTGATTCCCGGAAGTCTAGCAATCGAGAAAATTCCTTCCTTTCTACGCGCGTCGAGAAAGTGTTATCGAAAGACGTTCTGGAAGCAGTGGACTGGTATATAAGCTGAGATGCCGCGACCCACGGGGAAGTTTAAAAGTTAACAACGATAGTCTAAATATTCGAGCGATCTACGAAGTGAAAATAAATAGTGAATATAAATCGAAGTTAATTGTTGTATATAAATTAGAGTGTTATAGTTAGTTTAGTTATTTCGTTATAATTCGTTTAGTTTGTAGTGTGCAAATAAATTAGACATTTTCGTTCAGCAGTGATTTTATTTTGAACCCCTAGAACGTAACAATTGGTGTCAGGTGTGGGGTAAATTGAACTGCTGTGTTAATTTAAATTGTGGACTTCATTAGTGAATATCTTGTATGCCAGTTACGAGATCACAGACGAAGAAAATGGATCAGGCGACAATGGAATTTTTCAAGCAAGCCCTTGAAAAAATGAGCTTGAAAATGGAGGAAAACACAAATAAAATGGAGGAAAATATTAAGAAAATGGAAAATAAAATGGACGAAAACACAAATAAAATGGAAGAAAATACTAGAAAGATAATGGATGAGAACACCCAGAAAATGGAGAATAAAATGGAAGAAAACACCCAGAAAATGGAGAGTAAAATGGAAGAAAACACCCAGAAAATGGAGAATAAAATGGAAGAAAACACTAAGAAAATGGAAGATAATTTGGGAGATAAATTGACATTCATTGAAAATGAGTTGAAGAATAATTACTCCAAACTGGAAAATGAGATTGGAAGCGTAAAAGACGAAATTGGAAGCGTAAAAGACGAAATGGGAAACGTAAAAGACGAGATGGGGAACGTAAACGATAAAATTGGAAAATTTGAAGACAGGGTTGGAAACATTGAAGGCAGATTGGTTAATATGGAGGAAGAAATGCAGGTAAAATTGGAAGAACAGGTGAAAACCATGGAAGAGCGATTGAGTAAGAACTTCAGCAAATATTGTTCGGTTAAGCTGGGAGAACGGGGTGAGCCAGGCCGAACAAAGATCAAACCTCCAACTTTTGATGGCAAAACACCCTGGAGCACATACCAGAAACAATTTGAAGCAGCAGCCAACGCCAACTGCTGGGACGATGAAGAGAAAGCAACTGCTTTAATTGTTGCATTAAGAGGGGACGCACTGAATATCCTTCAAACCATTCCTGTAAGTCAACAAGGTAATTATAAGACTCTGACAAGTAGACTGCAAATGAGATATGGTGATGCACATCTCCAACAAGTGTATCACGCACAAATCAAGAGTCGCCATCAGAAGAGTGCAGAAACCTTGCAGGAATTCGAAGCAGACATAGCAAGGTTGGTAAGGCTGGCCTATCCTTCAGCACCGGACAGCTTCCTAGAACAACTTGCTGTCCAGACCTTCGTCGATGGGTTGAGAGACACGGAGACTCAGCAGACGTTGCGGTTGGCCCGACCCAAAACTCTAGATGACGCCCTGGCCCATGCTCTAGAATTTGAAGCTGCTAAACAAGCTTCTCACAGAGGACAGAGCAAAGTGAGACAGCTTGATGATTCACCAGTCTGCGACGAGAGTATTGAAGACGTAGTTCGCCGAGTTCTCCAGGAGAAACGTAATGGTGGACCAAGATGCTGGAACTGCGGCGAAAGAGGACACATTCGTAACTGCAAGAAGCCGTTTAAACCACAACGGCAAGAACAGGAAAACTAAAGCGGGTTGGCAAGAAGGGGCATAAACCGACCCGCCACGACAATGCCCCTGAGGTTATTATTCAGGCCATCTCTTCAAGTATTTATGTCGACGGTAAAATTAATGGGAAGTCCGTAAAAATGTTAGTCGACACTGGCGCAACCCGAACTATAGTTAAGCCGAGTGTAGTTGAAGGAAATGGAAAAACCTTACCAGCGATGGTTCGTTTACGGACTGCAACTGGAGAAGACGTGCCAACACATGGAAAGAAAAGGATCGTCATCAACATTGGGGACAGGTCTCTCGAACATGAGGTGCTGGTGGCAAATATCATGGAGGAAGTCATCTTGGGAATGGATGTCATTAAGGGTTATGGCTTCCAGATGGATATGAGAAACGATGTTCTGAGGATCGGAAGTCTGGAAATTCCATTCCTGGGATGTGAAGATATCACGACTCGAGTCTTACTCAGCGAAGATGTTCACCTACGTGGACAGGCGGAAACCATAGTGAAGGGGTATTTAGATAGAGACCTTCGAGATAGCTGTATAAGACTCATCGAACCAGCCAGTGAGAGTAACCTCGGGAAAGGACTGTTAGTCGGAAAAACCTTGGTGAGAGGCGGAAACGAAGTTCCTGTGAGAATGTTGAACACCAACATGTACCCTGTGATCTTGAAGAAAGGTACGATCCTGGGAGAAAGCTGTTCTGTGCTTTGTGTGACAGGAAGCGTTCAGGATGTGAAGAACCCGCTACCACGAAGCGAGAAGAGTTCAAAAAAATTATTTGAGACATTGGCTTCTTCCTGCACAGAACTTGCACCAGAACATATTAGCAAGGTGAAGAAACTGATTCATGAATACAGTGACGTTTTTGCTATGGACAACACTCAGATGGGTAGGACGAATGTTGTGAAGCATTCTATCAATACCGGAAGTTCAGATCCCATTCGCCAACAACCGCGAAGGCTTCCCATAGCAAAGAGAGAAGAAGCAGAAAATATAATCAAGGACATGCACGAACAAGGAATAATAGAGCAATCTGATAGTCCTTGGTCATCACCTGTGGTTTTGGTGAAGAAGAAAGATGGCAGCACCAGATTTTGTGTCGACTATCGTCGTTTGAACGACGTCACCAAGAAGGATTGCTACCCCATTCCAAGGATTGACGACACTTTGGACACGCTTTCTGGCTCGAAATCGTTCTCCACGCTGGATTTGAAGAGTGGGTATTGGCAGGTGGAATTAGATCCCAAAGACAAAGAGAAAACAGCTTTTACTATTGGGACAGGATTGTGGCAGTTCACAGTAATGCCATTTGGCCTCTGTAACGCACCTGCAACTTTCGAGCGATTAATGGAAACCATTCTTCGAGGATTGTCATGGAAGTCGTGCCTAGTTTATTTGGACGATGTCATAGTATTTGGCCGGACATTTGACGAACACCTGGAAAATTTAAGAGAAGTCCTTGAAAGGCTACGCACTGCAAATTTAAGACTCAGTCCAAAGAAATGCCACCTCTTCAGGAAAGAAGTGAAATATCTAGGACATGTAGTATCTGCAGATGGCATTAGTGCTGACCCAGACAAAGTCAAGGTTGTACGAGAATGGCCAGTACCACAGGACAAGCACCAAGTAAGGAGTTTTCTTGGCTTGTGCACATACTACAGGAAGTTCGTCTTGGGATTTGCTGACATCGCGAAGCCTCTAACAAGACTGACGGAAGATGGAAGGGACTTCAAATGGGATACTGAATGCGAGGATGCTTTCAATCGACTGAAGCAAGCACTAACAACAGCTCCTATATTAAGTTATCCTCAGACCAGTGGAAGGTTTATATTGGACACGGACGCAAGCAACACGGCCATAGGAGGCATATTATCCCAAATTCAGAATGGCCAAGAGAAAGTTATAGGATATTTCAGCAAGGTCCTGTCGAAGCCTGAGCGTAACTATTGTGTTACGAGGAGAGAACTTCTCGCCGCAGTCAAGTCCATGGAACACTTCTATAAATACTTGTACGGTCGCGAATTCCTTCTAAGAACAGATCATGCTGCTCTGAAGTGGCTTCTGCAATTTAAGAACCCAGAAGGTCAGGTTGCGAGATGGATAGAAAGGCTGCAGGAATATCATTTTTCTGTGGAACACCGGGCCGGAAAGTCACATGGCAACGCAGACGCATTATCTAGGAGACCTTGTCCTTCCGACTGCAAACACTGCAGCAAAGCAGAAGAGAAGGAATTCTGTTTAAGAACAACCGTAGTGGATCTGGATTGGCTGCCAGAATCCCTGAAGCGAGACCAAGAAGGTGACACCGAACTAAAGATGTTGCTTGACTGGAAAGCAAAAGGACAGAGACCAAAATGGGAAGAAGTAAGTCATATGAGTCCTAGGGTCAAGTCCTACTGGGCGCAGTGGGACTCCATCATTTTAGAGGATGGATTGTTGAAGAGGTCCGTCGAGAATGACGAAGGTACTGCAGCTAGGACTCAGCTGATAATTCCCCGGAGTCGGACGACAGAAGTATTGGAGAAACTTCATAATGGAACCTCCGGTGGACACTTCGGCATCAAGAAAACGTTGGAAAAGATCAGAGAACGTTTTTACTGGGTCAACTGCAAAGAAGACGTCAAGGACTGGTGCCGAAAATGTAGACTTTGTGCTTCAACGAATGGCCCAAGAGGAAAACGACGAGCGCCAATGAATCAGTATAACGTAGGCAGTCCTATGGAAAGAGTTGCTATAGATATCGCAGGCCCATTCCCAGAGACCGACGATGGGAACAAGTACATATTGGTGGCGTCGGATTACTTTACCAAATGGGTTGAAGCACATGCCATCCCAAACCAAGAGGCCTCGACAGTGGCAGACGTGCTGATAAAAGAGATGTTTAGTCGGTTTGGAGTGCCACTGGAGCTACATTCTGATCAGGGACGAAATTTCGAGTCTGGCCTATTCCAGAGCATTTGTGAAATACTCGGAGTCAAGAAGACCAGGACAACGCCTCTTCACCCACAGTCAGATGGCCTAGTCGAAAGAATGAATAAAACTGTGGGAAAATATTTGGCTAAAGTGGTCTCTGACCATCAAAGAGACTGGGACCGATACCTTCATCTGTTCACCATGGCCTACAGATCAGCCGTACAGGAGTCTACTAGAGAGACACCAGCTTGTGTCATGTTCGGCCGGGAAATAAGATTACCCTGTGACCTAGAGTTTGGTTGTAAGCCCGGAACAGAGATAGCTGGTGAGGACTACGTGAGCACGTTGAGGGGTAGGCTACACTACATTCATGAAAAGGTCCGACAAAACATACAAATAGCTAGTGACCGAATGAAGACCCGTTATGACAGCAAAGCTACAGAAGGTGGTTTTAGCGCTGGAGATTTGGTCTGGCTGTACAACCCCCAGAAGAAGAGAGGATTATCACCTAAGCTACAGAGGAATTGGGAGGGTCCATACAGAGTGGTAAAGAGGATCAATGATGTAGTGTACCGTATACAAAAACTACCAAGGGGCAAGAGGCGCGTGGTCCATGTAAATCGGTTGGCGAAATACGAGGCGGACTACGACGAACAAGACGAGACCCATCTGAGAAGGACGACCAGCCCAGAGCATGTTGAGATGAGTTTCGACCAGTTCATGGAGAACTATGGTGGAACTGGGAAGGCACGATTCGGAGTTACCACCGAGCAGCAGCAGGACCTCTTCTCTGTGCCTGGAGATTATTCCCTAGCCCATTGTGTCGCCGAAGATCTGCGTATGTCCAGGGGAATAGCATTAGTCTTCAGGAAGAAGTTTGGCCGTGTATCTGAGCTCTCCAGACAACAGCCCCATCCCGGAAAAATTCTAAGTCTTACTGACGGTCATCGTCACCTCTTCTACATGGTGACTAAGAGGTTTTTCGATCACAAGCCTAGCTATAAAAGTATGTGGAATACCTTGCTGAACCTAAGAAACGAACTCACCAGGTTGGAAGTGAAGAAGCTGGCTGTGCCTAAGTTGGGTTGTGGTCTAGATCAACTCAACTGGAGAGTCGTCCGGAACATGCTCGAGGTGCTTTTCCATAAGACAGGAATAGAGATACTCGTGTGCATTTTCAACCCGAGCGGAAACACAATGAAGGAGAAGACTGTGGATTGCTATTTCGAAAAGCAAGGGAGCTGCAGAAAGGGAGATGCCTGTAGGTTCAGACATACCAACCAAGGTGTTCGGGGACCGAACGTCTTAAGGAGGGGGCAGTGTAACGAGCGAGACTCCCTGAGTACGCCTCTGTCGCCCTGATAGCGCTAGGTAAACAACTGATTCCCGAAAGTCTAGCAATCGAGAAAATTCCTTCCTTTCTACGCGCGTCGAGAAAGTGTTATCGAAAGACGTTCTGGAAGCAGTGGACTGGTATATAAGCTGAGATGCCGCGACCCACGGGGAAGTTTAAAAGTTAACAACGATAGTCTAAATATTAGAGCGATCTACGAAGTGAAAATAAATAGTGAATATAAATCGAAGTTAATTGTTGTATATAAATTAGAGTGTTATAGTTAGTTTAGTTATTTCGTTATAATTCGTTTAGTTTGTAGTGTGCAAATAAATTAGACATTTTCGTTCAGCAGTGATTTTATTTTGAACCCCTAGAACGTAACAATATGTAGATAGATAAAAGTATTTGAAGATTCAATTTTGTTAAAAGTGTTTCTTATGATTTTAGAAAGAAATAAAGGCTTCCTTTAAGGTAGTTTTAACGTAATTGATACATATACCTACCGAAAATACCGCGTGCAATTGACTGATATAATTTCATTTCACTAGGAACATTTCTGACCTCACCGCGCAATTGATTTGTTGTCTCTGAATAATACTCAAGAAAAAAGTCCTTTTAATTTTTCTGACTCATTTTAGTCATACCACATTTGGGGGATTCCAGGAAAGTTGAACTTAAATTTCGCGCTAACGAAACGTCAAAAAGGTCATTGTATGTGCGCGGAAGGCCAATGACAAAAGCACGTTGCCATTTTTAACAATGGCCAATTTGTTTGGCAGTCATGCTCGTAAAAGTGTTTCTGTTACAGAGAAGTAAATTTTATTAAATTTTGTAATTTTGAGATTGCGATTGTGTTTATAGAGGTACTTATTGTGTGTGATTATTGTTATATTACAAAATTATTGCAGTTTGACGTGTGCTAAGTGTTTTTTTGCTAAGATTGATTTATTTTTCTTTGATTAAAATTTAAAGTTATGCGGCAGAGTTGCACCTTGAATGATACCGGAGATATGTTTAGTGGCTCATATTTCCCTGTATAGGATTTGTATGATGATATTTCTAGTAAAGACGAAGATGTTTGTGACAGTTCCAATAATGGAGATTTTAAAGAAAATCCTGACGTGAATGATCGTCGGTATTGTTTTGTTTTCTATCAGAAGAAATTATGACCATTCTTATATACGTCGTGTATGTTGCAAATATGTCCATAAGATATGTGTAGGACTTTCAAAAGATATTGATAATTTCATTTGTCATAAATGTGACCAAACTTTGATTTTTAGGTTAACAGCTGACTAAAAGTAATTATTAAGGATGATTAATGATACCAAATAATTGTAATAAGTATGAAGTATATAATTTAAAGAAACGTTGAGAAAGACCAACAAGTTTTATTAAAGAAACGTTAAATGTTTCATTTTATAAACAAAATGTTTTATAATTATATTGATATTGAAATGTTTAAGGATACGTTAGAGCTATAGTTTTTTCTTCATAAAAAGAACAACATATGTGTTTTATATAATATGTGATGTTTTGCTTTATAAATCCATAATTTAAACTACAAAAAGTTTTTATTGTCCCCAATTAAATAGCAATGTTCAACTTACCCTAGACACTGGTTCAAGTTTCCCTAAGGGTAGGGAGAATTGATACATAACCAATTTTTCATTTAAATAAGTTTAACATGTTTCAGCACCATAATATCGAAAAAGTAATTATACATAAGTAAACAAAAATAAATATGGAACTGTTTATTATAATAATTGATTCACTAAAGATGTGGAAGTTGTTATAAATATTCAATTAGCTGTTATCTTAAATAAACATGTTTGTTTTATGGTACAATTTCTTTAAAAAAATGGTCAGAAAATAAAATATGTTTTATGCTAAATGTTTTAAAGGAAGTAAGCCTTATTATAAGTCCTAAGTGAAATTTAAATTTTAGAAGGTGATTTTAAAAACGTTTTTTTAATTTACTCTCAGGAAATTATTAATTTGCTGTAATAAACTAACAAAAATTTGAGTTAGAAAAAAAAAGTATATTTATTTAAAATAATTTATTAATTTAGTAAAAAAAAAATTGTATTTAATTTCCATATTTGCTTCAGTTTTCACACAGGGACCTGATGATGAGCTCTTGCCTACAATTAGGCTTGATAAAGTTCAAAGTAGTTTAAACAACATAATTTTTACAGAAATCCAGGTCAAGAAACATCAACTATTGCTTAAACTTTACTCTTCTCCTACTGTTAAGAAAATGTTCTCCTCTATCTTCTGCCATGACTCGCTCATTTGATTATTACCTTATACCCACTCCTAAAAATCAGCGTCAATAACGGCGATTTTTAAAATAGGTGACAAACTATCGACCCATGCCTTGTCCATACCTTCCAAAATCATGTAAAGAATTATTGTCGAGCAAATGACGCCATTTCGGTCTATGCATCAAGTAATCCCTCGCGAACAGCATGCTTTTACAAAAAAAAAAATCTACTACAACTACTTCTTGTGACCTGCCACGGCACATATCAAACTGTGTAGCACTTTTTGCAAAGTTATACCCAAATCCATTAACGAATTATCTAACATTACAGATAGACATCGACTCGGTTTTTGAATGGTGCAAAAACTGGCTTCTTCCATTGAACATTGGTAAATGTGTTGTTTTGCATTTAAGAAAAAACAACCTGCACCTAACATACTCTTTGGACAACTCGACCATAAGTTCTGTGTAGTCTCATGTAGACCCAACATATTTTTAAAGTATGTAAACGTGCGAACTCTTTAAATCATCTAATAAAAAACATTTTTAACCGTCTTTTTCACCTCTTAAATTCTGCTGTACGTAACATATGGAGTATGCTGGTGAAGTTTGGTGTCCGATACTTAAACGAGACTAAATATGCTGAAAAGTGTGCAACGTATAGTGCAACCCGCATCTAGTTTCGTCATTCACGCCCGTGTTCATTGAATGCTGAAAAACTAAATTCTGGAAACCTTTTACCATTCAACCAACGTCGTTTAAAAGGAGATTTGATTATAATCTATTGTGTCTTAAAACACGACACAGCAACTTTACAAACATTTTTATTCTAAACCGAGATACCCTCTATAAATTCTTTTTAAATCAGTGTGGATGAATTTTTGTTTAAATAATTACCATTTTTGTTTTATACCAGTATTTTATTGTAATTGTATAATGTTAGCTTAATAGGATTTTTCCTCGACCTTTTCATGTATGTAATAATAAAAATAATAATATACATATTTGGTCACTTTCTTTTAAATTTTAAGAACAGTATTTTTAAAAAAGAAAACATTTGCATTTTCTACATAATCAAATATAAATGATATGATTTATTATTTGTCCTTTATATTACATTTGTTTTAAACATATAAGTTAAAGTAATCAGTCGTTTGTAATTTATTATAACATTTCGAATACACATCAATTTTACCCTTATACAACCAAGACACGTACAACCCCAAAACGCCATGTAACTTTATCTCCAATAAATTTGCTCCAAGCTCTCCCCAGTTTTGTTCCAGTCCGACAAAATAAATGGGATCTAATAAACTCCGAGACTAGATTACACTAAACGGATTATCTTGAAGCTAATAGCCTAGAACAATTACTTAAATAATAGCAACCCCGCTAGAAAATGGCCACAGGATCTTATTTCCTTTGGGGAAACTTCAAAGTAAACAACCCACTCGTCGACGGTTAGACTGTGAAACATTTTAGTCTAGCAGCAAAGGGAATTTAACATTAAAAATAGTGGTCATGATTAATAATAATAATAATAATATATTACGGTGTGGTGTGTAAAAGAAAGAAATAAAAATTATATATATCCACCGCTTTTAACATGCAGAATTGCATCCAGGATGCTGTGTGTGCACCTTTTATTTAAATCAGGTGTATCTAATTCTAATTATAGAGCATAACATATAAACAACAAAAAGTTTTCCCAAAGATAAAATTAATTAGTCTACACATTGTATTTTTGATTCATAAGAATTTGGTTTACCCTTTTTTAATATTTCTATACAACAAAACTTATTTTATAATTTGATTTTTTAACCAGCATTCTGTGATTTTATTTTTACATTTATAGTATGAATTAGATCTAATTGTAAGTGACACTATTATATATTTTTTTTGAAACCAGCCAGAAATTAGCACTTTCCGGTTTATTTTTAGGCTTGAAAGTCTCATTTTGTTGGACAAGGCCAGAAAATAAAAATGAGTCCGGTAAAAGCTTTTACCGGGCTATCACGATGAGATTTTTTGGCCCAAAAATAAACTGAAAATTACTAAATTCTGACCGGTTTAAAAAAAAATATTGTACGTAATACGTCCCAAAAGTGCTTTTACTGGACTCGCAGGCTTGCAGGCCTAGCATGCGGCTCGCCCTGCAATTGCGCGCTCGCCCAGTAAAAGACCACTTTCGGGACTTGTTACGTAAACTACTATTAGTTCAACAACATAAATACTTTTTTAAAATGGAGTGTGTTAGGGATTTTGTAAAACAACATTATTATTGGCCGAGTTTCTTGTGTTAAATCCATGATATAGTTTCTTTATAAGTTCACCATAGCATAAATCTAATCACAGCTTTAATATATAGTTGATAGTTAATAGAACACTGTCTTCGAAAACCAACTTAGTAGGGTATCTTTTATTTTTGAATAAAATTATTTTAATTACCCTTTTTTGTCCTACTTTATTTTTTGAAGTAAAACTTCTTTAGCGACACTAGGAGTAAAAAAGTTATTCTAACGGACGTGACGTCATTCTAATAACAGAAACCGGAAACAAAACCTAATACTGACACGATTTTGCATGGGCGCCGGCAGCAGGGTGCAAGAGGGTGCGCTTGCACCCCCCTGCTATGAAAGAAAATACCTGAATAGGGATGTTGACTAATTTCCGGATCTGCTTTTATTTTATAGATAAACTCTCAATAACCGCGAAAAAATTATTTTAATAATAAAAATGGTTTTATTTTAAAGAAAAAAGTGATAAATTAGAATAGATTTAAAATTTCCCGCTAAAACGCCCAAAACTGTAATGCGACTTTGATTACGTCACGAACCGATAAACAATGCTCGCGATCTGTCAAACTCTAAGGAACTTGAAAGTTTTCTTGAGAAATAATTATTTTTAGGCTTTAATACTTGTTAATAATAAATACAAAGTGTGTGTGTATGTAGATGTACATGTAAAAAATGAAGATTTTTATATTCAAACAGCCCACAGTATTTCTTACCACAATGAAGTTATAAAATAAATATACCTGTTTTTAAATTTGTTAAAATTAACGAACGACATAAGTTTTATTTATTTAATTTTAGTCAAAAATATGACGGATTAATTGGTATTGATTTATTAAAACAATTAAAAGCAACTGTAAATTTAGAGAAAAAACTTCCTTATACAGAAATACCAATAATATACGTATTAGAAGAATTAACACAACTAAAAAAGAAACTTAAAGTAACAAATTATTCTATTAATATTCCCGCTAGGACATCCCAAATTGTAAAATTACCCGTTGACATAGAAAGCGGAACAGGACTTATAAATTATATTAATTTTGGCAATCAAATAGAATCACCCTGTGCAGTTGTAAACGTACATAATTTTTTTGCAACAACCACCATTACTAATTCAAGAGAAGAACCAATAAAAATTAATGTTAATAAACCTTTTAAAATTGAAAAATTAGATATCGCAGATATAAATTTGATTGAAAAAATGAAAACCGATTCTGAATTAAACGAATACACCGATAATATTTTAAAATCTAATCTAAAAAATATACGAGTTGAACATTGTAATTACGAAGAAAAACAGGCTATAAAAAATTTATGTTAAGTTTCGCTGCACAAAAATCTTTTGTTTGTAGCAAAGAAATTCGCCACCATCAAACAATCGATTCTCGGCAAGTTAGAACTGTTTCCTTTGATGAATCCAGTCTCCATAATGTAAACACAATTCGGTTTTTGATAACAAGTGAGTTACAAATACTAATAGCGAGTAATTAGCAAGAGAAATCAAAGAAATAACTCGTTCACACAGTGACACCAAGCGACGCTAAGTTGTTTATCGGTTCATGACGTCATGCGCTGTGATTGGCGTTCACAGTCACGTGATAATGTGTATTAAATAAAGTTTTTTGAATTAATTTTAATCAATAAAATATTATTAATTACGTTTAATAAATATGATTTTAGGTATTTAAAAATTACCATTAATCATTTAAATTTAACTTTACATGGATTTACAACTACTGTCAACATGCCTATTTACCAGAAAATTATATATTTTTTTAATTTTTTTATTAAATTATTGTTTGAATAAAAACTAAAGGCGTCGCGGTTGCTGTCCAAATCATTCTACATTCTATATATATATATTAGATCATAATAGTGTGTAGATGCAGATGCACCCCCTGAAAATAATCTTGGCGGCGCTCATGCGATTTTGCCTCCTATATTAAATAAAATTAAATCTGTAATTGTATGAATTGACAGCTGATCATCTTGTCAATCGAAATACATTCCTTTATATAAATAGTTTTTTGTGTATAAAGTGTTTGTATTAAATATGAATAAACAATGTGGATTTATTAATGAAGAAAGTGATGAAAAAATATTGATTGAAAATGAGTGAATAGGTAGGTACTCTATATGCATAAATTTTATTTTTGGTGTGTAATTACACTATTTATACCTAATTATTTATACCTATTATTTATACCTAGCTATTTTCGTTTTATAGACTTACAGAGCTAAAAAGAAAAAGAAATTGTGAACGTCAAAGGGGATATTATAAGCGCCAGAAAGATTTGAAGAAAAATGACGAGACAGCCATATTCATTATTATTTGATTAAGTAAGTTTATATACATACATACATATTATGATAGTAAATAATTGTTTATACGGAATCTTTAAGTTGAGTAAAGAAGCATGTTGCACGTTTTTGTTCATAAAATAATAATATTTAAAATATTTTAACACTTTCTTATACTTATTTTAGGTTTGGTTAGGTAGCCATAAAGGCCATAAAACCACTAGTCAAGATGGCTGATCTTTTACCACCAATAACAGATCCTTCGTAGACGTGAAGGAAACAAACTTAACTCAGGATTTTAAATTTTATGGAATATGCTATAAAATGCTACAAAATGAAATGGTTATCTAACTATCGAAGGCTCTTGTGTTGTGATGTATAAGGTAGATACAGCTACAAAATCACACATTCTAAACGTAATGTGTGTATATTTTTAATATTGTTTACCTATTATTGAAGCAAAACTTCTTTAGGCACGACTAGGGGTAGATTCTAACGGAAGATTCTGATGGAAGTAACTGTATAATTTCAGCTATGGGAGGAGTTTAAATTTCCGAAATTTATTTATGAAATTTTCAAACGGTTTCAAATACATTAATGGTATTTATAGACTAAAATCTATGTTTCACATTTTAGTTATCATAAACCTATTATTTCATATATAAAAAAAATAATGATAACTTTCAAATTCCTATTTCTAATGAATAATATAAATATAACATCTCATTTTTTTGTAAAGTATATAGGCAATAAATATGATTGAATTGTAATTAAATATTTATTTTCCGATACGTACGTCAACAAGTTTTACTTCAATCGCGCGTAAAGGTTACACGCACACTCTTTTTTTTATGACAGTTGAAGCTGCATTTCCCCATAGTACTATTTCATATGTAATTATTGATTCAACCAAGGCCCAATAAATAGATTTTATTATTTTAAATGTTATGTTATGTCATAAATCATAAAATATATAAATTAATTTTCGAATTTTACTAGTGACATATTTTATATGATCTTTCCAGGTGAAATTTTCAACAATAAGAACGCCAAGGTACTTTATAGTATTCATTCTTGTGATCAGTTCGCTACAATTACAATTTTTCACAATTTTACATTTGCAATCATGAAGTTTTATAGATTAAAATTTGTACAATGAGCTCGAAGAGAGAGCGAATGCTACAAATTTTGTCTTTTCCATATTTAATAAAAGCATATTATTATCGAACCATACTTTTATTTTTTAAAGTGCTCTTTCAGCTTTCTGTTCCGTTATTTCCCAGTCTCCTCCACTTATAATAATACCCGAATCATCGGAAAAACAGAAAACAGCATCCTTTTTTTCTAACACACTAAATAGACGATTTAAATTAATATTGAATAAAAGTGGTGAAAGCACCGTACCCTGTACTTTTGTTCGTTGTTTTCTCTTTAAGTAAGATTTAATTAGGAGATTAGGCAGTCTCCAAATCCCCATATAATCTAATCTATCTAACAGAATTTGGTGTTACACAGTTTCAAGAATATGCCTATAACTTTTTTTACGATTATCTAAGTTTTTTAAAATGGCTTCTGTCAACTTGCACTGGTGCCTTCTCTGAAAGCAAATTGATTTCTGTTTAACAAGTGGTAATCTAAAAAAATAATGAATTGACGTTTAAAGCATTTTACTATTATTTTACTAACTGTACTAGTATAAGTGCAGTTGACCTGAAATTACTCATCAGTTGCTTGTCCCCATTTTTATATAAAGGTATAATTATCGCGGTTTTTAACATTTCAGGAAACTCTCCAGTAGTAAAAATCTCATTTACTATATGTAATAATGATAATAATAATATATTGTTTGTATTTTTTTAATATATCCGAACTGATCCCTTCTTCTCCTCCCTTTATTATCTATTAGTTTAGATATTAATAAATTTTTAAAATATAGGTACCTGTAGTTGTTTTTATTTAGGAGGTATTTAAATACTTTCCAGAAATATTATAAAGAACCAAAGAGAGCTGGAATTTTTAATTTTAATTTATTCTTAATTAAGTATAAAATACCAAATTTCTATACTGAAAATGCACCTATAAAATTTAATACTTGTGTGTGCTTTAATGCCTATAATATTGTTTACCACACTTCTAAAGTTATTATTATGAAAGATATAACTAAACTTACACAAAATAAATTAAATAATATATAAATCCATTTAATCGATTTTGGCCGATGACAGAAATAAATACAGATACAGGCAAGTTATAAATTTAAATGAGGACGTATGTTTTTTAATACAGCACTTACGTAACTGCATTTTGTTTCACCGGTAGATAAAAAGTATTCAATACGGAAGTCTTTACTTAATTCACATTCTTAGTAACCGCCATGTACGGCTCCTTGTTAAAGGGTTGAATTTAATAATTATTATGTCATATTTTTGTAGATGTCAAACCACACTGATAGTTTCAGAAAATTACGATTTAATTTATAAAAAAAACTGTTTGCGTCATTGGTAACTTGGATGACGGTTTAATCTTATTTCAGTGATTTCTAATATCAAATCGACCAAAAACGATGAATTGGACTATACCATGACAATAATTCTATGACAGTAAGTTAGTTTAAATGTTGCTTAAATTTATCAAAATGTTTATAAATACATTCTTCTGCAGTGTTGTTAAATTGACTTGTATATTTCTTATTTCCAAAGGTATCAAATAATAGATTTCTAGCCCCAAAAAATCATTTTATTGCGGCTTGATCTGTCTGTGTTTAAGCAGTAAAGCAAGATTTCTAAGTACATTATTTCTGGTTCTCTGAGGGTAATTAATTTGTCAGTCTTATGTACAAACCAACACAGACTTTGAATATAGAGACGATTTAAGTTACTAATATCACCTTAATATAAAAGTTTTGTACAATACTGTCTGTTTTTTTTTTATAATTAACTATCAAGATGTAATTTTGTACCACCTTTAATGGTTGTAGGTTTGATTTGTAAGCACCACCCCAAGCAATTATGCCATATGTTAACAGTGATTTGTAAATAAGTATACCTAATTTATTGCCAATTATTTCTCTAATTATCTAATATTTGTAAATTAAACTTCTAATTCTGCCTGACAAAAGTAAAAAACAAGAATATCACAAAAAATTATTTAATTTTTGAAGTAAAACTTCTTTAGCGAGACTAGGAGTAAAAAACTTATTCTAACGGACGTGACGTCATTCTAATAACAGAAACCGGAAACAAAACCTAATACTGACACGATTTTGCATGGGCGCCGGCAGCAGGGTGCAAGAGGGTGCGCTTGCACCCCCTGCTATGAAAGAAAATACCTGAATTTACCAGAAAATTATATATTTTTTTAATTTTTTTATTAAATTATTGTTTGAATAAAAACTAAAGGCGTCGCGGTTGCTGTCCAAATCATTCTACATTCTATATATATATTAGATCATAATAGTGTGTAGATGCAGATGCACCCCCTGAAAATAATCCTCGCGGCGCTCATGCGATTTTGCCTCCTATATTAAATAAAATTAAATCTGTAATTGTATGAATTGACAGCTGATCATCTTGTCAATCGAAATACATTGATTTATATAAATAGTTTTTTGTGTATAAAGTGTTTGTATTAAATATGAATAAACAATGTGGATTTATTAATGAAGAAAGTGATGAAAAAATATTGATTGAAAATGAGTGAATAGGTAGGTACTCTATATGCATAAATTTTATTTTTGGTGTGTAATTACACTATTTATACCTAATTATTTATACCTATTATTTATACCTAGCTATTTTCGTTTTATAGACTTAAAGAGCTAAAAAGAAAAAGAAATTGTGAACGTCAAAGGGGATATTATAAGCGCCAGAAAGATTTGAACAAAAATGAAAAAATGACGAGACAGTCACATTCATTATGATTTGATTAAGTAAGTTTATATACATACATACATATTATGATAGTAAATAATTGTTTATACGGAATCTTTACGTTGAGTAAAGAAGCATGTTGCACGTTTTTGTTCATAAAATAATAATATTCAAAATATTTTAACACTTTCTTATACTTATTTTAGGTTTGGTTAGGTAGCCATAAAGGCCATAAAACCACTAGTCAAGATGGCTGATCTTTTACCACCAATAACAGATCCTTCGTAGACGTGAAGGAAACAAACTTAACTCAGGATTTTAAATTTTATGGAATATGCTATAAAATGCTACAAAATGAAATGGTTATCTAACTATCGAAGGCTCTTGTGTTGTGATGTATTACAATAAGGTAGATACAGCTACAAAATCACACATTCTAAACGTAATGTGTGTATATTTTTAATATTGTTTACCTATTATTGAAGCAAAACTTCTTTAGGCACGACTAGGGGTAGATTCTAACGGAAGATTCTGATGGAAGTAACTGTATAATTTTAGCTATGGGAGGAGTTTAAATTTCCGAAATTTATTTATGAAATTTTCAAACGGTTTCAAATACATTAATGGTATTTATAGACTAAAATCTATGTTTCACATTTTAGTTATCATAAACCTATTATTTCATATAAAAAAAAATAATGATAACTTTCAAATTCCTATTTCTAATGAATAATATAAATATAACATCTCATTTTTTTTGTAAAGTATATAGGCAATAAATATGATTGAATTGTAATTAAATATTTATTTTCCGATACGTACGTCAACAAGTTTTACTTCAATCGCGCGTAAAGGTTACACGCACACTCTTTTTTTTATAAGCAAAAAATTTTTATGAAAATTACAATTGATACTTCTTATATTAAGATGCATTATTTTCAATCATTTTAAATAAAAATTTATATTCTTAAAAAATTGAATATAATCTACTAACTGACTAAAAAGTTTCATTATTGAAGTACAATATTTCAGGTACTCCTTCACATAGTAATTAACAGTATGAAGATTATTTTAAATCATTTTCCCAACTTACCCGTACTGGTGTATCTGTTTTTCGTTTTTTTTTCTATACTTATAATAAATCTGTAGAGAGGTCAATTCTGTACATGAAATATATTTTCAAAATAACTATCAGGGGGTGATTAGAGATCGATACTGTTGGCAAAAATGAAATCAGTAAAATTTTTGTCTGTCTGTCTCTCTGTCTGTATAACCGTTATAAAAACAAAAACTACTCGACGAATTTGAACGAAACTTGGTACAATTATTTTTCATACTCCTGAGCTGGTTATAGGATACTTAACATCACGCTACAATCAATAGGAGCAGAGCAGTAAAGGGAAATGTTGGGAAAACCACTTTTACGGTGTGGGGGGAGAAATTTTTATACAAAAATCTATACGTCACGCCAACGACGTCGCAGGTACATCAATATAGAACCCAAAAATGTGGTTAGATTTTTTGTTGTACGTCTGTCTGTCTGTCTGTCTATCTTTAGGTTTGTGCGCGCATCACATAAAAACTACTGATCCGATTTGAATACGGTTTTCACATATGTATCTGTCTTCTTTTAACTTAACATCTGGTGTATCAATTTTTTTCTCATTTCTTTTACGGTGTAGGGGGTGAAATTTTAAAACAACAGTCTATACATCACGCGAACGACACGGGTACATCGATATAAAACCCACAAATGTGGTTAGATTTTTTTCGTACGTCTGTCTGTCCATCTATATGTTTGTGCACGTATTACATGAAAACTACTGATCCGATTCGAATGCGGTTTTTACAGATGTATTTGTCTTCTTTCAACATAACATCTGGTGTATAAAAAATTCTCCTCCTACCCCTTTAACGGGGTGAGTGAAGAAATTTTTAAACAAAAATCAACACGCCACGCGAACGACGTCGCAGGTACACCTAGTTTTTAATATAAACAGAGTGGAGGTTGTTATTCTTATTCACTAGCATTTTTAAATGGGGTTTATCACTGTAATTTTAGTTTATTGTTGAAATATATTTTGCTGTAGATTACAGTTGGTTGTATTTATTCCCCTTAATTCCCGTTTTTCCCTTTTTTCACAAGCAATAACTTTTTATGATGCTCATCATAGATATGTATTGCATTGATTTTTTTATTTCTGCCATTTCCTGCTTATTTTCTTTTCTTTAAGGGTTTAAATGTTAAGAAAGAAGCTCTTTTATCGTTGCTTTAATTTTCTTTTCATACATATCCCTCACTTATATTTAAATACTCTTTGTAGCTCCTTTGTAGCATAATTGCATATATTTAATTCTTTAGTTGGGAAACAACCTAATAAAAAATATAAATAAATTTTTTGAAAATGACCCATGCTTATTAATCTTGATAGATATATCAAGGGTCGTTTTTTAAAACTGAAAATACCTAACAAAAATAAAAATATTAAAAAAAAAAATGATTCTTAGCTTTTGACAACCGATCTTGTTCTAAGCTCAATCTTTTGTTGATACAAACAGAGTTTTAATGTTACACAACAAGTCGTGCAGGTACAGTGAATTTTTGAAATTAGCAAATCTGTCCAAAAATGGATCTTAACCGAGAACATTTTCGATCAATAATTTTTAACAATTTTCGAAGAGGATTATCTCAACAGCAAGGCCTGAAATGGTTTCTATGTTTAAGAAAGAAGCACTACACCAGTCAACTATTTCCCACTGGTATTTTAACGTGGTCTCTCAGTCTCAGTAATGAATCCAGGCTAGGTCCTCTCAAAACAGCAGTCACACCAGAAAAGATCGATGCAATTTACCGCGTGTAAATACTGTGAGATAGAGGCATTTCAAAGACTTTGATCCATAAGATCCTACATAAAGAACTAGATGTTACGAAGATGGATCCCTTATTTGCTCACAGAAGAGCAAAAAAAAGGGTCGCGTCAATTGGTGTCAAAAACCATTGGAACGGTTAAAAAAAATAAGCTTAAAAAAGTTTATAGTATTAGTAGTGGCAAAGAATCTTTGATTGACTCTTAAAAACCAAAAAATAAACACCAATCCGTTGTGTGGATATTTCACAAGGAGGAAACAACAACAAAGGTAATCCGTTCTCTAAGTATGTCAAAGAAAATGGTCTAGTAATGTGGCAAAAATTTCTTTGGAAGATCGAAGAACGGTTACTTCCGGTATATAAACGACTCTTTATTAAAAAGTTATCATGAAACTATGAAAAATTACACACAACTGCGGATCATTCTACGTCAGGACAATGCAAGTGCTCACACTGTCCAGAAGAAAATCAAGTTTTTGGAGCTTCAAAACATCGAAGACTATCCATCTTATGGTCAAGACCTTAGACCCAACGACTTCTTCACGTTCTCAAAGGTCAAGAATTTAATGCGTGGGCAGCGATTCCATCGATGCTCTTAAAACAGCCATTTTGCAGGTGTCAACTAAAGACTAAAATAACAGTATTAGCAATTGGATTGAACGTTTGCCAAATTGCATTGATCTTGGTGGGATACATTTTAAAAAGCAGTAAGGTATAAGTCTATATATTTTTGGTATATTCCTATTTTGTGAATTCCCGTTTTGTGACTAGACCTTTTTGGGTTAAAATTATTCCCATTTTGTGCCTAGAGAAATTTTACCTGTTAAAAACCCCTAATGAATTCCCATTTTGTGACTAAAATAAAATGTGATTTTATGATCTCTTAAATGTTGGGTTCTCCCTAGCGATGTTCGATACATCAGAAAGTATAGATATTTGTATGAATACATATCGAACAGAAATATATCGATATGCAAATATATCGTATTAAAAAGTAACTATTATGGAAAAATAATGATATTTTCTATATTGCACACATTGCATGTACAGTGATACATTATACATTTCAATACAAGCTAAGTTTAGAGGATAACATATGTTTACAAAATCGTGGATTGGGGATATTAGGAGGTGGATAAAATATTAAAATATTACAGAAAATATTCCAAAGGAATTGGTCACCGAAAATGGGCGTGTAAATTTTCGTATATAACCAAGATGATTAACTATCTTAGTACAGATGTTTTTTGCAAAAAACAATCCCCTATAAACAAGGATTGGAAATTCCCAAGAATCATAAACACGATACACACAAAATATAAATTCCTTTACGGCCAAAATTTTTAAAATTTCATAAAATACATATAAACAAATAAATGTGTCAAATATGAATCTACAATTTCTAATAACTTGCGAACTAAATCTTTATGACATGAAATGCAATAAAATGAGAAAAAATACGTGACAATAAGTAGACATATGTTTAGACAAAGCAAAAAAAGAGGCCGTGAGGAGACCACAGCGATTTCAAAAGTCTTTAACGAGGAGATAGCGACCCTTATGGGTCTGGAATTTGTTACTGAGATACCAAATTTCAGTAACAAGAAAAATCAGCTCTACTCCGCTCGACACAAGGCGTTAGGAGTCGTCACATTCAAGTCAAGGAAAGATATCATCCTCCCCGAACAGATAACAAACAACTTTCTGTTGTTTGAAGATGGCGAAGAGGACAAAATACTGGTTTTTGCTTCGCTAAAAGCGCGACAGACACTCTTAGAAACCACTCATTTTTTCGGTGATGGGACATTTAAAAGCCGTTGTAAACATTTTCATCAGATTTATACAATCCACGCCGATGTTGGCAGCACGGGCACTGAAACCAATATTATTCCTGTTATTTACGCCTTGCTGCCAGATAAAAAGGAAATGACATATACCAGGCTTTTTTCTTTGATTGAAAAACATATACCACAGTGGAAACCAAAAAACTATAAAATCGATTTAGAAGTGGCTACCTTCCAGGCACTTAAGAAAACCTTCCCTATAAAAATTACTGGTTGCAATTTTCATTTTAACCAATGTTTATGGCGAAAACTACAAGAAATTGGATTAACTTCTCTATACAAGGAAAACGAAATAATGCGTACTCACATAAGGATGTGTGCTGCATTAGCACATCTTCCTCCTGAAAAAGTGGACGACGGTTGGATGTGGATTATGGAGAATTTTGAAAATCATTCACTTCTGGAAATATTTAATGATTATTTTGTGGAACAGTGGCTTGAAAACAATATTTTCGGACTGATGTGGGTGTGCTATAACCAAAGGCACCGGACTACAAATTCTTTAGAAGGATGGCACAACCGGCTAAATACAAAAGTTGCCAGGGTAAATCCAAACATTTTTGAGCTTACACAAGCACTTAAAGAAGGAGCATCATATTACGACAATATAAAACTACAAGTTGAGTTGCATATGACACCAAAACGGGCGAAAACCAAGTATGTACAAATGGATAAAAGAATTCGCGGTACAGTTACAGACTTCGTTGAAGAAAGATCGGACATTGGCCATTGCTTAATAAATTTTGCATTTATAATAAAAATGCAATGACAATTGCAATTATTTTACCGACTAAAAATGTATATAAGTTTCTTTGATGATTAATTAATGTTATATTATTTTGTAATAAATATATTTTATATTTCATATGACTATTATTTTATAAACAAAAATGATTTTTAAGTTGAAATCATTAAATCAGGTAGGTATTAAAATAAGTGGCTTTATTTTACGCTAGTCACAAAACGGGAAATTCATCTTGGGTCTTTTCAGGTAAAAAGTTGACTAGGCACAAAATGGGAAAAAAATTACCTGAAAAAGGTCTAGTCACAAAACGGGAATTCACAAAATAGGAAGACACCATATTTTTTGGCTATAGGTATCCAAAACAAAAAAGATATCTCTTGTAATATTGTACATCAGAATAAGCAAGAAGAAATAAATTAAATTAAAATTGTCCTCATAATAACACATAAAAACATGCCTGTACATTATATCATTTTTTCGAAATTAAAAAGTTTTTTTCAAACACAACAAATTAACACATTACCTTTTTATCAACAACAAAGATAACAACAATAATATTAAATGATGCATTTTAATTTATCTAAATGAATTATAATGTCAAAAGATCAGAAGATTGTATGTATTGTACTATAAAAGAACATCACTCTAAAACAAATTTTATATATAATTTAACTTTGATGACTTCTGTTTATTACCAAATAAATTATATTTTTCTGAGGATCCAGGGCTCTTTTAATATTTTTATTTGATCGTAGGTTATCACTTTCATAAAATGTTTAACCTTATCTAATAGAAAGACATCCTCAATAATTTCATTATCTTGACACCCAAGTTGAAGCCATTAACATAAAGCTTTACAGAATATACTTAGTTCGATTTATTAAAATTATAGGGGAAATAGGGTCATTTAGTTGTGGCCTATTATTTTTTTGGAAAAAGATTTTTTTTATAAAATTGTTGTTTATTAGAATAAAAAAAAGAGTGTGCGTGTAACCTTTACGCACGATTGAAGTAAAACTTGTTGACGTACGTATCGGAAAATAAATATTTAATTACAATTCAATCATATTTATTGCCTATATACTTTACAAAAAAATGAGATGTTATATTTATATTATTCATTAGAAATAGGAATTTGAAAGTTATCATTATTTTTTTTATATATGAAATAATAGGTTTATGATAACTAAAATGTGAAACATAGATTTTAGTCTATAAATACCATTAATGTATTTGAAACCGTTTGAAAATTTCATAAATAAATTTCGGAAATTTAAACTCCTCCCATAGCTGAAATTATACAGTTACTTCCATCAGAATCTTCCGTTAGAATCTACCCCTAGTCGTGCCTAAAGAAGTTTTGCTTCAATAATAGGTAAACAATATTAAAAATATACACACATTACGTTTAGAATGTGTGATTTTGTAGCTGTATCTACCTTATACATCACAACACAAGAGCCTTCGATAGTTAGATAACCATTTCATTTTGTAGCATTTTATAGCATATTCCATAAAATTTAAAATCCTGAGTTAAGTTTGTTTCCTTCACGTCTACGAAGGATCTGTTATTGGTGGTAAAAGATCAGCCATCTTGACTAGTGGTTTTATGGCCTTTATGGCTACCTAACCAAACCTAAAATAAGTATAAGAAAGTGTTAAAATATTTTAAATATTATTATTTTATGAACAAAAACGTGCAACATGCTTCTTTACTCAACTTAAAGATTCCGTATAAACAATTATTTACTATCATAATATGTATGTATGTATATAAACTTACTTAATCAAATAATAATGAATGTGGCTGTCTCGTCATTTTTCTTCAAATCTTTCTGGCGGTTATAATATCCCCTTTGACGTTCACAATTTCTTTTTCTTTTTAGCTCTGTAAGTCTATAAAACGAAAATAGCTAGGTATAAATAATAGGTATAAATAATTAGGTATAAATAGTGTAATTACACACCAAAAATAAAATTTATGCATATAGAGTACCTACCTATTCACTCATTTTCAATCAATATTTTTTCATCACTTTCATCACTTTCACTACTGTTGGTTATCCGTCCGCTATGCATTTAAGCGATAAACATTTTAACTCTGCCATAGAAATTGTTAATGGATTCTCCAGTTATTTTAGTTCAGTTTATAAAGTTAATAATCTATCCTTTCATAATTGTACGCAACTTGATCCTATAACTTATTCTGAACCTTCTATTAATATTAGTGATATCTTTGAAAAATTGTGCAGTCTAAAAATTAATTATTCTCCTGGTCCTGATGGCATACCAGCT
Organism: Altica lythri; assembly: GCA_964028335.1. Lineage (NCBI taxonomy): Eukaryota > Metazoa > Arthropoda > Insecta > Coleoptera > Chrysomelidae > Altica > Altica lythri. The sequence continues at coordinate 32,132,986 of OZ034803.1, read as the reverse complement.
GTATTATTAAAACACTTTCCTTTCTTATTATCCAGACCTCTGTTTTACATTTTTAAACATTCTCTTCGTACGGGCTTTTTTCCAGATATGTGGAAAATAAGTTTTATTACTCCTGTTTTCAAATCCGGCCAAAAGAATAATATAGGTAATTACCGTCCAATTTCAATTTTATCATGTATTCCAAAAGTTTTTGAATCGCTTGTTGCTGAAGATATGTCCAGTAAAATAAGGGATCGTATTATTCCAGAACAACATGGATTTTTTAAGGGTCGATCAGTTGAAACTAACTTATTGTCCTTTTCACATTTTTTATTGGATGCTTTAGAAAGTAAATCACAAGTTGACTGCATTTATACAGATTTCTCTAAAGCATTTGACACAGTTAACCACAGTATTCTCTTAGACAAGTTGCAATCCTTCGGTTTGCCTGTTTCACTACTATCTTGGCTAAACAATTATCTAATTGGTCGTAGGCAAATTGTTAAGCTTAAAAGTACTTATTCTGATGAAATTAATGTCTCTTCTGGTGTGCCTCAAGGTTCTCATCTGGGACCACTATTGTTTATCATATTCATTAATGATATTAAGCAAATCTTAGGTGATGTAAAATTTTTAATGTTTGCAGACGACCTAAAAATTTTTAAAAAAATCACTTGCATTAATGATTGTATGGCGTTACAACAAGCCCTAAATAATTTTCAGATATGGTGCGAGCAGAATGATTTATCGCTTAACGTTTCTAAGTGCCATTGTGTAACATTTTCACGTTTGAAAACTATTATTAATTACTCTTACGTCATTAATTCAGAAATTTTAACAATAAAAGACACCATTCGTGATTTAGGAGTTCTTTTTGATTCTAAGTTATCTTTTGTACCTCATGTGGAGCGTATAATTTTTAAAGCTAATCAAATGCTTGGTTTTGTAAAAAGAACTACTAATGTTTTTTTGGATATTAATTGTATAATTACTCTTTATAACGCATTTATTAGATCAACTCTTGAGTATTGTACTACTGTGTGGTGCCCCTATTACTCCGTTCATAATGACAGAATAGAGAGTATCCAACACAAATTTTTAAAATATCTTGCTTATAAATCTAATTTAATAAATGTTAATATTTCCTATGGGACGCTTGAAAGTATGTTTCATCTTACCAATTTAAAAACCCGGCGGGTACATTTTGATCTTAAGTTTATTTATAAATTGTTTAATGATAAAATTGATTGTCAGGATATTCTTCAGTTTTTTACATCAAATTTTTACAACTCAAAGTACTCTATGCGTAGAAATTATATCTTTTATGTACCAATTAGTCGGACAAATTATTTTTACTATTCACCTTTACAGCGTATCATGATGCATTCAGATAAATATTTGTGTAATATAAATAAATTGTACGTTCCTTACTCTTTATTTGTTAATAAACTACCTAGTAGTTTATAGTAAATTGTTGGTCCAATTAAATATTGTATTAAATTGTGCTTTTCTGTTGCTTAGTTGATATTTGTTATTCTTTTACAATGTAAATCTAACTTAATTGTTATTGTTATATTGTTGTTTTCTTTATTGTATTTTTTTTTTGTAAAATTGGCAATTGCCGTTAATAAAGATTTGATTTGATTTGATTTGATTTGATTTGATTCATTAATAAATCCACATTGTTTATTCATATTTAATACAAACACTTTATACACAAAAAACTATTTATATAAAGGAATGTATTTCGATTGACAAGATGATCAGCTGTCAATTCATACAATTACAGATTTAATTTTATTTAATATAGGAGGCAAAATCGCATGAGCGCCGCCAAGATTATTTTCAGGGGGTGCATCTGCATCTACACACTATTATGATCTAATATATATATATAGAATGTAGAATGATTTGGACAGCAACCGCGACGCCTTTAGTTTTTATTCAAACAATAATTTAATAAAAAAATTAAAAAAATATATAATTTTCTGGTAAATAGGCATGTTGACAGTAGTTGTAAATCCATGTAAAGTTAAATTTAAATGATTAATGGTAATTTTTAAATACCTAAAATCATATTTATTAAACGTAATTAATAATATTTTATTGATTAAAATTAATTCAAAAAACTTTATTTAATACACATTATCACGTGACTGTGAACGCCAATCACAGCGCATGACGTCATGAACCGATAAACAACTTAGCGTCGCTTGGTGTCACTGTGTGAACGAGTTATTTCTTTGATTTCTCTTGCTAATTACTCGCTATTAGTATTTGTAACTCACTTGTTATCAAAAACCGAATTGTGTTTACATTATGGAGACTGGATTCATCAAAGGAAACAGTTCTAACTTGCCGAGAATCGATTGTTTGATGGTGGCGAATTTCTTTGCTACAAACAAAAGATTTTTGTGCAGCGAAACTTAACATAAATTTTTTATAGCCTGTTTTTCTTCGTAATTACAATGTTCAACTCGTATATTTTTTAGATTAGATTTTAAAATATTATCGGTGTATTCGTTTAATTCAGAATCGGTTTTCATTTTTTCAATCAAATTTATATCTGCGATATCTAATTTTTCAATTTTAAAAGGTTTATTAACATTAATTTTTATTGGTTCTTCTCTTGAATTAGTAATGGTGGTTGTTGCAAAAAAATTATGTACGTTTACAACTGCACAGGGTGATTCTATTTGATTGCCAAAATTAATATAATTTATAAGTCCTGTTCCGCTTTCTATGTCAACGGGTAATTTTACAATTTGGGATGTCCTAGCGGGAATATTAATAGAATAATTTGTTACTTTAAGTTTCTTTTTTAGTTGTGTTAATTCTTCTAATACGTATATTATTGGTATTTCTGTATAAGGAAGTTTTTTCTCTAAATTTACAGTTGCTTTTAATTGTTTTAATAAATCAATACCAATTAATCCGTCATATTTTTGACTAAAATTAAATAAATAAAACTTATGTCGTTCGTTAATTTTAACAAATTTAAAAACAGGTATATTTATTTTATAACTTCATTGTGGTAAGAAATACTGTGGGCTGTTTGAATATAAAAATCTTCATTTTTTACATGTACATCTACATACACACACACTTTGTATTTATTATTAACAAGTATTAAAGCCTAAAAATAATTATTTCTCAAGAAAACTTTCAAGTTCCTTAGAGTTTGACAGATCGCGAGCATTGTTTATCGGTTCGTGACGTAATCAAAGTCGCATTACAGTTTTGGGCGTTTTAGCGGGAAATTTTAAATCTATTCTAATTTATCACTTTTTTCTTTAAAATAAAACCATTTTTATTATTAAAATAATTTTTTCGCGGTTATTGAGAGTTTATCTATAAAATAAAAGCAGATCCGGAAATTAGTCAACATCCCTATTCAGGTATTTTCTTTCATAGCAGGGGGGTGCAAGCGCACCCTCTTGCACCCTGCTGCCGGCGCCCATGCAAAATCGTGTCAGTATTAGGTTTTGTTTCCGGTTTCTGTTATTAGAATGACGTCACGTCCGTTAGAATAACTTTTTTACTCCTAGTGTCGCTAAAGAAGTTTTACTTCAAAAAATAAAGTAGGACAAAAAAGGGTAATTAAAATAATTTTATTCAAAAATAAAAGATACCCTACTAAGTTGGTTTTCGAAGACAGTGTTCTATTAACTATCAACTATATATTAAAGCTGTGATTAGATTTATGCTATGGTGAACTTATAAAGAAACTATATCATGGATTTAACACAAGAAACTCGGCCAATAATAATGTTGTTTTACAAAATCCCTAACACACTCCATTTTAAAAAAGTATTTATGTTGTTGAACTAATAGTAGTTTACGTAACAAGTCCCGAAAGTGGTCTTTTACTGGGCGAGCGCGCAATTGCAGGGCGAGCCGCATGCTAGGCCTGCAAGCCTGCGAGTCCAGTAAAAGCACTTTTGGGACGTATTACGTACAATATTTTTTTTTAAACCGGTCAGAATTTAGTAATTTTCAGTTTATTTTTGGGCCAAAAAATCTCATCGTGATAGCCCGGTAAAAGCTTTTACCGGACTCATTTTTATTTTCTGGCCTTGTCCAACAAAATGAGACTTTCAAGCCTAAAAATAAACCGGAAAGTGCTAATTTCTGGCTGGTTTCAAAAAAAATATATAATAGTGTCACTTACAATTAGATCTAATTCATACTATAAATGTAAAAATAAAATCACAGAATGCTGGTTAAAAAATCAAATTATAAAATAAGTTTTGTTGTATAGAAATATTAAAAAAGGGTAAACCAAATTCTTATGAATCAAAAATACAATGTGTAGACTAATTAATTTTATCTTTGGGAAAACTTTTTGTTGTTTATATGTTATGCTCTATAATTAGAATTAGATACACCTGATTTAAATAAAAGGTGCACACACAGCATCCTGGATGCAATTCTGCATGTTAAAAGCGGTGGATATATATAATTTTTATTTCTTTCTTTTACACACCACACCGTAATATATTATTATTATTATTATTAATCATGACCACTATTTTTAATGTTAAATTCCCTTTGCTGCTAGACTAAAATGTTTCACAGTCTAACCGTCGACGAGTGGGTTGTTTACTTTGAAGTTTCCCCAAAGGAAATAAGATCCTGTGGCCATTTTCTAGCGGGGTTGCTATTATTTAAGTAATTGTTCTAGGCTATTAGCTTCAAGATAATCCGTTTAGTGTAATCTAGTCTCGGAGTTTATTAGATCCCATTTATTTTGTCGGACTGGAACAAAACTGGGGAGAGCTTGGAGCAAATTTATTGGAGATAAAGTTACATGGCGTTTTGGGGTTGTACGTGTCTTGGTTGTATAAGGGTAAAATTGATGTGTATTCGAAATCAATACCAATTAATCCGTCATATTTTTGACTAAAATTAAATAAATAAAACTTATGTCGTTCGTTAATTTTAACAAATTTAAAAACAGGTATATTTATTTTATAACTTCATTGTGGTAAGAAATACTGTGGGCTGTTTGAATATAAAAATCTTCATTTTTTACATGTACATCTACATACACACACACTTTGTATTTATTATTAACAAGTATTAAAGCCTAAAAATAATTATTTCTCAAGAAAACTTTCAAGTTCCTTAGAGTTTGACAGATCGCGAGCATTGTTTATCGGTTCGTGACGTAATCAAAGTCGCATTACAGTTTTGGGCGTTTTAGCGGGAAATTTTAAATCTATTCTAATTTATCACTTTTTTCTTTAAAATAAAACCATTTTTATTATTAAAATAATTTTTTCGCGGTTATTGAGAGTTTATCTATAAAATAAAAGCAGATCCGGAAATTAGTCAACATCCCTATTCAGGTATTTTCTTTCATAGCAGGGGGGTGCAAGCGCACCCTCTTGCACCCTGCTGCCGGCGCCCATGCAAAATCGTGTCAGTATTAGGTTTTGTTTCCGGTTTCTGTTATTAGAATGACGTCACGTCCGTTAGAATAACTTTTTTACTCCTAGTGTCGCTAAAGAAGTTTTACTTCAAAAATATATATCACGAATCTTCTATTAAGCTTCTATAGAAGAAATAGAAAAATATGTCATCTTGAGAATGCATATTATATACGCCTGTGGCTTAATTTTTAATTTAAAAAATAAAATTATTAACACCGGCTCTTAAAAATTAATCATACATTCAACAGAGGCAGTAGCAGTGGAGTTCATGTACTTATAAGAACACGATCTAATAAGGAAAACAATCCTTATTTCCGCTGCGCATGACTATTGAGTTAATATTAATAAGGAAATTTACTTGGAAAAAGTGGAACGAAACGGCCACGTAAATACAAAACGGATCCTATTGATCAACTGATGGCAGCCAAAAGCAAGTTGTCTTTCCGGAACATAAGGAGAAGATTCCAAAAGGGGTTGCTTAAAACATGGTAAACGACAGAGTAGTCCATAGGCATCGTCTATGGTTCTAGTTAAAATTAGAGAAAAATATTGTTTAGCAATAAGTACTTCGGTAAGCTCAACTTAGTTATAAAGAATGATACCAAAAATTGAAGACGCTTTCAATGCTCTGACCAAGTTTAAGTTTCTCTCTATTTTAAAAACTGGATATGGGCAAGTAGAAATGGAGCCTTCTGAGAAAGAAAAGACAGCATTTACCAGCGATACTTACAAATAGCAGTTTATTCTCCTTTCATTTGGTTTACGTAATGCCACAATTACCTTTGAGCGACTTATAGCGACCATCCAAACAGGTTGATTGTTAGATATAATCCATTTCACCGATTTTGGCCATCATACTCGAAGTAAATTTAGAGATACATCTCTCTCAGATACAGGCAAGTTAGAAATTTAAATGAGGACGTATGTTTTTTAATACAGCACTTACGTAAATGCATCTTGTTTCACCGGTATAGATAAAAAGTATTCAATACGGAAGTCTTTACTCAATTCAGATTTCTAGTAACCGTCATGTACGGCTCGTTGTTGAAGGGTTGAATTTAATAATTATTATGTCATATTTTTGTAGATGTCAAACCACACTGATAGTTTCAGAAACTTACGACTTATTTATAAAAAAAAAGAGTGTGCGTGTAACCTTTACGCGCGATTGAAGTAAAACTTGTTGACGTACGTATCGGAAAATAAATATTTAATTACAATTCAATCATATTTATTGTCTATATACTTTACAAAAAATGAGATGTTATATTTATATTATTCATTAGAAATAGGAATTTGAAAGTTATCATTATTTTTTTTATATATGAAATAATAGGTTTATGATAACTAAAATGTGAAACATAGATTTTACTCTCTAAATACCATTAATGTATTTGAAACCGATTGAAAATTTTGAAAATTTTGAAAATTTCATAAATAAATTTTGAAAATTTAAGCTCCTCCCATAGCTGAAATCACACCGTTACTTCCATTAGAATCTTCCGTTAGAATCTAACGTTAGAGTTACCCCTAGTCGCGCCTAAAGAAGTTTTGCTTCAATAAAATAGGTAAACAATATTAAAAATACGTTTAGAATGTGTGATTTTGTAGCTGTATCTACCTTATTGTAATACAACACAACACAAAAGCCTTCGATAGTTAGATAACCATTTCATTTTGTATCATTTTATAGCATATTCCATAAAATTTAAAATCCCGAGTTGAGTTTGTTTTCTTCAGTTCTACGAAGGATCTGTTATTGCTGGTAAAAGATCAGCCATCCTGACTAGTGGTTTTATGGCCTTTATGACTACCTAACCAAACCTAAAATAAGTATAAGCAAGTGTTAAAACCTTTCGAATATTATTATTTTATGAACGAAAACGTGCAACCTGCTTCCTTACTTAACGTAAAGCTTCCCTATAAATAATTATTTACTATCATAATATGTATGTATGTATATAAACTTACTTAATCAAATCATAATGAATGTCGCTGTCTCGTCTTTTTTTCATTTTCATTTTTCTTCAAATCTTTCTGGCGCTTATAATATGACCTTTGACGTTCACAATTTCTTTTTCTTTTTAGCTCTTTAAGTCTATAAAACGAAAATAGGTAGGTATAAATAATAGATATAAATAATTACGTATAAATAGTGTAATTACACACCAAAAATAAAATTTATGCATATAGAGTACCTACTCACTCATTTTCATTCAATATTTTTTCATCACTTTCTTCATTAATAAATCCACTTTGTTTATTCATATTTAAAACAAACACTTTATACACAAATTTAAACTATTTACCACCAATTTATTCTGGTTGACAAGATGACAAGCTGTCAATTCATACAATTACAGATTTAATTTTATTTAATATAGTAGGCAGAATCATGTTAGGTATTTTGTATCAGGTTTTGTTTCCGGTACGCGGTACATTAGAATGACGTCACGTCCGTTAGAATTACTGAGTTACCCCTAGTGCCGCTAAAGAAGTTTTACTTCAAAAAATCTCTCCGCCATTGGTAACTTGGATGACAGTTTAATCTTATTTCAGTGATTTCTAATATCAAATCGGCCAAAAACGATGAAATGGACTATATACACATTTAATACCACCGAACTAACACTGGTTGTTTTTTATCATGTCATGTATTTTTTTATTTTATATTTTTACAACGATTACATATATATTTTGTGGACAGATAGTTGTTTGCTGTGTTTTTCTTTTATAAAATAAACAATATTGTAAGATCTCTCTTCTTTATTCTTTCTTTAATAAAATGATAGTATAATTCTGGGTTGTACCTTTAATAAACATATATTGAACCTTGAGGAGGTTTACAAGAGATTAAACGTCAAGAAATGTCATTTACTTTAAAAGACAGAAAAACAGAAAGTATCGGTGTAAAATCAGTTATGATATAACCGTAGTACAACAATAGCTACCTCCTACTTACATTAGTTACAAAGTTACAGAGGTTTTGCTAAGACACTAATGCGGTTAACAAGAGAAGGCAAAAGATTAACCTTTGTAACATTAAAGAAGTAGCTCATTTAACTCCAATATTTTATAAACTTTACAGGCGTGTCACGGGTTTAAATTCACAATAGTTATAACTAATTGCTTATCTTATGAATTCTTCGTTATTAAGGAGTAAATCGTGATAGGTTCAGGTTGATTTTAGTTCAGTTATAGTTAATCATCAACTTATAAATATATTCTGGCCACAAATTGTTACTAATATTGTTTTGAAAGTTTATTTATTAAAATTCAGAACAAATGTTGGGTTAGGACGTTTGAACTACTGTCAAGGACCGAAGAAATCTTCTTTTCCTTTTTTTCGTCGTAGAACTTACAATGTTGTCGTCTGCAGTTTGTTATTTTAGCATCCGACATCTAAAGATTGTATATGAACGAGAAATTGAGTAATACTGGAATTTTTGGTGTTATCTTGTTAAGTAATAAGATCTGTTGTTATTAAACGATTACTGTTTGCTCGTAAGTTGGTAGCTGTTGATCCTACGTTTATTGTCCCTATAGTAGTAGAGGCCATCTCTTATTTCGACTTGTGTCAAACTCTGGTGCATGTGATACAAGAGAACCAGGTCTTTTTCGTTTACCAGCTTTTGTTGTAGGAACGTGGCATCCAGAAGATTTTTTGGTTTAAGTTTTAAATCGCGGTGAATCCGTAACAATTAATTTTGGATTTTTGAAACTAAACCTCAGTTTTTCCTATAGAATATTGTTGGAGTTAGTTTTCCTGTTATTTTGGTAGATTCGTTGGAACAAATCCTCGTGGAGGGATATTTTGTGTAATCTTCTGTGGTAAGTAAAACGCCTTTTATTCATGTGGTTTGTTCAATCCTTATGGTTTTCTCTTTTCTTATTTTATTTCGGACGAAACGTAGATAGATCAAGAAACAGACAGTAGGTAGATTTGGAGATTTAAAACCGTTCAGACGGTGAACTGTGGTAGAATTCCCGTAATTAGCAACGAGGAGATTGATTTACCCGTCTACCAGCTAGGGTGTCACTAGTTTAATGAAAGAAACCCTATCTTAATAGGTGAGTTACGAAATTTTATTTTTATAAGATTAATAACGCCATATGGTCACAATTTTGGTTGTAATATCTTTATTTTGCATATGTATTTCTTGTGTCTTGTATGTAGGTTATTAATGTGAAACTAGACTCCTTTTTGCTTATTCTTTTACTATTATTAATTAATTTTATGTTAAATTTTGATTTAATTTATTGTTATAATTTTGTTGTGACTAGCAAGTCAAATTTAGGTTTGTTGAGTACATTTAAATCATTAGTTTTGCTCATTAATTGTAAATTCAGAGAAGTCAACTTCTTAATGTTGTATTATTCATTTAAATTCATTTTTATTCTTTCATTGTAGTACAAATTTAAGTTAATGTGTTCAAATTGTATTAAAGTTATTAAATCAAATTAATTCAAGGAGTCATTAAAATCTGTTTAAGCTAATGTTAATACTAAATTATGATTTTAGGGTCCTAGATACAGGCATAAGTCCTAGATACAGGCATAAATTCTAGTTACGGGCTCAAGTCCTAGTTACGGGCTTAAGTCCTAGTTATAGACCTGATACTTAGTTCGAGCTTAAGTTATTGTGGTTGGTGCAAGCCTATTGGTTTTGGAACAGGCTTGGGTTTTGGAACCGACCTAAGTATTAGAGACGCCGAGGACTAACAGATAAGCCTGATTAGATTAAGTCGTAACTATAGTTAGTTAAGATCTATTTTTGTTTTTTTTTTTTTTTTGTTGAGTGTGATCACACATATATTGATTAATTTAACTTTTAATATTATACACATATTCTTATTTTATATAAATATCAATAGCGTTGTCAAGCACGAGGCTTGACAGTTGTGTAAATTCTTAAATTTTATTAAAGAAGGGTCTAGTTGATATTTTGTTTTATTTAGCTCACTTTATCGTTTTTTTATTGTGCAATTCAAATAGTACTGTTTAATATTTTGAATTTATTTAATTATCTCCAGTGGGTGAAGTGGTGCCTGGAACATCAGGGGTTTCCGATTTTAACCGTACAAATCGGTGGCGCACTCACTTTATTTTGGCACTCACCCTCTACGGCTGAGCTGGGCATAATTTGCCAGTAGAGAAACCACCACCGAACTCAGCTGGAGTTGAATTTCAATTAATTAATTTATTTATTTTTCTAAATTTGATTTTGTTTTTAAATTCATTAAAATACGTGGCAGGCGACAAAGCGATTCCAAGTTAAAAAAAAATGGTTTAATCTGGCAAGATATTCTGCCGTCTTTCCAGAATCTACAGTCGTATGGAGCGTAGTGGAATTTCTTAATAATCCAAACTGATTTACAAAGAGAATTATTAAAAATAATAATGAAAGTGAATGCAGGGAGCATCTGCTTATCTGAAGAACTTGTGAACCTGACGTGTAGCGTTATCTTCTCCTTGGAATTGCCGGTAAACATCTAGGTATAAAAAGAACATTATAACGGTTCGCGAAAAATTCTACTATGTGTGTTGGATTAATGCCAGATAGTATATTCTGTAACAGGGTTAAAATAAAAATTCGATACGAGTAAATCAAATTTTTATTCTAATCGTGTAACAGACTGTATTTTCTCCACGACCATGTAATAATTTTGTTTATTTAAATTGAAATTTGTAGCAAAACAATTAGAACGTCACACTGACAAACTGAGTGACAGTTTTGAAATTCATGGTAATCTATGTTTTTTGTTGAGCATAATTACAGAATGTTATTCCGTTACTAGTTACAGAATGGAAATACATGCAAAACACATAAGAAGCAAGTGTTTCAGAATGAATATTCGATCTCAAGAGTAAGAATGAACACTTTCTATTATTAAAAATGAAGTCGGAATTATTACATTCATTAATGGTCGTAGAGAAACTGTATTTTTGGTCCTCGGTCCAGAAACAATACTATTAATTACTTCAAAATCGTCCGGAAAATGTCATTTTCCGGCCTAGGCCGGCAAAGTAGCTTTTAGATTATCTAAAGAGATGGCGCTATGAGTTTAAATTTTAAGTCATCAAAAATACATAATGAATAATACAAATTTTATAATATAATATAATACCAACCACCTATAACTTTTTCTAAAGGTAAGCAGGATTCTAATTTACATTTAATTTCTCTCACAACTTGTATTATAAAATTTGACATTTATGTCAATTTACAACTACTTATCATTCGATGATGAAAATAGTTCATTGTCTCTGCTATTTTTATATAAACTTATTAGATATTAATGTTAATATTTTCAATATAATAATTTTTACTGTGCTGCTTATTAGCACAGTATTTGTATGTATAAAAATTAAGGATCTTGAAATCAATTATCAGAAAATAATTCCTTATTACTAATTCTTTTAATCGTGAAATAGATGTCAATAAACATCTAATCTTGTATGTCACAAAGTAGAAAGTTTTTGAACTTGTTGTGTTTGCAACATATGTTAATTAAAACACTAATAACTGCTGAACACGTATATTAAGTATCAAACAAGTTATTATACAACTATAATATTAACATCCAATGTGGCGCTTATATCTACCCGAAGATCACGTCATACCAGCTGACAGTCTGTCGGCTGTCTTCTAGTCACTGGTCTTACTTTAGGTAGCACAAGCGGTCAACTCTAGAACATAACAGAACTTTTACAAATATTAAAAATTAGTCGGACCAAAAAATAGTGTGCGTTTTACGTCCGGAAAATGTTTTGCAAGTGCTCGTATTCTTTCGCCTCGGTGCTACGCACCTCGGCTACATGACTTTACTCACTCTTGCAAAATGTCATTTTCCGTCCTTGTGTCACAAATAACTATTCTTGTATCGCAAGTAATGGTTATGATCGGTAGAGAGATGAGCCTGTCGATAGTAATTTGTCTTTTGGCTTTTAATTCAATAAAGATGTGTTTAATAAAAACTACGTATTATATCTACAATAAAGCACGTTTATGAGCTTACATTCTACAGTTAACAAGTAAAGTAAAAAAGATGTCTGAGCAGAAGAAACGTGCCACACAGAGGGTGGCCTCGTGTGGTTGTACAATCCTCAAAGATGATTGCAGGAATACAGTAAAAAAGGAGAAATGTGTAGAAATAGGATCATAAAAACTTTCGGTATTTTTAATAAAATTTGTTTGGCTGTTGATGATTGTCAAGTTCACTTGCCAAGAACCAAGTGACCTGTGCCAGTTATAGTTCGTTTGTTAAGTTTCTATTTTATTTTTACTTCCTTGAATAAACTGTTGAACCCACCGTAGAATTTTAATACATGCTCTAATGTATTTAAAAAATATATATACACTGAATAGGTGGTAAATTTAATTTGTATTCCATAAGCGTTTAATTGGATATTACACTACTTATATTTACTTTAAGTATATTTACATTTATTTTTAATATCATACATTTAATATCATGTTATTTTGTATCAATCATTTATAACCCGACTGCGATAAAATAAAGGGTTATGTTTTTTTTAAATGAAAATATTTTAATTTTCACTTTTTTGATTTTTAATGTGAAAAAATATTTTTTGTTTATTGTAGATTTCAACGCCAATCTGTAAATTTTTATTCTACAGTGTATATACAGGTTTCTACAGGTTTTATATTTATAGTTAAAGCCACGAAGTATAGATACCAGGAGTTTAAACGTAATGTTAAAAAAATTGTCTCAATTTAGGGGACAGAACTATTGCCGGTAGAGTGCGCTCGTGTTCCTAAGATAGTCGTTTAAATTCTTACGCTGGAAGTTTTGTTACTATTGACCGCTTTTATGACAACTAATTTTGAATAAATGAATTAATATTATATATTGAATTTAATTTCGCGAAATTTAAATGTCATAAACATCGGTTCTTATAAGGCTCTATAAGTTCTTATGGTAACTCGCGCCGCCAGTGGCAAAAAATAGAACTATGATCTGGGTTGATTATTGAGACCAGAAATATTATGGAAAAGCCTATACCGTGTAGACTCCTGGTATCTAGTCTTCGTAGTTAAAGCCCTCTAATATGACACATGTTCATACAAAACAGGTATTTATGTTCCTGGTTGAGCGGACACCTTAGTGGATACAGGGAGTAGCTATAAGGGGTGAAAGTTGCCACTTTTTACGGGAAATTGTCGTCGTCGATAATATGGATAAAAAGTCGAAGGTGTTGATAAAACAATTCGAATTCTCTACGGGTGGATACCTGAGTGTGTACAAACCTGGTGGCAGACAAGGGTAAAGAGGGCCAAAATTTGGGCAAAAAATCGTGATCGATAATTTCTCCGCCATTTTAACACGTTATATTAAACCCACGAGAAGCCTAAATGCAAAATGGTGTACAGCTATTTTTACGTAATGTTCGACCCTTAAAAAGCCTAACCCTACAACGGCGGACAGCTAAGTAGATACAAAAGAGTTCGGGGACAAAAGTAAAAAGGACTAAAATTTTTCGTGTTGAATGCCGATAAGTTTCTGGTGGATTCTTTTTGACTTATTTAATGACCTCGACATTCATTTAACGAACGAAGGTTGAACATTAATTTTCCACTCTGGTGCACGGCAGCAAAAGTTTACAGGGCTTTTTTTTAACTTCCGTGTTAATTTTTTTTTTTGAAAATCGAGTTTTCAACAGATCTTCAAATTTTTAGGACCAAGAATCCATCCTGACTATTCCCGCGATGATGTCCGTATGTATGTATGTGTGTGTGTGTGTGTGTGTGTGTAGGTATGTATGTATATAACCCTCTTATAACTTATCCGAAGGCAACGAGAATTGTGGCGTAAGAAAGAGTTCTACTCAAGTTAAACGACTTAGTCAATTGTTAAAGTAGATTCAGAGACATTACAAAAAGAAATGAAAAAAAAATCAAAACGATGTTTTGGGTGTTGCACCAATCAATTCCACAACCTAATCAGCTCTTAACCTTAAAACATGACGTCGAATACCGTTTTGGAAATAAAATCGGTTGTTTCGTTCGTAATATAAGTATATCATTCTCAATTTTTTTTAACTACTAGTGTTTTTTTACGATTACATATTATTTATTTATTTTGTTTAACAGGCCGTGCAGGGGTGCATGCTAGTTGGCTCCAGTTGCCGATTCTGGGAATTAAGGTAAAGAACCGTGGTAAGTTTGTTGTTGTTTTTTAAATAATTTTAAACATATATAAATTAATAAATATATTTGAGTTATGTTTTTAAAATCCATTTTTTTAATAGGTACAAATAAAATGTTATTCATTTAAAGAAATAATTATTGTTTGTTTGCCTGTAGGTGGAGGAAAATACAGAAGCTAAGGTTATCAAATGCATTTTAAGAAGACACAGATGTTGAAAAATATCTTAAATATGTATTTGGCCTTCAATTTTTGGATCCCTCCGAGGTGGGTGAGTGTTTTGCGTTCGATTTCGCTAAAGTGTTACCAAATCGTCCTGCACTTCACGAATTTGCTGATTACTTGGTGGAGAATTACATCTCGGAGGACGCTGATTTTCCACCTCATATGTAAGCCAAATAGAATCCGTCACTGGAGCGTACCACAAACGCTTGCGAAAACTTCCACGCAAAATTTAATTCACTGTTTTATAGTTACCATCCAAATATATACCGATTATTGAAAATTTGAAAAATATTCAAATTGATTCATACATTAAAATGTGTCAGTCAATGGAAAAGGTATACCGCAGGGTCGTTTTTTTTAACAATTTGTCTATGAAAAAATATTGTCCTTAAAAAATAAAGAAATAAGCAAATTTGAATTTGTAAAATTAATGTCATATAAATTCCATCCAAACATTTAAAATTTAATAATTATATGTAAGTATATGAAAATAAATTTATATTATATTATTAGAACAATTGTTTATTTTGAGTTTTGGTATTCTTAGAAAAAAGTAGATAGGTACCTAATCCTCTTAACCACCAGAGCCAATTAGTATACGGTCATCGGAGCCAACTAGTATACGGTTAAAAGGGTTTTCTGACCACGGGAGCCAACTAGTGTGCCCCGCCGTGCAGGCCCTGGGCATAACATTAACACTTTACATTTTTCTCCAATACCAATCCTAAAAACATAATAAGCTATTACATAATATAATGTAATCTTTACAAAGTTTGTCACTAAGCTTTTATAACTGTTTTTGGGGTCTCATTACCACTTCTCTCCAAAATGTTTTGTCCACTGCCTTGTTTCTTCAATCACTGATATTTATTGCTTGTAAATCTTCTTAGAAACTGTCATACTATCTCTACCTTGGTCTTTCTTTTCTTTTCTTTCCTATTGGCTTTTTATTTAAAATTATTTTAGTTATTTGACTGTTTTCTAATCTTTGCAAATGCTCTAGCCATCTTATTCGCTGTGCTTTTTTTAGTGCTGTAATTTTGGGTTCTTTGTAGAGTGTCTCTAATTCCTTGTTAGTCCTTCTTCTCCACCCAATCTCTGTGTGTTTTTCTTCGTAGATGAATCTTAAAAATTTTCTCTGCCATCGCTCTAATTTTTCTACTTCCGCTTTTTTTAAGACCCAGCTTTCCGACGCTTGCATAACTGTGGCTCTAATTACTGTTTTATAAATTCTCTCTTTTGTTTTCCTTGTTTTTTACGATGACTTTGAGATTTTTAAATTAATCAATTATACGCACTAAAAATAACATTTTTACCACTACAAAAACTGCCTCAATCGCTGTCTCGAACATCAAAATTACTCAATACGTTAATAAGTTACATTTTTTCAAGATTTAGAAGATTGAAACAGCTTAAAAAGTATCTTCTTGACTGGAGCTCAAGAGTCTAAAAGTCTAAAACAGCAGAAAGAATACATTTTTGGTGTCTGAAATTAGCGATAAGTTGAAAGTATTAACCTCATTTCGAATTTTTTAACTTAGAGAATCCATAACAATATTCTATTAATTTGGCATTCATTCAACAGTCGTTATACTATTTCATGTGGCTATAATTTATCAGCATTTTTAATCTAAAGCTTTTATTTTCATATTTATTCAGTTTGCTACCCACAACTTATGTATATACATATAAAACTTAAATTGAAAATTACAACCAATTTCTGTCTATAAACTCTACATTCGAAAAAATTTTGAAAATGCATGAAACAGAAACAGAAATGAAGGAGAAATCGAAAAAATGTCGCATCCAGCACGACTGGGGATGCAAACAATACATCGATGTTTTAGAACATCGAGGTATCGTTCATAAGCATCGATGTTTTAACATCAATGTTAAACAACAAGAAAACATTGATACATCGTTCATTATGAATGATGTTTTATGAACGATGTAAGACAGAACGTAAAATTGATATATGGAGTTGCCACAAACAATTGACACATGACAACATGAAAAACAAAACTAAGGACAAAAGAAAAGCGGAATCAGAATGTCACATGTTTGTGTCATCACCTGTTACGCCAATAAAAGGGGATCCTATAGAAATCTGGGACGATATGAAGACTATATTTCCCGATTTATATAACCTGGCTATGAAACATTTGCCAATTGTAACAACTTCAGTACCCAGTGAGCGGTTATTTTCTGAAGCTGGAGCTATTCAAGAAAGAAACCAATAGCTTGGCAGTAGATTGTCGAAATTATTATTTTTAAATTCTATAATGAAAAACAAATAATAAGTAATAAGTTACGTTTATTTTTTCTCATAATAAATTTGTTTATCTTTGTCTACCTAATTTTGTTTATTTTGGTCTGCCCCTCTTCATATCCCAGTACATTATATTTGTATTACTTAAAGTTAATATTATTTGTCTGTAATCATGATTCAATCTTTATACGTAAACGCTTATTCTAACTATATCATGGCTGTACGTCAACCCTGGTAAAATTTTAAAAAACATCGATGTATCGTTCATAAACATTAATATTAACGACATCGATATTTCACTTTTTAAAATATCGATTTTATGATATCGATGTTTTAATGAACGATGTTGCATCCCTAAGCACGACTCGAACCCGCAACCTTTGCTTCTATTCGGCAACGTTCTAAATCTAAGCTGCGAATGCTTAGAAATTATTTAGCTTTTTTGTTCGTTAAATTGAACTCTGTTACAAGTGATCCTTACTCACTTTCTCCTTTAGCACATACGTTAGTGAGAGAGAGATTGAAACGTCAAACTTCAAGTGACTTAGAGATGTTAGATGTGTTTTATTTAACAACCATAAAAGTTTAATAATTTTTAAGCATTCATAGTTTAAAGTTTAGAGAGGTGCCGCGTGGAGGTACCTAATGGTTGCGTGAGGAAACATTATTTTATTTTCTCTTTAATGCCATTTAAAATATTCTTGTTTTTATACATACAATCAGAAACTTTATAAAAAATAAACACCCAATACTTATAGGTGTACCATTAACATATAGGTACAATTCATTAAAATCTGTAGTATTCAAATTTAAATCGATAATCAACATATCCAAATCACTCAATTAAGTTAAAACCTGCCCAAACATCCAAATATATTAGGCACACGTTTAGCTAATTAACATCAATATCATTAACAAGCTTAACTAAAGAGACATAAAAAAATACACACGAAATTCGTCGGCTCTCATCCAATTAAAAAAATATTAAACCGAGAACGCGAATAAAGAGCCGTGGACAATTTTATTAAATTGTCAGATTAACCGGACCCAAAACAGATGTTCGAGTGTTTCTACCTGTTTAAAAAAATTCGAAAAATTCCTTCCCGGAATGTCACAGTCTCGTTGATATCCAACGCAGTTTAATTTACATAAAAAGATACTTGCGAGTGTATCAAAACTGACTATCTTCACTTTCATTCTTGTTAAGTGGTGCTTTTGTTCTTTGAACATGTGTCTTTTAAGATTAGTCATATTTGGGGGCAAAAACCACAACGGTGATGGGCATATTTAAATGCGAATTTTAAATTACCTGTAAACTTAGATTATAATGTTTATGTTTATGTCAGTATATTATTCTTTTATTTAATCACTTTAATCCTCTAGACATTATTTACAGTGTTTAATAACATTATTGTTGACCCCCAAGTGGCAAAGATAACACTATAAGCTTAGATTTAAGAGTCATTATTAGTAATGAAGTTTTAAACATTGTCACGTTCGTGAGAAAATTGTTAATAACTTACTTACTCACCACACCGAGCTGTCAAAATGTCTAATTAATGTTTCTTTAATTCTTTATACTTGACGAACCATTGGCGTTGTTCAGATTTATTTTAGTATGTTAAAGTACTATATTACTTTTTAAAAGATGTCCCACCAAGATCGATACACTTTTTGCATACATTCAAACCAATTGGTAAAACAGTTATTCCAGTCTTCAGTTGACCCCTGAAAAATCGCTGATTTAAAGGCATTGATGGCTTCTTCTGACGATTGGAATCGCTGCCCACTGATTAAATACTTGATCTTTGGGAACGTGAATAAGTCATTGGATTTTAGGTCGGAACTATACGCTGAAAGATCTAACAATTCGATGTTTTGAAGCTCCAAAAACTCGATTATTTTTTTGGCAGTGTAAGCACTTGCATTGTCCTGATGTAGCATAATTCGCCGTTGTGTGCTGCTTTGTCAGAGTTTATTTACCAATCAGAAGTAACCGTTTTTTAATCTTCTAAAGAATTTTTTGGTACATTACCAAATTTTGACACAATTCGAGAACGAATAACTTTTGTAGGTTTTTCTCATCATGAATAGCGGTTTAACGTTTATTTTTTAGTTAGAGTAAATTCCAGATTTAGCGCCACTCACAATACTATTAACGTTTTTTGCGTTTCCTTTGTTGAACCGTTCCAATATTTATTAACACCAATTGACGCGAACCCATTTTGCTCTTCTCTGAGCAAATAAGAGAAACTAAATTCGTATCATCCAGTACTTTATGTGGGATCTTTTGGATCAAGGTTTTTGAAATACTCAAAGATGCCTCTATCTCCCGGTAAGTTACAGGGCAGTCATCCTTAATTAGCAACAATGTATTTTTGTGTGACTGCTATTTTGGGTGGACTCAGCGTGGATTTGTCACTGAGGCCGGAGCGACCACGTTGAAATTCGCAATACCAGCGGGAAATAGTGGACTGGAGTGGTGCTTCATTCGCAAAAAAAGAAATCATTGCAGCGAGTCATTGCTGTAAGTACCTACAATCCTCTCCGAAAATTGTTGTTTTGCAATGAAACTCTGGATTGGAACCAAATCGTGTTATTGTGACTATTTTAGTTTAAAAATCGAGTTGCTATAAATGAATGTTTTCTTATATTTTTAGGAACCACAAGAACTACTGGAGAATATAGATATTGTTTCTGTAAGTATGCTATCATAGTATATATTATATCTAATTGATTATAAATATTTTGGTAGTAAAATTTAACCATAAAGATGTAGCAATAATAATTAACAATTCACTTCTTTTATCGGGGAACTTTTGCCAGTAAAATCAAAATAATAAATCAATATGTGGAATGTGATTCTTGCTTATTTATCTTGATAGATATGTCAAATTTGTAAAGGGTCATTTTTTCAAAACTGAAAATGCCTAACAAAAAATTAAAATGATTTTTGGAACGAAGTTCCTTATTGCGCGTTACGACGGAGACTAGACGGAAAAAATTCAGACCAAAAGTTGTCAAGACACGACACACGCATGTTTCTCTGTGGTAAGATTTAAATTTTTTTATGCTGACTGGCTTACTAAGTTTAGTAAGTACTTACTTCGGCCAAACACGTGTTATATAGGGGAGAGTGGGGCAAGTGGATCATAGGGGGCAAGTGCGTCCCTTGAAACAATTCGTACAACCGGCATCATAGTCTGTAACAAACAGTGCAGTTTACGTATCTAGCAACAAGTGCATGGTGTGAATGAAGAACTAACTAAAAATTGCCAAAAGTGAGGTAAATATGAAATGGAGTTGTGTGAACATATTATACACTTAGAAAAGATATTTTATGGACTCTCAACGATCAACGACAGATCTTCGACGAATTGCATTTCAGTTTGCTGAAGCTAACCAAATCAATCATCCATTTAATAAAGATCGGAAGCTGGCAGGAAAAGACTGGCTGATATCATTTTTAAAACGTCAAGGAAACCTCTCTATCAGAAGAACTGAAGCAACAAGCATAGCAAGAGTGATAGGATTTTCTAAGTACAGAGTTAGTGAGTTTTTTGAAAATTTAAATGAGATATTGGACAAGTACAATTTTCCCCCGCATAAAATATTTAACTGTGACGAGACAGGAATCACCTGCGTTCAGAAGCCAGGAAAAATATTAGCCGGAAAAGGAAGGAAACAAGTGGGAAGATTAACTTCATTAGAAAGAGGAAAGACTACAACTTTATTAGCATGTGTCAGTGCTACGGGCACCTTTATTCCACCATTTGTAGTTTTCCCTCGTGTAAGAATGAATCCAGCTCTGCTGAATGGTGCATTTCCTGAAACATTAGGATTTCCTGCTAAATCAGGATGGATGGATGCCGACCTATTTGTTAAATTTTTGAAGCATTTTATAGACTGCACTAAAACAACAAAGGAGTCTCCGAGTCTACTGATATTAGACGGTCATTCAAGTCACAAGTCCATCGAGTCAATAAATCTGGCTAGAAATTCAGGAATTATCATTCTGACTTTACCTCCTCATACGTCGAATAGGCTACAGCCTCTTGACGTAAGCATATTTGGACCATTCAAAACCTACCTGGCAAAAGAAATGGACAAGGCTCACAAATCACCCTGGCTCTAGAATCACTGAATATGACATGGCTCCTATTTTCAAAAATACCCTAATTAAATCATTTACACCAATAAATATTATAAAGGGCTTTGAAAAAACGGGAATCTGTCCGTATGATCCAGATGTGTTTCAAGAAAGCGACTTTGAGGCAGCCCAAAACATTCTTCAAACAGAATCTAACTCAGAAAACGTCAATCCCAATAATTCCGTAAACTTGGCAAACGTACCTAAACCAGAGTCGCCTGAAGATGACATCCAGAGCGATCCTGACGTACTACCAGTTTATTCAGAGTCAACAGAACAACCGTCTTGCAGTTCTGTTTCGGTTTCAGATTCAGATCCAATCTCAAAACCACCTCACAACAAAAATCACACCAAAACAACTTTAGAGCCACATCAACCGTCGTGCAGTTATGTTAATATTTCAAATCTAAGTCCAATACTTTGACCTCCTCAAGACAAAAAGAACACCAAAGCGAGTTTAAAGCCAGAACAACCTTCATGCAGTTATGTCCCTATTTCAAAATTAAGTCCAATCCCAAAACCATCTCAAAAGAAAAGGAACACCAAAATAAAACCCAGAACCACAGAAGGATATAGATAATCACCAGTTCACCTTACAAAAACCAACTCGAAGAGAAATTGAAATGGAAATTGAGAACAGTAAAAGCTAAATCAGCAAAGAAAAGTTTTGGGCAAGCAGGGCCAAGTTCTTGTGTTAAAAAAGTGAAAAAAAGAGTAAACTTAGAGGAAAAGAAAAAAGGTGCATCAGCAAAAGCAACGACAATGTCAGAGAAAGAAAAAGCCACAATATGTGTTTACTGTCATGAGACATGAGAATGGATCATGTGCATAAAATGTGGTGCCTGGATGCACGAGGAGTGTTCAGATAACGTTCCTGGTGCTAATAATTATGTTTGTGCCAACTGTCGTTGATAATTAATATAAGGACTCACTTGCCCCATATGGGTGATTCACTTACCCCACACCTTGGGTCAAGTGAGTCATTTGACAATTTTTTTTTAACTCTGATGTTTCTCTGAAAGTTAATATTTTGTTCAATTTTCAAGCTTAGGTTATTACTTAAAGTATCAAATTTGATTTTTATTCAATATACGTTGTTTGATTTCCAAAAGTAAACAAGTTATAAATCGTTAAACCTTAAGGTGTCTCACTTGCCCCATCCTCCCCTACCGTGATCCTGGTCTCCATAGAAAGCAAGCCAATTATTCGGTTCGTCTTTCTATTTTGCTTTGAACAGTGTAGTGCCACGACTTTGTTAAGTTTATACAGGTTTTTTGTAGATAATAAATAATAAAATAAAAGAAAATAATAACATTAATGAATCCTGACAGTGTTTCTGCTTTTTCTGCACAAGTTCCGGATATTGCTGATGGAGCAAGGTAAGTAGAGATTTTATACACACAATAATAAATGCTTATGTTTGTATAACCACTCTGTTGTGTTTACAAATTACAATTCCTTCACTTATTAACCGAAAGAAACTTCGTTCCATCCGGGTGTCCCTTGACACCTCTCACTTTTTATTTTTTCTGAGCTTTCGACAACCAGATCGGTTGCATTTTCAAAGATAACAAAAATTGTACTTCTTCTCAAAAAGCATTGCACTAAGGAGAAGGGCATTAATTTTTTTTTAAATAATATTTATTATATAAGTTAATCAATAACGTCGCGCTCATGGATAGATACTTTAATTATATAGCTATCATTTATTTATACATGTGTATAAAATATTGTTGCTGTGAATTTCAAGAACATAAAAGAAAAAAGGAATCAAGCATATAAATTAATTAATTATGAAATTAGGTGTATGGTTCAACCAAATAAATTACAGGTATTAGTGAGCGATGAGGCACAAATTTGCAAGTTCATCATTACCAAGCACATTCTAAGACTGCTTTTAATAGCTACAGGCGAAGCCCAGTGGAGGAAATATTAAGTATATTTCAAAACGCCTAACAACATCAAGAGTGTTTAAGACAATCAAAATTTGAAAATCATTTTTGTAACCGAATTATATTCTTTTACTAAATAAAATATTGTTTCTTAACTTAACGCGACACCTCAATAGTTATTTACCTAACGTATTTGGGAAGTAGAATTTTTCGCATGAGCACTTTATTTTTAACCGACTTCAAAAAAGGAGAAGGTTATCAATTCGACCATATATTTTTTAATTTTTTTTATGGATGTTACCGAATATCTCCGGTATTTATAATCCGATTCTTTTTGCGTTTAAAAGAGTAGAGTTTCCCATTGGTCCCATAGAAATACCACAGAAATTAACAGAATAAGCTCGGCAGTAAAGTGTAAAGTTAATATCTAAATAATGATGTATAACATAATAATTGGTGCGATACAGTCCCACTTGAACCGATTCAAAACAATTCGACCATAGTTTTTTTATTTTACCGAATATCTCCGGTAGGTACTTATAATCCGATTTAAAAAAATCGTTTTGCATTCATAAGAATAGAGTGTCCGTGTGATCCCATAAAAATTCGATTAAGTTCTGGTCATTAATGTGGAAGATATTCCAAGAAACACTACAAAAATCAATAAAAAAAGCTCTGCAGTTAAGTTAATATGTTAATAATGATGTATAACATAAAAACATAATAATTTGCCCGTTACTGTCCCACTCTTAAGCCAAAGACCTCTTCTCACAAGGAGACGGAATGAGCATTTTATCAATTCTCTTGCTCACTGCGTGTTGGTGATTTTAGACAATTAAGTCCACGTTTCATCACGATGTTTTCCACGTGCTTCGTGTTTCTAGGTGTTAGACAATTTACTTGTGTCTCCAAAAAGTCACATTGGTACATGTCGGGATTGCTGGGGATTGAACTCAGTACCTCTTCAAAAAAAATGCCCTAAAAAGATAGAAATAAAATCTTTATTTCTTAAAAAAATTAGAAACAACTGGGCATCTGATTTCGATTTCCTTGAAGTCTGCTCCAATAGCAAATTACCCTCCAGTTTAATCTTAGCTATTAAATCTAGATTTCGAATGTTAGTAACTCAAATCGTTTACAAAGATATAAACTATTGGAGCCGACTTCAAGGAAATCGAAAACAGATGCCCAGTTGTTTATAATTTTTTTAATAAATAAAGATTTTATTTCTGGCTTTTTAGGGCATTTTTTTGAAAGAAGTTTACTTTTTTTTTTAACGTTTTATTATAATTTATTTTTCTAATAACAGTTGGTAACAATAACATGATATACAACTATGGAGGGTAGAGGTAAGGAGAACGATCTTAAATGGAAAATGATTAAAAATGTGTCCACTTTTTAGAGGTACATAACACTTCTCAAACTTGCCACTACAATGGCGCTAAAGTAGATGTAGGGTACAGAATGAATGTAGCAGTTTTTGACAAATTGATTGAAATGTCGTATGATTTCGTAATATAAGTGCTATAAAAAAACGCGGTAATGAATTTTTAAATACTTATTCACTTATTGCTGGAAAATAATCATTATTAAAATTTCATTTCATATACCTACTTTATTATTATCTTATGTATGTGTCATAATAAAGCGGAAATGTGTCTTTCCTTGTTTATTTATCTATCCTACTCTAAGAAATTATGGCGCTTTTTTTAAAATTTACCCTACTACGATCGTAGCGCCACCCTTATTTACCACATTTTGACGGACACATTCAATACACGGAGACAGTTCTCCTTACCTCTACCCTCCATATATACAACTTTAAATTATTTGACATTTTTTACAAATTTTAAAAAATATTAAAATCAAAATAATTGAGAGTGATAGCAGTGATCAGTGATAGCAAAGTTCTTAAAATTAACGAAAAAGCAGAACCAGCAATTAATAGCTTGCTTCCTCAAAAAAGTCGAGACCGTTATGAAAAAACTTTTTGGATTGGTTTATGGAATAAGAAGTCAAGAATACAATGAAAATGTTATGCTAGCGTAGTTTGTTGACCAGCAACGTAGTATAAGCTCTCTCTAGAGAATTTATTCAATGCTCAAATTAAGTTTATTAACATAAAACAAAGATGCCAAATATGCCCAACTAATTGCTTATATGAAAAGGGTGATCGAGCATTATAAACCAAAGAAATCAGCAGTTTTGTGGTAATCTAATAAATACATTAACGTTGGTGTAACATAACCTAAGTGTTAGACACTTTTGTTGCCAACTGTTTAAAACAAATTACGGTAAAGTAAAAAGCACGAGTGCGTAAAAAAGACTTTTATCTACTCCGGCGATAACTGTAAAATACGTATTTAAAAGCAATAAGTACAAAAAAGAAATTTACTTGTTTATAACTTTTTTTGAGTTGACATTGTCTACTTCGACATGTTCAGTTCAGGTTAGAGTGTATGTTGACGGAGGCACGTATTATTTGGTGCAATAGTTTATTAGTTATTGAATTTATACTTCTATTAGTGCACTCGGCGGAAAAGATTTGTTTGGGGTTAAATGGGAAAAATTATTACATATGTAATGGTGTGAGTAAGAGAGAGACAGAAACACATATAAGGTATATTGGTCGGTAAAAACAAAGATGAAATATTTATCACATGTTTAGTCATAACTATAGGTCCTTTGAATACCGTTTAAACATTCAGTACATTGAAAAGAGATAGATATACAAAAAACAGTCTGAGCTAACGTTTTGAATATCATAGTGACGTATTACATTGTGTTTGACAGATTATTTTATAATTCTGTCACGTAAAGAAACATATAAAATTTAGTATTTTATATTAATAATATTAATAATAATATTCAGTAATGAGTATTGTATTGTAGTCCATGGTACCGTCACATGGTTGCATTATATCCTGCACTTTGCTTTTGCTATCTACAATGCACATAAACACAAAAAAACAGAAATAATAAATTTTTATAATCCGAACAAAGCGGGCGTCGATACATTTGATCAAATAGTGTAAACATATTCCGCAAGACCCAGAGATTGCCATTACCTTATTTGTAGGGTATGATGGATCAAGCAGGTATTAATTTCAATATTATTTTCCAAGTTTTAAGGCATGACAGACAAAAAAGTGTTCGAAGAAAATATTTATATGAACTTGGACCACAACTTGCAAGGCCACACATACAAAGGCGTTTAATAAAACCAATAAAGAAAATATTAAATAAGTAGAAACAGTTGAACCATCACCGACCAAGTTGCAGAAATAAGCGCGCAGGAGGTACTTTATGTCCAAGATCAAGCGACAAAAAAACAAAAACTGTATGTACTATGTGTTTCAAAGCTACTTGTTTTATTTATTCTACAGTTTCCTTTATCAATTTTTTCAATACAATTTATTATTTGTTGTTTATTTAAAAATATATTAATAGAAAATGGATTTAAATAATGACAAACGATATAAAAGACCGTTTTAATCATAAAAATTAATATAAAAGAAAATGAAAGGGACAAATTAACGGACATGTACACAAAAAGGATCTAAAGGCCACAAGTAGGAATGGTAACCGCAGACATGCATGTTTCTGGCTCGGTAGCCGTCATCAGTGCGGCATAAACAAGTAAGGTATTGCACTTGGCTAGCAAAAGTGTTGGGTACTTGGGAGCAAAGGATGATAGGGAAACATGTGTCAAAAAACACAAACAACGAACGCTCACACAGGATTCCTATCGCCATTTGTGCCTTTGGCTAGTTGTGCCCACATTTCGGGGCTACGACCAGCGTCGCCACGTTGGCGAAACGAACTCATTGTGTTTGAGTTGTTCCAAGCCCAGGATGTAAAACAAAAAAGGGTGCCAAGTATGCGTACTTATGACAAACAAAAGGGGCAAATTAACGGGCATGTACGCAAAAAGGATCTTAATTTTGATTAGCTAATACTATGCAGCACATTTTATTAATGATGGACCAAAAATTATTTTCAATTTTAAGGGACAAAGCATAAAAAGAATTTTTGAGGATTTTTACGGCAAAATAAAAATAAAATAATTAAAATTTATTTATATAAAATAGATCCAAAATTCATTACAGTTGTCTAATTTTTGTCAATTTCGTAAATCGGTTTCTGATCAATGCGACTTTACAGATTGAAGAATGTAAGTGCTGCTTATGTATAATTTGAAAATTAAATTAACAGATATAGAAATATGATATCATAAAAAATGACTGTAAAAAATAATAAAAAGTACATAATTATTGAGTAATAATTTGCTAATAAATGTAACTTCTATAGGAGCCAAACAACAATTCGTTTTTGATTAGGTGTGTATTAGGGCTAATAACATCTAGGCTTTAATATTGTTATATCTAATTACTTCCATACCTAATCTAGCCTTAATATTACCTAATCAACATCAGATAGTTAGATACAAATAAACAAAATGTAACTTTATAATATGTCAATCTGATGATGCTAGTTCAGCGAAACATGTCATTTTAAAGATTTTTTTTTTTAATTAAAGTGAAAGTTATATATAAAAAACAGAGAGTTTTTTATTACTTTTATTATTCCAAATAAAAATGAACTTTCAAGTAGTAAGGGTCAGTACAATTAATTTAATTGCATAATACAGGTTGGTTAAAAAGTTTTGAAGGCATAAATGAAAGAATGTAAATTTTTAAACAAAATTCGTTTTTTTATACAATATCTTTCTCAGCTTAAACACACTTATTCCAATGATCCTCCTGCCATTTTCCGGAAGCTCTGAAAAATATTGTTCAATGGTTGCAGTAGCCTATCTATTCCCTGAAAAACGCTTTCCATAAAGGAATTGTTTTAAGTTTCTGAAGGGATAATAGTCGGAGAGAGCCAAATCTGGTGAATACAGTGGGTGTCTCTACTTTAGTTCGTTCAATTTATCTATCGTCGTTAAACTTTTGTGAACACGTGCATTATCTGGATGAAAAATGATACTTTTTTAATTCAATTGGTCCAAAAGATTGACATAATATTCAGGGTTCAAAATAATCAATCATCAAACCCCTTTTGCATCCCAAAAAATTCATACTATAATTTTTGTTGGCGATCGTTCTGACTTCACCTGTTTTGCAGCTAAAGAACCAGCTTTAGTTGACTGTTAACGTTCTTGTTTCAGTTTTAGGATCATGATCAAGTCTTATTAAAAATTATAAAACGACGCAGTAAATCGGTTTTAATCTGTTTAAAACGCTCCAAATTACGCTTGGTTTTCGCCCAACTTTTTCATATGTAATTTTTAGTGTGAAATATGGATTACTTTTGCATCTGAGATGCTTATGGTATCAGCAATTTCACGCTTAGTCAAACAATAACATAGAATTGCTTAATGAGGAAAGTTCACTTATGGGACAAAATAATATACCTACGCTAAAATAATAAAATATTTATATTCATAATATTAGTAATTAAAAAACAAGTACATATCATATTAGGTATATTGTGTACCTATTGGATTAACTTACTAATAAAGTTTATTAAGGCATGCCGTAAAAAAGGTTAATAAGCCCGATTTTATGATTGTACCAGTACTAAAAACCAAAAAGGTTTCAGTTTCAACACTGAGGTTATTGTTATTGCTGGTGTAAACAAATTGAAAGTCCAATTACAATCTATTAATGCCAGAGCGAGAACCTATTATACAAATTTTCTCCCACTTTAAAATACCTTAAAGCAGGTCTATAAACAAACGAAGCTCAGAAGTGCGAGAAGTGTAGCGTTCATTTGTACGTGTCGAAACACAACAAAACACAACTAAACAAAAAACACGTTAAAAACATCCGAACATCGCCTTTCGTCGTTCATGAATCATTGGCATTCCTATACGTTCCCGTCTCTTTCCCACTTTATATTCTTTCTATCTCTATCTCAATTTAAAAGAGTTGTAAATTATCTCTAACCAATACAGCTGGCTGAATTATTGTTTTTTACCTCATTAAATAAATTTTCGAACTCAATAGGTGTTTCGGAGCTGGGAAAAAGGAAAAAAAGGACGCGGGTATTTATTTTTCGGCAATGAATATTTTTCAAATATATCAACTTGTTTATTGTAATAAACGTTACTATAAATTATGTAGACGAGATTGAGATTTTATGGTAGCCGTTAAGATGTTCCTCTTGCGGGTTGAACCGGATTTTTTCGGTAATTATTCCCTCATGAATATATCGATTATAATGTATATATATTTTTAATTTTTTTTTTATTTCGAGGGTATATACGCTGATATAAGAATAAGTTTTATTCATTCCAATTATGCACCAAATTATTTACATATATGATAAACTATACCTAATGAATCTCACAACCATCAAATAAATTATAATGGAAAAGTGTAAAAAAATGTTTTTAACTATGGTAAAAGTTAACTAACAAAACTAAAAAAACTGTACACAAAAGTTTTTTGTAATTAAGAAATTATACAAACTAGAATATATTAAATGACATTAAGGAGAAATTGAAAAAATGTCGCATTAGGCAGGACTCTAACCCGCAACCTTTATCGCTACGCGATAAGACTCTAACCGCTAAGCTACAGATGCTTAGCAATAATTTAACTTTTTTAAGGTTCAACTCATGTCACATCTGACACTTACTTACTTCCTCGTCAGGATGTTAGTTTGCTTAAATTCATCAAATTAATGGGTATCTACAAACTTGTAGATGTTGTTGAAAACTATAAAAATACGCTACCCTTGAGAACCTGGTTACTGAATTTAAATCCTACATCGGTATAAATTGTGTAACCATAAAAAAATTTTAGTTTGAAGGTGTGGGGCATATAAAAATTTTATATATTAGTTTTATCGAAAAATACAAACTTCTAGGTAAAATTCAGCATCTACTCTACTTTAAAAGTTCTCGATGTAATTTACTTTCATTGAAAGTGTTGAGTTAGTGCTAGGTAAACTTTCTCTAGATTTAAGAAGTCAAATAATAAGTCTCTGCTATGCCGCAAAGAAGCTGTCATCACCGAAAGCATCCATCAATCCATCAATCCCACTAACACTTTATGGCTCCTCCCCACATTCCAATCCAATTTACAATTATTAGCCTACACAAGAAATCCACCCCTAGATTATTCTTAAGTCATACCAAAACATTATCACGTCTTATCCTGGTTATATCTAAATCTTCACAGGTGCATCAAAATTAAATTCTGAAGTGGATCTGCCTTTGTAACTACCCAAGATATATTTAGATAGAAGCTAGCTCCAGAATTAAAAATCCTAACATGGGAATTTTATGCCATATACAGAGACTTAATCATTTTAAACAAGCAACAAATGATAAATAAGTATATAATTATTCAGGATTCAGTCAACTCTCTACATGTAAACTCAAAAATTCACAGCGACCACCCAATTGTAAAATTAATAAGAACTATATCTGCTAACCAACAACATCTTTTTCTTATAGGTACCATCACATATTGGAATTGAATGTAAAGCTGCTAGTAATACAGTGTTATAACCAAATTTAATACCAACCATTCTCTTGATCTATATAGATCTGAATCCCCCATTAAAACAAAAATTAATAAACCAGTTCAATAATAAATAGAACGAAAGTCAGTAAAAATTAGTGTTGTCCAAATTCAGTCTTGGTCTTGCAGTCTTGGTCTTGTTCTTGCGTTTTTGCAAGACCAAGACCAAGAACAAGACCGCGTATTTTTAGCAAGACCAAGACCAAGACTGACCGTGCAAGACATGAGCAAGAACAAGACATAGCCTGCAAGACTCTTGCGTCTTGCAGCTAGGACTTAGCGCTATTTCACGGAGTAGTTAGGTGTAACAGTTCGGTGTATAGGTACATGGTGTAAAATCAGCTCAGTTGTTTGGAGATCACCAGCTGTTTTCATGTTGCTGAAGGGACTCGAGTAACTCGAGTAAGACATGTAAAAAAACAAATTGGAATGTGTAAGTAACTGTTTCTTAATTATAAGATATTATTATTAAGAAACAGTTACTTCCATGAAAAACGACATATAGGTCAGTTGATTTTTCTTATCAAATCTTCAGTAATTTATTAATCTGCTTGATCTTTACTATGGCTATGTTAATTCAAGCTCACAATGTTCCAATTCTAATACGTTTTTCTAAGATTTAAAATAAACTTTAATAAATAGTAATAGACTAATAGGTAATTGCAAGACTTGCAAGACTCTTGCTGCAAGACCAAGACCAAGACCAAGACTGGGAGCGCAAGACCAAGACCAAGACCAAGACCAGGTGTATTGGCGCAAGACCAAGACCAAGACTGGCTAAGTCTCGTCTTGTTCTTGCATTTGGGCAACACTAGTAAAAATTAAGAGAAATTAAGCAATCATGTGGACCATGGAAAAACCACTCACCAAACCGATTTCCATCGTCTGGAGAACCACAACCGGGATGTAAATGCCACTGACAGTGAACAGATTTTAGCTGAATGTCTGATATATAGTTTTGAAACACTTTTAACACGACTTAACTGTTGAGAAAACCACATAGTGTCTCACTTTAGACTATTACGAGCATAGTTCGCAAATAGTTTTTCTTTCTCTATGGTATTCCATGCCAATTGGAACCCACTTGACACTGCATCCAATGTTCTTTTGGCTTAGAGTGTCTAAATAATTTATTGCAGTAAATGCACGGTGCGTTAACTACGTCTGCGTCTTTATAGGCACAAGGATCGTTGATATCCTCGTCATCGTCCATCTTCATTCTACTTTCGAGTACGTGAGGATTTGTATTTCTTAGCGGAGAACCCATAATCCATATTTTCGAAGTCAAATTTTTATGTGAAGCACCTAATAATAAAACACATTTGCTAAAAAGGTAAATGCGGATATTTATGTAATATAATAGTACATTGTTGCTTTATTACAGGTTGTTCGAAATTTTACTATCACAAATATTACTTATTATTATTAATAATAATTATAATATATTTATTAATCCTTTAAGACATTACAAAAATGTGTACGACAAGTCACTTATGTATAAACAGAAATACAAACACAGAAATATGGACAAAAAAATATAGACAAACTTAATAATATACTAAAATACAATAAAAGAAATAATAATAATAATAAATATATAATTATTGATCTTTTGAGAGATATATATCAACACTTACAAAATATCTCATCAGACAAAGGCATTTCCCAATTAAATATATTTATCTACTCTACCTCATATTATGTATCAATTTTTAGTTCGTGAAAACTGTCATTATAGACAGCAGTGCGTGAAGGATTGAAAGTGTGCGTGAAGTAACAATGTATTTTAAATGGGATTTACTTTTTCGCACTGTTTTTGACACACCTTCAAATAATCAAATATCCTTAGCATTCGCGTTATCATGGTGTTGCTATGGGAGCATTAAATTTCAACAAAAGTTATTCTGACAGTTTTGTAGTTTCAATTTTCAAATTTGAATTTGTAATTAGTTTTTATTTGTTTATCGTAGATAAAATATTGTATGAAACTGTGCGTGAAGTGCTTTTTGCGCACTTACGCGATATATAGCACTCGCTTCGCTCGTGCTCTAAACATCGCGTGCGTGCGCAAAAAGCATACTTCACGAACTGTTTCATAAATAACTATTTTAGAATTTAGTAACAACATGCCTTCGGGATTGAGTATTATTATGAAAGATTGCAAGCATTTCAATTTTAACTTCAATATTACCAATAATAAAGCAAATTATCTTCGGTTATTGTGTTATTTGTTTTTCTGAAATAGATTTCAAAATCGAAAATTGTTTCATTATATTAGGTGATTGTAAAAAAATGTTTATATGTATTACGAGCAAAAAGTGTCATTATTGCTCTCGAGTAATTACTTTGCTCCTTCTCGCCTTGCGCACTAACACTCTTAAGCAATAATGTATCACTTTTTGCTCTTATTAGATAAATAACTATTATAACTATTATTTAGTTGATGTCATCGTTTTATTTAAAAATAATAAAAAAAACAAATTCAAAATTAAGGTATTTTAAATGAAAAAAAAAAAAAGAATTAAACTATAAACACACATTCCATTAACCAAATTTATTCTCATCAATCAGGCAATGATGAATAATGATCCTTCGCATTTTAAAAGGACCTAGGCTCTGAAACAGCAGGAACCCTCCACACTCCATATAACTTCATCTCTATACACCTGTATACTAAATTAAGACACTAAATACAAGATATATTCATCAGAAATTAACATCTTAATGGTTTATTTATGTTTAATGCATTTAAATAAAATATATATGTTAGTAAACTGACCCATTAGCAAAGTTATTTATTATATCTTCTGATTAGGAGATGTGCTTAATTCTCCTAAGCGAAGAATAGTCTCGTGTTTATTAAGATTTTGTCATTAATAAATTATTTATATGTTTAATTAATTTTTAATAACATATGTGAGAACATACTAACATGGTTCATCTTAAAGCAGTTATTAATAAGTTAATTGGGATTTCATTAATACTTATAATTTATGCACATGTTTGTTAAATAATTAGTTAGGTTTATGAATGTTAGCCACTGCTGGATGTTTCTTTTTTTTAGTCGAATTTTAATATTTGAGCTCTTTCATTAAGTTTTCATTACCTGCTGTTAAACTTTTTTAAGTCGACTTATGAAATTTGGGCTTCTCTATATAGGTTTGTTCCAACAGAGCTCCTGACAGTCAGAAGGAAGTCAGACGCATGCGCAGTAAGATTAGACTGTTCCAACAGAACACCGAATAATACCATGTACTGTCAAAATGCTGTTCCAACAAAGTTTCTGACTCGTACATGAACGCGTTTATGTACGGTCAAATCTATCCTTGGTTCGATGCATGGATAATAATTTGTCAGGACATGCGCTTTGGGTACTTTGTACTCTGTACTCTTTTATAACACAGATTAAATTAAACTTTGCTTTATAATGATAAACTCTGGAAACTCAGAAAGTTCTGTAAAAAATATTATTTAAATTAAAAATACTGTGTATAAAAAATTTGTCTATTATCTGAGATATTTATTCTTTTTTAAAATTATGTTATAGTTAATCCTAACACTATTCAAAACCAAAAACTATTGCGTTACTCAACAAAGAATAAATTTATTATTAGTAATAAAGATAAGAGACACAGACCAATGATAAGAGAGTAGAAGAATAGAAGCGTTCCAACAAGGACCATAAACCATGAACTAATAAATGTACTGGACTTGCGCATTTTACAGTTCATGAACATGTTCATGTACTATTCAGAGAGGCTCTGTTGGAACAAACCATATATCTATCGCAAAGCATTCAAATTTATTATTAGTAATAAAGATAAGAGACACAGACCAATGATAAGAGAGTAGAAGAATAGAAGCGTTCCAACAAGGACCATAAACCATGAACTAATACATTTTACAGTTCATGAACATGTTTATGTACTATTCAGAGAGGCTCTGTTGGAACAAACCTTATATCTATCGCAAAGCATTTAAATTTATTATTAGTAATAAAGATAAGAGACACAGACCAATGATAAGAGAGTAGAAGAATAGAAGCGTTCCAACAAGGACCATAAACCATGAACTAATACATGTACTGGACTTGCGCATTTTATAGTTCATGAACGTGTTCATGTACTAGTCAGAGAGGCTCTGTTGGAACAAACCTTATATCTATCGCAAAGCATTCAAATTGTTTTTTATTTTTTTTTTAGGACGAACAAAGTACCTTACTTTAGTTATTTGTGTGCTTGAATACGACAAGGCAAAAAATAAGAAGTATTTTATATTTCTCGATGATGTAGGGCAGCGTTTCTTAAACTGCAGGACGAGCGCCCTGGGCGTGAAGTTAGGAAGGGAGTAGAATAAGTTGCTCTATTGCTTTATT
Source organism: Altica lythri (assembly GCA_964028335.1). NCBI lineage: Eukaryota > Metazoa > Arthropoda > Insecta > Coleoptera > Chrysomelidae > Altica > Altica lythri. The sequence continues at coordinate 32,097,953 of OZ034803.1, read as the reverse complement.
TTAAAAACTTGTTACTTATTTGTAATCAAAAATAAAAAACACTAAAAAAACCCGCTTGGCCCTACAAGGGGCCCTAAAGCTGCCAAACCGTTTGAGCAAAGTGGGTAAGCACCAAGAATTTAACAAAAATTAAAATACTTGTATTGAACATCGTAGTTTATAGGCAAATAATGTTAAAATCATGTAATAATATTGACAATAAAAAAATAAGCTGGCTTTGAACTAGCTACAAATTAGGCACTTTAAGTTTTTAAATAAATTTATTAAATTTTTTATGCTATTTTTAGTTACGGCATCTTGCTTTGCCGCTGCTCAGCTGGAACTGATTGAAACTTTCGACTGAAATACTTAGAGATCATCGCTGGTGCTCTATGCACGGGATACGAATGCCTACCCGCTTTAGGTAACCTACTCGCTTTAGACTACCTTCTCCTACGTAATTAAAAAAGATTAGGTAAATGTTTACATAAAAAAATAGTAGGTATTCCGACACTTTGACCAGACACCCCCAGACAGCTAGCGCCTTAGGTAATCCAACTGGTTTTTAAACCAGGTTGAACTGATTTTAATCAACTTTCAAACGGCTTTAAACATCTTTAAATAGCTTTTAAAAAGATTTAAAAAAACAATTTCACTAGTTGGCTTACGTGAGGCCAATTGTTTTTTTAAAGATGTTTAAAGCTGTTTAAGAGCTATATTTACAGCTGTGTAAAGGCATTTAAAAGCTTTTTAAAAAAGTTCAACCAGTTTTCAAAACCAGTTGGATTATGTAAGGCGCGGGGTGTCTGGCCAAAGTGTCGGTATATTTACTTATTCCTATATCTATAAAATGGTTAAACAAATGAAATATATTTTAATTAAGTAAGATTGACTGGGACGAAGAAATTTCAGTTTTCTTGAAGTTAGTTAAAGTATATTTTTAATGACAAATTCTAGGAAAAGACCTGTTTTGTTAAAGAAATAAAGCAGCGAAATGACCTGCTGTTTTAATTGTAAAACAAATAAATATATTGTAAAGAATAACCATTTTACAGATAGCCAGTGATCGCAGCTATGGGGCGGTTTATCTGGTCTAGATTTAAAATCCATAAAAACAACAGGATCTGCAAATGCTGCTGAAAAACTAATAGGTTTTTGAGTCATTACGAGAAAGTCTAATAAGCATGTCAAAAAAAAAGAAATGAAAAGATAACGACCAGCTACAAAGAAGTGGTTAGCGATACAAAATCGTTTTAATTCATTTTCTACTTCTTGACGAGAAATACTGTTAAATGTTATCTGTACAAAATACCTTGCGCAAGAAAAGATCCAATTTTCAATAATTAATAGTTTTTAAAATGACACCTCTTAACCAGTAGAGAAATCAAAATATTTTAATATACCATCTTTAATTTGAATACACAAAAAATTCTATGTTTATTTCCTAACTCATTCTTTGTTTAGAAGCCATTTGAAGTTGACGTGTCAGTGTATTTTGTTACAATGAAAAAAAAAAGGTTTCACAGTCAGTGGGACTGCCGGCAGAAGTTATACTTCTATGCACGCGCCTGGATTCATAAATTCTTATGCGAATGATTTAGCAAAATCATTATATGATATTCGTATTCAGCGACCTCAAAAACCTCCTAGTACTGAGTACACACTGATTTTGTATCAAATTTGCATAACATTACCTGGAGACGAGGTCCGTCTTAAGTGCTCGACCAAACAAATAACACTGTATTTTATATTATGACGCATGGTCATTTTCAGTTTCAGCACATGATGGACAGATGATAAAATTTTGACCAACCACTTTTGCGCCTCTTAGACGAACTAGGCAAGCAGGATGATACTGTTTTTCACATTTGGTACATTTTAATTCGCCTTTTAGAGATCGTTCACAACTCGCGCATGTAATTTTCACATTTATATCATCATCACTCGGCGCCATCAAATATATATTAATGACATCACTGTTAAATAATAAAACTTAGTAACTACAAATACAGGCAAGCAGAAATATTTTTTTTTTAATTAACTGCATTCAATTAAATAAATACTTAGAAAATTAAGACCAGTTGATGTGTGTCCTTACTTCAAATACGAAAACTAAACAATAAAACGATCAATGTACAAAAAAAGTGTTTACAAAAGCCCATAGTGCAAAATATAATGCAAATTACTGAATACATATTATGATTAATATTATTAATATAAAATACTAAACTTTATATGTTTACATACGTGACAGAATTATAAATTAATCTGTCAAACACAATGTAATACGTCACTATGATATTCCAAAACATTAGCTCAGATTGTTTTTTGTATATCTATCTCTTTTTAATGTACTGATACCTTATATGTGTTTCTGTCTCTCTCTTACACACACCATTACATATGTAATGATTTTTGCCATTTGACCCCACACAAATCCAGTGCATAAATAGAAGTAGGTATAACTTCAAAAATATCGTGCAGTAATAAAATTCTTTGTTTTGAAAGGTTTATCAGCAATATAAATTTATAAAAAAATGGTGAAAGTAGTAAAGGAATCTGCTCCTTCATTTCCAATTGTGCATCGATGAGTTTAAGAGGTTAAACGTAGTCGTACAAGCGTCAATCATGGGCATCTCAGATAAACAAGTAAGTACCTACTCCATATTTTACACGAAGAATAACATATGAAAAAACTGTTCAGAAAGTAAGTGCCACATTTGCTAACAACAAAAACTGCATCGAAAACAAAAAATTCAGCGAAGTTTTAAGCAGAATAATATCGATTTGCGTCGGTTTGTAACTATGGATGAGACTTAGATCGGCTATTATGATACCATACTAAAACAAAAATGGACTGAACCTGGTTCTTCAGCTCCAAAACAGGTAAAATCAGAACGATCGGCAAAAAATATTATGACATCAGGTTTTTGGAATGCAAACAAAGTTTTGTTAATTGATTATCTTAACAGGTAACTTTTCATATTATTGCAGTCTTTTGGACCAGTTAAATAAAAAATTGTATAAACAAGACTCGGTAGGCAAAAGAAAACAATAATTTTTTATCAAGTCAATGCTTAATTATCCCTTTTAAAAGGTTAAATTGGCGTTGGGCGCCAATTTGTAACCCTTAAATTACCCTAGGCTAGCTCCTAAGGGTCGTGGCTTCATTCTAAGTTTTATTTAATCCCTTCCAAACATTAATTATAGGGCGCCAAGTACAGACAAACAAATAAAAAAACGAAAAATCATTTTTAAGTTGATTTATTACTCAATAAAGAATTTAGTAAATATTGTATCTAATTAATTAATTAATTAATCTCTTATCTTTGATGTTCGAAGTCTTCCTGTCGGAGTTCGTTTAGATGTGGATCGGAACTGCAACTGTGGATGGAAGTGATCTTTCCTTCAAAGGAACTTCCTTGGGACCAATCCCGGGAATGATTACACCTGGTGTCGGCTTCAAAATGGCTGTCGGCAGACAGCGAAATTTTTCTGATTAATTTAGCTTGTTCCTTAATAGGGCCCTTCTCAGATTTGGCAATAACCCAGAATGAAGGGCGAAGGTAGTGAAAAACTAATTCTGATTTTTTTAAGAATCGCAGATGAAATGCAAGAATTGAAAAATTATTCTGTCAAAGAAACATTATTTTTCCTACCAAGTCGGCAATCCACCTTTCGCACCGGCGCGATAAAAATTGAACAGAATAAAAATCTATAGTCAGGATGGTATGCTCGAAAACGAACGTTACATGTGTTCACACAAGTTTTTTGATGAAGGCCAAATTGAAATAATTTAAGTACGAATTGTTTAAACAGCCACTGTATTCACCAACTATTACCTCTTGGATAACTTGAAAAAATTCCTTCATGGAAAACATTTTTTGTCGAATGAAGAAGCTATTTCAGCCGTCGAACAATATTTTGCAGAGCTTCTGGAAAATCATTAGAAAGATGGGATAAAATTATTGGCGGATCATTAAAATAAGTATGTTCTTTAAAAAATAAACATTCTTTAATTTTTGCTCTTAAAACCTGTAAGATTTTACAAAATGTATTAACATAATTTAGAGAAAAACTGGATACCTTTTTCGACTCTAACGTTTTCGCGTTTTCAAATTTTTAAACTCATACTAGCATTAGATACAGTATTGATATGAGATAAATTCTGTTTTTTTGTATTTTGGTTTAAAAAACAATGTGTACTATAAAAGAAGCTTTAAAACACAAATTAGTTTTAAAATAATTTAAAAAATCTATTAAGAATTTGTAATTAACAGCTAATTCTTAATTATAATAAACTAATAAAAGTTTAGCACCCAGTAGATATTTACGGTAAACAATTTACAGCTCATAACTTTAGTTTCATCTTCAATTATTTGTTCTTCATTAATTTCACCTTTCGAATCTCCATTAACGGCATCGAGAAGCAAAATAAAAATTTAGTTATGGTCAGAAACCGATTATCTATATCTCATCCGTTGTATCAAGATGTCAAAGTAAACAAAATACGATGCCAGTCGGGGCTCGCATGCAGTCCAAAACTTCAAATAAGTAAAAAAAGAAAGCAACAGGCAGAAATAATAATAAAAAAAGTCACACCCGGCGACCTGCAGCATCCGAAGAAGAGAGAGATGTATTATGTAGATGCACAGCGGGGGGTATCCCATGAATAAATAAACGCGTGAATTTTACACAATTAACATGTAAAATAAACAAAAAACACTATTAATTTTCCAGCAAACAACCAATCAAGAAAGAATTTGACGGGTGGCTACCAGTGGCGCCCTAAATTACAATTTTAATAACAATACAAAAAGAATTATATCAGGTGCTCACGTTTACCAAACAAATTGTTAAAAACTGATCCTTTCCTAAACAACTCTTAAGTTGTTTCACTATAATATATTTCTTTAATTATATTGTTACTTATTTGTGTATTTCGGCGGTAAAGTGACAATATCTCATAAGTGACATTTATTGTTTAGTTCTACGAATTCCTAATAAATGACAGTTTAAGGTAATTGATGTAACTCTATAAACCTTTGACATCTAGGATGGATAGACACCCGCTTATTGGCACTGTGTTTTTATTTCTATATAGATTGTTTAACATCTAGGTTGTGGGAAACCCAGCAGATAGTGTTCAGTTTCGAATTATAAATAAGCGAGAAACAAAAATAAAATAAAAAATAGCAATGATTACCTAATTAAGTACTATGACGCCACTAGAAGGTAGCGCAGTTAATATCTCATATATATTTAAACAATAAATCCTTACTATACTAAATAATATGATTTCACCGTAAGGTGGCACAGTTGATATCTAATATATTAATTCAATATTTAACAAAATACAACGAAAAAAAGTATAAACCTGATAAATAACAAGAAAATATGATGAAAACGATAAAATAAAAAAAATCCTTGTAAACAAAAACCAAACAAAATCGTGAAAGTTTGAAACAACGAAAAATAGAAAAAAAAACGTGGTAGTCAGTGGGACTGCCGGCAAAAGTTATACTTCTATACACGCGCCTGGATTCATAAATTTGTATGCGAATGATTTAGCAAAACCATAATATGATATTCGTGATTAGCGACCCCAAAAACCTCCTAGTACCGAGTGCACACTCTTTTTGTATCGAATTTGTATAGAATTTAGCACCAGGTGTTTCAAAGAACATCGCTATTATTATAATCGTATTTAGCAACTTAAATAAACGCCAAGTACCAAGTGTGCAATGATTTCGTACAGAATTTACATAAAACCCCAGGAGAAGAGGTAAATACCCTAGGCACTAAGTGCCGCGGAGACTTTCGGCATCGTAATATTCGTGTACAGCGACCCCAAAAACCCCGAGTATATAAATTGAACCCATTTTCAGCAATACTTACCGAGTTGTAAGTTTTCTTTCTATTGTCTGTTCGGAATGCACTTTTCGAATCCAGAAACGCAATTTCCAAATTTTACATTATAAAAAATAGCAACAAATTTCCTGATACTCTAACGAATCCAATGCAAAAAACGCATTCCGATCCATCTTACGTTACAAAATTCGAAGGTTTTAGTGATTTATTTCCTCGACTATTCGTAAAAACTCTGTTTATGTAGCCAATAACCTTAAAAGTATAGAGCAGAATATACTGCAATCATATGACGGTACTTTAGACTACAATACAATACTCATTTCTGAATATTATTATTAATATAAAATGCTAAAATTTATATGTATACTTACGTGACAGAATTATAAAATAATCTGTCAAATAATCATGTGGTCCGTCACTATGAGATTCATACATTAGTTCAGACTGTTTTTTGTATATCTATCCCTTTTCAATGTACCGAACGTTTAAACGGTATTTAAAGGACTTATAGTCATGGCTAATAACATGTGGTAAATATTTCATCTTTGTTTTTACCGACCAATATACCTTATAAGTGTTTCCGTCTTTTTCTTACACCATTACATATGTAATGATTTTTCCCATTTAACTCTACACAAATTTTTTCCGCTGAGTGCACGAATAGAAGTATAACTTCAAAAAACTCGTCAGCGTTATACATATCGTATATGTATAAAAAACTGTATAAGAGTCTCTTTGTTGTTCGGATTTTTAACTCTTGGATGAATTTTGTTGAAAGTTTTTTTGTTATAAAGATTTTAGTCCTCAGCAGCATGTAGGATATAATTTATAATTTATACATTTTTATAATAATTTTGAAAATGATAATTACATTTACCAATGTGTGTATTTATTGTTTTGTTCTATGAATCCCTAAGAGACAAGTTATTATATCAAAAAAATCTGTACCATAGTTTAACATCTAGTTTGCGAAGAAAGTCGAAAGATGGTGTTGTATTGTGATTTCTAAATAATACTGCTAGAAAGATTATTTGGATTTGTCATATAATAAGTATTAAAATATAATTTTCGAAGAGTTGTTGATCGTATTTAAAAACTGTTAAAAATCGTGAAAAATGGACGAAAATTCTGAAAAAATGTTAAAAACAACAAAGGATTGGTGTAAATCGTGAAAAAACGTTGAAATTTGTAAAAATTGTTAAAGATCCAAAAAAAATGATTTTAAAAAATCTTATAAAATGTTCAAAATCGTGAAAAATTTTTAAAAATCGTGAAAATAATTGTTGTTAATCTTGATAAAACGTTGAAAGGTAGTTAATAATAGTAAAAGATGGTGGAAAATCTAAAAAAAAAAATTAAAAATTGTGAAGAAATGTCAAAAAACATAAGTAAATCTTAAAAAAAACGAGTGTGGCAGTCACTGAGACAACCGGCAGAAGTTATACTTCTATGCATATGGCCGGATTCATAAATTTGTATGCGAATGATTGAGCAAAATCATTATATTATATTAGTGTTCAGCGACCTCAAAAACCTCCTAGTACCGAGTGCACACTCATTTTGGTCCGTCTTAAGCACCAGGTGTTTCGGACACCATCGCCATTAACATATTTGTATTCAGCGACCCAAAAAACCACCGAGTTCCAAGTGTGCACTGGTTTTTTACAGAATTTATATAAAACCCCAAGAGAGGAGATAAACACCCTAGACACCAAGTGCCGCGGAGACTTTCGACATCATGATATTCGTGTTCGGCGAACCCAAAAACCCCGAGTACATATATTGAACCCATTTGGAATACTTACCCAGTTGTACTTTTTCAATCTATTGTCTGTTCGGAATGCACTTTTTGACTATTCTTAAAAACTCTGTTTATGTAGCCAACAACCTCAAAAGCATACTGCAGGATATAATGCAACCATGTGACGCTACTATGAACTATTACTGAATATTATTATTAATATTATTAATATAAAATACTAAACTTCATATGTTTACTTACGTGACAGAATTATAAAATAATCTGTCAAACACAATATGATACGTCACTATGATATTTAAAACATTAGCTCAGACTGTTTTTTGTATATCTATCTCTTTTCAATGTACTAAATATTTAAACGGTATTCAAAGGACTTATAGTTATGACTAAACATGTGGTAAATATTTCATCTTTGTTTTTACCGACCAATTATACCTTATATCTGTTTCTGACTCTCTCTTACTCACACCATTACATATGTAATGATTTTTCTCATTAAACCCCACACAAATCGAGTGCATGAATAAAAGTATATCTTCAAAAAATAAAATAATTTGACAATGTTGTTTAGGGTGGTTAATAAAATTTTGTATATCGTGAAAAATTGTTGACAATTGAAAAAAATTCTGAATAAATTTGTAAAATTACAAAATATGCGTTTTTATACACAGATTAAAGATACTCTGCAGCATAGGTTTTCATTAAGAACAACTCTTTCTTGTTTACCTGCAGATATACACCATTACCGATCTCAACTAGCAAATCTGAAAACTCTTGAGCTTGCCTTCGCTTATTTAATGTCAAATGCAAAGGGATAATATATTGCCACAGTCAAAAACTCTTTAGACACGGCTATTCCGCGTGATATAACAGGAAGAGCCTGACGATAATTGCCACAAAACAGTATAACAATGCCACCCAAAGGTTTGCTATTTTGCTTGTCATCAGTCATCACACAACGTGCTGTCTACTGCTTCAACTGCTTTTAGGCTTGCCATTGTATAGTCATTCCATATAATAAGGCTGCAAGAACCTAAACTTTATTGCTGTTTCTAGAAATATTACAAACAGGGCTTTCTGTGCGATCTAAATAGATCGGAATTTTAAACATTGTAGGTACAGCAAGCGCAATTTTACCTTGCCGTTGTACTTTCGCCAAAATCACTTTGGTAAGATATATTCTCTCAGGGCGCTTTCTGTACCCGTGCAGCTGTGTCCAACCAAACAAAACTTTCATCCTAATAAGCTGAAACGTATTTCCAACAGTAATCATTTTTAACAATTTATAAAAAAAAAATATAGAGAACTAGCAGCCCGGCCCAGTTTTGCACGGGGATTAGAGAAAAATAACAAAAGCCATTATATATTAAAAGATACGAATTTTTTAAATATTTAACGCCCCCGCTCAACCCTCTGGGGGTGGAAAATCATAAAAATTAGTTATTAGTGAATTCAAACATTACAAAAGAAATATTCTGGCCAAGTTTCAGAGTTCTAAAAGCTATGAGTGGGAAAAAATATTTTTTTTTTAATTTTTAACGCCCCCGCACAGCCCTCTGAGGGTGAAATATCATAAAATTAGTTTTTAGTAAATTCAAACATGCTAAAAAGAATATCCTGGCTAAGTTTTATACCTAAAAGAGCTATAGTTTGAAAATGTGAATTTTTCATTGTTGATACCCCCGCAAAACCCTTTGTGGGTGGAATTTCGTAAAATCCGTTCTTAGCTGACCTCTAAATAGCAAAAGTAATATTCCTACCAAATTTCAAGTCTCTAAGTCCTATGGTTCCTGAGATATCGTGATGAGTGAGTATATACGTGGAAATCTCCTATATATATATATATATATATATATATATATATATATATATATATATATATATATATATATATATATATATATGTCGTAGTCACTTGGCGATTCAGGCACATAGCTATGTGACTGGGCTATTTTAGGCACATAGCTATGTGCCCGTCGCTTAGAAACGCACCGAGTATAGATCCATCACATCTCTATGTGACTGATTTTAGCCCGTAGTCACATAGCGATTCCGGCACATAGCTATGTGCGGAGGACAAGTCAGTCACTTAGAGATTTATCAAAATGCGCGGAGAGAAAGTCAGTCACTTAGGCTAAAATTTAATCACATAGAAATGCAATAGCCCTCAACTTGGTAGATCCTAAGTGACTGACTTTCTCTCCGCGCATAGCTATGTGCTGAAATCGCTATGTGACTACGGACTAAAATCAGTCACATAGAGATGCGATGATCTTGAATTTGATAAATCTCTAAGTGACTGACTTGTTCTCCGCACATAGCTACGTGCCGGAATCGCTATGTGACTACGGGCTAAAATCAGTCACATAGAGATGTAATGGATCTATACTCGGCGCGTTTCTAAGTGACGGGCACATAGCTATGTGCCTAAAATAGCCCAGTCACATAGCTATGTGCCTGAATCGCCAAGTGACTACGACATATATATAGAATAGAGAATTAGTAGGAATATTATGAAATTTAGTACCGTTTCAGTCAATGCTATTAACAGAGAAAAAATTGTATATATTAATAGATAGATAGAAGATAGTAAAGAATAGTTTAACAAATTTTCGATGTGATGCTTAAAATTGACATAACTTTTTATTTATGAACCGATTGACATAAAAGAAACACAAAATGTTAACTGAAGCTTACCAAAACATATTAGTGAAAACCGCGTCTAAATCGGATAAGCCATTTTTGAGATGAGCGTCTATAAACAGACAAACAGACAAAAAAATTTAATTGGATTTTTTGTTTCGGCATCGATATAATAATAACCCCTGCTATTTATTTATTTTTATATTTTCAATGTACAGAAAGCACGTATAAATATAGTTATTATCCTAACAAGTGCGAAAAGTTATACTTTCCCGCACGCGAATAGTTAAGTGCGGGAAAGTTAATTTCCGCAAGAGTTAGGATCAATATTTTTTCTACAAGCATAATCACCTCGAAAATTATTTAGATATTTGAAAAGATGCGATTGTGACAATTAAATCTTTCATAGTGTCAATAAATACATGACTGTAGCTATAGCAATCCTTCTTAAACAGGTAAGTTTGTTGTTGCTTTAAGTAAGGTTTACAGGGGTGATTTAATAAATTATGATTTTTTTTAAAAACAAACATTTTAAAAATCACTATTTTCATGTAAAATAATCTTAAATTTTTTTACTATTTGTATGTAGTCCAACAAGATAAAGGTAATAATACAATAATTTGTCAAAAAGGTTATCGGAAAACATATTTAATTAATTAAACAAAAATGCGTGCGGGAAAAAACCTCATCCGCACTCCGTGCGGGAATAGTATATTGTAATACAAGTGTTACAATGACAGGTTTCGTAGTACGAGTGAAGTTTGTGAAACGAACCGCGAAGCGGTGAGTTTCCCAAAGAACGAGTACTACAAACCGTCATTGTAATTTGAGTTTTACATACTATTTTTTATAATGAACTTTTAAAAGTATAAATAAATAAATAAAACGAGAGTTTTTCGAAATATTTATTTATGTTGGCGATTTTGACACTTTTGACACTTGACAGTTTTAATGATTTTAAATTTGAATGTTTGTTAAATTTGAATAAAATATTCTGAATTTCGCAATATCGCTGATAATGTAGTTAATACAACATAATTCTTGATTTACTACCTGAACTCTTTCATCTTTCGTTGATAATCAGTGCAGTGCAACCAATTGTGTAAAACAAAAAGTTACCAAAAACAGTGTTACAATGAATCTATTTCGATACTGTTTTTAGTGTCGAAATAGAAACTTTGTGAACGTGAATTATAAAAAAGATATTTTTCTACAAGCATGCGTAAAACAACACTTTCCCGCACGCATTTTAATTCAGAAAATATCTCTTTCCCGCACGGAGTGCGGGAAATACTTTTTCCCGCACGGCGTGCGGGAAAGAATTTTTCCCGCACGCATTTTTTTTTTATTAATTAGAGATGTTTTCCGATAACCTTTTTGACAAATTATTGTATTATTATCTTTATCTTGTTGGACTACATACAAATAGTAAAAAAAATTAAGATTATTTTACATGAAAATAGGGACTTTTAAAATGTTTGTTTTTAAAATTTTTTAAAAAAATCATAATTTATTAAATCACCCCTGTAAACCTTACTCAAAGCAACAACAAACTCACCTGTTTAAGTAGGGTTGCTATAGCTACAGTCGTGTATTTATTGACACTATGAAAGATTTAATTGTCACAATCGCATCTTTTCAAGTATCTAAATAATTTTCGAGGTGATTTTGCTTGTAGAAAAAATATTGATCCTAACTCTTGCGGAAATTAACTTTCCCGCACTTAACTGCTTGCCCGAACTCCGCTTCGCGTCGTTCGGGCATCGGCAGTTCGCGTGCGGGAAAGTATAACTTTCCGCACTTGTTAGGATAATAACTATTTCTGAATTAAAATGCGTGCGGGAAAGTGTTGTTTTACACATGCTTGTAGAAAAAATAAATTTGTTATCAATATTATATATCTTGTATTTAAAAACGTATTTTAAAAAAATTATAATCCTGTACCTTTTAAATTTAAATCAAATGAAGCAAATAGTTCCAGTATTGTCAAGTAGGTACTCAAATTGACACACTTATATGGAACATTGTGTTTAAAAACCATAAAACCTATTTTAGTGCAACAAAAGTGATGAAGTCAGCTGGTTTTTCAAAACGAAACAACCGAAAAGAATAACGACACTTACTTATTTTCCAATTTGGTGTGAACCAGCCGCCTAGATCTCTTTATTTGTTAACTACAAGCTCATTATAGTTGAATAGATGGCTATTTTGTCCAATCTATTGATACATTGGTTATTGATACTTTTTGAAGGATTCTCAGAAAATAGAAGAGACGAAATCAACTACTTGACAGATGACAATTTGGCTTTCAATTTGAACCCCAGGAGGTCTGACGTTTTGTTACAAATTATCCTACCTGTGTATTTCTATGGATATTAATTTCAGTTAAGGCATAAACGAGTGTTTTATGTTTTGGCTATTATTTAGCTTCGGTATGTTTAAATATATATGTCTATTCTTTCGTTTCTTAGAAAAATTTTAGGTAGTAATAAATGGGTTATTTTTTAAATAATGTTTAACATTTTATACCAAGATCTGTAAATTTTTGAATACCTTTGTGGAATATTTATACCGGGTACCAACTTTATTATTTATCAATGGTCATATTCTCTGTGACTTTAAAAAATGAGTGAATTAAGTCAATAAAATTAATTTTCTGAAAATGAATAGGTACAAGTTGTTTCTGGTAATTTAAAAATTTCCATAATTAAGATTAAAATAGATATTTAACTGTAACTATTTTATAATTATTTAAATTTTTCTTCATGAATGTTAAATTAACCTATACATATAATAAAACTGTAACTGGCTATACATGGCTAATAAATTTACAAAAATGGGAGGCCTTTATATATGTAAAAGAATCTAAAACAATGTTTTATTATTTCGTCTGCTTGTCTATATGTTTGTTAACTCTTAAATCTCAGAAACGACTTATCCGTTTTGGATGCAGTTTTTAGGAATCTATTGTGATGGATTTCACTTAACATTTAGTATCCTTTAAATCGGTTAACAAATAAAGTAGTTATGTAAGGTAATAGCTTAGGCGTCAAAGTAAATTTATCGAAAAAGATCCATAGCACCGTTTAGCATCTAAATTACGGAGAAACACGGTAGATGGTGTTATATTGCGATTTCTAAATAATGCAGTTACAATTATTTGGTTTTGTCTTCGTCCGGATAGAATAATAAGTATTCAAATATGATTTTAGAAAAATTGTTGACACTATTGAAAAACAGTTAAAAATCGTAAAAAATGAACGAAAATTCTGTAAAAATGTTGAAAATCCAGAAGAAATTAAAGAAATCACAAAAAAACCTTGTAAATTGTAAGAAATTGTTAGTAACCTTTTAAAAATCCTGATAAATTGTTAAAAACCCTGGAAATAGGTTGAAAAACGTGAAAAATAGTTGTCAATTTTAAAAAATTGTTGAATATCGTAAAAAATTTTTTACAATATTAAAACATTGTTGCAAATTCTGAAAAAGTGATTAAAATCCTAAAATGTTAATTATCCTGGAAAAAATGTTGAAATTTGTAAAAATATTTTTAAAAAATATGGAAATAGGTTGAAAATTGTGAAAAATAGTTGTCAATTGTAAAAAATTGTTGAATATCGTAAAAGATTGTTTACAATATTAAAACATTGTTGGAATTCTGAAAAAGCGATTAAAATCCTAAAATGTTAATTATCCTGGAAAAAATGTTGAAATTGGTAAAAATATTTTTAAAAATTGTCAAAAATCAAAAAAGGGGTAAATAAAAGAAACGCGTAAGTATCAAAAAATAGGACAGGAAAAAAATGTAAAAACAAGAAAAAGACAAAAAATTAGCCAAATTGGTAAAAAAATTAAAAATCAAAAAAATAAATAAAAAGAAACACGAAAAAAAAATGTCAAAAATAAATAGGAAAAAATCACAAAAAGTAGAAAAAAGTGTATATAAATGAATTATAGATAAAATAAATATTGTAAAAATATTATAAAAATTGGCTTTTTATTTTTAAAATAATAAAATACAAATTTATTTAAAATATATTTTATATATTATTGTATAATAAGATACGCATTTATTAAAGTAAATTTAACTAACTAAATTACTTTTATATTAACTTAATAAAATAATAATGAACAATTATACATTCTAAATTTTAATATTTATTTTGAAAATTAAAACTTTTATAAAACAATCCTAGATATGGCAATTAGGGCTGAGGATTAATTACAATAAGAATAAGTTGAGGTGTACATTGTACATATTGTATCCGCTGTGTTAAGTTATCATCATAGAATCTATGAGGACAATTAAAATAATAACTAAGGTAGATGCAGGTAATAAAAACTACCTAAGGCAGAATGTATATAAAATAAAAACTAGATATCCCCTGAGAACATCCCATTTTAAACCCCATGTACTGAGGAAGTCATCCTCACTGCTTCCCAAAAAGGTAAAAATTCAGCACCTGGTCCAGATTCCATTTCTAGACGTACCTTAAAACAACTCCCTCCTTCAATTATGCGTCCTCTTACTCTTCTTTTCAACTCTTGTCTTGGCAAATTCGATTTCCCCACTATCATGAAGACCTCAAACACCATCTTGATTCCTAAACCTGACAAAAACCACACAAACCCTCACAACTACAGACCAATCTGTCTGCTTAATGTCATAGGCAAACTCTTTGAACTTCTACTCCTAGATAGAATTAGAGACTTTCTAGAAACTAACTCCATAATCCCCCCTTTTCAACATGGGTTCAGACCAAATCACTCTACCCAAAACCCGATTCTAGAACTACAATCTTTCTTCTCCTCAGCTCTAAATCAGAGAAAACTTGTTTTTGCCATATTTATGGATGTCCAAAAGGACTTTGACAAAGTTTGGCACGCTGGCCCTATTAGAAAGCTAATTGACATCCAATTCCCCATTCCATCCATAAAACTTATTCACTCATATCTTTTCAACAGAATTATCCAAGTCAAAGTTGGAAATGCAATCTCCGATCCACAAGGACCAATCCTAGTCCCAACTCTATATACCATCTACGCTAGCGGTATTCCTCCTCTGGAAAATATTCAGCTCTACGCCGATGACACAGCCTTGTACACCTCCGCATCGTCAACTGAAGCCCCTAATCGAAAAACTCAAAAACTGCTGGATCAGTTCTCCAACTGGTGCAGCAGATGGAGAGTAGCTCTAAATCCAAACAAAACCCAAACCATCATCTTTAGACATCCTAACCTCAGTCGATAAGAAAATCTCTCTTTTGACTATATCAACCTGTCACTATGAGGGAAACAGCTAGTCCCTCAGGATCAGGTGACCTACCTGGGTGTTCGATTTACTCGAACACTCAGGTGGGATGCCGATGTTGAGCTTACACTCAACAAAATGAGAAGATGACCACCCCTTATAGGTGCTCTGGCCGGTAGAATCGGAAGAAGTGACACCAAAACCCTTTTACACACATATAAAACTTTTATCAGACCTCTTGTCGATTACAAGGCCGTGCCATACTTTGCTATTCCTCAGAGACTTTTACATTCCATCCTTGCCATAGAGAGAGCGATCTTACTGAAAGTAAAAAACCTACACTACCTCTATCCATGCCACCTTGTCTACAATAACACCAAAATACTGCCTTTTCCTTCTCGTTTTCAGACGCTTCAACATCAATACGTCGTCCGCACTCTGCAGGAAACTAACAGCGTTGACCAGAGGACCCTCCATACACACTGAAATGGAGGACTCCAAAAAAGATCTAGAGTTCCGAAAAACGCAGATCTCTCTGTCTAACCTTAGACTCCTCCAATCCGTTGTAGACTTGGATCTTCCGGAAGATCTGGAAACTCTGCTGGAAAAAAATAGGCCCTTGGCGAAGGTTTCTGTGGTTCCCTTCGTCCTTGCCGAATGGAAGGGCTCCACGACGGAGGAGACACGCCACTGCGTCAATTTCCCAACCCCACATTACACTACGTGGGTTACACTTCCACATACACCTACACTTACATACCAAATTCCTAAAAAGTATCACACTTATCTTCCTAACTATATACCCTTAAATTAACTTAAAATTATCCGAATCAACAAATTTTAATATTAAGTTAACAGAAGAACTACTATAAAATATTGGAAAAAAATGGCATCTTTTGCTGTAAACAAACATAAAATAATAAATTCTAGAAAAAACCTTGTGAACAGGGCTTATTGTGCTATGGTAGAATAATAAAGCCAAATAGTCTTAAATAATCAAAATGGGCGTCTAATATTTCGTAATTAAATCAAAACTAATTATCCCTGCATTAATTATGCCCACTCTTTGTTTAACAGTTATTCTCTATCAAACGGACAAAATCATCATGATACTACTTGTCTCAATTTGAACATTGTTTTATATCATTTATCTCATTCTTCTCACAAGCGTAAAAGCACCGACTAATATTATTTTTATTTTTTAAGTTTTTTTCTCTTCGGTTCAACTGGTGGGCCTGATTAACCGCTAGCACCGTATATAAAAAATATAAAAAAGTAGAATAAATGATTTGTGATAAATTATTTTTAAATAACAGGTTTATAAAAGCATTAGAAACAAAAAAATGTAGTGCAACATTATATATAATTGTCTCATATAACAATAAGATTCAGTGGGACGATTTTATATTATTCGTGCTGCATAAATACTCCTTCAAACGAATCATACTAATTTGGCCATAACAAACGAGTGACAAGTTGCGGAAAATTTATAAATAAATAAGTAAATAAACAGTTTATTTACGAAAATCTCCATTATAAGTATGAATACATTATGAAATACAAGGTACAATTTGAAGAGCCATATAAGATTGTGAGTTCCTTATGAGTTTTTTCTTGAGAAGAATTAAATATTTTAAGTTGTATTTGTCAGCCTTATTAGCCACTCATACCAGTGAAGCTCTAACCTCTAAAACCACCGCAATAAATATATTTTCTCTATTTTTATCTGTTACAGTAATGTTTACTGGGTGATAAATTTTTTAGGATGTCATATTAAATTTTCTTTCAAATTTGTGAAAACTCTGTTAATATACGACATATCTTTTAATTTTAAATTATTAAAATTATTAAACTAAATCCAGCGGATTAAAATACTTTTAAACTATAAAAATGTCACAAAATGTAGGTAAATATTAAAAAAAAAATTAGTTGTCGTTTTTATACGTTTCATACTAAATGATATTAGATACCCAAATTAATAATAAAATTAAGAAAATAGATAGAATAGGAAAAATAAATAAAAATGGAGCACATTCTTAAAGTAATGTTAACCAACCCAAACGCTGTGAAAAATGTTCTGAGGCATAAGATGACAATTGCTGATTGCAAAAAGATATATAAAGTATTATTACAGAAAACTGTAACATTGTCGTATTTAATAAAGCGTGTTATCAATAGATATCAAAGAAATAATAAAATTATTCTAACGCTTTACAAGCTTTGAAAAACATTTTCAAAGACAATGACCGTTCAACTAAGATATGCCAACCTCGTTTGACTTTGAAGTGTAATCCAATATCCGTTGGGGCATATAGCCCAGGAAGTAGTTGTTTCTTCTTAGTTAAACGGTCATTGTCTTTGAAAATGGTTTTCAAAGCTTGTAAAGCGTTAGAATAATTTTATTATTTCTTTGATATTTAAAAAGATATATATTTATTAGTTCTGATTTAACTCGTCTATAGTTAAATAGAATAGCTAAAGTGAAGGATGAATTTAAAAAAAAGGAGAGAGAAAGGTAAAAATGATATACCTACTTTTAGAAATGTAAAGGAAATTCCTGAAATTATTAAAAAAGTTTGTGCTAATAGAAAAACCTAAGTACTATCAGCAACAGTGTCAGAGTCTATTTTTAAAACGTCGGTGAAATGAAAACAAAATAAAAAGGCCTACCATCAGGCTATATCGCTGTATCAGTATTATGTGATTATTCTGGTTGAAATATGGTTAAATTCAGAATTTTCAAATGCTGAATTGGGATACAATATTTTTAGAATAGATCGCAATTCTGATTTGACTAGAAAAACACGGGGTGGTGGTATTTAAACCCCATAAAAAATTACTCAGGAAATCGAGATTCCTGTTACTGAAGTTAAGCATATCTTTGTTTCTGTTTAATACAGGAGCAAATCAATAATTTTTGGTGTTGTTTACATACCTCTATCTTTACAAGCATACACTTTCCATTGTTACATCATTGACTACATAATGGAAAACTGAAAATACTGAAGTAGCCGTATGTCGTGACTTCAATTTACCTGATGCTATGTGGAGCAATTATTAATTAAGCTTATCAGTTGACTTTTAATCTGAAAACTCTACTGTGCCATATATATGTCAAGTTAATCTAATCCCAAATAATTAAAATAGTTTTTAAGATTAAATTTTTACCACTATTAATGATGTTAAGGTGCATGTTCCAGTAGATGATACATTATTCTCAGCAGTTAAATTTAATAGCATAGCCCTTTAAATAATGAAAAATATCATTATGATTTTCGAAATGCCAATTATATAACACTAAATGATTATCTACTATTCATTCATAAATTGGAAATCATTATTATAAAGGATATAACTGATATCTATTACGCCACAGAAATGTTTTTCGATTAAATATAGAATATAGGTACAAGGGTTTTAACATGTTCATTCCTCTTATAGAGTTTTACTATGTTTATTACCCTCAAAAGGTTTAAAACTAATAAATTTGCAGTTTGGTTCTACGGTTACCTTAAACATTTTGTCATTAAAAAGAAAAATGCTCATAAAATAACCTAAAAACTGACCAAAAATTTTGTTGAAAATATATCAATAATATACGGAAATCTTATAATTTTCCATCTAGTATGTTTTTAGGTAATGAAATTGGTGACAGTCAACAAAACATAATTAATTTTTTTGCAGACTTTTTTCTAGTGTTAATAATGATTTGCTGATGGATAAACTGCATAGCTTTGGCTTAAACAATGCACTGCTTAGTGCTTAAATGGATTTCTAGCTTCCTTAACCAATTTGTTAAATATGGCAACTGTATATCAACTTGTGTATCTGTAACCTCAGGTGTCCCTCAAGGTTCTCATCTATTTATTAACGATTTGATAGAAATAATTCCAAATAATTAGTGTTTAGTTTTTGCAAAAGATCTTAAGAGATTCAAAATTATTAAGAGTTTATTAGTTGCCTTATTTTTACAAAATTACATAAATGCTCTTACTAGATGATGTGACTTAAACATGTTACACTTAAATGTAAAAAAATGCTGCAAAATAACATTCACTAAAACTAATAATCCAATAGATTTTCCTTATTCCGTCAATAACACTTTGTTAAAGACAGTAATGATATTAAGGATTTAGGAGTCATTTTTGACAATAAATTAAATTTTAAAAACCATATTACTGAAATTGTGTTAATGGGTCTAAAAACTCTTGGTTTTATAATACGAAATAGCAAGGAATTTAATACATCAATTGTCACGCCTGGGGGAATTTGGGGCAATGTGCCTTAGTGTTTTGTGATGAGGGGTAGCTTACTAAAGGCACTTCCCACCCAGGTCGTGGTTATCTACCCCCTGGTTAGGTATCCTGCTGAGGGCAGAAAACTAACCAAGGGAAAGATGATATAAACAACAGGAAACAAACAACAAATATATTAACAAGAAACAAACAATGAATACCGGATAACTAAAAACAATAATCTTAACTAATCTTACCAAACAAAAATATATGGTGGCATGTCACATTTACTCACGCAAATACGTCAAGAGCCACAACGTTTTAGGGACACCTCAAAGGGTAACCCTTACAGACAACCTCAGACTCCGAACTCCTCGAGTGCGACCTCAACGATGCTCTTTTATAGCCAATTCATACACTACGTGAGAATAAGAATTAAACTATATAAGGTCGCCTTAAAATCTAACGTACTGACTTTGACCTCGATGATTACAATAAAAAATAATACTATATATTACAATAAAATATAAAACAATTAAACTACCCTATTATCGTATGTGACACAATATGTAAATAATGTCCATCTACCAAGCTAATATTGTTCGCTGTTGTGGACCTTATCAAACAGCACTCTCACCTAAGCTTAATACAGTGCTGGGATGAAACTACGAACTGTAGACTAGCCAGAGAGTTATCACCTCATCCTGGCAAGGAAACAGCAAAAAAATTTAAGACATTGACGAGACAAAATCTCCGAACAGCTGTGGGAATCTTAACAGGTCACTGCTAATTGCGACAACATCTCTTTAGGATGAAATTAGCAGAATCGCCGCTATGCAGAGGCTGCGAACAAGAAGAAGAAATAGTAGAACATATAATGTATGAGTGCTCTGCTTTTTCTGAAATAAGATGATCCGTGTTGGGCGAGTACTGGCTTACAACAGCCGATGTCAGGGAGATCTCCTCGGAAGCCTCATCACCTATTCTAAATCTCTAGGCCTGGTGACAGTCTGAAGTGAGGATATCCCTACACACGGGAGGATGCACAATGGGCCATATGTGGCCTCAGTGCTGGTAGAGCACTAGCTCGACCCTCCCCAAATTTCCAGATCCAGATGTAAATAACTCTATTGCCCTCAAGTTCGTTCTATTTTAGAATAGTCTTCATCAATTTGGTATCCGTATTATAATACACATATAGAGCTAATTAAAAGGGTACAAAACAAGTTCTTAAGAACGGAGAATATCATCCATGTCTCAAATGTGGTCAAAATGGTAATAACCAAAAGAAAACACGAAGTCTAGTACCACACAAACTAATTTATTATCAAAATTGTAACTGACAACTAGTTTCGACCTCTATGGGTCATCATCAGGTCTAAAAAACAATATGAAAAGGTAATAATATGTAATCAAAAGTAGAAAAGCTTAACAACTTACCAATAAAATATTCAAATTTATAAAATTATACAATCCATGGAAAACAGATTAAGTGGTAAAAAGGTTCCAGACACATCCAGATAAATGTGAAAATACAAAAGGTGTGTAATTGAGCAAATTACCGGTAATAGGCCCAGATATGATACATAGTCAGTAAAATTTCTGTGGTGGTACCAAAATCAAATTGTTAAAATATGTACTATTAATTTAAAACAAAATTGAAACATTGAAATAAGTGAAAGCATCACCATTAACTAGGGTGGTAGAAAACCCACGTGAAAAGAGGAAGATAAAACTTATTATGAAATAAGAGTGCCGGGTAATGAAAGGAGGTGATATAAAAACCAGATGATCACCAGCAGATAAGTGCAAAAGGTGTGAATTTAAGAGATAACATAAAGAGTTATGGTCACTAATGGATATGAAAAGCGGTGGAGGGTAAGTTCCAGTACGAAAAGTGATGTTAGAACTTCTGAGATGTGGAAGTGTAGTGTAGTAGCAGGAAGAAACATACCAAAAAAGTGAACAGGTATGGTATTTAAAACACTGGAACAAAAAGTAAGTAAGTATCCACATATCCAGAAAGGTAACCATAATACTGCACGTTCTTAATGTCTTCGTGATCATACAATGTTTCAAATATAGACGAGACGAAATCCATAACAGTACACAAACACTAATAATACTTAGTTCAAAGGAAACACCCGGTGTTGAAGAATGCAATTTAAATTAACGTTAAACATATAATGTGTAAAACAATGGTGGATAAAGTATTAACTGTTATAAAGAACCGGGAACAGAAAAACTACTGAGCATGTGTGGAAGCAAGTTAGCGGAAATCAATGCGAGAGAGTGACATTTAAATGAAGTTGACATGGAACCATAAATACAGTGATGTATAAAAGTAAATAGTTATAGTAAAATTACACAATTAAATTAAAGTAATATGGTGAACCTAAACATTCGATTTTAAGAGAGTAATAACAATAAACTAATAATAGGAAGATGTTAAAACAAATATACTGAGGTTGGTTGTTTTTGCAACATGAACATAATATGTGATCAAAAAGAAGAAATTTTAAAAAAATTAAGAGCGGTAAAAGTTTCCGTAAACTAAGGACTGATTGCAAAAGTTCCATGTCAACTTCATTTAAATGTCACTCTCTCGCATTGATTTCCGCTAACTTGCTTCCACACATGCTCAGTAGTTTTTCTGTTCCCGGTTCTTTATAACAGTTAATACTTTATCCACCATTGTTTTACACATTATATGTTTAACGTTAATTTAAATTGCATTCTTCAACACCGGGTGTTTCCTTTGAACTAAGTATTATTAGTGTTTGTGTACTGTTATGGATTTCGTCTCGTCTATATTTGAAACATTGTATGATCACGAAGACATTAAGAACGTGCAGTATTATGGTTACCTTTCTGGATATGTGGATACTTACTTACTTTTTGTTCCAGTGTTTTAAATACCATACCTGTTCACTTTTTTGGTATGTTTCTTCCTGCTACTACACTACACTTCCACATCTCAGAAGTTCTAACATCACTTTTCGTACTGGAACTTACCCTCCACCGCTTTTCATATCCATTGGCATTAGTGACCATAACTCTTTATGTTATCTCTTAAATTCACACCTTTTGCACTTATCTGCTGGTGATCATCTGGTTTTTATATCACCTCCTTTCATTACCCGGCACTCTTATTTCGTAATAAGTTTTATCTTCCTCTTTTCACGTGGGTTTTCTACCACCCCAGTTAATGGTGATGCTTTCACTTATTTCAATGTTTCAATTTTGTTTTAAATTAATAGTACATATTTTAACAATTTGATTTTGGTACCACCACAGAAATTTTACTGACTATGTATCATATCTGGGCCTATTACCGGTAATTTGCTCAATTACACACCTTTTGTATTTTCACATTTATCTGGATGTGTCTGGAACCTTTTTACCACTTAATCTGTTTTCCATGGATTGTATAATTTTATAAATTTGAATATTTTATTGGTAAGTTGTTAAGCTTTTCTACTTTTGATTACATATTATTACCTTTTCATATTGTTTTTTAGACCTGATGATGACCCATAGAGGTCGAAACTAGTTGTCAGTTACAATTTTGATAATAAATTAGTTTGTGTGGTACTAGACTTCGTGTTTTCTTTTGGTTATTAAGTTCTTAAGAGTTTGTGCATACAGAATAAATAGATTGGTTAGAGGGGAATATAAATTGGATAAAGTACATGAAAGTGTTAATTATATTAAATCATTAGAACATAAAAGAAGAGAATTGGACCTATGCTTTTTACGTAAAGCAATCAATCAACCCACAAATAATAAATTAAATTGATCTCAATGTCAATCATCGTAGAACTAATTATAATCCATTTAGCCTTTTATTTCACAAAACCTACTAATTATGGTCAAAACGAGCCAATTACTAGAATGACACGGACAGCTAACAAATTTAAGAATATAATTGATCTATTTGGAACATCTGCCTCATCATTTAAGAGATCATTTAAAATATTTATTGAGATGTTATAATTAATTAATAACTTCATGTTTTACATTCTGTATATTTTTTTCTTTAAATATGTTAAATGGTAATTTCGTAGAAAAAAAAATAAAAAAAATTAGTAAATAAATAAATGAATAATTTTACATACTATTTTAATTTAATATATTTGGTTGTGTTGTATTTAGTTCTAAAAAATAACAAAATTATTTTTGTGTAAGTGAAACAAAAGTTGTAATGTAAATAGCTACTTATTACAAACAATTATTAAAGTACTTATGCAACAATGGGAAAAGAAAAAAGATAATCTTAAATTTAAAAAATTTATGCGTTTATAACCGTTATTGATTAACATTATGTTAATACATAAAATCTAACTTAACAAATAAAACTGGAAAAACTATTATTCCTCAAGGGTGTCTTGAAAGTCATTATTCGACTCACGTATGCTGCGTTTCTAACTACAAAATAATATCTTTATAATTTCAGAGCACTAAAACAGAGAACATAATTATTTCAGTCATTAAATACCGCCTCGCGACTAATTACTGACCGAATAGCAATAAAAAATTAACCGTCGATCATCCCATATAATTAAGGCTCATTTGTATTTAAAAAATCAACTGTCTTAAATGGTTGTGTGATTAAGTCCAATAATCCTTATTGAATACCAGTTAAGTAGTCAATTGTTAATCAACAATAGGTGAGTATTCATTTGTTAGGTAACAATGATGAATCGGCTGTGTCCATTTTTACTATGCCCGCTTGTTTAACAAGTTAATAAGCCTAACAATCAGTTAACGCATCAATCAAGCGAGTCATCGTAGGTAAAACTCAAAAGTCCCTTATGCCAGTGGCGCTCAACTTGCGAAAACATGCTGAAATTTCAACAAAAGATCAGAAAATAACAATATTTTATAACTAAATAAGCCATTCTTATTGAGATGTATGATATTGAATAAAGATTTCTATAACACGTACTGATTGTATTAATTGTATTAAATTTATTGAAATTAAAAATGACTCTTATAACTACTTAAGATTTATACATAGTTTGTATCCTTACATTTTAATTATAAAAATTAAAAACGTACAGCTTACGCCTATTACTAGGAGGTTATTTTTTCAGTGATAACCATTTAGCACATATATTATGAACCAGAATTTATTCCTACCTAATATATGCCTACCTACTCAAAGTTATCTATTTAACTTGTAAGCCAACTGATAGATGCATTAATTGCACGGTTATTTGAATGTATTTTGGTTCTGTTACTTTGAACATTAATCCCGCCAGTAGCTTTTCTTGTGCAATATGCTCTGTGTTACTTACATAAAATTGTTCAAAAAACAATTTTTATTTAAAAAAACAAGATGTGGCGCTTTGGTTATTTTCAGAAGACTACATCTTGTTTTTTTAATGTAATATAATTTTATATAAAGAGAATACAGCTTTTTCTTAACTTTCTGAAATATTGTTTGACCGAGCACACGTATAAACAATATTTTAGTTTTATCTTATTAAAAACCATACTATGACAGTTCGAGCACAAAATCGATCATTTTTACATGTAAATCTCCATAAGAAAATCTAAGGTCGATTCTGGTCATTTTTGGCTAATTTACCCCCCACCACTCCAAACATGTGACTAGACACTAGAGTCGTATCATTATAATGATTCAATAGGGTAACAGGGTCGTAACTGCCAAAAGGGCATTAGGGTTGTATCTCAGTGCCAAAAAGGCATTATAGAGCTAGGTATATCTCTTAAACATCTGATCAGATTTCAGTGTGTGACATATTTTTGTAAAGGGGAGGAGCCATAGGGTAAGATACGATGCCATAAAGACCTTACATAAAGTGCCAAAAAGGCATTATAGCTATATCTCTTAAACATCTAATAAGATTTCAGCGTGTGACATATCTTTGTAAAGGGGAGGAGCCATAGGGTAAGATGCGATGTCAAAAACACCTTAAACAAAGTGTCAAGAGGGCATAAGGGGTATAACGGTCAAACAGATTTCGTTGTATGATATATCCTTGGAACAGGGTTGCGCTGTAGAGTAGCAAGTAGCGTCGAAAAATCTGCCTAAAGAGCATTTAAAGCTGAACGACTAAACGGATTTCGTCAAGTGACGCATCATTGTAAAGGGGTTGAGTGGTGGGAGGTAAATTAGCGAAAAATGACCATAATCGACCTTAGATTTTCTTATGGAGATTTACATGTAAAAATGATCGATTTTGTGCTCGAACTGTCATAGCACCTTTACTCCCGTTATCCCCCTTTGTTTATTATTAATACGCGTTTTCTTGGCACCAGTTAAGGCACAAATGGCGATAGGACTCCTGTGTAAGCGTTCGTTATTTGTGTTTTTAGACACATGTTTCCCTATCATCCTTTGCTCCCAAGTACCCAACACTTTTGCTAGCCAAGTGCAATACCTTGGTTATGCCGCACTGATAACGGCTAACGAGCCAGAAACATGCATGTTTGCGGTTACCATTCCTACTTGTAACTATGATCCTTGTTGAGTTACATGCCCGTTATCACCCTATATATATATATATATATATATATATATATACTGCTGACCCTATTGAGGTGCTTTCTCCAGTTTAACGTTTAACAAGGAGGATTTAATATTGACAAAGGATAACGTAACCCAAAAGTCTGACAAAACTTGTAGGTGTTTACTTGCACTCCAAATATGTTGGAATTAGAATCTAAGAATAAACCTAAAGATCCCCAAACGCTTCTTGTGCTGATGTTCCAAAAAGTATTAAACGTTTCATTTGCGAATTGTGCCAATGATTTCGTAGCTAGTATGAGTAGGTTTATCATTTTGTCCATAAGGAATATGTCATTTTGTTCGATGCGTATGGACAAAATAAATTTTGATTGTTTTCAGTTAAATAATTTTTGTTTCCTTTTCTGTTTAGTTTTTGCTTGAAATGTTTATTAGTTTTAATAATTTAAAGATGAAAATATAATTGATGTAAGGTTTGATTTGCTGTGAATTGCTATTAACAAATATGATACAAAACCAAAACTATATATCATTTTGCATACTTTCTCTACCTATAGGAATATCTCACTTATGCCATTTTCAATATTGGCAATAATTATTTCTGTTGGCATTTTAACTTCTTCATATGCATTTTTTTTCTAACTTAAATGTATCAGATCAGGTTTTTAAAATGTATTGAATGTTCCGATTTTTAAATGGTTTTGTACGTTGACGTTTTAGTATTTTTAACTTTATTAAATTAACACTTTCCAAAAATAAAAGAAATTTAAGTGCCTTGCATCTAACTTATGTTTTCAATTATGTGCGCCATACAGTACTCGCGCCAGAACGTACCTGCGCCAGATAGGCCTTGCGCCCGAAGCGGTCTGCGCCCCAACGGACCTGCGCCAGTACGGCCGCGCCAAATCGGTCGTGCCAGATCGGTCGCGCCAGAACGTCCTAGACCGGAATATCTTGTAGCTCAGTGCTAAATTGCCCTTTTATATATATAAAATATTAACTGCACCACTTTACGGTGGCGTCATGGTAGGTACTAAATTCAGTAAGAATTGCTTGTTTAATTATGTAAGATATCAACTGCATCACCTTACGATGGCGTCAAAGTACTTCGTTTAAAAAGAATTTGCTAGCTTAAATATATGGGATATCAACTGCGCCACCTTACGGTAGCGCCAAAGTAGAAAATTGCACGTTTATATATATGAGATTTTAACTGGGATACTTACCGTTAAAGTCTTAATATTTAATTATTTTTTTTAGTTTCCTTTTTTCCTTTTTTTTTTGTTTTTTTTACCATTTTCCATTTAACTTTAGTTTCTTGTTTTGCTATTTATTTTAAAATCGAAATACAACGCCACCAACCGGATATATGTAACCTAGACTTTTAAACGATTTAACTTACATTGCCATATATAAGGAATTCAATTATATAAGAAACACCTAATTTGCAATGGTTTCATTCAAGCTACTGGATATTAACATTTGTTTTTTTCCTGACTGCGTTGTTTTCGACTCTACCCACCATCAAAAACACAAAAAAATTTTTTTTTTTTTTTTTTTTTTTTTATATTAAATACCCCTTGTGAGATATTTTGAACATTATAATCTGATCAAAAGTTCGATCAATGAATAATTTTTTTCTAACTTAAAATGCTACGGTGTTTGGAACTTAGCTAAGATACTACTCACTAGTCTACCTTAGGTTCTATTAACTTAATTACACTAATAACTAACGTGTAAGTACCGCACTGTGCTCTGCTTTTCACTATCACTACAACAACTCAAAGGGTTTGGTCCTTTTGAGTCTTCTTGTTGGATTAGTGTTATCGAGGAGCTGGATTACCTCGATGTTCACATGATGGAGAAGCCTTTGCTCATGTCTTCTGGCAAATTTGGGTATGGTCTGGTTAACTGTGTCTATTTCAAGATCCCGGTGAAGATCACAATTACGGAAGTACCAAGGTGCATCAACGATATTTCTTAGCACTTTATTCTGGAATCGCTGGATGGTTAAAATATTGGATTTGCTGGCACATCCCCAGAGTTGGATGCCGTAGGTCCAAACAGGTTTTAAAACTTGCTTATAAAGGAGCAATTTATTGTATATAGATAACTTGGAGTTTCTCCCGAGTAGCCAATACATTTTTTTGAGTTTTAAACCAAGCTCTTCTCTTTTCTTTTTCACATGGACTTTCCAGCGTAGTCTTGCGTCTAAGTTCATGCCCAGGTATTTTGCTGAGTCAGCGTGTGGGATTTGGGCATCATTGATTCTAATAGGGATGTATTGTTTATGTTTATTAGTGAAATCTACATGTACAGATTTGCTTTCATTTAACTTGATACGCCAAGTTTTAGTCCAGTTATGGATTCTGTCTATAGAGGTTTGGAGTTTTTCAGCAGCCTCTTCGTGATTTTTTCCAACAGCAATGATTGCGGTGTCATCTGCAAAAGTTGCGACTGTGTTCTGTTCAAGATCAGGTATATCACTCGTATATAAAAGGTAAAGTACTGGACCTAATACACTACCTTGTGGCACTCCTGCTTTGATTTCTTTTAATTCAGAGTAGGCCTCTTCTTGCTTAACTCTGAAGTATCTTTCTGAGAGGTATGAAATTAAAAGTTCTGAGTATTTTTGAGGCAGGAACTTCTTCAGTTTATGAAATAGGCCCTCATGCCATACTTTATCAAAAGCCTGTGCGACATCTAGAAAGATAGTAGAACAGACTTTTTTTTCCTCTAGCGATTTTTCAATAATGTCCGTGATTCTGTGGACCTGGTCTATGGTAGAGTGACTTTCTCTGAAGCCAAACTGGTGTGAGGGAATCAAATTACTTTCTTCTATTATTGGTTTTAGCCTTTTGAGGAGAAGTTTTTCATACAATTTCGAAATTACAGGCAACAATGAGATAGGCCTATACGACGAAACTTCATATAGTGGTTTTCCTGGTTTCGGGATCATTATTACTTCCGCTACTTTCCACATCCTAGGAACATACCTCATTCTAAATGAGGCGTTGATGAGATTGGTCAGTTTTACAATTGCTTTTTTTGGAAGCTGTTTTAATATTTCTCCAGTGATCAGGTCAAATCCAGGAGCTTTTTTTGGATTAATGTTGATTTTAATTTCTTCTGTAACTTCTTTAGGGGAGGTATGCCTAATAACCACATCCTCTTGTCTTAGTTCAATCCTATCTTGTGGATCTTCTCCATCGTTTGGTTGAAAGGTCATTTCCAGATGTTCTGCAAATCTGGAAACTTTTTGTAGGTTATTCCGAGCCCAACTTCCGTCTGTGTTTTTGATTGGTGGGTTGTGAATGATAGGCCGTTTTAGTCTTTTTGTGGCTTTCCAAAGGGAATAATCTGTTTTATTATCGTTAGTTAATTCCCTTAGATAAGCAGCTATAGACTCATTTTGAATACGTTGAATTTCTCTCTTTAGTTGTTGGGTGGCATTATTCACAGCAGTTTTATCTACTGGTGCCCTAGTTTGATGCCATTTTCGTCTCAATTTTCTTTTTTCAGATACCAGATCTCTGATCTCCTTTGGGTAGTTATTGCCCTTTGTTCTAGGTTTAATATTTGTAGTGTTTTCCCATGCTGCTTGTTGAATGTTTTTGACAAACAATTCTACTTCATTGTCTAACTGTTCTTGAGTCCTAAGAGGAGTCGAAAGTTTTATAGAGTTCTCAAGTGTGATCTTGAAGCTTTGCCAGTCCGTCGATTGGTTGACGAGTCTAGGGGGCACTTCTTTTTGAATTACCTTATCACTTAAGGTAAGGAGTATAGGTGAGTGATCCGAGTTCATATCCCAAGCCTCTTCTACGAGTAGGTAATTTGCTGAGATATTCCTGACAATGAAGTAATCTATAAGGTCAGGAATTTTGTTCCGGTCGGTAGGCCAATATGTTGGTTTGCCTGTAGACAGTATTTCACACTTGAGGCGTTTAGTTGCTCCTATGAGTTCTTTACCTTTGGTTGTTGTCAGCCTCGATCCCCAGTATGTGTGCTTTGCATTAAAATCACCTCCCACTATGAATCGATGTCCTTGTTTTTCCAGGAAGGTAAGGTATTGTTCTTCCTTGATAGAATGTTTTGGAGGGCTATAAAGTGCTGTGATCATAACTTCATATGTTTTAGTTTTTACTACAACGGATGTTGCCTGAATCCTATCTGTTTGGTAACCCATTTCTTGATAATGTAGTATGGATTCTTTTATAATAATTGCACTACCGCCTTTTGCGTCGTTGTCCGGATGGATGGTGTTGTATACCTGATAGCCCTTGAACTTGATATATGATTCCTTAGTGAAGTGTGTTTCAGCAATGAGACATATATCAATTTTTTCTATGTCCAGGACTACTTGCAGCTCTTGCTGGTGCTTTAGTAGTCCATTGGCGTTCCACTCCAGTATTCGCAGTTGATTAGCCATTTTTATTTTTTGGAATCGCTCCTTGTGTGCGATACTCTAGTTTAGAAATACGTTCATCCATTGCGTTTAACTTTTCTAGTATTTTATGAAGAGCTATTTCAATTGTTGAATCTGGTTTACTGGCTTCCTTGTTGTTGTGTTCTTCAAATTTTCCACTTAACGCTTGACTGTAGGTTTTAGGTTTTGGTCCATTACCTTGCTTTGACTTTTCCACATTTGTTTTTTGGTGCTGAGTTCTTTGAGGCTGTTGAGGCAAACTAGGTTTTTTAGTTTGCTTGTTTTTGATTCTCTGCATTTCTTTGGCCACCATGCATCCACGGTAGTTAGCAGGATGGCCTTCACCGCAGTGCACACACTTAGGCTGTGCATTTTTAGGTTTCTTGCATTCTGCCGTTAAGTGTTTTCCAGGGCACCTAACGCATCTCGGTTCTTTTGCGCAGTATTTCTGCGTGTGTCCGTAGGCTTGGCATCTTTTACATTGAGGCACTAACCTTGATTTTCTAATTGGCAAGATCTCTACCCTAATTCCCATTATATCGGTGATGGCAAAAACTTTATTAATGTCTTCATCATGGCTGAAGGCTAAAACAAACATATTCAGAGGCTGCTTGGTTCTGAATTTCAATTTAGGCACTGCTTCTAGCATCTTAAACCCTCTCTTTCGGAGGTGAGAGACGATTTGCGCAGGTTCACATGAATGGTGTAGTTTATTAGCTACCACTCTAATTGGCCTGTTTTGTTTGTTCTCGTAGGAGTGCCACGAGTACTCTTTTTCTGTTAATATGTTAGTCAGCAGTTTAAAACTATCTCCATCAGTGACATTGATTTTAATATTTTTGTCGTTGATAATTTTAATTTGAAAATTCGTCAATATATCGTTGATTAGTTCATGTAGCTGTTTAAAATGTTCAATTCCTTCCACAACTATCGGAGGAGGAGGAGGTATTTTTTTAACAATGAACGTTTGTTTTGGTTCCGAGACTTTTTGATTGTTTTGTGGAGGTGTGAGCGATGTATCCATTTTCCTCTTCTTACGATTTTTCTGTCGTATCCACTCGGTCTCTTGTGCCAATTCTTCTTCGTCCGTGAAGTATTCCGGTATTTTCTCAAACGTTTGCTCTTTTTCCGAAGAGTTTTTGAGCAACCCTGTATGTGCTATTTGTAATTTGTCTAATTGGAGTTGAAGAGAGATTAATTTATTATTAATGTCGTTTTTCTCCTTCTCCGCTTTTTGCCAGGCAGCAAAAAGAACTTGTTCATTTTGTGACCTTGCACTGTTTACTTCGAACAGCGCATTGTTTTGTTGAATTAAAATAGCCTCGTTCGGCGTTAATGTTGGCGGTGTTTGGCAAAACATTTCGTGCGATAGCTTACAGTCACGTGCCCGACTGCCGGATATCACTCGCGTAAATGATACCCGATTTATCACTGGTTTTCGAAACGAGAGAGCTCCCGACTACGTCTTTACTCGTTGAAAGCAAAACGAATACTTTTACAAAAAAATAAATAAAAAATGGTCATCAGAAAGGAAGTAATTTAAAATTGTAGAAATTTAAAAAAATAATGTAAGTTGAATCATATCTTTGCTATCCTGTTCGACTTTTTAATGTTTTCTCTGCTTATTCATCGAAGCCCGTGATGTTTCTGATCGAATTGCTTTGTATTTCTATCTTTTCTATTATTTGACAGAACATACGTTTGAACAATTTTTAAATTGTATTTCATTATTAACCGTTCAATTTATTTTAAAGAAAATATGAAAGTCCATGTATTGAAATAGCTCAACGCAGTATATGTATTACTGCCTTTAGAGCTGCTTGGCTGTCTGAAAAAATGACTATTTTACCCGTTATACCCTGACTTATGATCTCCGTTGCACAGTGTCGTATGACTATTACTTTATCCTGAAAACCGTCAGCCTACAGACCTAGACTTAATTGGACTCTTATCCTGTGTCTTCTACAATATAGACCCGAGCCTGCGCACTTATCAGTCTTTGAGCCATCGGTATGTATCGGATTGACTCCCTTGAATTGGGGGGCATTGTCTCATAAATCACTTTTCAGTAATTCTACTCGAAAGTTTCTCGCAAAGTTATATCTGGAGACTATTCGATTCTGAGGCATACTCCTTTATGTGATCCGCCTTAACTCTACTATATAGCTCCGCTTGCTCTTTTTTCCTCCATTTGATTTGTAGCAGCCTGTGGGCAGTTACCATAGCCTCGCCCTGTATAAAGAAACGCATAACGGTTATGGTTTGTGCAAATGCTAGCGTGGATCATAAGATTTTACTCTTATTTAAGGACTTATTTCCGAAACTGATCTGGACTTAAAACGGTAGTGGAAAAAGTTATTACACCTTCAGAAACCTTAAATCAAAGTTGGAATACATTTTGGCCAGTAAAAACACAGCTGTGGGTCAGAAAAAAAATTCAACACCTAATATTTTACTCATAAAGCAAAGATTTCATATCTTCCTGGATTTAAAGACATTCATGAAGTTTGTGAAGATGACTTAGAATTTGTTAATCTGAAAAGTAGCATTAAACTTAAAAAAGCTAATAATATGGTAACAAAAGTTTTACGTTTTTGTCTCTTGTCTTTTTTATTGATTTAATACTTGTCTTTTATTTTGCAATTTTTATCACATTTTTTGGTATTTTACTTTTTTTTGTTGTATTTTCTAATAGATATTAATTGTGCCATTTTACGGTGGCGTCTTAGTATTTAGTTAAGTTTTTCTTGTATTAATAAACAAGTTAACAACTGCGCTTCTTACGATGGCGTCATGGTACTTAATTTAAAGGGAATTGCCAGTTTCAATATACTAAATTATACTGATTGTACATCTGATGAAGATATTATATATCGAAACATGTTCGATATAACATGTGAAATATAAATGAATATAGATGGACTCGTGTGATTGAATCGTTTAAATTTTCATTTAAATTATTTTAATAATAATGAAGGTAAAAAAGCTGTCACACACACCACCAATAAAAGTTTTAATTGCAGCTAATTTAATTTTGATTTATAACTCATAAATTATTAATTTTTATTTTATGATTTTTTTAACTTTGTTTATAAATTTTAAAGCCTTCTTAAAAACTTGCTTGTAAAAAAATTAATAAACGATTTTTAATCGTTAAATTTTTTAAATATGTAAAATTTTATTATAGTAAGTTGTTAACAAAAATACAATTCTTCTAAATTTTTTCACAGTTTTGTAACAACTTCACAAATATCAGAAATTATTTGTTCTGAGCAATTTAATTGTGTTTAGAAAGAAGACTTACATTTTTTGTCCCTTAAGTGTTTCGTAACCCTATATAAACCTACCTCTCGTCACTGATCTGTTTAAAAAATACCTTCTGGTTTAAAAGAGCACGATGTATTGATTATAATTAAGAAAAGTGCAGGAGAAGGTTAATATATAAGATATCAACTGCGCCACCTCACGTGGCGTCATGGTACTTATTTAGTAAGAATTGTGTTTTAACTGCGCCACCTTCCGGTGGCGTCAAAGTACTTATTTTAGCAAGTAATATTCAGTTCATGTTTTTACACTTATTTTTGTTTTTCGACTATTTTTATTTTAGTTTCTCGTTTTTTTATTTACTTAGCAATCGATATAACATGCCATATACCGGGTATCTTAACCTATTATAAAGATATTTAAACAAATTAACTTACATCGTCATCTATCAGGAATTCATTGAACTGTATAATAATTACATGATTTGTATTGAAGTATTTAATAAAGGGATGCGGTCGAGGGGTTAAAAATATTGTTTGATTTTTATATTTGAATTTATACAGTGAAGATTTTTTACATCGTTTTCTTGTGTTCAAAGTGATGTATTGATCATAACTAAGAAAGGTGCAGCAGTAGCAGTACACAACCAAATAATTCGACGAATTAGGATATTAGCCAAACAAATTTACTAGGCTGCCTAAATACAGAAGTATGTTACCTGAATATGAATCACTAGGTATAAAATTATACCTGCTTAATATTTTAATCGAACCAGTTTTCAGGCCTAAAGCAGTAAATCGTTGTCACGGAATTAAAATTTTTAACAGGTTGAGTTATTTATATGCTAAAACTTTACTAAGTACACCAACAGATGGTTAATTGCTGGAATACAATGTGTTTTCTGTAATAAGCACTTAATTTATATCGGTGTTAATTATGCGCATTTTACTGAGAGGATCTGGATCTGGCGTGAAGACAAGTAGTAATGCCAATTTGCTCGTAATTTTGTGTCATTTATATTTACTAATGTTCCACTTATATTTCACGGTTGTAAAAAATACATGTATTAAGAAAATTATCTGAAACTTGCTTACTAACCTTATTAGCATATGTTCTTCTTTTTAGCAAATTAGTCTGTATTACGTTCACTATTTTAGACTTTAAAAGATACATATAATTTTTTTATTTATGCATTACATAAAAGAAGTCACAAATATACAATAAACTGTAACAAAACTCGTAGACTGTAACAATAAAAAGTCCTAAATGCCATTATTTTCCTTGCCAGGTCAACTAAGTCAACTAAGTTTTAAAACTTTACCAGTCTTCACCAAACATGTAATTTAGGACGCCAAAGTTTAAACTCCACAAATTATATTTAAACACCTGTATTAAAAGATTTTTTTCAAAATTTAATTTTATTAAAACAAATTATTTGCATAAAATATAATGAAATATAAAGCATAAGCCCTCTTAACAAGAAAATTATTTTAAAAGTAACAATACGTTTTTACCGTTGGGCGCAAAGGTGTCTTTACGATTATTCAGTATTATGTACAAATATTGATCATTCTTTTTTGTTTTTTGACATTAAAGTTGATGCCTATGTTACTTCTTTTCTAAAGCATTTTTCTGATTGCATCATTCAAAGTCTTCTTTGGCCTTCCTCTTCTTTTAACTTGTTGTGCTTTTGCCTGTTATACTGATTTACTGGTGTTTTATCAGCTATTCTATTTATGTGGCCATACCATCTTAGTCCTTTAATCGTTATAGTTATTCTTTCTATTCCTACTTTTACCTTTCTAATATATTTCATTTTTACAGCCTGTAATTTATTTTTTATTCTATCCGTTGTGATTCTGTTTTTGCTTTCATATGTTAACACTGTTTTATATACTGTCATTTTCGTTTGGTTACTTATTTCTTTTTCCCGATAAAAGTGTTGCTAATATTGTGGTACAATCTTGTAGCATTTATAAATCTCTCGTTTATTTTTTCCTGCATGCTACCTGTTCTCTCTATTGTTACACCTAGATATTTAAAAGTGTCTACCTGTTCCATCGTGTTTTGGTTTATTTGTATATTATGTATATCTACCCTTTTACTTTCTGCTCCTATACGCATAACCTTCGTCTTCTTAGTATTTACATTCATATTCTTCTTGTTTAATTCTTTTTCTAAGTGAATTAGAGTTTCTTTTAAATCTGTATCGGTTTCAGTGCATAGCATGACGTCATCTGCATTCTCGTATATTTACTGGCATAAGTTTGTAGTACCCAACATGGACACTGTGTATGCGTTTACAAGATGCCTTAATAACGTCATCTATTGCTATTATAAATTAACTGGAGTTCAGAACTCCGCCTTGTCTTAAACTGTCGTCTTATTAAAATTTTCTGACTGTAGATTATTTTTTTTTTGTACATAATTCTTAATGATTTTGTTAATACTTCTGATACCATTGATAAGTTTCTGGTCTACATGCCTCTTCCCAAATTGTTTTTGATGAGATAGAGTGAAAAAGTTTTTCTAGATCTAGGAAAGCCATACAGTCGAGGCAATGAAGCATTACGATAGGAAATCTTTTAGGATAGGACGGATTGGAATGCGGTTTTTTGCATTTGCTTTTAAAAATTATTTATACCATTCCCAACTACTTTCTACCTAGTACAAACCGGAAGTTGCATTGCTGCAGCCAAAAATGCTTTCAAAAAATGCATTTTTTGAGAGGGTTTTTGTGACAAACTTAATAACTTTGTAAATAAGAGTCAGAATTGGCCCAAGTTGGGTACCCAGGGATTTTTGAGGTCGCTGATCACGATTATGATGTTCAAATTGAGCCACCAAACACCTGGAGCTCAGGAACGTCAACGAACGTCATCTCCGGGGAATATCTCGAATTTCATGCGAGGAAGGAGAAAAACTCGAAACCCGAGGATTTTTGGAGTCGCTGAATTCAAATATGGCACCGGCGAATACCCCACGGACACCTAGTGCGCCCTAAGCTAGATGCGGACGTCATCTTTAAGAGTTTTCCTGGAAATTGCTACAAATACGAACCGAAAATTATTATGGGGGCATTTTGTGTGAATCCGAATTTCATGTGAAAAACGACCCCCCGAACACCTGGAGCGCCCTAACATAGCTATGAAAGTCATCCCCGAGGTTTTCCCAGACACAACTGAAAATAGGAACCGACAATCGTAACGGGTGGTTTCTTGGGGCGCGGAAGTCAAATATGACACCGGCGATCACCCCACGGACACCTGGAGCGCCCTAAACTGGCTCTGGACGACATCCCCGGTTTGTGCTAGGAAGAAAATGGGTAGGAATGGTGTAAATAATTTTTGAAAGCAAATGCAAAAAACCGCATTCCGATCCGTCCTATCCTAAAAGATTTCCTATCTTTGGCATTTTTAGTGCTTCATTGCCTCGACTAATATATTTCTGATTTTTTAATTAAGGCTTTGTCTATTATTTGCTGAGTACTAACTAGTTTAATAAACGACACATTCAAAATGCTACCGTCAGTTTTACGAGTGGGGCACGTTATCGACTGGGGCACATATGCCTGATTTAACCTATAAAATAAACATCTCTGTGATACAATTCATAAATAAAATTGCATCGTTTTAATTTAAGTAAATTTTGTTGTACCTTTGTCGCCAAAATCCGATCATGTATTCGAGTTTGATAAAATATTTTCGTTTATTTCGATGCCTGGAAGATGAATAAAAATGATTAGGTACAAAATTTTTATTTGTCATTTCAATTACTAATTCTCGTAAAACATTTGCTTTTATCTGTTTTTGGGGCAGTACCTAATATAATGCAATGTAAAAAACAATTATCTAATAAAATCATTCCTTATGAAAAAATTGGTGTAGATCGGCTCTTTTAAAATAAAAGCTAAGTTTGTATCAATTTATTCACTAAGACAACAGGTGTTTCTTTAACTCTGTATAAACTTTTTATTGGGTAATAATCCAACTATTTCTATATTTAATGCAACAAATTTAATAAAAACGTCTTCAACGATTTCTCCCGAGGCTTAGAAGGCCAATTAGCGTAATAATATAACGTCATTGACGCCTCTTTAGCAGTAGTAAGCCCATTCCCATGCCACGAGATACCAAAGGGATAATAAACTAACAGAATTATGAGTAGTCCTGCTGTTTGCATGCGAATATAATATATGAGGTTAGAAGCAAATACCTTAAACTGTGTAAATGTAAATATATTCGACATTAATTGAGAAAAGAGAAAATATTGTGTTGATGGTGTGGCTAGAGACACATATGAACATATCAGAATTAATGCAAAATACTGGCAAAATGAGAAATGATTATAAGCATTGTGATTCATTAAATATTTAGATTTAAATACATAAATGTTTACAGGAGTGCCAAAGAATTGTAGATTGCATTTATGAGCTATTTACCGTCTACCAGAATAAATAACGTTTATATCAATATTTTAATCTGTGAATTATCTATCTATACTTATAATAAATCTGTAGAGAGGTCAATTCTGTACAAGAAATATATTTCCAAAATAACTATCAGGGGGTGATTAGGGATCGATATTGATGCCAAAAATGAAATCAGTAAAATTTTTGTCTGTCTGTCTGTCTGTATAACCGTTATAGAAACAAAAACTACCCGACGGATTTTAACGAAACTTGGTACAATTATTTTTCATACTCCTGAGCTGGTTATAGGGTACTTTACATCACGCTACAATCAATAGGAGCAGAGCAGTGAAGGGAAATGTTGGGAAAACCACTTTACGGTGTGGGGGGAGAAATTTTTATACAACAATCTATAGGTACGTCACGCGAGCGACGTCGCGAGTACATCGATATAGAACCCAAAAATGTGCTTGGATTTTTTGTTGTACGTTTGTCTGTCTATCTATATGTTTGTGCGCGCATCACATGAAAACTACTGATTTGATTCGAATGCAGTTTTCACATTTGTATTTGCCTTTTTTTAACTTAACATCTGGTGTATAAAAATTTCTTTCCCACCTCTTTTACGGTGTTGGGGGGAGAAATTTTTATACAACAATCTAGATATACATCACGCGAACGACATCGCGGGTACATCGATATAGAACCCAAAAATGTGTTTATTTTGTTTTGTACGTCTGTCTGTCTATCTATATGTTTGTGCGCGCATCACATGAAAACTACTGATCCGATTCGAATGCGGTTTTTACAGATGTATTTGTCTTCTTTTAACTTTACATCTAGTGTATAAAAATTTCTCCCCCACCCCTTTAACGGGGTGAGGGGAGAAATTTTTATACAACAATAAACACGCCACGCTAACGACGTCGCGGGTACACCTAGTTACAAATAAATACATTATGAAAATTCACTTATTTAATATTTCCTACAAATATTTTGATTAAATGCTAATAATGCTTGCTAATGACTTTGTATTAATCTTTACAAATCTTTACAGATGCATTATTTAAAATTGTACTCGTAGAATTAAACCTAAATTTTAAATACTTATTAACTTTTTTAACTTCCCGCTAAAAAAAATTTAATTTTTTTTTAAAATCGGGAAGTTATTGGTTTCACCCCGTTTTTCGAAAATCGAGTTTTCATCGGATCTCAACGTTTTGAGGTCTTAGGAACCTCCCCTGACTATTTTTACGAGAGTGTCTGTATGTCTGTATGTACGTGTGGATGTGTGTGTGTGGATGTATGTAAACCTTTTATAACTTTTGAACGACTTGACTGATCGGAATGAAATAAAAAGCATTCCAAACAGTTCCATCTAACTTAGATTCCCTGTAAGTTTGAACCGACTCCAGCGGGTAGATTTCGAGAAATTTCAAAATAACCGAAAAAAAACAATTTGTAAAAATGATGTTTTTTGGGCATATCTTTTTGGCTATTGTATTGATTAATTTCATAACCTAATCAGCTCTCAAGCTTAAAAAGCCACGTCGAATGCAGTTTTGCAAATTAAAATCGGTTGATTCGTTCGTGAGATATCGTTGTCTAAAAATTTCAAAAAAAGTGTTTTTTTTTCAATAACTTAGAGATTTTTTGACTAACCGATTTTGCACTTTCGGTAACGTTTTTAGGTTCAAAAAACTGCGTCGAATGCCATCTTGAACATCAAAATCGAATAAGGCGTTAATAAGTTATGGCTTTTTAAACATTTCAAAAAAAGTAAAAAACGTCAAAATACGTCACGTTACTATAGCTTTGCGGTTAAAACTAGCGGGAAGTTGCAAGGATGGCCTTTAAGGTCAACCTCTTTTCGAATTTTTTCTAATAGAAATATAAAATATAGTTACCTAATATTTAGTCTTACATATCCCTTTGGACCTTGTAGTAATTTTATATAATTACTCTAATATTACACTCTCCTAACAACACAAACAAAAATTAACAAAAATCTATCTTTTAAAAAAAACATAACTAAAAAGCGAATTTCTTAAGGGCGACTCATACTCCCAAAAAGCTATCAAAAGAATGTATCCCTCGAGGACAGATTTATATTAATATATTTAGGGAGAGGGCAGATTGACTACTGGTAATATTTTGGACGAAGAGGTTAGGCGGACTATTGGTAATATTTTGGGAGATATGTTTGACCGGCATAAGTTTTGCGTTTCAGTCCTTAAAATAGTCACATGTTTATCTGCCTTTATGTGTAACATTTTTGCAAAAAAATAGATTTTGTCTCACTGAAAATTATATTTAAAAAAACTGTAGCTTAATTAATCCCATAAAAATTAAATTGGCAAGTTGGGCGCCAATTTGCAACCCTTAAATTACCCTAGGATAGCTCCTGGGTTGGTTCGTGGCTTCCTTCTGAGTCTTTATCAATCCTTCCCAAACAATAATTTAGCGCGCAAAGTACAGACAAACAAATAAAAAATATCAGTTTTAAGTTGATTTATTTAATCTATAAAAGTTATGTGAAAATTTACAAAAAATTAATTAATTTAATCTCTTATCTTTAGTTTATTTGGATTCTTCCTGTTGGAGCTTGCTCTAAATCCAAACGTGGATGGAAGTGATTTTTCTTTCAAGGAAACTTCTTTGGTGTCCAAACCCGGAAATGGTTTCACCTTGTGTCGACTTCTATGAACAAAATGGCTGTCGGTAGTCAGCGAATCTTTTCTGTTTTACGGTAATCCTTAATAGGGCCCTGCTTTGATGTGGTAATAACCCTAATAATAAAATTATAATCAAAACTTTAACCTTTAAGTAATTTACTATCCAATACATTCGCTATCTGGTTCTCCAAATTTCAAGACAAAATTAATTATATTCCATGTATATATTTTATCAAAGGTAATACCACGAGTCCTTAAAATTTTATCGATAAATTTTTAGTTTCCACGAAAACTTTTTTATTTGGCAAAAATACGAAAACAAACTGAAATGTGATAAAATCACGAGTCCGTAGGACGAGTGATTTTATCATATTCAGTTTGTTTGAGTAGTTTTGCCTAAAATAAAAAAGTTTAAGTCTGGAAAATAAAAATTTATCTAGTAAAATTTTACAGGACGAGTGGTATTTGAGAAGATTATTTTTTGAACCATTCTGTACAAAAACTAGGATACGTGTATTTTGTGTTGCCTACCTATGATCTAATTTATTAAAACATTAATAATCAAGAGAAAGAAAGGAAGTGGGTTTAGACAGAATAATATTTAATAAATATATTATTATTTTAAGAGAAAATACTTATAATCTTTTGATCTTTCAATAACTTTAATAAAGAATTTGACAAATTACCCTTCCTATTATCTTATCTAAAATACACTAGATAGTATTGACAGTTGTCAGTTGTCGTGAGCGTAGAGAAAACAGCAGGGTTATAATTTGAATAAATATTTATTTTTATACCTATTTATACAATTATATTATTAAAGAGAAAATTACCAAAATAAAAATTATTAGGTATATCTATTTATAGTTTACCTACAAGACCACATTTGGCTGTAGGCATATAAAAGTTTTAAATGCATACAGAACCAGGAAGCAGGTTAGTTTTAAAGTACCTACATATTTGATTTTTCATTATCGTTTAGATGAATTGAATTGTGATAATAATAATAACAAAATATATTTCAGAATATTTAGATAATATAAATGAATGTTGATTTATAGTAAAGTACTTCTAAACACGAAAATTGATTGTTCAATATTGTTATTGAATTTTTGACAGTTCTATAATTTTATCAATAGTAGTAAAACCACTAGTGGTTTTATCAATATAAACCGGAATGATTGGCTAGATTTAGCATAAAACATTGAAGATTAAGCGTTTTCATTGGACGAAATCACAAAATTGTGATATTTTGACAGGTGAAAAAAATAATCACCACAAAAAACTGACCTTTCACAATAGCTATGTATTTGATATTAAGTGAATATTAAGTAAATTTTTAAAATAATAAATTTACCGCAATTTGGATAATTTAATATAAATAAAAATTTAAACTGAAGCAAAAATGTACTTACTAAATAAATCAGAAAATTATTCTGCTTTTATTAAGAATCGAAGATAAAATGAAAGAATTGAAATAATTTTCTAACGAAGTAACAAACTTTCTCCTACCAAATCGACGCCAACAGACCATCCGCACCGGCGCAATAAAATTGAAATAAATAAAAATATAGTCCGGAGGATATATTTAAAAACGAACGTTACAAAACATATTGGTATTTTTAACTTTTTTTTTTTTTGGAGAAAAGCAGCCACTCCACAAAACGCAATTTCTTCTTCTAAGTCAACGGGAATTCTCCCCTATAACCTTTTAGCTATACTCAATTACGCATTTTGGGTACAGAATCCTGTTTGCTCTGTAAAAGACCCAATGTTAAATAAAAGAGTGCAGAAATAAACTGAATCTATCTAACCAAGACCTGAATCTCCTTAACCAAGTACCTCTGGTATGCAAAACCAAGAATTCACTCCTAACAAATAGGCAGCTACTGAACATATAAAGCTTGAAAAAGTTTTATATGAAGTTACCTCTGTACCGTATCTATAGCTGTTAAAAGTTCATAAAAAATATCAGGAGTTAATAATTCACCGAAATCTATTAAACAAAAAAAAGGCACAATGCAAGAAAAAAGCTGGACCCAAGTAAAAAGTAGTGGTAAGTAGAAAAAGAAGAAAGAATGATTCAAATGACTTTTTATCTGCTGAAGAAGAAGCTGGCGATTTAACAATAGATGAACATTCCAGTGTTGAATGCAAGCGTTGGTTGTACGATAGTTTTACAAGTTTTATTATCATTTGTCTAAACTGTGGAAGCATAGCTTCTAAATTAAGAAAAGGAGTTCCCATTCCCCATTCCTTTTACCTAAAATGGTCTGTTCATTAGTTTGAGATTTTTTTTTTCATAAATATATTTTACGTCGTAACTATTTTAAAAGTAATAGCAAAATTAAGTTACATTTGTACCAATTCGCAGATTTGTAATTTGATTAATTAAGAAATTATCTTTTATTTTATACATAGTGGTCGATCTGTCCCACCTTTACCCTATATACAATTTAAACTACCGTATTATTATTGAATTATTTCGTTTTTATCTTAATCTTATTTACATATTAAATATATTACTCTGATCTGTACAAAAGGTAATTTGTTTTTTATACAGGTCATATACTTTGCGACGAATAACATCTTCATCTGCACGATCGATCTTCCGAGACATACCTACTGTTATACTGTCTGGTTTTTCTTGATAAATTCGACTTACCTGAATTTAATGGCAAGTGAACAAACTTCAAAGTTAAAAAAACAATTTTATAACAATACTCAACAATTTTTTTGTACAAACTAAACCCTCAAACGACTTTACAACCAATTCAATCGAAGGCTGTTTGTTTATCATCGTATAACTCTCTACAAATTACAAAAAAAAAATAACGATACGATAACTTACAGTTAGAAATTTATATGAATTTTGTGTATAATTTGTTAATGGGTTAATTAAGTTAGACGTTAACTAAAATCTGTTTAAATCTAACGAAATTTGTGAGTTTTAGTGTAAATAAGTACGCTAAAGATGGGCCTGATCGTACAAACATTTTTCCAAACTCAAATGAGTTTTTTCGTTTTTCGCAAACTTATTAATTGTCACGTTTTTAAGATGATTCGCCTATAAGGCGGTTCTGGCAGTTTGTTTTAATGTGATAATTCTACAACAATAGAGTATTAAAAAAAAAATTTAGTTTTACAGGTATTATCAAAATCAGTTTAATAATAATATTTGTGAATATACCTACTTTATCTATCATTTTAACTATAACCGCTTGATGTATGTGTAGGATCTGTAAAACTAAACATTAATAAGGAAAATTATAATATTTAATTCGAAGATTTTACAATGGAACAACTGGTATTAAAAAAATCGGATTTACATAATTTACTATTAGGCTTACAATACAATCACGAAAAAGTACTTGTAATGCGATTAAAGTTAAGAAAGAAGATTTTTCTAATTTACATTTGGAAATCAACCTAAAGTATTGAATTGAACACGCGACCATTAAATGACATTTTTTTGAATTATAATAAAATTTCTGTTAAATCATACATTAAAAATTTTTCTTTCATATTTTAAAAGAAATAAACATGCTCTGTTAGGAAATTGTAGTAAAATTATAATTTTAAAGGATAATGGTGACCAAAAGATACTACCGAATTAAAGAAAACAGAAACAGATTCGTACTTTAGTTATGTTCTGTTTTAGGAGAAGATTAAAATATTTTTCTTCATACCTCGGTCGAAATTGCAGGGAAGAAAGTTTAACATTTACTCCCTGTTTACGGCAGGGGGAAAAATTTCTCACGCGTAGTTACACTTGTAACTAGGGACTATTTATTCTGTCAGCAAATTGTTTACCGCTGTCATCTCTATTTCTATCTATAACCTTAAAACTAATCA
Source organism: Altica lythri (assembly GCA_964028335.1). Lineage (NCBI taxonomy): Eukaryota > Metazoa > Arthropoda > Insecta > Coleoptera > Chrysomelidae > Altica > Altica lythri. Next base: position 32,053,085 of record OZ034803.1, on the reverse strand, counting down.
TCAATGTTGTTTTGTTGTCTGTTAATTAAATATTACAGTATTACGACCAGCAGCACACACTTCGCTCGTGCCGCAAATGTCGGGGCAGAGATCAAAAACATACTTATCAACATTTAAAGTTAAAAAAGTATAATTAATAACGTAATTTCGACCGGCTATGAAGAAAAATCGTATACACTACACGGGCCAAAAGTTGAAATCTCGGTCCTGCGCGTCATGTATTTTTAAAAGGAATTTAAATCAAAATTAATATTAAAATTAATATAATAATTAATAAAATATAAGTAAAGAGGTGTGATCTAAAATTGACAAAAACAAGAATACTTGTTTTCCTGTTCCCTCTTACTTCAGTAAGCGTGTATAAGTCTTACAGTCTATTTCATTAAAAACAAGAATGTTTAAAACACCTACTAACTAAATAAAAAATTATTAAAATGCAGTTTTTAGAATATCAGAGCACTGGCACAAATTGTAGGTATATGAAAATATCTACCTGATATCAGCAGAGACGCATAATGTATGAATGATTAAAGACGAGATTATTGAGCCGCATATTGTAGTTACTATTTGTGTGCCTATAATCTTTTAGTTTAAAGTAAATGATAAAAACAAAAAAATTTACCTTACTTTTCAAAAAGAAAAGTCTATGTTGTTATGATTATGTATTATATTAAACGTTTTAGGTTGGTATTTATAAAGCATCTTTTAAAACGCCCAAAAACATAATCAAATCTAGAGATCTATACATAACAATTTTCAGATAGACACTTTTTAAAATGTGCGCAATCAAGCGAAAAACGCTATTAAAGATAACGAGTAAAGAATCCTAGGGGATCATCCCTAAACAAGTATTTAACGTGGGTGGTCCAGAAGCGTCAAGAAAGTCAACAGAAATGAATTTTAGCACCTGGAAACTCAGTGGCGGAGTAGAAGAAAAAAAACATTAATCATATTTGCTTCTGTTTCAGATTAATAAACCAATCACAAAAATTTGTTATTTATACAGTTTATTTATTTAGGAATAGTTTACAATTTATGGACTTGTTTGTCATTCAGATCTATTTAACTTTAAAACAAATGTTTTTTGAAGTAAAACTTCTTTAGTCGGGACTAGGGGTAACTCAGTAATTCTAACGGACGTGACGTCATTCTAATGTACCGCGTACCGGAAACAAAACCTGATACAAAATACCTAACAGGATTCCGCCGACTATATTAAATAAAATTAAATCTGTAATTGTATGAATTGACAGCATGTCATCTTGTCAACCAAAATACATTGGTGGTAAATAGTTTAAATTTGTGTATAAAGTGTTTGTTTTAAATATGAATAAACAAAGTGGATTTATTAATGAAGAAAGTAATGAAAAAATATTGAATGAAAATGAGTGAGTACCTACCTACTCTATATGCATACATTTTGTTTTTGGTGTGTAATTACACTAATTATACCTAATTATTTATACCTATTATTTATACCTAGCTATTTTCGTTTTATAGACTTAAAGAGCTAAAAAGAAAAAGAAATTGTGAACGTCAAAGGGCATATTATCAGCGCCAGAAAGATTCGAAGAAAAATTAAAATGAAAAAAAAGACGAGACAGCGACATTCATTATGATTTGATTAAGTAAGTTTATATAACATACATACATATTATGATAGTAAATAATTGTTTATAGGGAAGCTTTACGTTAAGTAAAGAAGCATGTTGCACGTTTTTGTTCATAAAATAATAATATTCGAAATGTTTTAACACTTGCTTATACTTATTTTAGGTTTGGTTAGGTAGCCATAAAGGCCATAAAACCACTAGTCAGGATGGCTGATCTTATACCAGCAATAACAGATCCTTCGTAGAACTAAAGAAAACAAACTCAACTCAGGATTTTAAATTTTATGGAATATGCTATAAAATGCTACAAAATGAAATGGTTATCTAACTATCGAAGGCTCTTGTGTTGTGTTGTATTACAATAAGGTAGATACAGCTACAAAATCACACATTCTAAACGTAATGTGTGTATATTTTTTTTAATATTGTTTACCTATTATTGAAGCAAAACTTCTTTAGGCGCGACTAGGGGTAACTCTAACTCTAACTAGATTCTAACGGAAGATTCTGATGGAAGTAACGGTGTGATTTCAGCTATGGGAGGAGCTTAAATTTTCAAAATTTATTTATGAAATTTTCAAAATTTTCAAACGGTTTCAAATACATTAATGGTATTTAGAGAGTAAAATCTATGTTTCACATTTTAGTTATCATAAACCTATTATTTCATATATAAAAAATAATGATAACTTTCAAATTCCTATTTCTAATGAATAATATAAATATAACATCTCATTTTTTGTAAAGTATATAGACAATAAATATAATTGAATTGTAATTAGATATTTATTTTCCGATACGTACGTCAAAAAGTTTTACTTCAATAGCGCGTAAAGGTTACACGCACACTCTTTTTTTTATTATTAAAATACGCGGCTGTAAAAGGCCATTGACACTGTTACAAAATGTTTATAAACATTGTATACTATATATTAAACATTATATAAAGGTAATTAATTAAGGGTATAAATTAATCTCAACGAAGATTTTACTGTTTTCCTCTTTTCATATTAAATGAATCTCTTTTAAAAAGATCCCACTATAATTTCAGATTGTACAGAGTATCTGCTTGAGGTTTCCATGAATGTTGTGGCGATTGCGAGAAGATAAAAAAGTTCACATTGGGTAAGGATTTTTTACACAGCGACGAGTGTTGCAACATTCACAAACGGGTGGGCACTCACGAGACATCGGGTAATCATGGGACCATCGAGTGTGACCTGTACGCAGTCTTCTCATAACAACTTTCTGTTTTCTGGAAAAGGGAAGGAGTTTTAAGGTTGCTAAATTTACATCGATTCCATAAAGTTGAGTGTAAGCTTTACTTCAATCGCGTTGCCAGGATATTGTAGCATTGATCCGATTGTGGTTAGGAAATCTTGGGAAGGAGTTTTAAGGTTGCTAAATTTACATCCATTCCATAAAGTTGAGTGTAAGCTTTACTTCAATCGCGTTGCCAGGATATTGTAGCATTGATCCGATTGTGATTAGGAAATCTTGGTAGAGTTGGATACTTCGAGGCTGAAACAACATTTACATTTCCAGTTATGCCTGTGTATGATGGTACGAATATGAATGTTACGTGGTTACCACTAATGGTTAACTATTGATAGGAACTTCTTATGTTCTGGACAAGTGGATTCTGAGAGAAGATATTTTTTATCGAATGGATGGAAGAACGTGAGCCTCTGCAAATTGCCAAGTTTGGATTAAAATTTTTAGGGCAGTTAAAATGATGGCTTCCATAAAAGAAAAAAATCCTTATAATACATAAACCATTTCAAGTTGTTTTGCATTGGCCTTTATTTAAATTACAAATTTAATATGGGTATATGTAGTTAAGATTTATTTGTACGCCACTGTTACATTAAAAATTTGTCGAAAAACCACCCTACTGAAAAATTAAATTATATTCTTTAAATTAATACAAAGAGGAATGGGTTTCAAGCAATTTCAGTGGATTTAAAGTCAAGTATCTATTCGGCTTATCTGAAAAAGATTTACTAAATGTTTTCTTAACTGTATCAAGTGGTCTTTTGTTAGGATTTTAACTTTCCCAAACCGATTTCTAAAGACTTTCTCAAATAATGTAGAAAGGTATATTGGAATTGTCATTATGCTTTTGTATGCAACAATATTGCTGTTTCAGCTGGCATAAAAAAAGATTTAATAAATTAAATAGGAACTTACAAATTAAATAAAAGAAATTGATATAAAAATTTTAATATCATATTTTTGTGGCGTCCTATTTAAAAGAAAATTATGAAAACAACAAATCATTGTTTTATAACAATCAAGCCTTAGAGTCAAGGTAAATTCTGAAACTAGAAACGGAGACTCAATTATTGTCTGGTTTTGTATATTTTATACAAAAATATAGTAATTTTGGATCAAATTTAAATAATAAATCAGAAAATAAAAGCTTTTTCCTACTATCATATTCGTAAATATTTGAAATATTTAATTTAACATTATTATTAATGTTATTAAAAAAGATCTTATTCTAATTATAAAGAAATAATCTCATAGTAAACGTTAAAAATTTGTTGTATAGTAAACACCTTTATTAACCACGAATTTAGATATTTTGCATCAATTTTTGAAGTTTTAATAAGAGAAAAATTCTAAAATTTCAATTGAAGTTAAAACTAACCAATTCGTTGGTTTCGTATTTATATATTGATAAATAAATATATTGCTATTTGAATTCAATAGTAAAATTATACAAATAATTAAAATTGCTTTCTGTGATTTGTGTAAAATGAGTTGATAAAAAATTCAAAGATTCGTTATCCTCATCAATTTTATCGAGCTTATGATTCCTATAAAGTATACTTGGGTCAGTTTTGATAATTTTGGTTAAACCAATTTTAAAAAATTAAGCGTGACCTAATCTTGTAAATAAGGCCTTAAACTTATCCATGGACCTGTTCTGGCAACCAGTTATGGGCCAGTCTTGGTAAGCTGTCTTGGGTCAGCGTTATCATTTTAGACCTTGACCAAGACTGACTAACAAGTTCATTTCAAAGTTTTACTTAGTTGGACCAAGCCTAAGCTAAGCTTGGATCTACCGTAATATCCTACACCGGTATTTGCAGTAGAACTGGATCATTGTTATTAGGCTTAATCAAGTGTGTTTTGAAACAATTAAATAAAAATAAGTTGTTAATTAAAGTATAACAAAATATTTATCTAAGCTCATTTATTTTCTATAAACAATTTACAAAATATATTAATAAAGCAATTTTTAAAAATAAAAAAAAAGTAAGACGTGTCAAGGGACACCCGGATGGAACGAAGTTCTTTCGATTTCTTATTGAAAGAATTGTAATTTGTAAACACAACAAAGTGTTTATACATACATAAGCATTTATTATTGTCTGTATACCTAATATCTCTACTCCATCAGCAATATCCGGAACTTGTGCAGAAACACTGTCAGGATTCATTATTGTAATTATTTTATTATTGACGAATTGAAGCGATGTATTCCGGTAGTCGTAGATTTTTCCCAGCAAGATTCTGACAAAAGAGTAAATTGTGATTGGGTAATCCTTCGTCCTGGATGATTATTTAGCCAATTACGGCATTTTTCATAAAAATAAGTTTTTAAAGATTTGAAAAATGCTCTCTCTAAGGGTTGTAGGTATTGCGTCAAGTGGCTCGAAAAACAAAGAAAAATAATGACGTTTGTCTCAGCCATCATGCCCATCAACAATCAATAAGACTTTACCATTTTCTAGGTATATAGTTTTAAGCCACAATGTAAAAATATCCACAGTTATGTAAGCTAATTTTTGGGACATGTACACAATAACACTCAGAGGCAAATTATGCTTAAATTCTTTTTTTTTTTATTTTTTCCTTTCATTATGCAAGCGGGAGGCAAAAATATTTCTTTGGCACTGCAGCAAGCTATCACGATCACTAATTAATAGTTTGATATCCATATTAGTCTTCTAAGATTTTCTCTGGAAAAACGAAAGATACATTTGTCAATCATCAGCTTACACATGAATACATAAGTATTTAAGATAACTACACAATTGGGAAGTGTTTAGAATGAAAAAGGAGATGTCCAAGAATTGACCCTTGTGGATCTCCGTTAAGAATATTTAGTTTAATAATTTTTTGTCCGCATAACTTCTAATCATAAGCGCAAAATTTCAAGTATTGCAGAATTGTTAAAAGTAAATCATGATTAATCTTGTCAAATACTTTAAACTAATCCAACAAGACGAGCACAGTAAGTTACCACGAGAATATCGTTAATGACTTGAATGAGAGCAGTGGTACAGCTATAATGTCGGCGTAATCCTGATTGTGTGAATGGTAACATGTCGTGTATTTAGAAGTCCAAAACCCTCTCTAAGATCTTTGTCATGGTTTGGTAGAATGCTTATGCGCCGAAGGTCCTTGAGTTCGTAAGGATCTCATACTTTTGGCCTCGACAGTAGAAATGAACTTTTCTATTGTTTAGGGAATTAATGTGTTTCAAAAAGAAATTAACTAAGTGTACAATTATTGGCCAAAATTTGGAGAATAGTAGCAGAGCATTATAATTTTAATACCATTACTACCATTGGCATCAAATTTTATTAAGATGAGTGCTTTTTCAATGTCCATGATGCCAAATTGAGATGTTTTTTTATTTTCACGGTAAAAATTTAAGGAATCTGGATCAGTTCTTGAAATAGCCGCATTAACAAAATACTTGTTAATATTTTCCACGTCGTCTAGCGTGGCCGAAATTGTCTTTATAGGTTTATAGTAAATAATTAAATCTTTAAGTACTTTGAAATTATTTTAGGGTTTATCCATTGTTATGTTATTTAAAAGATAATTTTTTTAGCACTTTCCACTTAAACTGTTACCTGGTTTCTAAGAAGTTTATATGCCTCCCAATTTTCAATATTTGTCTGTTTTTTTATACTTTTGAAGTGATCTATTTATTTAAAGTGCGTAAAGTAATTTTTTGAAAAGTCATAAAGAGTTTTATTTTTTCTATTTTAAGTAAAAATGATTTTCTTTAACTAATTGTAGTTCACATTTTATAAATAAGTCATTTGAGATATTAAGGGAACTATTTACAACGGAGCTTACTATGTAGTGAGGATTTAAACATCCAATATAAAATGATAGCTTTTATCTTAAGAAAGTATATAGGCAGACCAAAACAATAACTTTTATATTGATAAGTACAAGGGTTCTCTTTTCAGCTTTGCATATAGCCGCTTAGAAGGCGCCACCAATAGAACCTTCGGACACAAATCTAACTAACAAGTCATGTAAATACAGTGAATTTTTTAGATTAGTAAATCGGTTGATAAAAGGATCTTGCCAAGAACATTTTTAACCAATATTTTTTTACAATTTTGGGCGAGGATTATTACAACAACAATGTCTCGCTGAAATGGTTTCTGTGTTTTGGAATAAAGCACCCCACCAGTCAACTAATTCTTGCAGCTGGTATTGTAAATTTCTAAAAGATCCTGCATCAAGAACTAAGTATTAAGAATTTGGTTCCCCGTGGATCTCTCATTTGCTAACAGAAGAGCAAAAAGCGGTTCGCATCAGTTGGTGTCGAAAAACATTGTAACTTTCAACAAAAGAAGCTCAAAAAACGTTTATAGTGTTGCTAGTAGCTTTGAAACTTGTATTTACTCCTGCGAACCAGAAAATAAAGGACAGTTCGCTGTGTGGGTGTTTCTCGATGAGGAAAAACGACCATAAGTGATTCATTTTTGAAGTGTGTCAAAGAAAATGGTCGCAACGTTTCTGTTAAAATCTGATCATGTGGCAACAATTGCTTTAGAAATTCAAGGACCGATTACATCTGATTGGTCTATAAAACGTTTGTTTACCAGTACAGCTCAATACAAGTGCTCAAACTACCCAAACGACAATCGAGTTTTTGGAGCTTAAAAAAATCAAATTGTTAGATCATCCATCGTATGGTTCCGACCTAAGTCCCAACGACTACGTCACGTTCCGAAAGATCAAGAATTCAATGCTTGAGCAGCAATTTTAGTCGCCAGAAGAATCCATCGATGTCTTATTTAAAACAACGATTTTGCAGGTGTCAACTGAAGACTGGAATAACTGTTTTGAAAAGCAATAAAGCTCTTTAGGTATATATATTTTTTTTATAGCTATATGCAAAACTAAAAAGACAACCATCGTCTGTTTATTCTATTTTATAAAATTTAATTAGAATAACAAAACTGTAACAGAATTTAAAAAATTAGTTTATCACAAAACTTATTTTTATTTTAATTTATAACTTAATGAAAATAAATAAAACGATTTAAAGGGAAAAAGAATTATACATTATACGCTATACAAACTAAATTTAAATATTTCTAACTGGAAACTACCAAATTGGTACTAAAACAAGATTGCATGTATTATACACATTTTATCGTTTATTTCTAACCAGTCCTTTATCCCTATTCTTTTATTTTTTTTATGTAGTTCTGGCGCTTAAGAACAATTTTAAAATTTATGAGAAGGCGTTACGTTAGAAGTATTTCAACATAATTTTAATAGCCCAAAAGCCGAGGCCTGATCGTAGTCAACCCATAATATATGGGAATTTTTAATGGACCTCTATAATAAACAACCATTTAGACCGGTTTTCACTAAAATGGTTATTAAACACAATATATAGTCTATTAAAGGCCTTTATTAACGATTATTTTTACAGCTTTAATTCTGAGTTTTGGGCATTTTATAGTTTCCAGGACAACATTTAACAAGATTCTTTTGTAAAATATCAATTAAGAGAAAAATATGGACCTAATAACATTAAAAAAATTATATATTAATTTTAAACTAAAAGAAATAATGGTTTAAAGATTTAATTTTCATTAATAAAATTACAAACAAGAGATAAAAAAATCCTTGTTGTGAACTCTTTAATATCTTTGTATATAAAAATCTCGTGTCACGATGTTCGTTTGCACTAATCTCTGAAGCAACTGAACCGATTTCAACGAAATTTTCTAGATATACGTGTTACGTGTTACCTATTTGTTCTTACTTTAAAGATAGGATAGTTTTTGTCTCGATTAATAAGCATTTTTTTGCGAATGTAAGTTTTATATAAAGGGTAAAATTCACGTCTATTTAATAAGTACTACGAGTTTGTAACAAATAACGGAGAGTTATACAATTTTACTTAAATAATCATATTTTTAGGTTGAGTAAGTATGCAATAGATAACGCTGTGTATAAATTTTCCATTTTAATGTTCATATTTCTGTAATGTAACAAATAAATGCAACATAATCAACGTGTGTTTACAATTTGATGCGAAAAAATCTTTTTCTACGGTTATTATACAAATGTATCATTTTTTGACAGTAATCTCTAAAGAAATAGGGTACGTTGCTATATCTAATAAAGAAATATCTCATTTCTTTATCTGATAACACAAAATGTTCATTTCTTTATTGTTTTAACTTAATCAAGTATACTGTGACAATTATGTATTCATATATTTGACTAACAGTACAGATTGACAGTAATAAAGTGGTGACAGTTACAACAGATAGTTTTTAATACATTATTTAAATTAGATTGTTATTTAAGTAAAAATGTTAAGTAGTGATAAAAATGAATTAGAATTAACTCCTCCTGAAATAAGAGAAGCGGCAAACGAAGCTTGTCAGAATTTGATTCCCGAAATTTCAAAACATAAGTACCAGAATGCATATGAAATTTTCGTGACCTGGCAAAAGAAAAAGGCAACAAATTCCGTTTCAGAAACTGTGCTTTTAGCTTATTTTTCCGAATTAACAAATAAATTTAAGGTATGATAACTGTAAATATTGTAAATAATAGTTAATTTTACTTAAATAATATAACTTATATTGTTATGTTTTGTTTTGTATTGGATTTATTTTTGAATTATTGTATAATTATGTGGTATAACCGTAGAAAAAGTATAGTGTTTGACTCGCAAGGAATAACTCATTTCCCACTCGTACGATTTGCAGCATTCGCCTGCGGCTCTTGCTGCAAACATCGTGCTCGTGGGAAATGAGTATCATTCCTTGCTCGTAAAACAATATACTATTTCATCACTCCGTGCGGAAAGCACTGCTTTCGACCATGCAGGACCGTGCGGAAAGCAATGCTTTCTTCAACGTTACGAAATATAAAACTATTTATCACTCCGTGCGGAAAGCACTGCTTTCGACCATACAGGACCGTGCGGAAAGCAATGAATGACCGAAACAGAGTTGATAAGTGTTTACCAATCAAAAATAAATGGGATAGAAAGTGAATTAAGAGAAATTGAGGATGAATTTTCTAATAGTTTTGCATCTGATAACGCGGTAGTAAATGCACCACGATATACTCAATCAAACGTTTCATTACTAAATAAAGATTTTGTTGATTCTCAATTATTATCTAATATACTTAAGTTAAATAAAAAAATTTTGTCTAAGGAATTAAGCAACTGTTCAAATATTACATTTAACGTATTTAACAAAGATTCATAACTATACATAATTTTGTAATAAAAAAATGAAAAATCTTATAATTTCTTAACTCTAAAAATTTTTGTTTTAATGGGGGGGATCCGCCTCACCCAACCCTCCTTCAGCGCCTTCGCGGTGCAGGCGGATCAGATCTAATACTACTTTTATTATCTTCTTTCCTTTTATTTTAGACAAATTCAAGAGCTTTCCTCAGGGAGTGATGAAAAATAGAATACGCAACTCATGCGGTGCGCATGTAATCCCATCACAAACGCACTCGTGATGTACTATTTATTTACATTGCGCTGTGTATTAGTGTGCATGAAAATCGTGAAAATTTTAAAACTACTGACAATCTTAAAAAAGTACGTAGGTAAAGTTAGCAGTGGAAGTATAGCAGTTTTAGAATCTGACTAGATAATTTCAAAAGGCTCATTAAAGGCTAATTTGGTACCCCATTGCGAAATTAAGTGCTCCAATGGTTTTCGAAAAATTAAGAAAACTGCTAACTTTACGTAAAGTTAGCAGTGGATTTTAGAAACTGCTATAAAAACAGATTTTCAGAATTCAAAAATGGATAGATAATTAAAGGCTAATTAAAGGCTCTAAGAAAATGCAAAAATATTTATAACTTTCTGTGTATAAATAGTATTTTTAGCAAAAAATGAAAAACTGCTGATTTAACCCTATATGACATTTGCCAAAATCCATTAAAGCTCATCTTTTCTAATTAGACGTGTAGTAAATAATTAAAGGCTAATTAAAGGCTCTACGAAAATGTAAAAATATTTATAATTTGCTAATTATTAATATAATTATTTAACAAAAACTATTTTAGCGCCAACTTCAGACCGCTGCTGTACCTAGTTATTCAAATAAAATAAAAAATAATATTTTTTGTAAAATAACTGTCAAATAATTAAGGGCTAATTAAAGGCTCTACAAAAATGTAAAAATATTTATAATTTGCTAATTATTAATATGATTATTTAACAAAAACTATTATAGCGCCAACTTCAGACCGCTGTTCTAGTTATTCAAATAAAATAAAAAATAATATTTTTTGTAAAATAACTGTCAAATAATTAAAGGCTAATTAAAGGCTCTACGAAAATGTAAAAATATTTATAATTTGCTAATTATTAATATGATTATTTAACAAAAACTATTATAGCGCCAACTTTAGACCGCTGTTCTAGTTATTCAAATAAAATAAAAAATAATATTTTTTGTAAAATAACTGTCAACTAATTAAAGGCTAATTAAAGGCTCTACGAAAATGTTAAAATATTTATAATTTGCTAATTATTAATATAATTATTTAACAAAAACTATTTTAGCGCCAACTTCAGACCGCTGTTCTAGTTATTCAAATAAAATAAAAAATAATATTTTTTGTAAAATAACTGTCAAATAATTAAAGGCTAATTAAAGGCTCTAAGAAAATGCAAAAATATTTATAACTTTCTGTGTATAAATAGTATTTTTAGCAAAAAATGAAAAACTGCTGACTTAAACCCTATATGACAATTGCCAAAATCCATTAAAGCTCATCTTTTCTAATTACAAATGAAGTAAATAATTAAAGGCTAATTAAAGGCGCTACGAAAATGTAAAAATATTTATAATTTGCTAATTATTAATATGATTATTTAACAAAAACTATTTTAGCGCCAACTTCAGACCGCTGTTCTAGTTATTCAAATAAAATAAAAAATAATATTTTTTGTATAATAACTGTCAAATAATTAAAGGCTAATTAAAGGCTCTATAAGCATTTATAATTATCTAGCTATAAATATAATAATTCAACAACAAACAAAAAAGAATTTATAAAAATAAGTACTTATAATAATATTAACAATAAATCAAATTATAAATAATTTTGTTTATAATATATTAACAAACTCGGGCAACACAAATACGAATTACTTCGATGAATTTCTTTTTAACTTATATCATCATATTCTGTCCATTTGTTATTACTTTGTTTGCAAATTCCGGTGTAGTGTCCAACATCACTTTTCTTCAACATTGTGCCTTTTTCTTCTGGTGGGCAACTCAATATATTTTGTTTGAAATTTACTATTCCAGCCAGCTGATATTGAAATTCAATGTCATCCGTCGATAATTTATATGAAATAGGAATTTTTCCTAATTCGACTTTGGGATTTAAGTCAGCATCTTCTATTTCAAAAAACATAAATGTTTCTAAAACACATGAAAATTGTTATATATATAGGTATATATATATATATATATATATCCAAAGATGATACATAACGTATCTACTGCCTTACTGTCAAAAGTAATAATTTCAGTTTTGAACTGAAATGGTGTCGGTTAGAAATTTCTAACACTTTAAAAGACACCTTGGATGCTGCGATATAAATAGATATAAATATCATTCAACCTATATCAGGGCAAAACCAAACTACAGACACGTGTTTCGCTCTTAGTTTGAGCTCATCAGTGTAGTACAGGCTATGTCTCTCAAGTCACTAATCAAGAGACATCCCTGCTATAAATTGAACGATATCTATAGATGTCAAATTGCAAAACTGATAAACAGTCGCAAGTGGTTCCATCTTCATTCCAAAAATGGTATTTCAGTGGTAGCTTTGCATCTTGAATATAACCTTAGGCAAGGTAAAATGATAAAACGAACAGAGCGTTTTGTGACAGTCTAAGAATGTCCAAAGATGATACATAACGTATCTACTGCCTTACTGTCAAAAGTAATAATTTCAGTTTTGAACTGAAATGGTGTCGGTTAGAAATTTCTAACACTTTAAAAGACACCTTGGATGCTGCGATATAAATTATTACTTTTGACAGTAAGGCAGTAGATACGTTATGTATCATCTTTGGACATTCTTAGACTGTCACAAAACGCTCTGTTCGTTTTATCATTTTACCTTGCCTAAGGTTATATTCAAGATGCAAAGCTACCACTGAAATACCATTTTTGGAGTGAAGATGGAACCACTTGCGACTGTTTATCAGTTTTGCAATTTGACATCTATAGATATCGTTCAATTTATAGCAGGGATGTCTCTTGATTAGTGACTTGAGAGACATAGCCTGTACTACACTGATGAGCTCAAACTAAGAGCGAAACACGTGTCTGTAGTTTGGTTTTGCCCTGATATAGGTTGAATGATATTTATATCTATTTATATCGCAGCATCCAAGGTGTCTTTTAAAGTGTTAGAAATTTCTAACCGACACCATTTCAGTTCAAAACTGAAATTATTACTTTTGACAGTAAGGCAGTAGATACGTTATGTATCATCTTTGGACATTCTTAGACTGTCACAAAACGCTCTGTTCGTTTTATATATATATATATATATATATATATATATATATATATATATATATATATATATATATATATTGCTATACATCTTTATAAACAAACAAACTTTACCAATTTCTTGATACTTTTTTGTACATAATCTATAGTCATACTTATTAGCATTGTATATTCATAATATTTCAACTTACCAGGTCTAGTCAGTGTTGTTATAATCGGATTAGAACATTTCTCGCATGGTCGATTTGGCAAATACATAAAATTTTTAATTTCATTATCAAAATTTTTAGAAAACAGACTTTTATGTTGCAGTAAAATGGTCACTCTATTTTTTGAAATGCTTGAACTATTATTGCAGCATATTGAAACTTTTATGCAGCTAGGATGGTCTCTAAAACCATGCAAAACGGCGTATGCTATATTAATTGAACAATCCAAAACAGTGAAAGCCACATTAGTGTACTTGCGTTGATTTTCGCCGTTTAAATATTCGTAGGTATAATAAGTTGGTTCTTAATTTATATATTTGTGACCCAACCAGCCCTTCATTGAATATTTTTAAAATTAATTGAAGCAACGAATTCCTAGTATTTTTAATAATGTCATAAAGTTTTTTATTTTCCGAAATTTTATATAAAATTATTTGAATTATGGGGTCAAATGCACAAGTGTTTGTGACGCTGTACGTATGACCTCCTTTCTGCACGACTCCACAACCAGAAAGTCCATTTTTTAAAATCGGTATCGCAATATTTTTGGGAAAATTTAATAGTTGGTGTATTTTTTTCACATTACCAAGGTATCTTGCTTTTGGACGGTCTGTTTTTTTCGTATTTTTACCCCTCCAATTCTCCTCGTGCTTCGTAGCTAATACCATTGAAGTCGTTTCATCTGATGTATCATTCTCGTTAACGGTATTTAGACTTTCATCACAAGCAGAAGCTAGATTTTCGTAGATACTTTCTTCTTTGACTTTTGCTTCAACAAGTTTAGTGGTTCCATTCAAGACATTAATGTGTTCTTGCGTAAATTGGTCAATTCTCATATTTGGTATACGATTTTTGAACAATAAATTTTTAATTCGGTTGAATTCTCCCTCTACAGCTGCACTGGATGCCGGGATTCTGCCAAAGCCAAATTTATTCCTAAATATGGAAGACCACATGGGTAAATGACGGCAATCTACCAAGAGATGTTTTGCAAACGTGGGACAATAATGTGCATTAATATCATCACCTTCTTCAAAGTGACGTTCAACTTCTGAGTTTATTTGCTCAGTCCACTTCTTCCACGAGCTTTCTTCGACTGCATTTATATTTATTACATCATCTTCGTTGATGTCATCTCCCATCTCCACTTTCTCGTCGTCTAATAGTTTATCTGCAAAATCGATCATTTCATTCAAATCAGATTGTCCGGTGATCTTTGAAAGGTAATTTTTACTCTGACTGCACAAAGTGAGCTGCTCGCTTCCTTTTTTTCTACCACCCGTTTCGTTTTTTGATACTATTAGCGCATGTTTTATTATTTCTTGTGCGTAATTTAAATCTGTAGCCAGGACTAAACAACCTATTACACCCATGTAAAATATTTTAACTAAACGATGTATATTTTGCAATAAATTAACGTAGGTACCTACGTTTTTAGAAAGTGCGCTACGTCAATACGGACATAAGTGTTAGGCAAATGATGAAAAAATGAATCACAATAATTTTCTATTGTGAGATGACCAGTAAAAGTTCGAATTATTGCCATTAGAAGAGCCTTTGACGAGTCACAAACCGTTTCCATTGGTGGTGGAACTCCTGAACGAATCCACTGAGTCAACCAGTGTTGGATTGTTCCCGTGTCGTGAGCTTCTGATAACATTTGTGTAATTGGAAACTGACTATCGGAGTAGTTGATAACCGCTAAGTATAAAAAGATATGCTTTCCGTAAGTTCCATCAGGTTTCAATACTTTCCGGACTAAGCTACCTGTCGCATCTATTTTTAAACTAGTTGGCCGTGTTCTCGCATATTTTTTGTAAACTAGACTTTGGTGGTTTGTCCAATACAGAACAAAAAATGGATCGTAACTGAGATTTCGTACAGCATATCTTATGTCAGGTGCGCCTATATACTTCAATTTGGATAATGCTACTACTTACAGGATCTTTATCCAAATAACGAGATTCTAAGTATTGGTGTTTAGCTACTTTCAATACAGTAGCTTTTGGAAGAGTTGGAGGTTCAGGATCACCTACTTCCATAATGTTTGTTGCTTTTTCCAAACGGTATCGTTCAGATGATTGGTTTAACAGTTTTTTAGCAACACTTGAACGATAAGGTTCCCGAAGCTGACGTTTCCCACATACACCTTGTCCAATCGTTAGGGAACAATCAAAAATTACTCTTTTTTCTTCTCTCTGCATTATAATTTTACATGTAGCTCCACAATTACAATATCCTATAAATTAGAATATATTCATTAAGAATTCAATATAATTTTGTATATAATTAATCATGAAAATTCGTTGGTGTAACATTAAAAATTGTAATCAAAGATCTCAATCAAGTCCATTTGCACCCATTTGTCATCGGATGGAAATGATTTTATAGTGATTTAAATCGTAAATAAAAGTATAGGGAATTGGTTGCCCAAAAACAATTAGGCCAAGGAATAAGATTTAATTAATTATATAAAAAGTATATTGCCCCACACATTTTAATATTTTTGAATTTATCATAATATTTATACGTAACGTTGCAAGACAACTATATTGAAATTCTGAACCATTTTGGAAATTTTTGGTTAAAATAAACATTAACAAAATTTCTTACATCTATTTCGGTTAAGTGAAAGATATTGGCAAATAAAATAAGTCGGATTTTACACGATATTTGTAACGACTTTTTATATAACTGGACTAATTCTAATTAAAACATTCCGCCAAAACTTTCTTACACGATTTACAATTGCAATATATGTGAGGAAAACATGATTTAAACATACCTTTGGCTGTCCCTGACATCAAGTCAGAAGTCAAATTATGATATTTGAAGCTGAATCCACATTTTATGTGAGATTTTTCCCATATTAGATCAGAAATTTTATTTTGCCAAATTCCTGGGTTTAGTTTCTTCACCAGGCAACCCCTGTAACTTTTCTCTATTACCATAGCATCGAAATCCTTAAATACATTATTTAATTGTATCGTATTAAAAGATATAAAACAGACAAGAAGTTTAATAAAATATAATTTATACAACAATTTAATAATAGGTAATGTTCATATTAAATATTTCACTTACCTTTAGGTACACCCATGCATAACTTGATATTTTTTGTTTCCGCAACCTCTCCAGAAACACCCTTTTCATTACATAACGATTGATCAATGCTATAAGTAGGATCATCTAAATTAGTTTTTCTTTTTGAATAAGCTTTCTTTGGATATGAAACTGGTCGGTCATTGAGTAAGTCACGAATTCCATGCTTATTATCACATACAAAAGCGTAAAGAGATTTAGCACTTTTTTTATTTTCAAGTTCGTTGGAAATGCTGTTCCACACATCATTTCCTTTAGAAACAATCTTATCACCCGGTAATAATATTTGAAATTTATAATTTAATAAATTTTCAACTACAATTTCAGGTTCAATTAAAGGAATTCGACCTGCCATAGTGAATTTCGAAAATGCTAATGCTATGTATACACAGCTTATAATACAAAAAAAAATATTTTGATATAATTATAACACTTCACCAAACTTAACTTAAACTTAATTTAATTAATTAATTAATTAATTTCTTTATTAACTTAATGATAACTTAACTTAGAAATTAACTATTTAAATTTAAAAAAATAACTAAAAAAATTATGTTATTTAAAAGCAAAGATCTAATCAAAACGACAACTAAAGCAAAAGAAACTAAAATTTGAAAATTTATTTGCAACTTTTAAATACATCTGGTTCAACAAACATTGTATTTTGAGTAGTAATAAAGTAATATAAATATTTGAGCTTTTGTTAAAATCCAACTATTCTCCTAGATTGGATTACTAACCACCCTTGTAAAAAAATTCTCTAAAGGTTTTGTAAGTATTGTCAGGGTAATAAAACAGTAAAGCTTCAACACCCTTGAAGTACCTTGTTATCATAATATAACATATTGCAATAAAATGAAATTTATAAAAACGCCAAAAAATTGATTATGAACGCCGAAAATTATAATTTTCTTGTTGTATTGAACTTATAATATATTACATTATATCTTTTTATTAAAATAAATATATTATTTATAAGGAAAAAAATTAAAGTATCTTTGCATAATCTTAGAGCCTTTTATTAGCTTTTAATTATTTAACAGATTGTTTTATTTTATTTAAATAACTACAACAGCGGTCTGAAGTTGGCGCTAAAATAGTTTTTGTTAAATAATTAGCAATTATAAATATTTTTACATTTTCGTAGAGCCTTTAATTAGCCTTTAATTATTTACTACATTTGTAATTAGAAAAGATGAGCTTTAATGGATTTTGGCAATTGTCATATAGGGTTTAAGTTTTTTTGTTAAATAATTATATTAATAATTAGCAAATTATAAATATTTTTACATTTTCGTAGAGCCTTTAATTATTTGACAGTTATTTTACAAAAAATATTATTTTTTATTTTATTTGAATAACTAGAACAGCGGTCTGAAGTTGGCGCTAAAATAGTTTTTGTTAAATAATCATATTAATAATTAGCAAATTATAAATATTTTTACATTTTCGTAGAGCCTTTAATTAGCCTTTAATTATTTACTACATTTGTAATTAGAAAAGATGAGCTTTAATGGATTTTGGCAATTGTCATATAGGGTTTAAGTCAGCAGTTTTTCATTTTTTGCTAAAAATACTATTTATACACAGAAAGTTATAAATATTTTTACATTTTCTTAAAGCCTTTAATTAGCCTTTAATTATTTGACAGTTATTTTACAAAAAATATTATTTTTTATTTTATTTGAATAACTATAACAGCGGTCTGAAGTTGGCGCTAAAATAGTTTTTGCTAAATAATTATATTAATAATTAGCAAATTATAAATATTTTTACATTTTTGTAGAGCCTTTAATTAGCCTTTAATTATTTGACAGTTATTTTACAAAAAATATTATTTTTTATTTTATTTGAATAACTAGAACAGCGGTCTGAAGTTGGCGCTATAATAGTTTTTGTTAAATAATCATATTAATAATTAGCAAATTATAATTATTTTTACATTTTTGTAGAGCCTTTAATTAGCCTTTTATTATTTGACAGTTATTTTACAAAAAATATTATTTTTTATTTTATTTGAATTACTACAGCAGCGGTCTGAAGTTGGCGCTAAAATAGTTTTTGTTAAATAATCATATTAATAATTAGCAAATTATAAATATTTTTGCATTTTCTTAGAGCCTTTAATTAGCCTTTAATTATCTATGCATTTTTGAATTCTGAAAATCTGTTTTTATAGCAGTTTCTAGAATCCACTGCTAACTTTACGTAAAGTTAGCAGTTTTCTTAATTTTTCGAAAACCATTGGAGCACTTAATTTCGCAATGGGGTACCAAATTAGCCTTTAATGAGTCTTTTGAAATTATCTAGTCAGATTCTAAAACTGCTATACTTCCACTGCTAACTTTACCTACGTTAAAAAAGTAAAGATATGTCGAAATTCATAAAATGTAAAAAATTGTAAAAATTTTTTTACAATCTAAAAAATTGTAGAAGGTAATAAAAAATGTCAAAAATCAAAAAAATAAAATTGAAAATTTTGAAAAACGTTAAAATTTTAAGAAATTTGGGACTTTTTTAAAACATATTAAAGAAAATTGTTGAAAATGGTTAACAATTATATAAAAATCATAAAAAATGTAAAAAATTATTTTTAACCGTGAAAAATTAATGAAAATCTTGAAAGATTGTTAAAAAATATCAAATATCATATAGAAATCTTAAATAATTTGAAACTTGCAAGAAATTTTTTTCTTAAAAAAAATTGAAAACGCTTAAAAAAATCAGTAAAACAAAAAAAATAGAAATAATTGAAAAAAAATTAATAAAAAAAAAAAGACTAATACCTCTTTAGAAACTTGAAACGACTCCTTCGTGGAAAACGTTTTTTGTCAATTGAAGGAGCTATTACTGCCATTGAACAATATTTTGCACAACTTCCAGAAAATCATCACAGAGATAGTATACAATTACTGGAGAATCATTGGAATAAGTGTGTTTAAGCTGAGGGAGATTATATTGAATAAAAAAATCAATTTCATTAAAAAATACACATTCTTTCATTTTTACTAGATATCAAAATTTTTCAAGCAGCCTGTATCAGTTAACTTATTTTCTATACTCATAAAAGTCATAAATGATATTTTTGGACCATCGTAATTATTAAATATCAATTTACCTATACCCAAGTTTATGTAAATGTTTGGATAAAGATAAAACAACGGTATTAAAAAAGACAGTAAATTTAAATTCTTATCATTATGTTAGATCAAATCTGTTTTTAAAAAACTTATAATTATTGACATTACCACTAATCTCTATGTTACTCCTACTCATAATCTATATTTATTATGACCATTTATACCACAAAGGAAATGCTAAACTCCGATCATAAATCACTACACTAAATACGGCATTAAATACCAAAAAGGACAAGTTAATCCACACAAACGCAGGCATCTTTGTCTATGGGCGTAACTGTAAACGAGATAAGACCTTTGAAAAAGTGTAAGAGGTTCTACACAAAGAACCAAATTCATTACATTTAATATATACATAAATAATAAATACATTCTTTATTATAACAACGAAGGTACTTTTAATTTCAGATATGATAATGATTCCACGAGAATTATTGTATGAATGCTACTGGAAGTCTAATACTACCTACACAATAAGTTTAAAAAACTATTTAACAATTTTTAATTGGTTAAAGTAGCTTTTTATTTGGAAGGCTATTTATTAATTATAAATTCCAATTCAGGTAACTTAAATCCTTTATTTTTAATTCGCATTTACATCCGTTATAATTAATTTATTTATTTATGAATTTTACTTGCACTGCTCTTCAGGACTAGCCCAACTATAGAATCATAAATTATTGATATTGCACCGTTTTAAAAATCTGTTAAGGTTTAATGACAAGCTTTTACAGCCCTCTACAGTACAGCTTTAGGTCACCTGCATAAATCCCAAAATCCACATCAAATATAGTAATTATATCATTAATAAAGATAATAAATAATAAAGGCCCCAACTTTAATCCTTAAGGAACACTAGATGTCGCAGACGACTTAAAACCGTTTAAGGAGACATACTGAGTGCGTCCAGTGAGATATCTACGAATGAAATAAAATCATTGGAGAAGGAGGGAAACTAAAATTGGCAATTTTATTTAGTAGTATACCACGATCAAGCTTGTCAAAGGCCTTGGAGGAATCTATTTAAATTACATCAGTTTGGTTTTGACAATCAATATTCTTTATATTGATTTAGCTTTAGGCAGGTTAGGTAAGAGTATTGATGTGGCATCTGATTTGCTGGATAATGTTGATTTGACCCTAATGTGTGGGTACCTATGTGCTGTTTGCTGTTTATATACCCAATTTAACAAAATTTGCGTTCACCGGAACATACCGGTGGATGTAGAACAAAAACCATAAGAAATATAATTTTCCTAAATAAGGAACCTATTAAGTGCAAATTAGTAAATTAAGAGTATAGTATCGAGACTCGAGCAAGTCACACGTTTACGGTGTAGTCTGTTTCTTTCCGATCTTCTCGGTATATTTTTCGAATAAGAATTTCGGGTTTTCGCACACATACAGCCGTATTGCTGCTCGCTGTGTTGAACTATATTGTTACGTTCTAGGGGTTCAAAATAAAATCACTCCTGAACGAAAATGTCTAATTTATTTACACACTACAAACTAAACGAATTATAACTAAATAACTAAACTAACTATAACACACTAATTTATGTACAACAATTAACTTCGATTTATATTCACTATTTATTTTCACTTCATAGATCGCTCGAATATTTAGACTGTCGCTGTTAACTTTTTTTACTTCCCCGTGGGTCGTGGCTCTCCGCTTATATACCTGTTCACTGCTTCCAGAACCCTTCGAGAAAACAGTTTCTCGACGCGCGTAGAAGAAAAGGAATATTCTCGACCGTACGCGCGGTTACTAGACTTCCGGGAATCAGTTGTTTACCTAGCGCTATCAGGGCGACAGGAGCGTACTAAGGGTGTCTCGCTAATTAAGTTTTAGTTTCCGAAAAATCACTTTTTAAAAACTAAACTCACAAAATTTATTTAACACTTTTTCAAAATTCACAATTAAAGATTTAACAATTAATTTAAATAATTACAGACTGATTTTATATTGGATTATAATCGATTTAAATATTAAATTTATTGCTGAATTGCGTCTGGCTGTTGACGTCCGATTCTGCTGATTCCGCGGGGTCGTCATACTGTAACATCTCTATCCCCTGAAGAAGTTTTGTAAGGGACGAACAAAACTTTTCTCTCTGGAACTGCCCTATCTTCTTCTGTCCCTGCTTCTTGCTGTCTCATGTGGTCTCTATTTCTTATTTTGGAGGAGATTTTGTATACTATGAATATACCCAAGGCTGTAGCTGCTATATATAGCGGTGTTACCCAGAAGTGGTTGTTGGTGGCATTCCACTGGTCGATTTTAATTGGTTGAAGCTGAGTTTCTTCCTGGATCAGCTTGTGTAACTCATCTAGTTGAACCTTACCAAGTTTTAGAGGTTTTACGTTTGGTTGTTGTTCGATGTTGACCGTTCTTACTTTTGGTAGAGTAAGAGGTTTTTCGACTATGGTGGTTTGTGAATTGATGAATCCTTCTTTAGCTGTCCGGAATTCACAATTAGTTGGTAGTTCTATTAGGTATACTCCTTGGAGTTCGGACACTTCTGACGTGGTACAATGAGTTGACACTTTGGTTGGAACTGGAAATATCGCTATGTAATATGCGCCTGATATCTCCTCGATTATGGTGCTGTTGATGCTTATTGGTATGTACTCGCAGCTTGCTTCTGTGTGTTGAAGATGGAGAATTTGGACTATACAATCGTCGTTCTCTGGACCCACTTGTAAGAGTTGATCTTTGCAAAGGTATTCTTGGCCCAGTTTTCTACATGGTGCGTCGAGGTATTGAAAAAACTCGGAATTTACTATGAGGTAAGGAGCTGGGGAGATTATTGTTGACAGATTTTGGGTAGGGATTGAGAAAAGATGAAGATGTGTAAATGTATCAACATGTAAAATTGGAAAGTGAAGGATAAATATTAGGGTATTGTTGCTGTAGAATGCATCGATTTGGATAATGTTGTAGTATTTCGGTAGGTCTTCTTCCCTGAGATATAGGATTTGGTTCTCTGAGTGGTATTCTAGCATTGAACTTATAATCCAGTGCAGTTCTTCTTCTTTTAGAAGTGTGTTATGGAGGGTGTTGGTTCTCGCAAAATTTACTGCTTCTTCCAAATCGTTTAGTGTTTGTAGGATAACTTGTAGAATTAGGTTTAGTTGGTCTAAGACATTCCTTGCCTGTAAATAGTGGTTGAAGTCGAATACAAACTTATTTAGTTGGGAGTTGATTATCTCTGTTTCTTCTGCTATTGTTTCCTGATTGTGTGCTATTAGTGTAAGTGTTTCGTTGAATTTTTTTATGACTTTTGTATTTAGGCTGATGTGATTATTGACCTGATATACTATGTTCTCTTGGTTTTCTTTTAAAGATTGGATAGCGTTGTTGTAGTATATAGCGTCTTCTTGGTCCAAGTTGCCTGAGATGGATTTGATGATACTTCCTAAACCATTGATAAGTCCTCTTTTTGTTCTTGTATAGGGACAGATGGAGTAAAATTTTTCTCTTACGATTTTTAGTTGGTATTTGAGAGCTTGGTCAAAGTTTTGTAAGCTATGAAAGTATGGATAGCTTAGCCCGTTTTGAATTGCAGCAGTAATTTCTTGGTATTGATATTCTATTGATGTGAGTTCTTTTTCGATGGGTTCCAAAGGGTAGTAGTGGATGAAGTCATGTGTGCTAATCTGAATTCTTGCCGGTCACAGGTTGATTGGAAGAATTCCGGGATTGTCTTTTAGGTTCTGAATTCTTACTTCCAGCGCTGATGTTGCTGTGATCCTGTGGAAAGTGTTGCTGATTAGTTACTTTTTGAGATTGGTGTTTGATGTTTTTCTTATGGATGGTCATGGAGGGAGTGTCTACTGTCACGATATGATCGGTTGCAACTATTTTTGGAGTGAACTTTGGAGAGAGTTTATTTCTTGTGGCCGTTTTTCTTGTATATATTCTGCTATATGGCTTGTATGAGATTGGACTATTTCTGCTCTCGTTCCTTTTGTTTATTGTTCTTTCTTTAGACTCGGTGATTCTATTGTTAATTTCTTTGTAGATTTCTTTTGTTTTCTCTCGATGTTGTTGAGTATAGTTATTTATTAATGTTCTGTTGATGTCTACATCGAAAGGGTCTTTTGGATCTAGGTGACCATTTAGAATGTCTATTGGCTTAGGCTTAGTTGTCGAATGTATGGAGTTATTGTATCCCAATACAGCGTATGGCATTTGTTCTTTAATGCTTGACGTAGATTTAGTATTTCGAAATATTCTAAGGTGTTCCAATAAGGTAGAGTGAAACCGTTCTATTTGTCCATTCGATTGTGGATTGTCCGGGGTGGTGTAATGGATTGAAATTTTATGGGTGTTCACAAATTCTTGCATCAATCCGTTTTTGAATTCTGTTCCACTATCAGCGATAATCAGAGAGGGTAGCCCGTGGTGAGTGATGAAAATCAGTAAAGCATTCAATACATTTATGGCATTTGTTCCTTCGATGGGGTACGCTTGTCCATATTTTGAGAATGAGTCAATTATGGTAAGAAACTTTTGTCCACTAGCTTGAAATGTATCGAGGTGGATTATCTCGAGTGGTTTGGAAGCGGTCGGTGTTACCATGAATTTTAGTTTGACAGGTGTTCTGTCATATTTGTTCATTTGACATATTTCGCAGAAATTTATGACCTCTTCTATGTCTTTCTTTAGGGTTGGCCAAAAGTATCGTTTTCTGATTTGGGATTCAGTTTCATTTATTCCTCTGTGGTTTGTTTTTCCCTCGTGATAGTTGGTTATGATCTCTTTTTGATTTTCTGGGTTGTTGATATCTTCTAGTAGTATGTTACATTTAATGAGATCGTATGCTGAATTTTTGAACGTCTTTCTAATTGTTTCACACATTATTGGAAAAATAGTGTTGTCTTCGAACAACAGTGCATATTTCTTCTTGGGATCTAGGTAATCTTTAAAAAGCTTGATGATGTCGGTCTCTGGATTGTCAAGCCCTATTTGTACATACATTCGTCTTTTGTTTGGGAAAGCTTCTTGCGTGATTGGTGGTCTTGGAGCAAAATTGACTGTTCTTAGAATTATTTGGTTGTTGAAGTAGTTCAGCGGTCTTTCCGAAATTGGAATTCCCAAAATTGGATTTTCTTGGGCTGAATGGCGAGTTGCATTGCTCTCAATGTCATCTTCTCTATCTGGTACAACTGGTAGATCAATATATGGTTGTTCACTCGACTTTAGGATATCATCTATTATTTCGAGTTCTGCTTTTGTGGGTGTGGAGACAGGTTCTTTTAGCAGTTCGTCAATGTCTAGCGTGGATCCTGGATGGTTAAACAATGAGAGGTTGTCTTCATTTGCTTCCGAAAAAGGTCTCTCTACATCTCGTGTCTCTTTTGTGTGGATTTCAATTCTCGAAAGGGCGTCGGCGTTGGTGTTAGTTTTGCCTTTCTTGTACACCACTTCGTAGTCGAATTCTTCTAGCTTAAGTCTCCATCTAACTAGTTTGGAGTTTGGATCTTTGAGTGAGAAGAGCCATTGGAGTGGTTTGTGATCCGACAGGATTTTGAATTTTCTTCCAAACAGATAAGGTCGGAAGTACTTTGTAGCCCAAATGATTGCCAACATTTCTTTTTCGATGGTCGAGTATTTTAATTCAGTTTCATTGAGAGTCCTTGATGCATAAGCAATTGGTTTATCACTGCCAACTGGTCCTTGTGATAATATGGCTCCTATAGCAAAATTGCTTGCATCGGTTGTTAGATTAAATGGTCTAGAGAAATCTGGGTACTGGAGTAGTGGCTCGTTGGTTAAGATGTTTTTGCATGTGTTAAAGCATTTGAGAAACTCTGGTGTGTGGCGAATTTTTGCATCCTTCTTCAAGCACATTGTTAGAGGTTTGGTGATACGGGCAAAATCCTTTATGAACTTTCTATAGTATCCAAGGAGACCTAAGAAACCTCAAATATCTTTGATTGTTTTTGGTACTGGGTAGTCCATAATGGCTTTGATCTTCAATGGATTGGGTTTTATCCCATCAGGTGTTACAATGTGACCAAGGAATCCCACTTCCTTTCTAAGGAATTCGCACTTATCCATTTGAATTTTGAAGTTGGTTTCTCGGAGACGTTGGAATATTTTGGATAAGTTTACCATGTGCTCTTGTAGAGATGTTGAAAACACAATGATATCATCCATGTATACCAGACAGATTTGTCCTTGTGGGGCGTTTTTCAAACCGAATGGCATTCTTAAATACGCGTAGTGACTATTTTCTACATTGAATGCCGTTTTAGGGATGTCTTCTTCTGCCATCTCAATCTGATAAAACCCACTTGCCAAGTCTAGAGTGGAGAAGTATTGGCAGCGTCCCAATTTGTCGAGAATGTCAGTGATATTGGGTATCTGTCATCTATGGTTTTCTCGTTAATCTTCCTATAGTCAACAACTATGCGCCATTTGATCTTTCCGGAGGCGTCAGGTTTCTTTGGTACAACCCAAATTGGAGAGGACCATGGTGACTGGCTAGACCTTATGATTCCTTGTTCTAACATTGAGGATATCTGTTTTTGCACTTCCTCTTTGTGAACGTGAGGATATCGGTAGGATTTCGTATACACTGGTACTTCATCTCTCGTTCTGATTTGATGTTTTACTTGGTTGGTGAATGTGAGTGGTTCGTCTGGTTTATGGAATATGTCTGAGTATTTTTTACATAGTCTCTGGATATGGTCTCGTTCTTCCGAATTAAGGTGATCTGTTCGTAAAAGCTCTGCAATTTCGGTTTTCTTTTGTTCTTGTATGCTAGTGTCCATATGGTAAATATGAAACTCTTGCAGATTAACAGGTATACTATCTATTGTTCTGACAGATCTATTTGGATAATTTCTGATGTCGGATTAACAACTTCTGTCCATGCTAGTTGTTCATGGGCATTGGTAAGTGATTCCTTGACTTCTGCACCTTGGATGTATTGTTTTGGCAGGAGGATGGTACCACTGGCTTCTTTTACTGGTAGGCGAACACGTGTGACTGAATAAGGTTCGACTTGTATGGAGTAGAACTGCTTTTTGTTGGTTTCGTAGTAATGTATTGGTAGAGTCGAATGAAGAAGTGTGAGAGTTGACTTCGGAAAATTGAGACAAGCTTGTAAGATTTTTAAATTGTCAAGGCCTATGAGACCATCGAATGTTTTGTGGAATTTAAAGAGGTAAAACTTTAGAGTGTTGTTAGAACAAAATTCTGGAAATGAGGGTATTGTTGCACAATAATTTTGTTTGTGGTTTTGGAAAATGGAAGTAACTACAAAAGGTTCGTAGTTGATGCAATTGGAGTAGAATTGAGAAGCAACTTCTGGATTGAGGAAAGATTTTGTTGAACCTGTGTCTATGAGTAATTTAAGAGGAGGATTTGTTATTTGGATGAAAGGTAACTCCTTTTTATCGTAAAGAGTATGTAGTTCTACTATGTTTGTAGGTTTCCTCTTGGACCTTCTGGAAAATTTCCCTCTTCGTATAGGTATTCTTCGGGTTCATCAAAAGATTGCTCTTCTGTGGTGTTTTGTTGGTCGTAGTAGTCGCAGTTTTCTTCGTTATAGTATTCTTCTGGACCTTGTTCTATGTTATATAGTTCTTCAAAGGTGAAGTTGGGTCTGTTTGGTTGTGGAACTCTGACATTTGGTTGGGTTGGTTGTCTGCTAAAAGTTGCAGTAGAGCAGACGCTCATTGGTGTTGGCTTTGGTTGCTGAGATGGACCGGGCCTTGCTGTACCAAAATTCGGTTGATTTGGTGGTTTAAAATTTTGGAAAGCTGGTTTGGGCGGCTCGAAATTTGGCCTGGCGAACGGCTGGTTTGGCATCTTGAAGAATGGTCTCGGAGCTGCAGATGAAAATTGCTGATTTGTCGCAAATGGATTTTGGTTCATCTGGAAAGGCTGTACGTTCGCAGCTCTGGGTGGTTGATACCGAAATCCTTGGTTGGTAAAGACTGCTGGATTTCTCCATTGAAATGGTTGTGGATTCGGGCGATCTTGCTGTAATCGCATGGGCCCTGGTGGCTGTGGAGACGACTTTAGGTTGGAATGTGCTCCGAATGCAGATGGTTGGTGGTAGCCTCTTTGTAAATAACGGATGTTATTTTCTTTTTGTATATATTGCATCGCTGTTGCCAAAGTTAGTGGCCTCATTGCCCTTATGGTAGATCCCATTGGTTCCCTAAGTCCTGCTAGGAACGAAGTTAAGGTTTGTTGACGGAAAAAATCGAGTTTGCTTGCCCTTATTTCTGCACTTTCATTATGGATATCTACGTAGTTGGTGATGGTGTTAAGAAGCCCCATAATTTTTTCATAAAATTGGCTGGCATCTTCCTGGTATCCTTGCTTCATATTGCCCAGATCTCTAGTGAGCGAATTTCTTTCGTTTTTCCGGTAAGTTTACTGGCGATGCCAATGGTTAAAAATTTGTTCTGGATGGACTCTGGATGTTCTGCGTCATAGTAGTGGTTTAATAAGATTGTTGATACCTTAACAAACTCGTACAGTCCATTTGGATTACCGTCGTAGGCTGGTAATAGGTTCAGTTGTTTTATGTCGAATGCTGGTGGTGCCATATTTAAGTTTTCTGATATGTTTGAAAGATTTAAACTATTGAATAGGTTACTTAGTTCTAGTTCTTCTCTACTGATATTAAAATCTATTATGCTAGGTGTATCTATATAATCTAGCTCTGTATCAGTGACAGTATGATCTGTGTCGGATTCAGAGGAGTCTGTCATGAAATGTACATAAAACGATAATTAATGCTTACAGGATCAAGATTATGCCGTACTGCATTCCTTGGCCTTGTTGTATATGAATGTAGCGAAAAAAAATTTCACACTCGCAAGCTTCTGGAGAACGTTAATGTTTCCCGTGGGCTCCTGGTTCTTTTCTGGATTGTAGATAAACGTTTGAAAACGACGAGGATCTTCAGATAGACTCTTCTACAATCCTACTGACTGCGCCAATTAAGTTTTCACTTTTTAAAAACTAAACTCACAAAATTTATTTAACACTTTTTCAAAATTCACAATTAAAGATTTAACAATTAATTTAAATAATTACAGACTGATTTTATATTGGATTATAATCGATTTAAATATTAAATTTATTGCTGAATTGCGTCTGGCTGTTGACGTCCGATTCTGCTGATTCCGCGGGGTCGTCATACTGTAACACGCTCGTTACACTGCCCCCTCCTTAAGACGTTCGGTCCCCGAACACCTTTGTTGGTATGTCTGAACCTACAGGCATCTCCCTTTCTGCAGCTCCCTTGCTTTTCGAAATAGCAATCCACAGTCTTCTCCTTCATTGTGTTTCCGCTCGGGTTGAAAATGCACACGAGTATCTCTATTCCTGTCTTATGGAAAAGCACCTCGAGCATGTTCCGGACGACTCTCCAGTTGAGTTGATCTAGACCACAACCCAACTTAGGCACAGTCAGCTTCTTCACTTCCAACCTGGTGAGTTCGTTTCTTAGGTTCAGCAAGGTATTCCACATACTTCTATAGCTAGGCTTGTGATCGGAAAACCTCTTAGTCACCATGTAGAAGAGGTGACGATGACCGTCAGTGAGACTTAGAATTTTTCCGGGATGGGGCTGTTGTCTGGAGAGCTCAGATACACGCCCAAACTTCTTCCTGAATACTAATGCTATTCCCCTGGACATACGCAGATTTTCAGCGACACAATGGGCTAGGGAATAATCTCCAGGCACAGAGAAGAGGTCCTGCTGCTGCTCGGTGGTAACTTCGAATCGTGCCTTCCCAGTTCCACCATAGTTCTCCATGAACTGGTCGAAACTCATCTCAACATGCTCTGGGCTGGTCGTCCTTCTCAGATGGGTCTCGTCTTGTTCGTCGTAGTCCGCCTCGTATTTCGCCAACCGATTTACATGGACCACGCGCCTCTTGCCCCTTGGTAGTTTTTGTATACGGTACACTACATCATTGATCCTTTTTACCACTCTGTATGGACCCTTCCAATTCCTCTGTAGCTTAGGTGATAATCCTCTCTTCTTCTGGGGGTTGTACAGCCAGACCAAATCTCCAGCGTTGAAACCACCTTCTGTAGCTTTGCTGTCATAGCGAGTCTTCATTCGGTCACTAGCAATTTGTATGTTTTGTCGGACCTTCTCATGAATGTAGTGTAGCCTGCCCCTCAATGTGCTCACGTAGTCCTCACCAGCTATCTCTGTTCCGGGCTTACATCCAAACTCTAGGTCACAGGGTAATCTTATTTCCCGGCCGAACATGACACAAGCTGGTGTCTCTCTAGTAGACTCTTGCACGGCTGATCTATAGGCCATGGTGAACAGATGAAGGTACCGGTCCCAGTCTCTTTGATGGTCAGAGACCACTTTATCCAAATATTTTCCCACAGTTTTATTCATTCTTTCGACGAGGCCATCTGACTGTGGGTGAAGAGGCGTTGTCCTGGTCTTCTTGACTCCGAGTATTTCACAAATGCTCTGGAATAGGCCAGACTCGAAATTTCGTCCCTAATCAGAATGTAGCTCCAGTGGCACTCCAAACCGACTAAACATCTCTTTTATCAGCACGTCTGCCACTGTCGAGGCCTCTTGGTTTGGGATGGCATGTGCTTCAACCCATTTGGTAAAGTAATCCGACGCCACCAATATGTACTTGTTCCCATCGTCGGTCTCTGGGAATGGGCCTGCGATGTCTATAGCAACTCTTTCCATAGGACTGCCTACGTTATACTGATTCATTGGCGCTCGTCGTTTTCCTCTTGGGCCATTCTTTGAAGCACAAAGTCTACATTTTCGGCACCAGTCCTTGACAACGTTTTCTTGATGCCGAAGTGTCCACCGGAGGTTCCATTATGAAGTTTCTCCAATACTTCTGTCGTCCGACTCAGGGGAATTATCAGCTGAGTCCTAGCTGCAGTACCCTCGTCATTCTCGACGGACCTCTTCAACAATCCATCCTCTAAAATGATAGAGTCCCACTGCGCCCAGTAGGACTTGACCCTAGGACTCAGGTGACTCACTTCTTCCCATCTTGGTCTCTGTCCTTTTGCTTTCCAGTCAAGCAACATCTTTAGTTCGGTGTCACCTTCTTGGTCTCGCTTCAGGGATTCTGGCAGCCAATCTAGATCCACGACGGTGGTTCTTAAACAGAATTCCTTCTTTTCTGCTTTGCTGCAGTGTTTGCAGTCGGAAGGACAAGGTCTCCTAGATAATGCGTCAGCGTTGCCATGTGACTTTCCGGCCCGGTGTTCCACAGAAAAATGATATTCCTGTTCTTGGCGTTGTGGTTTAACCGGCTTCTTGCAGTTACGCTGAATGTGTCCTCTTTCGCCGCAGTTCCAGCGTCTTGGTCCACCATTACGTTTCTCCTGGAGAACTCGGCGAACTACGTCTTCAATAATCTCTTCGCAGACTGGCGAATCATCAAGCTGTCTCACTTTGCTCTGTCCTCTGTGCGAAGCTTGTTTAGCAGCTTCAAATTCTAGGGCATGGGCCAGGGCGTCTCCTAAGGTTTTGGGCCGGGCCAACCGCAACGTCTGCTGAGTCTCCGTGTCTCTCAACCCATCGACGAAGGTCTGGACAGCAAGTTGTTCTAGGAAGCTGTCCGGTGCTAAAGGATAGGCCAGCCTTACCAACCTTGCTATGTCTGCTTCGAATTCCTGCAAGGTTTCTGCACTCTTCTGATGGCGACTCTTGATTTGTGCGTGATACACTTGTTGGAGATGTGCATCACCATATCTCATTTGCAGTCTACTTGTCAGAGTCTTATAATCACCTTGTTGACTTACAGGAATGGTCTGAAGGATATTCAGTGCGTCTCCTCTTAATGCAACAATTAAGGCAGTTGCTTTCTCTTCATCGTCCCAGCAGTTGGCGTTGGCTGCTGCTTCAAATTGTTTCTGGTATGTGCTCCAGGGTGTTTTGCCATCAAAAGTTGGAGGTTTGATCTTTGTTCGGCCTGGCTCACCCCGTTCTCCCAGCTTAACCGAACAATATTTGCTGAAGTTCTTACTCAATCGCTCTTCCATGGTTTTCACCTGTTCTTCCAATTTTACCTGCATTTCTTCCTCCATATTAACCAATCTGCCTTTAATGTTTCCAACCCTGTCTTCAAATTTTCCAATTTCATCGTTCACGTTCCCCATCTCGTCTTTTACGTTTCCCATTTCGTCTTTTACGCTTCCAATTTCGTCTTTTATGCTTCCAATCTCATTTTCCAGTTTGGAGTAATTATTCTTCAACTCATTTTCAATGAATATCAATTTATCTCCCAAATTATCTTCCATTTTCTTAGTGTTTTCTTCCATTTTATTCTCCATTTTCTGGGTGTTTTCTTCCATTTTATTCTCCATTTTCTGGGTGTTCTCATCCATTATCTTTCTAGTATTTTCTTCCATTTTATTTGTGTTTTCGTTCATTTTATTTTCCATTTTCCTAATATTTTCCTCCATTTTCAAGCTCATTTTTTCAAGGGCTTGCTTGAAAAATTCCATTGTCGCCTGATCCATTTTCTTCGTCTGTGATCTCGTAACTGGCATACAAAATATTCACTAATGAAGTCCACAATTTAAATTAACACAGCAGTTCAATTTACCCCACACCTGACACCAATTGTTACGTTCTAGGGGTTCAAAATAAAATCACTGCTGAACGAAAATGTCTAATTTATTTACACACTACAAACTAAACGAATTATAACTAAATAACTAAACTAACTATAACACACTAATTTATGTACAACAATTAACTTCGATTTATATTCACTATTTATTTTCACTTCGTAGATCGCTCGAATATTTAGACTGTCGCTGTTAACTTTTTTTACTTCCCCGTGGGTCGTGGCTCTCCGCTTATATACCTGTTCACTGCTTCCAGAACCCTTCGAGAAAACAGTTTCTCGACGCGCGTAGAAGAAAAGGAATATTCTCGATCGTACGCGCGGTTACTAGACTTCCGGGAATCAGTTGTTTACCTAGCGCTATCAGGGCGACAGGAGCGTACTAAGGGTGTCTCGCTCGTTACAATATGTTTATCTTATTTCTATATTTATATGTGTACAATTAATTAGTTATCTACTTATTTTACCTATAATTTAGTGTTATTGTTATTGGTTTTTGTTATCTGCCTTTATCTATCGGACAAAAACTTAAGCAGAACTAAATAAATACAATCCTTACTACCTCGTTATAGTGCGGGAACAAAATGGTGATTTGCAGCAAATGTTCCTCGTCGCTCACCAACAAAACTCCTGGGTTGAAATGTGGCGGTTCCTGCTCTAAATATTATCACGGAAAGTGTGTAGGTTTGTCTAAGCAAATGGTTGCTAACTTTCAAACTCCAGGAGCTTTATGGCATTGTCCGAGCTGCAGACCTGATGGTGCAAATAGGCGCATTTCAGCAGCTACTTCCCGTGATACTTCGGTGTCTCTGTCAGATGAGGAAAGTAAAGATAGAGACGAAAAAGACACTACCACTCAACGCACGTTGAAAATAGTTGAAAAGATTCAATCTGATCTGCTCAACCTAAAAACTCAAAATTCTGATCTCATCGATAGTGTAAACTTTTGTAGCGATCAAATCACTGTTTTCGAAACAGCAATGAAGAATATCAGCAAGAGATTGGATAACATTGAGAAGTTACAAAAAGAAAACGCCTCATTAAAGAAAGACGTCCAAAACCTCGAAGATAGAGTTGCATCACTTGAACAGCAGGTTAGATTTAACAACCTAAAAATTTTCGGTATCGATGAGAAACCCAATGAAAATCTGTTGAAAGTCTTAGAAAAAATCGGTGAACACATCGAATGTCCAATCCAACCCAGTGACGTTGACTTGATATTCCGAGCTAACACTTTCGCGCAAGGAAAACCTAAACCTGTAATCGTCAAGTTAACTTCAAAAAATAAAAAGGACTCTATATTAGCTGCCGCAAAAGCCAAGCGGATCGCTAAAGGTACCTCAACCCCTGGACTATCGGTTGCCAATGTTTCAACTCAACTATTCATCAACGAACACCTGACCCGTCATATGAAAGCGCTTTGAAAAAAGTAAAGGATTCAGCTAAAATAGCTAAATTCAAATATGTTTGGGTAAGAGATGGTACCATATATACTAGAAAGGACGACAAAAGTCGAATTTTAACTATTTTTAATGAACAGGGTATAAACAAAATGGAATAATTCTTCTTTTTTGCTAAATTCTTTAATTCTTTTTTAAATTCTATGGCTATCTCTTTTTTCTATCAAAATGTACGTGGACTGAAGTCCAAACTTTCACAAATTTTTAAAAATTCCTTAAACTCTGATAATCAGATTATTTGCTTAACTGAAACATGGTTAAATAACTCTATTTCCTCATCTGAGATACTTAGTGACACGTTTAATATCTATCGTCGTGATCGAGAAGACAGCGCATCCACAAAACAAGTCGGTGGTGGTGTATTAATTGGGGTTAACAAAGTTCTATGTAGTGTTGTGCGGTACGAGTGGATGACAGATTCTGAGGATTTGTGGATCATAATTAAGCCTACTGATAAATCTTTTAAATTTCATTTGTGCTGTGTATATATTCCTCCTAAAGATTCAACGTCATTGAGTGTTTTTTGCACAAAATTAAATGAAGTAATAAACAACCATCCCGATGACACGTTTGTCATTTGTGGAGATTTTAATTTACCAAATATAACTTTTGATGCAGTTAATAAAAATTGCGTTCCTAAAAATTTTACTGATACCTGCTCTAACTTGTTTATTGACACCATTTCTTGTTGTGGTCTTTCTCAGTTTAATTATTTTCTCAATACTTCAAATAATACATTAGATTACGTTATGTCCAATTCTTTCTTTATTGACTATTTGGATATCACTGACAACCCCCTAGTGCCAGAAGATAACAATCACACTGCTCTAGAGTTTACTTTCAGTGGTTTGAATATTAGTGTGTCTAATAATTTTCGTAATGAAGACTTTACGTTTAATTTTAGCAAAGCCAATTACGATTTAATAAAGAAAGAATTGCAGTCCTTTGACTGGACAAATGAATTTTCGGATCTCAACATTAATGACAGTGTCCAAAAATTTTACAATGTTTTAAATAATATTTTTGAAAAATATATTCCAAAGCATCAAAAGGTTAAGTCCTTTTTTCCACATTGGTTTACTATTGATACGATAAAAGTGATCAAGGAGAAGAGAAAATATCATGTTAAATGGAAAAAGTTTCATAATAATCTTGACTATCTAACATTTAAATTGCTACGTGGACGTTCTAAATTTTTGATTGATGACGACTATCAAAATTATCTTAAGCAAATTGAAACTTCAATTCCCAGTAACCCTAAAATGTTATGGCAGTTTATTAAAACTAAGAAAGGCAAAACTTATGCAATTAATGCTTTAAAAGATAGAGATGAATTGATAACTGATGGTGATAAGATCTGTCAAATATTTTCATCGTATTTTAATTCTGTGTTCAATCCTCCTAATATTAATAATAATAATAATAATAATAATAATAATAATAATAATAATAATGTTATAATTGATGACAAACAAGACACCATTGGTCAGTATTTTATTCCAAAATCAACGATTTTACACAAAATCTTAAAACTCCCAGATAAAGCTGCTGGTATAGATAATTTACCTACTTGTTTTTTGAAAAGCTGCCGTATTGAAATGGCAGATATTCTTTTCGTTCTGTTTAATAAGTCTCTCTGCGAGGGATGTTTTCCTAATTCCTGGAAAAGAGCCCTTGTAGTTCCGATTTTTAAATCTGGAAATAAATATCTCGTAGAAAACTATAGACCTATTTCTAAACTTTGCATTATCTCTAAAATTTTTGAATCAATTATATCTGACTATTTAAAAACTGACATCAAATCAATTATTATTCAGGAGCAACATGGCTTCGTCAAAAATCGTTCTATAGAATCTAACTTATTCTTGTACACAGATTATTTGCTAGAAACAATGGAAAAGGGAGAACAAGTGGATGCTATCTATACTGATTTTAGTAAAGCTTTCGATAAGATTGATCATGGTGTATTGCTTAAAAAGTTGGCTAGTGTGGGTATTCATGGAAATTTATTAAGGTGGTTTAAATCTTATATTAGCAACAGATCTCAGGCTGTCTGCCTTGGTAGGTATCGTTCTCAACTCTCCAATATTACTTCAGGAGTACCTCAAGGTTCTCACCTAGGCCCTCTGCTATTTATATTATACATCAACGACATTTCCTCTTGTTTCAAATTTGCAAAATTCTTATTGTTTGCTGATGATCTTAAGATATTTCTAAAAATTTCTAGTGCCATTGATTATATACTAATTCAACAAGACTTGGACAGGTTAGCTCTTTACTGCCAAAATAACAATCTCTTTCTTAATGCAAAAAAATGTCATTGGATCATCTTCTCTAGAAACAAACACATCTTAGTAAATCAGTATTCTATCAATAATGAAGTATTGAATCGTGTTTCAGAGGTGAAAGACCTCGGAATTTTCTTTGATTGTAAACTTCTATTCGATTCCCATATAGACTATATCTCTAAAAAAGCAAACAAAGCCCTAGGCTTCTTAATGCGAGTATGTTATGATTTTAAAAGTGTGGATTCCATTCGAACTCTATACATGGCATACGTAAATAGTTTACTTAACTTTGGTACTGTTATATGGAATCCTCAATATAATACCTATATTGACAGATTGCAAAATACGCAGACGAAATTTGTTACTTATATTGATAAAAAAATATACCATAATTCAGAAAAATTTTTTCAAATTAAAAAAGATTTAAATATTATTTCTTTGTCTGACAGACGACAACTTTCAGATGTAAAGTTTATTTTCAAAATTGTTAACAATCATATCGACTCAAGCGCTATTTTAAATAAAATACTTTTTAATGTCCCTTCTCATTATACACGAAACAAATATACATTTAAAATTAACCAAAGTTCTACTAATTATTACCGAAACTCTCCCTTGCAGAGATGTAGCAAATCGTATAATTCAATTTCAAATCTCATTGACATTGATATTTTCTCCGATTCTTTGATCACTTTCACAAACAAACTAAAAAAATTCTACTTTTCTCATATCATGGACTAAATATTTTGTAATTTTTTTTTCTTCTTTGTATTTATTTAGGTAAAATAACTCTTTTTCTTTTCAACCACAAATTATATAACATTTTCTTTTCTTATTTGTACATTTACATATAGACTCTAAAATAATTGTGAAAACTGTTTTTGGGTTCGTCCCGTTGTGTTTTCCTTATTGTGAATAAATAAATAAATAAATACTAATCATTTCCATTAACAATTTTTGCTAATACTGTTGAATTTATTGATTTAAGAGAAACTAATAGACCAGTTAGGTTAGACTGCTATACCTAGTTATACATATCTTCATATTTTTTAACATTTGTAGTGTTTTAAAATTTTTATTGAATTGTCTCCTCCGTGAATTTAGCACTACAAATTTGATCGCTATGACAAAAAAATCTTGTTGTCTTTTCTAGTTTTCTTTCTCCTTCTCTATTTGCTGTATCGTTCTCTCTGCTTCTCTATTTGTCAACTCTGGCTTCTTCCGCTATTTACCTCTGTAGTAGTCTTAACTCTGGCTTCTTCCGCTATTTACCTCTGTAGTAGTCTTGTTCAATTTGTCTTCGTCTTTGTAATGATTTGTATTTAATTTAAATCAGTATACATTTTTGGGCATTAATATACCTGCACTTCTGCACATAACAGTAATACGAAAGCGTGTTTTATATTCTGGAGGTCGAAATTTTAAATTAACATATTTTGTGAATTAGAAACTACCATCCTATTTAGCAGATGAAAGTGAAATTCAATCTAGCACATTTAAAAGATTAAAAGTAATACCTTTAGCAGAAATAGTGGTAAACCAGAGAGATTTTGTAAATGATCTAAACATATGTCCATATTTAATTTACAAAACATGTTAAAACCAAGTTTTACACATTCATCGAATTTAATATACCATAAAAGTTTTAGTTTCAAAATTTTATCTCTGAATTGTATCATTCAACGTATAAAAAAAGTGTTATTATTTTTTATTACCTAATGTTAATAAAATGCATATTAAAAAATAAAATAAAAAAAAGACTTACAAAAATTTGGAATTATTGGTGGGTTTTATAATGTTCATATAAAAAGAGGTAATAAGTGCTCTCTTTTATCAGTTCCATCTTTTAACAGACTTCAAAAAAGGAGAAGGTTCTCAATTCGACCATTTTTTTTGTGTATGTTACCTAATATCTCCGGTATTTATACTCCAATTTAAGAACTTCTTTTTGCATTCAAAAGAGTAGAGTTTACCCATTTGTCCCATAGAAATTTGGTTAAGGTCTGGTCATCAATGTAAAAGATATTCCAGGAAATACCACAAAAATCAACAGAATAAGCTCTAAATATGTATCACATAAAAACATTGTTATTGTCCCACTCTTAAGCCAAAGGGCTTTTCTCACGAGGTGATTTCAGAAAATTAAGTCCACGTTTTATCACGATGTTTTTCTTTACCGTACGTTGTCTTGGGTTAAAATCCGCTCTAGTTATAATTAATTTCTAACCTTATAAATTCTCCATTACTAAGGGTTAAATCGAGTCAGGAACAAGTTCATTTTAGTTCGATTATAGATAATCGCCAACTATTGTTTATTATTCTGGCTATAATTGTTACTAATATAGTTTTGAAAGTTTATTTATTAAAGTCAGACATTAATGTTTTGTTTACTATGCGAACAGGTGGTAGGAACTTCTTTTTCTGATTGTATAACTCGACATATTGTGGTCTACAGCCAGGTGTTTCGTTAAATTGTCATCTAGCATATTAAAATTAAATATGAACGAGGAATTGAGTAATACTGAGATTTTTGGTGTTATCTTGATAAGTAATAAGATTAGTTGTATCGAACGACCACTGTTTGTTTGTAAACTGTTAGCTGTCGACTCTTCGGTTTTTGTCCTGACAGTGGTAGAGGCCATTTTCAGGTCTGTCAAATTTTATCGAAGGTAAGAGTTCCCTCGGTCTTTTTCGTTTTCTGCTTTCAACTAAGAAGGTTGTTGAGTACAAGCCAGAAGCCAGAAGATTTTTGGGTTTAAGTTTCAATCTCGGTACATCCGGGTTAATTAATTTTGGATTTATGAAACTAAACCTTATTTTTCCATTTTGAATCGTGTGGAGTTGTTCCTGTTGATTTTTGGGACTGATTCTTTGGAAAAACCGCGTGGTCGGATTTTTGTAAAATCTTCGGTGATAGATCGAAACAGACAGTGAAATATTTGGTAAATTCAGTACCAGGCAACGAATGGTGGTTAGAGTGACAGAATTAGTTTCCTTATAGTACAATTAGCGACGAGTATAATATTACACCCGTTTACCAGCCAGTTGTGTCACGATTTCACAGGAAAAACCCTATTACAATAGGGTCCTAGATACAGGCTTAAGTCCTAGATACAGGCTTAAGTCCTAGATACAGGTTTAAGTCCTAGATACAGACTTAAATTATCGGCACAGGCTTTAATTTTGGTGCAGTCCTAATTCTTGGTACGAGTTATTTTTGTTACGGGCCTATTTGGTTGGAGCAAGCCTATTTGTTTCTGGGAGCAGGATGATTTCTGGTACCGACCTAAGTATTGGTGAAGCCAAGGACTGCAAGGAATCTTATCTGGATTAACAGATAAGCCAATATTAGATTTAAGTCGTGACTAGATTTTAATTTAAATTTTCTTTATTTTTCTTATTGTATTGCGTGTGATCACACATATTAGATAATTCTATTTATATTACTCTTAATTTTTTTTATATCGATAATATTGTCAAGCGCAAGGTTTGACAGTAGTGTAAATTCTTTACTTTTATTAAAGAAGGGTCTAGTTGATATTTTTGTTTTATTTAGCTCACTTTATAATTTTTATTGTGCAATTCGATTAATACTGATTAATATTCTAAATTTATTTAATTATCTCCAGTGGGAAAGGTCAGTGCCTGGAACAACAGGGGTTTCCGATTTTAACCGTTTAAATCGGTGGCGCACTCGCTTTTATTTTGGTACTTACCCTCTACGGCTGAGCTGGGCACTAATTTGCCAGTAGAGAAACCACTTACCGATCTCAGCTGGAGTTGAACTTCAATTGGAAGTATTTGATTAATTTTTTAAAATTCATTTTTTTTATTTTACAATTTAATTTAAATTTATTACACTAAAAGTACGTGGCAACGTGCATGGTGTTTTTAGGAGTTAGACAATTTATTTATGTTTCCAAAAAATCAGATTACATATCGAAAGTGTTGGGGACTGAATTTAGTATCCCTTGCACGGTATTCGGAAGGTTTTGAAAATAATTTGTCATGAATTTGCGCCCAAATCTGACAAAGCCAAGTAGCAACTACAAATGATCAAGTTTTAAGAATTTTGCTTGCATCCAACAAAAAGAAGTAAAGATCTTAAAGAAATTATAAATATCTACCAAATTCCGAAACGTCTTACAAAACCTTTTTTCTTTTCCTCCACACAATTGCTAGAGCCTCTCCAATCTAGTTGTAGTTCAGTAATTCCGGTAGACTTTTTTGAATGAATCTGTACGCATAATAGAAACAAATAATCAAAAATCAATCTCTTATCGCATTTACAACCAAGTTGAATCAGTTTCTGGCCAAATTGTAATTTCCAATTTATTAAGAGTAAATTAATCCTTAAAGCACTAATCAAAGGAAACAATATTTAAAACGATTTACTTGTATTTTAAAAAAGTTAAACACAAACCAACCAATTATTTGGATAAATAACTCGTAATAAAACAAGAATTTGTAATAACGACTAGAAAATGT
This sequence comes from Altica lythri, assembly GCA_964028335.1. Classification (NCBI taxonomy): domain Eukaryota; kingdom Metazoa; phylum Arthropoda; class Insecta; order Coleoptera; family Chrysomelidae; genus Altica; species Altica lythri. The sequence continues at coordinate 32,012,362 of OZ034803.1, read as the reverse complement.
CTATAATTTTACTGCAACACCATTCACGGCATATTTTTAAATAAAAATTTTTAAAATAAGTAATTATAACCGATATAGGCACGGTTACAATAGTCTACGGAAATTATTTATAACTAGCAGCCTGCCTCGGCTTTGCACGGGGATTAAAGAAAAATAACAAAAGCCATTAAATTAATTGGGTCAACGCTTCCCTGTAAACAATATTACATGTTGTTTTATATTTTGGCAGCAAAATAAATTGATTTTCAGGTGTTCCGACCCGCCTTAGGCGGTTGGTCATGAGGAAAACCGATCCCTACTATTTGGGAGGTTTGACCTTGAGACTTATTATTAGTAAAAGCGAAAGGTGTTTTGATAGGAAATTGAAGCAGTTTAAATGGATTTGGTAGATCAGTTGGGATCATCGGTATCCTCAGTGTATGAGCTAGTTGACCAGCTGGTGGTTCAGTTATATTGGTTGCTACAACTTAATTGTTCTTTAATTCCTTTATAAGTAGCCTCGTCCCATTGCTCATGCTAAATTTGTGATATCTGTCGTGATTGTGAAATAAGTTATTTTGATAAGAAATAATACCAAGATAAAAGTTTTAAAAACATTAAAAATTAGTTATTGTGACGTAACTATAACAGTTAGACATATGCTGTCGGGCATTTTTTGTAGATATTTATATATTCTTCAAAATCGTAGTACATTATTTTATTCTATAATCAATTGTATTCTCAGCGCACGCAATGTAAGGATTTTAAGGTCATTTTTGGTTACATTAATGGCATTTTAGTAAGGATCCCTATTTTTTTAAAAATGAAACATAGCCTATGTCACTCGGGAATAGTGTAGTTTGCCAACGGTGAATGATTTTTTGAAATCGGTCCAGTAGTTTCGGAGCCTATTTATTTCAAACAAACAAACAAAAAATCAAACCTTTCCTATTTATTATATTAGTATTGACAAAAAAAAAACGATCAGTTAGATCGTTACAAAATGGATACGACATATATCTTCGACCTTATTCAATAAACTATAATTTACTTACTGTTTTTATATAAAAAGATATGTGAAATTACTAAGAGTACAGTATATTTTCAAGGTGTTTTTTATGAAGGGATTTGTTACCAAAATGTATTTGTTAAAAAGAAAGCGGTATAATAATGGGTTTCTCAATTCTCAACGGACAGCATATATAGAAAGGTTAAAAATACCATAATCTGCTTTGAATCATTTTTCAAAAAATAAAATAAAATATTTTTGAAAAGATGGACCTATACACATGTATAACATACTAGCTGTTGCCCGCGACGTCGTCTGCGTGTAATTCGAATAAAATCAAGGTCTTTATGTAAGCACACGCCTGAGTAGCTCGCAGATTGCAGAATTTTTTCAGACTTAAATGACATTTATCGTTATATTTTGGACAATTCACACAATATCTTTATAAATTATAGCCTATATGTTATTCTGATCTATAAGCTACATTACTGTAAAGTTTCATTAAAATCCGTTTAGTAGTTTTTGCGTGAAAGAGGAACAAACATCCATACATCCATACATCCATCCAAACAAACTTTCGCCTATATAATATTAGTAGGATAACTAACTGTAAACGAATTCATACAAATAAACAGATTTTCTATATAATCATCACTTATAATAATCAGAATAATTAATCAATGAAGTTTGCTGATTACAAAATTGGAATCACAAATTTTTATACTTATGCATTTCCAATACAGATGAAGAAAATGATGTTTTAAATAAGACGAACAACTTCATAATCACACAAATAATGTGTCAAATCGGTCCTTTAAGCTAAATAATATTAAACAAAGGCTAAAACAACGCTGCTATTATTGATGTGCCACTATTGCTTAGGTAATATAGCAATTAAGGTATGCCATAATTTTGTGTCAATAGTAACTTGATTTTTTGGCGTTAACAGCTCTTAAACTGTCATCTTTGTCAAAATATGTCACAACATACATATTATGTTAAATTTACGCTTGGTGGTTTGAAATGTGTGTAGGAACGAAGTTCCCTTTCGGGCGTTACGACCAGTTACGAAAAAAAATTCAGACCAAAACTTGTTAGAACACGACACGATTAGACACACACATGTTTCTCTCTCTGTCTGTCTCTCTCTCACAGACCAAAAAATAAAAAACTCTCTCTCTCTCTCTCATAGATAGATATATTACAATTAAAAAGACACTATTTTAAATTAAAAGAAAATGTACCTACATTAAAAAGAAAATACTGTGGAGAAAAAATAATTACCTATAATAGTATTATATTTTATTTCATCCTGTTTTAATAAATTAATAAATTTATAAACATTTTAAAAATAGTTCGTAACTTAACTAGTTAAGTACGTCAAATTACCTTAACTGTCGGTTACTGTCAAATATTTTAATTTTAAAATTTTGTATTAAATTGTTAATTCCTGTTTTAAATTAAATTAAAATAGAAAGTAATTCTAGATATATGTATGTCATCTAAACCTCTGGTATTGTATAAATAGACACTTTTGTTAAAAGAAACAAACTGTTGAAAATATTCAGGTGATAATGGATTTACTATTTTCTATTTTGCTTTGAACAGTGTACTGTCGTGACTTTGTTAAGTTTATACAGATTTTTTGTAGATAATTAACAATAAAATAATAGAAAATAATAACAATAATGTATCCTGACAGTGTTTCTGCACAAGTTCCGGATATTGCTAAGTAGGGATTTTATACAGACAATAATAAATGCTTATGTATGTATAAACACTCTGTTGTGTTTACAAATTAGAATTCCTTCACTAATTAATCGAAAGGAAGTTCGTTCCATCCGGGTGTCCCTTTACACCTCTCACTTTTTTTTATTTGGTTTTAGTTTTTAAAGAAGTTCTTAAAAAATATCGATTTTTAAGAATAAAATTATAATGGATAAGGCTAAAGACATCCCTGAATTTAAAATAGTGGAGATAAAGACACTTTTATTAAACACAAAGCTTTCCCAACGTAAGATATCACAGCAGTGCTAATTAGCGCAAGCAATAGCTAGCAATATCAGGAACAAAATTAAAACCAACAAACCCCTGATTCATCAACGTGCCCAAAAATGTGGTCAAAATCCTGTCACTATACCCAGAGACGAAAGAAAAATGAGAGATATCTTCATAAACAATAGAAACAAACCACAAACCATCCTTACGAGACTTATTCGTAAAGCCAGTTTCTGCCATGACAGTCCACAGAAGGCTGGCTGAGGAAAGTTTCAAATCAAGTCACCCTGCCAAAAAACCACAATGATACAAAGGAGACTGCGATGAGCCAAACAACACTGAAATTTAACAATTTAAGATTGGAATAAGGTTAACAACATTAATACTCAAGTTTAAAAACCTATAACTATTGTTTTTATTCTAAACAATATCTTTTATACTTTTGTATTTACAGGTTTGTTTTTCCGATGTGTCTACACTGGAGATACTCATGGACAAGTCGACTTTCGTCCGAAGATTATGCTATGGTCGGTGATCAGTAGCAAGTGCACAGGAAGGCTGTACATTGTAAAGGGAATGATAAACTAATATCAGTTTATTAAAGTTATGGAAAACAAGCTCATTACACAAATTAAAGAGTGGTTGGGCGAATCGGTAGATTTCGCCTTTATGCACGATTCAGCACCGTGGCACACGGCAAAAACAGAAACATTGTATTTGGAAAAAAGAAAAGTAATATAATGAAGTGGCCAGTTAATTCACCAAACCTTAACCCAAGAAGTATAGATACCAGGAGTTTAAACGTAATGTTAAAAAAATGGTCTCAATTTAGGGGACAGAACTATTGCCGGTAGAGTGCGCTCGTGTTCCTAAGCTACTCGTTTAAATCCTTACGCGGACAGTTTTGTTACTATTGACAGCTTTTATGACAACTAATTTTAAATAAATAAATTAATATTATATATTAAATTTAATTTCGCGAAATTTAAATGTCATAAACATCGGTTCTTATAAGGCTCTATAAGTTCTTATGGTTACTCGCGCCGCCAGTGGCAAAAATAGAACTATGATCTGGGTTGATTATTGAGACCAGAAATACTATGGAAAAGCCTATACCGTGTAGACTCCTGGTATCTAGGCTTTGTGCCTCAACCCAAAACGAAAATCTATGGAAACTCATGAAGAGAGGGATTGACCAAATAAGCAGCAGTTGGCACAGAGACGATAAAATAAAACAAACCTTTAACGCATGCCAATATGGATCAAAGCTGTCGTCGAAGCTAAAGTCGGTCAAACGAAATGTAAAAAAAAATTGACATATTTTGAAGTTTAATCCATATTAATGACGTCCATAATTTTCATACATTTTAATTAAAAAAATGTTTTTAAATAGAAATATAGTGGGAAAGTTAAGTTAATGATAGTGATTAGGATATGAAGGTTATACACAAGAAAATATAGTACGGCGTCTTAGAAGAGTTCAATCTACGGTATCGAATATTTTAAAAATAAGGTATGAAAAGACTGGAAATTTCGTTCGAAGACACTTGATGATCGTTTTTAATAACTAATTGTACACACAATCGCACATTGACATCTACGAACCTAAAAATAAGCTTCTAAATGTAAGAAAAGTAAGACAAGTCAGAAAAAGATTAAGAGAAGCAGGTTTAAAGCCATGGCGTGCTGCTATACTGCCTCATTTTTTCAAAATCACAAATTTCGTAAATTAGAATTTGCCTGAACACGCATTCGATGAAAAATAAAGTAATGAAAACATGTACTGTTTATGGATAAGACTAGGATTCAATTAAGAAAGCCAGATGGACGAAAACATGTCTACAGAAGAGTTGGGGAACGGTACGCCAGCTACAATCTCATATATAATGTTAGATTTAGAGCCATATCAGATATCAAAGATTCATATTAATACACGATCACAGGCCGCTGGCATAGTGAGTAATTATTTTGATGAGGTCCATATTCAAAGGTTAGAGTGGCCACTATACAGCCCACACTTAAATCCGATCGAGCACATGTGGGATGATAAGAAGAAGAAATCCGATTCCAAACACAATAAAAGAACTTGACGAGCAGCACAATACGAATAGAACGCAATTCCTCAGGAAGATATACAAATTTTAATTGGATTCATGCTCAGAAGGATGAATGCTGTTATTAAAGCATGAGAAGGGAATACTCATTACTAACCATGCCTAACCATTTAGGATCAATATAAATATTGATAATTTTCATAGCATTTATTGTTAACTGTTTTCACAATTTTTCTTCCCATAACAACTTAATAATGGTCTTTTAAAACTTGTAAAATCAACAATTCCTCCTAGTACAAAGTGTTGTTTCTTAAAAAAGTAATTACGAACATTTCAAAATATTCGATAATTTTGTCCATAAGTTCATCAAATAGTTTTAAGGAAACATAAATAAATTAATTAAAATCAGTAGTAATTATTTTGTGTATATAGTCCATTTCACCGATTTGGGCCGATGGCAGAAATCATACTCGAAGTACCTAAATTTAGAGCTACATCTCTCTCAGATACAGGCAAGTTAGAAATTTAAATAAGGACGTTTGTTTTTTAATACAACACTTACGTAACTGCATCTTGTTTCACCGGTAGATAAAAAGTATTCAATACTGAAGTCTTGACTTAATTCACATTCCTAGTAACCGTCATGTACGGCTCGTTGTTGAAGAATTGAATTTAATAATTATTAATGTCATATTTTTGTAGATGTCAAACCACACTGATTGATAGTTTCAGAAACTTACGAAATTTAGAAAAAAAAAACTCTCCGCCATTGGTAACTTGGATGACAGTTTAATCCTATTTCAGTGGTTTCTAATATCAAATCGGCCAAAAACGATGAAATGGACTATACCATTTATACTTTTTGCAGTACAACATTCTCAGCATAACAAAATAATTAATTAAAAACCACAAAACTGTTTAAAAACTAATAATGCTTTGCATGCATAATTGCTATTATTTTGAAATTGTATTTTTAATCAAAAGGTTTTTATAATAAACTCTATGTATCTTTACTTAAGTGGATTGTAAATTATGATGATCAAGTAGCTTATTGTTCGTTTAATGTTGTATGTAATGCACATACGAAATGGAAAATTAAGGTGAATTATAATATTATAAGAACAGAACACCTATCGTGTATTTTGAACAAAGGTATAATAAAATAATGATATTAACATATATCTACGGTTGTCGTTAATTAACATCTTCTGGAGTTTGTTCCTATTGTTCAGATACAAAATTAAAATTTAAAAAAATCAAAGTATATTGATTTAGTCGTAAGTGTATTTTTTTAATTTAATTATTGAGAAGTATAAGTTGTACTAAAATGTGTATGAGAATTAATATATCTATAGTGCTTCACACGAGACGAGAGTAACAAAAATTTTGTCTCGGTCTTGTCAATTCCCAAAAAATTAAGTCTCGTTCAAGTCTCGGTCTCGTCTCGTTACTAGTTGTCTCGTCTCGCTTAAATGTAAATAATGTTTAAAAATATTATATAAACTGAAATAATAAATAATTTTTAATGCTATACTTATACCGCTATTATACAAAAATATTTTTATATAGACATAAATTTAATAATTTTACACACTCTTAATTTTATCTTTTAAATTGCAAAAATCATACTCGATTGGTGATTTCTGTTTAAATTTACAATAAAATATATCACAGATGGTCACCAGATTTTATATTTTCTAAAATATATTGTTTTCTATACAGGCTATAAAAACATCATAAAAAAATTTAACGAGACTTTTGGATTGCCCTGTATTTGGTCTCGGTATCGCCCATAGTATTTTCCAAAACGTCTCGTCTCGTTTTGGAAAAGCGAAACGAGAACGAGACGAGACGAGAAAAATCTCGCTCTCGTGTGAAGCTCTAATATCTGATTTGAATTCGCTGCTTAATTTTTAAAGATCTTTAATTCCAATTTATTACTCAATGTTATTTTTAGCCCTATTTGTTCAATTATAAGAAAATTTAAGTAACGCTCTAAATTTCCAAATTTTTATCAACTTTTTATAATATATTTTTTTCCCAAATTAATCTACCGCAACCTTTTTTTAACATTTGAATCTTTCTCGTTAAAGAAACAAAGTGCTGCATACAACTTATAGTAGGTATATTCTTTTTCACCATCTTAAACCAGCACTTTTTATCAAAGATTACAATTCTTTAATAAATAATAGTATATTATGTTACTAGGAGTAGAAGGCCAACATTATTGTTGAGCCCAGATTCTTGCACTGCCGAGGCGCTAGCCGAGGCTGTGCAAACTGGGCGAAACATATAATGGGCCTTCTGCTCCGAGTAACATATACTATTTTTTCTTCAAGCGTAATAATAATATGCATTTTATAAAAAATATAGAAGGCTTTGTTTATATCTCAACTATTTAATTAATACAAACGAAAAATTACATAAAGTGTTACCTATTTATTAACAGTAATATTAAATGTGCAGTTTTGTATACTGCAGTTGTTTAAATTTAAGCCACTGCCACCGCTTTCAGCTTCGACATTTACAATTTTGTCATTGGTATACATCATATTATTAGTAAGTTGATTGTCGATTATTATGTCAGCGATTCCAGAACTATTACTTGGTTGTTCTTGCCAATTAAGTATTTTTTGTGCAGTTTGTGTTTTACTGGAAATGGAATCCTCTAAGTACCCTTCAGCAACACTGGTGGATTTCCATCCACCATGCCGCTTTAAAGCGGTAATATCACCTCCGTTGTCAACTAAAATAGTTGCGGAAGTCCTCCGAAGGCAATGTCCTGTATATTCATGAGGATTTGTTAATTTCAAAAACGTAGCAACGTCTTTTGGTACGTTTGATATTTTGTAGATACCCATTACCACACGGTGACATTTACCATTCTGGTATTTAATAAAAAATCGCTGCAGGCCAATATCATCCGGACGAAGAGCCGTATACTGTCTTACCAAATTCAAATAAAAATCGCCAATTATAGTAAACGACCGTTGTTTTTTGTTTTTTGTGTTTATGATTTTAACCAAAATTAAATTTCCCAAATCTTGGATTTCGCTAGACTTTAAATTAACAAGTTCATCGCATCTAAGGGCTCCTGTGACTCCAAATATTAATATAACCTAAAACAAACGTTGAAATAAATAAAAAAAAAAGCTGGTAGCACCCGGATTAGAACCGCTGACCTTTGCGACCGAAGACAAAAGCTCTGCCACTGAGCTACCGTCATTAAATGTTATAAGTAGGAAATGAGGTAATATTTGCTGTCAAGTTAAATATTGATCTGCTAGTAGATATCACTGTCAACGGTTTAATAAACGTAATAATGATTAAAAAGAAATAAGAAAGTACCTACCTTTGTTGCTAAATAAACATTATTTGGTGCATCCTTGAGAAATTTATCAAATTGATCTTGTGTTAATGCTTTTGATTTTTTCGGTGTATAATTTTCCCCTTGGCGCTTTATAAATGCAATTAATTTGCTATATTTTTCTATTTTAACATTATGTTTAATGTTTAATTGACTTTTAATCATTGAATACTGTGCCCATAGAGTAGAACTTTTAAACTTTCTGGACAAATTCGTGAAGTATGCAAGCATAACGTTTTCCGTGTATTGCTGTACATTATATTCATTGCACCCTTTTAGAAATTTTTCGTATGCAAAATCATACAGTTTACGCGACTTCGTTGGAATTAGAGTTTCAATACTGGAATTAGCTATTTCAACTAATTCCGGAGGCGTACATTGCAATTCTTGAGACATTTTTCACAAAATTTTTAAAACAGACAAACGTCAAATTAAATAAGTTTAAAAATGACAGTTCCTACCTACTTGATTACAACGCCCCATTATTTTATTAGTACAATAATGAAAATTCATTTTTGTACTAGTAAAATAATGGGATATTTCTACGGTCTGTGTTGCAAAAAGTAATATAGTTATTATTATACGCTTGAAGAAAAAATATGTTTGCATATGAGAAAGCTGTATAATAGATTTAGTACATCTTATTTATGAATATTTTTGTACTGCGAAGTCGTTCGCGTCAAAATTAAGATAAGAATCTGCAGCTTAATTAATCGTTTAAGGGTTAAATTGACGTTGGGCGCCAATTTGTAACCCTTAAATTATCCTTGGCTAACTCCTGGGTTCGTGGCTTCCTTCTGAGTCTTTACCAATCCTTTCCAAACATTAATTGAGGTCGCCAAGTATAGACAAACAAATAAAAAACGATAAAATCAGTTTTAAGTTATACTTACATATTATATCATATTAAACTTACCTGCCTGTCTCGATTTAAACTATTGATTATAATCATGAATTTGAGTAGAAAATTTCTATATTAAGAACGTACATTCGATATGTTCAACAACGACGCCCATCATATTGTCCAATCGTGACCCGCAATCCATGCCCCAGGGCTGCGTCGCGTTTAACTACTGTGATTCCAGTTTAACGTGGACCCTATTTAATATGATCATATAAATATGAGCCTTTGTTAATTAATTTAAATCAAAAAGCCACTAAATTTTAAGTCTATCACAATATATTCCTGAAAACTGCATCCAAATATGTTTAGCCGTTTCTGAGATTTTATAGCGTTCAGACAAACAGACAAAATGAGTAAACGTTGTTTTTGGTTCTCTTGGGTATATAAAGGCATAACATTATGTTTTTTTTTTAATATATTTTCCATATGCAGACAGCAGTCAGTCAGTTAAAATGATACCTATAGATTAAAAGTTTAACTCAAATTATAAGAACCCACTATTTATAGGTACCTACTTGAGGGTGTGCTAACATTAAGTAGATTTACTTACCGCAGTGTAATGAACAATATTGTTTACTGTTTTAGACATGTTTCCTAGACCTTATAAAAAAAGTGATATTAAATAGATTATTAAGTAATTTGTATAATCACATGTTCCAATCCAGCAAGTCAATCCCTCCTCTAATAATTTGTCTGTATGTTGCAATCATTTTAAGACAAGACAAGAAACGTTTATTTTGGAACCAGACATTGAAATTATGGCAATTGCTTAACATTAGAACTTCTTTTGTGTCTTGCCAGTTTAGATTTTTTATTTGATGTTGTTTTTACGACACGTTCTTAAAAGGAACTTTACCACTGCTTCTTTTCAGGACGTGTGGAGATATTAAAATCATATAATTATAATGTTCTGATCCTGCAAATAAATTTTATCTTTGTCCCAAATTGATTCCATTTTTTATATGCATATTATATTGCTTCAATGACGAACGTCTCTTAAGTTTCGTCATCAATTCATGTATTGTTTGAAATTTATTATCATGACAACAAATCGTTTGAACATGTATAGGTACATTGTAACGTTAAAATGTCCTAAGGGACGTTATTTTCCTAGCTAGCTCACTAAGTCATAAGTTACCTTTTAAGATTATTACAAGGTTTTAAATGAATTATTACAAATTTAATGATTCAAAAAAAACAATTAAATAAATAAAAATATTAAAAACTAAACAATACCAAAAAACATTAATTATGAACAATCAATTTTCTTGTTTATAAGTACCTTACTATAAATCAAAATTCATTTATATTATCTAAATATTCTAAAATATATTTTGTTATTATTATTATCACAATTCAATTCATCTAAACGATAATGAAAAATCAAATATGTAGGTACTTTAAAACCAACCTGCTTCCTGGTTCTGCATGTATTTAAAACTTTTATATGCCTACAGGCAAATGTGGTCTTGTAGGTAAACTTTAAATATATATACCTAATAATTTTTATTTTGGTAATTTTCTCTTTAATAACATAATTGTATTAACAGGTAAGAAAATAAATATTAATTCAAATTATAACCCTGTTTTCACGACGCTCACGACAACTGACAACTGTCAATACTAACTAGTGTACAGGATAAGTTAATAGGGTGGGTGACGGCATTTCGTTTGTGTTAATTATGAAATATATATATATAAATAAAGTAGTTTTTGTACAAAATGCTTCAAAAAATAATCTTCTCAAATACCACTCGTCCTGTAATATTTTACTAGATAAATTTTTATTTTCCAGACTCAAACTTTTTTATTTTAGGCAAAACTACTCAAACATTTCAGTTTGTTTTCGTATTTTTACCAAATAAAAAAGTTTTCGTAGAAACTAAAAATTTATCGATAAAATTTTAAGGACTCGTGGTTTTACCTTTAATAAAAATTTTACTATATACTTCAGCTCGATCGAAAGATTTAGAAAAGTCTGTATATACTGTATCAATTTGTTTAAACTCTTTCAGAGCATTTATTACTCTAAAAAAAAAGCGGATTCTTATCTACTTAATAACTGCATAACCTTATCTTTCTTTTAGAATATTTTTTATTAATACTGTATAATCTTTATAACATTATATAGGTTATTTGTTAGGAAATAACACATTTTGTTGTTACCCTAATCACTACTTTTACCTTCAGGTACTTTCAACCAAGTTTTCTTTTATTTGTTTTTAATATTATTTTTATATTCTTAGCTTGTTTCTCTTTCTCTGTCCGGGTGGAATTTTGTAATCGATTTTAAACTTACTTACTTAGTAAAGATCTGAAACATTCAGGGTCGTTCAGAACTTGATGCATGATTTAAGTGTTTTTAGCGACAATTTCTACTAATTTTCCATTTTATTCGGTAAACTAGTTCAAGCTTTTCTCAATAGAGTTTATAAAAAGTTCTGTTTTACATTTTGATTATTTTCATTTATATAAGAAAAAGATATTTACTTCTTTAATTGGGGAACTTTTGCCATTAAAATAAAAATATTAAAATAATAAATCAATATTTCAATAATGACCCTTGCTTATTTATCTTGATAGATATGTCAAATTTGGCAAGCGTCGTTTTTTCAAAACTGAAAATGCCTAACAAAAATTAAAATAATTTTCTTTACTAAGCTTTCGACAACCAGATCGTTTGTCGTTTATATATTTTTTTTTAATACTTATTTTAATGCTTTTGGTATTAAGTTTATAATTAAACGTATTATTTTAGTGACAATAGTTCCCCGATTAAAGAAGTAGATATAAATATATACAATTATTCCACAAAGAAGTTATTGACAATATTTAGATATGAGAAAAAGATGTTTATACTTTTTAATACAATAATTTATATATGTATCTACAATGATTTTAAATAAAAAATTATTTATTTTAAATAGGTGTGAAAATATCTCCACCACTGTTTTTACCTGGCTCATCACGAGATAAAAACCAAACTAAAAACTACATGGTATCTTGTTAAAAGAATAGGTCCAAATTATGGGGCATCTGGTAAAAGAACCATAAGAAGCTTAAGTTAAGGTAATAAAATCGGTGCTAGCCGGTTGTTATAACAGGTTTTATGATAATTAATTTGTGGTTGGGACTTTTGTGTAGCGATTAGTGAACAGATAGAGCTTGATAATGATATTAGTTTGAACAAAATGAAGATTGATACAACCTGAGGTTTCAATGTAAATTACAAGCTTACAGTTTGTTTTTTTGTGGTTTAATTTATATAATGGAACTATTTTACAAACAAGTCAGTACCTACTTACAGAATTTGTAATGTATAAAAAATATAATAATAATGAATAAAGTGAATTCACACATACAGTGTAAAAGTAAATTTGATAACACCTATAAAACTAAATAATCTCCTTTAAATACTCTAATTGTTGTGAAATTAACACAAGCTGCCAGGACCGGCTTATAGGGGAGTCAAATGTATTAGCTTAATTGAAAATTATGGAAATGGAAATTATGGAAATTTTCAAAAGAATTTATTCACAAAATATATTCAGTATAATTATACTGAAAAGATTTTTGGAAAATAACGTCAGATGTCTTTAATTCTAAAATCTCAATTAAAGTCAATTGTACAGTATAGTAAGAAAACTGCATAGTAAATTTACTCAACACTTTAATCATCAATTATGGATTAAAATTACAAAACTGTATAGTAAAATTATTGATCAAATTTTCTGTAACTGCTTGTCAAATTTCCAAAAATATTTTGTGATTTTATCAAACCCAATTCAAGTGAATTAAGTGGTGTAGTTACAAAACTGCATGGTAAATATACTAAACATTTTTATTACCAACTAGCGGACCCGGCGAACTTCGCATTGCCTAACACTTATGTTTTTTCAATTTTTTTTTTAATTTTTACGATTAATTTTTTGTATTTTTAATCATATTTTCTCCTTAGTTACCAGTTTTTACTATTATTTATAGTACTTTGTTATTTACCGGTTTGGTATATTATTATATATTAACTGTGCCACCTAACGGTGGCGTCATAGTTCTTAGGTAAGTAAGTTTTGCTCTTTTAAATATATGAGATATTAACTGCGCCACCTTAGGGTAGCGTCATAATGATTAATTTCGTAATAAACGCGTCCGATCGCTGAAAAATTCAAAGTGTTATAGGGAAAATCGCGGTATCCGACGCGTTATTAATAGGAACGCTGAGTACCACCGCAAGCGCTACGTCCCGCAATTTTAAATCTGTAATATCTTCGAAAATATTTATTTAAATCTTGTGCTGTGAAGGAACATATAGATCTATATTAAATTAACAATGTATTTAAGCTATTTAATTGAATACGGATTAATGCTGTATTGGTTAAAATCGCTTTCTAAATTAGCCATTATTTGTCGTAAAAAGTAAATGACAAAAAAATGTTATTGTGGGATATCCATAAGAGATAGACATATACCATCGCGAAGTTTTCTGTAGACCTTTTCAATGTGTACAAATAAATTAGTACATTATTTTGATAAATCTCGTAACGTTAGGCCTGCGTTTGCAATGTAAGAGGAAAAAAATTGATAATTATTAACGACATCACATTAGAAACCTCAAAAATAACAGTATTTCTTCACTATTTAATGAATGTTATTATACATATAAACCTTCCTCTTGAATCACTCTATCTATTAAAAAAAACCGCATCAAAATCCGGTGCGTAGTTTTAAAGATTTATTTATTTATTTATTTATTTATTTATTTATTTATTTATTTACAATAAGGAAAACACAACGGGACGAACCCAAAAACAGTTTTCAAAATTATTTTAGAGTCTATATGTAAATGTACAAATAAGAAAAGAAAATGTTATATAATTTGTGGTTGAAAAGAAAAACAGTTATTTTACCTAAATAAATACAAAGAAGAAAAAAAAATTACAAGATTTAGTCCATGATATGAGAAAAGTAGAATTTTTTTAGTTTGTTTGTGAAAGTGATCAAAGAATCGGAGAAAATATCAATGTCAATGAGATTTGAAATTGAATTATACGATTTGCTACATCTCTGCAAGGGAGAGTTTCGGTAATAATTAGTAGAACTTTGGTTAATTTTAAATGTATATTTGTTTCGTGTATAATGAGAAGGGACATTAAATAGTTATTTAAGCAACAAGTGTATTAATAAGGGCGATTAACAATCGAGATATTTTAACGCGCGAGCATAGCGAGCGCGTTAATGTTCGAGATTGTTAATCGCAATTTTAATTCAAGAGTTCGTTACAAAACTTTTCCGTCGACCGTACTTTTCAGAAATATCATTTTTTTGATTTTTCAAATACAAAATAAAGTAAATAATGATATACAATGACAGTTATTACATTACTAACATTGACAGTAAGTATCAAGAGGAGCTGCTTGATTTTTTGATTTTTCGAATGTACAGAATTTTAAACAATAAACTAAATAATGATAAACAGTGACAGTTAGTACTAACAATGACAGACAGGCTACTCGATTTTAAATGTTTTAGTTGAAATCGTTGATTAATAGAAAATCATTCATTAATAGGGGTTATTAATCAACGATTTTGAGTGTGTTAAAATTCATCATAAACGAACGGTCGACGGAAAAAGTATTTTATTTAAAATAGCGCTTGAGTCGATATGATTGTTAACAATTTGAAAAATAAACTTGACATCTGAAAGTTGTCGTCTGTCAGACAAAGAAATAATATTTAAATCTTTTTTAATTTGAAAAAATTTTTCTGAATTATGGTATATTTTTTTATCAATATAAGTAACAAATTTCGTCTGCGTATTTTGCAATCTGTCAATATAGGTATTATATTGAGGATTCCATATAACAGTACCAAAGTTAAGTAAACTATTTACGTATGCCATGTAGGTATAGAGTTCGAATGGAATCCACACTTTTAAAATCATAACATACTCGCATTAAGAAGCCTAGGGCTTTGTTTGCTTTTTTAGAGATATAGTCTATATGGGAATCGAATAGAAGTTTACAATCAAAGAAAATTCCGAGGTCTTTCACCTCTGAAACACGATTCAATACTTCATTATTGATAGAATACTGATTTACTAAGATGTGTTTGTTTCTAGAGAAGATGATCCAATGACATTTTTTTGCATTAAGAAAGAGATTGTTATTTTGGCAGTAAAGAGCTAACCTGTCCAAGTCTTGTTGAATTAGTATATAATCAATGGCACTAGAAATTTATAGAAATATCTTAAGATCATCAGCAAACAATAAGAATTTTGCAAATTTGAAACAAGAGGAAATGTCGTTGATGTATAATATTGAAACACTTATGGGGGCTTTTTACACAATTTATTTACAAAATTGTTAAGATACACTGAACTCTGCTGGATAACGTCTAACTACTTGACAATACAATGAACTCTTGTGAACACTTGACTCGAACTGACGTTAACTGCCCATGCATCCCTTATATACAACATTATTTAATCTAGTCAGTGTGTTTAGAAGTTTCTAGAATTTTCTAGAAACATTATTTAAAATGGTCAGTTGATTTTTTTTTACAAACTTTTAAAAATCAACTGTCAACAACAATCTTTTAAATTAAGGTCCCTTCCTTAACGGTTATCCCGTTACACTGCCCCCTCCTTAGATTCATTCCTCCTGGAATGTTATTTCCTGCATCGGAATCCCGCACACTCCCTGAGCCAGCCAAACCATCTTCTTGGAGTTGCTGCGCATCTCCACTGTGGTTTCCCTGGTAAGGCGCCAAACGATCATGATGGACCACGACGGGTTTCCCTCTGGGAATTTTCACGATTCGATAAATGATATCGTTAATCTTCTTCTTGATGGTGTAAGGACCTTCCCAGTTCATTTGTAATTTGGGACAAATACCTCGACGCCGTCGGGGGTTATAGAGCCAGACTAAATCTCCAACTTGGTAACTCATTTCCATTGTCCGTGTGTCATAGTACCTCTTCATCCGATCACTAGATAATTGTAGTTTTCCACGCACCAGGTTGTGTATATTTTCCATTCGATTCTGAAGGTCGGCGACATATTGTTCACGTGCCATTTCTTCACCAGGTTTACAACCAAACACCAAGTCACATGGTAGCCTCATTTCTCTACCGAACAGGACCTTCGCAGGCGTTTGGCCAGTTGATTCATTGATGGCCGATCGAATTGCCATTAGAAATAGTGGAATATGTCGATCCCAATCCCTCTAACAATCTGACACCACTTTTGACAGATAGTTGGTTATAGTTCGGTTCATTCGTTCCACCATTCCATCCGACTGAGGGTGCATCGCTGTGGTTCTCGTTTTGTAGATGCCTAATCTTTGGCAAACTTCTTGAAACAGCTTGCTCTCAAAATTTCTTCCTTGGTCTGAATGTAATTCTAATGGTACCCCAAATCGGCTTACGAATTCTTCAACCAATATATCTGCTAAAGTGGTAGCTTCCTGATTGGGAACTGCATATGCTTCAACCCATTTAGTGAAGTAGTCCATTACAACAAAGATGTACTTGTTTCCTACATCGGTCTGCGGAAGTGGCCCCAATACATCTACTGCGATTCTTTCAAAAGGACTTCCAACCAGGTATTGCTGCATTTCCGCCTTCGGTTTTCGGTGCGGACCGTTACTGGCAGCTCATGTAGTGCATTTACGACACCAATCTTTAACATCATTAATGCAATTTACCCAGTAAAATCTATCTCGGATCTTTTGCAGCGTTTTCGTGATACCCAGATGTCCTCCAGAACTATCATTATGCATCTGTTTTAAAATTTCCGGTACAGCATTTCTTGGGACCACTATTTGTTTCCTTGTTTCTGTGCCCTCGGAATTTTCTACAAGTCTTTTAACGAGCCCTCCGTCCAAAATTAAAGAGTTCCATAGGGACCAGTATGCTTTTAAAGCAGGAGAGGATGATGATATGTCTCTCCACAACGGACGACGGTCCATTCTCTTCCACTCCCTAATCTTTCTCAGAACGGGATCGTTTTCTTGTTGCTCCTCCAGCATAGAGCTCTCGTCTTCTGGCACAACCTTAACTAAGGCAAGTTTTTCCTCGTTCTGCTCCATACGGGTACAATGGGGGCAATCAGGTCGACATGGTCTTCTGGAAAGTGCATCAGCATTACGATGTCTGGTTCCAGGTCTGTGCTCGATTTCAACATCATACTCCTGCAGTTTTTCGAGCCATCTTGCTATCTGTCCTTCTGGGTTCCTAAAGCTAAGTAGCCACTTTAAACTAGCATGGTCTGTTCTGATCAGGAATTTTCTGCCATACAGATATTTATAAAAGTGTTCGACGGATTTTACAACTGCTAACAGTTCCCTCCGAGTTACACAGTAGTTCTTTTCCGCTTTCGATAAAGTTTTGCTGAAGTAGCCAACCACTCTTTCCTTACCATCTTGTAGCTGTGACAAGACGGCTTCAATTCCCACATTGCTGGCGTCGGTGTCCAGAATAAGCTTACTATCAGGAAGTGGATAAGCAAGAACAGGTGCTGACGTAAGCTGTTTCTTCAATATTTCAAACGCCTCTTGACATTCCTGATCCCAACAGAAGGACTTATCTTGTTCTGTCAAACGTGTCAAGGGTTTGGCGATGTCTCCAAAATTCTTGACATATCGTCGGTAATAGGAACAAAGACCCAAGAAACTCCGGAGCTGATGTTTGTCGATAGGTATTGGCCATTCCTGAACGGCTTGTATTTTGGCGGGGTCAACAGCAACGCCATCCTTGCTTACGTTATGTCCTAAATAGTTGACCTGTCTCTGGAACAAGTGGCATTTCTTAACATTCAATGTTAGATTAGCGTTCTGTAATCTTTTAAAAACTTCTTCCAGGGTAGATAAATGTTCCTTAAAGGTCTTACCCATTATGATGATGTCGTCTAGATAAACTAGACAAGTTTCCCATGACAAACCCCGCAGGATGTTCTCCATTAGCCGTTCAAACGTCGCAGGAGCATTACAGAGGCCAAACGGAAGGACCGTGAATTGCCACAACCCTGATCCACTGGTAAAGGCAGTCTTTTCTTTGTCTGCAGGATTCATTTTAACTTGCCAGTATCCGCTTTTAAGGTCCAAGGTAGAAAACAAAGTAGAACCCGCCAAAGCGTCGAGGGCATCATCAATCCTTGGCAGAGTATAACTGTCCTTCTTAGTGACATCATTTAGCTTTCGATAGTCGACACAAAATCGCATTGATCCGTCTTTCTTTCTCACTAATACCACAGGAGAAGCCCACGGACTACTGGATGGTTCGACTATGCCATTTTGAATCATTTCTTTAAGGGCTCTGTCTGCTTCTTCCTTTTTAACTTGAGGCATCCTTCGATGTACCTGTCGAATCGGACGTGCATCACCAGTGTCAATTCTATGTTGTACAACATCAGTTCTTCCCAATTTACTTTTAGAACCAAATACAGGTTTATAACGGTAAAGTAGATCTCTTACCTGTTTCTTTTCTAATTTTGACAAAGAGGGATCTAATTCTGTCATTAATGGTTCAATTCCGTTGGTCCCATCTGTTTCCGTAACGTTTACCTTGTGAATTATGGCCGTTACTGGTTCTAAACTTCCCATTTCCGTGTCCTTTCGGAGAAGAACTGGATGATCGTTCAAGTTCATAACTCGGATGGGTACCTCTTTGGCGGATCTAACAAGAGTCTTACCCACAAGGAGTCCTTTTCCCAATTCATGGTCATGGTTCTTCGGCTCTATCATGGCTGGGGCACCATCTGGCTCCAGTCCATCCAACCGCGCTGTGACGACACATTCGCAGCTCGCCGGAAGTTCGATATCATCAATTAGCTTAATCGAGGCATGGTCAACGTGTTTTCGGTGCAGGAATATTTCTTCATTACCAGTACGAAGGATACGTTGGCGAAGATCCAAATGAAAACCACAGTGGAGCATAACATCCATGCCCAGAACAACATCTTCATCAACGTCAGCCACCAGCACTGAGTGAACAAGAGAGGTTGAACCAAACTGTAGCGTCACCTGTATCTCACCGTAGAATCTAGCAGAATCTCCGGTAGCGGTACGCAGTCTCCAACTGGTAGGCCACATCTTCTTTCGCATAATGATGGATGGTCGAACGATAGTTTTTGTAGCTCCAGTGTCTACCAGCATGCTAAAGTTCTTCCCATCAATGAGGCCATCCACATATAAGCTGTCCACGTGATGTCGCAGAGTTGCCAATTTAATGGTGTGAGGGGCTTCGGGAATGTTTGGGGTCGATTTCGCCCTCCAGGAGTCGACCCGTTCTAGTTTTCCTGCTGCTGGGGTACTTCAGCAGAAGATTTTTCGTTTTGGGGGCAAGTATTTCTTATATGGCCTAGTTCTCCGCAGTTCCAGCATCTCACTTGGCGCCTTCTTTTTGGAGATAACTTCATTAATCTCTCTACTACCGCTTCAACGTCGCTAACGGAATGAACGGCATGGTCGTAGTTACCGGTGATTTCCCTTAGTCGAGCAACTCCACGTGAGGTCTCCGTCGCCGCCTCAAACTCCAGGGCAATGGTCAAGGCGTCCACAAGAGTCTTCGGCCGCGCCAACCATACAGCGCGCTGCAACTCGACGTCTCGAAGACCATCGGTGAAGGTTTGGACTGCTAGGCACTCCAGGAAATCCTCCGCTGCATTTGAATACGCAACTCGTACCATTCTTGCTACATCTGCTTCAAATTCCTGGATAGTTTCTCCATTTTTCTGTTTTCGGCTCTTTAACTGCATTCGGTACACCGGTTGTAGATGAGTTTGACCATAACGCATCTCTAGACGATTCACCAATAACTCGAAGTTGTCAGCTTCATCCGGTGTCAATGATTGCAAGACGTCTAAAGCTTCGCCTCGCAGAGCTACGGTTAGGGACAAGGCCTTCTCCTGGGATGACCATCCATTAGCTCTGGCCGCTGCGTCGAATTGTTTCAGGTAATTTGGCCAGGAAGTCTTCCCGTCGAAGGTCGGGGGTTTCATCGTCGTTCGTACATGGGTCGTCTCCTCGCTTCTTTGTCGTTCGACGTCTGCGTGGCAGGTTTCCATCCTTCCTGCATCTCCGTCGCCGTGATGGATGGTTTGGTTTTGTAGACAAGCTTCCAGTTCTCGTTTAAGTTTTTCTATCTCGGATTGCATTTGCTGGTTGATCTCGTCTCTGAAGTTGGCAACTTGCTGATTCATGTTGTCCACTTGCTGATTCAAGTTGTCCACTTGCTGATTCATGTTGTCCACTTGCTGATTCAAGTTGTCTACTTGCTGATTTTGCTCGTCACGGAGAGGTGATATTTGCTGGGAGAAGGAACTGGATAACTCTTCTGGTAGGGTAGACATCCGTTGTGATAGCTGGGACACCTCTTCGCGCTGGCTTCTTATCTGACTGGATAGCTCCTCTTGTTGGTTTGTCATTCGCTGTGATAGCTCCTCTTGTTGGCTCTTCATCTGACTGGACAGCTCCTCTTGTTGGTTCGTCATTCGTTGTGATAGCTCAGACAGTTGTTGCGTCTGTTCTTCTTGTTGGCTCGTCATTTGTTGGGACAACTGGGACATATCTTCGCGCTGGCTCTTCATCTGACTGGATAGCTCCTCATGTTGCCGGGAAAGTTGTTGAGCTTGTTCTTCTTGTTGGCTCGTCATTCGCCCTGATAGCTCCTCTTTCAGCTGGGACATATCTTCGCGCTGGCTCTTCATCTGACTGGATAGCTCCTCATGTCGCCGGGAGAGTTGTTGAGTTAGTTCAGAATTTGCTTTTTGAACTGGGTCTTCGAACTCCACGGCGTCAGGGTCCAAATTATTATTTACGTAGTATTCACGGAGTCTTCTTAACAATACGGATTTGCTCCCAGTAGTTTCCAACTCTAATTCATCAAGCTCTCTTCTGAGCTCAGCTACCAATAGTTCATTTATCTTTTTTCCAGGCATTCTTGTATCTTCACCCCACACCTGACACCAATTTGAAACACTTATGGGGGCTTTTTACACAATTTATTTACAAAATTGTTAAGATACACTGAACTCTGCTGGATAACGTCTAACTACTTGACAATACAATGAACTCTTGTGAACACTTGACTCGAACTGACGTTAACTGCCCATGCATCCCCTTATTTACAACATTATTTAATCTAGTCAGTGTGTTTAGAAGTTTCTAGAATTTTCTAGAAACATTATTTAAAATGGTCAGTTGATTTTTTTTACAAACTTTTAAAAATCAACTGTCAACAACAATCTTTTAAATTAAGGTCCCTTCCTTAACGGTTATCTCGTTACAATATAAATAGCAGAGGGCCTAGGTGAGAACCTTGAGGTACTCCTGAAGTAATATTGGAAAGTTGAGAACAATACCTACCAAGGCAGACAGCCTGAGATCTGTTGCTAATATAAGATTTAAACCACCTTAATAAATTTCCATGAATACCCACACTAGCCAACTTTTTAAGCAATATACCATAATCAATCTTATCGAAAGCTTTACTAAAATCAGTATAGATAGCATCCACTTGTTCTCCCTTTTCCATTGTTTCTAGCAAATAATCTGTTTACAAGAGTAAGTTGAATTCTATAGAACGATTTTTGACGAAGCCATGTTGCTCCTGAATTTAAGCATACATAGGGAAATAGGGACAGAAAAAGCGACTTTGTTTTATACTATGTCGTGATTATTGAATAAAATTACAAAACTCTCTAGTAAAATTACTATTTATAAATCTTCTGGAACTGCTTGATGAATTTCTAAAAATATTTTGAAATTTTATCAAATTGAGTTGAAGCATTCTGTTTAGTAAATTTACTAAAATGGTTTGCGTAAAAAGTTCCTACACATTTTTGGTATAATTACAAAAGAAATTTTTAATAGTGTAGGTGACGCGTAAAGTCAATAAACTAACTATATATTTAACTTATGTTATAAACGTGCAAATTAATAAGATTTACGTAAAACAGGAAAAACAATTTGAGTTTGGAACAATGTTCGATCAGGCCCATCTTTAGCGTATTTTTAACAATAAAATTCACAAATTTAGAAACATTTAAACAGATTTTAGTCAACGTGTAACTTAATTGACCCATTAACAATTTTTTATAAATTCTGCCCGTTATTTATCGTCAATTGTTTTGTAATTTGTAGAGAGTTGTACGATGATAAACTAACAGTTAAAGATTTGCCTTCGAGTGTATTTATTGTAAAGTCATTTAACTTTTGTTTTTTTTTACTTTTAACACTTGCCATTGAATCCACGTAGGTCAAATTTACCTTTATTAAATGAAACAATATGCCGTTCCTGAAGTCCAGAGGATAATAGTGTAATTTAACCAGTTGATGAACCGGACTGCAATTGACAAGGAGTTATCTGGTTCGAGTATTAGAATCTGAAGACCGCCTACGAATACGTTTATCTACTGATGCAAAACAAATTATTGCCAATGTTTTTCAAACTCTTGTTAAAAAAAAACATGGACGGTGACTTAGACTAAAATGCCTATTATCCACTGTCAGAAAAATTGTAAGTAATCCTATTATACCAATAATAATAAGACGGGATAACAGTATTTCTGGAAAGGTCGATCGTGCCGATGAAGATCTTATTCGTTGCAAAGTGTCTGCCTTGTATAAAGAACAAATTGTACCAACGCTAAATATTTTAGTTGTCAGGTTTCACGTCGACAACGCTAAAATTAAGTGCGGTAATACAACTGTTTGTAAGTGTTTGCAGCTTATATAGTTTAAATACCAAAAAGTAGATAAAAGACAGGTACCTACTCATGAAACTATGTGGTTTACGAATGTGGCGAATGGAATATTTACACAAAATTTATCACTATTGTCAAGACAACAGACCTATTATTAATTAAGGTGAAACGTGGTTTGATATTTACGATACGCCATCTAAAGTTTGTGTAGATAATAGTCAATCTTGCACAACAAAATCACCTTCTTATAGGGGAAAAAGAATTAAAATATTCCACACTGGATCAATGGATGGATGGGTTGCAAATGCCTTATTTCTATCAGCTAAAAACATTAGTGATTCATGTCTCGATTACCATGACAACACAACTTTTGATATATTTGAAACTGGATTCAAAATTATTCAACATCTCCTTAATTGTGTTTTATCACAGTAAGCAATTAAATAAAATTCTCAGTTCAAGGGATCCGAAAATAACAATACAAAAAGGGTGTGGCAGTCAGTGGGACTACCGGCAGAAGTTATACTTCTATGCGGATTCATAAATTTTTATGCGAATGATTTAGCAAAATCATTATATGATATTCGTGTTCAGCGACCTCAAAAACCTCCTAGTACCGAGTACACACTCATTTTGTATCAAATTTGCAAAGCATTTCCTGGAGACGAGGTCCGTCTTGAGCACCAGGTGTTTTCGGACACCATCGCCATTATCATATTCGTATTCAGCGACCCAAAAAACAGCCGAGTTCCAAGTGTAATTTTGTACAGAATTTACATAAAACAACAGGAGAAGAGGTAAATACTCTAGGCACCAAGTGTCGCTAAGACTTTCGACATCATGATATTCGTGTTCAGTGACACCAAAAACCCCGAGTACATAAATTGAACCCATTTGGCATACTTACCGAGTTGTAATTTTTCTATCTATTGTCTGTTCGGAATGCACTTTTCGACTATTCTTAAAAACTCTGTTTATGTAGCCAACAACCTCAAAAGCATAGTGCAGGATATAATGCAACCATTTAACGGTAGTATGGACTACAATACAATACTCATTACTTAATATTATTATTAATATTATTAATATAAAATACTAAACTTTATATGTTTACTTATGTGACAGAATTATAAAATAATCTGTCAAACAAAATGTAATACGTCACTATGATATTCCAAAACATTAGCTTAGACTGTTTTTTGTACTGAATTTTTAAATGGTATTCAAAGGACTTAACATGTGGTAAATATTTCATCTTTGTTTTTACCGATCAATATACCTTATATGTGTTTCTGTCTCTCTCTTACTCACACCATTACATATGTAATGATTTTTCCCATTTAACCCCACACAAATCAAGTGCATGAATAGAAGTAGGTATAACTTCAAAAATTACTTCTATGACAACAATATTCATTTTTAGATAAATAATACTAAGAATGATTTATTGGAAATTTTAAAAAGTTTCGCATTAAAAAAAGAATAGGTAGGTACATTTGTGATAATTATGCCAATAATATAAGTCATAGACTTCCGCCATAATACTGTGTAGTTCGAAAAAATATTACTTCGCCACATTTAAATGCCTCTGTCCAGTACTTAACATTGATGCGAACAGTTGGAAAAATGCATTCTCACATATCATGAAAGCTGAACATTTATATTTTCACACAAATGTTAATATACAAGATATTATCATTTTAAGTTTTCTATTTTATGTCTGAAAAAGTTGAAAAAAATGGGAAATTATTTTATTATTAATTTCCTTTTATTTCTTTTTTCCCTTAATTATGTAGATATTTATTTAATTTAAATATGTAATGTCAAGTAAAAACAAAACAAAATATAAAATTCCTTAAGCCGGTACATTCCACTACATTCCACTACTCTTAAATTCTGCATAAGTCGGTTACTATAATTGTGAATGTACTATACAATTACCTACAAACTTGTCTTTTTTATCTAATCTCTTTATAAATGATGATGTGAAAAGGGTAGAACAAAAATATCCCTAACAAATTCGTAGAAGTGTGCCATCTGATATTTGTGAGTAATCATTTGTTAAATTGAAATTGTCTAAATTCCAATCCTATTAGTTTAGGTACCTTTGTCCCATGGGAAAACAGATAGGTATATTTTAAACTAACAATCAATTATCCACGATTGGACAGTCACAGTTAGAGAACTTTTATACTTCTATATTTTTTCGTCGCTCCAGAGATTTGAGTGTTGTTAAAAATATGACAATATTTAAAACCTTTACAAAGATATGACAGTCCTGTAATTTTAGTAGTACTTACAAAAAAGAATCGCAAATAAGCTAGAAGATAAATGAAACGAAAACTGTCATTATTTTATTTTACTGATATACAAATGTAAATTCAAACCATGCATAACAAAATGAGCCACAAATAAACCAGTTAAATGTTTTAAACAGGTAATATAAAACTCAGAAACTAAATATGTAAGTACAACGAAAATGGCAAATTCGAAATTAGATTATTATAGAATTATTATTAACCTCAAGTCACCATATATAACCAAATCACAATCTATGTGATTTGCCTTAGACTTCAAACCATTTATTTAAGTTAAGGAAAAAAACTTTAAATATATCCTTGACAGATTTTATGAATCAGTTGTAACGTTCGTTTTCGAGCATACCATCTGGACTATATATTTTTATTCTGTTCCATTTTTATCGTGCCGATGCGAAGGTCGATTGCCGACGTGGTAGGAGGAAATAATGTTTCGTCGACGGAATAATTTTTCAATTTTTTCATTTTGTCTGCGATTCCTTAAAAATTCAGAATTAGTTTCTGACTACCTTCGCCCTTCTTTCTGGTGAGTACCTTTTTGCTTTTGTTTTAATTTTATTAGTTAGAAATAATCCAAATTGCGGTGAATATATTATTTTAAGTAATTTACTAACACTTAATTTTCGAATACAATTGCTATTGTGAAAACGTCAGTTTTTTGTGGTGTTAAAATATATAAACATGGATTGTAATTAATTTTTTTTCGAAAGTTGGAGAACTAGATAGCGATTGTATTCGATAGCAGTTACTCAACTTTATAACTAGGGTTATTGCCAAATCTGAGAAGGGCCCTATTAAGGAACCAGATAAATTTAACAGAAAAATTTCGCTGTCTGCCGACAGCCATTTTGAATGCCGACACCAGGTGTAACCATTCCCGGGATTAATCCTAAGGAAGATCACTTCCATCCACATTGGCAGTTCTGATCCACCACTATCGGACTCCGATAGGAAGACATCGAATAAAAAGATAAGAGATTAAATTAATTAATTTATTTCAATTTTGTAAATTATTAATTGAGTAATAAATCAACTTAAAACTGATTTTTCGTATTTTATTTGTGTGTCTGTACTTTGCGCCCTATAATTAATGTTTGGAAGGGATTAAATAAGACTCAGAAGGAAGCCACGACCGTCAGGAGCTAGCCTACGGTAATTTAAGGGTTACACAGTCATTATTAAATCACATAAGAACATCTATATACACTGTGGGCCGAAATAAAGAAGAGGATTTTTTAGTTAAAAATATTTTTTTTTGTTTTTTTAGGCTATTTAATTTCTTTTTGCAGGGCGAATATCCTAACATGTTTAAAACATGACTGCAAATTTGGTATCAAAATAACGTACAGGGTCGGACTTTTTAAAATAATTATGTACTGATGCATTTGAGCTCGTTGAAGATAAAAATTGTCTTACCTAAAACTGAAATGATATACTCTTTTAGTAGGTTAACTATCCAGAACACTTCAGTAAAAGGGAAATTTTTTAAAATTATCGGATTCGAAAAATATAATTTTTTTTATTAAATTAGGAAAAGATAATATTTCAACAAATAACATATTTATAAAAACAGTTAAATAATTTTAACTAAAATATTACTAATGTGGCCACCATTATTGTTTATCATTTCTTTAAGTCGTCTGCACCATAAAACTATAGCCCCATTTATTACACCCGGTTCAAAATTGTTACAACCAAACAGTTTCATTTGCAACGAGCTCAAATGAATCGTTACATAATTTTTTTTATAAGTCTGACCCTGTACGTTATTTTTGCTTCAAAATTTGCAGTCATATAAGGCTATTTGTCCTGCAGAAAGAAATGAAATCGTCTAAAAACAAAAAAAAACTATTTTAAACTAAAAAATGTAGGTACTCCTATACTAGTTGACCCGACGAACTTCGTACCGCCTAATAATTAGTATTTTTTTCTCATTTTCCATTTTCCATTCCAATCTTTACGATTTTTTTTTGTTTTTTTTTTCAATAATTTCCATGGCTGTCGGCAGACAGCGAAATTTTTCTGAATACTTTATCTGGTTCCTTAATAGAGCCCTTCTCAGATTTGGCAATAACCCAGAATGAAGGGCGAAGGTAGTCAGACACTAATTCTGAATTTTTTAAGAATCACAGATGAAATGAAAGAATTGAAAAATTATTCCGTCGAAGAAACAATAATTTCTCCTACCAAGTCGGCAATCGACCTTCGCATCGGCGCGATAAAAATTGAAGAGAATAAAAAATATATACTCCGGATGGTATGCTCGAAAACGAACGTTACAAATTTACTAACATTACATTATTAAAAGAAATTGAATTTTATTCGCAGGAAATATATTATAAATTATTAGATATTTACTAATTTCGAATCTAAGCATCACTATAACATTTAGTTAGATTGTTGTTTTATTAAAATTAAATATCTACTTACAACAAACTTCACGAATGCTATTCCAATTAACTAATAAATATTAATAATTGCCCGAAGTAAATTTTAAAACATAATATTCTGATAAATGAAAAATATCGTGCAATTTATTTATATTATAAAGCTGGAAGCGAAATTTGATGAAATTAAAGTTTAATGCACGTAGAAACTGTAACTGAAAATCACGGCACGTTGAAATATAATAGTCTCGTAAATTGATGCGCTGCGTTTAAACTCTTGTAATATTTACTTTTAGTTAAACCAGTGCACAAATTGCTAATCTAATAGCCTTATAAAGGTGTGTTTTAAATTAAAATAAAGAGTTGTTTTCTGTAATTTTTTTCCTTTGATAGTGGCAATAAAAAACAATCTGAAATCGAATGATAATTTACCACTAAGTAGGTAATTACTTTTCACATACAATAGGTTTGTTTAATGAGGTACCTTTAACATAAAAAAACAATACATTTTAAGTGGGTCAAATTTTCGCAAATTAAATTAGGCCTATCTATATGCGACCAGGACTTTAAAAGTGATTCCACAAAAAAGTTTTTATTTTTGAATATTTAAACTATTATAAATTTTTAGGTTAAAATTGGTACAAACAATGTTAGTATGAAGACTAACAAACGTATATAATACCAAGACTTTACTTTGGTCAGTAGCCATAAAAACAAATAATATATAAACCTTATAAATATGTCCTACCAAGAACGATACAATGTTGCATACGTTCAAACCAATTGATAAATCAGTTATTACAGTCTTTAGTTGACACCTGCAAAATCGTTGTTTTAAAGGCATCGATGGGTTCTCCTAGCGACTAGAATCGCTACCTAAGCATTAAATTCTTGATCTTTGGGAACACGAAGAAATCGTTGGGACTTAGACCGAAACTATACGGTGGATGGTCTAACAATTCGATATGATGAGGCTCCAAAATGAGCACATGCATTGTCCCGATGTAGGATGATTAGCTCATGTGTGTTGCTTTCCCGGAGTCTCGCGATAAATTCTGGTATACAAATGTATACATACCAATCGGATGTAACCGTCATTCGATCTTCTTAGGCAATTGTTACCACATGACCAGATTTTGAAACGAAACTACCGACCATTTTGTTTGACACACGAGAATGGATGACTTTTGTTGGTTTTTCCTCATCGTGAACCAACCACACATCGTATTGGCGTTTTGAGCTACCTTTTTTGAACCGTTGCAATTTTTTTTTTGACACCAACTGACGCGAACTGTTTTTGGCTCTTTCTTCTATGAGCAAATGTGGGACCACCGGGAAACCAAATTCGTTATCTCCAGTTTTACATGTTATATCTTTTGAATTCAGGTCTTTGAAATGCCCATAGATGCCTTTATCCCCCGTCATATTACACGGTAGTCATCATTAATTAACTGATGATCCACATTATTGTTTTGCACTGTGAATTCTGTTTTGGCAGGACCTAGCCTGATATCGTCGTTGAGACTGGAGTGACCACGTTGAAATTCGCAATACCAGCGGCAAATAGTTGACTAGTGTCGTGCTTCATTCCCAAACACAGAAACCATTTCAGCGAGACATTGCTGTTGGGATAACCCTCTCCGAAAATTGTAAGAAATTATTGCTCGAAAATGTTCTCGGCCAAGATCCCTTTTTCGACCGACTTACTAATTTAAAAAATTCACTATACTTACACGATTTGTTGTATCGCAATCAAACTCTGGATTTATCTCAAGAAAAGATTGAGGTTAGATTTGTGCCTGAAGGTTTTAATAGTGATGCCTTCGAAGCGATTATATGCAAAACTAAAAAAATAACACTTGTATTATATTATTAATATTTATTTGAGTATCTGTTAGAAAAGTGTTTTACACTAACGGTAAACTTCTTTCATTTGGTATTTCATTGATTTCCTAATTTTAAGACACTGCTCTATGTAAATATTTACACCAGTTTTTAAGTGACTAAATATTTTTGTATAGTATTTCTATTAATTGTTTTAAACAGTCGCTTCTCCATTCACCATTCATCATAACCCTTTATACAAAGATCTATAATCTCAAAGTAGGTGTAACTTTTGAAACATCCTTTAGGCGCAGTGTTGAGAGTAGGAAGTCTGGACGTCGTAAACCACCTTCGTCTAGACGCAATCTATGTTACCCTTCCTCCGCACCACAGAGGTCATTACCAACAAAATAATAAAAATGAGCGTATCGTTAACCACAAAACGTTACAAATTACAGTAGAGATACCTTGCGGACATGAATAACTCATGAGACTCGGGAAATATATACTTTGAGTCTTAGTTTGAATACCAATAAGGCGCTAGAAATATTTTTCCAGAAAATTTTGTATGAATTTCAAATAATAATAATCTATTTTTAATTCTTAATGTTACTTATCGATGTCTATAAAAATGTAAATTTATTTTATATATCTGTGATTATTTTATTTATTAAGATTTTTAATTTGTTTTAATGTTTATTGGTTATTAGTTCAATTCTCTGGAAGTGGTTGGGTTTTGTGTTTTCATGTATTTTTATCTTTTTTCTGTATCTGCGTGTGTTGTATAAGCTTTCATTTGTCTACAAGGTTTTATAGTAAATATAATAAATTCAAATTATAGACCAACAACCCTAATTTCTACATTCTCAAAAAATTTTGAAAAGTCTTTGAAATCTAAGTTTTCGTCGTTTCTGGACAAATTTAACATAATTTTACCGAAACAATTTGGATTCAAAACGAATATCTCAACAGAACACGGTTTAAAAAAATATATGCAATACTTTAGATAATAGTAAACCATGCTTAGGCATCTTTTTAGGTCTCGTAAGAGCGTTTGATACGGTTTGCTATATAAGGTTAATTAAAAAGTTTGAAAACTTTAAACAACCAAATTTAGTTTGTTCAAATTGGAGAGTTATAATCCAAAAGCGGTTAAATATTGCGTTCCTCAAAATGCTGTGCTTGGTTGGACCTCTTTTATTCACAATCTACATTAAAAATCTACTTAAACTTTATCTTACTGGCTCGCTCACAAGTTTTGCTAACGATGGAGTTATCGCATTT
The DNA here is from genome assembly GCA_964028335.1 of Altica lythri. NCBI lineage: Eukaryota > Metazoa > Arthropoda > Insecta > Coleoptera > Chrysomelidae > Altica > Altica lythri. The sequence continues at coordinate 31,981,535 of OZ034803.1, read as the reverse complement.
TAAGAAAAAACATGGATAGACGTAAAAAAGATCGCGGAGAAAGAGGTCAAATCACTTAAGCACTGGTTTGATGTGTAACGTACCACCAATTTGTAACCCAACTGTGGCCAAAACAATCCCTTTGAGAAAAAGATAAAGATAAAGGTAAAGATATATCTCAAAGAAATTGTTCAACCACGCTGGGCGCCAATTTGTAACGTTAAATTACCCTTGCTAGCTCCAGGGATCATGGCTTCTTTCTGGTTTTTTCTTTAACTCCCCCCAAACAAATATATAAGGGCGCCAAAATACAGACAAGCAAATAAAAGAAGATAAATCAGTTAAAATCGTTTATTCAGATTAAATGAATTTAGAAAATTATCAAAAAGTTAGTTATTTTAAGTGATTAAATATTTTTCTTATCTTTTTTGGATTCTTCCTCTATACTGGTTGTGGACTGCGGAGATTTGGTACGGCACCGAAGTCGATGGCAAGATGGTTTCAAATGGTACACTTCAGGATTTGGTACAGGGCCTGAAGTCGAAGTCAAGATGTTATCTTTTCTAACACCGGTAGAAGACAGCAAAAAAAATAGTTGTCGGAATGACCAAAGCTTCTTTTGTAAAAAATTGCTTCCTGGCTATTAATCCTATCGTAGGACCCTTCAATATTTGGCAATCGGCCACGAAGGGAGAAGGTATTAGATAGGTCTGCAGACTTTGAAGCACAAATTGTAAAGAAGTTAAAATAGCGACACTATTTTCGAGTGAACAAAAGTTCCCCTCTTATACTGAAATCAAGTCTGCGACGACTCTATAGACGCGGAATGGTAAAAATCAAACCGTCGTAGGCCAGGCCAAAAATAACGTAGCACAATATACGAGATATTAAAGAAATTAAATAATTTATAGGCCAGGCCAAAAAATAACGATGTAATCGTTACAGATGTTAACAACTTAACTAAAAACTTTGAGAAAACCAAATTTATTTCTTTTTTGGTGTATTATAACAAATTCCTGACGTAGAAAACCCTATGTTTACCAAAAAATATTGATATTAAAAGAGTGGCTCAAATCAAGTATTTAGGTGTAATATTAGATTCTCACTTGATATGGAACTTTAATATATATAGATTGCTTGATTAAAAGGTTATGATGCATCATTTCTAGGTTCAAATATTAAATATAATGTAACTCTTTTTTATAAACTCGTAACGAAAGCAATTCAGAGTAAATAGATAATTAAGTAGAAACCCAATTAGGTATCTAAAAGTTGAATGTAAATTTTAGAAAAAAAGCACAGCTTATGTAATGCTAAAATTTTTAAATTTTCCCCCAAATTGTTTTCTAGGATTGCAGTCAATGAAAAGAGCAAAAAAGATATAAGATACAGTGAGGTCCAAAAGTAACGGATAAATTCATTTTTCCGTTAATAAGCGTGTAAAAGAAAAATCCTAAAACACGTCAATTTATAAATTTAAAATGACACTTTATGGCGCTAAAAAACCACCTCCCACTTCAAACCCCTTCTCAAGGGGTGAGAGCACCCCATTTTTTTAAATGGCATGAGGGGTCATGTGTGATATATCGTTTGAAAGAACATTAAGTTGCCTATTCAGCAATGTAAAAATTTTTAAAATTCATTTTTTTATTTTCAAGAAAATTCGATTTACAATTTTGGAATGTGTTACTTAAAATGTACCTGAAACGTGTCGTATTGATATACCAAGCATGCCTACTAGATTATTTTATTATTAGGAAATATAACTGTAACCAGCTATTACAGTATTAAATATTGAATTTTCTTGAAAATAAAAAAAATAAATCTAAAAATTTTTACATTGCTGAATAGGCAATTAAATACTCCTTCAGACAAGGTATCCCATGACCCCTCATGCTATTTAAAAAAAAGGAAGTGCTCTCACCCCTTGGAAGGGGTTTGAAGTGGGGGGTGGTTTTTTAGCGCTATAAAGCGTCATTTTAAATTTAAAAATTTAAGTGTTTCAGGATTTTTCTTTTACACGCTTATTAACCGAGAAAATGAATTTATCCGTTACTTTTGGACCTCACTGTATATTATACTTAATACTAGTAAGACAGTTATTAGAAAGTTTTTTTTTGGAACGAAGTTCCCTTTCGGGAGTTACGACCAGTTACGACTGAGGCTAGGAGCTAGCCAAAAAAAATTCATACCAAAATTTGTCACGACACGACACGACATACGCATGTTGTCTCTCTCTCTCTCTCTCATAGATAAATATACCTATCTTTATTTAAATAGGAAACCCTAATATAATAAATATTAATAAAAGTACAGTTAAAAAGACACTAATTTAAATTAAAAGAAAATACTGTAGAAAAAAATAAGTACCTATAATAGTATTATATTTTATTTCATGCTGTTTTTATAAATCAATAAATTCATAAACATTTCAAAAATAGTTCTTAACTTGACTAGTTAGGTACCTACGTCAAATTACCTTAACTGTCAGTTACTGTCAAATATTTTAATTTTAAAATTTTATATTAAATTGTTAATTCCTGTTTTAAATTAAATTGAAATATAAAGTAATTCTAGGTAGATGTATATCCTCTAAACCTCTGGTATTGTATAAATGGACACTTTTGTTAAAAGAAACGAACTGTTGAAAATAATGGATTTACTATTTTTTTTCTATTTTGCTATGAACAGTGTAGTAGTGTCGCGACTTTGTTAGGTTTATACAGGTTTTTTTAGATAATACATATTAAAATAATAGAAAATAAAAACAATAATGTATCCTGACAGTGTTTCTGCACAAGTTCCGGATATTGCTGATAGAGTTAGGTAAGTAGAGATTTTATACAGACGATAATAAATGCTTATGTATGTACAAACTCTCTGTTGTGTTTAAAAATTACAATTCCTTCACTAATTATTCGAAAGGAACTTCGTTCTATCCGGGTGTCCCTTGACACCTCTCACTTTTTTTTTTAATTTTATTATTTATTTTATTTATTATTATTATATTTTCGCCGTGTTCTTTGTCTCTGTGACATTCCGTGGAATTTTGTAATCGAATTTAAACCTATTTCCCTACTACCTAGAGCTTTGAAATTTGCAGGATAGCTAAGAGCTAGATGACAATGCATGTTTCAAGTGTGTTTAGGCATATACATAAATTTCGAAATTAATACTAAATTGTTATTAAATTAAATATGTATACATATTATTATTTTGAAAGACTTCATATAAGCTTGCGGTGGCCTATTTGGATAAGCGGTTGAAGCGGTTGATTGTGACAATTCTGTTGGGTTATTGTAATAGGATCGATCTCGCGAGAGAGAAGTTTTTTTTTGTTCTTACATGTGAAAACAGTAATTATTATTTTAACTAGTAATAAAATAAACTGTTTTAGAAAGTTTTTAGATACAACTACCCTTAATTTTGTTAACAAGGAAACAATCTTCTCTATGATCAATCACAGCGTTGTATGACTTAATATTTTTGCAATATCAGGGATGCTGTGCATTGTTGAGATGACACTTAAAATATGACCTACAAATCAGTAAAAAACTTTCTATTATAAAAAGTTCTTTTTATAAATTGTGCTTATTGCTTATTTTGTTTTGTAGAGAATAGTTACCTAATTAAATGACTTATTTAATAAGTTTTAATTAAATTCTAGGTAATTTTTATTACAAAGTAATATTAAACATTAATTTTTCTTACATTGTAATTTTATGTCAAGTAGGTAATCCTACAGTTCGTGAGAAGAAAAAACGACGGGTTGCACTCCGGGAGTGCCAGCAGAAGTGAAAACTTGATTATTAACGTTGTGCATGTTTGATATTTTGGAATGGTTAGGGAATAATTTTGCACGAATTGCTTTATCAGTATAAAATTACTATCATTTATGTGGTAGGATACAATATTCATTTATTGCGCTATCGTAAACAGTAAACATATTACAAATATTACATCTATAATATGTAAGTACATACATATGTATCTATATTAATAATTTCGTTAAGCAGTACGATAGACTAGATCGAAACCTAAGCTTAATAATAAAATTATATTAATTAAAAATTAAAACTTATTAAATTTTCATCTAGTATATTTATAAAATAGTCACTCATTTTCTTTCGCTATTTCTTCGTCACTTTTATCATTAATTTGTTTAATATCCATTATTACAAGGGTGTTGAAATAATACTACAACTTCCCAAAAACCACTATATATTTTACTTAAAAAATTAACATTGACTCTCGTCGCAATTTTATCGAAGAATGTCGGCTTAAAAATATATTTAGTAGGTACGTTGAGTGATTCATCACTCAACGGTAGGTATCGAATTGATACGAGTTTAGTCATACTCGTTTTTATAAAAATACCATACATCGCTTACATTTAAATATTTTCCATTAACTTATTTAATTAGCAGAACAAACGGATTTATATCATTTAATAAACCACAAACAAATATTAATAATTGAACTATAATTGAAATACAAATATTGTCTGTTTAATATACAGTGTCCAACAATAATATAGCTTGGTACAACCAATCCACTATATGATAACAATTACATAACACCATATTTTAAATAAGTACTTAAAGAACACTAAACACAGACGTTTGAATTTTAAATTATTGGCTGTCACCTGTCACTATTTATAGGTGCGCGTGGCATAGGGATATTCACACATCGATATATCGAATTTATTCGATGTTTTCCATACGATATGTCGGATTAATTCGATGTTTTGAGTTTTGACAAATATTTATTGTATCCGATATATCGATATTTTTATTCATAGTAACATCGAATATTCGCTTTTTTGTCGAATCTATTTAAAACCTATATAATTTTTTCACAACTTGATAATTTCATAATTTTATTTATAAATAAGTTTATTAAGACTAAGGCACTATAAACATAGGTATTATCGAAAGCCATGTTTTGACCAATGTCAACTACAAAACCAGAGATAATAATAGAACAGATGTGTTGATGCATAATATAAAGTTGCAACAAGTTCCGACATCAGTGCACCATGTTTAAAACTATTCACTATACTTCTACACACTTTTTATGCTTAAAGTACTTAAAAAAATTATATTAAAATAACACTACTAGTACTTACTAAGGCACTATACGGTTATAACTACTTTTCCGCTTTTCGCGCTACCAGCTGGTTTAGTTCCTATTTTCACCACTACAAAATATGATTGCACGTCTCTTTAATTTGTTTATTTGTCATCTTACGTTTTTTCGATCAGGGTCACGTGACCTGACGCGAATTTAAGATTTTTTACCCATTACAGAAAAAATGCTCAACGCGGCTAAAGAAGTTTTCATTTCAAAAATTATAATATTATGACTTTACCGATTGTGATCTAATTAAAATACCAAATGTGACAATTTTCTAAATATGTAAATTAATTTTCTGTTGTGACAAATTATTATTCTATTGTGACGATATCTCGATGTGCGAATTATTTCAAACAAAAAACTAATCTACATTTAAGAGTTTTTTAGACGTTAAAGAGATTAATAAAAATATAAAATTTTATTTATCGCTATGTTTGCAGTTTATATAAAATAGTTAATAGGACTAATTTTAATTTCTGTAATTAAAAATTTAAACATGAGTTGTTAGTTTTATTGTTGATCATTAATTATACTTCTCTGTTATTTTTTCGTGGGTATCGGTAAATTTAATAACTAAGGTACGTGTTTGCATTAATATAAAAGGCGATGCTTAACCTTACATTTATAAAATTTATAATTGTTATTAAGATGAAGTTTTGAGATAAGACCGGAGCAGTCCTGCGAAATATAAATATCAATTTGACTGGTAATTATTAATGAATAAGAAGAGATGGCATCTTGGCCAGGGGCCCGTAAAGTGTTTTGCTAACAATGGTATATTCAGTGTTGGGCATAAACTAGAAAGTTAGCCTGTCCAATATATCAGAACGAAGGCAGGCTATCATTATCGAACATAAATACACAACAACTGTGGTGTTATGCTTCTTATTCGTCTTCGGAGAACTTGGTTTGATGTTTTGCACCCCACTCGCATTATAGCGCAAGAGAATTTGGCAAAAAAAAATGTAAATAAAAGTTTGGATCACCAAAAATATCCTAGGTAGGAAATTTGATAAAACTATAGCACGACGAATCAATCAAATCAATTATATTTAGTCTTTTTTGTCAAAGTGGTTTATTAAAGTTAAGTAATTTAATGATGTAAATATGTAGGAAACAAAGTATTAAATTTTCCAGTTGTTTAGCAATTATTAAAGGTTGTAGCTATAATTTTTCGATTAAAGGATTTTTCCTTCGTAGGCTTAGAATTTAAAACGATGATATAAACCTTAACCAGAGTCGACTAAGGATAATGAATTCACTCCATCATATGGTTAAGTAGTACTTCAATATCATAAAACTTACAGTTGAAAATAAGTATGATACAGGTGTACAAATATAATATCCTCATTAGGAACATTTTTCAATCAATACAATTTATGGGTTGTGTATTCCGGTACTTACAAATTGATTGCTATAATAAAAATTATAAAACAAACAAAAATATAATTATCTTATCTTTATTCTCTGGTTTTCTTTTTACTCACCTGTATCGATCAATTCCTTCTTTACTGATTCGCTATATACAGGGTGTCCCAGAATTATTTACGGAAACTTCGTATACGTATTCCTTGATGACAAATAAGTAGGGTCTTTTCTATAAAAAAAATTTTTTTAGAGACTCCTGTCAGATTTATAACCTACTTTGCAAATGTGCGCTACTTGATCGCGGTACACGATACTCAATTGACATGGTCCTACTTTTTATTTTTTTACTCCAAACCGAAACGATTTCGCAAAAAACGACAAGGAACAAAAAAGTTTCTAAATAATCAAAACTTCTTAAAATAATTTTTTGTTATTGCAAATATTAATTGCTAAGAAAGTTACAAAAAAAATATTAAGAGGGGTTCCTTGATTTGCACCCTTAGAATGGGGTAGGGCAGGTAAAAAGTGGCAGGAGAAATGCGTCTTTATAAAAATGATGTTCACCCAAATTTTTAATTTTTTATCTTGGACCAATCAGAAGATATTAAATTAAAACCGTATTTTACCACCCCTCTTTAAAGGGTTATAACTCTGACAGGAGTCTCTAAAAAAAAATTTTTTATAGGAAAGACCCTACTTATTTGTCATCAAGGAATACGTATACAAAGTTTCCGTAGTTAATTCTGGGACACCCTGTATACCTACCTCATCTTGTCCACGTTCAATTACATATTTGTTTATTCTTTCTGTTCTACTCGTTTATTATTTTTTCTTATTCTAATTTTGTTTTATATTTTACACACACACACGTACATGCACACGCTAACGCACACGTACAAGCACACTCACTGGTACACGCATGCGCACCCGACACGCACACACATACACGCGCACACGAACACGCACACACACGAACACACACACACACAAAATTTTTGTTAATTAATCTTATTAGCAAATACCTTACACGAAATAAGTTATCAGTATCGATTTATTAATTGTTATTATTTGTTTTACTTGGTGGGACGTATTGTGTAAACCGATGCGATGTATGCGTCTAAACGGAATATATATTGGTTTAAAAAAGAAGTAAATTTATGTGGTAAATGCAAAAATACCAAATACCAAAATAACTTGAGTTAATTACTTTATTTTAATCTAGGTTTTACCCGCGGTATAGTTAGCGTTATAATTTAAGATTAGAATATTGACTGAGCTTACGGCTATCGCATATTATATCATTATAAACTTACCTGCCAATTTGATTAAAACTATTGATTTTTATCATTGACTTGAATGAAAAATTAACAATTTCTGCATAAGGCAGAAAAAGATTTGTTCATTTTAGGTGTTCTACAACGACGCCCGAATTTCTTGAATGCATCCCACCCTCCATGCCCCGCGGTTACCATGCTTTCTACTGACGCACTTCCAGACTAGATAGATAGATAGATAGATATTTTTGGGTTGGCTGTTAGCCTATATCACTGCGACCAGACTAAGCTGAACCCCATTTAATTTAATTGATCTCATAGATCTGAGCTGAGCACTATTTTACTTGGTACATATTAGGAAATTGACATAAATTAACATAAATACTTTATTTGTATACCAACTTAAATAAAAAAATTCGAAAAGAGGTTGACCTTAAAGGCCATCCCTGCAACTTCCCGCTAGTTTTAACCGCAAAGCTATAGTAACGTGACGTATTTTGACGTTTTTGACTTTTTTTGAAATGTTTAAAAAGCCATAACTTTTTAACGCCTTATTCCATTTTGATGTTCAAGATGGCATTCGACGCAGTTTCTTGAGACCTAAAAACGTTACTAGGAGCACAAAATCGATTAGTCAAAAAATCTCTAGGTTATTGAAAAAAAACACTTTTTTTGAAATTTTTCGACAACGATATCTCACGAACGAATTAACCGATTTTAATTTGCAAAACAGCATTCGACGTGGCTTTTTAAGCTTGAGAGCTGATTAGGTTATGAAATTGATCGATGCAATAGCCAAAAAGATATGCCCAAAAAACATCATTTTTACCAATTGTTTTTTTCGGTTATTTTGAAATTTCTCAAAATCTACCGGCTCGAATCGGTTCAAACTTACAGAGAATCTAAGTTAGATGGAACTCTTTGGAATGCTTTTAATTTCATTCAGATCGGTCAAGTCGTTCAAAAGTTATAAGAGGTTTACATACATCCACACACACACACACACACATCCACACGTACATACAGACATACAGACACCCTCGTAAAAATAGTCAGGGGAGGTTCCTAAGACCTCAAAACGTTGAGATCCGATGAAAACTCGATTTTCGAAAAACGGGGTGAAACCAATAACTTCCCGATTTTAAAAAAATTTTTAATTTTTTTTAGCGGGAAGTTAAAAAAGTAAATGTTAAAAGTCTATGACTATACTCCTAAAAACTGCATCCAAATCGGTTAAGCTCTGTCTGAGATTAGCGTTAGCAAACATACAGACATACAGACGAAGGAGGAAACATTGTTTCGGTTTCTCTTGAGTATGTAAAGGCGCCCCATTATTATTAGCATTGTTGTAATATCCTTGTATTGTCGTCTTTTTGACAGAGCAATTGTTTGCATTTTTCAGTTTTATTAACTCAACATTTTGCTTCTGTATTATGGGTGTCATATCACGTTTTGTCACATAGATAATAATTCGCAAATTTTTAATAATTTGTTTTTTATTGTATTTAAATATTCATAATGCTATATGTGTTAACGATATGTGATTTCATTATAATATATAACAGCTTTGTCTATATGTAGATAGATACAAACAACCCAATAAACGAATATCAGATCTCTATAAATTGAATGTAAAAAATAGTATATTCAATATATTCAACACACAGATTTGAATTTTCTTAGACACAATCATCTATTTAATTATAATTGTATGCGTTATTCGTTGCTGTTCACGTCCTGTCACTTCATTGGATATCTTGGCCACCGGTGTAGTAAATTTATTCAACTTACGGGGATATAGCGATGAATTAAAATCATTTTACCGTACTATAAATCATAAGGTCCCAGAATTCAATCTCCTCCTGTTTTTATTACCATTAATCGTCGTATTATCTTCCGCAGAATTTTTACAAGTACTTGAAAAGTGGTCATCGTGAAGTAAATTGCTCAGTTTGGCTTATAAATGTTTATAAATTCTTGTTACTCGCCTCTCTTAAACGGCTTGCTAGCCCTGGGAGACATACTAAATATTTATTAAAGACACGACAAGAGAAGTTAAAGTTAATTAGATTAAAACTATCAGTACCAAGATCTATTAAACTGAATCATGGTGAATATAATGAAATTACAATTCTTTCCATCATTTTTAATTCATTTTTATTTATTAAGGTTATTTTTATGGGTTTAACTGAAAATTATTAGAGGATAATTATTCAAAAGTGTATTTTAAATTGGCAAATAAATATTTAAAGCAATGGAAACCATTATGATTAAAAATTAAATTGGTAAAGTTAATAATTTTGAAAAAAATAATACGTTTAAGAGCAAATTTAAAGGCTTTATTATACATTTACATTTTTCTATATAAATATCAGATTAATTCGTGAAATTGTGAAATTCACTTGTTTAAAATTGTGATGACTTCCTAACATGATGTTTTTATGTTTAGGTACTGTCAGAGACAATTACTAATAAAAAACCAAAGCGAAAAATGACAACATCAAACGATATCTCCCGACCAAGACTTGGAAAGACTTTAACTTTTGTGGTAACAAATCCCAACTTCTCCATTTTAATTTAAAACTTTAACAGTATCTTTCTGGAAAAGAACCTATTATGGCATAAAACCATCAATCTATTGCTCTTCTTAAAATGTTTGGAAAACTAGTCAAATTACGATCCCACAAACGATTTAGCAACTTTTTACATAGTAACTCTATTAATTCTATTATTTTAAAATCTGATTATAAAGATTTAATTATTTACTTTTTCAATTTTAAATTAGAGAAAAGTAAATTCACTCGGAAAGATCATGAAGTTAACTTTGATAATCTCAAGAAAATATGTATATAAGTATATTAGGTCCACCCTAAAAAGCAAAGTAAATATTTCTCTTCTTCGCAGTTTCCATGGTGCTGTATGTTTTTCATATCAAGAAACAGCGCAAATCTTAGTAAACAGTTTTTACACAAGAACCTGACGCTTGCCTAAGGCTTGATATTGAAACACTTATGGGGGCTTTTTACACAATTTATTTACAAAATTGTTAAGATACACTGAACTCTGCTGGATAACGTCTAACTACTTGACAATACAATGAACTATTCTGAACACTTGACTCGAACTGACGTTAACTGCCCGTGCATCCCCTTATATACAACATTATTTAATCTAGTTAGTGTGTTTAGAAGTTTCTAGAATTTTCTAGAACATTATTTAAAATGGTCAGTTGATTTTTTTACAAACTTCTAAAAATCAACTGTCAACAACAATCTTTCAAATTAAGGTCCCTTCCTTTACGGTTATCCCGTTACACTGCCCCCTTCTTAGATTCATTCCTCCTGGAATGTTATTTCCTACATCGGAATCCCGCACACTCCCTGAGCCAGCCAAACCATTTTCTTGGAGTTGCTGCGCATCTCCACTGTGGTTTCCCTGGTAAGGCGCCAAACGATCATGATGGACCACGACGGGTTTCCCTCTGGGAATTTTCACGATCCTATAAATGACATCGTTAATCTTCTTCTTGATGGTGTAAGGACCTTCCCAGTTCTTTTGTAATTTGGGACAAATACCTCGACGCCGTCGGGGGTTATAGAGCCAGACTAAATCTCCAACTTGGTAACTCTTTTCCATTGTCCGTGTGTCATAGTACCTCTTCATCCGATCACTAGATAATTGTAGTTTTCCACGCACCAGGTTGTGTATATTCTCCATTCGATGCTGAAGGTCAGCGACATATTGTTCACGTGCCATTTCTTCACCAGGTTTACAACCAAACACCAAGTCACATGGTAGCCTCATTTCTCTACCGAACAGGACCTTCGCAGGCGTTTGGCCAGTTGATTCGTTGATGGCCGATCGAATTGCCATTAGAAATAGTGGAATATGTCGATCCCAATCCCTCTGACAATCTGACACCACTTTTGACAGATAGTTGGTTATAGTCCGGTTCATTCGTTCCACCATTCCATCAGACTGAGGGTGCATCGCTGTGGTTCTCGTTTTGTGGATGCCTAATCTTTGGCAAACTTCTTGAAACAGCTTGCTCTCAAAATTTATTCCTTGTTTTGAATGTAATTCTAGTGGTACCCCAAATCGGCTTACGAACTCTTCAACCAATATATCTGCTAAAGTGGTGGCTTCCTGATTGGGAACTGCATATGCTTCAACCCATTTAGTGAAGTAGTCCATTACAACAAAGATGTACTTGTTTCCTACATCGGTCTGTGGAAGTGGCCCCAATACATCTACTGCGATTCTTTCAAAAGGACTTCCAACCAGGTATTGCTGCATTTCCGCCTTCGGTTTTCGGTGCGGCCCGTTACTGGCAGCACATGTAGTGCATTTACGACACCAATCTTTAACATCATTAGTGCAATTTACCCAGTAAAATCTATCTCGGATCTTTTGCAGCGTTTTCGTGATACCCAGATGTCCTCCAGAACTATCATTATGCATCTGTTTTAAAATTTCCGGTACAGCATTTCTTGGGACCACTATTTGTTTCCTTGTTTCTGTGCCCTCGGAATTTTCTACAAGTCTTTTAACGAGCCCTCCGTCCAAAATTAAAGAGTTCCATTGGGACCAGTATGCTTTTAAAGCAGGAGAGGATGAGGATATCTCTCTCCACAACGGACGACGGTCCATTCTCTTCCACTCCCTAATCTTTCTCAGAACGAGATCGTTTTCTTGTTGCTCCTCCAGCATAGGGCTCTCGTCTTCTGGCACAACCTTAACTAAGGCAAGTTTTTCCTCGTTCTGCTCCATACGGGTACAATGGGGGCAATCAGGTCGACATGGTCTTCTGGAAAGTGCATCAGCATTACGATGTCTGGTTCCAGGTCTGTGCTCGATTTCAACATCATATTCCTGCAGTTTTTCGAGCCATCTTGCTATCTGTCCTTCTGGGTTCCTAAAGCTAAGTAGCCACTTTAAACTAGCATGGTCTGTTCTGATCAGGAATTTTCTGTCATACAGATATTTATAAAAGTGTTCGACGGATTTTACAACTGCTAACAGTTCCCTCCGAGTTACACAGTAATTCTTTTCAGCTTTCGATAAAGTTTTGCTGAAGTAACCAACCACTCTTTCCTTACCGTCTTGTAGCTGTGACAAGACGGCTCCAATTCCCACATTGCTGGCGTCGGTGTCCAGAATAAGCTTACCATCAGGAAGTGGATAAGCAAGAACAGGTGCTGACGTAAGCTGTTTCTTCAATATTTCAAACGCATTTTGACATTCCTGATCCCAACAGAAGGACTTATCTTGTTCTGTCAAACGTGTCAAGGGTTTGGCGATGTCTCCAAAATTCTTGACATATCTACGGTAATAGGAACAAAGACCCAAGAAACTCCGGAGCTGATGTTTGTCGATAGGGATTGGCCATTCCTGAACGGCTTGTATCTTAGCGGGGTCAACAGCAACGCCATCCTTGCTTACGTTATGTCCTAAATAGTTGACCTGTCTCTGGAACAAGTGGCATTTCTTAACATTCAATGTTAGATTAGCGTTCTGTAATCTTTTAAAAACTTCTTCCAGGTTAGATAAATGTTCCTTAAAGGTCTTACCCATTATGATGATGTCGTCTAGATAAACTAGACAAGTTTCCCATGACAAACCCCGCAGGATGTTCTCCATTAGTCGTTCAAACGTCGCAGGAGCATTACAGAGGCCAAATGGAAGGACTGTGAATTGCCATAACCCTGATCCACTGGTAAAGGCAGTCTTTTCTTTGTCTGCAGGATTCATTTTAACTTGCCAGTATCCACTTTTAAGGTCTAAGGTAGAAAACAGAGTAGAACCCGCCAAAGCGTCGAGGGCATCATCAATCCTTGGCAGAGGATAACTGTCCTTCTTAGTGACATCATTTAGTTTTCGATAGTCGACACAAAACCGCATTGATCCGTCTTTCTTTCTCACTAATACCACAGGAGAAGCCCACGGACTACTGGATGGTTCGACTATGCCATTTTGAATCATTTCTTTAAGGGCTCTGTCTGCTTCTTCCTTTTTAACTTGAGGCATCCTTTGGGGTACCTGTCGAATCGTACGTGCATCACCAGTGTCAATTCTATGTTGTACAACATCAGTTCTTCCCAGTTTACTTTTAGAACCAAATACAGGTTTATAACGGTAAAGTAGATCTCTTACCTGCTTCTTTTCTAATTTTGACAAAGAGGGGTCTAAGTTTGTCATTAATTGTTCAATTTCGTTGGTCTCATCTGTTTCCGTAACATTTATCTTGTGAATTATGGCCATTACTGGTTCTAAACTTCCCATTTCCGTGTCCTTTCGGAGAAGAACTGGATGATCGTTCAAGTTGATAACTCGGATGGGTACCTCTTTGGCGGATCTAACAAGAGTCTTACCCACAAGGAGTCCTTTTCCCCATTCATGGTCATGGTTCTTCGGCTCTATCATGGCTGGGGCACCATCTGGCTCCAGTCCATCCAACCGCGCTGTGACGACACATTCGCAGCTTGCCGGAAGTTCGATATCATCGATTAGCTTAATCGAGGCATTGTCAACTTGTTTTCGGTGCAGGAATATTTCTTCATTACCAGTACTAAGGATACGTTGGCGAAGATCCAAATGAAAACCACAGTGGAGCATAACATCCATGCCCAGAACAACATCTTCATCAACGTCAGCCACCAGCACTGAGTGAACAAGAGAGGTTGAACCAAACTGTAGCGTCACCTGTATCTCACCGTAGACTCTAGCAGAATCTCCGGTAGCGGTACGCAGTCTCCAACTGGTAGGCAACATCTTATTTCGCATAATGATGGTTGGTCGGACGATAGTTTTTGTAGCTCCAGTGTCTACCAGCATGCTAATATTCTTCCCATCAAGGAGGCCATCTACATATAAGCTGTCCACGTGATGTCGCAGAGTTGCCAATTTAATGGTGTGAGGGGCTTCGGGAATGTTTGGGGTCGATTTCGCCCTCCAGGAGTCGACCCGTTCTAGTTTTCCTGCTGCTGGGGTACTTCAGCAGAAGGTCTTTCTTTTTGGGGGCAAGTATTTCTTATATGGCCTAGTTCTCCGCAGTTCCAGCATCTCACTTGGCGCCTTCTTTTTGGAGATAACTTCATTAATCTCTCTACTACCGCTTCAACGTCGCTAACGGAATGAACGGCATGGTCGTAGTTACCGGTGATTTCCCTTAGTCGAGCAACTCCACGTGAGGCCTCCGTCGCCGTCTCAAACTCCAGGGCAATGGTCAAGGCGTCCACAAGAGTCTTCGGCCGCGCCAACCGTACAGCGCGCTGCAACTCGACGTCTCGAAGACCATCGGTGAAGGTTTGGACTGCTAGGCACTCCAGGAAATCCTCCGCTGCATTTGAATACGCAAGTCGTACCATTCTTGCTACATCCGCATCAAATTCCTGGATAGTTTCTCCATTTTTCTGTTTTCGGCTCTTTAACTGCATTCGGTACACCGGTTGTAGATGAGTTTGACCATAACGCATCTCTAGACGATTCACCAATAACTCGAAGTTGTCAGCTTCATCCGGTGTCAATGATTGCAAGACGTCTAAAGCTTCGCCTCGCAGAGCTACGGTTAGGGACAATGCTTTCTCCTGGGATGACCATCCATTAGCTCTGGCCGCTGCGTCGAATTGTTTCAGGTAATTTGGCCAGGAAGTCTTCCCGTCGAAGGTCGGGGGTTTCATCGTCGTTCATACATGGGTCGTCTCCTCGCTTCTTTGTCGTTCGACTTCTGCGTGGCAGGTTTCCATCCTTCTTGCATCTCCGTCGCCGTTGTGAATGGTTTGGTTTCGGCGGCTAGCTTCCTGTTCTCGTTGAAGCTTTCTTATTTCGGACTGCACTTGCTGGTTGATATGTTAGACATCCGTTGTGATAGCTCTTCTTGCTGACTCTTTATCTGACTGGATAGCTCCTCTTGCTGGCTCGTCATTCGTCCTGATAGCTCCTCTTTCAGCTGGGACATATCTTCGCGCTGGCTCTTCATCTGACTGGATAGCTCCTCATGTTGGCTCGTCATTCGTCCTGATAGCTCCTCTTTCAGCTGGGACATATCTTCGCGCTGGCTGCTTATCTGAGTGGATAAATCCTCTTGCAATCGGGAAATTGCTTTTTGAACCGGATCATCGAACTCCACAACGTCAGGGTCCGTATTATTATTTAGGTAGTAATCACGGAGCCTATTCAACAATACAGATTTGGTCCCAGTAGTTTCCAACTCTAATTCTTCGAGCTCTCTTCTGAGCTCAGCCACCAATAATTTATTTATCTTTTTTCCAGGCATTCTTGTATCTTCACCCCACACCTGACACCAATTTGAAACACTTATGGGGGCTTTTTACACAATTTATTTACAAAATTGTTAAGATACACTGAACTCTGCTGGATAACGTCTAACTACTTGACAATATAATGAACTCTTCTGAACACTTGACTCGAACTGACGTTAACTGCCCGTGCATCCCCTTATATACAACATTATTTAATCTAGTTAGTGTGTTTAGAAGTTTCTAGAATTTTCTAGAACATTATTTAAAATGGTCAGTTGATTCTTTTACAAACTTCTAAAAATCAACTGTCAACAACAATCTTTCAAATTAAAGTCCCTTCCTTTACGGTTATCCCGTTACAATATCATTAAACAATATAATTTTTAATAAAACCGAGATCATTTACTGTTGTTAAAACTTTTATCCCTTTCTGGTCTCGATAATTTATCACCTCTACTGTTAAGAAAATGTGCCTCAGTCCTCTTTTCTTCTCTATCTTCTATTAATATTCGCTCATTTAAACATTCCCTTGAGTAAAGGACCTACAAGAGAACGAGCCCAAAATCCCATGCTTTTTCTTATGAAGGTCCGAAAAGCGAATTTTGTTACCGTTCAAGGTCGTCTGACGTCATAGCCCCACCCGGCCCCACCCACTTTCACTTTTAACCTGATTGCTTGGTTCTGATTGGCTGACAGACTCCGCCCTTTAATTGCTTATTAATGACTTGTTAATTACTAGTGCCCCATTGCTTCGTTCTGATTGGCTGCCTGACTCCGCCTCTTAATTATTATTAATGACTTGTTAATTACTAGTGCCCCATTGCTTGGTTCTGATTGGTTGACAATCTCCGACCCTTAATTACTTAATAATTAGAAATGCCCCATTGCTTGGTTCTGATTGGTTGACAATCTCCGACCCTTAATTACTTAATAATTAGAAATGCCCCATTGCTTCGTTCTGATTGGTTGACAATCTCCAATCCTTAATTACTTAATAATTAGAAATCCCCCATTGCTTGGTTCTGATTGGTTGACTGCTAGCAGACAACTGTCAATTTTCGAGTGGCCTTTGACGTTTGGCGCAAGCAGCCAACCCTCTTTTCTTCTTTTTGTATATTTTCGAATTTTTTCGCGCTTTACTGACATCCTACCAACTTTACATGCTACCAACTTTACAGTGCTACCAACTTTTGACCTTTTACATTCGACGCAAGCAGCCAATTCTTCTTTTTGTATATTTTTGAATTTTTTTTCGCACTTCGCTGTCATCGTACCAACTTTACATGCTACCAACTTTACAGTGCTACCAACTTTTGTCACAAATGCCCCATTGCTTGATTCTGATTGGTTGACAATCTCCGACCCTTAATTACTTAATTACAAGTGCCCCATTATCCGCTTCCGATTGTTTATTATTTAATAAACCCCACCCATAATTTGATATCGAGTAGCCATTGTTTTAAATAATTAATATTAAGAGTAATATATTGATAAGCATTATAACACTATTAAAAATCATTAGGGTGATTATAGGATTAAATAATAAAAAAATATAATAATAAGAAGTTTGTTTTATTAAAAAATATATACATATATTTAAAATGGTAATACAACAGTTTTAAACTAATTATTTATTTCTACTTAATAATTAAATGTGTTTATAGACATATTATACATAATCTAAGTCGTTTAATACTTTTGCTTTATAGAAAAACATGTATTCTCTTAAAGCTGTAACTAATAAACAATCAGTACACATTTCACAAAATTTTTTTAGAACTTCAAATAAAGTGAAATTATTATTATTAATATTATTATGAAAAAGAGTCTTAATTATATCTAACACATGATAATAATAACTACAAAAGTTTATACTGTCCAATAGTGAGACGTGATATGATAATAAATTTTGATCAGCTTCCAAAATTTGTTTTATATCTTCCTCATTTAAATGAAATTCAACATCATGCTTTCTAACACTTAGCAGTTTTATACCATCATATACAACTTGAGTAATAATGCAGTAATCACCACATTGAAATGTTATAGGAATGTGCTGATCCAATGTATCACTTATAAAGAAATCATTCACGTTATTATTCAATAATTCTATTAGAATGCTCCATTCAATAATACTAAACGATATTTTAGATGTGTGATAATATTGCGATAAAGTTATAGCTGAACTGAATGATCTGGCTGGTGATATTCCAACTTTTATCACATAACTTCCAATAGGAAATGATGTTTGTAATAAATTATAATGCTCCAGTTTAGCTGCAGTTTCATATCTTTCTAAAATTTCATCGATTTGATCATTATACTCTTGACCTACTGATGAGGATGTTGATGCACTAAAATAACCTTCACTACTCATATTTAAACAAAATATTGATCACAACTATGATTTATTATATTTTAATCATACTATTTATAATACCAACCCCACTACAATTACTTTTTATAGAACAGCATCATTATAATGTCATTACAAAATAAATCATTAAAAATATTTTTATAAGATTATTAAAAAACATCATTATAAGACTATTAACAAGTTATAACAGGTCAACATGTTCAATCCAAGAATTATGTTTATTATCAAAACCAAGCCACTTAACAAATATTTTGTTTCCCTTTCTTTTTAATATTTTTTCTACTAGATAGATGTCTGCATTATTTGTTTTCTGTAATTCCTGTTCATAGAAAGCCCCTTTAATCGGATTTCCCTGTATATCCTCCAACAAATAAGTTGTAGGATTAGTAATATTAACTTTTATGATTTTAAAAACTTCTGTGGTCCAATTAGGAGTATAACCTTTTTCAAAAATATGTTTAGCCTTCGATATTCGCACCAGATCACCTATTTTATATTTTCTTGGTCCTGATGTTTTTATATAATTAAAACGATCATGTAAAATCGTTTTTTCATTTAGCTTATTTATTTCAGATGGTCTAAATTTAATTGTAGAATGTATCGTATTGTTGTATTCTTTAGTAATTTGAGGTAATACATTAATCCATTTATAATTACCATGTAAACTAAAATATTTGTATAATTTTGATTTCAAAGTTCTTATAACTCTTTCAGCTATCGCAGCTTTCTTGACAGTATATGTACTATAATGGTTGATATCATACTTTCTCATTAAATCTTGAAATTTAACGTTATAAAATTCAGTTCCCTGATCAGTTTGCAGGTTTTTAGGATAACGTTTTGAATGTTTCAATATACTTGCAAAAGCCTTTGTAATTTCTTCTCCAGTTTTAGTTTTTAAAGCTACTGTCCAAAGATATTTAGACAAGCAATCAATGACTATCATTATCATTTTATAACCCTTATTACTATTAGCATAAGGTCTCATTTCCGCAAGATCCATTTGCCATAAGTCATCTAATCCTTTGAGAATTATTTTTCGACGAGGATAATTTTTACGAGCAGGTTTGTGAAGCTCGTTAACTAATTGAAGCTTCTCTTTCGTCGTCATGATAATGACTAATACGATAGATGAATATATTATTTAGTGTTTAATTTTAGATTTAATATCATAAATTTCCTTAAATACATCATTAATTTTCATATCATGTAATTGTAACAGATCAGAGGTTTCTCTAAATTTTTGTAGCCATATTTCTATTTGATTATTAATTTTACTTATCTCATATTCAACTTTATGTCTGCTAGTATTCTGTTCATCCTTATATTTGTTTAGCTCCCGTATTAATTCACCATGTAGTTTTGCTAAATCAATATTGTAAAGTGTATTTGCATCATCTACGTATTTCTTTGTTGCCATATGTTTTTCAGAAGTAGGAGGATGTCTTGAAATAAAGTTTTCAATTGAATCTATTTTGTTTTTTATAGATAAAATTTTAATTGATATTTGATCTTGTAGTTTTGGTAAATCTTCATTATACAGCTGATTTTTTAGAGATAATAAACCAAGCCTAAATTCTCCTTTTAATTGTTTTAATCCAATTATTTGACTTTGATGACTACGTCCAAACTTATCAAGACTCATTATGAAAATGATCACACTACAACGTTACATTAGTATATAATATCTGCTTCTCGTAATTCATTAATGATGGAAACAATTTCATTAGAATGAGATGTATTACCAGCTTCTTTCGAAGCATAGAGTAATTGCAATCTTTCACATAATTCATTTGGATCATCCCAATACACATATTCTACAGGATCATCATTATATGTTAAATACATTCCATTACCTAAAGTCTTAGATGTATACATAGGTTTTATAATATACTTATACTTAAATGTCGAACTATTTTTTAAATATCCTCGCTTATTTCTATGTACATTTGTTGCTTCTAATAAGAGTTTGTAATTTTCTAAATCTTTAGAAGTGTAGTCTTGAGGTGCATCATAGAAAAGTAATTCATATAGTTCAGGTGATCCTGAAACATATCCTTCTTTTGTGAAAACTGCTCCCGTTTTAGTATCAAAGTTGATATTTTCTGCTCCAAGAAACCATTTAGATGTCGATATATCATATGTTGGACCATATACTTTATCTATTTTATCATCATTTTGCCAAAATTCTTTTAAATATTTTAGAACTCCTTGTGGATATTGCTCGAGGTACTCATTTAAAACAGTTTCTGGAATATCTTTATCATCTAATTCTTCCGATACTTCCGCGTTATCCTCAACCTCATTCTCAACATCACTATTATCACCTGCTACATGTTTAAGTTCTAGAAATGATATGTTTTTATTCTCATGTTTTTCTTTTTTAATATTAGGTTTTTTTTCATGTTTACAATAACTTAGATTAGCTGTCGATTGATTTAAAAATTTTGATGATTTAGCGATATCCTCCAACGGTTTTGATATAGGTTGAAAAAGCTTATTTAACGTTTCATCTTCTTCTGTTCTATTAAGTTTTAATGCAAGATATTTTTTTCTAATATCTTTGGTTAGTTGAGCTATTTTTCTTTTTCGGGCAGCTTCCAAACTATTCAACATTTTGTTGTAGACTGATTAATATTATTCAAAGCTTAAATTTTAATATATTTATCAAAACCCTTACGATAGCGACCGTTATTTAGAGGGAACTCCTTAACAATAACCATCATACCATGTTTTTCATTCCAACACTGTGAACATATGTTTTTAAATTGATCAAAATTCATATCTGGTGATACATGTCCATCGAATATATGTTTAAGATTTAATTCATCTTGTTTGAATATTACAATCATGTTACAATTATCTCTTATTAGCACTTTCGGTATTTTAGAAAAGGTCTGACAAAGATATGCAACATCAATATTTTTATGTCGACACATAGAAAAATATTCACGAATTTTTTGTTGTTTGTCACATGCAACGTCATCAAAGATGAAAACTGAATTAGATTTCGCATCACTAACATTTATGATTTCATCATTATCTCTAAACGGAAAATATTCAACACCTTTCACATTATTTAATACTTCTGCTAATAACTGATATTTAGGTTGATAGAGCGATTTAGAATATACATAAACGTTTTGAAACTTTATCCCATTTGGATTAAAGAGTAATGACATCATTGCGTTTGTTTTACCACATCCTGATGGACCGCATATGATAATACGAAGAGTATTTGGTAGCAATTTGCTATGTTTACTTTCTTCACATTTTATATTAAAATCTAAGTTATCCACAGGTAGCGACTGTACTTGTCGAATGATTTTCATTTTGTGTTAAAATATATAGCACGTTTTTTAATAAATATATGTTTATTGAAAACAAAACAGTTAGTTCTCATGCTACTGTTTAAAGGTGAGGGTCTAGTAAATAACTTAATAAACAAACTTCCCTTCGAAGCACATTTATTGGGTGGTTATCAGTATTGTGGACGTAAGTATTATAAAAAAAAATGTTTAATTTTTATTAACATTTTTTTGTTTTTTTTAGCTGGAACAAAACTACAAAAACGTCTATTACGTGGAGATCCTGGTATTAATCCATTAGATGTTGCTTGTAAAGAGCATGATATTGCATATTCAGGCGATAATACAATAGCGGAGAGGCATAAGGCTGATCAAATTCTAGAAAATAAAGCTTGGGAACGTGTCAAAAATAAGAACGCGAGTTTAGGTGAACGAGCAAACGCATTATTAGTTACAGGTGTAATGAAAGCTAAGCGAAAACTAGGTATGGGTATTAAACGAAAAATTTCTTTTAAACGTGGAATTATAGATAAAATTAAAAAATCCTTAATACCTAACCTAACATTAAAAAAGACTATTCAAAATGCATTAAAATTTGCTAAAAAGACTGTTTCAAAAGCTGGAAAAAAGAATATTCGAGTTCCTAGAATTATACCGTTTGAGAGCAAGATGGGAGGTTTTTTGCCGTTGATTCCTATATTGACAGCTTTAAGTGCGATAGGGACAATAGCAGGAGGAAGTTCAGCTATAGCAAAAACTATAATTGATGCTAAAAACGCTCAAAAGAAACTTGATGAAGATCATCGTCACAACAAAGCTATGGAGTCTATAGGAAAGGGATTGTATTTAAAGAAAAATATCAAAGGAGGCTACGGCTTGTATCTGAAGAAAGAAAAAAAAAACTTCCAATAAAGCTACCCAATAGACCACTAACTAACATCGATTTAATTAATTATGCAAAGAAATTAAAAATACCATATTTTCGTGGTGTTTTTATGCGAGATAGTCTTCCAATTAACGGATCTAGAAGATGCGAGTGTTCAATTGTTAATTTAGATATATCGCAAAATGCTGGAACACATTGGGTAGCTTATAAAAAGATAAATAACAACGTAGAGTATTTTGATTCATTTGGTAATTTGAAGCCGATGAAAGAGCTTGTTAAATATTTTGGTTCAGGTGTTAGAATTTTCTACAACAATAATCAATATCAAACATATAATCAAATTAATTGTGGACATCTGTGTTTGGAATTTTTATATAATGGCAGCTTACTTATCCAAAGAGGCACTTAATATCATTGAAATACTTATGGAAAATATTTCACCTTCAGTTTGGTATAAACTGCCATGTGAAATACGTGAGGATTTAAAAGAATATTTACCATGCAGTATAGATCCGGATTGTCATGAATGGTCAGATGTTTGTGGAAATATGACGTCAAAATGTCTATTTTGTTTTATATGTTATAAATAAATTTAATGATTAGCATATTAGTCTATTATTTAAATCATAACATTTTCTGATAATGGTTAGTCATGTCGCAACTTTTAACCTTAACGAGTACCAATAACGAGTTCTCTTTTACACCGTCAACACCTCTTGTACTTAATCCATATAAAAGTTACTATTTAGCAGTGCTAGGGTTTCATTCCTACAATTCAATACCTAATATTGATGGTGAAAAATTTTACTACTTCGAGTACGACAATTTAGAACAACTTAGAGAAAGAGAAATACTTCTACCTGTAGGTTGTTACGAGATTAGTGATATAGCTGCTTATATAAAAAAACAATTGATGTTAAAAAAAAACATTGCTGAAGAAGATTTTTTCTTAGAACCAAATAATAATACCCTTCAGTGCGAAATTTATAGTAAACTATATGAAATCTCTTTTGAAAAGACTGATAGTCTTGCTAATCTCCTAGGATTTTCTAATAAAATATTAGAACCTGGAATAGTTCATTCTTCAGATCTACCTGTGAATATTAATAAAGTGACAAGTCTACTTTTTGACTGCAACATTACTGAAGGAGCTTTCTATGGAAATACACCAGCTCATATAATTTTAGATATTCCTATAACAGTAGATCCTGGTTTTGCTATCAACGAGAGACCTATCAATCCAATATATTTGCCTATAAAGAATTTGAAAGAAATTAATCACATCATTGTAAGGGTGTCTGATCAAGATTTAAGACCTGTTAACTTTCGCGGAGAAAGAAGCACCCTTCATCTAGTTTTACAAGAACGATAAATGGGTCTCATTATAGAACATAAAAGGACGGTTCCAACTAAAAAATCATCAGTTTTATCTAGATCTTGCAAGCATCGTAAACTAACTAGAGTAAACAGAGATTTTTTACAATCGATTGGACTTAAAGTTAAATATGGTAAACCGTAAATATATACGATCTGAAGTTGAATCTAAGCGACTTAAAGTTGACCCCATTTTTGATCTACATCGTGAACCAAAGTATGATGATTCGATTAGAAAAGAAGAATTTAGATCGTACACTCCATATGTGAAATCATTTAATAACAATGATGTCGTAGAGTTTGTAATAAATCAAGCTGATTCGTTTTTTGCTCTACATGAATCTTTATTAGAAATTAAAGGTAGATTAGATATAGTTGGAGGTGGAAACGTACATCTAGCTCCCAATTTTGGGGTATTTCTATTCGATTCCTGTTCATATAGTGAAAGTTCAAAAGAAATTGAAACAGTGAGAGATCCCGGAATTGTTAGCGCCGTACGTAGTATGCTATGCTATCGCAGTGATTATGCAAGATTTATGAGTATTGCTGGATGGAATTTTCCTAACCATCCGTTCTTAAATGAAGATGATAAATCTTTTAGTTTGTTGATTCCTCTTAAACATATTTTCAACATTTTTAATGATTATACAACAATAGCTTATGGGAGACAAACATTTCGTCTCGTACGAGCTAGTTACGATAATGATAGTATTATTGTAAATGAGGTAGGTGCTGGTAGTACCGCAACTACAACAACTGTTAAGATTATTATAAATAGTATGGAACTGAAAGTGAAACATGTGTTTCCCAATGATGAAATTAAAATTAAATTGATGGAACCTATTAAAAATAATATACCAATATATATTCCATTCAGAAAGTGGGATCTTAATGAACTACCCTCAATTAAAGACGGTGCAAGAAGAGAAATCTGGAATGTTAAAACAAGCTCATCAATTGAAAAACCGCGTTATGTTATAGTAACATTTCAAACTGAGAGGCGCAATAGAAAAGAAAAGGATTCAACAATTTTTGATAATGTTAATATATCAAGTGTTCGAGTATCTCTTAATGGTGAATATTGGCCTAATGAAAGAATGCAACTGGACTTTGAGAAAAATGATTATGCTGCAGCTCATTATAACTACACTGAATTTTATCCTAGTTATTCATATTCGACTGAGAGACGATCACTTTTAGATTATCAAGCATTTAAAGATCATGCCTTATTTGTAATAGATTGTTCAAAACAAGAAGATGGAATGAAATCTTCAACTGTCGATATAAAATTAGAAATTGAAGCTAACAATGGTTTTCCAAAAGATACAAAAGTATATTGCATCATTATTCATGACTGTTTAATGGAATATTACCCTCTTACGGAGGTAATCAAGAGTATAATATAAATACCTAATTTAAATGTGTTATATTACCTATGTAAATATTATACTTTTTTATAATAAAAAAATAATAAAAAAAATGTGGTTATTAATAATAAAACAATTTTACAATTATTAAAAAATATATTTAATATTTTATACTTCTATAACTTCAAATGAAGCCGCAGGCTTCGGTTTTCCGATGTCCACTAACCCGTGGAACACCAAGCCATATTTTTGGCTTTTAAATTCTTCCATGAATGGTGTATAATCTTCAACCACACGTTCTGGTAGAAAAACAACCATATCCAACATTTCTAAAAGTACAGTTTTCCCATAGTTTGATTTCACAATTTTTGCATCTAATATTTGATATGATGTGCCCACCTCCAAGGAGGATAACTTCACCACAGGTTTCTTTTGCGATAAAACAGACGATTTGTTTATTTTAGAAAAATCCATCTATAAGAAATAAATAAAATTGTAAGTATATAAATATCGTAAAGCTCATTATATATAAAAAACAGATAAAATGTATAATAAATAAATAAGTCAATAAATTAATAAAAAATCATGTATACCTAAAGGATATAGAATAGTAGACGCATATATATAACTGATAAAATGTATAATAAATAAATAAATAAATAAATAAATAAATAAATAAATAAGTGAATAAATTAATAAAAAATCATGTATAAAGAGTATAGAATAGTAGACTTACTGTAATAATTATAGGTAATAGCACTTCAAGAAACAACTGGAACTAACTTAATAAAATTGAATATTTCGCTTATATTTATACCCACTCTTTATATTAAAATCTAATTTACAAGAAAAAATAAATATAAAGTAAATAATTTTAGGGAAATTTTAGTATAGGGCAAATTATATATAAAGTACTTTGTAGGAATTTTTACTAATTAATTTTTAATGGGAAAGTTAGAATATAAAGTATATGACAAATTATATATAAAGTACTCGAGGAAATTTTTACTATTTAATTTTGGTAATGTGAAATTTAGTATATTAAGTATCGATTTAGAGTCGAATATGACAAATTATATATAAAGTATTTGGAGAAATTTTTACTATTTAATTTTGGTAATGGGAAATTTAGAATATTAAGTATCGATTAAGAGTCGATTATATTTTTTTATCTGTAACACTTTAAAAATTAATAAATTTCCGTTAATATATTTATTGTTAAATACTTAAACGTAAATTAATGACTTTATATTTCATATTTTCTAATTATGATTGAAAAAACTATTTAAAATATGGTGTTAACAGTATGAGAGTCTTTATTGTCAAAGATTTCATAGAAGTTGGTTGATTTTAATAGTCTGCGAAAAGTGATAATTGAAGTGTGTGTATAAAATTTTTTGGTAAGTTTTTTTATTAAATAATTTTAAATAGCTATAACTGTTTATATGGATTATTTTGTATCATATTGAATTTCAAATTAATGTTTTTTTTTTTACTAATATATTTTTTTTTTTTAAATTTCATTATAATATTTTACCATTATTATTTTTAAAAATTAATTATTTAATATTTCTCTTGCAGTGTAGTTACCTACTTTATATCAGACACATAATTAAATTTCTTTTTTTTCTATCTAACTATTTAAAATTTAGCATTATGTCAATAATTACTGATCTTATTCAACATATAACAGCTATTTTAGGATTTATAAGTATTACCTATGATGGTAAAACAGTGGAGGAGGGGTTGCTGGAATGTACAAAGGCTGTCAGAAAGATAAATAAAGATATTAAAAATGCTACTTCCATGGGCGAAAGACAACACCTAGAGGCTTGTTTAAGAAATGTTAAATCGTTAAGATCTCAGATTAAATTAACAAAAAAGAGAGGATCTGGAATTATGACTAGGGCAAAAGAGTCTGGAATTAAAAAAGTAGAATGGGATGATTTGACTTCAGCTTTTAAGTCTAGAATTCGAACTGGAGTCATTTCAAACCTTAAACATAAAGATCCTATAGCATTTCTTGTCGATTGTAAGACACTCTTCAAACGTAGAATTGGTAACGCACTCAAGAAAGATGAGTCTGTTAAAGTGAACACAGTTTTTTGTGGTGAATTTGAGATATATAGAGGCCTACAGATCATAACTGAATATAAATATTTCACCACAGCTAACTGCCCCATCTATAGAGATACAAATTTAAATAACTGGTTTGATGATAATGTGACAAAACTTATTCTAAAAGACCTGGAAGAATTCCAGGAACGTGATAGCGGGTGGTCGTTAAAAAGAGTAGTAAACTTGGGCGTAAATATTAATAAATTTGTTCCACAACTTGGATCATCATATATTGAACTACCACCTCAAATTAAAAGAAAAGAAGCATGCATTAATGTTAAAAATGATGATCAAGCCTGCTTTGCATGGGCAATTACATCAGCTTTGTATCCTGTTAATAATAATCCGCAAAGAACAAATAAATACCCACATTATTCTGAGGTATTAAAACTTAAAGGTATTCAGTTTCCTATAACTATCAAGCAGATTCCAAATTTTGAAAAAATGAATAACATTTCTATCAATGTTTATATCCTAAAAAAGTATAATAAACAATTTTCGACCCTCCCTACATATTTAACAGCGGAAAAGAAAGATAAGCATGTAAATCTGCTTCTAATACAAGATCAGTATGACAAAGAGTCTACTAAATATCATTACGTTTGGATAAAGAATCTTTCACGACTTTTGTCTAAACAACTCAGTAATGAAAATGGTCAAAAGTACTTTTGTGATAGATGTTTACACTACTTCCGTTCGGAAGATAAGCTAAGTAAACACATAGTAGACTGCATTAAAAGAAATGATACCGCCACCAAAATGCCTACAGATAGCAAAAAGATGCTTAAATTTAAGGATTTTAAAAACAAAATAAAAGCCCCCTTTGCTGTATATGCAGATTTAGAGAGTATTTTAAAGCCTTGTGCAGAAAAGACTGCTTATCAAAAACATATTCCAGCAGCAGTAGGATATTATTTTAAATCTTCTTATGATAACAATCTATCATTCTACCGTTCATATCGAGGATCCGATTGTATGCAGTGGTTTGCTGATGAAATGAATCAACTTGCTGAGGATGTCTCTACTATATATCTATGTCCGTATAATATACACATGACTCCTCAACAAGAGAGTGATTTTCAAGCATCCACCCGCTGTCATATTTGTGAACAACCCTTTAAAGTTGGCGAGAAAAAAGTGAGAGATTATAATTACTTAATTTCTGAAAATAATTACCGTGGAGCTTCACATAATGAGTGTAATGTTAATTATCAAGACACGCACACAATCCCGGTAATCTTTCACAATTTGAGTGGTTATGACGCACATTTCGTGATAAAAGATATTGCAACCCGAATGAAAGGATCTATAGACTTACTGCCTCTCACTAAAGAAAAATATATTTCGTTTACGAAGCATATTGATGAAGCTCGAATTCACTTTAGATTCATTGATAGTTTTAGATTTATGGCATCATCCTTAGATAAATTATCATCTTCTTTAACAAAATTTACAAATCTGAGGTCTCAGTTTAATAACATACCTGAAGATAAGTTTAATTTGTTAACAAAGAAAGGTGTGATGCCATATGATTACATCAATAGTTTTGATCGTTTTAGTGAATCCTGTTTACCTCATCAAGATGCTTTTTATAACAAATTAGATAATAAAGCTTGCCCCCGCCGTATGTATAAAAGAGCACAACAAGTATGGTCTTCGTTTAACTGTAAAACTCTAGGTGATTATGTAGACTTATATATGAAAACAGACATTCTACTCCTAGCAGATGTCTTTGAACAGTTTAGATCGAGCTGTCTTAAGACGTATGATCTAGATCCAGCCCACTATTTTACGCTACCCGGATTTACTTGGGATGCTATGTTAAAGTTTACGAAACAGGAGTTAGAACTTCTTACTGATATGGATATGTTTTTGTTTGTAGAGCGAGGCATTCGAGGTGGTCTCAGTCAAGTCTGCTCTAAAAGAAGGGTTCATGCAAACAATAAATATATGTTGAATTATAATCCTGCAAAACCGGAAAACTATTTAATGTATTTTGATGTCAACAATCAGTATGGTTGGGCTATGAGTCAAGCTCTTCCATATGGAGAATTTGAGTGGGTGGATTCAAATATTGATGTCACTACAATTGCTGATGATAATAATGTAGGTTACATGCTTGAAGTTGATTTAGAGTATCCACATGATTTACATGATAAGCATAAAGATATACCTTTCTGTCCAGAACATATCAACCCTAAGACTATGAAGCCTCCTGCAAAGTTAAAAGAGAGTACTAAACTTATGGCTACACTTTATAATAAAGAGAAATATATCATACACTATCGATCACTAAAACAAGCTTTAGAACATGGCTTGAAATTAACGAAAATACACAGAGTATTAAAATTTAAACAGTCTCCTTGGTTGAAACCGTATATTGATTTAAATACGGAGCTTAGAAAAAAAGCTAAAAACGAATTTGAGAAGAATTTATTCAAATTAATGAACAATGCTGTTTTCGGTAAAACTATGGAGAATGTAAGAAAAAGGGTTGATGTAAAACTTCTTACCGAATGGGAGGGTCGTTATGGAGCTCAATCATATATATCTAAGCCTGAATTTAAGAATTGTATAATATTTGACGAAAATTTGGTGGCGATAGAGATGAAAAAAATTGAGGTTTATCTAAATAAACCTATATATGTAGGGCAAACAATTTTGGATCTTGCAAAGACTACAATATATAGCTTTCAATATGATTATTTACAAACACGATTTGGAGAAAACTGCTCTACTTGCTACAGTGATACAGATTCCGTTTTATTAGAGATACGAGGAAAAGATCCTTATCAAATTATAAAGAATGATTGTGAGAAATACTTTGATACTTCAGACTATCCTACAAATAATGTGTATGGAATACCGCAACTAAATAAGAAAGTTTTAGGTATGATGAAAGATGAAAATAATGGATGCATTATGACTGATTATGTAGGACTGAGATCAAAATTATATACTATGAAAGTGGCCATCTCAGAAGATGAGGTGCAAAAACTGAGGGCAAAATTAAAAGACGAAGAATATGATGATGATGAGATTGAAAAAAATGTTATGAATTATGGTGTAACCAAAAAAGCAAAGGGGGTTAAAATGTCGATAGTAAAAAATAGTATAACTTTTAATGACTATATTGAATGTTTAGAAACATCTAGAAGTAAGACCACTTCACAGAATCTCATACAATCGAAACATCATAAAGTCTTTTCAATAGAACAAAAGAAAATTGCTCTCAGCTCTGATGATGATAAAAGATATCTGATACCAGGGAAAGATGAGACATTACCATGGGGGCATTACTCTATGAACCCTAAAATAAATGTTTATGATGATGATCAAGTAATGGATTGTTTATAGAGTTCAAAATTATTATTTTAAATTTAAATTATTTACATAAAATTGTTTTCTTTTTTTTTTATCATAATTTAGTATAATTGTAATATAATAAAACTACTTGTTTTATATAAATTAGTATGTATAAGCGTGTCTGATATTATGAAGTTTGATCAAATTGGATAGAAATTTACGTACGACTATGGATTAAAAATGAAGATGGAATATATAAAATGCAGTCTGATAATAGATGAGAGATATATGGATAAAATAATTCTACAAACTGTTTTGAAAATATTTTTAAGACCAAATTGGATAGAAATTTACGTACGACTATGTATTAAAAGATGAAGATGTAATATATAAAATGCATTCTGATAATGGATGAGAGATATATGGATGAAATAATTCTACAAACTGTTTTGACAATAATATAAATTTTTTGAGTTGGATATTATATAGGTGAGTCTAAAAGTTACTTTAATAATTTTTTATTATAATAATGTTTTTTCTTATATATGATTTTAGATCGATTTCAAACAGATGGGAATAATATTTAATCAATCCGGAATCAATCAAAATTTTTATATAAACCTATCATATAGATAAGAAGATTAAAAGTGATTGTTTAAAAGGAGAAATATTAGATTGAAACCCCACTTATCCAGCCTTAAAGCTTAATATAAAACGAAACTTTTATACAAATTTTCAGTTTCATAGAAGGCATCATGAGAATAGCACTTGTAGATATTCAAGGAATTATCTTTGAGGATATATTTTATCCGAAAGAATTGTCTATACTGATTGGAAAACATATTACTAGTTTTCTGTTTAAACCACCAGTACCCTTCCACACATTGAGTTCTAAGGATAAGAGAACTAATAATTATGTTGAAAAATATGTTCATGGAATAAAATACGACTCTGGTGATATTGAATATAATGAAATTAATAACATACTGGAAAAATATTTATTAAATTCAGCAGACTGCATATACGTCAGAGGTAGTCAAAAACTAAATTTTTTAGAAACCAAATGTCGAGAACTTGGAATTTCGACAAATATTTACGATGTTACAAAATATGATGGAACCCCCTGTTGTACTGACGTCTTTCAACCTGTATTCACTCAATGTTTCAACCACGCTTATGGAAAATATATGTGTACTCAACATAATGTAAATTGTTTAAATAATTGGTTAAAAAATGTTGTCTTACCATTTTAAATATATATTTTTTAATAAAACAAACTTCTTATTATTATATTTTTTTATTCTTTAATCCTATAATCACCCTAATGATTTTTAATAGTGGTATAATGCTTATCAATATATTACTCTTAATATTAATTATTTCAAACATGGCTACTCAATATCAAATTATGGGTGGGGTTTATTAAATATTTATCAATTATATATTTTTATTATAATGTAATTATTTCATAATAATAGTTGTGGGGCTAATTAAATAATCATCAATCAGAACGAAGCAATGGGGGTAGTAAACATCAAAAAATAATTAAATAAATACAAAATGGGTGGGGTTTATTAAATAATAAACAATCGGAAGCGGATAATGGGGCACTTGTAATTAAGTAATTAAGGGTCGGAGATTGTCAACCAATCAGAATCAAGCAATGGGGCATTTGTGACAAAAGTTGGTAGCACTGTAAAGTTGGTAGCATGTAAAGTTGGTACGATGACAGCGAAGTGCGAAAAAAAATTCAAAAATATACAAAAAGAAGAATTGGCTGCTTGCGTCGAATGTAAAAGGTCAAAAGTTGGTAGCACTGTAAAGTTGGTAGCATGTAAAGTTGGTACGATGTCAGCAAAGCGCGAAAAAATTCGAAAATATACAAAAAGAAGAAAAGAGGGTTGGCTGCTTGCGCCAAACGTCAAAGGCCACTCGAAAATTGACAGTTGTCTGCTAGCAGTCAACCAATCAGAACCAAGCAATGGGGGATTTCTAATTATTAAGTAATTAAGGATTGGAGATTGTCAACCAATCAGAACGAAGCAATGGGGCATTTCTAATTATTAAGTAATTAAGGGTCGGAGATTGTCAACCAATCAGAACCAAGCAATGGGGCATTTCTAATTATTAAGTAATTAAGGGTCGGAGATTGTCAACCAATCAGAACCAAGCAATGGGGCACTAGTAATTAACAAGTCATTAATAATAATTAAGAGGCGGAGTCAGGCAGCCAATCAGAACGAAGCAATGGGGCACTAGTAATTAACAAGTCATTAATAAGCAATTAAAGGGCGGAGTCTGTCAGCCAATCAGAACCAAGCAATCAGGTTAAAAGTGAAAGTGGGTGGGGCCGGGTGGGGCTATGACGTCAGACGACCTTGAACGGTAACAAAATTCGCTTTTCGGACCTTCATAAGAAAAAGCATGGGATTTTGGGCTCGTTCTCTTGTAGGTCCTTTACTCCCTTGTACCCACTCCATAGAAATCAGCATCAATAACAGCGATCTTTAAAAAAGGTGACAAACTTGACCCACAAACAAAACAATCGACCATACCATACCTTCCAACATCATGGAAAGAGTTATTGTCGAGCAAATGACGTCATTTCTATCTATTCATCAAGTAATCCATCACGAACAGCATGGTTTTACAAAAAATAAATTTACTAAAACCAAACTTTCTTACTAAAAGGAACTTTGATATGTGGAATAATTTACCCGTAGTGACTATTGAGGCACTCTCTATAATATACTTTAAAAACAGTCTCGATAAATTTTTGTATAACTTATTACAATTTTTCGTTCTTAACCAGTCAATTATTTTATTGTAATTTTATAATGTTAGTTTGATAGGAATTTTTGTCTACCTTTCTTTATATGTAATTTAATAATAATACCAATTATAATAATAATATTAACGAATGTTAGATGTTCGTAGAACGTTTGACATAGCATGTGTTTTTTTTAACAGAGGGCCATGGAATTGCATCGCAGCTAGTACAGCTTAATGTGCACCCTCATTTACAGGTCCTCATTTTCCGTTAAATTCCAGGTTCTTAATGAACCATGAGATCCTTTTGACTATGGTTACCCGTTCTACCCTTTGATCTCCGGTCGGTAGGCCAAGGGATCCCACACGCAGACCTTGCAGGGCTGGGCACATAAATATCACGTGGAAAGCTGTCTCCTCCTCCTCGGCGCATTTTCTACATAAGAGGTTTTCAATTTGAATTCCCATCTTATGAAGATGTCTGTGAAATACCCAGTGGCCGCTGATAAAGCCAACCACTTTCCGCAGAGTCTTCCTCCTCAGCTATAGCACCAGTAGGTGTCTGCAGCATTTTCTTTGACTGTATGTTCCCTTCTGTTCTTTCCCAACTCTTTCGATGTTCTATGCCCATCCACTGGCGAACAGCTCTTCGTGCTGTATTGTAAGCAATACCACACGTCGGCTCTGGACCAATGAGCGGGCTTTTAGCTCCTTTGTTTGCCCACTTGTCAGCTCCCTCATTGCCAGCAATACCTTTGTGCCTCGGAATCCAACTCAGGATAACTTTGTTATTCTCTCCCAGGGTTTTCATGGCCTGATGACAGTCCCATACTGACTTAGAGGTAAAGTCAAAACTTTCAAGTGCCATTCATAGCATGCGTTGGTAAATTGGTAAATATTCATTTCCTGGATAAAACAGCTATTTCTAACAGATTACTCCGAGTGTCCGAGTAATAGAAATTAACTATAAGAAGTATTTACACCAGCAACAGAAGTTTTGCAAAAGACAAATCTGGCTCTAATTCTGTTTACCATTTATTCATACATACTGCATGTATTAATCAGAAAAATTTAGTGTTGTCGGCTATAAGTCTGTGATTATGGTTTTTAATCCCGCATTTTGCACATGTTAATAAGGACTGCGGAATTACCACAGTAGGTACTGTGGCAAATCCCGCGCGGAAATTTTTGGAACTAGTAGAACCAGCACAACACGTCCTTTTTGATGGTTCTGTATTTATAGTACCGTGGAACGAGGCAAAAAGCCAATATTAACTTCTATGGCTATTTTTTTCATATTTTATATGAAAGATGTTATTTAAAAGTATACTGAAGTTTGGGATGGAGTTAGTGTCAGTCGTCGGCACCAGTCGGTGTTTGCTTTCTGGTTTTTCTGACTGTTTCTGTGTCCTGGTTTCTGGAACGTGCTTAAACTGTCAAAAATCTTTTTCGCGTGAGTGTGTGTAAGTATATAGTGCCACGTGGTACAATGTGGGTTTGGAAGATTGTGGCTGTGGCGTGCCCCCTTTGGTGAGGCTTGCCATTTTGCAAGAGCGAAGGTTACAACAAAAACGTTCGTCAAGTGCTCATTTTTTTTGTTTAATCCTGTTGTCGTCCTATATCAACCTGTAGAAGAGAAGGAGTTGGTCACGAATGTCGTCAAGTTGTACACGAAGGTCCCTGTCTACGATTTGGATGGTTCTTTGGGCGGTGATGTTGATTCGTTGTACAGTCTAACTGACGTATTGTTGTTGTAGCATTTGAAATCGAGAAGGGAGAGAAAGTATTTTTATGTTGTGGTAGAAAAGCGGCTCGGTTAAAGCGGATAATAGCCATCTCTGTAATAAGAAGCTCTAAGTAAGAGCAGACTATGGCACGGCATTGCAATCGACAAGAGGTCGAATAAAAATTTATATAGGCGTGAAGTAGAGTTATGGAGCGACATCTTTCTAGTCTACCACCCAGAGCACCTAGGATGGACGCTCGTCTTCTCATTTTATATTGATGGTAAGTTCGACATCGGTGTCCCACCTGAGTGTTTAAGTGAATCGCACGCCCAAGTAGGTCATCTATCTGGTCTTGAGAAATAAGCTGTTTTCTCCATAGTGAGTGGCTAATGTGGTAAAAAGTTAGATTTTCTCGTTGGTTGAGGTTTGGATGTCTGAAGATGATGGTTTGGGTTTTGGTGGGTGTGAGGGCTACCCTCTATCTGCTGTACCAGGTGGAGAACTGGTCCTGCAGTATCTGAGTTTTTTCGGAGTCAAGTAATTTTATGGGTGTAATTTAATTTTCTGATAATGCCAGCGTGCCAACTTTGGCAGACACAATTTTTCTCTGATTTGGGGCAGAGGCAGTAAAAGTTCTAAGTTCTGAAATAGGGTAGATTTAGTCATATCACACCAAGCAAAAAGTATGAGTTAAATAAATAAATAAATAAATAAATAAATAAATAAATAAATAAATACAATTATGCTTACCTGTTTCATTTTGAAATACTGTGAACTGATGATAATTAGCTTAGGAAAAAATAAAATAAAATTAAAGCTTTTTTTGAAACCGCAACAAAAAGCTTTTCTGCTTAATTATTTGTACAACTGCAGAATACAGTTTATTTCTTTACAATTTTCGGAAATTGCAAAGCATACTATATATTACGTATTTTACTAAAAATATGCGGTTAAAACAAAATAAAATAGAAAATTTATTTCAGTTGTCAGATAAATAGCAGCAGAATGTACCTCTTAAGAGTCTCTATACCGTCATTTGTATCGATAAAATTTACATAAAAAATTACGGAGATGAGTTACTAAGCTATTGATTTATGTAAAAATGTTAATGTGCTTCTTTTAGCAGTTCTGACAGTTTTATCACTGCCCTAAGTACACAATCAGTTGGTTTTTTAACGAGGTCGTTTTATGATTTATGTATATATTTTAGCTGGAATTATATATAAATGGCAGGTACTTAGTTTGTTCATATTTTGTAATTACATCATGTATATCAACGAATGGATTAGATGACTTTTTGACATCTTATTTAAAATGTGTCAACTTTAAGATGTAAAATAAAATTATTTATTAGGTTTTCTTTGTTCTCAACAAGAATGCATATTCAACATAAGGCTACTACTAGGCCAGACTCCAATAACTTTATTGAAGGAAAAAGAGCAATGATATATGATAGGGTTAAGGTGGATCAAATAATAAGTAGGTATGCCTCGAAATAAAATAGTTTCCAGGTAAACTTTGCAAGAAACTTTCGAGTAGAATTACTAGAAAGAGATTTATAAAACACTGGTACTCCCAATTTAAGAAGAGTCAATCTGGTGAACGGATTGCTTAAAGAGCGAAAAAGGCATAGAGTTGGATATATATGGTAAGGGACACAAAATAACTAACAGTGTTTCAGGCTTAAGTAATGGCCATACAACACTGTGCAACGAAGATCATAAGCCAGGGTATAACGGGTAATCCGTAGTCATATACCTACTTCGACAGCCAAGTAGCTATGCAACCAGGTAGTTTCTCCACAAATGAGCTAACAGCTGGTCTGGGGCTGCGTTAGGTCCCTGATACATGTTGGGTACCAGGACACTCAGGGTTTCGGCCAATGAGAAACTTATTAATTCTTCCGAGCGGAAGCTAATATCTCAATGATTGATTTGGAACCATTCGCCGGGGTTGCTGATACATTAAGAAAGGCAGCAATTGAAAAATGGAGGCAAGGAGTGGTGGAAAAAATTACCAGGCAAGCGACAAGCCAAAGTTTTCATAAAAGAACACTTGGCGAAATTACTCCAGACATGTTATCACAAAGGCGAAACGATTTAAGAATGACTGTCAGTCTCTTGACAGTACATTATCCGCTCAAAAAAACACTGAACTTGGCAGATAAAGACGACATTTGTTTATGCTTTCTCGGACACATGACACATGCTGCAAGTTAGAATTTTCTGACACTGTTTGTCATTTTTTGAGAACTTATTTGTGAATTTATTAACAACTGAACATAACGAGTACATTAGTTTTTAAAATTTAGTAATTTAAAATTTTAATACATAGAACCATTATAAACATGACCATTATAATTTATGTTGTACTATATGTAAATTGAAAGTGCTGATGTTGCAGTGAATTAAATTTATGCCAGATCCAGTGCCATTAGTTATCGTAGTATCTAGGTCTGGGTGTTCAAGGAGGCTGCTGCTGTTTAAGTTTATTCCGCACATTATATTATTGGCCAATTCCGTAGGCTCTGCTGAAGATGGTAGCATTTTATTTGCTATTGAAATTTTATTTTGTATAGAATCTTCTACATATGTCGATATGTCTCGGCTACTGTACTAGAGCGCCATCCGCCATGTCGCTTGATAGTTGTAATATCGGCTCCTGAGTCGGCTAACAGGGTTGCGGAAGAGCGCCTGAAGATAAGTTGCTATTTCTGGCACATTCCTTATTTTGTTACAGCCAACCACTTGGTTAACACATTTTTCCTTGACGTACTTCACAAAAATCTTCGATTAGTGGTAACTGGCGGACGTAACGCACTGTATTTGCGGTATATCTTGATGTAATCTGAACTTAAAATCACGAAAGTTCTCTGAGTATGAGTTTTGAAATCAGTAATTCTTATAATAATAATTGAATTCTTGTCATCTACATCATCGATCGTTATTTTTAGCAACTCATCTCTTCTACATGCTCCACAAACGCCTATTATTAAAATGACCTGAAAAATTGTCCGACATTATTTTAATTGATCAATTTGTATTAATTTAAATTACCTTTTCTAGCAGAAATCTATTATCTGGTGCTTCTTGTATAAATCTTACAATTTCTTCTTTCGTTACTTTTCGACTTCTTTGGACGGTATCCAACTGATTTGTTTTTTAAATATGGTATCAGTTTCGGAAATTTTGTGATATTTACATTTTCTTTGACATTCAACGTACTTTTTAGCATAGAATATACTGACCATAAAGTTGAAGGTTTAACTTTTTTAATTTTATGTTCGAAATAAGCCAATAATACAGATTCGGACACTTTCTGAATTCTTTTGGAACTGCACCACACTTTGAATTCGGTATAGGCAACTTCTTGATGATTTCTGGGGGATTAATTCTGAGACCGCAATTTGTGCCGCTTCCAATACTTCTTCTGGTAAATGCTCGTCTTTACTTTCAGAGCTCATTTCTAAGTATTTGTTTCTAATTAAACACTTTAGAATAATAAATTTATAACTCTGACACTAGTTTTTATTACGTCGCTTCGGTTACGATAGTCATGCTAACAAAAGCACCTAGAGAGTCTTGGGTCTTGGTTCAAATATATAATGTCAATTAACGTTTACACATATTTATTAATTTTTTATTGTCATATTAGTTTTAATGCAGTTTTCGAAAAAAAAATTGTTTGCATCTCGAATGCGAAATGCTTTTGCGTTCTTGAATGGGTAAATAACTTTGATTCTTAAACGCAAAAGGATCATTTCACATTCTAGATACAAAAATAACTATTTTATTAAGACCGGACGTTTGTAACGTTCGTTTTCGAGTATACCATCCGGACTATATATATTTTTATATTATCTATTGTTATCGCGCCGATACGAGCGGGGATTGCCAGTTTGGTAGGAGAGAATATGTCTCTTCGAGAGTTTTTGATTTAAATTTGTTCATTTTGTCGGTGAATCTGATTAAATTCAGAGTTATTTCTTAATACCTTCGGCCTTCATTCTGGGTTATTGCCAACTTTAAGAAGGACCCTATTAAGAACCAGCTAAAAACATATCAGAAATAAGTCAGTCGACAATCAGTTGAAGCCGACGCCATTTTGCAGTTCCGTACCGCCATTAACGAAAATTCGACAAGAAGTGGCTTGAAGGGAAATTACAATCCAATTGCAGTTTCGTTCGACACCAAAAGAAAATCTGACAGGAAATTCCCTGGAAGGAACTCCATCCATCTTACAGTTCCGTTTCACAAGTTATCGAAACTCCTTCAGAAGCCATCGAAAATCCCCAAAGATAAGAGAATTAATTAATTCATTTTATTAATTTTTTTTTTACTAATTATAATTAAAGTAATAAACCACTTTAAAACTGGTTTTTCGAATTTTATTTGTGTGTCTGTACTTGGCGCCCTTTAATTATTGTTTAAAGGAAATTAAATAAAAGCCACGACCCTCAGGAGCTAGCCTAGGGTAATTTTAAGGTTACAAAGTTGGCACCCAACGCCAATTTAACCTTTAAGGGGCTAATTAAGCTACATGTTTTTAAAAATTAATTAATAAAATGTAGTTTAGTAAGTTTAATTACACAATAAAATATTAAAGGAAATTAAAAATTTTGATTTATACAATTTTAATTAAGAAAATTTGCTACAAAAAATTTTACACGTGAATAATTTGTACACACAATAAATTATTACACAAATACTAACGCTCGTACTCATGTAATAATCTCAAAGTAATAAAAGTACGTTTCCAATTCTGAAACATTGTGAGTTTTTTTACAAAATAAAGACAGTTATAAAAAGGAGGATTGTTTACCGTTTATTTTATTGTTTTGAATATTGAATTTTTCGATCAGAAACTTTCCAGGTTGACTTTTTCTTCCTTTTTCCTTTAACTTTTTCTAAGGATATTGGATGCTTACACGTTTCTTAAGTTATACTCAGTTCCACAGTTGTCAGTGATTTTTATTATTATTTTATATTTTATTTATGTTTGCCCAAGTTTGTTATTTTTATAATAATTATTTCGATAGCTACTCCGGACTAAATTTTTAGATGAGGGTGTTTTTCTGTGTAATTCAATGGCTGATTAACTTTTATTACAAAATCTGATTAATCATTTCGAAAAAAATTACTTTTTTCGGTTTTACATTATAAAGTTTTTTTTACTAATTTCTACCGTCCTAAACGGGCCTTATTTTCCTAGCCATCTCACTTATAGTCCAGTCAACAAGTTCAAAAACGTGTTAAATAGAAATAAAGCTCCTTAAAATATGTGCCATAGCTCAATTGATTCGGAATGA
Source organism: Altica lythri (assembly GCA_964028335.1). Lineage (NCBI taxonomy): Eukaryota > Metazoa > Arthropoda > Insecta > Coleoptera > Chrysomelidae > Altica > Altica lythri. The sequence continues at coordinate 31,940,974 of OZ034803.1, read as the reverse complement.
CGTCTAGAAAAATGTTTTTTAAGGGTATATTAGCACATAAAAAAATTGCGATTGTTATTAACAAAATAAGATAAAAGAAAAGGTATTTAGTTTTTCGTTAATAACTTTTAAAATAATGATATTTAAGGAGTTTTGAAAAAAGATCCGGAAAGAGGAGGAAATTTCCAATAAAAAAGTCCCAACTACCGGAACTCTATCTCCATTATTTATAATTTTAATTTGACGTTGAAAATAGTGCTCCGCTCGGCTTTTACAGAATTCGCGCGCTGCCGCTAAACGGGGTTTATCAGATAAAATATTTTTTTATGACATAAAATGTTATTTAAAAAATTTGAAAAAATTCCAGTATTTTCCTAACACTTGAAAGAATCTAATTCAGTTGGAAAAATCATTTTGATACTATTTTTCAATAAGTTCTTCAATTGTTAACAAACAAATTTTTTCCTAATCTCTGTTGGCATAAACAATGGGATAAAAGTTATAAGTAATTGGCCTAAAAATTTGAAACTTCGTGGAGCCCTTTTCATATGTATACTTTACAAGATCCTGCTATAAATTTTCATAAAAGTTTATTAATTTGTTAATTATGATTTTTCATAACTATTGCAAAATGAAATATCTTGCACTTCGCTTCTATGGCACACTAAATGATTTTAGTTATACTGTTGCAATACGCCGATGGATCTTTGTTGATGAAGCAGACTGGGTACCAGCGAAAAGTTTCAAAGTAGTCTCGAAGGCCTTCCCGATCTGCTTTATTAAAGTTTCAAAAAGTTCTCTTGGGTGGTGCCTCGAATGGGTGAGGTTCGATTGAACATTTGGCTTCTACTACAGCATGATCAGAATTACCTAGGGAAGACAGAACATTTACATTATATTGCTCAGGGTGAGTGGTCAGAAAAAGATCCAGAGTATTAGAACTGTGGTTGGCAGCTCTGGGAAAGTAAGTGGGCTTGTCGATTAGTTGTGCCAGTCCATGGCTAATTGCAAACTCTTCAGTTAGCCTGCCTTGTGTGTCCGTTTTGTTGGACTTAAGCCACTTTTCGCAAAGAACATTAATGTCCCCAAGCACAATTATCTCTGCAGAAGGGTACTCACTTTTAGGGTAGTCAATCTTTTGTGATAGATTGTCTAGTAGTTCGTCGCATTTATAGTCTGATGGCCGATAAATACAACATATAAATTTACTAGAGGCTTTTAGTGTTAATTTTAGCCTTAAAGGTCAACCTCTTTTCGAATTTTTTTTAGTTAGGGTGGTGTTTATAGAATAAACATTAAGGCAATTCAGTTAAATTTTATATCATTAGAATTAAAATCGGTATGAATAAACAGTCTGAATGTTTTTCATAAAAGATATTTTCAGGAGATGATGTGAGATAGATTAATGTTTTTTGTGTTCATTGTACATGAATAATTATTTACAAGCATGTAGTCTAGAGCAGGAAAGTATGCTTCTTACGTAAACACATACACCATGGTGCCGTTTAAGGTTGTGGTAAAGTTCGTAACCTGGAAATTTAGGATGCTTCAGGGTATTTTTCCCAGAAACCTGTGTTTCGGTAAGAACAAGAACGTGAGGTTTTATAGACTGTAAATAGTGATGAATTGCGTTAATGTTGGCATTTACCCCGCAGATGTTAGTGATAGTTAATATGCAGTCTGTTAAAATGGATCAAAAAACAAGAGGAAAGATAAGAAAGATTTAAAGATTTAAAAAAAAAATCTAAAAGAAATAAAATTCTAAATCCATAATTTTAAAACAGAACTTAAAAATGAAATAAAAATTATGAATAAAGAAGAAATGAACAAAATTAAAAATGAATTAAATAATTAAATGAAAGCAATAGAAAAACAATTTATGTCAAAACAATAATGTATAAAGACTATGAAACTGAATCTCCTGAGGAAAAAATGTAAGGGAATATAAAAACAGTTTAAATTTGACAACGAAGACAAATCTGTATGAACAAAAAATTAGAAATTGATACAAATCGAAATAAAACTAAACTTAAGGGACGTTTTGAAAAGGAATTTAATTGTCAAGAAGAGGTTATACAGGGAAACATAAAATAAAATATTATAAAGAATATGATACATATAGAAACAAAATGATAATGAAACACGAATATGAAATTATGAAATTGAAATTAACTGATGAGTACGAAAATAAGAAAAATTACATAAAGATAAATATAATAAAGATGAAAAAATGAAATATGAAACTAAAATATATTAAGATTATATCGAAATAAATGAACTGTATTATGATGATGAGAATAAAATAAAATTAAGACAAAGAGTATAAAAAAAATGTAAAAATGAAACATATGAAGATGAAAATTATTTTAAAATACGATAAAATGGAAAAATTAAAGCAGCTGTAGAAATGCGTATTATACAATTTTTAAAAAAATTATACAAAAAATAATAAAAAAGTTACATAAAGGCAAATAAGATCAAAATAAAATTAAAATTAAGATTAAAATTAAATATCAAATTTTTTTTTGGGGAAATTATTAGGGTATTACTGTGTCTAATTAACTGACTATAAAAAAATTAGGAGACTAGTAACCAGTTTTTGTTTTAATTTTGTAATAAATATGGGTGAATGTTAGTTTTTAGGGTTGTTGTTGTTGAAACAGAATATAATTTAAGAGAAAAGAAAATCAGTACATAATAAAATTATATTGTAGAAATATGTTTGCATAAAAAAAAAATGGAAAAACCATTGAAAATTGGTAAGAAAAATAAGAGAATCCAAACATGAAATAGCAGGAGCAAAGAGAGTATCTTGCGTAATGCTGTCAGATTTGTGCATGGTTAGAATTTCCTAACTCAAATGCATATGAATGGTGCATGCGACGTAGATATAAATAGTGTAACGAAATAACCGTGAAGGGACCTTAATTTGAAAGATTGTTATTGACAGTTGATTTTTAGAAACTTCTAAAAACACTGACTAGATTAAATAATGTTTCTAGAAAATTCTAGAAAGATCTAAACACACTGACTAGATTAAATAAAGTTGTATATAAGGGGATCTATGGGCAGTTAACGTCAGTTCAAGTTCAAATATTAACAAGAGTTCATTGTATTGTCAAGTAGTTAGACGTTATCCAGCAGAGTTCTGTGTATCTTAACAATTTTGTAAATAAATTGTGTAAAAGTCCCCATAAGGTGTTTCAATATCAACCAGTCTATACCAGGGCAAAACCAACTGTAGACATTTTTCGGTCTTGTTAGACCTCATCAGTACAGTATAGAATATAGATTGTCTTTTCAGTCACTAATGAAGAGACATCCCCGGTATAGAAAAGCTGATATTTAATGTCAAAAAGTCGCGAAAGTGAGTACAACTCGTAAATTTCGCAAGTGCGCCATCTCTACTCCAAAAATAGCACCGTTGTGGTCGCTTTGTATCTAATAAATAACCTATAAGCAAGGTAAACAAATAACGAACAACAATTAACGAACGAAGCGTTATGACATTCTTATAATAAAAAGATGAAAACTGAAACAAGTATCTTGCGTAATGCTTTCAGATTTGTGCATGGTTAAAATTTCTTAACTGAAATGCACATGATACGTGCGACGTCTATACCAGGGCAAAACCAGCTGAAGACAACTAAGCTTAGCTGTTAGAGCGTCAGTGCGAAGAGCTGAAGGTTGCGAGTTCGAGTCTCGCTGGGTGCGACTTTTTTCAATTTCTCCTTAATGTCATTTAATATATGTTGTTTTTGTTTCAAAATTTCAAAATTTTCAAAAACTTCAATGAAAGAAATATCAAATAATCGTTTACTAAATAATCCATGGTTCCGGTCTCCTAACCGAATATAAATATAAGACTAAGAAAATGACTCAGAATTTGATGTTTCAATTGTCGATTTGACAAAGTCTCTCTCTCATTAACGTCAACGTATATGTGCTTATGGATAAAGTGAGTAAGTGTCACATGTGGCATGAGTTGAATTTAATGAACGTTTGGCGATTTGATGGCTAAGCACCTATGGCTTAGTTGTTAGAGCCTCAGCGCGTAGAGCTGAAGGTTGCGAGTTGGAGTTTCGCTGGGTGCGACATATTTGCAAATTCTGCTTAATGTCATTTAATATATTCTTGTTTGTATACTTTCCAAAATATTCAAAATTTAAAATTTTTTGAAAACAACTGTAGACATGTTTTGGTCTTGTTAGACCGCATCAGTACAGTATAGGTTGTCTCTTCAGTCACTAATGAAAAGACATCCCCAGTATAGAAAAGCAGATATTTGATGTCAAAAAGTCGCGAAAGTGAGTACAACTCGTAAATTTCGCCAGTGAGCCATCTCTACTCCAAAAATAGCACCGTTGTGGTCGCTTTGCATCTAATAAATAACCTATAAGCAAGGTAAACAAATAACGAACGGAGCGTTATGACAGCGTTATGCATCTAATAAATAACCTTTTTTATTTTAAGATTGTCATAACGCTCCGCAAGGGCCATTTTCATACATATTAATGTATTTTTATTTTATTGGCAAAAAGTTCCCCAAATAATAGAAGCAAATATATGTTGTGTAGGTTTTATAAAATAACATATCCGATAATTCGGTTTCAGACCATGCAGAACTTTTTATGGGGAATCATTGAAGTTTTTTTTTGTAAAATTAATAATAAAATACTTGTAAACTAGGAAGAGACTATAAACGCATAATACAATTGATATTTAACACAATTTCTAAAACAAATGTTTGCTGCATTTAAAACTAATTCCAAATAAATTTTTAATAATTCTCTAAAAAATTTTTGAAGTAAAACTTCTTTAGCGACACTAGGAGTAAAAAAGTTATTCTAACGGACGTGACGTCATTCTAATAACAGAAACCGGAAACAAAACCTAATACTGACACGATTTTGCATAGGCGCCGGCAGCAGGGTGCAAGAGGGTACGCTTGTACCCCCCTGCTATGAAAGAAAATACCTGAATTTACCAGAAAATTATATATTTTTTTAATTTTTTTATTAAATTATTGTTTGAATAAAAACTAAAGGCGTCGCGGTTGCTGTCCAAATCATTCTACATTCTATATATATATATTAGATCATAATAGTGTGTAGATGCAGCTGCACCCCCTGAAAATAATCCTAGCGGCGCTCATGCGATTTTGCCTCCTATATGAAATAAAATTAAATCTGTAATTGTATGAATTGACAGCTGATCATCTTGTCAATCGAAATACATTGTATAAATAGTTTTTTGTGTATAAAGTATTTGTATTAAATATGAATAAACAATGTGGATTTATTAATGAAGAAAGTGATGAAAAAATATTGATTGAAAATGAGTGAATAGGTAGGTACTCTATATGCATAAATTTTATTTTTGGTGTGTAATTACACTATTTATACCTAATTATTTATACCTATTATTTATACCTAGCTATTTTCGTTTTATAGACTTAAAGAGCTAAAAAGAAAAATAAATTGTGAACGTCAAAGGATATTATAAGCGCCAGAAAGATTTGAAGAAAAATGACAAAAATGAAAAAATTACGAGACAGCCACATTCATTATGATTTGATTAAGTAAGTTTATATACATACATACATATTATGATAGTAAATAATTGTTTATACGGAATCTTTACGTTGAGTAAAGAAGCATGTTGCACGTTTTTGTTCATAAAATAATAATATTCAAAATATTTTAACACTTTCTTATACTTATTTTAGGTTTGGTTAGGTAGCCATAAAGGCCATAAAACCACTAGTCAAGATGGCTGACCTTTGACCACCAATAACAGATCCTTCGTAGACGTGAAGGAAACAAACTTAACTCAGGATTTTAAATTTTATGGAATATGCTATAAAATGCTACAAAATGAAATGGTTATCTAACTATCGAAGGCTCTTGTGTTGTGATGTATTACAATAAGGTAGATACAGCTACAAAATCACACATTCTAAACGTAATGTGTGTATATTTTTAATATTGTTTACCTATTATTGAAGCAAAACTTCTTTAGGCACGACTAGGGGTAGATTCTAACGGAAGATTCTGATGGAAGTAACTGTATAATTTCAGCTATGGGAGAAGTTTAAATTTCCGAAATTTATTTATGAAATTTTCAAACGGTTTCAAATACATTAATGGTATTTATAGACTAAAATCTATGTTTCACATTTTAGTTATCATAAACCTATTATTTCATATATAAAAAAAATAATGATAACTTTCAAATTCCTATTTCTAATGAATTATATAAATATAACATCTCATTTTTTTTGTAAAGTATATAGGCAATAAATATGATTGAATTGTAATATTTATTTTCCGATACGTACGTCAACAAGTTTTACTTCAATCGCGCGTAAAGGTTACACGCACACTCTTTTTTTTTTAATTATTTCTTCGTACAATAAATTTATTATAATATTTTAAAACACGAATTAACCTAATTATAATAGTAGTGGTAAAACACACATTATCGTTGTTTCCAAATGAGTAATATGGTAACTATCTTCACGTACGATCCTTGCAAGGTTCTTGTGAGGTCCATATCAGTATGCAATAGACAAAATTCGTTAACAATAGTACCATTAGCAATAAATTAACCACCCTCACTCTAGTAATTTGTTAGGACATCACGTCAAGTTATGAAAAATCTTTCCTGTGCCTTATTGGTATTCAGTAAAGAGCTTTTCTTTGATCGGCATAAAGTATTCATGATGGCGAGGTGCTTCCACTGTAATTTGTAACGATAATTTTTATGAGTTAGCTTCTGGAACTATGAATATTTTACAGCAGATGAATCGTAATTGGTTATTTTATTAACTTATATAATTCTAAGAAATTAAAACAATTTTATAAATATCCTAAATGTTAAAATATAAAGCATGGTGATAGTTTAAGATAACTCTCATCGGGTTTTTAAAATTTTTAAAAGTATCCAAACAAGAAAATATTATGTCATTAAAAAGAAAATGGAAAAAAGGTCGGATCCAGCAGGATTAATACCCGCAACTTTTGCCTCTTCGCGGCAGCGCTTAAAACACTAAACTATGAATGCTTAGTTATTATTTAGTTTAAATTGTCACATAGAACACTTACCTACTCACTTTTTCGTTAAGTCACTTTTTTTGGTGTCCAACTTTATATTTTTATTCGGTTAGGAGACCAGAACCATGGATTTTATGTAAAAAAATTGAGATGTACGTAAACAAGAAAATATTAAATGACAATTAAGAGAAATTGAAAAAATGTCGCATCTAGCAGGACGCGAACTCGCAAAATTCTGTGACTGGCAAAAATTTGACAAATTAATCAACTATTTTTTTTTGGATTCATTAAAATAAATTTAATGATTAAAGAAAAATAATGCTTTTGAAATAAGAATTTTGTAAATAAAAATTACAATTTAAACTGTACTATTCAAAATAAAACAAATTCATTTATTTCAATAAACAAAAAAAATTGTAGGTATACAAACACAAAGAAAAAAGTAAGAAACAGTAAAAATTGCTCAGAGATTCCATTAAAAGAACTTAAGGAGGTGTATTATCGCCCTTATTGTGGCCAATGGTAGTTGACGGTAAGAGGGTAAAAGAAAAGGGTTTTGTGCTCTGGGCTACTCTGAGAATTTAGTTAATGTGGTAAGAGCTAAACATGACTATTTTAAACCTCATGACTACCTACTTGGTGTACCAACAGAAGGAAATTAATGACTTAACCTCTTGTTATAAATGGAGTGAAATTTTATTCTCAGAAAAGGTAAAATACTTTGGAATTATCCTTGCAATAAATCTTACATGGAATTCCAACCTCGCAAATATAACTTCTAAAACTAAAAGAGCTATATGAAACAACTGTCATAATCGTTTTGCGAAAACATAAAGTCTTAGAACAAAAATGATCTATTGAATAGGGATTACTTAAACAATGACATCGTGTCCTAGTGCGGCCTTGGAGGTAATTTTAGACCTTCCCTCCTTGCATTTACATGTAAAGAGAATTGCTATGGAAAGTGTCTATAGGTTAACAAGTACTTAGTCTTTAAAACCCTGCAATATTACAGAACACTCGAAAATTCTAAGATTCAGAGCAATACAATCCAACAAGATTTCAAATTTACACTTAATGGTTGTTTTGATGAGTGTGAGTTAATACAAAAAGAAATCGTTTAACACAAGCTATTAACCATTACTTATACTGATGGGCCTAAAACAACAGAAGGAGTGGGTATAGGGTTGCAGGTCCTAAGTAAGTTCTTAATAGCCCTGGAAACACTCCTACAATCTTTCAAGCGAAGTTATTAACAATAGACTTCTGTGCCCAAGAGTGCATTTAGGAACATCTCAATTCAGACAGGATATTACTTGCTTCCAATAGCCAAGCTGCTTTAAAGACTCTACAATCTACCACGGTAAAGTCCGAAACAAAATGAAAATGCAAACAGTCTTTTAAGCAACTAACTTAACAAAGCTACTTTGCTGCGGATACCAAGGCATTAATAGATTCTCGAAAATGAAATTGCTGATAGTCTTGTAAAACAGGGAGCTAGTATTTCTTTTATCAGATATGAATGTTTTTGTGTCATCTTAAAATGGCTTATTAGGGATAAAGTTCGTAAGTGGACTACAGAACTTCATGCACAATGAGAAGCAAACAAGTTAAATTACTAATAGAGTTACTTAAATGTGTAGACCTCATAGACATGTAATTATATGTAGAGTATACTTAAAAAAACTTTAAGGTTGTAGTGTAATATTATTATACCCGATCCGTACAAAAGATGGAATTCAAGGACGCGTGATCAGTGACCGGCCGGCGTAATCGTACGATGTCACGCCTTCTAAACTGAAATAACTGAGGACAGTTTACACTGTACTCATACCAGAGATAATATAAACTGTAGGCATCGAGGGTGGGTACTTTTTTGTTGAGTGGTGTAAATCGGACTTGTGACGTTGGTTGGGTTAGAATAATATTCAAAGAGTGCGTGCCGTTCACGTGATCATTCCATCTTTTGAACGGCTGGAGTAAAGATCATAACTACAGTCTCCACAAAATGTGCACTAGCACAAGTAAAACTAAAGCAAATTAACATTGGTATGCCTATGCAGCTGTGGGCTGTGGGGGTGATCAAGTATCGAGTTAATAAGAATGACTGGTGTCAAATAAGCGGCAAGATAACGACAGTTCAGGTGAGTTCTACACATAAACAGAAAAGCTTGAAATTCTGTGTGTTTATGTAGGTATTCTTTTTAAAAAATGCGCTGGCTAGATTGAAAATGTATTGTGTATATTGGATGCATGTGTTGGTAAAATATATCAAGTTTCTTCTGCAAAAGCTCTGTTCCCTTCTGCAAAGTACTTATATGGAGAAAATTTCGTCCGATCCTGGTAATTTATATGATTTGAACAAGTATTGTGTTTATTGCGTATCTATCTATTTTGTTAGGCTAGGAAAGTTACCTACCTATCTTTTTGACTTAAAAAAGTAAACTCTTAAGATCTTCTTTAAGACTTTAATAACTATTAAACTTTTTTGGATCATTCCGAACTCTTTTGACTTATCTAATAATCTTTTGATAAAAACTTTTGGAGCCTAGATATGCCTGCAGTAGATACGCTTTGAAAATAAAAAAACTTATATGTCCGTTAAGTGTAGTTAAATCCATCGTTATTTTTATTTATCGGTAAAGACCATTGCGTCAGGAAATAAATGTCCAATTAATCACTAAAAAATATTTTTATATACATATCTTTAAGTATGGGTATGGTACCTACAGAGATTTTTGGAGCCAACTAGTGTATAGGTCGCAATCTTTATTATCGATTTGAATTTTTACCCACGACTCATAAGTAAATTGCCTATTTTTTAACCTATATCTCTGTCAGTAAGTGTTAAATTATTGAGGAGTTGTGTTATAGTTTCATTTATTCAACTAGTGGAGTAAGTAATTACAAACATGTATTATTATGTTGGTTGCCTACAGTAAACTATATTACTTTACGAGTGGAGTAAATTGTGTTTGGCCCATGAGCGAGCTTGCGAGCGAATGGGCTAAAGAAACGAGCTAAATATGCAATTTGTTGCTCGAGTGAAGTACTATGCTTTACCCACGACTTACCAAATGGTTTTGTATAAAACTAAAAATATTAAACAAAAAATTTAAATTTTGGCATAAGTTGTCAAAAATATTCGATTTCACAGCTAGTTCTGTCTAAGAAATGGTAAATGTTAGATTAATTTAATGTATACAGTAGGCAACCAACATAATAATACAGGTTTCTGTCTACTTACTCCACTAGTGCAGTAAATAAAACTATAACACAACTCCTCAATAATTTGACACTTACTGACAGAGATATAGTTTAAAAAATAGCCAATTTACTTATGAGTCGTGGGTAAATTAAACTCAAGGTTTATAGATAATACAGGTTGCCTCACAGTCGCGTAAACAAAACGAACCCCCCTCCATTCATTCCCTGCCGTATGACGTCATTGCCGTACACCACGATTATTGCACGAATACAATATGCCTACCGCAGTACATAAAACTTGTTTTTTATTGATTTTTCAATTTTCGTACCTACTAAAATGCTTAATTACTGTACTTGTAGGTGGGGCTAGGTAGGTACGTTATGCTCTAAGTGTAGAATAAAGCTAGATATATATCTAAAAAAGACAAATATTCTACAACAATGTCTACTGAACTTGATTTATAAATACCTTTTCTATACTCAATATTTTTCATTATATTTATGTAAATGATTATAATATTTTTATTAAATAAATTGGGGGAGGTAATATTGTAATAATAAAATAAAAACACGACCCCATAAATACAGAATATTCAAAAAAATTGTAATTATTTTTATTTAAAAACAGAATACAATAAACAAATATAAAGTTATATAAATTTTCAAGTCATAAGTTTTCTCAGCTTTTGAACTCTTTGTAATTGTAATTTTGCTTTCCTTTTTGAAACTAGAATTTGATGATTTTTATTTGCATATTTCATACGAATAAAGATCCTTTGCCTTACAAATGTATGTATAACTAGTCTATACTTTTCTTCAATATCCATTCTATTCATTATTTTATGTAAAAGTTGTTTTACTACACCTGGTCCTTTAGGGATTTTCTGCTTAGTTATTCGTTTAAAAATTCTTTCAGCTCTAAAAATGTGTTTTTTAAAGTTATTGCTAGGGACTATCAGGCCATGTTGCAACAGCACAACTTGAGCCTCCTCTCATACTCATAATTCCACTAGTCAATATAATATTACAAAAAAAAATTTAAAATATCAGTTAAAATTCAAAAAACACGAGAACAGTACGGCAGTTTATTACGTATTCACGTATACGATATTACGATGTACGGCGGCGTGTACGGCAGTGACGTATTACCCCCACTGCTCATATTTCATAAATTCGACGGTGAGGCAACCTCTATTATCTATAAACTTCACCCTGCTATAAACCTTGAATTAAACTAACATTTGACAATTCTCAGACAGAACTGAATCGAATAGGTATTTTTCACAACTTATGCTAAAATTTAAATTTTGTTTAATTTTTAGTTTTATAAAAAAAACATTTGGTAAGTCGTGGGTACAGCATAGTACTTCACTCGAGGAACAAATTGCATATTTAGCTCGTTTCTTTAGCCGATTCGCTCGCAAGCTCGCTCATGGGCCAAACACACTCGCTGTAATGTGCAATTAACTCCACTCGTACCTAAAGTAATATACCTACTATTAATGTTGTTTTTTCGCTATGTAGGTATTGAAAAAATTTAAATTTCACTTTTGCACCTTTATCGTAAATATGTTTAAGTTTAACAATATAAAGGTTTACACGATATAACCAGAAGCTGTAAAATCAGTTTAAAATTAATAATCTAAAACCTTACACCTATAATAAATCTAAATCTAACAATAGTTTAACTAACTCATAATGATATTTTTTTCATCTAATTTATATATATAGTCTATTGTCACCTGAAAGCAACAAAACAGACAATAAAACACGAATCCAAGTTTTCATTTGACAAATAACTGAGCCATTGTTAACTTATTATTGCCTATTCATTCTATTTTAAAGAATTTATTCTTCCAAGTCGTTTAAAAGTCATATTCGTTTCTGTTATAGCTGAATAACTTTTGGTACGTGCAAAAAGACATTAAAATGGCCTCTATCCAATAAATAAATTCCGAATCAGCCTGCGAATCGAACAATAGGTGAACTCGTATACAAATGGTACAACACTCTAGAACCAATTGAAAAGTTTACAAACCGTAAAATATTACCGGCTGCTTTGTTCCACCGATTCAAGATTAGGCGAAAATTGTTCGAGACCGTGTTGTTTAAGTAGCACCACCTTTACGGCAGAGGCGTACTAGGAATTTCAGAAATTAGAAGTATAGATTTTTATGTATCTTATTATAAGAACGGGGAGTTAATGATGTTTACGGTTTTTTAAATATTCTAAAATGCTTATTTAAAAACTGTTTTAATTTAAAAATTTCTACAACAAAAAGTTGGAAAAACAATAAATGATAAATATAAATGTTAGAAATCAACAAAGTAAAAAAATAAATAAAAGAAAACGAAAATAAAATTGGTATAAAAACTAAAAAGAAATAAAAAATAATACAAAATAAAAAAAATAAACTGGAAACAACAAAAAATAAAAAATAGAAAAAAACCTCATACATTGAAAAAACAACGAAAAAACAAAAAATCAAAAATACGATAGATTAAAACAAACGGGAAAAATGGAAATACTTGAGAAAATAACATAAATCCAAGAAAAACAGCATGGAATTAAAAGATTAAGAAGAATCGGACAAAATGAAAAATACAAAAAATAGGAAAATAAAAGCACGTAAAAAAATAAAAAAAGTTGAAAAAAAAACCAAAAAAATTGTATAAAAAAACTGGAATCAAACAAAAAATTAAATAAAATTGGAAGAAAGGGAAAAGACATTAAAAAATTAAAAATATAATTGCACCAATTTAAAAATCCCAGAAATCAGAAAAAATATTGTAGAAAAAGTAGAAAACAACCTTATACCAAAAAAATAAACAAATAACAATAATAGAATCATGCTTTTTTTAAATAAAATTGTAACATTATAATTTCTCTACAAATTCTATTATATTATATTATATTATATTATATTATATTATATTATAGTTAGTAATATACAAAATTAAAATTTGTAAAGAACAATATTGCCCACTGTAGTTTAAAGTTGTGGATTTAACTTTAAACTTAATTGAGAGTCTGTTCTCCAGTTTGCCTGAAATCAAGGGATAGAGCGCCAAGTAGGTACAAACAAAAAGTGTCAAGGGACACCCGGATGGAACGAAGTTCCTTTCGAATAATTAGTGAAGGTATTGTAATTTGTAAACACAACAGAGTGGTTATACATACATAAGCATTTATTATTGTCTGTATAAAATCTCTACTTACCTAACTCTATCAGCAATATCCGGAACTTGTGCAGAAACACTGTCAGGATACATTATTGTTAATATTTTCTATTATTTTATTATTTATAATCTACAAAGAACCTGTATAAACTTAACAAAGTTGCGACACTACACTATTCAAAGCAAAATAGAAAATAGTAAATCCATTATCACCTGAATATTTTCAACAGTTTGTTTCTTTTAACAAAAGTGTCCATTTATACAATACCAGAGATTTAGATGACATACATATATCTATAAAATATTTGACAGTAACTGACAGTTAAGGTAATTTGACGTACCTAACTAGTCAAGTTACGAACTATTTTTAAAATGTTTATGAATTTATTAATTTATAAAAACAGGATGAAATAAAATATAATACTATTAAAGGTAATAATTATTTTTTTTCTACAACATTTTTTTTTTAATGTACATTTTCTTTTAATTTAAAATAGTGTCTTTTTAATTGTAATATATCTATCTATGAGAGGGAGAGAGAGTTTTTTATTTTTTGCTCTGTGAGAGAGAGACAGGCAGACAGAGAAACATGCGTGTGTCGTGTCGTGTCGTGACAACTTTTGTTCTGAATTTTTTTTGGCTAGCCTCTAGCCTCAGTCGTAACTGGTCGTAACGCCCGAAAGGGAACTTCGTTCCAAAATGTACAAATAATACTCAGTTAGAACTTAGATGGCATTTATTTTAATATAACAAATAAAACCACAACATTTAAGTTAGTTCACGATGTTCCGAAACAAGTTATTTTGAATCTGACTCTAACGGCGAACTTTATAGACAGGAAATCTGAACTTCGGAAACGATGAACTTTGAAATTAGAGACTGTAATGTTGAACCTCGGAAACGGTGAACTTTGGAAAAGTGAACCACAGTACCTAACGGTGAACTTTGGAAATCTAGAAGTAACCATAAACTTTGGAGCCATATTTAAAATAAGAGTAATTTATTCCTACAACACGTTTTTGAATCGGCAATAACATAAAATCTGACTTACGGCTAACTACCTACATTGAAGTTTAAATTAAAATGTTAGATTTTAATTGATATCACTCCTTTTTGGAATTCGCAACCTAAGTTAATTACGACTTACTTTGCAACGAAATAGTTATTTATGAAACAGTTCGTGAAGTATGCTTTTTGCGCACGCACGCGATGTTTAGAGCATCAGCGAAGCGAGTGCTATATATCGCGTAAGTGCGCAAAAAGCACTTCACGCACAGTTTCATACAATATTTTATCTACGACTAGCGGACCCGGCGAACTTCGCATCGCCTAACACTAATGTTTTTCCAATTTTTTTTTATTTTTACGATTAATTTTTTGTATTTTTTATCATATTTTCTCGTTAGTTACCAGTTTTTACTATTATTTATTACTTTGTTATTTCTCGGTTAGGTATATTATATATTAACTGCGCCACCTAACGGTGGCGTCATAGTTCTTAGGTAAGTAAGTTTTGCTCTTTTAAATATATGAGATATCAACTGCGCCACCTTACGGTGGCGTCATAGTACTTAGTTATGTAAGAATTACAACTGCGCCACCAAAGGGTAGCGTCATATAGATTAATTTCGTAATAAACGCGTCCGATCGCTGCAAAATTTAAAGTGCTATAGGGAAAATCGCGGCCCCCGATGCGCTATTTATAGGCACACTTCTGCCGCCCCGGCTGGCCAGTACCACCGCAAGAGCTACGTCCCGCAATTTTAAATCTGTAATATCTTCGAAAATATTCATTTAAATCTTATGCTGTAAAGGACCATATATGTTAAATTAACAATGTATTTAAGCTATTTAGTTGGATAAGGATTAATGCTGTATTGGTTAAAATCGCTTCGAAAATTAGCCAATATTTGTCGTAAAAAGTAGGTAAATGACAAAAAACTGTTATTGTGGGATATCCATAAGAAATAGACATATACTATCCCGGAGTTTTCTGTAGACCTTTTCCATGTGTACAAATAATTAGTACCTTATTTTGATAAATCTTGTAGGGTTCAGCCTGCGTTTGCAATGTAAGCGGAAAAAAATTGATAATTAACGACATCACATTAGAAACCTCAAAAATAACAGTATTTCTCCACCATTTAATGGATGTTATTATACACATCAACCTTCCTCTTGAATCATTCTATCTATTAAAAAAACCGCATCAAAATCCGTTACGTAGTTTTAAAGATTTAAGCCTACAAAGGGACATAGGGACAGAGAAAGCGACTTTGTTTTAAACTATTTAGTGATTTTTAGGGTTTAACGATCGTTTTGCACTGTTTTACACATTTTTTACACGTTTTACGCGTTTTTTCGTCGATTTTAAGCGAAATTCGATCACATTTTGTGTTTACTAAACGTAAATGTCAACTTCTGTTCTGACTGGTTTTAGATGGCGTTTTACTTGTCAGCCGAATTGACAGATAATCGATTTTTTAAATATAATTCGTAAAATTATCGACATCACATTAGAAACCTCAAAAATAACAGTATTTCTCCACTATTTAATGGATGTTATTATACATAAAAACCTTCCTCTTGAATGACTCTATCTATTAAAAAAAACCGCATCAAAATCCGTTTCGTAGTTTTAAAGATTTAATCATACAAAGGGAAATAGGGACAGAAAAAGCGACTTTGTTTTATACTATGTATTGATAATTAAATAAATAGTTATTTGTGACACAAGGACGGAAAATGACATTTTGCAAGAGCGAGTAAAGTTGTGTAGCCGAGGTGCGTAGCACCGAGGCGAAACAATACGAGCACTTGCAAAATATTTTCCGGACGTGTAACACACACTATTTTTTGGTTCGACTAATTTTTAATATTTTCAAAAGTTCTGTTATGTTCAAGACTTGACTGCTTGTGCTAACTGAACTAAGACCACTGACTAGAAGATAGCCGACAAAATGTCAGCTGGTAATTAATTATTATACATACAAATACTGTGCTAATAACATAGACAAATTAATTAATTAATTCTATTATCTCTGGCTAATAAGCAGCACAGAGAAAATTGTTATATTGAAAATATTAAAATCAATATTTAATAATTTTATATAAAAATAGCAGAGACAATGAACTATATCCATAATCGAATGATAAGTAGTTGTAAATTGACATAAATGTCAAATTTTATAATACAAGTTGTGAGAGAAATTAAATGTAAATTAGAATCCTGCTTACATTTAGAAAAAGTTATAGGTAAATTTAGTATATTGTACGTTGTTTTGAATTAAATTTAATTAAAAGTTATATTTATTATGTATTTTTGGTGACTTAAAATTTAAACTCATAGCGCCATCTCTTTAGATAATCTAAAAGCTACTTTGCCGGCTTAGGCCGGAAAATGCCATTTTCCGGACGATTTTGAAGTAATTAATAGTATTGTTTCTGGACGGAGGACCAAAAAAATAATTACAAGAAAGAAATTTATTTTCAGATTATTTACAAGATACTAACAAAACTAATGCTCTCATAGTAACACCTTGGCAACGCGAATGCTAAGGATATTTGATTCTATGAAGGTGTGTCAAAAACAGTGCGAAAAAGTAAATCCCATTTAAAATACATTGTTACTTCACGCACACTTTCAATTCTTCACGCACTGCTGTCTATAATGACAGTTTTCACGAACTAAAAATTGATACATAATATGAGGTAGAGTAGATAAAGATGTTTTACAAACTTACTACGTATTAGCTTGTAGACGATTCAGCAACATTTAAGGTAACCTTTTCCGATAACAAAGCTACGGAATTATTATAAATTTTAAAAAAATCTTTGTTATTTTTGTAAATGAACGCTTAAACTTCTCTTATTTTCCTTCCATTTTCACTGATCAAAACACAAGTGAAGAAAATAAAAATGTATTGTTATTAACATTGAAATGTCAAAAATTTTGTTCATCACCAACGTAACAAACAAAATTGGCATATTACGATAAGCAATCTTTTATGTAAAGTTTAGAAAATTGCAAAGGTGGTATCCTTCTTTGATTAAAGGCTCTATTGATGACAATTATCTTAATTACTTATTTTGTCAAAGTCTATGAACGTCTTTAAATAAATTAAAGTATTCAACACTTTGAATCCCATCAACCATTTGCCATAAACCAGTTTAGTTTGGTTTCAGACAAAAAAAGAAAACAACTTAAGCTATTGACCACTTCCCTTATAATATGCTGAAAATTATCTTGACACCATTGCATCCTTTTTAGATCACACTAAGGCTTTTCACTGTGTTACGCATTACATTCTCTTAAAGAAATTAGGTAACTATAAATTTCGGAGTAATGCTATTCAGTTACTTGATTCATATCTTTGTGATCGTAATTAATAAGTTCACTTTAAGCAATGTGATTCTACAAAGCAATACCTGATATATGATATATCTCATTTATTTCATCCGATTTGACTTATTCTCAGAAACACTGTCTTTTATATTAGCGATCATTCTTCAGAAATAAAAAATATTAATTATTATACCTACTACAGAAAACAACTGATAGCCTGCCTTTAAATAATTCAAAATCAAAGTGTTAATTTCACCCTAAGGCGTAACACTGATTATGATCACCATTCTCTACCTCAATGTAAAACCAATGCCAAGTTTCTGGAGATATACTTGAATATAGAATTAACCTGAAAATTTAAATTTACGATATTATTTGCTGTTTTTGATGTTAGTGTAGAAAATCGCTTTGGTTTTCGCTAACTGTTGTTAATCTTTCTCGCGAAGAATAAGGTTTTCTTGTTACAATACTGAGTTCCCTAATCTGTTTATTATTCTTAAAATCACTGAGTGATTAGTCCAAAGCCTGCGAGTATTATATATATATATAGGTATATATATATATAAGAAGCTTTATGCAGGCCTTTCAGGCCCATAGCTTTAAAATCTCTTTCCAGTCTGTTCGATTTTTTGCTTTTTGTTTCCAGTTCCGGATTTGTTTTTCTCTTAGGTCTTCCTCTACTGCATCTCTCCATCTTCTTCTTGGTCTGCCTCGTTTTCTCATCCCTTCTGGGATTTTCCAAGCTATTGTTTTTAAAGCTCTGTTATCGTCCATTCTTTGTAGATGACCTAGCCACTGCAATCTCATTTTTTTTACAAATTTGCTGACAGGAGCCTCCTTAAATATTTCGTATAATTCGCCATTTGATCTTCTTTCCCATTCTATATCCGTTTTTCTTTCTCCAAAGATCCGTCTTAAGATTTTTCTTTTCCAAGTCTCCAAACGTTGTGTTGTTTTGTTTGTCATTATCCATGTTTCGCATGCATAGGTTAGTGTGGGTCTTATCATTGTTTTACAGATTCTGATCTTTGTTTTTCTGGAAATTTCTTTACTTTTTAGAACTCTTCTTAGGCTTCCTGTACAATTATTACTCTTAGCAATTCGTAGCTCTATTTCGTTTTCTTCTTGGCATTTATTATCTATTAGGACTCCTAGGTACATGAAACGCTCAACTTCTTCGAAGTCTAATGTAGTTCCATCTTGTTTACGTATCTAAAGGTTTGTCATACTTCGACTTCCGTGTTTATTCTTTAACTCCATATATTTAGTTTTACTTATATTAATTTGTATTATTTCTTATGAAAAAACCTACTTGACGTAAGGTATCCGTTCTTATATACTTCCATTTGAGTCAAATGCCTTCTTTGAGAAATAGGTCTTCAAAACTCATTGACGTTTATAATTATTTCCGAAAATACTTACAATACTTATAGGATTAAAAGAGTTTTGCAAATCTTATTAATGACTTTCCGCCCAAATTAAATCAGTACATAAATTTTTGTCAGCATAGCTCATAACAATTCAGATTAACAAAATAATTGAAATGCTTACACAAAAGGAAATATTTACACAAAAGGAATTTGACAGTTGCATAAAAAACTGAGATGTGAAGCAAATGAATCCAACACAACAATAAACATTCCCCTAAAGTATGAAATATTTCATAATACAGCCTAAACCAATAAAGCATTAAACGTGATATGATCCTGCAATAGGTTTAATATAAAAATCTAATATCGACCAGCTCAGTTGACGGTTATACCAGGTTATAGGAAGTAATATCCCTTCAATATCCTGGGGAATGTTATCAATAGCTCGGGAGCCGAAGTAATGACATCGGTTCAAAAGCTAATTAAAGAAAAATATTTATTTTCCAAACACAATTTTCACGGTAACCGATTTAGGCCGCAGATCAATTTATGCGTCAAGTAACAATTGGCGTGGCTTTTGTGCCTTTTGTCACCTTTTTGTTGTTCTGTTGTACGGTTTATGCGATTTCAATGCATCGAAGATTTGTTGTCATCAGGTAGGTAGGTATATTTAAGTCAGAGGCGCACAGTTTTCGAATTATTCTAAAGTATTTCTATTTTAATAAAGAGTTTTTTTTTAAATTATATAAGTATTACAAATAAAATGATTTTTGCAGAATATCGAATGTTTTAATAGTTCTTTTATTTGTAAATAAACATAGAAAATTCATTATTATTAGGTAATAATATTTCTTAGTAACCATAACTAAAAAATCGTTTAATTGGTGGCAATTGGTCTTTATGAATAATCACTGTCAGTGCCGGTGTTACGTTATTTTTTAATCAAGGGAAATTAGGTTTTGGTATCCTCATTGAACTGGCTTGGTTTGTTAAATTGTCGACATTTGAGGCCTTGAACGAATTTTGTTATACTTTCCTTGAAGTTAAAAAAAATTAATTTATATTTTTTTAAACTTAGTCGAGTAATGGTGAGGTTTCAGTATGACTTACTAAATTTTTTTCACACAATAATTCTTACACAACCGTATTTGTCATTTCCAGTCTCTGTTTTTTGTAAGAAGTAGCACAAAATGTTTGTTCTTATAAATAAATTAAGTTTGACCCTTAATCTAATAGCTTTTAAGCTTCGTCGATGTACATAACCTGAGGTGACAAGGGGTGAGCAATTTTTTTGAAAAAGTAAAATGCCCAAAAGTAAGAATGTCGAAATTTAAAGATACCGTAAATATAAATATTTAACGAAAGTTAAAAATATTGTAAGATATAAAGTCAGAAAATTGTGGAATCTTCAATGTAGCATTTTGAAATTTTTAACATTTTTTAACTTTTACTTTCAGCATATTAGCCTTTCAAATTTTTATCTTTCTAATTTTTTTTCTCATACGTTCGAAAAAGTTAGCATTTTCGCATAAAGGTCATTTATCGTTTTCGCCTTGGCTAGTAATAAGAGCCTTGTTGAAAATTTAGTACCTATATTAAAATTTAGCTCAAATTATTTTTTGCATTCTTACATTTACCTTTTGGCATTAATAAGTATATAACACTATTGTATAAAAATAATCACAATGTATAAACAGAACTTTTCACACCTTCTATAGTATAGAATTATAAATTATTTTGGTTTTTAAAACCGTGTCCAAGAATTAGTATATTGTGTATCTAGTAGGAAAAGCAATACATTCCCGGACTACAATGTAAATTGTTGGCCGAGGCGTATAGCCGAGGCCAACAAACATTGGAGTCCGGGAATCTGCTTTTACTACGAGATACACATACTATTTTTTCTAAAATCGCATTACATATAATTGTAAACTAAGAAAGTTTTATATATGCATAACTGTTTTTGATTATTATCGTATTTTCTATGAAACCGTTTCGTTGACATTGTTTGTTAATCATTGTTTATTAGTGTGACAAAAGTGTCAGTTCAGTTAGTTACATATTACTTAAAATATTTAAAATTATATTTAAAATGGACAGTGACGATGATGTCGAGAGGTGCAAAACGCCTCCAGAGTTACTAAACACTGCTACTAATGTGGTTTTAAATTTATTGCCAAATAAAATCAAGGCACAAAATATGAATTTGCTTATAAACGTTTTATGGATCATTCCCGTACACAGGTACGAAAAAAATATTCCCTTACAGTACGGAAAAGTTTGTTGCCCAGCAACGGACTAAAATACAAGAAAAGTGTATTTTGCGGCTCAAAATTTATCCGAGAAACTAGACATTTCCAAGCGATTTCAGAAAAAAAAAATTGTAGTCAATTTTAAACCGACTTATCTATTGAGAGAAGTTTGAAATAGTTTAAAGAATAAAATTGAAAATTAGTAGAAATTTTAATCAAACCTCAATACATCTGTCTAAAAACACATAATTATAATTTGTCGTCGAGTTCTGAGCGACGGTGAAGTGTCAGATCTGTACTTAGTCGTGAAATAAGTTTAAAAGCAATTACAAAATTCGACCCAGACAGACAAAGATACACAGAGAAATCAAGCAAAGAATAAAAAGGATGGTTATAAAATGTAAATTACAGGTTGTAAGAATAAACTTTAAGTTATTAATACGAAAAATGTATAAAACCCTCTTAATAATTACCTAAGTAAAGTATTAAAATTAATTGACAAAAGACAGTGTACAAGATACATATGAATCATGGAAAAAGTTATGACTACTCAAAATTAAGCTAAATCATTATTTTCTCGACTAAAAATTGTTAATAACTATTAAACTATATAAACATTTTATATATAACATATAAAGCATTTATGTATTTTGACTGGTTCTTTACAACTAGTTAAAAATGAAAATATTTAATTTAAAAGTTTATTTACAA
The DNA here is from genome assembly GCA_964028335.1 of Altica lythri. Lineage (NCBI taxonomy): Eukaryota > Metazoa > Arthropoda > Insecta > Coleoptera > Chrysomelidae > Altica > Altica lythri. The sequence goes on along the minus strand of OZ034803.1, from coordinate 31,918,875 downwards.
AAAAAAAAAAAATATTTTATTAGTTTTCAACTATTCACCCGTATACAAACGCGTACCCCGGCGCCGGCGCCTGTCCGTATTTAATCTTCCTTTAATTAAAATACACTACATATATATTAAACTAGTTGTACTCGCAACGTCGTTCGCGTAGCGTGTGATTGTTGTATAAAAATTTCTTACCCCACCCCATTTAAGGAATGGGAGAGAAATTTGTATACAGCAGATGTTAAGTTGAAATAAGACAAATACATATGTGAAAACCGCATTCGGATCAGTAGTTTTCATGTGATGCGCACACAGACAGACAGACAAAAAAATCTAACCACATTTTTGGGTTCTATTTCGATGTACCCGCGACGTCGTTCGCGTGGCGTGTTGATTTTTGTATAAAAATTTATTTCCTCACCCCGTTAAATGGATGGGGAAGAGAAAGTTTTATACAGCAGATGTTAAGTTGAAAGAAGACAAATACGTCTTTGAAAACCGCATTCGAATAGGATCAGTAGTTTTCATGTGATGCGAGCACAAACATATACATTTCTACAGTTTTATTATATATGTATAGATATAGATATAGATATATTCAATAATCAACATTCTGTGATTCCCGCGTTTAACTCTTATTTTTACCAAGAGCAGAGCAAAAGTAAAGCTAAACATTATAAAGCAAATGCAATAGCTTCTCAGCTTTTTTATATTTTTTGATGAAAATGGTGCCAAATAAATCTATTTAAGCTGAATCCAAAAAACTGTCACCAATTCACTTTTTATAGAAACAACAATTCATTAAAGTTTAACTATGTGCTTGATAATCATCCACTTCATGAAACTGATACAATAAGAGATCTAGGTAGTAGGTATTACACTAGATATACTCAAAATAATCTTTCTGGTCTCATTATTCTGAAATGTTGCAGAAATGCAGTAAGAAACAACACAAATTAAACAATTTTATTATTAACCATAGCGTTGTAAATTATACACGTTTCCCTGGTATTGGAGAATAAAAATCAGCCTTTTTTAACATTATTTTTTAGACATGTTTAAAAGTTGACATGTATACTGTGACTAGCAGACACGGCGGACTTCGTACCGCCTAAGACTGATGTCTTGTTCTCATTTTTTCAAATTTTTACGATTTTTGTTTTGTTTTTTATTGTATAAAGATGTACCGGGCGCGCTTTGCTACGCCAACAACTAAAATAAATGTAAGAAAAATAAAAGAGAAGAGATGGAGAAGGAAAGAAAGTTTATAGTTTTGTTTTACTTATCGCACCAAAAATATACTTTTCGAACTTATATTTATACGAATTCGTATAAATATCTATTCATCTGTATTGAATTTGATACATAAAAGCGCCATCTGGTGGTATCTGTCATTAATACGAATATCATATTTATCTTATCCATTAAAAATACATCATCATACTGATTTTCATGACAATCGGTTGAACGGGGCAGAAGTTGCTACTCTGCAGCACCGCCTGGTGGCGAGTGGCAGCAATGAGCATATCATACAAACCTTTTCTGTGGAAAAATACATATGCATACCAATTTTCATGACCATCGGTTGAACAGGGCAGAAGTGCTACTCTGCAGCGCCACCTGGTGGCGAGTGGCATCAATAAGCTAAGCATATCATACAAACCTTCTCTGTGGTAAAATACATATACATACCAATTTTCATGACAATCGGATGAACGGGGCAGCAGTTGCTAGATACTTTGCAGCGCTACCTGGTGGCGAGTGGCATCAATGAGCATATTATATAAACCTTCTCCGTGGAAAAATACATATATATATATATATATATATATATATATATATATATATATATATATTGTAACGGGATAACCGTAACGGAAGGGACCTTAGTTTGAAAGATTGTTGTTGACAGTTGATTTTTAGAAGTTTGTAAAAAAAATCAACTGACCATTTTAAATAATGTTTCTAGAAAATTCTAGAAACTTCTAAACACACTAACTAGATTAAATAATGTTGTATATAAGGGGATGCACGGACAGTTAACGTCAGTTCGAGTCAAGTGTTCAGAAGAGTTCATTGTATTGTCAAGTAGTTAGACGTTATCCAGCAGAGTTCAGTGTATCTTAACAATTTTGTAAATAAATTGTGTAAAAAGCCCCCATACGTGTTTCAAATTGGTGTCAGGTGTGGGGTGAAGATATAAGAATGCCTGGAAAAAAGATAAATGAACTATTGGTGGCAGAGCTCAGAAGAGAGCTTGAAGAATTAGAGTTGGAAACTACTAGGAGCAAATCCGTATTGTTGAGAAGGCTCCGTGAATACTACGTAAATAATAATTTGGACCCTGACGCTGTGGAGTTTGAAGACCCAGCTCAAAAAGCAAATTCGGAAATATCGCAACAACTTTCCCAGCTGTCCCAACGAATAACGAGCCAACAAGAAGAACAAACTCAACAACTTTCCCAGCTGCAAAAGGAACTATCAGAACGAATGACGAGCCAACAAGAAGAACAATCACAACAACTGACCCAGTTGTCCACTCAGATAAACAGCCAGCGCGAAGATATGTCCCAGCTGAAAGAGGAGCTATCAGGACGAATGACGAGCCAGCAAGAGGAGCTATCCAGTCAGATAAGAAGCCAGCGCGAAGAGGTGTCCCAGCTATCAGGACGAATGACGAGCCAGCAAAAGGAGCTATCCAGTCAGATTAGAAGCCAGCGCGAAGAGGTGTCCCAGCTATCACAACGGATGTCCACCCTACCAGAAGAGTTATCCAGTTCCTTCTCCGAGCAAATATCGCATTTGCGCTCCGAAATATGCAACTTGCGAGACGAGCAAAATCAGCAAGTAGCCAACTTGAATCAGCAAGTAGACAACTTGAATCAGCAAGTGGACAACATGAATCAGCAAGCTGCCAACTTCAGAGACGAGATCAACCAGCAAATGCAATCCAAAATAGAAAAACTTAAACGAGAACTGGAAGCTTGTCTACAAAACCAAACCATCCATCACGGCGACGGAGATGCAGGAAGGATGGAAACCTGCCACGCAGACGTCGAACGACAAAGAAGCGAGGAGACGACCCATGTACGAACGACGATGAAACCCCCGACCTTCGACGGGAAGACTTCCTGGCCAAATTACCTGAAACAATTCGACGCAGCGGCCAGAGCTAATGGATGGTCATCCCAGGAGAAGGCATTGTCCCTAACCGTAGCTCTGCGAGGCGAAGCTTTAGACGTCTTGCAATCATTGACACCGGATGAAGCTGACAACTTCGAGTTATTGGTCAATCGTCTAGAGATGCGTTATGGTCAAACTCATCTACAACCGGTGTACCGAATGCAGTTAAAGAGCCGAAAACAGAAAAATGGGGAAACTATCCAGGAATTTGAAGCGGATGTAGCAAGAATGGTACGACTTGCGTATTCAAATGCAGCGGAGGATTTCCTGGAGTGCCTAGCAGTCCAAACCTTCACCGATGGTCTTCGAGACGTCGAGTTGCAGCGCACTGTACGGCTGGCGCGGCCGAAGACCCTTGTGGACGCCTTGACCATTGCCCTGGAGTTTGAGGCGGCGACGGAAGCCTCACGTGGAGTTGCTCAACTGAGGGAAATCACCGGTAACTACGACCATGCCGTTCATTCCGTTAGCGACGTTGAAGCGGTAGTAGAGAGGTTTATAAAGTTATCTCCAAAAAGAAGGCGCCCAGTGAGATGCTGGAACTGCGGAGAACTAGGCCATATAAGAAATACTTGCCCCCATAAAGAAAAATCTCCTGCTGAAGTACCCCTGCAGCAGGAAAACTTTAAACGGGTCGACTCCTGGAGGGCGCCTTCGACCCCAAACATTCCCGTAGTCCCTCACACCATTAACTTGGCAACTCTGCGACATCACGTGGACAGCTTATATGTAGATGGCCTCCTTGATGGGAAGAATATTAGCATGCTGGTAGACACTGGAGCTACAAAAACTATCGTCCGACCAACCATCATTATGCGAAATAAGATGTTGCCTACCAGTTGGAGACTGCGTACCGCTACCGGAGATTCTGCTAGAGTCTACGGTGAGATACAGGTGACGCTACAGTTTGGTTCAACCTCTCTGGTTCACTCAGTGCTGGTGGCTGACGTTGATGAAGATGTTGTTCTGGGCATGGATGTTATGCTCCACTGTGGTTTTCATTTGGATCTTCGCCAACGTATCCTTCGTACTGGTGATGAAGAAATATTCCTGCACCGAAAACAAGTTGACAATGCCTCGATTAAGCTAATCGATGATATCGAACTTCCGGCAAGCTGCGAATGTGTCGTCACAGCGCGGTTGGATGGACTGGAGCCAGATGGTGCCCCAGCCATGATAGAGCCGAAGAACCATGACCATGAATTGGGAAAAGGACTCCTTGTGGGTAAGACTCTTGTTAGATCCGCCAAAGAGGTACCCATCCGAGTTATCAACTTGAACGATCATCCAGTTCTTCTCCGAAAGGACACGGAAATGGGAAGTTTAGAACCAGTAACGGCCATAATTCACAAGGTAAACGTTACGGAAACAGATGAGACCAACGGAATTGAACCATTAATGACAAAATTAGATCCCTCTTTGTCAAAATTAGAAAAGAAACAGGTAAGAGATCTACTTTACCGTTATAAACCTGTATTGGGTTCTAAAAGTAAATTGGGAAGAACTGATGTTGTACAACATAGAATTGACACTGGTGATGCACGTCCGATTCGACAGGTACCCCGAAGGATGCCTCAAGTTAAAAAGGAAGAAGCAGACAGAGCCCTTAAAGAAATGATTCAAAATGGCATAGTCGAACCATCCAGTAGTCCGTGGGCTTCTCCTGTGGTATTAGTGAGAAAGAAAGACGGATCAATGCGGTTTTGTGTCGGCTATCGAAAGCTAAATGATGTCACTAAGAAGGACAGTTATCCTCTGCCAAGGATTGATGATGCCCTCGACGCTTTGGCGGGTTCTACTCTGTTTTCTACCTTGGACCTTAAAAGCGGATACTGGCAAGTTAAAATGAATCCTGCAGACAAAGAAAAGACTGCCTTTACCAGTGGATCAGGGTTATGGCAATTCACGGTCCTTCCATTTGACCTCTGTAATGCTCCTGCAACGTTTGAACGACTAATGGAGAACATCCTACGGGGTTTGTCATGGGAAACTTGTCTAGTTTATCTAGACGACATCATCATAATGGGTAAGACCTTTAAGGAACATTTATCTAACCTGGAAAAAGTTTTTAAAAGATTACAGAACGCTAATCTAACATTGAATGTTAAGAAATGCCACTTGTTCCAGAGACAGGTCAACTATTTAGGACATAACGTAAGCAAGGATGGCGTTGCTGTTGACCCCGCTAAGATACAAGCCGTTCAGGAATGGCCAATCCCTATCGACAAACATCAGCTCCGGAGTTTCTTGGGTCTTTGTTCCTATTACCGACGATATGTCAAGAATTTTGGAGATATCGCCAAACCCTTGACACGTTTGACAGAACAAGATAAGACCTTCTGTTGGGATCAGGAATGTCAAAAGGCGTTTGAAATATTGAAGAAACAGCTTACGTCAGCACCTGTTCTTGCTTATCCACTTCCTGATGGTAAGCTTATTCTGGACACCGACGCCAGCAATGTGGGAATTGGAGCCGTCTTGTCACAGCTACAAGACGGTAAGGAAAGAGTGGTTGGTTACTTCAGCAAAACTTTATCGAAAGCTGAAAAGAACTACTGTGTAACTCGGAGGGAACTGTTAGCAGTTGTAAAATCCGTCGAACACTTTTATAAATATCTGTATGGCAGAAAATTCCTGATCAGAACAGACCATGCTAGTTTAAAGTGGCTACTTAGCTTTAGGAACCCAGAAGGACAGATAGCAAGATGGCTCGAAAAACTGCAGGAATATGATGTTGAAATCGAGCACAGACCTGGAACCAGACATCGTAATGCTGATGCACTTTCCAGAAGACCATGTCGACCTGATTGCCCCCATTGTACCCGTATGGAGCAGAACGAGGAAAAACTTGCCTTAGTTAAGGTTGTGCCAGAAGACGAGACCTCTATGCTGGAGGAGCAACAAGAAAACGATCCCGTTCTGAGAAAGATTATGGAGTGGAAGAGAATGGACCGTCGTCCGTTGTGGAGAGAGATATCCTCATCCTCTCCTGCTTTAAAAGCATACTGGTCCCAATGGAACTCTTTAATTTTGGACGGTGGGCTCGTTAAAAGACTGGTAGAAAACTCCGAGGGAACAGAAACAAGGAAACAAATAGTGGTCCCAAGAAATGCTGTACCAGAAATCTTAAAGCAGATGCATAATGATAGTTCTGGAGGACATCTGGGTATCACGAAAACGCTGCAAAAGATCCGAGATAGATTTTACTGGGTAAATTGCACTAATGATGTTAAAGATTGGTGTCGTAAATGCACTACCTGTGCTGCCAGTAACGGTCCGCACCGAAAACCGAAGGCGGAAATGCAGCAATACCTGGTTGGAAGTCCTTTTGAAAGAATCGCGGTAGATGTATTGGGGCCACTTCCACAGACCGATGAAGGAAACAAATACATCTTTGTTGTAATGGACTACTTCACTAAATGGGTTGAAGCCTATGCAGTTCCCAATCAGGAAGCCACCACTTTAGCAGATATATTGGTTGAAGAATTCGTAAGCCGATTTGGGGTACCACTAGAATTACACTCAGACCAAGGGAGAAATTTTGAGAGCAAGCTGTTTCAAGAAGTTTGCCAAAGATTAGGTATCCGCAAAACGAGAACCACAGCGATGCATCCTCAGTCTGATGGAATGGTGGAACGAATGAACCGGACTATAATCAACTATCTGTCAAAAGTGGTGTCAGATTGTCAGAGGGATTGGGATCGACATATTCCACTATTTCTAATGGCAATTCGATCGGCCATCAACGAATCAACTGGCCAAACGCCTGCGAAGGTCCTGTTCGGTAGAGAAATGAGGCTACCATGTGACTTGGTGTTTGGTTGTAAACCTGGTGAAGAAATGGCACGTGAACAATATGTCACCGACCTTCAGAATCGAATGGAAAATATACACAACCTGGTGCGTGGAAAACTACAATTATCTAGTGATCGGATGAAGAGGTACTATGACACACGGACAATGGAAAAGAGTTACCAAGTTGGAGATTTAGTCTGGCTCTATAACCCCCGACGGCGTCGAGGTATTTGTCCCAAATTACAAAAGAACTGGGAAGGTCCTTACACCATCAAGAAGAAGATTAACGATATCATTTATCGGATCGTGAAAATTCCCAGAGGGAAACCCGTCGTGGTCCATCACGATCGTTTGGCGCCTTACCAGGGAAACCACAGTGGAGATGCGCAGCAACTCCAAGAAGATGGTTTGGCTGGCTCAGGGAGTGTGCGGGATTCCGATGTAGGAAATAACATTCCAGGAGGAATGAATCTAAGGAGGGGGCAGTGTAACGGGATAACCGTAACGGAAGGGACCTTAGTTTGAAAGATTGTTGTTGACAGTTGATTTTTAGAAGTTTGTAAAAAAAATCAACTGACCATTTTAAATAATGTTTCTAGAAAATTCTAGAAACTTCTAAACACACTAACTAGATTAAATAATGTTGTATATAAGGGGATGCACGGACAGTTAACGTCAGTTCGAGTCAAGTGTTCAGAAGAGTTCATTGTCAAGTAGTTAGACGTTATCCAGCAGAGTTCAGTGTATCTTAACAATTTTGTAAATAAATTGTGTAAAAAGCCCCCATACGTGTTTCAATATATACCAATTTTCATAATAATCAATCCAGTAGTTTTTGAGTTCATCGATTTTATACATAAGAACACATCCTTTTTTATATATATAGATATCGTATTACAGAAACCTCATCTGAGGATAAAATTAATGTTAAATAAACAATTAAATCGACAAAATCATTATTTTGCTTTTAACTTTTAACTTCTATTCTATTCTTCTAATTAGAAGCCAACAGAAAAATTTTTGAGAAAAAAAAGAAATAAAATAAGAACTGCTAAAATAAAGTCGATTATTTAAATAATGTTAATACTTTTTGATTATTGTTTAACAATTTTGTGCGCAAACTGAGCCAGATGAATCAAACAGTTTTTGCACAATTTAATTTGTTTATCCTTTTTTTGGAAAGTGCACTAAATTCTAAGGGCGTCCGAAAAATTTGAGAAAATGGAAATTTATTAGGAAACTTTTGGTGTAAATAGTTTCGGCAATTTCTGTTAGGTGCATCATCCAATTGCAACCAACTTTTTTGTTTAACATTTATTGGAATATATTCTAAATTTTTCTAAAAGCCAATAACCTGATTGCCAATGATCCCACAACGACAATGGTAATACCAAAGAAAGCTCAAAGTCTCGTACCACAAAAAAATTTTTATTTAAGGACTAAGTTTCGGGAATATAATACTCCCATCAACAGGCCCTCAAAAGTATGCACAAAAAAAGAAATAACATTCAAAAATGTGGAATTAAAGCCAACTATTCCCGTTTGCAGTTAGAGGGACAACATAACTTATAGACCGGTTTCGGCCTATTGGGCCTCGTCAGTATAAGGTATATGTTTCATATATCTTATGTTGTCCCTCTAACTGCAAACGGAAATAGTTGGCTATAATTCCACATTTTTGAATGTTATTTCTTTTTTTGTGCATACTTTTGAGGGCCTGTTGATAAGAAACTTAGCCCTTTAATAAAATGTTTTTGTGGTACGAGACTTTAAGCTTTCTTTGGTATTACCATTGGACCACATTTGAGATATGGATGATTTTCTCTTTCTGAAAGATACCAGTCTGGCGATCATCATCCGTCATTTTTGTAATTTCTTTTTGAACACCGAATATGTGTGAATTGATTTCAGTCAAATCGATTTCTGTTTTGCAGTTGGAGGTGAAGATGTCACTACTATCGCATCGTTTACATTTCCATCACTCTCTGTGGTTATAAATACGTCGCGATTTTAGTGCATTCTTCAGTCAGTGATTATGCCTTAAGCTCGCTGACGACAACATATACCTTATACTGACGAGGCCCAATAGGCCGAAACCGGTCTATAAGTTATGTTGTCCCTCCAACTGCAAACGGGAATAGTTGGCTTTAATTCCACATTTTTTAATGTTATTTCTTTTTTTGTACATACTTTTGAGGGCCTGTTGATGGGAAACTTTCAGCTTTTTATCCTGAGTATTGGATAACATTAAACGTAACGTTATAATTAACAATACTGTTAACATTCATATTATTGTTACTAGCGGCCGCCCGCGACTTCATTCGCGTGGACTTTAGTATTTTGCCACCGAGTTTCATAGAAATTTGCAACCCCTAATTTAAATCCTTAGGGATGGAATTTAAAAAAGTAATTTCTTAGTACACCACTACGTAATTAAACAAATTTATTCTCGAATTTTTAAGACTACGCGTCTATCGACAGTGTCATGTCGGCCAGCAGCAGCGTGCTACCGTCTCACTGCTCCACACACCCCGCTCAGTAAAGCGCGAGTGGTATTAGACTATTATTATTTTAAAACTTTAAAAACTTGCATGCTATATGCATGCAAAATCTTAGCCTGATCGGTTTAAAATTGACAAAGTTTCATACAAACTTTCATCCCTATTTTATCCTTTAGGGAAGGAGTTTTCAAAATCCTTTCTTAGGAGATGCCTAGTCGTAGTAGCTATATGAATGCAAAATCTCAGCCCGATCGGTTTAAAACTGACACAGTTTTATACCAACTTTCGTCCCTTATTTTATCCCCTTATGGGTGGAATTTATCAAAATCCATTCTTAAGGGATGCCTACGTCATAGTAGCTACATTCATGCAAAATCTCAGCCCGATCGGTTTAAAATTGACAAAGTTTCATACAAACTTTCATCCCCTATTTTATCCCCTTAGGGGTGGAAATTATCAAAATTCTTTCTTAAGGGATGCCTACGCCAAAGTAGCTATATGCATGCAAAACCTCAGCCCGATCGGCTTTCATACAAATGTTTATCCCCTATTTTATCCTCTTAGGGGTGGAATTTATCAAAATCCTTTGTTATGGGATGCCTACGTTATAGTACCCATATTTTATCCCCTTAGGGGTGGAATTAATTAAAATTCTTTTTTAGGAGATGCCTACGTCATAGTAGCTAAATGCATGCAAAATCTCAGCCTGATCGGTTTAAAATTGACAAAGTTTCATACAAACTTTCATCCCCTATTTTATGCCCTTGGGGGTGGAATTTATCAAAATCCTTTCTTAGCGGGTGCCTACGTCGTAATATTTACCTGCATGCCAAATTTCAGCCCCATCCGTCCAGCGGTTTGAGCTGTGCGTTGATAGATCATACAAACTTTCATCCCCTAATTTATCCCGTTGGGGGTGGAATTAATTAAAATCCTTTCTTAGCGGATGCCTACGTTATAACATCTACCTGTATGCCAAGTTCCAGCCCCATCCGTCCAGCGGTTTGGGCTCTGCGTTGATAGATCACTATATCAGTCAGTCAGTCAGTCAACTTTGAGTTTTATATATATATAGATAGATTTATAGGAATCAATACGTCAAAATGTCCTTCGTTGAAATGTCCGTTAAAACGCATTCTTTTTTTTTTCTTGTATTGATTCTCCAAATCTGGCAATAAGTCTGCTACTTTGAAACAGTTGGAATTCAAATGGAAATATTTCTCTAGCTACTTTCAGTTTGCAAGTTGTGCCATAAGTATACAACCTACCCATATCGGCTACATAAAGGCGTTTTGTATCGGAAGGGGTCCCGGATCGGTCCATAGTAAAACACCTAAATCTTTGCCAATCGTTGGACACGTGGCTTACTATATTAGCTCTAACTTGAGCCGCCATTGAAATATTTCCATAAAGCAAATAAGACACAGATGAAAATAAACACGCTCCATCGCCAGGTATCTCTATCACACTACATCGGATTGCTAATCCTTCAACTGAGACTGTTACAATTTCTCCATCCATTTTTCAAACAAACGTAAGTTTACTTAACGAAAAATACAAACTTCTTTAAGTAAGTAATCGATATGACACTTTGATATGAACGTCAGTATACTCAATGAAAAATAAACAAATCTAAGCTAGCACCTAATTGGCATGAAATTTTGAAATTAACATAATTTTAATCAACGAAGAAAAAAACAAATATTACTAACTAATTTAGAACGAAACTTGTACACCTCCACAACCTCTAAAGAAAACATTTTAATTTTCAAGTCCCTTATTTCAAAAACATAGGACTTTCATACAAATTTCCAACCCCCGTTTTACCCCCTTTGGGGAAGAGTTTCGTAAAATCCTTTCTTAGCGGACGTCTAGAACCTATAAGGAACCTACCTGCCAAATTTCAAGTTTGTATGTCTTATTGTTTCTGAGATACGGTGATGAGTGAACTTTCGCTTTTATATATATAGATTTAAAAATGTAAACCGTACCGATGCGATGCGTTAAGTGTCATATTATTATGATACCGTACCCACCACTGAGTTTTAAGAAAATCTTAAATCTTAACACTGTGTAACTCAAAACCACATCAAAATCGTAAACTAGTTGTAATTGATCTGTCAACCAGGCAATATGGGCCTTGCTGTTCCACTTTCATAAATCATAGCTTTCTGGCCACTTTTGCAATCAGATATAAGGTTATTTCTATTTCTATCTTTAAAAGCAATTACATGGGCCACCTAAATTTTGACATCGGGGTTGACGAGAGATGGACCACCCCTAGAGTTTGCGGTTAATTTGGATAAGTTTTCAATTTATATTATTTGTCATGTCAAACATTTTTATAATGTAATATTAAAACAAAAACATATTGATCATGGGTGTTACCCTATAAGAAAACAATTATTTTTGTTTTATTCGCAAACTACATTCTATATTACTTTGCCTAAACCGAGATCACAGTAATATTGCATACATTTTTTTCGGTAATCAGTGACATGTATTTTATACCATACAATATTTCGTCTATTTTTTTTATTTTCTCAATTGTTTATACTAATATAATAGGGATAACTCAGGACACTTAATCCTCCCTTTTGTCTTTTGGCCATTATTTCGTAAATATTGATTCGATTTTTAATATGTTAGTACTGAAATACGTGGAATCTCATTAGCTATTTTAAGTATAATAGGTAATTATCTTCTATCTATATATATAAAAATGAATGTTTGTCTGTATGTATGTATGTCTGTATGTACTCAATGAACTCAAAAACTACTGGACCGATTAATATGAAAATTGGTATGTATATGTATTTTTCCACGGAGAAGGTTTGTATGATATGCTCATTGATGTCACTCGCCACCAGGTGGCGCTGCAGACTAGCAACTTCTGCCCCTTCAACCGATTGTCATGAAAATTGGTATGTATATGTATTTTTCCACGGAAAATGTTTATATGATATGCTCATTGATGCCACTCGCCACCAGGTGGCGCTGCAGAGTAGCAACTTCTGTCCTGTTCAACCAGTTGTCATGAAAATTGGTATGTATATGTATTTTTCCACGGAGAAGGTTTGTATGATATGCTCATTGATGCCACTCGCCACCAGGTGGCGCTGCGGTTTAGCAACTTCTGTCCCGTTCAACCTATTGTCAGGAAAATCAGTATGATGATGTATTTTTACGGGTAAGATGAATATGATATTCGTATTAAGTTACCACCAGATGGCGCTTCCATGTATAAAATTCAATACTGATTAATAGATATCTACACGAATTCGTATAAATATAAGTTCGAAAAATATATTTTTGGTGCGATAAGTAAAACAAAACTATAAACTTTCTTTCCTTCTCTATCTCTTCTTCTCTTTTATTTTCCTTGAATTTATTTTAGTTGCTGGCGTAGCAACGCGCGCCGGGTGCAGCTAGTATCGGTATATAAATTTAGTAACCAACACACGAGAACTTCGTATAAGTAATGATATCATGTGCCCATATATCTGCCTTGTTCCTCACCCTCTGGAACACTTGATCGTTGAAGGAACAAATCTCCCACATTTATGGTCCTACGATACCAATACAGAAGAAAATGAAAAAAAAAACGTTGAAATTAATTTTATCATAAATTTATTTGCTTAGTAGGTAAACTAGAAACAGCCACATCTAGCATGGCATATATCACAAATTTATGTGGAGTAATTATCAGTGATTTCTTGTTGCTTAGTAAAGGCACATCAATTAAAGATAAATTAAGTAAAATAGACTCTGATAAAGATAAAGTTATAAGCATCTTACATGCTTATAAAAAAATTTCACACAAAGTAGAAAGTTTTGTCCATAGTCATACATCCAAAGAGCAGCAACTTCAGTACTTCGTGGTCCACCATCTATCATTCTTATCTGTCAGTTTTTACGAGGAAATATAATAAAAGGTGGAAAGTGGTTATCTACAGTATTTATTGCTCCACATACCGTAACAAGCTGCTTACGTTCTCCAGATGTCACCTTAGACAATAGTTTGCTTCTTGGTTGTCAAATATAATAATACAAGTAAAAGTAGAAAGTTTTGTCCAGTTGTCCATCCACTGAAAAGTGGAGCTCCTTCAGTACCCGGTGAACCGTCATCTATCATTCGTTGCTGCCAGTTTTTTATGTGAAAATATAATAAATGGTGAAAGCAGCTTACTATAGTATTTATAGCTCCACATACCGTAACAATCTGCCCACGTTCTCCAGATGTAATCTTAGAAACTTGCTTAATAACCCTACATGTCTCAATTTTTTTGGCTTATGAACTATGGTAATTCCAGTTTAGTCTACGATCCAAAATTGGTTAAAAAAAAAAATTAAATTACTGTAATAAGCCTTTTAAATTGTTTAATTTTGTCTGTTAAAAGCTATGTCACGAGAACAACTAGCCGCTTCAGATACCCGCAATGACAACTATTTGTGACGATTCATAAAACCCTAGAATCCTATTCAACAGTGTTTGGTAGTATTTTTTTACTATTTTTAGAAGCATATTGAAATGAGATGTCTCTGGTACATTCTTAAGAATTAATCTGTAGTACAATTTACTGGCCATTATTAAATAATTTACAAGTTCAGTCTCTTCAGTTGACAAAAAAAAATTGTCACTGGCGATAATTTGGAGTGTAGTCAATATTCTTAGTCATAGCATTTTTCTTCTTTCTGACAAATCTTTTTAGTGTCTTACAACTGCTATTTCGTACTTTTTTGCCTATTTTCTGTGTTTCTGCCTGGGACCGTCTGTTCAACATACATCGGACAGGGGAGGCTGAAGAGAAAAAATACTTTGCACCCAGTCATTGGTTGGTTAGACCAGATAGTGTAGGACTTCTGGAAGGTTATCTTTCCAGGTTCTGACTAAAAAACCCTCCACTCAACTGTTTTTATAACTTATATTTAAAGTCTATCCTCTTCTTTTTTGGTTTTTATTATACTTTTTACGGTTGCGAAACCTCTCCTCCAATTTTCGATGTGCTTAGCATCCAGTCCACCAGCTCAGCAGAAGACCGAATGCCAGGGCACCGCCCCCTTCTTTGCTCTTCCCACTTTTCACAGTGAAGTATGGTATGCTCCAAGTCGTCGCAATCTGCACTCTAGTCAGTAGGTAGGCATAGTGGTTCGTCACCCTACTTGGACAACTCAACCATGACTTTAAGTCTTGTATAAATATCCTGGTCCATCCTACAAGCCGGGTTGCTGTTTGGGGTGATGCATTCCACCGTACTGTACGCAACGCCGGTGTGGGGCAGCGACATTAAGTACAAAAAAATCAAAATATGTTACGAAGTGCTAAGATAAGAATTTTAATAAGAGTTATTTGCGGATACAAGACGGTGCCCGCAAAAAGGGGCTGCACACCAAGCGGGACACCCCCTATCGACCAGTTAATAAAGAAAAGATTTAGGCTTCATGGGCTCGCCAGGAAACCAACCAAGAAAATTAAAGAAGAGAGAGTGAAGTGACGATGAAGAAATGGGTGGAAGGATGGAAAATTATAGGGGTGGCAGTAAGGAAGCTAAATAGTGGCTAATTACTTCCTGAGTTACTGCTTATCTTTACAATAAGCTAGCAATAAAATGAACAAACCGAGGTTACGAATAATCGGTCGAAATTTGAAGCAAATTTGTAGATGAAAAACAGTGACAAAAAGATATAAAAAAGATTAAAATCGTCTGAACCTAGGAACCAAAAACGTGACACTAGAGTCCTTGCTATCTTGCCAAGGGGTCTTGTTGACTTTAAATGGTTGTGAATTGTGTTGCTGGTTGCTAATAGCTTAAACGATGCCCAGAGAGTCATCAAAAAAATAGAATAAAAAAATCGACCAAACCTATAGTGACCGGAAACAGAACACTAGAGTCCGTGGTTATTGTTGAATTTAAAAGATTGTGAATTTTGTTGCTGGCTCTTTGATTATCACCAATGCTATTTGTGAGCAGCAACAACATAAATGTTGCTCAAAGAAAATAATAACCAATCTTTTAGAGAGAAATACCATAAGTTTTTTACTTTCGATCACTAGGCCTATCCGGTTTTATTTATCCATACTCTTGCTATCTTTCTGGGCATCTCTAAAGTTAATAGCAACCAGCAACAAAATCCACACCCATTTATAGTCAACAAGAACCCAGTGTCAAGACAGCAGGGACTCAAGGTCCCGTTTCCGGTAACTAGGTTCAGCCGATTTCTGGTTTCTGTTTTGTTGCTGGCTCTCTGACCATCGCTGAATCTATAAGCAGCCAGCAACACAATTCCCAACCATTAAAAGTTATCAAGAACCCCGTGTCAAGACAATAGGGACTCTAGTGTCCCGTTTCCGGTAACTAGGTTCAGCCGTCGCTGTTTTCAGCTACAAATTAGCTACAACTCCGACTGATTAGTTTTTTTCTTTAACCCTGGTTTCGCAATTTTAATGCTTAGCTTATTGTAAAGAAAGCAACTATACAGAAAATCACATGAAAGATGTAACGTTTGTAACGTTCGTTTACAAACATACCATCCGGACTGTATATTTTTATATTATCTATTGTTATCGTGCCGATACGAGAGGGGATTGCCAGTTTGGTAGGAGAGAATATGTCTCTTCGATAGTCTTTGATTTGAATTCGTTCATTTTATCAGCGAATCTGATTAAATTCAGATTTATTTCTTAATATCTTCGCCCATCATTTTGGGTTATTGCCATCTTTAAGGACCAGTTAAATCATACCAGAAATTACGCAGTCTGTCGACAGCCAGTTGGAAGCCCACATCATTTTGCAGTTCTGTTCCACATCTTACGAAAATCCGACAGGTTGTTCCTTGGAAGGAATTCCATCCAATTGTAGTTCCGTTTCTCATCCAACGAAAATCCGACAGGAAGTCCCTTGGAAGGAATTCCATCCAATTGTAGTTCCGTTTCTCATCCAACGAAAATCCGACAGGAAGACCCTTGTATGAAATACAATCCAATTGCAGTTCCGTTCCACAAGTAATCGAAACTCCGTCAGAAGTCTTCGAATACCCAAAGAGAAGAGAAATAATTAATTCATTTTATTAATTTTTTTACTAAATCCTAATTAAAGTAATAAACCATTTTAAAACTGATTTTTCGAATTTTATTTGTGTGTCTGTACTTGGCGCCCTTTAATTAATGTTTGGAGGGAGTTAAATAAAACATAGAAGGAAGCCACGACCCTCAGGAGCTAGCCTAGGGTAATTTTAAGGTGACAAAGTTGGCGCCCAGTGCCAATTTAATTTTTAAGGGTTAATTTAAGTACAAAGATTAGCTATTTTTGCTGATTGTTCATTGCCAGCGTAATAAAGCTCTAATTTAAATTTCTAAAACTTCTAAAACAAACAAATATATAACAAATGCTACCAAAAGTATTGTAACGGGATAACCGTAAAGGAAGGGACCTTAATTTGAAAGATTGTTGTTGACAGTTGATTTTTAGAAGTTTGTAAAAAAATCAACTGACCATTTTAAATAATGTTTCTAGAAAATTCTAGAAACTTCTAAACACACTGACTAGAATAAATAATGTTGTATATAAGGGGATGCATGGGCAGTTTATGTCAGTTCGAGTCAAGTGTTCACAAGAGTTCATTGTATTGTCAAGTAGTTAGACGTTATCCAGCAGAGTTCAGTGTATCTTAACAATTTTGTAAAAAAATTGTGTAAAAAGCCCCCATAAGTGTTTCAAATTGGTGTCAGGTGTGGGGTGAAGATACAAGAATGCCTGGAAAAAAGATAAATGAACTATTGGTGGCTGAGCTCAGAAGAGAGCTCGAAGAATTGGAGTTGGAAACTACTGGAAGCAAATCCGTATTGTTAAGAAGGCTCCGTGAATACTATGTAAATAATGATTTGGACCCTAACGCTGTGGAGTTCGAAGACCCAGTTCAAAAAGCAAATTCTGAACTAGTTCAACAACTTTCCCGGCTGCAAGAGGAGCTATCAGGACGAATGACGAGCCAACAAGAAGAACAAACTCAACAACTTTCCCAGCTGTCACAACGAATTACGAGCCAGCAAGAGGAGCTATCCAGTCAGATAAGCAGCCAGCGCGAAGATATGTCCCAGCTGTCGCAACGAATGACGAGCCAGCAAGAGGAGCTATCCAGTCAGATGAAGAGCCAGCGCGAAGATATGTCCCAGCTGTCACAACGGATGTCTACCCTACCAGAAGAGTTATCCAGTTCCTTCTCCCAGCAAATATCGCATTTGCGCTCCGAAATGTACACTCTTCGTGACGAACAAAATCAGCAAGTGTCCAGCTTGCGAGACGAACAAAATCAGCAAGTGTCCAACTTGCGAGACGAGCAAAACCAGATCAACCAGCAAATGCAGTCCGAGATAAGAAAGCTTCAACAAGAACAGGAAGCTAGCCGCCGAAACCAAACCATCCACCACGGCGACGGAGATGCAAGAAGGATGGAAACCTGCCACGCAGACGTCGAACGACAAAGAAGCGAGGAGACGACCCATGTACGAACGACAATGAAAGCCCCGACCTTCGACGGGAAGACTTCCTGGCCAAATTACCTGAAACAATTCGACGCAGCGGCCAGAGCTAATGGATGGTCATCCCAGGAGAAAGCATTGTCCCTAACCGTAGCTCTGCGAGGCGAAGCTTTAGACGTCTTGCAATCATTGACACCGGATGAAGCTGACAACTTCGAGTTATTGGTGAATCGTCTAGAGATGCGTTATGGTCAAACTCATCTACAACCGGTGTACCGAATGCAGTTAAAGAGCCGAAAACAGAAAAATGGAGAAACTATCCAGGAATTTGAAGCGGATGTAGCAAGAATGGTACGACTTGCGTATTCAAATGCAGCGGAGGATTTCCTGGAGTGCCTAGCAGTCCAAACCTTCACCGATGGTCTTCGAGACGTCGAGTTGCAGCGCGCTGTACGGTTGGCGCGGCCGAAGACTCTTGTGGACGCCTTGACCATTGCCCTGGAGTTTGAGGCGGCGACGGAGGCCTCACGTGGAGTTGCTCGACTAAGGGAAATCACCAGTAACTACGACCATGCCGTTCATTCCGTTAGCGACGTTGAAGCGGTAGTAGAGAGATTAATGAAGTTATCTCCAAGAAGAAGGCGCCAAGTGAGATGCTGGAACTGCGGAGAACTGGGCCATATAAGAAATACTTGCCCCCAAATAGAAAAATCTTCTGCTGAAGTACCCCAGCAGCAGGAAAACTAGAACGGGTCGACTCCTGGAGGGCGAAATCGACCCCAAACATTCCCGAAGCCCCTCACACCATTAAATTGGCAACTCTGCGACATCACGTGGACAGCTTATATGTAGATGGCCTCCTTGATGGAAAGAATATTAGCATGCTGGTAGACACTGGAGCTACAAAAACTATCGTCCGACCAACCATCATTATGCGAAATAAGATGTTGCCTACCAGTTGGAGACTGCGTACCGCTACCGGAGATTCTGCTAGAGTCTACGGTGAGAGACAGGTGACGCTACAGTTTGGTTCAACCTCTCTTGTTCACTCAGTGCTGGTGGCTGACGTTGATGAAGATGTTGTTCTGGGCATGGATGTTATGCTCCACTGTGGTTTTCATTTGGATCTTCGCCAACGTATCCTTCGTACTGGTAATGAAGAAATATTCCTGCACCGAAAACAAGTTGACAATGCCTCGATTAAGCTAATCGATGATATCGAACTTCCGGCAAGCTGCGAATGTGTCGTCACAGCGCGGTTGGATGGACTGGAGCCAGATGGTGCCCCAGCCATGATAGAGCCGAAGAACCATGACCATGAATTGGGAACAGGACTCCTTGTGGGTAAGACTCTTGTTAGATCCGCCAAAGAGGTACCCATCCGAGTTATCAACTTGAACGATCATCCAGTTCTTCTCCGAAAGGACACGGAAATGGGAAGTTTAGAACCAGTAATGGCCATAATTCACAAGATAAATGTTACGGAAACAGATGAGACCAACGAAATTGAACAATTAATGACAAAATTGGACCCCTCTTTGTCAAAATTAGAAAAGAAACAGGTAAGAGATCTACTTTACCGTTATAAACCTGTATTTGGTTCTAAAAGTAAACTGGGAAGAACTGATGTTGTACAACATAGAATTGACACTGGTGATGCACGTCCGATTCGACAGGTACCCCGAAGGATGCCTCAAGTTAAAAAGGAAGAAGCAGACAGAGCCCTTAAAGAAATGATTCAAAATGGCATAGTCGAACCATCCAGTAGTCCGTGGGCTTCTCCTGTGGTATTAGTGAGAAAGAAAGACGGATCAATGCGGTTTTGTGTCGACTATCGAAAGCTAAATGATGTCACTAAGAAGGACAGTTATCCTCTGCCAAGGATTGATGATGCCCTCGACGCTTTGGCGGGTTCTACTCTGTTTTCTACCTTGGACCTTAAAAGCGGATACTGGCAAGTTAAAATGAATCCTGCAGACAAAGAAAAGACTGCCTTTACCAGTGGATCAGGGTTATGGCAATTCACGGTCCTTCCATTTGGCCTCTGTAATGCTCCTGCGACGTTTGAACGACTAATGGAGAACATCCTGCGGGGTTTGTCATGGGAAACTTGTCTAGTTTATCTAGACGACATCATCATAATGGGTAAGACCTTTAAGGAACATTTATCTAACCTGGAAGAAGTTTTTAAAAGATTACAGAACGCTAATCTAACATTGAATGTTAAGAAATGCCACTTGTTCCAGAGACAGGTCAACTATTTAGGACATAACGTAAGCAAGGATGGCGTTGCTGTTGACCCCGCTAAGATACAAGCCGTTCAGTAATGGCCAATCCCTATCGACAAACATCAGCTCCGGAGTTTCTTGGGTCTTTGTTCCTATTACCGACGATATGTCAAGAATTTTGGAGACATCGCCAAACCCTTGACACGTTTGACAGAACAAGATAAGTCCTTCTGTTGGGATCAGGAATGTCAAAAGGCGTTTGAAATATTGAAGAAACAGCTTACGTCAGCACCTGTTCTTGCTTATCCACTTCCCGATGGTAAGCTTATTCTGGACACCGACGCCAGCAATGTGGGAATTGGAGCCGTCTTGTCACAGCTACAAGACGGTAAGGAAAGAGTGGTTGGTTACTTTAGCAAAACTTTATCGAAAGCTGAAAAGAACTACTGTGTAACTCGGAGGGAACTGTTAGCAGTTGTAAAATCCGTCGAACACTTTTATAAATATCTGTATGGCAGAAAATTCCTGATCAGAACAGACCATGCTAGTTTAAAGTGGCTACTTAGCTTTAGGAACCCAGAAGGACAGATAGCAAGATGGCTCGAAAAACTGCAGGAGTATGATGTTGAAATCGAGCACAGACCTGGAACCAGACATCGTAATGCTGATGCACTTTCCAGAAGACCATGTCGACCTGATTGCTCCCATTGTACTCGTATGGAGCAGAACGAGGAAAAACTTGCCTTAGTTAAGGTTGTGCCAGAAGACGAGAGCCCTATGCTGGAGGAGCAACAAGAAAACGATCTCGTTCTGAGAAAGATTAGGGAGTGGAAGAGAATGGACCGTCGTCCGTTGTGGAGAGAGATATCCTCATCCTCTCCTGCTTTAAAAGCATACTGGTCCCAATGGAACTCTTTAATTTTGGACGGAGGGCTCGTTAAAAGACTTGTAGAAAATTCCGAGGGCACAGAAACAAGGAAACAAATAGTGGTCCCAAGAAATGCTGTACCGGAAATTTTAAAACAGATGCATAATGATAGTTCTGGAGGACATCTGGGTATCACGAAAACGCTGCAAAAGATCCGAGATAGATTTTACTGGGTAAATTGCACTAATGATGTTAAAGATTGGTGTCGTAAATGCACTACATGTGCTGCCAGTAACGGTCCGCACCGAAAACCGAAGGCAGAAATGCAGCAATACCTGGTTGGAAGTCCTTTTGAAAGAATCGCAGTAGATGTATTGGGGCCACTCCCACAGACCGATGCAGGAAACAAGTACATCTTTGTTGTAATGGACTACTTCACTAAATGGGTTGAAGCATATGCAGTTCCCAATCAGGAAGCTACCACTTTAGCAGATATATTGGTTGAAGAATTCGTAAGCCGATTTGGGGTACCATTAGAATTACATTCAGACCAAGGAAGAAATTTTGAGAGCAAGCTGTTTCAAGAAGTTTGCCAAAGATTAGGCATCCACAAAACGAGAACCACAGCGATGCACCCTCAGTCTGATGGAATGGTGGAACGAATGAACCGGACTATAACCAACTATCTGTCAAAAGTGGTGTCAGATTGTCAGAGGGATTGGGATCGACATATTCCACTATTTCTAATGGCAATTCGATCGGCCATCAACGAATCAACTGGCCAAACGCCTGCGAAGGTCCTGTTCGGAAGAGAAATGAGGCTACCATGTGACTTGGTGTTTGGTTGTAAACCTGGTGAAGAAATGGCACGTGAACAATATGTCACCGACCTTCAGAATCGAATGGAAAATATACACAACCTGGTGCGTGGAAAACTACAATTATCTAGTGATCGGATGAAGAGATACTATGACACACGGACAATGGAAAAGAGTTACCAAGTTGGGGATTTAGTCTGGCTCTATAACCCCCAACGGCGTCGAGGTATTTGTCCCAAATTACAAACGAACTGGGAAGGTCCTTACACCATCAAGAAGAAGATTAACGATGTCATTTATCGGATCGTGAAAATTCCCAGAGGGAAACCCGTCGTGGTCCATCATGATCGTTTGGCGCCTTACCAGGGAAACCACAGTGGAGATGCGCAGCAACTCCAAGAAGATGGTTTGGCTGGCTCAGGGAGTGTGCGGGATTCCGATGTAGGAAATAACATTCCAGGAGGAATGAATCTAAGGAGGGGGCAGTGTAACGGGATAACCGTAAAGGAAGGGACCTTAATTTGAAAGATTGTTGTTGACAGTTGATTTTTAGAAGTTTGTAAAAAAATCAACTGACCATTTTAAATAATGTTTCTAGAAAATTCTAGAAACTTCTAAACACACTGACTAGATTAAATAATGTTGCATATAAGGGGATGCATGGGCAGTTTATGTCAGTTCGAGTCAAGTGTTCACAAGAGTTCATTGTATTGTCAAGTAGTTAGACGTTATCCAGCAGAGTTCAGTGTATCTTAACAATTTTGTAAATAAATTGTGTAAAAAGCCCCCATAAGTGTTTCAGTATTAAAGTAATGAGAAACAAAAAAGAACTTATACTTTCTGGTTCTTACTGTTTTAATTTTATTTGTTTTTTGTTTAACTTACATTTATACAAGTATAAGTTCACTTACTTATGTTATTTTGTAGAAAGTTATTAAAATGTTATTCAACCGAGAAATTCTATCGGTATTCAGACCAGACCTTCGAAGTTAGCGACGATAATTCTCAGAATTTGTAAAATATAGTAAACGAATATTTAGTTGTACAGACAAAGAGAAATTATTATGTTTATCTATAGTGAATTTTAATAAGAATTGTACATTTTATAGTTCGTTGTAATATCAATCTTAATATCCGGTACGTATAAAAATGCAAATAATAAAGCAGTTAATAACAATATGATAATAATTCTTCATTTTCCATAAGAACTTGTTATACGCCAGTAAAAATAGCCGTTTTTTCGGGTCAACTTTGCACAAAATTTCCGATCCAAAATTTTATTTTTATAAGATTTGGGATCACTTACTGAGCATAAAATCACAAAATGCTGACAGATCCAGGTGACGCTAGAGGCGTCATCTTGAAAAAACGTTTTCGGCCGATATCTTGGAAACTAAGCTCTTTAGAGCAAAAGTCATACAGACCATTATTATAGAAAATAAAATTTTGCATCATTTGTTTTCAGTAATCTTTTTTGTAAAACCTACAGTTTGCGATTTATGGCCCATTTAATGAACCGGTTTTTCGATCGCGGCCAAAAACTCTTGAAATATTAGATTAATCAATAAAATGCATTAATTCATTTTTAAAGATCCGTTTATTCTGTACAACTTTTGTTTTAAACTTTTTTTTTTTTCTAATGTCTATACTTTTTGAGTTATAGGACGTTTAATGGAGAAATGTCGACGCTCGGCGGGTGACGCGGCATGCGGCAGCGAAATATAATTAAGTAAAATAAAAAAATGTTTGTTACTATTGCAGGTAAGGAATTAAACTATTATTTGTTAACTACATAAACAATCGGGATATTTTTTTTAATTTATTTGTTGAATTTGTACTATTATATTCTATACGTACCTTGAAATTTTCAACTTTTCGCTCGGTAGTCCAACATAAAACGTCCTATGACTCAAAAACTATGGACATTAGAAAAAAAAGTTTAAAAAAAAAGTTGTGGAGAATAAACGGATCTTTAAAAATGAATTGATGCATTTTATTGGTTATTCTAATCTTTCAAGAGTTATTGGCTGCGATCGAAAAATCGGTTTATTAAATGGGCCATAAATCGTAAACCGTAAGTTTTACAAAAAAGTTTGCTGGATACAAAAGATGCAAAATTTTATTTTCTATAATGATTGTCCATATGACTTTTGCTCTAAAGTGCATAGTTTCTGAGATATCGGCCGAAAACGTTTTTTCAAGATGGCGCCTCTAGCGTCACTTGGATCTGTCAGCATTTTGTGATTTCATACTCAGTAAGTTATCCGAAACCTTATAAAAAAAGAAATTTGGATCGGAAATTTAGTGCAAAGTTAAATGCTATTTTTACTGACCTATTAGGAATTTGTCAGTTATAGACAGTAACACAATATTATTTAAATAGTAATTGTATAATCGTACATTAATAATCATCCATTATAGAAGTAATAATAAAATTATATTTATAAAAAATTTTTGAATTATTAAAACTTCTTCTAATACAATTAATCAAACATACTATTAAAAAATTTAGTTTATTATTTATCCATAACTCAGAGCCTTTTAACTCTGTAAATATATTTTTTTTATGTTTAACTGCCTTTAAGTACGAAAATGCACTAGAAATCTACATTTTAAATGTAAATTACTCAAATATATCAATTCAATTCCACTTAATGTATCCAAAAATAAACGCTTTTTGCAAATAGGTTAAATTATAACAATAAGAAAAAAAAAACTAAAATACAAAATAAGTACAAGAGAAAATATAACTATTTTGCAAAAATGCTCTTAACTTTAACATACTCAAGACAAAGATTTTTGTAAGATTTTCGTAGTTGTCAGAGTAAAGAATAGCCACCCAATTTTCATTTTTAAAAAACGACTCTTAACAAATTTGACATATCCATCAAGATTAATAAGCAAAGGTCATTTTCAAAATATTGATTTATATTTTTTACTAGTTGTACCTGCGACGTCGTTCGCGTGGCGTGTTAATTATTGTATAAAAATTTCTCCCCTCACCACGTTAAAGAGGTGGGAGGAGAAATTTTTATACACCAGATGTTAAGTTAAAAGAAGACAAACACATCTGTGAAAACCGCATTCGAATCGGATCAGTAGTTTTCATGTGATGCGCGTACAAACATATAGATACACAGACAGACGTACAAAAAAAAACGAGTGTGGCAGTCAGTGGGACTGTCGGCAGAAGTTATACTTCTATGCACGCGCGTGGATTCACAAATTTGTATGCGAATGATTTAGCAAAATCATTATATGATATTCGTGGTTAACGATCCCAAAAACCTTCTAGTACCGAGTGCACACTCTATTTGTATCAAATTTGCATAAAATTCCTGGAGACGAGGTCCGTCTTAAGCACCAGGTGTTTCAAAGACCATCGCCATTATTATAATCGTATTTAGCGACTTAAAAAATCGCTGAGTACCAAGGGTGCACTGATTTCGTACAGAATTTACATAAAACCCCAGGAGAAGAGGTAAATACCCTAGGCACCAAGTGCTTTCGGCATCATGATATTCGTGTACAGCGACCCCAATAACCCCGAGTATATAAATTGAACCCATTTTCAGCAATACTTACCGAGTTGTAAGTTTTTTTTCTATTGTCTGTTCGGAATGCACTTTTCGAATGCAGAAATGCAATTTCCCATTTTTACATTATAAAAAATAGCTACAAATTTCCTGATACTCTAACGAAACCAATGCAAAAAAACGCATTCCGATCCATCTTACGTTACAAAATTCGGAGGTTTTAGTGCTTTATTTCCTCGACTATTCGTAAAAACTCTGTTTATGTAGCCAATAACCTTAAAAGCATAGAGCAGAATATACTGCAACCATGTGACGGTACTTTAGACTACAATACAATACTCATTACTGAATATTATTGTTAATATAAAATGCTAAACTTTATATGTATACTTACGTGACAGAATTATAAAATAATCTGTCAAATAATCATGTGGTCCGTCACTATGATATTCATACATTATTTCAGACTGTTTTTTGTATATCTATCCCTTTTCAATGTACTGAATGTTGAAACGGTATTCAAAGGACTTATAGTTATGACTAATAACATGTAGTAAATATTTCATCTTTGTTTTTACCGACCAATATACCTTATAAGTGTTTCTATCTCTCTCTTACTCACACCATTACATATGTAATGATTTTTCGCATTTAACTCTACACAAATCTTTTATGCCGAGTGCACGAATAGAAGTATAACTTCAAAAATATCCACATTTTTGGGTTCTATATCAATGTATCCACCCGCGACGTCGTTCGCGTGATGTATAGATTGTTGTATAAAAATTTCTCCCTCGCCCACACCGTAAAAGCGGTAGGGCAGAAATTTTTATACACCAGATGTTAAGTTAAAAGAAGACAAATACATATGTGAAAACCGCATTCGAATCGGATCAATAGTTTTCATGTGATGCGCGCACAAATGAACCCGCGACGTCGTTCGCGTGACGTATAGATTGTTGTATAAAAATTTCTTCCCCCCACACCGTAAAAGTGGTTTACCCAACATTTCCCTTCACTGCTCAGCTCCTATTGATTGTAGCGTGATGTAAAGTATCCTATAACCAACTCAGGAGTATGAAAAATAATTGTACCAAGTTTCGTTATGATCCATCAAGTAGCTTTTGTTTCTATAACGGTTATACAGACAGACAGACAGACAAAAATTTTACTGATTTCATTTTTGGCATCAGTATCGATCCCTTATGACCCCCTGATAGTTATTTTGGAAATATATTTCACGTACAGAATTGACCTCTCTACAGATTTATTAGAAAGGTTTTTATATTTTCGCCGTGTTCTGTGTCTCTGTGTCATTCCGTGGAATTTGTAATCGAATTAAAACCTATTTCCCGACTACCTAGAGCTCTGAAATTTTCAGGATAGCTAAGAACTGGATGACAATGCATGTTTCAAGTGTGTTTAGGCATATACATAGATTTCGAAATTTATACCGAATTGATATTAAACATGATCTAAGTTGTGTATAGATAATATTATTTTGAAAGTTATTAAATAAATCGTTCGTAGCGTAGTTGGTTAGGCGGCGGATCAGTCCACTTGTGACAGTTCTGTTATGTTATCATAATGGGATCGATTACGCGACAGAGAAGTTTTTTTTTCTTTTTTTTTTGTTCTTACATGTGAAAACAGTAATTATTATTTTAACTGGTAATAAAATAAACTGTTTTAGAAAGTTTTTAGATACAACTACCCTTGATTTTGTTAACAAGGAAACAATCTTCTCTATGATCAATCACAGCGTTGTATGACTTAATATTTTTGCAAAATCAGGGATGCTGTGCATTGTTGAGATGACACAAAATATGACCTATAAATCAGTAAAAAACTTTCTATTATAAAAAGTTCTTTTTGTAAATTGTGCTTATTATAAGTATAGATAGAAGATAGATATAGATTAGTTTCTTTTAATGGCAAACGTACCCCAACTAAAAAAGTAAATAAGGATTTAAATAATTGATTTTTCAAAGATTTTGTAATGTCTTAATTAATTTTGATGAGTAAAGTCTCTAACTTTCTTTAATAATCATTTATGTTTAATATTACTGTGGCATTTCCTTTATCTGCAGTTTTCATCATATTTTTTAAAGAATTTATAGTCTGAAATTAATACGGATGATAAATTTTGTTTTATTTTAACTCAATTTTGTATCGAATTTATTAATCATTACCTTCATCTAATGGTAACTTTTGTGTTGTTTCTTCTATAGACATAATAAATTTCGATTTTGAAACTTTTTTTATGAGTTTTTAAATAAAAGAAGGAAATGGGTTAATTTATTCTTAAAAAATTCAAAGATTCTCTTTTAACTAGATAGTTTTTTTTTTGGAACGAAGTTCCCTTTCGGGCGTTACGACCAGTTACGACTGAGGCTAGAGGCTAGCCGGAAAAAATTCAGACCAAAATATGTCACGACACGACACGACACGACACACGCATGTTTCTCTGTGTGTCTGTCTCTCTCTCTCTCGCTCTCTCTCTCTCTCTCTCATAGATAGATATATTACAATTAAAAAGACACTAATTTAAATTAAAAGAAAATGTACATTAAAAAGAAAATACTGTAGAATAAAAAATAAGTACCTATAATAGTATTATATTTTATTTTATCCTGTTTTTATAAATTAATAAATTCATAAACATTTTAAAAATAGTTCGTAACTTGACTAGTTAGGTACGTCAAATTACCTTCACTGTCAGTTACTGTCAAATATTTTAATTTTAAAATTTTGTATTAAATTGTTAATTCCTGTTTTAAATTTAATTGAAATAAAAAATAATTCTGGGTAGATGTATGTCATCTAAACCTCTGATATTATATAAATGGAAACTTTTGTTAAAATAAACGAACTGTTGAAAATATTCAGGTGATAATGGATTTACTATTTTCTATTTTGCTCTGAACAGTGTAGTGTCGCGACTTTGTTAAGTTTATACAGGTTTTTTGTAAATAATAAAATAATAGAAAATAATAACCATAATGTATCCTGACAGTGTTTCTGCACAAGTTCCGGATATTGCTGATAGAGTTAGGTAACTAGACATTTTATACAGACATTATGCTTATGTATGTATAAACAAGGTCTATCAAGCTGGCAGTGAAAAGTCGGCAGAAACCATCGAAACATGATTGGGAATTTGTAGCTAAATAGTTGCTAATTAGTTGCTAAAATCACGATTTTGTAGCTCTATTCAGTTCCACAAAAAACAAGTTACTGCTATCTTTACAACAAGCGAACAAGCTAGCAGTAAAATGACAGGACTGGCCCAGAAAAAATGGACTAATGCGTGTGAATTAGTTGCTAATTTGTTGCTTAAAACCAGTACAGGAAAAAATTCGAAAAACCCCAGAATAAGCTAGAAATTGTTAATAATAACTACCAACCAGTGTCCCTGCTATCGTAATATACAGTTTGTATTGACACATTGATGTTATGGTTTTTGTTGCTGGTCGCAGATGTCATCAGCAGAGCACAGAGAGCCAGCAACAAAATAAAAATTAAAAATTGGCCCAACCGGATGACCGGTAACTTACTCCTAGTGTCCATGCTATCGTGACACGCAGTTATTACTGACAGCACTCTGTCATGGATTTTGCTGCAGGTTGTGAAAAGCATCAGCAGAGCTCAGAGAGCCAGCAACAAAATAAAAATTAAAAATCGGTCCAACCGCGTGATCAATTGAAAAGAATTTTATAATTTTTTTTTATTGTTTCATCATATTTTGAATTTTTTCTTGGAAGAATCTAAAGGTCCTAAATGCATTCTAAAGGATTAAAAAAAAAAAGATTTTTTTCTCCTTTTTGTAATTATTATTGCAATATTGCAACAAGGATAATAAATTTTGGACTTTCTAACTAATTGTTTCTTGTAGAAAATTTATTAACAAACATTTTCTTTTTGTATAACTTTTTTCCAAAACTTATAGTTTAAAAGTTATAAGCAAAAAAAGAAGAAAAAACAGTGATTTTTTACTTGTTTTTTTTTATTTTTTTGAATATTTAACAATGTTGCGTAACTTTTCCAGAAGGAGGATAGTTTAATTATTGTTGTATAAGTTGTTTTCAACTAATTTCAACAAAAATTAGCGGGTTCCCTCTCAAAAGCCAACTCAAAACAGATCCGCCCTGGTCTAATATAAAATTTAAAATTCTTGCGAGGGAGCCACTAATATTAAAGGCTATTTATTCTAAAATTATCGTTTGCGGTGCTTTCGAGTTGTGGATCTGTTGTGAATTAAGCATACGCACATCGTATACTATACTGACAATTTGTTACCAACATGTTCCTGACTTGTTGCGGATAGGTTCCGCGAACGAAGCTAATTTTGCGTTTTTCGTTTTAACTTACATGAAAAAAAGAAAATCTCAAGTGAAAATGAACGGTAATACAAAGTTCTGTCAATAATAACTGCGTGTCACAATAGCATGGACACTAGGAGTTAGTTACCGGTCACCCGGTTGGGCCGATTTGTAATTTTTATTTTGTTGCTGGCTTTTTGAGCTCTGCTGATACTTTTTACAACCAGCAACAAAATCCATGACAGAGTTCTGTCAGTAATAACTGCGTGTCACGATAGCATGGACACTAGGAGTAAGTTACCGGTCACCCGGTTGGGCCGATTTTGAATTTTTATTTTGTTGCTGGCTCTCTGGGCTCTGCTGACAACATCTGCGACCAGCAACAAAATCCATAACAGAGTTTTGTCAATAAGAACTGCGTGTTCCGACAGCATGGACACTAGGAGTTAGTTATTGGTCACCCGATTGGGCCGATTTTTAATTTTTATTTTGTTGCTGGCTCTCTGAGCTCTGCTGATGACATCTGCGACCAGCAACAAAATCCATAACATCAATGTGTTAATACAAACTGTATATTACGATAGCAGGGACACTGGTTGGTAGTTATTATTAACAATTTCTAGCTGATTCTAGGGTTTTTCGAATTTTTGCCTGTACTGGTTTTGAGCAACAAATTAGCAACAAATTCACACGCATTAGTCCAATTTTTCTGGGCTAGTCCTGTCATTTTACTGCTAGCTTGTTGTAAAGATAGCAGTAATTTGTTTTTTGTGGAACTGAATGGAGCTACAAAATCGTGATTTTAGCAACTAATTAGCAACTATTTAGCTACAAATTCCCACTCATGTTTCGATGGTTTCTGCCGACTTTTCACTGCCAGCTTTATAGACCTGTATAAACACTCTGTTGTGTTTACAAATTACTATTCCTTCAGTAATTAATCGAAAGGAACTTCGTTCCATCCGGGTGTCCCTTGACACCTCTCACTTTTTCTTTCTAATCTAGTTTGGGGACAAACTAGTCTGAATACCATTACACGCAGATTCTAAAACAGAAACAGGAAAAAGTGCTTCTGATGTTTATTTTTCTCTTTACTATTCTCTCATTTTTATTTGATCCTGCATCTTATTTAAATGTTTACCAAAAGCATTATATATTTAAGTCCAAATTTGTTTAAATTGTATTTCGCAAAAACATTTATATTCTGTCATCAGTAAAAAAATCAAAGTAATAAGCATTCAGGTCATTAATCAACCGAAGCCGTGTTTGAGTAAACAACGTCCCTTTATAATTCATTCAACTAAAATTTCTGTATGGACAAAGCCTATTACATATTAACAAGGTATTCTTGTGTCTATTAACATTAAAGCTGTCAAAAAAGACACCATATAATTGGTTAGCTGAGGCTCCAGGTAATAAACAACTTTTCTGTCTCTATCCTTAGGCCCAATATCTGTTTCTTATAGTACGTGGACCTATGTATATATTAATTTATGATATTAGATTAGCTTATAAATTAAGCTGTTAATTAGATACGCATAGATTAAAAAATATATTTTAATTTCTCTTTTGTATATTTGCGTCATTTATAAAAAAAAATAAAAAAAAAAGTGATATTGTGCCTATAGTGGTAAAATTACAGTTCTAAATTATGTAGTACAGTAAAAATAATTTAAGTTAGGATTAAAAAAGCTTTTACCATTATTAGTTATTAGATAAATTTAGATGTTATTTAATAAACTATTTTATGAACAGAAAAAAACTGTTAGGTATCTAATCGTACAGAAACATGTAAAATTTGCTGCTCCTTATTTTATTGGTATTCATTATTTTCCGATATTTAATTTTATAACGGTTTGCTTCGTAATGTTTTAAGCGGATTAGAAAATTTTAAGAATTATCTGTTATTAATAGATTTCATATACATTTTGTTCTTCCTGCCAACTGAAAGCATCTATTCCGCACGTTTCTAAAGAAGAAAGACTCAGACCTGAGAAGTATCAGGTAACCAAAAAGTTTGAGCGGTGTCTATATATCGCACATTTTCTTACACATCAAAAGTTGCTAAAAATTGTTACGTACTAGTTTTAATGAGTGACATTGGCGACAAATAAAACAGCAATTTAAAATTGTTTACTGTATAAGTACAAACTAAAAAACAAACTAAAAACAAACTAAGTAAAAAAATATGTACTGCATTCAGAAATGATGCCATTAGTGATCGAAGATACAGAAGTGGTTAAAAAAAATCTTTGGGAGATCTCAGTTAGACCACGCTTAGGTTGACGAAAATCACGAGAATTTTCGACAGGTTGTGGGTGCAAAATCAATTTTAATGTGGCAAAAGCTTGTAGGAATATTCAGTGTAACTCCTGAAACTATTTATTTACACCTTTATCAGCTAGAAAATACGTTGAGGTAAAAAACCGGTCCCACAAAAATTGAGTCGTCTCACCATTTGTTCAGCAAACATTTCATAAAATTAGTTATTAATCTGCGACGAAAAATGGATTTGTATTTAAATTATAAGCGATCGAATCATTATTTTCTCACTACTGTTTCGGTAAATCACACGTTCAAGGATTCTTTGTGTCTCTGGTGAACAGCAACTAGAATTGTTTATTATTAGTTTTTGGAAAGGGATCAAAGCATCACTGCTTGTATTTTGAGCATCTGCCACGATTACCCTTGTTTTTTCAATCTTAAGAAATGATATTCTTGCTGGATTACGCCAAGCCTCATATTGCAAGAGACCCAAGAAAAAAATTCTGAACTCGGGTGGAAACGTCATATTCTCTCGACATTTCGCCAAGTGATTATTTGTTACTAGCTGTTCCGGCGGACTTTATACCGCATAACACTGTCGTGTCTTTTGTTTCCATTTTTCATTTTTTCAAATTTTTACCACTTTGCTTTCAATGATTTTTTATATTAGATATTTTATATAAGATATCCACTGCACCATCATACGGTGGCTTTATAGTACTTAATTTGGTAAGAAATTCTCGTTTAAATATATGAGATAATAACTGCTCCACCTTACGGTGGCGTCCTAGTTATTTTAAAATTGTAATATCGTCTAAGATGTTCATTGAAATTAAGTGAAATTAAAGACAATTTTGTTCACAATTAAATACTCTTAATTACCAACACATTCATTTGGATAAAGATTAATATTATTACGTTGATACAACTCTTAACAAATAATGCATACATATATTTTTGGTATCTTGAACCGTTTTCGCAGCGCACGCAATGGAAGCCCTCAAGGATCAATAATTTTTCCTGTTTTTTTCACATGTTCCATTACTTCTTCGCTCCCAATAGTTGCATCGTGATGTTATATAGCCTAAAGCCTTCCTCGATAAATGGTCTATTCAACACAAAAAGAATTTTTCAATTCGAACCAGTAGTTCCAGAGATTAGCGCGTTCAAACAAACAAACTTTTCAGCTTTATAATATTAGTATAGATATAATAAGTAGACATTTCAACATAATTTTTTTTTTATGGTCAAGCACAAGCACTGCAGGAAAATTCCTTTAAGGCGCTCTGAGAGCGGTGCGTGTGCGAAGAAAGCGATTTACGTTGTTCTTGAATCGTTGAAGGTTATATTCGGTGGGAAATACGGCCTCAGAAAGGCAGTTCCACAAAGAGGATGTCCTCCAGAAGAAAGAGTTCTTAAACAATGATGTTCGAGGAGTATTAAGTTGAACCACATAGGGATGGGCGGAAGTGGTTTGTCGTGTATTTCTGCTATGAATTGCTCTAGGTGGAATCAAGCGGGCAATGTCAGTAGAACACTTGCCATGGAAATATTTGTAAAAGAGGGTCAAATCACCAAGCTGTCTTCGATGTTCTAAGCTGTCGAGGTTCTTGGTTAGCTCGTGGTCACCAATCAGGCGAATGGCTCTCCTTTGGATGGAATCCAACAACCTAAGGGTATGCTTCGGTGCAGAACTCCAGACATGAGAGCAGTATTCCAGTGATGGTCGAATCTGGGCTTTGTAAAATGTCAAAAGTTGTTGTGGTGTATACAGCTTTTTGGTACGGAAAAGTACTCCGAGTTTCTGAGAAGCTGTCCTGGCGATTGTTACAACGTGATTATGCCAAGACATATCTCCTCCCAGATTGACATCCATTAAGTTAATAGACGAAGCCAGTGGAATTGCGTGTCCTGCCATGAATATATCTGGTTCTGCAATGTTAACCTTCTTAGAGAAAACTGCTGCCTGGGTTTTTTTAGCGTTAAATTCGACTTGGTTACTGTCACCCCAAGACAAAATTTCTTCCAGGTCTTTATTGAGTCGTGATACTTCATGCTGTCTGCGAAGATGTGCGTCAGCAGCCGATGTTCGAGAATTCAAAGTAAACGATGAGATAAGTGTGCTGTCGTCAGCAAAGCTATAAATTGGATTTTCTGTCTTCGCTAGAAGGTCGTTAATGTATAGTAAGAAGAGGGTTGGGGATAATATGGACCCCTGAGGAACACCAGCATTGATGGTAAAGGTGTCCGAGAGAAACCCGTCAATCGCCACTTGCAGAGAACGGTCCAGAAGAAAGCTAGAAAGCCATGAACAGAATCGACCGGGCATACCGTATATGGGATCGCAGTTTACTTAGGAGCCCCTCGTGCCAGACACGATCAAATGCTTTAGAAATGTCCAGTGCAATAGCCCGGGACTCCCCATGATGTTCGACTGCGTTGCTCCAAAGATGGGTGACATATGCTAGGAGGTCTCCTGTTGATCTGGACTTACGAAAGCCGTACTGATGGTCGCTGATAATATTAAGGCCCTCTAGGTACTTTAGAAGTTGTTGATTAATTACTGTTTAATCAAATATTACTATGGAAATAATGCTACTCCACAACAATTTTTTAGAATACAATCATGTCACCTTATAAAAGTAATTAATATTGGTATCTAGTAGGTAAGTTATA
The DNA here is from genome assembly GCA_964028335.1 of Altica lythri. Classification (NCBI taxonomy): domain Eukaryota; kingdom Metazoa; phylum Arthropoda; class Insecta; order Coleoptera; family Chrysomelidae; genus Altica; species Altica lythri. The sequence continues at coordinate 31,884,219 of OZ034803.1, read as the reverse complement.
TCTAAATTTTTAAATTTTTATAAAAGAGAATTTTCTAAAATGGTCTTTTAATAGTTTTCATTTTATATTTATTGAAGTCTTTATATTCCCTAAAGAAAATTTTAATTAATATTTTTCTAATACTACAGTTTTGAATGAGGTGAGCATTAAAGAGAATTCTTAATAAGACTAATTAAACAGATATGCCCTATTCTTTCTGAACAGTAATTTTAAAACCTATAATTCTGCAATGAGGATTACTTTATTGTCTGAAAAATCGTAGTTTGTATATTTTACACATTTATAACTATTTGTAGTATTCTTAATACACTTTTTAATCCATTTTAATGAGTTTTTGTTTTCCGTTTAAAATGTTTTTTATTTAAGAAAAATTGTTCTGGAAAGTATCAAAAAGTATCTTAAAACTTATAAAAATAATTTTTTTTTTGGCAACTCAATACTCTTTTTAAGGAGTATACATATATTATCGGTACCAAGATACTTTTGCTTTGGTATCGAATAAAGTTACTTCAATAATTTTAAAAAGTATCGGGTCAAAGTCTGAATGGAGTTTGGTACATAAAAGCAAAGTGTTTTTATCTGGATTTTAATTGTTGAATTTTTAATAATTGTTTGATTCGATTTACTGATTATTATTTTAATTTCTGTTTATTTCTGTTTATTAAATGTAACAATTTCGATATATTTCCTTGTGTCCAAAATGTGATACTTATTAGTTCAATTTTTCTTAAGTTTTTGGAAGTTCCCTTTCGGGCGTTACGACCAGTTACGACTGAGGCTAGAGGCTAGCCGGAAAAAATTTAGCCCAAAATATGTCACGACATGACACACGCATGTTTCTCTGTGTGTCTGTCCCTCTCTCTCTCTCTTATAGATAGATACATTACAATTAAAAAGACACTAATTTAAATTAAAAGAAAATGTACATTAAAAAGAAAATACCGTAGAATAAAAAATAAGTAGGTACCTATAATAGTATTATATTTTATTTCATCCTGTTTTTATAAATTAATAAATTCATAAACATTTTAAAAATAGTTCGTAACTTGACTAGTTAGGTACGTCAAATTACCTTAACTGTCAGTTACTGTCAAATATTTTAATTTTAAAATTTTGTATTAAATTGTTAATTCCTGTTTTAAATTTAATTGAAATAAAAAATAATTCTAGGTAGATGTATGTCATCTAAACCTCTGATATTGTATAAATGGACACTTTTGTTAGAAGAAACGAACTGTTGAAAATATTCAGGTGATAATGGATTTACTATTTACTATTACTACTTCTATTTTGCTCTGAACAGTGTAGTGTCGCGACTTTGTTAAGTTTATACAGGTTTTTTTGTAAATAATAAATAATAAAATAATAGAAAATAATAACACTTATGTATCCTGACAGTGTTTTTGCACAAGTTCCGGATATTGCTGATAGAGTTAGGTAAGTAGATATTTTATAAAGACATTATGCATTATGCATCCGGGTGTCCCTTGACACCTCTCACTTTTGGAACGAAGTTCCCTTTCGCGCGTTACGAACAGTTACGACTGACGCTAGGAGCTAGCCAAAAAAAATTCATACCAAAAGTTGTCACGACACTATGACACGACACACGCATGTTTCTCTCTCTCACAGACCAAAAAATAAATAACTTTCTCTCCCTCTCTCTCATAGATAGATATATTACAATAAAAAAGACACTATTTTAAATTAAAAGAAAATACTGTAGAAAAAATAATAATTAACTATAATAGTATTACATTTTATTTCATCCTGTTTTTATAAATTAATAAATTTATAAACATTTTAATAATAGTTCGTAACTTGACTATTTAGGTACCTACGTCAAATTACCTTAACTGTCAGTTACTGTCAAATATTTTAATTTTAAAATTTTGTATTGAATTGTTAATTCCTGTTTTAAATTATAAAAAGTAATTCTCAAAAGATGTGTTATCTAAAGCTCTGGTATTGTATAAATGGACACTTTTGTTAAAAGACACGAACTGTTAGGTAAGTAGAGATTTTATACAGACAATAATAAATGCTTATGTATGTATAAACACTCTGTTGTGTTTACAAATTACTAATTCCTTCACTAATTAATCGAAAGGAACTTCGTTCCATCCGGGTGTCCCTTGTCACCTCACACTTTTTTTTTTTAATTAATATTTTACATTTATGACCAACCTCAGACAATTTGTCCAGCACAGTTTGCAAGTCTACCACGCTGTATAAAAATAGACTTTGTAAAGAGCATTCTCAAATAAAACTGGGCAGACAAAACATATCATTTTCTTTATTCATTGGTATTTTTTAGCAATATTGCAATCTACCGTTATTGCAGATGGTTATATTGTAAGGTAAATTTTTAATAAATTAGGTAATTTGATGCATCAATTTGGAACCCTTACTTTGCAAAAGACACTCATGCTCTTGAGCAAATTCAAAGGCAAATCTCTAGACATTTCTAGCAATTCGTCATTTACAGCCTTAAAAAAAAGACTCTCTGGGGATCTGATTAAGATATACACTAAAGCAAGAAAAGTTTAAAAAGCTGTGTGTACCTTTCTTAAAAACAGCATTTTTAGAGATTGGAACGCGCTTCCTGATTTTGTGGTCGACGCTACCTTTGTAGATACTTTTCAAACTCTTTAGACAGACTTTAATAAGTTCTAGTATTATATTTTGTATTAACATTTGTTTGTTTTTACGACTCTGTCGCTTGTACATATTGTAATAATCTGGATCTGTAATAATTATAATTTGTATATACTTTATTCACTGCTGTATCGCCTATTGTTTTTTAAGGGTAGTGATTTATGCTAGGGTTTTTCTGGTTTGATTGAAGCATTTTTGATCTATTTTGGAAAGAACATTTGGCAAGCAAAAATTTTAAGAAATCCATCAAAAACTTGAAATTTTCATGATCGTTTTTATTAATCTGTTTCAGTGTTTGAATAATTCTGTGTTTTTAATCTAAAACAATGCGGTTTTCATGATTTGTAATTTTTTTGCAGTGGTGGTCTCATGAAAAAGAAAGTGTACCAAGACAGTACAAAATCTAAATTTGGATTTTGTAACGTCTTGGTGCTTTTAAAATTTTGTTTTGCTTATTGTAAATGTTAGTTAGGTAAACAATATATTAAACATTAAAACCTGAGTTGAGATACCAAACGAAGCAGAGTAGGTTTGTTCAATGTCCAATTACCAATTAAAGTGGCTTATGCGTTTTATAACAATTACAGTAATGTGCGAATTAATGTAAGCACGCAAGGGTAAAATTTAGAAGAACAACTTTTAATTCTTATAGACGATTAAAATAGAATAGCCAATACAATAAACATTGTAGATATTTATATGAAATATTTCCTCCCTTCCCGTTCATAAATTCTTGAAGATGTTTTGACATCGAGTCAACAAGTTTTTTACAGTTTTCTGTGATGTGCGGATCTCGAAATCATATTTGGATTACAGCTTTTATCAATTTTTCTTTTTTTGTGGAATCCATTTTGCGCATCCTAACTGTCACAATCTTTCAGAGATTTTTAACTGGATTAAGATGCGGTGAGTTTCCCGGCCATTCAAGGAATAGTATTTTCTTGTCCTTGAAATATATCATCATCATCTTGGAGACGTGGCAAGAAAACGAATTTTGTTGAAAAATTGGTTGGTTATTGCTATCCACTTTTCTCAGCTCTCCTTCTAATCTCCTTTCCAAGTGTTTGTATTTTTAAGAATTCAGCAAACCTTTAATTGGCACAAGGGATTTGGTTTCTTTATAAGAAAGACAACCCCAAAACATTTTCTTCAGAGGATGTTTAACTTTGTGGCCAATATGAGCTGGTGTTAGTTTTTTATTGGCATGAAACAATACCGTTGTGATTGTACCAAAAAGTGACACTCGTCTCCAATCTTCAGCATTCTAGCTCTTATATATTATCGCCCAATCATACCGTTTTTTAACAATTTAGTAGCCACTAGCTGGTTTTTAAGGTAGCTACGGTCATGAATAATAACTTCAGCGCGTGCTTAATCTTTTTAAAGATCTTAACTTGTTTTTCTAGAAATTCTTTTACTTTCGCTCACTACAAAACTGCAGCCCTTTTTCTTTCACATCTTTTTTTTTCTGTTCACCACAACCGTCCCAGTTTTCCTTTTCTGCTGTAAAATCTTGTTAACAGTTCCCAATCTTACATTATATTACTTTTCAATTTTTCTTTGAGTCTTAGATTTCTGTTCACTTAAAGTAACAAGTTTAGTACCTACGTATTTTTGGAGAGATAACCATCTTCAAAAATTAAAAATTAAATGAAGTCCTGATTCGAAACAACAAAGAAATACAACGCGTCTGTAACTTTGTTATGTCTCATTGTTGATTGTGAATGATTGATTAATTGCAAGCTTCCACAAACACAAGCGTGTAAAACAGGTGTTTGGCTTGGCTTGCGTGAGATGAAAAGAAAGTGTGCGACAAGCGCTTGTGGCGTATTGCTCACAAGTTTGCGCTGTAAACAACAACTGACAACAACTTCGACGTCTACGTCTGACATGTTTGCCCGTCCGTAACATACTAGGACACTCGCAAGCGTGTAAATGGTATCCAAGCATTTGTAAATGCTTAAAACTTGTGGACATTTGCGAAGGCTTGTTAAGCGTGTAAACCTACAATAAGAATTTGTCACGAAATGCCCCCACCATTGAATTAAACGTGATGTAAACTGCTAAAATAAATATTGGAATAATGCGGCGTTCACATTTATTCGCACAGTACTGTATAAGAAATAAACTACCAATATATGAATGAAACACAAAAGATAACGAAAAAATAATAAGTATAAAATTTGCAGTATTTAAAATAAAGTTTTTGACCCAAGTTATCGATTTCTTTATTTGCAATAGCACTAAGTAATTGCTTAATATAATTTTAGCTTAAGGTGTGACTCAAGTAAATACATATTATATCTGCTCTATATAAATAAGTATATTCAATTGTCGTAATTGAAATTGTGTATAAATTCATTTGTAGTTTGCGTGACAAGTCAACGCGCACCCACATGTAATATTTATTACTTTTTTGCTAAAAAAATTAAAGTTAACATGATATTTGTATATTTTATAAATAACAAATTTATTGACAAGTAAGAAAAGAAAATAATCCCACAGACTATTATCTGCTTGATGTCAATTTACATTCCCAAACAGTATACGCCTTTTGCATTACCATAATAATTCAAAAATCTTTCTCAGAATGTAAAGCTAGCTATTAAATATCCTTTGCAGCATTCACAGTCTAACAGCCAAATGAAGTATTAAACAAATATAATTTTCAAAACGATTTATATCTGGGCGTTAATGTAACGTCAGTGTTTTTCGATGGTGCTTATTAAAACCGTTGTTGGCGCCATCTTGAAATTGGCGTAAATTATAATGAAGCATGGACAACGTGCTCCGAACACTAATCTGTCATTTGTAAGGAATATTAAGAAAGACGGAGAAAGGAAATATAAGATTAGTTGTGATTTATATACCCTTAAATTATGATAAGCTATTTCGTATTCGGAACAGCGATTTCTACTTTAGATATATTTTACTAATTTCGTTACTATATACCACACGTGTATACAAAAACTTCTTAATAATACTCTTTATATTCTGATCAAGATTTTATATTTTTTACAAAAAATATAAATCTATCTCAATTTAAAAGAATTCTTTGATATCCGAAAACTTTAAATATATTATTTTAAAACAAATACCAAAATCAGAGATGATATTTTAATAGTAACATTTTTTTATTGATGTGAATTGCTTATTAAAGGTTATTTATGCGAACGGTAGGTACTAAGTTGTTTGGCGAGTCGTGGGTTCGTTCGAGCTAAATAAAAAAATTAAAAAAGATGTTAAACAATAAAATGAAAATCGGCGCCACTTATTTTTTATTCAATGAATGGGAAAGATAAATATAATTAAGATGAGGTAGTTCTTTGTATAAAATAAAACAAAATCCAAAATGTAGCTTAATTAACCCTTAAAAATTAAATTGGCGTTTGGCGCCAAATTTGTAGCTTATTTATACCTTTAAAGTTAAATTGGCGTTAGGCGCAAAATTTGTAACCCTAATTTACCCTAGGCTAGCACCTGGGTCGTGGCTTACTTCTGAGTTTTATCAGTTTTTCCCAAACAATTAATTCTGGGCGCCAAGTACAGTCAAACAAATAAAATCGCAAAATCAGTTTCAGGTGGCTTTATTTTATCAAATTTTAAGTTAATAAAATTTTAAAATAAATAATTAATTATTTCTCTTATCTTATTTATTCAGGCTTCTTTTTCGGTAGAGTCGTTGAATATTCTACAATCCGGATTTCTTTCCAACAAAAAAATTCCGGAATGGAACTGCTTAGACTTTTTATAAATCTTCCAATACTTCCTTCCGGAAAGATAAGGTATTTGTCTTCGAAACGGAATTCAATAGAAAAAGGAAAATGGCGGACGGCTTGTCACGTTCTTCAACAATAAAAATTTCGTCTAATAGGGCCCTTCTGGATTTGGCAATTACCGTAACAATGAAATCACAATCAAAACTCCAACCTTTAATAATTTTCAATCAAGTAGATTCGCTATCTGGTTCTCCATATTATCGAAAAAAAATTAATTATATTTACATGTTTATAAATTTTATGGTCACAAATAACTGACCTTTACGATAGCAATCTACTTGAAATTAATGTGAGTAATAAATTAAAATAACAAATTCACCAAAATTTGGACAATTTAATAAAATAAAACTGAAGCTAAAAAATAACTTACTTTTTGAAGGGCTCCGTTCAGATGAAAAATCAACGAGTAAATGAACGAACCGATATTATAAATGAATAAGGAAAGATCGGTCGATTCGTTTCCACTTAATAATAGTAATCGTGCACAAAAATCATAAAATAAATATTAATCCATAGTCAGGTGGATTTCGGCACAAAACAGACCCTGACCGTTACAAAAATTTCCTATAGATGTACAATGAAATTGCATTTTTAGAAGTAATAAAGACAAATCTTACTTTTGGCTTTCAAAGTGTGTTTTAGATAATTCGAGAAAAAGGTATCACAACCCCAGCATCGTAGATAAAAGGTAAAGGTGAAAAAATAGTTCGACTAATTACTAGTCACAACTAACGAGCTTTTGGAAGAAGTAATATATAATATAACCTAACCACATCAGGAGAATTACCACGAACCTTCAATATAACACTTTGAGCACAAGCAATCACGTTAGCTATAAACCGGTAATTTAAAAATAATGACTTTTGAAATTAAAACAAAAATCTGTTGTTGAGGTGTTTAAGATGGAAATTATTCCATAGTAGGTGACATAGTTATGTGTCTTATGGCATGCAGGATTGAAATATTATGTATAGAAAAGAATTTATTTAAAAGAAATTAATATTTGCTGTTTGTTTATTAATTCTTACAAAAACCCTGTTTTCTTGCTTCGTGGTATTTTTGGATTTACATTTTTAAGAACTAAAAAACAATAATTTTACATGTATTAATCAACAAACAGTAAAGTGGTGTTAGCCAGATAGAAAAACCAATATATTTTTAAACCAAATGCCAATAAGTACGATTAATCAAACCATTAGAAACAATTCTAATTTTCCTTAAAAAATAATTACCGAAATTAAAAGAATGTATGTATTAACAAGAGAAACGATGATTTGATCTCAGGTGAGATATCAAAAAAACAAACTTTGAGATTTTAGTTTATGCGCAGGTTGTGGAAAATGGCTAAAGTCTGGTTGGATAAGCGTCTAGATCAGCGTCCAAGGTTAATCTCGGAAATACGGTAAAAATTCGACTTTTCTTTTAGCCTCATCCACAGGTACTTACAGGTGGTATTCACAAAACCATTTGTCACGGGTTAAATTTACCAACAGCTAAATTCTTACCTTATAATTCGTAAATATTGTAGGACTTATCGAGGCAAAACCGGTTGATTTGGGTTCGATTGTAGTTAGTCGCCAACTGTTGTGTATTATTTTCGGCCATAAAATTATATTTAGTTGTTGCTAAAATGGGTTTTGTAAATAAGTTTATTATTATTGTGTTGATGTTTGAAATCCTTGACAGTAGGACATCTGATCTACTCTCTCGTCGATAACTTGTATATTGTGGTTTTGCAGCCAACGTTCGGTCATATTTTTAACTTTATTATTGGTATCAAAAATAAATAGGGAAACTAAGTAATGTTGGGTTATTTATTGTTAGCTAATTAAATAATAAGATTAAACGTATCAAATGACCTCTGTTTGTTCATAAGTTGTTGGCTGAATAAGCTATGGTTATTGTCCGTATCGTAGTAGAGGCCATCATTTTTCTTTCTGAAGTATGTCAAATCGAAGTGAAGTTTGATAATTGGGGTAGCTTCTTTCTTTTCATTTACGAACCTTTGTGGTGAAAGCATCGTTAAGAAGATTTGTCTTGAGTTTAATTTGTAATCTTCAATCATCGAAGACAATTTAGTTTGGATTTACGAAATTTAACCTCGTTCATTTCCATCGAATATTGTGGAAGAGATTTCTCTGAATTTTGGTGAATTCGGTGGAAAATACGGCATTGTGTCCGGATATTTAATTAAATCTTCTGTTGGTGGTCCAACGAACAAACAGTTGTGGTATTTGGTAGTTTAAGACTGTTCAGACAGCGAATTGTGGTCAGGATTCCCCATCATTGCAGTTAGCAACGAAGTAATTGTGTCACAAGTTTACCGAGAAAAGAATATCCCTATTTTGATAGGGTTTTAGTTACCGGCTACATTTCTAGTTACGAGCATAAGTCTTAGTTAAGCAGAATTTGGATTGCTGATCCTATACTTAGTACGAGTTTAAGTTATTACGATTGGTGCAAGCCTTTTGGTTCTAGAACAGGCTTGATTTTGGTACCAGTCTAAGTATTGGAGAAGCCCAGGACTGCGGAAACTTATTCAGATTAACAGATAAGCTATATTAGTCGTAAGTCGGGCTTTAGTCTTTAGTTTTTAGTTAAAATCTATTTTTCCTTGTTTTTGTATTGCGTGTGATCACACCTTTTGATAAATTTACTTTTTTTATTGTTCGCATAATTTCTTTTTTTTATAAATATCAATTGTGTTGTCAGGCACGAGGCTTGACAGTCTGTATTCTAGAAAATTGTTTATTAAAGAAGAGTCTAGTTGATATTTTAGTTTTATTTAGCTCACTTATCGTTATTTTCAGCTATTGTGTAATTCAATTAGAACCGTTAAATATTCAAAATTTATTTAATTATCTCCAGTGGGTGAAGTGGTGCCTGGAACATCAGGGGTTTCCGATTTTAACCGTACTAAATCGATGGCGCACTCACTTTATTTTTGGCACTTACCCTCTACGGCTGAGCTGGGCATAATTTGCCAGTAGAGAAACCACCACCGAACTCAGCTGGAGTCGAATTTCAATTGATTAATTTATTTATTTTTCTAAATTTGATTTTGTTGTTAAAATCATTAAAATACGTGGCACATTTCTGAGAAACTACCAACCTTTTAATCGGCACTAGGAAAACTATTACTTTATAAATTTCAGGTAACAAAAAAAACTGGGAAGATTTTAACTAAGTGAATCAAGCTGTTCTCAGCAAGACTACCGCCCTACTAATGAATACGTTAGAGCCAAAAAGCCGCCTAGGATACCCCCGCGAAGATCACCCGATTTGTAACGCAATCCTTGATTGGTCAAGAAAAAAAATCGATAAATTCGCTTTGAAAAGTTCGTTAGATTTCAAGTACTCGAATGTTCTATTTAATATGTTACGGGTACAGGGTAGGCTTAGATAAAAACAGATTGTTATAAAAGAATTTTAATTAACAGGGTTTTTTAAAACGCTACAATACATACTATTAGACATCAGAAAAAACAATGAATTAAACAGGGAAATACTTATTTACAATTAGAGTAAGAAACTAAGACAGACTTTCTGCATGGATGTGTATTTAGTACTTGTTTGTGTATAATTTAAAGGTGGCCGTCAAATTTTTTAAGCTTCAGAAACCTTTTTGACTTTGTTTTCCAGCTTTTAATTTGTTTTCAAGACATCTGTTTACAAAAAACAATTAGTTGTTTACTTTTACATAATTTGTTTGGACTTATTAGTCGTGAGGTTCTGGTACTGAACATTAAACACATTGTAAATTTTCTTAACACTAGTTCTTAAAACTGTACATTGTAGGAAATATAATTTTATAACTAATTACACAGTTAGTTCCATTGATTTCCCTACCACGAGTTTTTGATTACAAAACTTTAATTTTTCTTTCTGCAATATTTATTTTATTAGTTATATATTTTTAAATTTCAATAGGATGTAGATCTAACAGTTAATATTACTTGAATTTTGCAAATCTTATTTTCTTAAACTTATGGTCTCAGTCGTTAAGCTAAGCATCAGTAGATTTTTGTAAGTTTTTTAGCAATTTTCTCTATTTCATTGGTCTTTCCAACTGTTTCCTAAAATGTTTTATGGGAGTTAAATCTGGACTATTTGGTCTCCAATCCATAATTTTAATTTGATTTTTTTGAAAAAGTATCCGAAATGTATCGATTTGTTGATAAACAACACCCTGAATAATAACAAGCTTAGTTCTTTCATTGAAACTGATACCTTCCCATAATTACTGATCCTTCCCCAAAATGGCATGTCTCTTGTACCATATCGTCCTTTCACCTAGTCTTTTTGAAAACTTTTTGAAAAAATCGGGTCCACACAATCGAAAATGAGACTTATTATCTGAGAAAAAAGTAGTTGCCATTCCTATTTAGTCCTGTTTTCGGGTTCGTAGCATATCGCTAGACGATTTCACATACGCTATCGTGAAACTGTAATGCGTGCTTAGGTGCCATTTGATGTTCTGACTACATCACCAGTTTCCAGAAACCTATTCTAATTTTTGAAATCACACGTCTCTTCTATAATACGATGGATAAAAATGGATAGTTAAAATGTCCGTAGCAATTACAAATAGAAATCTATTATTAAACTTAAGCCGTGGATAATTTTGGTTTGGTTAAATCTATAAGAACCAGTACTAACCCTTATGAAATCGTTGGAGATGACGGAACCTAAATGTCGTATAGAAACCCTTCCTAGGTTGGGACTCAATACTGTCGTGTCAAAAGAAACTATCTACTTAGAGTCAGTAATAAAACTAGAGGTGCTGACATTAATAAAACAGTCTGACTCTTAATCATCTATGCAATTGCTGACCTTACATCACAATTGTATGAATAGATAGATAGGACTGTGACGGTGTTTCTGGATCTTTCCAAGGCTTTTAATACCCTGACTCCGAGTTGCTGTTAGTAGAGAGGATGAGTCGCTGTGTAGTCCGCGATTTGCTTTTGGAGATCTTGATACATTATCCCAGAAAATCAGGCTGATAAAGATTTGATAAAGACATAAATTAATAGCATTAAACTAATTTTTTTTTAATTTATTATTTTTGTTTGGTACAGTAGTATCAGAAACTATTGTAAAAAATAATCAGTTTTATCAGCAAAATATATATTTTTATACAAGTTGACTTTTTTTTGTCAATACTGTAACCTCTTTTTTTCGGTAGATGGTAAATGCTCGTTTGAAAAGGTTAACTAGAGCAAACGGCACTCAGTTGGGTAGTGGAGAGCGAGTGTGGGTTCGACCAAGCTAGATGACAAAATATCGAAAAGATAAAAAAAAGTACCTATTTAACAGAATAATAAAAGTTAAAAGGGACAAAAAAGAGAAAATAAAAGAAATGAAAGAGAAAGGAAAATGGGCACCACTTATGTTTTTTATCCTGAGATGAAACCCAGTTAAAAGATAAAAGATATATAAGATAAGATAAGGTATCCTGGCAGATAGTTCTTGCTAAAGTTGAAATTACACACTTTTATTTAGTAAACAAAAAGAAAAATTATACTTACACTTTCCTTTACTTATCCTTATGGTTATAAGTCAACTCGTAAGATAAACATATATTTAGAAAAAAATCAAAATTTAATCCTTTATTAAGACTTGTTCTATTAACTGAAAGTATTGATCAGAATAACATTCACCAGAGAGGAATAAAAAATCTATTTAAACACTAACAGAATTTATTATTTGCTGTAATAATAAATGAGACAAACAACAACAAAAATATAAAATTTAAAAAAAGATCTATGTTAGACACAATAAATACACATTTCTAATCACCTTTGTAATTAGTTCAAATCATATCTTTCGTTACACTTAAAATAACAGCTAGGTATATTGTTTTGTTATTTTGGTGTACCCTGTGAAGCGAAAAGTGAAATGAATGAAATCTGGATAAAAAATTATAAAAACCACCTTTTGCATTTGTATTAATTCGAGTAAAAAAGAGTACTTACATAACCAGTTATAATCATTAGACATACCAATAAGAGATACAGATAAAAAATATTTAATAAAAAAATGTCTTTTTTTCAAAAAAACTGAATCACACTCTGTGTTTTACGGTCACTTGTTAAGTTAAATTTTGATTCATAGGTATTATCAAGAATGACTACGATTAAATCCAATTTCCGATATTAAATGAGAACACCGGCTTTTCAAAAAAACTGAATCACACTCTGTGTTTTTCGGTCACTTGTTACTTTAAATCTTGATACATAGGTATTATCAGTATAGAATATAATCAAATCCAATATCCAAAGAAAGAAACAGTACTCTTTTTTCTTGTTATGAAACTGGTAACGATACTATAAAAAAACTTACAAATGGCTCCTAGGCTTCTAGATCAGCGTCCAAGCTTAATCTCGGAAATACGGTAAAAATTCGACTTTTCTTTAGCCTCATCTACAGGTACTTACAGGTGGTATTCACAAAACCAATTTTGATAAACTACCCCTATTAATCGGCACTAGGCACACTAATACTTTATGAGTTACAGGTAACAAAAAAAACTGGAAAGATTCTAACTAAGTGCGTCAAGCTGTTCTCAGCACGACCAACGCCTTACGAATAAATTCTGTTAGCAACCAAAAAGTCGCTTAAGATACCCCTGCGAAAATCACCTGATTTCTAACGCAAACCTTGGTTGGTCAAGGAAAAAAATCAATAACTTCGCTTTGAAAAGTTCGTTAGATTTCAAGTTTCCCAAATGTTCTATTTGTATTACGATTACAGGGTCAGTCTAGGTATAAAAACAGATTGTTACAAAAGAATATTAATTAACAGGGTTTTTTAAAAACGCTAGAATACTAATTTAAAACCAAATATATAAAAATTTTAACTAATACTTAATTCATTTTGCTTAGCATATATATATTTCTACAATAAATTTATAGAAAAGGAATTGGATTAAATACTACAAAACAGCTACTTATCCTTAAATGGACTTCATTGACTACTCTTTAAAATTTTAATTTTACATAATTTTTGAGTTCTATATTGCAATGTTTACATGATGCTATAAAGTTCGGTTTTCTGTCTTGTTTACATCTACCTTTATAAAATTTTAAAAAATATACCTACCCACTAGCACAGTGCCACCATCAACAAAGTTTATCAGATTTTAAAATCACACACACCATCAATCGTCTAAATCCACAATATCAATCCATAGGTAACTAAAGAAATAAATACGGCAATATGAATAAGTTGTTGTAGGGATTTTATAATCTGTAAGCTGGTAGAACACAACGTAGCATCGAATGATAGTATCTCTGAGGCAGTAGGTATTTAAAGTTAGTTGTTCGGTGACAGTTACAATACCCATGGACTTACGGTGACTATATTAAAAATTATACGGATTTAGCTTAACAAATGGACGCAGTTTATTGCCATCAGGCGTGAATGAAAAGGATAGAGACGTCATAAAGTCCGAATACATTTTAATCGTATTTGAAATATGATAATGTTTTTAAATGTGACTAAATCTGGTGGTTAGTTTCGTATAATTCAATGTTAATGTGGGTAGATTGCAACATTATAGAAGACAAGATTAAATAAAAAAGCATATTTACAAGTTGCCGTTAATATGTTGATTATTTTAATATTTATTTTTTTATGTATTTCATATTTCTTATATATATTATTTATATAAACTATAATTTTTCAAAGTTCCCTTTAGGTAACGTATTCAAATGTAAAGATTGCTTACAAAAATTCGTTACAAACTATATTTTTGAATTTTTGAAATGGAATACATGTGGGGAAAAATATGTAGAAAATAATATACAGTTTTGGTTTTGTATCATATTTTTTTATTGTCAGTTCACAGCACATCCATCATTTTTTGGTCCTTAACGAAACTAATAAATATTTTGGGCAAAATTTCTGCAAAAAAAACTAGTGTGGCAGTCAGTGGGGCTGCCGGCAGAAGTTATACTTCTATGCACGCGCATGGATTCATAAATTTGTATGCGAATGATTTAGCAAAATCATTATATGATATTCGTGGTAAGCGACCCCAAAAACTTCGTAGTATCGTGTGTACACTCTTTTTGTATCGAATTTACATAAAATTCCTGGAGACGAGGTCCGTCTTAAGCACCAGGTGTTTCGAAGACCATCGCCATTATTATAATCGTATTTAGCGAGTTAAAAAACCGCCGAGTACAAAGTGTGCACTGATTTCGTACAGAATTTCCACAAAACCCCAGGTGAAGAGGTAAAGTAAACACCCTAGGCACCAAGTGTCGCGGAGACTTTCAGTATCATGATATTCGTATACAGTGACCCCAAAAACCCCGAGTATTTAAATTAAACCCATTTTCAGCAATACTTACCGAGCTGTAAGTTTTCTCTCTATTGTCTGTTCGGAATGTACTTTTCGAATGCAGAAATGAAATTTCCCATTTTTACATTATAAAAAATAGCTACAAATTTCCTGATACTCTAACGAACCAGTGCAAAAAGAGCATTCCGATCCATCTTACGTTACAAAATTCGGAGGTTTTAGTGCTTTATTTCCTCGACTATTCGTAAAAACTCTGTTTATGTAGCCAACAACCTTAAAAGCATAGAGCAGAAAATACTGCAACCATTGACGGTATTTTAGACTATAATACAATACTCATTACTGAATAATATTATTAATATTATTAATATAAAATACTAAACTTAATATGTTAACTTACGTGACCTGCAAGGTTTGCGTGTGGAATCCCTTGGCCTACCGATCGGAGATCAAAGGGAAGAAAGGGTCACCATAGTCAAAAGGATCTCATGGTTCATTAAGAACCTGGGATTTGACGGAGACTGAGGACCTGTGAATGAGAGTGCACAATAAGCTGTACTAGCTGCGATGCAATCTCATGGTCTACCCATAAGCCTGGCCCTCTGTTAAAAAAAAAGAACCGACAGGGCTCATTATTGTGGTTGGCTGTAGAGGCTGTTCATAAAAGTTATCTTTCACTGGTTTGTTTGTGATCTCGGTGGGTTCGTATGTTCGTACATAATAAATATATCACGGTTCAGTGGCCAGATGCCTGTGTTTTTAATTTTGTGACATGCATTTTGCGCCATAGCTGTAATGTCATATAATAATCTGGCAATCTGAAGATGTGTAACAACACGTCTAGGAAGTGGCGTTAGCCATATAGTAAATTCTTAGTTATAGTAGGTCTTTAAAGGCCAAAAACAAGACGACACGAGGTTGCATACGGTGGATACAATGTGGAGACAGACAATTGCTTTTGTGACTTGCATGTCAATCGACAGTTAGAATAACTTTATCATCAATGCTTGCTGGTCATCCAGCCGGATTGTTGAGATAAACGTAAAGTTTCAGATAGTGCTTCATCTATAAGTTCATTTTTCATATTTTTTTGTAGAAAATATTATCGTCGTTTCAACAGCATTAATACAACAAACAACAGTGGTGTTTGCTCCACACTCAGCACTTGTTATAACTTCGACTTGTTTTCTTCCCGTCATAACTAAAATCTTCTTAGATTTTTTACTATACAAAGCCCAAATTGTAAATACGGTACAGTATACGGTACAACTGATAAAACTTTTGGACCGATTAAAAATCCACTTCAGCACGAGCGTCTGAAGTGGATTCTGGTTTGCGCAATGGATGGTCTATAGGTATTTTAGTATTTTAGTAATGTTAAAAAAATATAATTTTTTACTTATCCATCACTAAATTTTGTTGATGATTTAAATTCAGCACCCAAAAACATACCTAGAATGAATAAAAACAAAACTAGAAAATATTTTGTAGCAAATTAATATTAGTCAATTCATTCAAATAACAGTTTATAATCATAAGTTGAAGAAAATATAATTAATGGTGATAAATCTTGCCGTGTGAAAAACAAATAAAATTCGTGACTTGCAACGAACAGCGGACTACTTTAATTGAGAATATAATTATATTATTGGATGATCACGTCTATCAAAATTAACTGATTTGTATCGCTCGGTTATTTTATTTCGATTAGTGACGGGTCTTATGAATATTTAAGTGAATAATTTTGGTCATTTTTCAGTTCAATATATTATTAATTTTTTTTATTAGCTCTAGCTGTAATAACACATACCTAATAAGTATTTATACAAAACAGGTGCCAATCTTTTTTAATTAAAATAACTGAATATAAATAACTACTAGCATAAGATATAATATTTAATAAAAAAAACATATGATTCTGTGTCTTTAAGAAGGTAGTTAATAGTTTAGACTGTCCGTCGGGAAAAATTGTAATAGATACTTTCTCCAAACTTCTCGTATGGCTTCATTAAACCGAGTCTGGCGCCGTTTTTCTCTACGACTTTTTTGGTTTTCACACGTTTTTCCGGTAATTTTTTTTACGACATATAGAAAATTTATAGATAGTGATTCTTTTTTTATTAAATAAATTAAAAATAAAATTGGCTGTCGTAATATGCAATTTATAATAACCACTTAATTTTTTTAAAATACTTTTGTTACCATCTTTAAAAAAACATTTCAGGTTGTCTGACAAAGATCTTTTTCCAAAATTTCTGTCTGACGCTTCAAAGTGGCAGACGAGATGCCGGTTGTATTATGTTACATACATACCAGGGCATAAAGGTTTTGAAGGTAATGAAACCGCGGACCTTCTGGCCAAGAAGGGAGCGGATACACGATTTACTGGTCCAGAACTTGTATTGGGACTGCCTAGAGCCTGGGTAAGAACCAAAGTCAGGAACTGGGTCTGGGAAGAGTCGACTAAACACTGGAGTAACACTGTAGGGCAGAGGCACTCGAAACTGATGCTCAAAGGCTACTCCAAAAAACTCACGTCTGACATACTGAATCTTGGCAGGAGTCAGATTAGAGTACTAGTGGGCCTGCTCACTGGGCATGGACCATTCAGACTACACCTTCGGAGGATGGGGATTCTGATACAGGAACCCACCTTGTTCCGACTGTGCGACATGGACGATGAGACGGCAACTCACATTCTATTCGAGTGTGAGGCCTTGGACTATAAACGGTTCCTCATCTTCGGTGACACGAATCCTGAATCCTATCACCACCTTGAGGAGCTGGTCACAGGACTCAAATCTCTTATAAAGGGAACTGCCCTGTGGCAACAGTAACTCAAGGAACTTAGGACACCTGGATTCTAGCCTACCTGAAGATGAGCGGGATGTTGATTTTTAGCTGAACAAACTAGAGTCCTACATGCATCGGGTGCATGTAAGGACTCTTGGTGCCGAACCTGGTCACAATATTCCCACAGGAAGCAGTGCTCAAACATGGGGCTCCACTGGAGAGACCATGCAAGGTTATTTAGATTAGATTAGTTTAGATGTTACATACTTGCCAGCATATTTTGGTCAGGTTTAAGTATCGGACTTCACACTGCATCAGCATTCTCCAGATGAGGCCTTATGTATGTTTTTTACAGCAGAATTGAAGGTGTGAAGAGAACTTTAAAAATGTCTTTCTCATTAGGTAAATTACGCACGTTTACATACCTTTAAAATATGCTCAGACCATGAAAGATCACAAGGGATGGTTACACCTAGGTCGACATGATACGACACAGAATGTATCTCCAAGGATTATGTTAGTTTGTTTTTCCCTATATGCAAAACAACATATTTTCCGATATTCAATGAAAAAAACCAGTTTTTATACCATGAGACAAACGAGTCTAAGTTAAGTCCATTTGTAATGTTATATAATTCGTTAATGGATTTGCAAATAGCTTATCTCCAGCTCATCTCCAGTGATATGTGCCGTAGCAAGTTACAAGAGCAGAGTAAGAATAAGAAGGGTCCTGAAACGCTCCCTTGGAGATCGACACTAGTGACTTGTCTATTACATGAAAAGTATCAAACGTCATTTGTCGATCACATCACTCAAAGCAATTAAAAAATTAATTTAATTAAAAAAACATTTTCTTTAAGTGAATGTATTTAAATAAAATCCTAAAAATTAGAATAACATAAGATATAATTAACATAACTCCAAAATATCATTTACACACTTTTGATTAAATTTACCACAGAAATAGCCGTTCTTTTTGAGAGATAATGTAACAGATGTAAACCATCTGCAAGAAAAACATTATTTATATATTCAGCCAAAATATAACAAAAGCTTTTACAAAATAGGAGAGTTTTCTTACAGAGATATGAAAATACCTCCACTTAGGATACTGCTGCACAAAGACTTCTAAAAACTTAAAATCAAATTAAAAATATTTATATAAGTATTAACAAAGTTAACCTACTTACAATTTTATTATTATAACAAATTTAAATTTAAGATAATATTTCAAAAACATAGATAATCATATATAGGTACCTACCTATTCCAGTTCACACATTTTTAATAATCCAAAACTTTATTTTACACATTATTTAGTTTATCACTTACTTTCATATGCTTAATAAATGTAAAGGTACCTTTGATATAACAAGACTGGTATGAAGTAGTTTTGTGTAAAACGCATTATCACTCGAGGTATGTACGATACTTATCTACGCTTACTTATTATAAATTAAAAAATACATTTTTCAATAACACATTAACACATAGGTAGGTAATTATTTTTATTGTGATAGTGATAACTTATACTGTGCTAGCCAAAGGTATCCTACCCCCTTCTTTTACGGTTTTACATATAATAGTGAAATGTGAAGTAAGGAAATAAACAGACGTTAATAACAGGTGACGTAACAGTCAAAGATGACGTGACCGATAATTTCAAATGGGACGTTATGGCAAATGATATCTCCTTTAACAGGTATTAAAAATACTTTTTTCAATCATAGGTACATTAATCATACTGTTTGGGTTTAAGCTGCTTTTGATGAATAAATTTAAAAAATAAATACTAAAATTGTAGTTTCGCATTTGATAAATAAAGATTCAAGAACCAGTTCCTATATTAAGTAATCAAAATGTGCTCCATCTACTTCCTGATAGTACCTAATGTATTTTAAGTAACCCTATAGAAAAAATCTAATAGTGTGATGTTCGGAAACTAGCTGGCCATTCTATCGAACCTCGTCGTCCCATCCATCAACCACGATATTCTAGATTTTTACTGCACCATAAGAGAGTACTTTAGTCACAAAAACAATGTAATCTGGCGGTTGTTTAATTTGATTAAACAAATTTTCACCGAATTCTACTCTTCGGTCGAGGTCATCATCTGAAAGTTGGTGCACCATTTTTAATTTATATGAGTGAAATTTTTTTTTAAGCCAACACTTTGTGTACTGTTCTTTGACTGATTTCCCAGATAGACGGAATTTGGGCCGTAGAAGAAGAAGGGTTTACTACCATTTCTGCAATTATGTCAATTTTTATATCATTACTACTTGTTGGTCAACCAGATCGTTTGGCATCTTGAACACTACCTGTTTCTTTAATCTTCCGAAGAAGCTCCCTCAAATAGGTCCTCAAAATAGGGCGATCGGGGTTTAGCTGCAGATGATAGCAACCTACACTGTAGCAAAGCGCACAACCGTCCCATACCTCTAGATATTCTGGAAGAGGACAGAAGATCCACAACGGCTTCTCTCAATCAAGATTTGAGAATTGTAGACAAGTGGGGAAGAAGGAATCTTGTTAATTTCAACGCTTTCAAGACAAAGAAATGTTGCCTATCCAACAAGAAGCAAACATTCGACTCATCCATTACAATCAACGATCAGACACTGGTAGCGGGCGACTCCATTACACTGGTTGGTATAACGATCTCCCAGGACTTACTATGGAACGAAGATATTGTATCCATAGCAACTGCAGCAAAAAAGAAATTGGGCTTTCTGTTTAGAGCACGGAAATATTTTTCTCCATCCAACTAAGCTACTCTTTATAAAGCCCAAATACGGCCCAATCTTGAATACTGCTCGCGTGTATGAAGTTCGGCGGCTCCGTCAAGGCTAGGAGTTCTGGAATTAATACAGAGAAGAGCAGTTCGACTAATAAATGACACCAGTATCACCAAAAACCTAGCTTCATTTTCCCACCGAAGAGCAGTAGCTGATCTTTCCTTGTTTAACCGATCCATAAACGGATTTTGCTCAGAAGAACTCCGCTCTATAATGCCTCCACTTGCCAGACCAGCCAGAGCAACACGATGTGCCAACTCCATACCCCCTTATACTGTTCAATGCCCGTCATCGAGAACGGATCGATTCGATCGTTCCTTCTTTCCCAGGGTCTCCAGATTGTGGAACCCCTTACCTTCCCACGTCTTCCCCACTCGTCCCAACTTGCAGGCCTTTAAATTAAATTAATAAAATAATAAATAAACTGGGTTTTTGCATAGTTCATGTGTAATCCTACCTTCGCAGGCTTATCTTGTAGTTCTTCTAAAATATCTATTAATTACTGTTTGCCTTTTGCAAATAGCACAATATCCTCGGTAAATCTTAGATTGTACAAGCGTTCGCCATGTATGTTCAAGCCTTGGTTTTCCCATTGTAGGTTTTTAAAAATATCCTCGAGTACCTAATAGAGTGAATAGTTTTGGAGGTATTACGTTCCCTTGCCGAACTCCTCTTTTGGCGTTTATTTTGTTAGATGCTTCATGAAGTCTTATCAACATTGTTGAAGATCTGTAGATGTATTCAATAAGGTTTATATAACGTAGATCCACTCTAGCATTTCTTAAGGATTTTATAATTGCCTAGATTTCCACTTTGTCGAAGGCTTTTCGGATATCGATAAAAGCTATCCATGGGCTTATATTATATTCTGTAGCTTTCTCGATCATCTGCCTTACTGTGTGTAGATGTTTTATGTACTATAATGACTTCGATACCCAGCTTGTTCCTTTGGTTGGTAAACTTTAAGTTTTCGCTCTAATCTGTTTGTGATTATTTTGGTAAATAATTTATATATCTGGGGTAGTAAGTTCATCGCCGGTTGTTTTTAAGATCAGTCGGGTCACCTTTCTCGTAGATCAGAACAACTACATCATTCTCCCAGTCCTTGGGAATTATTCTTCTGTAAGGCATTTGTTGAATAGTTTCACTAGTTCTTGTCTGGTCTTGATATCACTTACCTTAAGCATTTCCGGCAGAATGTTGTCTTTCCCTGCCACTTTGCCATTTTTCATCTGGGATAGTCCTTTCTCCAATCCTTTCCTATCTATCTCGGGCATTTATTCCAAATTGACATTTACTATTCGAATTTTGTCGTCTTTTGTCATAGTGTTTGCTATTTTGGATTCGTTTAGATCTCTATAGAAAGATTCCATAACTTTTATTATCTGTTGTCTGTTTTTCGCATCTTTTATTTTTGTTATCTCTTTCTTAGGTGTGTTATGTCTTTTAAACATATTTAGTTCCTTGTTCAGTTCTAATAGTGTTTGCACTTGTTTCGTTTGATGTTTCAGTATATCCCGTTTCTCCATTTTTCTTGCTGTTTTGTTGCTTTCTTTGTATTCGATGGTGTTTTTTTTACCGTCGGTTATCAGTCTTCTTCTTTTCTGTAGAAGCTGTTTTGTTTCTATCGTCCGACTTGCTCTCTAGGAGTCCCAGTATCTGTTCTGCTGTTTCTTTTATAATCTTTGTTATTCTCCTGTTGTTATTATTCAATGACTCTTTTGTTTTTACTGGATTATTGGAATAATGTTCATTTAGGTTTTGTTTGTATGTTTCCTGTCTTTCCGCTATCTTTTCTCTACTTCCCCTCTTCCTCGTTTGCTTCATATTTTTTTGCCTTTCAAATTTTGTGTTTGGGTAGTTTGCATCTTACTATCCTGTGATCACTGTTGGTGTTGAATTGATTGACTAATTGATCGGATTATGTGTTTATGGGGGGAGATTATTAAGTCAATCTCGTTCTTGGTTCGTCCATCTGGGCTACTCCATGTCCATTTGCGTTTTCTCTTTCTTTTTCTATAAAGTTGCTTTGGTTTTTTTCATTTCTGGTCCGAAATGTCCTATGTGTGTTTCTGTTGGTTCTGCTACCCTGCCAATTTTTGCATTAAAGTCTCCTCCTAAAATGGTGTATGTCGTTGGATTCTCTCTTATTGTTCTCTCTATGTCTTCGTATTCTGTTTCAACCTCGTCATCTTCATGTGAGGAAGTTGGAACATAAGTTTGAATATATATTTTAGCGTTATATTTTTATTTATGTTGATTATGACATATATCACTCTGTCAGTTATTGTTTTTAGGATTTTCAATATTGTTTTATTTATTAATATTCCAACTCCTCCATTTCTATCACCATGATTCCCTCTATAGAACATGGTATGCCCTGAATTTAAATGGAGATATTGTTCTTCTTCTCTTCTTGTTTCAGCTAAGCCTACGATGTCCCAGTTTATTTTCTCCAATTCATACTCTAATTCAGCCAGATGTTCACTTGTATTGTAAGTTGCAATGTTTAATAAGCAATTTGTTGTAGTTTTGCTAGGTCCATTATGACCTTGCTTTTTCTTTATCGATGTCGTCTTGGTGCCTCCCCCAGAATCCACGAGGCTGACGGAGATATCGGTGTGGGATTGTGACCTATGGTACTTTATTCCCAGTGTATACAGTTTGGTTTTGCCGTTGTATAGACTGATTTATGTTTATATCGATGTCGCAGTATTCAGTTAGGAATTCTAATCAGGCACAAATCACTGTTATGTATCTGGAATATGTTTACAGCATGGCACGAGATAAGTTTGTATCATTATTTTTTCATCATTTTATGTAAAAGAGTGTCATGATTACTGACGGTTATTCCCATTTCTTCTACATTGTCTCTAAATGTACTCTAGAAACACTTGTAAACAAAGTTGGGGAAAAAGGACATCCTTGGATAAGCCCTTATGTTGAATGAATTTTTAAAGTAAGCCAATTCCCGACTTTTATGGTTGCGGTACTTTCTCTGTATAATTCTTTTGTTGCATGGGTTACTGGAAAAATATTTTCATTTGCCTCATCGATTTCTATAGTTTTTTCCTTGAGACAGAGACATACGATTTTTTTAGGTCTATAAAAGCAAAAAAGAGGTCTCTGTTTTAGCCTTTATTTTTTCGATCATCTACCTGATTGTGTAAACGTGGTCAAGACATGATCTTTTCGCTGTGAACTCTGCCCTATTTTCGGATACCTTGTTCTTAATATCCTCTTTTATCCTTATTTAATGATAGAAAATTAAAATGAATATTATTATTTAATTAGTAATGTCAAATATCTTGGGAGAAAAACGATTTTTCTTTGTACTATGCCAAAAATATGTCGTTCCAGCTTCAATATTACGGCAGAAAGCCTAACTTTTATGCCGCGATAATGTCGCGCAGACAGCGGGCCGAAAGAAATTATTCCTGCACTGATGTCACTGTCACTGACAGTGTCACTGCAAATGTTGGGGCAGGCATCAATATCTTTTAACACAGAAGGCAATTTCCTTCGTACTTTCGGCATAGTACAAAGAAAAATAGTATACACTACATGGGCAGAAAGTTTGAGAGCCCTTCACTGCGCGCCATGATGCCCACGGCTTCGCCTCGGGCATCATGTCACGCAGTGCAGGAATCTCAAACTTTCTGCCCTTGTAGTGTAATATACTATTGAATATCATCATTTTAATTTTCTATTTTAATATTTAATATTTACTCATTTATGATAATTTCTGTAAACATAATAACGTTTTAACTTCACAGAGATGTAATTATAAATTGATAATTCATTTCTACTTACATTCTGTCACTTGAAATAAATATATTTTGAAAGCTTGGAGAGGAACTTTAAAGAGTTTAATTTAAGTTAATTATTGCTATACTTTAAAACTTCTTAAGGACAAATATATTTTTTAATTTCAATAAACTGCTTATCTTTAATTTAATATACGTATGTGTTTAATTAAAAGTAGCGTAATAGCATACCTATCTTAATTTATTCTGTGTCAATATAATTCATGAAATAGGTATACAAACCAGATCATCATCAGATCCAAGATATGTATCCGTAATTTCATTTCAAACAATTTTAGACCGATAAATAAAACGTAAATTGCTTCTTTATTATTATGGAAATAGTAATTATTGAAATGAAAGTCAAATCTCGTAAGATACCATCTAAAGTTTGTTCAATTCGTTCTTTAAGTAGGTATAGATTATCTTTTTGATGCAGTGTACTTTCCTTTCATCTGGTAAATGACTGAATTATAGCTGTTGGAGATTGTTTTCTGATATTTAAGCAGACACAATGAACGAATTTATTATTACTAAATTGAATTTTTTTATGCTATCAACACGACATGTTATACAGTAAAACTATTTGAATACATATTACATGACATCATTGGGTCAAAACGAATTGACTGATATGGAATTAATAACTTTAAGTTTTTATATTAAGAAATCTTTTAAATTTATTATGTTGGAATTAAAATCTTATCATATCGTTATCATTTACAAGCACTAAGGTAATAAAAAAAACATTCTTTGGAAACAGTGGAGTTCTTTCTTTTTTTTGACTGTTTTTATCCAAAATGTGCATCTGACAATTGTAGAAAGTAGGTACCAGCAAACTACGAAAACCATCGATCACGTAAAATCAGGATGTTTAACCTTAGCCGGCACCAATTACCTAAGCAGACACAACAATGTGTGCAACATCATAAACCAGAAGTTATTCAATAGATTTGATTTACTTATTAAAAGCATCCGCAGGCAGTTTTTAAGAATGCTGATTTTAGACTCTACTAGGATAGGCCAGTATCACCGATAGATATTACGTTAATTTCAGTAGATGTTGCTCTGCCGATAAATAACAAAGTTTTGGATCTGGAAATTTGAAGAGAGGCAAGCAATTGTTTTGCCAGCAGTGAATGCACATATGGCCAATGGTGCATCTTTCCGTGTGTAGGGATATCCACACCTGAGATTGTCATCATGTCTATAGATTTAAAATAGGTGATGAGGCCATGAATGGTATAAGCCAATACTCACCCAATACAAAATCAAAGCAGTCATACATTATATGTTCTACTGTTTCCCTTCTTGTCCGCAACCTCAGCATAGCAGCGATTCTGCTAATTTTATCTTAAAGAGATGTAATCGCAATTGGCAGTGACCTGTTAAGATTCCCACAGCTATTCGGAGATTTTTTCTGGTCAATGCCTTAAATTAAATTTTCTTGCTGTTTCCTCGTCAATATGAGGTAATAACTCTATGGTCAGTCTACAGTTCGTTGTTTAATCCCAGCCCTGTATAAAATTTTGGTGACAGTGCTGTTTGATAATGTCCATGACAGCGGATATTATTAGTTTGGTAGATGGGCGAGGGCTAATTTATTAACTGACTGCAGCACCTCTTGCTAAATTGTCCGCAATGCGGTTGCCTTTACAGTTTTCATGTTCTTTGATCCAGCTCAGACTGACCACGTCATTTTGGCTGGCTTTAGTTAGAGTTTGGTGAAATTTGTGTACTTAAAGTGATTCGTGCTCTATTTATACTAGTATTTGTCGGCATGGAAACATTACTTTGAAAAAATACCGTTAGAAAACAGAGACGAATTTAAAAATATTCAAAACACAAATGACATAGTGATTACGCAAGGAACACCTTTTGGATAAAATAAAACATAGGTTTACAGGGATGTAAATCCAAAAAAATACTGTGAGGTTCCAGACTCAGAAATATAATGGAGAACTAATAAAAAACTGAAGTGGGAAACTATACTCCTAATAGACAAATCTGTTTTAAAAGTGTATAAATAAATCGAAAGTTCCAAAAGAATGAAAATGATATTATTTATCAACAATACACAAAAAATGAGACAGAAACAACTGGTATCCTTACAAGGAATTGCTGCAACAAACACGCTCAGCAGAATCTATCCATTTGTTTACTGCAACTAAAAGTATAAAACAAAATTAGCATATAACCAAAAATACTATATAGGTAGTGTACGTTGACTTAAAGAATGCTTAAGCGACTTCTTAAGTAAACTCTTAGAAACTTTACATTGCTTAAACATTAATGTAGAAATTAATAAAAGCAGTGAAATCATTTTACAATAAAAGCAAATCACAAATTAAAATAGGACATCAACTATTAATAGAATTCGGTAAAGAATGATGTCTATCACCAACATTGTTCAAAGTATATACAGAATGAGCGCTAACGACTTGGAAAAAGATATACCAAAAAATGGACATACTTCTGGATGACCACACAACACTATGCACACTGTCATTTGCAGATAACCAAATTATTGCAGTACAAAACATATACGATATAGAATATATGACATGCAAACTTTTCGAAAAAGGCAATATTTGTGACCTAAAAGTAACCAGGAAAAAAACAGAAAACAGGTGTATTAGGGGAACACAACAAGATCTACAACTATTAAACGGCAGTCAGATGATTAAGCGTGAAGAGCTGTACAAATACCAAGGAATAAAAATAACGAAAGATGGAACATTTAATAAAACCTTAGATAGAAATATAAAAAAAAGCAATACCAATGTTAAACAGAGTCTTGTTGGATAGAAAAAATTAACAATGAAAAGAAAACAGAGAAAAACCGATACTATAGTATCGCATAATAATGTATAGCTTTGAAGCATGGCCACTAGAAAAATGAATCAAAAAAAGTTTAAGAGCTACAAAAATGAACTACTGGAGACTAGCAGCGGGAAAATCAAACAAAATTAAACAAATGATAGAAGTAAAACATGAGATCATAGATAAAATACGAAGCAGACAATTAATATGGTACGGACACGTACAAAGCATGTCTAATAACAGAATTTTCAATAAAATGATAGAATGGAACTCAAAAGAACGAACACGAGGAAGGCCATAAAAAAATTATCGCAAGACCTAATTACTAATGAACCACTGTGTCCACAGTTTGGTTTTGCCCTGAACAATATTTATATCTATGTCGCAGCATTCTGTTAGGATTTCTAACCAGGTACAAATCCAGGTTATGTATCTGGAATATACTGATAGCATGGCACGAGATACCTTTGTATCATTGCAGCATATGCTGACCTCGCTATAGAAACTCAACGAATGTGTCATAGAACCAGTGTGGGGGTTGTTCCAAAACTTGATCGATGGCTCTTCATAATAGCATGACCAAATTGGGATTGCGGTGTTGCATAAAACCACCTACATAAAAATTCAAAAGGTCATATAAATAAGTCAATTTATTAAATAAATTTTAACATACACCATGTTTATGTATAAGCGTATAGCTATTTACAGCATGTTTCAAAGGCAGTGAGATAAAAGAAACCTTTCAGGCTTTAGGTAAGTAACCCATTGTAAATAAAATATTATTTAATTTAGTAAAATTTATTATAATATCTTATTATTTTAGCATGGATATAAGTATTAAAGAAAATAATTGTTTTGTTTCTCAATACATTTTTTTAATTAAATTCTGTTAATAAAATACTACTATGGCTATTAAATATTAGTAATGTCAAAGTTTTTTGTATACAAACTACATATAAAAATAAAAAGATAAGCACCATCCAGAACATTTGTAGCCATTTTAACGAAAAAAATAATAAGAGGGAACAGGAAAAAAGTATTTTTCTTTACGAAGCGTGTATTGAAAATTATTATAAATTGTTAGCTGAGCGCTTTCGGCCTAAACACCGGCCATCATCAGAGCTAAAACTAAATTACAAATATAACAATTTACTAAAAATAACAAATTGTTAACTTACGTCAAAGGTAAATCAATATCCCAGGCGAGAAAATGAAAAGTAGACTGTACAGTCATCCAAAATTAACCATTCCATAGGAACTACCATAGGGTGGTCGAAACAACAACATCAAACATATAAATTAAAACTTCCAAGCTCTTTGAAGTATTAATATTAATATTAAAAACAGTCGAAGAAGGAGCTGCAAGAAAAATATTTTTTAAAAATTAGAAAGAAAAGTAGACTTTTAGTGATGTTAGACCCAGAAGCTGACCGCCGTTTCATTATATTAGTTACTCATTAATTGGCTTAAAGCCACTCCAATGCTTAGTGCGAGCTTCTTTTTGTACCTGATGTGGCTATATTCCATCTTAGATGCCTCACAGTAAGTTCGAGCTTTATTCGTACTTTTCTTTCTAATTTTTAAAAAATATTTTTGTTGCAGCTCCTTCTTCGACTGTTTTTAATATTAATTTTAATTTCCCTTTCATTCTCTTCTTCAAAGAGCTTGGAAGTTTTAATTTATATGTTTGATGTTGTTTTTTCGACCACCCTATGGTAGTTTCTATGGAATGGTTAATTTTGGATGACTGTACAGTCTACTTTTCATTTTCTCCCCTGGGGTATTGATTTACCTTTGACATAAGTTAACAATTTGTTATTTTTAGTAAATTGTTATATTTGTAATTTATTTTTAGTTCTAATGATGGCCGGTGTTTAGGCCGAAAGCGCTCAGCTAACAATTTATAATAATTTTCAATACACGCTTCGTAAAGAAAAATACTTGTTTTCCTGTTCCCTCTTACTTCAGTAAGCGTGTACAACAAGTCTTACAGTCTATTTCTTTGAAAAAAATAATATTGTAGACTATTTGCACATTAATCTTTCAAAATGTAGGAATTTTGCTCAAATAGACAAGAAAAAAGTTATGCTTTAAAAATGTTAATATTATTGTCAAAACGACAAATGTAATTTAAAAAAGCCCTACTAATTTTGCTTAAAGAAAAAACGACTGCGCTTTCGTAAGAATAGTTAAGAAATGGTATTTGTACAACAATTAAATAAATTAAATTAGTTAGATTTTTCTTAAGTAAAATGTAACATTCAGGTGCGTACTAAGGCCCAAAGGGCCCGAAAACGGGCGCCCAGCAGGCGTCCCGCATAACGAACTCCCGCTGATTCTCCAAACAGCTGTCGTTATGGTAACTCGCCTCTCTAGACATCTTCATCAAGACCTGGCAGGAGAATTATAAATAAAATGGGCATATAATGCCGAGATATGGCTTGTTAAATTTAACGGAGGCCTCTTCTTATTCACTTATTCTCTCTTCTCCTTCTTCTGCTGTTGGTTTCTTTATATGGAATGGGAAACGCGTGGGCGAAACAATAAGATCGTAATAGTAGTGGTTTATATTTCAGCCTGAAAGGATATATACTGGGTGATACTTACATTATTTATTTACTGAAATTTTAAACACAATTATTACGATTAAAAAAATACAGTATTCTGAATTGTTTCAACAATTTTTATTTAGTGTTTTTTGAATAAGGATAGACAAACCATTTTAGAAGTCCCCAAAAGCAACATATGAAACAGGCGTGAAAAATTCAATAAATAAAAATGGACACAACATGCCATTAACCCTTTATAGGGCAGATTACAATAATCATAAAGAATTGATTCGTTCATATTAAGTGTTCTATTTTATTTTGGTCAAAATGAAATTGTCAAAAAATCCGTTTATTTTCTTCTATGGTATTTAATATCTCAACTATTGTTCGTTAACGCCATCAAAAATTTGAAGTAGTTGGTGATTTTTATGTCAACCATATATAAATTAAAGTATACTTTTATGAAGTTAAAATAACTATTATTTTCCAATTATAATAACAAATAACTCATTATTTATTATGAAATACCGTGAAACATTCAAGGCAAAGCACACATTTACACTTTATGCATTCAATATGTGACCTCTTTGGTTTTTCCTTTCAGCTGAAGTGGGCACATCTTTGAGATGTAGTTTTCCAAAGTACGTGATCACCAATGCCTAATAACCTGACGGAATATTCGACAGTAACCGAACTTTTGACAGTCTTTCTCATTTTGTTTTTTCCGATCATACCAAGAACCTTGTACTTTTTTTAAGGTGTAGTTAGTTGATTGGCCAGAATTGTTCCAAAAGTTAAATTTGCTTTTAGCTTACTCCGAGGAGATTACATTTGTATATTGTGTAAAAATTTACGATAGATGCGCCGAGATTTTCAATCGACGTTGTATGATGAGTTCATTTCCACACAAATATTTAGAGTTGACGAAACTACTGATGTTTCACGACAAGAACATTGTGTGAGATATGCCAAGCCAAAAACAATGTGTTTATCTTACGTGAAGATTTTTTAACTTTTGTGTCTGTTAAGATTACAACGGGAAAATATTAAGCTAATACAATTGTATCTGAATTAAAATCTCTGGGTGAAGACTGCGAATGTTTAGTCTTACAAGGATGGCAGTTTCTACGATATTAGGAAATTTTACGGGTGTGTAAGGCCGATCGCATACTTACAAGACATATGTTTGCAACATGTCTGCGACATGTCGCTTCAACACAGTTGAGCACCAATGTAGGAAACAAAACTCTGTAGTTTGCAAATCAGTCTACATTATGTCGTCTGATGATGATGTGGCAATATTTGGTTCTAATATTGCGAAGGCGAAAGAAGAAAAATACTCGAAAATATTGGGTTCATCCATATAGTAAAGCTAATCTTCATCGCAGTATATTCATTTTCAACGATCTGCACAAATTTTACATTAAATGTTGAATTATCTTCCATTATTGAACCGTGCATTCGGAAGCAGCTGTCGGACACAAATGACGCTTGAAATTGGTGCAAGCAGTGTCGTATAAAAGTTGTTTTCGACAAGTCTCTCCTGTCCGCGGCGTTTCTGTTTGGTTTACGACTCGCCATAAGAACCGCTGTGTTGGCAACGAAACGACATGTCGGCGACATGTCGCAGACATGTTGCGAACACATGTCTTGTAAGTATGCGATCGGCCCAAGCAGTAATACCAGAAGCCTTATACGCTGATGGCAGCACAGATTCATTAAAGACTATTTCATTTATTAAATAATTAATTTTTTATTAGCTTATGTAGCTTGCCATTCACAAAGTTATTATGTAAAATACTACAATCTCCTTATGTTATTTGACAACATCAATTCAAAATTTTAATTTTATTATTAAAACTTTTAATGATTTTTGCCAAAATAATTATTCCAAATTTGGTAAACTTTTCCATAGTGCACATAGCTGGCCTACTACAGTAAATAAGAAAATAATAATTCCGCGGCTAATATCACGCCAGGAGCATAGGGGAAAACTACAACACAGATCCTGAAAGTTATTTTAGAGTCACTTTAATGTTTTACTTTTGCATGATTTAATTGATTAGCTTTAGTCGAGATTTCAAAATTAAAAAGCTACATTATCATCTCTTAATATTTTTATACTGTGTTTGTTGTACCTAAAGAACAAATTAATTGTAAACATCACGAAAATTCCTTTGAGCTGTATAAAAAGTATTTGGAATAAGATTTGGTAACAGGTGAATTACATATGTGGCAGGTAAAATGGCTTAATGGATCTAAAATAGATCGACCAATATGTGCTATTAAAGATCTTGGAAAATACAACCAGACCTTATTTCCAAACATTCTCAATCTGTTAAAGATATTGGCGACAATGCATGTTTCACATTTACCCCTAAAAGGTCATTCTTATCTCTACAAACGACTGACAACTGATTTGATAAACTCCACAGGCCAGGAGCGGCTGAATGGCTTGGCATTAATGTCAATCCAACGTAGAATTAATATCAACACTATATATATTCGTATGAAAATAGTAGTAGTACAATATATGTTATTAACAATAATATAGTCATTAAACTTGAAGAATTCGTTCTATAGAGAAAACCCTCTTCTAAATATTATATCTGCGGAAAGTTTTTAAAGGGTGTGCGCAGTTCTCACATTCGTGTTGGAGATTAAGGGAAAAAAACCGCAGAAAAAAAACCTTAATCAGAACTTCTTGCTGTATATTCAAAGACTTTTAATTTGTGTGAGCCATTCAATGGAATTTTGTGTCAATTCATGTAATTCTTGAAAACCGCCAGAATATCTTGTAAGATGACATTCATTGACTAAATGTTCAATAGGTTCTTCGGCTATATTGCAAGAGCATAATGGGCTTTCTACAACACCCCATTCAAAGAGAGTGGAATTACAGCGTCCATGACCAGTGCGTAGACGGTTCAATTTACACCAGATATTTCTAGGATGTTTGAATCCAGGTAGTGGTGTTGTTGGATCTTCTACTAAACCTTGGTTAAAAACGTTCTCACTTAACCAAATTCTTTTCCAATCTTCATCTACTGTTTACTAATAGCCAAAAAGGATTTCTTGATTATAATCTATTATTTTGGTCATGGAGGTCTTGCCAGATGATGAAGTCTTCATTAAGTTGATATTTCTGCCACAATTTTTTCGCAGCTAGTTTTCTTCGTAATCTTGGTGGAGGAATGTTTGATAGAACAGGTAACCAAGGGGTTGGAGTAGGCTGAGGAGGTACTTGACTTATTCGCGGCAAAAAAAAACAGAAGACTAACTTTAATATTGTAAAAAGGGTTTGTAATTCTGTAAAGGGAATTTAATAAAATTATTCGATAAGTAATCCCATTACATTTTTCAATAAAAATCATTCAAAGCATTTCTACTGCTCAACCAAACCAAACCCCGCACCCCCGTAATTATTTCTTGGTTACAGCCCTGGCTGAAATAGTACTGGTAAGTATTATTAATTAAAAATTAAAGCATCTTAACCTACGTCCTATATTAAAAAAAAACATGAATTCATTTAGGATGCAGTTTCACAAATTTTGCAAAAAATGCTAATTATCACCATTAAATAAATTTAAAACAAAAAACTTTAAACGGATTAAACTGTGTAATCTTGCGGAGGTTTACATAAACAATTAATCAACTACATATCAATGAAAAGTTATCTACAAACACCGCAAAGTTTTACACAAACTAATTAAATCTATAATAATAATTAATATCTATGCAATTATTTGGCAGTCTGTGTGGCAAGTGAGTGTTATCGAAATATAGTAATCCTGTCACGTTGTAAAAATAATACATTTTGATTAGGCGTTCCATTATATCTTGATTATGTCCTCTGCAAACATTATAATTTTACTTAATACTTAAGCCAATCCTCTAAAAAAGGATAAGTATAGCCATATTTCAGTTTTAATTGATCGGCTTAATTAATTTGATTGCATCATCAGAATTTCGGCTACGCTGAAAAGGTCATCCATCAAATTTTGATTCATTATATACGATTAAGTAGGCAAATTAATTAGTTATTAATTTATGACTAATGTACAAACGAGTGTGGAAGTTAATTTGCAGCAGTTTTTAAATGGCATAATGAAGTAATTAAATCTTTGTGGCGACTTGGTTCCATTAGAATTTTGATTTGATACCATATTGATTAGGTACTATTTAATGAAAGTTTATTGCAACAACATTAATTACAAGGATGTGATGGAAAGCTTTAGTTTTTAACAAACGAATTAAAATAAATGTGTTATCAATTTCTTATCAATACATAGTTAAAACGGCCTAAAGGGCGTTATTTCCCTACCTAGTTCACTAAGTCCTAGGTTACCTTATAAGAGTATTATCAGTCTACCCCAAACATGTAATTAAGAGTGTCAAAGTAAAAACTTCACAAATTATACTCAAACCCCCCTTTTAAAAGATTTTTTTATGTAGGTATCACAAACAAAAAACATTGAATAAAAATAAAATATTGAAAATTTAATTATTATATAAAAGAAAATTAATTATGTTAATTAAAGAATTAATTATCTTTTTATTTCTTTAGAGGAAGTTTTCAAGACCAGTGCTTTTAAACCTCCAATAGTTATTTCTGTAAAAGGTAAAAAAAAGGGTGTGGCTGTCAGTGGGACTGCCGGCAGAAGTTAGACTTCTATGCACGCGCCCGGATTCATAAATTTTTATGCGAATGATTTAGCATAATCATTATATGATATTCGTGTTCAGCGACCTCAAAAACCTCCTAGTACCGAGTACACACTCATTTTGTATCAAATTTGCATAACATTTCCTGGAGACGAGGTCCGTCTTAAGTACCAGGTGTTTCGAACACCATCGCCATTATCATATTCGTATTCAGCGACCCAAAAAACAGCCGAGTTCCAAGTGTAATTTTGTACAGAATTTACATAAAACACCAGGGGAAGAGGTAAATACTCTAGGCACCAAGTGCCACGGAGACTTTCGACATCATGATATTCGTGTTCAGCGACCCCAAAAACCCCGAGTACATAAATTGAACCCTTTAGCAATACTTACCGAGTTGTAATTTTTCTATCTTTTATCTGTTCGGAATGCACTTTTCGACTATTCATAAAAACTCTGTTTATGTAGCCAACAACCTCAAAAGCATAGTGCAGGATATAATGCAACCATGTGACGGTAGTATGGACTACAATACAATACTCATTACTGAATATTATTATTAATATAAAATACTAAACTTTATATAGTTTATATGTTTACTTACGTGACAGAATTATAAAATAATCTGTCAAACACAATGTAATACGTCACTATGATATTCCAAAACATTAGCTCAGACTGTTTTTTGTATATCTATCTCTTTTCAATGTACTGATATGTGTTTCTGTCTCCCTCTTACTCACACCATTACATATGTAATGATTTTTCCCATTTAACCCCACACAAATCGAGTGCATGAATAAAAGTATAACTTCAAAAAGTAGGTGTTGTAGCAACGGCAGAAAAAGGAACTGACCATAGTTGCAAAGCAAAGCAACTGGTCAATTCATCCCACCTTGTTTTATATTTGGACTAAGAATAAGAATGCATGACACCTTTTAGGTGAAGCTCCTAATAGTTCTCAAACTTGGGTTTTGGATTCTAATATCTTTCCATATAATAGACATTTGTTTACAGATTTAGATTTTGCACGAGCCACTGTTTATGAAAACTCTGCAGTTATTGAAGGGGAATCGAATACCACTGTCACAGATGAAGAAAACAAACATTAAATCCCTTACGTTACGAAAGGCTTAGCTTTAAATACTCATAATGCTCCAGTAATTAAATGTCAATATGTATCGTTAGTATGAGCTTAATGAAAACAACAAAACTGATGAACCACTCTCTGGTAAATATACTGAAGAAAAGCAGAAAGAAGAAGAGAAATTTAATTTTGATGACAAGCAGAATGAAATGACTGAAGATAGTATGCTTAAAACTCATTCCAGTGTGATTGATAAAAGCTTGGATCAATAATTATCCACTTCCTAATTTTCCAATTGAATTTCTTCCACCACCTAAGTTTACCTACTCCTAAGATAAATAAACAAAAGTGAGATGTCAAAAGTTAGAAATCTACCAGTTCTTCATCATAAATGATATTGAAATAAAAGTAAAACCAAAGTTAGTATATAATCGGATCATTAAGGAAATTAATAGCAAGAAATTTGGAATCTGCGTTTATAAAGAAAATGGCAAAGGAAAACGTAAGAAAAAAAAACAGAAAAATAAAAAATATTGCACCAAATTTCGAACAATTTAGAATTAATGAAGGTCAGCTGAAAGGTTTATAAATATTAAATAATTTACATCACTTCATTGGTAATACAGACTTCTCCAGCATAGATGCAGAACAGGCCAGCTAGCGCTCGTCATTCTCAAACAAAAATTTAATTCTGTGATTCCAAGACGAATAATTTATCGATTTATTGAATATTTCACAAAGCATTTTTTCCAAACATTACTTATATGCTTGAATTTAAACAACTGTTGTTGTATTTGGACTTCGGATTCTCCTTAAGATTGTAGATCCTTAATCCCATAAGACAACTAAAATCATTCAAATTAACGATTGTTGTTTGATTTTTGATAACTAATAAAGTCATTATTTAAACACGCGTAACATTAAAACGTCCTAAAAAGCGTTATTTCCCCTAGCTATAGCTAAAGGAACAAGAATAACTAATCACGACATAATGTCGATAATTTTTTTTTCTACAAGCATGCGTAAAACAACACTTTCCTGCACGCATTTTAATTTAGAAAATATCTCTTCCCCGCACGGCGTGCGGGAATAGTTATTTACGTAACGAGTTAAGAAAAGTCCAATTTTGTTTAACGAGTGTGATGTTGCAGCAAGAGCGTAGCGAGTGCTGCAAATGAACACGAGTTAAACAAAATGGCGTTTTATAACGAGTTCCGTACAAGATTTTTTATAATTTTGACGAAATTCCATAATTAAAAAAAATCATAATTATCTAATAATAATTAAAAACAATACATCTAGTTCTCGTGTTTATTTTGCATTGACACCTTTCTAATGACAATTCTATTTAATACAGATATAATTAAAAGGTAAGTTTCTGATTTAAATATTAAGTATACTTATTTAATTTTTTGTTTAAAAATGTCTGCTTTTAAATATTTCTTTAATAAAGTTAGTATAAAATAGTTCTTAGTTGTTTATATTTGCTTTATATTTTTCGTAATTTGTTTTGAAATGAAGTTTTCAAAACTAGTTACGTAAAGTTTTACTTTTCAAAACTAGTTATGAAAAGTAATGACTTTCAAAACTAACAGCAGTTTTGAAAAATGTCACTTTACTTGTCAAAATTATAAAAAGAATTTTTCCCGCACGCATTTTTTTTTTATTAATTAGAGATGTATTCCGATAAACTTTTTGACAAATTATTGTATTATTATCTTTATCTTGTTGGACTACATACAAATAGTAAAAAAAATTAAGATTATTTTACATGAAAATAGGGATTTTTAAAATGTTTGTTTTTAAAAAAATCATAGTTTATTAAATCACCCCTGTAAACTTTAGGTACTCAAAGCAACAACAAACTCACCTGTTTAAGTAGGGTTGCTATAGCTACAGTCGTGTATTTATTGACACTATGAACGATTTAATTGTCACAATCGCATCTTTTTAAGTATCTAAATAATTTTCGAGGTGATTTCGCTTGTAGAAAAAATATTGATGCTAACTCTTGCGGAAATTAACTTTCCCGCACTTAACTGCTTGCCCGAACTCCGCTTCGCTTCGTTCGGGCATCGGCAGTTCACGTGCAGGAAAGTATAACTTTCCGCACTTGTTAGGATAATAACTATTACACCCTTCACGGCAAATTTTTAAACTAAGTAATTCTCACAGATATAAAATAGTGGTGAAATTATTCATAATACAAAATGATC
Organism: Altica lythri; assembly: GCA_964028335.1. Classification (NCBI taxonomy): domain Eukaryota; kingdom Metazoa; phylum Arthropoda; class Insecta; order Coleoptera; family Chrysomelidae; genus Altica; species Altica lythri. Next base: position 31,846,734 of record OZ034803.1, on the reverse strand, counting down.
AGATAGATCATTATTTTTATTATACACGTTAATCAGATCTGTACTTAATACACTTACTGTATGTATATTCTTTTATACAACCAACAATAATGGTTGTACTGAATTATTGTTTGCCTTTTTGGCGTTGGTTATCTTTGGCCTAAACATTATTTTGGTTGTTGGTTAGTGTATGGGATATATTACATAAAATTACTATGTTTAAATAAAGTATGCGAAATATAACAACGGGTATGAGTGGAAACAACTAGACTAAAGAGAAAGATATAAAATCGTACGCTTCTGATTGACTCTTGAATAGACCAGAATTCATCACGCATTTTTTTTGAGTGAAACTCAAAACTTTGTGCTATGTTAAATAATTTTGATTTAGTTTACAGTAACAAACTATCCATTGAATTAAAATCAAACACATCCAAACATTCTGCTCCTTGCAGATATTGGTCCAGCTTATTAACCCTTTTTGTTAATTTTTGCTCTAAAAAATGCACGATTTAGAAATGTTTTTTTTACTTTTTACTTTCAGCCGCAACTGTGAAATTAAATAAATGATATCACCGATACACAAAAAGAAGTGATCAGTAATTTTGATTAGACTAAATTTTTATATATTTTTTGATGTCTTGAATTTGAATTTAGAGTCCGTTTTACTCCATCATGCTTTAATTTTGAGAAAACTTTTAGGATTTTATGGTCCACGCAGTATCCCTGCTTTTTATTTTTTATAGGATAGTTGAGATAAAGAAGTTTTATGTAAAAAAACTAATGGCCGCCCGTGACTTTATCTGCGTGAACTTTAGTTTTTCAAGCCTTATTTTAAATCCTTCAAAGTGAAATTTAAAAGTCATTTCTTAGTACACCACTAAGTAATAAAAAAAAATTATTTTCGAATTTTCAAGACTCTACGCGTCTATCGACAGTGTCATCTCGGCCAGCAGCAGCGTGCTACCGCCTCACCGCTCCACACACCCCGCACATTAAAGCGCGAGTGGTATTAGACTATTATTATTTTAAAACTATAAAAACTTGCATGCTATATGCATGCAAAATCTCAGCCAGATCGGTTTGAAATTCACAAAATTTCATACAAATTTTCATCCCCTATTTAATCCCTTAGTGGTGGAATTTATCAAAATCTTTTTTAAGGGATGCCTAAGTCATAGTAGCTATATGCATGCAAAATCTCAGCCCGATCGGTTTGAAATTGACAAACTTTCATACAAACTTTCATCCCCTATTTTATTCGCTTAGGGGTGGAATTAATCAAAATCCTTTATTCAGGGATGCCTACGCCATTGTAGCTATATGCATGCAAAATCTTAGCCCGATCTGTTTAAAATTGACAAACTTTCATACAAACTTTCCTCGCCTATTGTATCCCCTTAGTGGGTGGAATTCATTAAAATCCCTTCTCAGGAATGCCTACGTCATAGTAGCTATATGCATGCAAAATCTTAGCCCGATCGGTATGAAATTCACAAAGTTTCATACAAACTTTCATCCCCTATTTTATCCCTTAGGGGTGGAATTTATCAAAATCCTTTCTTAAGGGATGCTTACGTCATAGTAGCTATATGCATGCAAAATCTCAGCCTGATCGGTTTGAAATTGACAAAATTTTATACAAACTTTCATTCCTTATTTTATCCCTTTAGGGATGGAATTTATTAAAATCAGTTCTTAGGGAATGTCTACGTCAAAGTAGCTATATGCATGCAAAGTTTCAGCCCGATCGGTTTGAAATTGACAAAGTTTCATACAAACTTTCTTCCCCTATTTTATCCCCTTGGGGGTGGAATTTATCAACATCCTTTCTTAACGCATACCTCCGTCATAGTAGCTATATGCATGCAAAATCTCAGCCCGATCGGTTTAAAATTGACAAAGTTTCATACAAACTTTCATCCCCTATTTTATCCCCTTAGGGGTGGAAATAATCAAAATCATTTCTTAGGGGATGCCTACGCCATAGTAGCTATATGCATGCAAAATCTCAGCCCAATCGGTTTAAAATTGATAAACTTTGATACCATCTTTCATCGCCTATTTTATCCCCATAGGGGTGGAATTTATCACAATCCTTTTTAGGGGATGCCTACGTTTTAGAAGCTATATGCACGCAAAATCTTAGCCCGATCGGTTTAAAATTGACGAAGTTTCAAACAAACTTTCATCCCCTATTTTATCCCCTTGGTGGTGGAATTAATTAAAATTCTTTCTTAGCGGAGGCCTACGTTATAACATCTACCTGCATGCCAAATTACAGCCCCATTCGTTCAGCGGGTTGGGCTGTGCGTTGATAGATCACTATGTCAGTCAGTCAGTCAGTCACCTTTGAGTTTTATATATATAGATATGGACTGCTGGAACCAATTTTAATCCAGGTTCTAAAAATGTTATACGAACACTATTGACTGATCCTCCTTATTATCTACTTCCACCTTTGCATATTAAGTTTGGTCTCATTAAGCAGTATATCAAAGCTCTTAATAAAAACGTCACTTGTTTTTAAGTTTTTAGCAAGGAGTGACAATAAATTGATAAAAAAAATTTCGATAGACCACATATTCGGAGCTTATTTGAGGACAAAAATTTTGTTGGTACAATGTATGACTGTAAAAAAGCAGCTTAGTAAAGTTTTAAATCTGTTTATCTGATCTTTTTTAAAAATTAGAAATGTAAAAATTACCAAAATTTAGTCTAGGAACTGCTGGTAAATTTAAAAAAATTATGTTGCTTGATGAATCTTCAATTGCATTTGCTATTCTGTCATCTTGACTATTTTTCTCAAGATTTTAGAGATCTTAGTAAAGAACAAGCTGAGAGATCAATACCTAAATGTTATGGAAGCTCGGTATCAAGGAGGGTGGAATGTCAATATGATGGCAGATTTCTGCTGTTAAAAAAAAACTAGAAAACAAAATAATAACCCGATACATGATTTTGCAGATGATAGCAACCTACACTGTTGCAAAGCGCAAAACCGTCCCATATCTCTAAATATTCTAAAAGAGGACAGAAAAAACACAACGACTTCTCTCAATCAAGATTTGAGAACTGTAGACGAGTGGGGAAGAAAGAATCTTGTTAATTTTAACGCATCCAAGACAAAGACATGTTGCCTATCCAACAAGAGGCAAACAAACGACTCATCCATCACAATGAACGATCAGACACTGATAGCGGGCGACTCCATAACGCTGGTTGGTATAACGATCTCCCAGGACTTACTCTGCATACTATTGCATTCATATCAACTGCAGCAGGAAAGAAAAATATTTCTCTCCATCCAACCAGGGTACTCTTTACAAATCCGAAATACGACCTAATTTTAAATACTGCTCGCATGTATGGGGTTCGGCAGCTCCGTCAAGGCTCAGAGTTTTTGATGCAATACAGAGAAGAGCAGTTCGACTTATAAATGACACCAGTATCACCAAAAATCTAGCCCCATTGTCCCACCGAAGAGCAGCGTCTGATCTTTTCTTGTTTTACCGATACATAAACGGATTTTGCTCAGAAGAACTCCGCTTTATACTGCCTCCACTTGCCAGACAAGCCAGAGTGTAACGCGACGTGCCAACTCCATGCACCGTTAGACTGTTCAGTGTCAGACATCAAGAACGGATAGATCCGATCGTTCCTTCATTCCTAGGATCTCCAGATAGTGGAACTCCTTACCTTCCCACGTCTTCCCCACTCGTCCCAACTTACAGTCCTTTAAATTTCAAATCATTAACTTGGTTTTTCTGCCCCAATAGATGTACATGTGTATTTAGGTCTATACCTACGAGGACGTCCTTAAATAAAATAAAAAGAGAGAAATCCGCTGCACAGATCGTTCGAACCTCAGAGTAATAAATTATTTATTACTCTGAGGTTCGAACACAAAAGAGTACAATCCACGCGGAAAATAGTTTGATTATATTTTTTTTCGCCATTTTCAGAATATTTTAATAAATAAATTACAATTTTGATCTCTTTTAGATTTGTATAACGAGCTTAAAAAATCAAAGAAATTCTGCTTATATTAATCCAAAACACTCTTATTTTTTGCCATAATTAGAAATTTTTAGTGTTTTTCACATTAATTAAAACTTAAGCATGATGAAGCAAAATGCGCATTCGAATTCAACGCATCAAAAAACATCAAAAAATGTTAAATGTAATTGATGTAATCTATACTATTATTATAAAGAGGAAAGGTTTGATTTTTTGTTTGTTTGTTTGTTTGTTTGTTTGTTTGTTTGTTTGTTTGTTTGTTTGTTTGTTTGTTTGTTTGTTTGTTTGTTTGTTTGTTTGTTTGTTTGTTTGTTTGTTTGTTTGTTTGTTTGTTTGTTTGTTTGTTTGTTTGTTTGTTTGTTTGTTTGTTTGTTTGTTTGTTTGTTTGTTTGTTTGTTTGTTTGTTTGTTTGTTTGTTTGTTTGTTTGTTTGTTTGTTTGTTTGTTTGTTTGTTTGTTTGTTTGTTTGTTTGTTTGTTTGTTTGTTTGTTTGTTTGTTTGTTTGTTTGTTTGTTTGTTTGTTTGTTTGTTTGTTTGTTTGTTTGTTTGTTTGTTTGTTTGTTTGTTTGTTTGTTTGTTTGTTTGTTTGTTTGTTTGTTTGTTTGTTTGTTTGTTTGTTTGTTTGTTTGTTTGTTTGTTTGTTTGTTTGTTTGTTTGTTTGTTTGTTTGTTTGTTTGTTTGTTTGTTTGTTTGTTTGTTTGTTTGTTTGTTTGTTTGTTTGTTTGTTTGTTTGTTTGTTTGTTTGTTTGTTTGTTTGTTTGTTTGTTTGTTTGTTTGTTTGTTTGTTTGTTTGTTTGTTTGTTTGTTTGTTTGTTTGTTTGTTTGTTTGTTTGTTTGTTTGTTTGTTTGTTTGTTTGTTTGTTTGTTTGTTTGTTTGTTTGTTTGTTTGTTTGTTTGTTTGTTTGTTTGTTTGTTTGTTTGTTTGTTTGTTTGTTTGTTTGTTTGTTTGTTTGTTTGTTTGTTTGTTTGTTTGTTTGTTTGTTTGTTTGTTTGTTTGTTTGTTTGTTTGTTTGTTTGTTTGTTTGTTTGTTTGTTTGTTTGTTTGTTTGTTTGTTTGTTTGTTTGTTTGTTTGTTTGTTTGTTTGTTTGTTTGTTTGTTTGTTTGTTTGTTTGTTTGTTTGTTTGTTTGTTTGTTTGTTTGTTTGTTTGTTTGTTTGTTTGTTTGTTTGTTTGTTTGTTTGTTTGTTTGTTTGTTTGTTTGTTTGTTTGTTTGTTTGTTTGTTTGTTTGTTTGTTTGTTTGTTTGTTTGTTTGTTTGTTTGTTTGTTTGTTTGTTTGTTTGTTTGTTTGTTTGTTTGTTTGTTTGTTTGTTTGTTTGTTTGTTTGTTTGTTTGTTTGTTTGTTTGTTTGTTTGTTTGTTTGTTTGTTTGTTTGTTTGTTTGTTTGTTTGTTTGTTTGTTTGTTTGTTTGTTTGTTTGTTTGTTTGTTTGTTTGTTTGTTTGTTTGTTTGTTTGTTTGTTTGTTTGTTTGTTTGTTTGTTTGTTTGTTTGTTTGTTTGTTTGTTTGTTTGTTTGTTTGTTTGTTTGTTTGTTTGTTTGTTTGTTTGTTTGTTTGTTTGTTTGTTTGTTTGTTTGTTTGTTTGTTTGTTTGTTTGTTTGTTTGTTTGTTTGTTTGTTTGTTTGTTTGTTTGTTTGTTTGTTTGTTTGTTTGTTTGTTTGTTTGTTTGTTTGTTTGTTTGTTTGTTTGTTTGTTTGTTTGTCTGTTTGTCTGTTTGTTTGTTTGTTTGTTTGTTTGTTTGTTTGTTTGTTTGTTTGTTTGTTTGTTTGTTTGTTTATTTGTTTGTTTGATTGTTTGTTTGTTTGTTTGTTTGTTTGTTTGTTTGTTTGTTTGTTTGTTTGTTTATTTGTTTGTTTGTTTGTTTGTTAGAAATGGATAGGCTCCGAAACTACTGGACCGATTTCAAAAATTCTTTCACCGTTGGCAAGCTACACTATTCCCAAATGACATAGGCTATGTTTCGTTTCCAAAAAAAATAGGAATGCTTACTAAAATGCCATTAATGTAACCAAAAATTACCTTAAAATCCTTACATCCAGTGCGTTGAGAATACTATTGATTATAGAATAAAATAATGTACTACGATTTCGAAGAATATATAAATATCTACAAAAAATGCCGCGACAGCATATGTCTAACTGTTATAGTTACGTCACAATAACTATTTTTTAATTTTTTAAAAGTTTTTATCTTGGTATAAATCCTTATCAAAATAAGTTATTTCATAATCACGACAGATATCACGAATTTAGCATGTGCAATGGGACGAGGCTACTTATAAAGGAATTAAAGGACAATTAAGTTGTAGCCACCATTATAACTAAACCACCAGCTGGTCAACTAGCTCATACACTGAGGATACCGATGATCCCAACTGATCTACCAAATCCATTTAAACCGCTTCAATTTCCTATCAAAACATCTTTCGCTTTTACTAATGATAAGTCTCAAGGTCAAACCTTCCAATTAGTAGGGATCGGTTTTCCTCATGGCCAACCGCCTAAGGCGGGTCGGAGCACCTGAAAATCGATTTATTTTGCTGCCAGAAAATAAAACAACATGTAATATTGTTTACAGGGAAGCGTTGACCCAATAAATTTTAATGGCTTTTGTTATTTTTCTTTAATCCCCGTGCAAAGCCGGGGCGGGCTGCTAGTTCATCATATTTTTGTCTACATTTCGCGAATTTCATTAAATGCGCTTAGCTTATTTTAACTTATAACCAACTTACCAGTTAGAAGATTCATAATAAAACTAAAGCACAGGTCATATCTTTTACGGAATTATAGATTATTACACTAAAAAAAGTCACATTTTTGGTTACTGAAGTGCGATTTATCCTAGGAGAAGCCAGAACATTGTTACCAATTTCTTGAATAGGGGCACTTGCGAACGGAGCTTTTGTGGACAAGACAAATTTGGGGCACTTGTAGACAAGATGAAAGATTAGATTTTGTGGTATATAAATTGTTAAGAAATAGAGGCATTTTCGTACAATGTTTTCAACTATAATAATCATTAAATATTAATAAAAGAAGTAAAAAAATCAAAAGATGAAATTCCTTTTGTGAATTATCTAATACACATTCTCGGTGCTATTTTGCAACATACTATTTTTTCAGTTAGATATATCAAGCATAATAAGTCTAAAAAATAAAAAAAAAACTTCTAAACATGCCAATATATAAATTACCTAGTTTCTTTGTAGCAATCAAAAAAAAATAAAAAATTTAGGGGTTGCCAGTCCGAAGCCTGGATAAAGTGTGATCAAAAGTTCGTTCTTATACGATTTATTTACTTTTTTAAAACATTGTATAAGAGTTAATTTACCTGAGAATGTAATCCTTCATCTTCTCCGCAAGTGAACCCAAATTTGTTTTGTCCGCAAATGCTCCGTCCGCAAGTGTGCCGATACCGAGTTTTTAAAATTATTTCTACTAAATTTGTGTCAAAACAATTTTTGCAAGAATCATAAAGATTGATTATATTTTTTTGAAAATTTGAAGTTGATCTATTATTCCCTTCAATTAAAAAAATCTAAAATGTCTTTCAGTGGATAATGTTTAATGGCTTGGTTCCAAACCTTCCTAATATAATTATTAATTCCAATTATTTTTAATGTCGTCTATTAACATAGATTCTTTATCACAAGTTGAATTTTACCAGGCTAGGTACCTACCACAAATCCAGATACTCCAGTTATGTATACGAGGGTTGTGTTTTTAGTCTTGTGTATAGCCGATTAAAAACACCAATAGAACTTTCAGACACAAATGTAACCCCATTCTTTTGTTGACATAAATCCAGAGTTTCATTGCCATACAAGTCGTGATCTTAGCCAAGAACCTTTTCCACAATTTTTTTTTTTTTCATAATTTTTGGAAAGGATTATCCCAACAGCAATATCTTGTATAGAAATTATTTTTGTGTTTGGAAATAAAGCAACAGTCTCAACGATAATCCAGGCTAGGTCCACCCAAAACAGCAGTCACACAGTAAAACATTGATGCGGTTTGTCAGCTAATTAAGGATAACTGCCGTTTAACACATCGGAAAAAACGAGCATCTATAGTCATTTTAAAGGCCTTGATCCCAAAGATCCTATAAAACGTAAAATAAACGCCTATCCGCTGGTGGGTGTTTTACCATGAGGAAAAACCAACAAATGGGATTCGTTCTCGAAGTGTGACAAAGAAAATGGTCGCAACCTTTGTGTCAAAATCTGGTCAATTGTCATATCATCCTACTTGTACATAAGGACACAGTGCTCAAAAGACAATCGAGATTTTGGAGCTTCAAAATATTGAATTGTTAGACCATCCACCGTATAATCCCGACCTAAGTACTAACGATTTCTTTACGCTCCCAAAGATCAAGAATTCAATGCCTGGGCAGCGATTCTAGTCGCAAAAGGAAGCCTTCGATGCCTTTAAAAAAGCGATTTTGCAGTTGTCTACTGAAAACAGGAATAACTGTTTTACCAATTAGTTTAAACGTATGCAAAAGTGTATCGATCTTGGTATGACATATTTTTAAAAGCTATAAAGTACTTTGTTCATAGTCTTTATGGCTATATGCAAAACAATAGGACAAACCTCGTATTACCGATACTGTAAATTTGTTTTAAACCAAATTACTTCATAATATAAAAATGTTTTATGTAAACCACATGAAAAATGTTTAAATTTTTAAATACAAACATTTTAAATGGTTCTCAATTTTCACAATCAAATAAGAAAATTCATTGGGCCATAACTCATAATCTCATTTAATTTGTTTACCTTTGTAAAGGAATAACCAATTATATTCTCAAATTGATTTTGCCAATTCGATTTGGTTAACTTAACCGGTATTTCGACGTAATTATTTTAAGCAATGAATTGGAAAAAGATGAAGAATAGATTTCGCGTTGGGTGTTGTTATTAATCGATAAGCGATTATAAAATGCTCGATAAAATAAAACGTGATTGGATGGTTCACATTCGACTAGTAGAATATAGTTGATCAATTTAAGATTATATTAATTTCTATTAATTTTTAATATTTTAGATAGGTATACAAAAAAAAATGATTCAAAAACTAAATATCTCTATATTTTTTCCCATTGAAACCGTAGTAGACACATATTTTGGCTTGGTCGAAACCATTTTGCGTTTTTTTATTGAAGTTATACTTCTATTCATGCACTCGATTTGTGTGAGGTTAAATGGGAAAAATCATTACATCTGTAATGGTGTGAGTAAGAGGGAGACAGAAACACATATAAGTTATATTGGTCGGTAAAAACAAAGATGAAATATTTACCTCATGTTTAGTCATAACTATAAGTCCTTTAAATACCGTTTAAACATTCAGTACATTGAAAAAGAAATAGATATCCAAAAAACAGTCTGAGCTAATGTTTTGGAATATCATAGTGACGTATTACATTGTGTTTGACAGATTATTTTATAATTCTGTCACGTAAGTTAACATATTAAGTTTAGTATTTTATATTAATAATAATTTTCAGTAATGAGTATTTTATTGTAGTCTATAGTACCGTCACTTGGTTGCATTATATCCTGCACTATGCTTTTGAGGTTGTTGGTTACATAAACAGAGTTTTTAACAATAGTCGAAAAGTGCATTCCGAACAGACAATACATAGAAAAATTACAACTCGGTAAGTATTCCAAATGGGTTCAATTTATGTACTCGGGGTTTTTGGGATCGCTGAATACGAATATCATGATGTCGAAAGTCTCCATGGCACTTGGTGCCCAGAGTATTTACCTCTTCTCCTGGTGTTTTATGTAAATTCTGTACAAAATTACAATTGGAAATTGGCTGTTTTTGGGTCGCTGAATACAAATATGATAATGGCCATGGTGTCTGATACACCTGGTACTTAAGACGGCCCTCGTCTCCACGAAATGCTATACAAATTTGATACAAAATGTGTGTGTACTCGGTACTAGGAGGTTTTTGAGGTCGCTGAACACGAATATCATATAATGATTTTGCTATATCATTCGCATAATAATTTATGAATCCAGGCGCGTGCATAGAAGTATAACTTCTGCCGGCAGTCCCACTGACTGCCACACCCTTTTTTTTATTTTGTGAAGTGATTAAAAAAGGGGACTTACTTGTTATGGTGTGTTTTAAAAATATATTTTATCAGTCTACAGCTTTGGACATAGAAACTAAGTGGCGCTTAAGCATTATTCTGTTTTCTGTACATATAATTGCCTTTCTGCTTATATTTCAGAAAAAGATCTACATAAAGTGCAACAAAACATATCTATACATATAATAAAACTATAACTGATTACATAATAGGTGGTTTTTACATACGCGAGAACCAAAAACAATGTTTTTTCATTGCATCTGTTTGACTGTATGACTATTTACGTGTAAGTCTGTATGTAACAATACCTCTTGTGGTTATACCTTTTAAACTTAAAGTAATAAACCTAAATTATCACCTTTAATGACGGCTTTAGACCAAAAGCTTTAATTTAACATTTCCTTGTACATAATAAGGAAAGAGATGTCTTTACAGACAGACAGACAGACAGACAAAACGACTACTACGTTTTTACTAATTGATGTTGGAGTGAAAACATTAATATATGCGATGACTGTAATATCAGGCAATATTGTCATCTAAATTTTGAAGCAAACTAAGTCGCGGGTAACAATTAAATCAATATAAGTATTTTTAATGTTAAAAAAGTCAAGTTCTTCATCCTGAAGTCTGCCACATTTAAAACGCAACCATTGTACATAGTATTTATTATTTATAAACGCGAATGTTTTATACACTGTGTTTCAACCTCTGTTTATCGTGTGACTAAAAGGCTTATTAGACTTTACTAAATTCAGTCGTCTGAAGTCAGGATTCAGAAAAGGAACAAAATTAAAAGCTTCTAATTACACTGTTCTAATTAGTTTACTAAATCAGTTGCCTGCTGAAGCGCGATATAGGCGGACGTGTTAAGTACGGTACATAAAATGGTTCCAGTACTGTCCAGACATCAAAAGATAAGCCTCGACGTAGGTCTATCCGTTGGGTCAATTAATATAAAGAAAAGAAAAAAAAAGACATGGGTTAAGGAATATTTATTACTGCGCGACAGTTTATCTAACATGAATATAATGATTGTTTTAGAAAATCTTGTAACCCCATATATACAAAAAGAAGATACTATCTTAAGAGGCAGTATTACGGCAAAACAAAGATTGGTAGTAACATTACGATTTCTTTCAACAGGAAATTTATACCAAGATTTTAAATATTGTTTTCTAATATCCCAACTCATGCTCTCAATAATTATCCCTAAAACGTTTACGGCTATTTATACATGTTTGGAACAATAAATAAAAGTTAAAAACTTTTTAATCGGCAGAGCTCCATCAGTTGGATTCTCCAACGTAGTTAAATGAGGAGGAGGAAATAGGGTATGAAACTGTACAGATGAAGAAGGATCTGAAGGGTGTGGCACTTGAATTGTCTGTGAAGATTGGCTGTGATAATTGTGAAGATGCTAAAGGATGTGAGGACTGCATTTGTTGCTGAGGTGGTAAGGAAGGTGAAGATTGGTTGTGGTATCGTGTGGCTGGTAAGTTATAAAGTGGAGTATTTGGCGATTGGGTACGGTACTGTGTGGATGGTGAAGGATACGGGGATTGGTGTGGTGAAGTTGATGTTTCAAAAGGAACATAAAATTCACTCTGCGAAGACGATGGTCGTGAAGGAGTGAAAGATTGATATGAAGCCATTTTCAAAAACTTGCACCTACATTTCTGACAACAAACGGCATATCAACATGCGCAAAGTGTTGCGCTGCGTCTGAAGCGACCAAATGCGAACGCACCTTCCTAAATCTTTTTTAAAATTAGGTTTCTAAATGAATTAGTGAGTCAAAAGCCGTACTTTTTCCTAAAATTAGGAACTAGCCTTCCTAAATGCGATTTCACTTGTCTGAATTTAGTGATGAATTATTTAGACGACTGAATTTAGTAACATCTATAAGCCTTTAATCATTTAAGTTTTTTATTTCTGTGTATACTTTTTGTTGATATTTACAAGCTGCAATCATTTATCAAACATGTTAAACAATTAATTCTTAAAAAGCTCCAAGATAAAAATTTGCTGGAATCTCTTTGCTCGTTTGATCTGCTTAACATAAAAGAGAATTCCGGACTAAATTGTTAAAAAAAAAAAGAAAAAAAACGGACACATTTGGTTCAAAAGTTATTAACAGAAGACAATTACAACTAACGTTTATAGACGAGGATAAAATAATCCTGAAAGAGTGTGTTTAATAGTTAATTGGTCCAAATAAAAAATTAAGTTCATCATCATCATCATCACAGCCTTACAATCTCTAAGATTATGGCTAACGCCTGGGCGTTCAACAATCCTTTTTTTTTATTGAGGTGGATTATTCCTCTGCCTTCGTTTAAATTTGTCATAATTTGTTGTGTGTTTTTGCTTCTGTTGTAATTTTCGTCCATTGTTTCCGGTCCCTACATTGAGATTTCCAATCAGCAACGTTTATGGCCTTTACGTCCTCTTCCACATCATCTAACCATCTTTTTCTTGGTCTTCCTCTGCATCTGGGCCATAACGGTGTCCAGTTCGTTATTCTTCGAAGCATTTCTTTGTGTGGCCTTCTGAGTATATGCCCAATCCATTCTAGACGGCGTGATTTAGTATATCTAACTATGTTTTCACCATTTTGTTCCCTGTCTATTGTAATGTTTGTTTTAAGTCTTCTTTCTCCTTCGCTTGTTGTGTCAGGGCCTAGTATTGTTCTCATTATTTTTCTTTCGAATTTTAGTAGACTGTCTTCCTCCTTTTTATTTAGTGTTGTTGTCTCCAATGCGTATGTAACTACTGGTCGTATTAGGGTCTTATGCAGATTCATTTTTGTTTTTTTAGTCAATACTTTACTTCCCAGAAGGTTTCTGTTCATACCGAATGCCTGGTTGCCTTTTAAAATTCTTTCTTCCACTCTCTCCTTCCCGGTCTTTCCTATTGTGACTCCTAAATAGTTAAAGGTGTGTACCGCTTCAAGCCTATAGTTTTGAGTAATCAATTTTTCCTGTGGAGTTGTCTGTTCCTTACCTATCTTCATGTATTTTGTTTTGTTTTCATTTATCTCTAGACCCATTTGTTTTACCTCTTTGTCTAGTTTTTCAATTGCTTTTATTAGTGCTGTCTTTGTGTTTGCAACGATGGCCAGATCATCTGCGTAGGCTATTATTTGTAGTTGATTCGTAATGAAATTTTTATTGTCTAGCTTTGCCTTCCTTATTATTACTTCTAAAATTAAATTAAAGAGTGTCGGTGACATAACATCTCCTTGCTTCACTCCTTTATTTGTTTTTATTTCTTTGGAAATTGTTCCATTGAATCTTACTTTGGCGGTGGTATTCTTAAGAGTCATTGCTACCATTTGCCTTATTTTTGTTGGGATTCCAAGTTCCTCTAGTTCTTCCAACAATTTTTGTCTTTTTACGGTGTCGAAAGCGCTTTTGAAGTCTATGAAAACTACGTGTAGTTCTCTTTTGTATTCCCTTGCTTTTTGTACTATTTGTTCTAGTGTATGTATGGCGTTAACTGTTGATCTGCCTGGCCTAAAGCCATTTTGGTAGTCTCCTAGGATTCCTTCTGCTTGTGTCTTCAGTCTGGAGTTTATTGTATTGGCTACTATCTTATATGTAATGTTTAAGAGGGATATTGTTCTGTAGTTTTTGCATTCTTCCCGATCTCCTTTTTTATGCATTGGCACTATAATTCCGCTGTTCCATTCCTCTGGCATCCTATTTTGCGTCCATATTTCTTTTATTAGTAAGAAAATTTCTTTATATAATTGTGCTCCTCCATATTTTAATAGTTCTGCCACTATGTCGTCTTTCCCCGCCGCCTTGCCATTGCGAAGTTTTTTTATTTCTTTTTGTATTTCCTCTTCTGTAGGTCCTTCGGTTTCAACTCTGTCATGGATTTTGGGACTTTCTTTATTTTGTTTAATTTCTTCTTCATTGTTAAATAATTCCTTCTCGTAATATTTCTCCCGCATATTTTATTAATTTGTTCGGGCTCAAACTCGGTTTCTCCATTTAGATTTTTTAGCCCTCTTGTTTTTGTGCGCGGCTTGCTCTTAGTCACCTTTACTTTCATGTAGAATTGTCTTATTTTGTAGTGTTGTCTATCTTTCTCAATATCTTCTTAATTTTTATTTATCCATTGTTTTTTTTTTTTATTTATTGCATTGGCTTTATTTCTTGCTATTCCATATTTTTTTCTGTTTTCTTGTAAAGGGTTATTTAACCATATTATTCTGGCGGAATTTTTTGCTTCTCTCTCTGTCTCACACTCTTGATCGTACCAGTCTTTGTTCTTCTTGATTTTTTTCTTTTTCCCAACTGTTGTGTTTGCTGCGGTATTTATTTTGTTTTTTATTTCTTGCCATCGTTCATTTAGATCTGTTAAATTGCTCGTTAGGTTGGATATATTCTCACTTACTTGCTGTTCAAACTGTCTTTTTCTTTCTGGCTCATTGAATCTTTCTATGTCCCATTTGTCTGTATTTTCCCTAGGTTCATACCATTTTCTCTTGCTAAGCTGTTTTATTTTTGTTATTACCAAAAAATGATCTGTGTCTGCGTTTGCTCCTCTGTAGGATCGTGAATCTAATGTGTTTTTGACAATTTCTTTTGTTGCTAATATGTGGTCTATTTGGTTTTCACTGTGTCCTGCTGGGTGTCTCCAAGTTGCCTTATGTTTTCTGGGGTGTTCGAATTTTGTTGAGAGGAAGGTCATGTTTAGTATTGCAGCTAATTGGCACATTCTATGTCCATTGTCATTCGTTTTTTCGTGGATTGTTCCTTTCCCATTTCCCACTAAGTCTTTTAGGTATTGTTCTTTGCCTATCTGAGCATTTGCATCTCCCAGAATTATTAGTTGTTCATTTTTTGGTATTGTGCTGCACACTTTGTATAGATTTTCATAGAATTCGTCTTTTTCTTCGGGTTCAGCCTTCTCAGTTGGTGCATATATATTTATTAATGTCACATGTTTACTCTTCATTCTTAGTTTTAAGGTGGCGATCCTTCCGTTTATAGGGTTAAAAAAATTAAGTTAAGGACGTAGAATTACGAAAAAAGTTTCGTTAAGAGTAATAATCAAAATTGCTTCGTTAAAAATGTATGCCCCTCCAAATTTGGGATTAAAATCCTGTTTAATATATCTCATGTTCTTCTTAACATATAATAAACAACCAGTAAAGTACCTATTTCCTAAAATTTTGCCAGGTTATTCGGCATACACTAGAATTGACTGTCTTTATTTGTCATCTTCTGCCATCAGAAAAGAAAGTGGTTGTAGCAGATGTTGATTCTTTTTTTTTTTCGTCAAAATGAGACGGCTGAAAGAAGAAAAAAGCTAAAGTGTATCAGCTCATGAAATATCAATATCATCAATACATAATATAAAACAAAGTCGCTTTTTCTGTCCCTATTTCCCTTTGTATGCTTAAATCTTTAAAACTTTGCAACTGATTTTGATGGTTTTTTTTAATAGATAGAGTGATTCAAGAGGAAGGTTTATATGTATAATAACATCCATTAAGTAGTGGAAAAATAATGGTATTTTTGAGGTTTCTAATGTGATGTCGTTAATTATCAATTTTTTTCCGCTTACATTGCAAACGCAGGCTGAACCCTACGAGATTTATAAAAATAATGTACTGTACACATTGAAAAGGTCTACAGAAAACTTCGCGATGGTATATGTCTATCTCTTATGGATATCCCACAATAACTTTTTTTTTGTCATTTACTTTTTACGACAAATAATGGCTAATTTTCGAAGCGATTTTAACCAATAAAGCATTAATCATTATCCAATCAAATAGCTTAAATACATTGTTGATTTAATATAGATCTGTATGGTCCTTTACAGCACAAGATTTAAATTAATATTTTCGAATATATTACAGATTTAAAATTGCGGGATGTAGCGCTTGCGGTGGTACTGGCCGGCAGGGGCACCGGCAACAAAGGTCGCGATTTTTCTTATAGCACTTTGAATTTTGCAGCGTTTGGACGCATTTATTACGAAATTAATCATTATGACGCTACCGTAAGGTGGCGCAGTTGATATCTCATATATTTAAAAGAGCAAAACTTACTTACCTAAGAACTATGACGACACCGTTAGGTGGCGCAGTTACTATATAATATACCTAACCGATAAATTACAAAGTACTATAAATAATAGTAAAAACTGGTAACTAACGAGAAAATATGATAAAAAATACAAAAAATTAATCGTCAAAATAAAAAAAAATTGGAAATAGTTATTTATGATATGAGTGTTAAAAGTGAGGTTTTATTTTGTGAGTGAAAACGTTTGTGAAATGAGCGGAGCGAATTGAACAATTTCACGAACAAAATAAAATCACTTTTAACACAAATACCATACAATGTTTTTTGTACAACTTCCCTATTTTGATAATGAAACGAGCGAATTTGCAATGACAATAAACCAAACCGTGTTAAAAGTAAACTAAACCGTGTTAAAAGTAAACTTGTTTACATGGCAACGTGTTAAAAGTATTTTTAACACGCTGCTATGTAAACAATCGTTTTTAACATTGTTTGCTATCATTAAAAGTGTCACTTTTAATGACAGTTGTACAAAAAAACATTAGTGTTAGGCGATGCAAAGTTCGCTGGGTCCGCTAGTAACACATAAATTCGTAAATCAATCACAGTCGGATGATCAAAATAATATTGTGAAAAAACTAGCCATAAACGTTTTCAGCAGATAAAATTAAAAAAGTAACATCTTCGTAATATCTTAAAGTATGATAGTCGTAATTTTATATTTATTTTCTTAAGTTTGACAAGCTTACTTGAGATCTAAAGTGTTCTGGGGCTGCTTTTCAAGAAACTAATAAATGTTTGTCATCTTCTGCCATTTGAATAGAAGATAGTTTTAGCAGTACTTGAAGCTTAATGTTTGATTAAATGTAATAAATCAAAAGAACCTCAGCTACTAAAAAACACATAAAGTTATAAATTAATTTCTGTCTGATTTTTAACGTTAAATTGTGTAATCACTGGTCTTAATCCTACCTCATGGATAAAATTTAATAAAAAACTCGTAGTACCTCGAAATAGTGTAGTTAGAATTGAATTGTTATTTCTAAACGTTTGATTATCCGAAATTTAAAGTGTACAAAAATGAAAAGAAAAATTTGATTGTATTAAAGAGATTGACATTGTTGTTTTTGATCCCAAATCTGTTAACTGTCGATATATACAAGTTTTTTTTTAGTTTTGCATATAGCCGCTTAGTACGCCTCACCAATAAAACATTCAGACACAATTCTAACCTCAATCTTTTGTTGTCATAAATCCAGAGTTTGATTGCAGTACAACAATTCGTGTAGATATATTGAATTCCAAAAATATCAAGTCGGTTGAAAAATGGATCTTAGCTGACAGTATTTTTGAGCAATATTTTTGAAGTGAAAACTTCTTTAGCCGCGTTGAGCATTTTTCTGTAATGGGTAAAAAATCTTAAATTCGCGTCAGGACACGTGACCCTGATAGAAAAAACGTAAGATGACAAATAAACAAATTAAAGAGACGTGCAATCATATTTTGTAGTGGTGAAAATAGGAACAAAAGCAACTGGTAACGCGAAAAGCGGAAAAGTAGTTATAACCGTATAGTGCCTTAGTAAGTACTAGTAGTGTTATTTTAATATAATTTTTTAAGATACTTTAAGCATAAAAAGTGTGTAGAAGTATAGTGAATAGATGCACTGATGTCGGAACTTGTTGCCAACTTTATATTATGCATCAACACATCTGTTCTATTATTATCTCTGGTTTTGTAGTTGACATTGGTCAAAACATGGCTTTCGATAATACCTATGTTTATAGTGCCCTTAGTCTTAATAAACTTATTTATAAATAAAATTATGAAATTATCAAGTTGTGAAAAAATTATATAGGTTTTAAATAGATTCGACAAAAAAGCAAATATTCGATGTTACTATGAATAAAAATATCGATATATCGAATACAATAAATATTTGTCAAAACTCAAAACATCCGACATATCGTATGGAAAACATCGAATAATAAATTCGATATATCGATGTGTGAATATGCCTATGCCACGCGCACCTATAAATAGTGACAGGTGACAGCTAATAATTTAAAATTTAAACGTCTGTGTTTAGTGTTCTTTAAATGTTTAAAATATGGATATTAAACAAATTAATGATAAAAGTGACGAAGAAATAGCGAAAGAAAATGAGTGAGTACTTTATAAATATAGGTACTAGATGAAAATTTAATAAGTTTTAATTTTTAATTAATATAATTTTATTATTAAGCTTAGGTTTTGATCTAATCTATCGTACTGCTTAACGAAATTATTAATATAGATACATATGTATGTACTTACAGGCGGCGCTATAGACGGTGGCCCATTAAGATATCAATTTGAGACATACCTCGTTTGAAAGCTTATGATGAGTGCTTTTCAACAAGGTATGTGACAACCATACCACGCATTATGCTTAAAACCCATATTAAAAAAAAAAACTCAGGTTAACCTAACCTAACCTAATCTAACCTAGGTTAGATTAGGTTGGATTTTGGATAGGTTATGTCAATGTACCCTACTTTAACATTGTAATTTCACGAAATTACTCTACAAAATTTCATCAATATCTGAAGATTAGAATGTGTGGTATGGTTGTGATATACCTTGTTAAAAAGCACTCATCATAAGCTTTCAAACGAGGTATGTCTCAACTTGATATCTAAATGGGCCACCGTCTATAGTTGTGCCTACTTACATATTATAGATGTAATATTTGTAATATGTTTACTGTTTATACTTTATAGCATTAACCTATATTTTCATAACATCACAATAAGCACATGTTAATAATCAAGTTTTCACTTCTGCTGGCACTCCCGGAGTGCAACCCGTCGTTTTTTTTTTTTACAATTTTCGAAAAGAATAATCTCAACAGCAATGTCTTGCTGAAATGTTTTTTTTTTAATTAAATACGACATCAGTCAATTATTTTCCGCTAGTATTGCGACTTTCAACGTGATCGCTCCAGTCTCAGCAACGAATCTAGGATAGATTCACTCAAAATAGCAGTGATACAGGAAATCCTTGATAAAGGCATCTTTGGGCATTTCAAAGACATCGATCCAAAAGATCCTGTTGAATCCCTCATTTGCTCATAGAAGAGCAAAAAGAGGTTCGCAATGAAAAACATTGGGACGGTTCAAGAAAGGAAGCTCAAAAAACGTTTATAGTATTGTTAGTATCGATTATTCTTATATTTACTTCTGCGAACCGGAAAATAAACGCCAATCCGCTATGTGGATGTTTTACAATGACCATCCACCCTATAGTCTCGGCCTAAGTCTCAACGACTTCTTCACGTTCACAAAGATTAAGAATTTAATAGGTGGGCAGCGATTCCAATCGCTAGACAAAGCAATCGAGTGCCTTTAAAACAGCGATTTTGCAGGTGTCAACTGAAGACTGGATTAACTGTTTTACCAAGTAATTTGAACGTATGCAAAAGTGTATCAAACTTGGTGGGACATATATTAAAAAGCATTAAAGTACTTAAGTCTATATATTTTATGTCTTAAAGTCTGTATCCAAAACTAAACAAACAACCCTCATGTGACGAATTTGTAGCATATAAGAATTAAAGGCAACTTTAACTGATACGCACGTAAGCAAGTAAATTTAACAAATCTTTATCACAGAGATGCCATGTATAAAATGTTTGACTTTAAAATGTGCACGGACTCATGCTTTATCTGATGTAACAGTTTATATGACGACTTTATGTTTTTATTTTGATATATAATGCTATGTAATTATTCTAATTTTATTTGCGAAGAATTGTTTTCTTTTTAGCACACACTCCGGATATTAGTATTCAGTCAATCCAGAGCTATTCTGCGTCAGTCTTGTATTAAACTTCGGTAAAAATGATAACAGCAAGCCAATTACCATATTATAATTAGATTAAAACGCAAGAAATTACAGGAAGGCTTATTTAATTAGAAGTGATTATATGTAATTGGTATAAAGTCACTGATAAACAGTGATTAAGGAAAGTTTGTAAGCACAGTTACTTATTATGATGCTGAAATATTTCAACAAAAATTTTACTCATAAAAACTTAATAGTTCGTACAAAAGTACCTACTTGAAGTTAATTGATCAAGAATATACACTTATATTTTTTACTACCCGTTGAGTTTATTTAATTATGTATATCCTAGTGTAAATTTTCTTAGTCTAAAAATGTTCACATTAACTGTTGGCGTCAGTAAATAATTTAATAGTATACTGTTCTTTACAAATCAATTTAATTCAAAAAAATTAATATTGTAATAAAACAAAAGGGAAAAATTAATGGGCATGTACGCAAAAAGGATCATAGGGTCACGAGTAGGAATGGTAACCGCAGACATGCATGTTTCTGGCTCGTTAGCCGTCATCAGTGCGGCATAACCAAGTAAGGTATTGCACTTGGCTAGCAAAAGTGTTGGGTACTTGGGAGCAAAGGATGGTAGGGAAACATGTGTCAAAAAACACAAACAACGAAACTCACACAGGATTCCTATCGCCTTAAAACAACCTATAATTAATTAACTATGTAATATTATATTAGATATTTTTAAAAATCTAAACTTACGTTGTTGTTAATTTGCTTTCTGAAAAGGTTTTGGATCTCTTAGCTTTATAGCCGATCCCCTGTTTTTTTAAACGCAATTAATTTGACTTATATTAATGTCATTCTTCGTAGAAAATGTATCATTTAGCATTAAGTAATTCGACCATTGTGATGAAGATTTTAACGTTTTTTCCTTTTCCGCAAAATAGGCAATTAATATGTTTTCAGAATAATTGCCTTTGCTTAATGTCTTTGCATTGCACCACATTACAAAGCAATTATATTACTTTTTGAATTCAAACCATGATTTCTCTAGCAACAGATTTGAAGTTACTGCTTTTGCCAGATTTCTGATTTCGGGAGATGTTTTTGGTACCTACATCACTATTACTCCTTTCACTTATCTTGAACCTAAATTTGCAAAAAACGCAACACAAATGTCAAAATATTGTGTAAAGTTTAAAAAGTTCGTGCTGTTATCTACGGGTTGATAATGACGACGCGCGTTTTTTGTACTTTAACGCTATGGACCATTAAAGTGACACTCGTTAAATATTCACTTTTGGTTGTCAATTACAAGCGAAAAAGCTTTCTTTATTTGGTGATTATAGTAAAAATAATTTAAGAAATTTCTGTACGCTACTGATCTACAACAATGGCAGACAAATAAACTAAACGGATTTTGAAAATTAATTTCTGGGACTCAGGTGCCACACGAACGTAGGTGTATTGATAAATAGTCGAGATAACTTTTGTAAGCACTGAGCCATAATAAGGCTCGTTTAAAATATATCTCCTCGACTGCCCAGGATGTGTGAAGAACATTTGTGATTGTTGTGAGATGAGGGTATAATTGGTCGAAAACAAATGGATTACCTACGGATTATTTACTGATGAGGAAAAATATGCGTAGAATAAATAAAAAAAAATCAAACATTACTTTCTCTTGTAAAAGGTAGCTATAATTTATTGTAATAAAAGATATTTCTAATTTTGTCATATTCTTTATAACAGAATCATACAAAGAAGATATAAACATTAATTTTTTTAAGTACATTAAAAGAAATTTTTATCTATTACCAAATCCTAATTTACTTTTTTGAAAATCACTAAATAAAGCAGAATTTTTGCTTGTAATTGACAACAAAAAGTGGATATTTAACTTTATTGCTCTAGAGCGTTAAAGTACAAAAACGCGCGTCCTTATTAGCAACCCGTAAATAACGATCGATTATTTTAAAATTTACATCTTATTTTGACATATGTTTCGCGGTTTTTGCGAATTTAGTTTCAAGATGAGTGTAAGTAGTGATAGCGATGTACAAAATTCACCTCCCGAAATCAGAAATCTGGCAAAAGCAGTAACTTTAAAGCTGTTACCAGAGAAATCAAGAATGCATACGGAAAGCAAAATAATTAATTTGCAACCTGGTGCAAATTCTGAAAACGTATCATTTGCCTATTTTTCGGAAAAGGTAAAAAGATTAAAAACTGATCAATTTACTTAGTGCTAAAAGCCACATTGTCTACAAAGACGTATATTGATATAAGGCAATTTAATAAATTAAATGCGTTTAAAAGAAACAAGGAAACGAATATGTATAACACAAAGAAATTAAAACCCTTTTTAGAAAACGAAATGACACTTGTTCATCTTCATCTTCTGCATCAGCTTCTATATCTACATAATCTGCTTTCTCATCATCAGAGTCTTCATCATCATCGCTTTCTAGCAAATAACTTCTTACATCGTTTTTAGAAGGAATAAAATCGCTGCTTTATCTGCATGAAATGGATCATCTTCTTAATTTGATGACAATCTGATCTCACGAGCTATTTTTTCTAGAAAACATCAGCTTATCCTTAAAACCAAAAAAATAAATTTTTGGTTTCATCTACACAATTAGTATTTTATGCCCCATTAAAATTTACTGTTGGCATATATATGTCCTTCAACAGTTTTAGTTTTAGAAAAATATAGATAGCTAATAAATATATCAATATTTTACTTATCTGGCAGTTATTTGTATCTTTGAAAACTTGTTTTGCACAACTTTTATATCAACACTTACAATATCTGCGTATAACTAACAATTTACACATTTGGCGGGATTTTGATAACCTATATTTTGTTACACTTACAAGATTACTATATTACAGATTTTAAATGCGGTTTTGGAACGTATTGGATTTAGTAGTCTATTTTTTGATGTAGGATACATATTGTAACGGGATAACCGTAAAGGAAGGGACCTTAATTTGAAAGATTGTTATTGACAGTTGATTTTTAGAAACTTCTAAAAATCATAATGTTTCTAGAAAATTCTAGAAACTTCTAAACACACTGACTAGATTAAATAATGTTTCTAGAAAATTCTAGAAAGATCTAAACACACTGACTAGATTAAATAAAGTTGTATATAAGTGGATGTATGGGCAGTTAACGTCAGTTCAAGTTCAAATATTCACAAGAGTTCATTGTATTGTCAAACAGTTAGACGTTATCCAGCAGAGTTCAGTGTATCTTAACAATTTTGTAAATAAATTGTGTAAAAGTCCCCATAAGTGTTTCAAATTGGTGTCAGGTGTGGGGTGAAGATACAAGAATGCCTGGAAAAAAGATAACTGATTTATTGGTGGCTGAGCTCAGAAGAGAGCTCGAGGAATTAGAATTGGAAACTACTGGGGCTCTGTGAATACTACGTAAATAATAATTTGGACCCTGACGCTGTAAAGTTTGAAGACCCAGTTCAAAAAGCAATTTCCCGGCTGCAAGAGCAGCTATCAGGACGAATGACGAGCCAACAAGAAGAACAAACTCAACAACTTTCCCGGCTGCAAGAGGAGCTATCAGGACGAATTACGAGCCAACAAGAAGAACAAACTCAACAACTTTCCCAGCTGTCGCAACGAATGACGAGCCAGCAAGAGGAGCTATCCAGTCAGATGAAGAGCCAGCAAGAGGAGCTTTCCAGTCATATGAAAAGCCAGCGAGAGGAGCTTTCCAGTCAGATGAAAAGCCAGCGCGAAGATATGTCCCAGCTATTACAACGGATGTCTACCCTACCAGAAGAGTTATCCAGTTCCTTCTCCCAGCAAATATCGCATTTGCGCTCCGAAATGTACACTCTTCGTGACGAACAAAATCAGCAAGTGTCCAGCTTGCGAGACAAACAAAATCAGCAACTGTCCAGCTTGCGAGACGAACAAAATCAACAAGTCGCCAACTTGCCAGACGAGCAAAACCAGATCAACCAGCAAATTCAGTCCGAAATAAGGAAGCTTCAACGAGAACACGAAGCTTGTCGTCGAAACCAGCCCATCCACCACGGCGACGGAGATGCAGAAAGGATGGAAACCTGCCACGTAGACGTCGACCGACGAGGAAATGGGGAGACTACCCAGGTACGAACGACAATGAAACCCCCGACCTTCGACGGGAAGACTTCCTGGCCAAATTACCTGAAACAATTCGACGCAGCGGCCAGAGCGAATGGATGGTCATCCCAGGAGAAGGCATTGTCTCTAACCGTAGCTCTGCGAGGCGAGGCTTTAGACGTCTTGCAATCATTGACACCGGATGAAGCTGACAACTTCGAGTTATTGGTCAATCGTCTAGAGATGCGTTATGGTCAAACTCATCTACAACCGGTGTACCGAATGCAGTTAAAGAGCCGAAAGCAGAAAAATGGAGAGACTATCCAGGAGTTTGAGGCAGAAGTGGCAAGAATGGTACGGCTTGCGTATTCCAACGCAGCGCAGGATTTTCTGGACTGCCTAGCTGTCCAAACCTTCACCGATGGTCTTCGAGACGTCGAGTTGCAGCGCACTGTACGGTTGGCGTGGCCGAAGACTCTTGTGGACGCCTTGACCATTGCCCTGGAGTTTAAGGCGGCGACGGAGGCCTCAAGTGGAGTTGCTCGACTAAGGAAAGTCACCGGTAACTACGACCATGCCGTTCATTCCGTTAGCGACGTCGAAGCGGTAGTTAATGAAGTTATCTCCAAAAAGAAGGCCCCAGTGAGATGCTGGAACTTCGGAGAACTAGGCCATATAAGAAATACTTGCCCCCATAAAGAAAAATCTTCTGCTGAAGTACCCCAGCAGCAGGAAAACTAAAACGGGTCGACTCCTGGAGGGCGAAATCGACCCAGACATTCCCGAAGTCCCTTAAACCATTAAATTGGCAACTCTGCGACATCACGTGGACAGCTTATATGTGGATGGCCTCATTGATGGGAAGAACTTTAGCATGCTGGTAGACACTGGAGCTACGAAAACTATCGTTCGACCATCCATCATTATGCGAAAGAAGATGTGGCCTACCAGTTGGAGACTGCGTACCGCTACCGGAGATTCTGCTAGAGTCTACGGTGAGATACAGGTGACGCTACAGTTTGGTTCAACCTCTCTTGTTCACTCGGTGCTGGTGGCTGACGTTGATAAAGATGTTGTTCTGGGCATGGATGTTATGCTCCACTGTGGTTTTCATTTGGATCTTCGCCGACGTATCCTTCGTACTGGTAATGAAGAAATATTCCTGCACCGACAACAAGTTGACAATGCCGCAATTAAGGTAATTCATGATATCGAACTTCCGGCGAGCTGCGAATGTGTCGTCACAGCGCGATTGGATGGACTGGAGCCAGATGGTGCCCCAGCCATGATAGAGCCAAAGAACCATGACCATGAATTGGGAAAAAAGCTCCTTGTGGGTAAGACTCTTGTTAGATCCGCTAAAGAGGTACCCATCCGAGTTATCAACTTGAACGATCATCCAGTTCTTCTCCGAAAGGACACGGAAATGGTAAGTTTAGAACCAGTAACGGCCATAATTCACAAGGTAAACGCTACGGAAACAGATGAGACCAACGGAATTGAACAATTAATGACAAAATTAGATCCCTCTTTGTCAAAATTAGAAAAGAAACAGGTAAAAGATCTACTTTACCGTTATAAACCTGTATTTGGTTCTAAAAGTAAACTGGAAAGAACTGATGTTGTACAACATAGAATTGACACTGGTGATGCACGTCCGATTCGACAGGTACCCCGAAGGATGCCTCAAGTTAAGAAGGAAGAAGCAGACAGAGCCCTTAAAGAAATGATTCAAAATGGCATAGTCGAACCATCCAGTAGTCCGTGGGCTTCTCCTGAGGTATTAGTGAGAAAGAAAGACGGATCAATGCGGGTTTCTGTCGACTATCGAAAGCTAAATGATGTCACTAAGAAGGACAGTTATCCTCTGCCAAGGATTGATGATGCCCTCGAAGCTTTGGCGGGTTCTACTTTGTTTTCTACCTTGGACCTTAAAAGCGGATACTGGCAAGTTAAAATGAATCCTGCAGACAAAGAAAAGACTGCCTTTACCAGTGGATCAGGGTTGTGGCAATTCACGGTCCTTCCGTTTGGCCTCTGTAATGCTCCTGCGACGTTTGAACGACTAATAGAGAACATCCTGCAGGGTTTGTCATAGGAAACTTGTCTAGTTTATCTAGACGACATGATCATAATGGGCAAGACCTTTAAGGAACATTTATCTAACCTGGAAGAAGTCTTTAAAAGATTACAGAATGCTAATCTAACATTAAATGTTAAGAAATGCCACTTGTTCCAGAGACAGGTCAACTATTTAGGACATAACGTAAGCAAGGATGGCGTTGCTGTTGACCCCGCTAAGATACAAGCCGTTCAGGAATGGCCAATCCCTATGGACAAACATCAGCTCCGGAGTTTCTTGGGTCTTTGTTTCTATTACCGACGATATGTCACGAATTTTGGAGACATCGCCAAACCCTTGACACGTTTGACAGAACAAGATACGTCCTTCTGTTGGGATCAGGAATGTCAAGAGGCGTTTGAAATATTGAAGAAACAGCTTACGTCAGCACCTGTTCTTGCTTATTCACTTTCTGATGGAAAGCTTATTCTGGACACCGACGCCAGCAATGTGGGAATTGGAGCCGTCTTGTCACAGCTTCAAGATGGTAAGGAAAGAGTGGTTGGTTACTTCAGCAAAACTTTATTAAAAGCTGAAAAGAACTACTGTGTAACTCGGAGGGAACTGTTAGCAGTTGTAAAATCCGTCGAACACTTTTATAATTATCTGTATGGCAGAAAATTCCTGATCAGAACAGACCATGCTAGTTTAAAGTGGTTACATAGCTTTAGGAACCCAGAAGGACAGATAGCAAGATGGCTCGAAAAACTGCAGGAATATAATGTTGAAATCGAGCACAGACCTGGAACCAGACATCGTAATGCTGATGCACTTTCCAGAAACAAGGAAACAAATAGTGGTCCCAAGAAATGCTGTACCAGAAAGTTTAAAACAGATGCATAATGATAGTTCTGGAGGACATCTGGGTATCACAAAAACGCTGCAAACGATCCGAGATAGATTTTACTGGGTAAATTGCACTAATGATGTTAAAGATTGGTGTCGTAAATGCACTACATGTGCTGCCGGTAACGGTCCGCACCGAAAACCGAAGGCGGAAATGCAAGTCCTTTTGAAAGAATCGCAGTAGATGTATTGGGGCCACTTCCACAGACCGATGTAGGAAACAAGTACATCTTTGTTGTAATGGACTACTTCACTAAATGGGTTGAAGCATATATGCAGTTCCCAATCAGGAAGCCAATACTTTAGCAGATATATTGGTTGAAGAATTCGTAAGCCGATTTGGGGTACCACTAGAATTACATTCAGACCAAGGAAGAAATTTTGAGAGCAAGCTGTTTCAAGAAGTTTGCCAAAGATTAGGCATCCACAAAACGAGAAGCACAGCGATGCACCCTCAGTCTGATGGAATGGTGAAACGAATGAACCGGACTATAACCAACTATCTGTCAAAAGTGGTGTCAGAGGGATTGGGATCGACATATTCCACTATTTCTAATGGAAATTCGATCGGCCATCAACGAATCAACTGGCCAAACGCCTGCGAAGGTCCTGTTCGGTAGAGAAATGAGGTTACCATGTGACTTGGTGTTTGGTTGTAAACCTGGTGAAGAAATGGCCCGTGAACAATATGTCGCCGATCTTCAGAATCGAATGGAGAATATACACAACCTGGTGCGTGGAAAACTTCAATTATCTAGTGATCGAATAAAAAGGTACTATGACACGCGGACAATGGAAAAGAGTTACCAAGTTGGAGATTTAGTCTGGCTCTATAACCCCCGACGGCATCGAGGTATTTGTCCTAATTTACAGAAAAACTGGGAAGGTCCATACACCATCAAGAAGAAGATTAACGATGTCATTTATCGGATCGTGAAAATTCCCAGAGGGAAACCCGTCGTCGTCCATCATGATCGTTTGGCGCCTTACCAAGGAAACCACAGTGGAGATGCGCAGCAACTCCAAGAAGATGGTTTGGCTGGCTCAAGGAGTGTGCGGGATTCCGATTTAGGAAATACCATTCCAGGAGGAATCAATCTAAGGAGGGGGCAGTGTAACGGGATAACCATAAAGAAAGGGACCTTAATTTGAAAGATTGTTATTGACAGTTGATTTTTAGAAACTTCTAAAAATCATAATGTTTCTAGAAAATTCTAGACTAGATTAAATAATGTTTCTAGAAAGATCTAAACACACTGACTAGATTAAATAAAGTTGTATATAAGGGGATGTATGGGCAGTTAACGTCAGTTCAAGTTCAAATATTCACAAGAGTTCATTGTATTGTCAAACAGTTAGACGTTATCCAGCAGAGTTCAGTGTATTTTAACAATTTTGTAAATAAATTGGGTAAAAGTCCCCATAAGTGTTTCAATATGTTTATGACAACGACAATCTCTCAAAATTTCAAAGACTAAGACAACCTGAATACGTGATCTATATCTATATTAATATTATAAAGAGGAAAGGTTTGTTTTTTTGTTTGTTTGTTTGGTTGTTTGAAATGAATAGGCTTCGAAACTACTGGACGATTTTAAAAATTCTTTCACCGTTGGCAAGCTACACTATTCCCGAGTGACATAGGCTATGTTTCATTTAAAAAAAATAGGGATCCTTACTAAAATGCCATTAATGTTACCAAAAATGACCTTAAAATCCTTACATCGCGTGCGCTGAGAATACCATTGGTTATAGAATAAAATAATGTACAATAATATAGTAGGTGGAATCGTGTTAGGTATTTTGTATCAGGTTTTGTTTCCGGTACGCGGTACATTAGAATGACGTCACGTCCGTTAGAATTACTGAGTTACCCCTAGTGGCGGCTAAAGAAGTTTTACTTCAAAAAAACGTAACTTTATAGATATTTACTAATATCGATATTATTGAATAAATGGACCATAGTGTCGATGACTTAATTTTTTTGACGACCACCTTCCAAAATATTGAAACACTTATGGGGACTTGAATAGAATTTATTCAGCAAAATTGTAACAAGTACTCGGCTGGAATATGTCTAAACAGTTAATGAACTGTTCGAACTATTTGAACTCTCCTTAACTGCCAATACACCCCTTTTTATAATAAAAACGAAGATTCTAGCATTTTCAAGTTACTCGATTTAGGTACCCCAATAACTACATCTAGGGGATTCTCGAATACCTACATAACCTTAAACCAGTCTT
Organism: Altica lythri; assembly: GCA_964028335.1. Taxonomy (NCBI): domain Eukaryota; kingdom Metazoa; phylum Arthropoda; class Insecta; order Coleoptera; family Chrysomelidae; genus Altica; species Altica lythri. Next base: position 31,817,414 of record OZ034803.1, on the reverse strand, counting down.
TTAAGTAGAGTTCCTTTCCTTATTCGGTTATCTCGTTACAATATGAAAGCATCACAGATTCCGCAAAAGAATTTATTTACGTCATTTTCAGCTTTCCAATCCATGAATTTTGCGTATATTTACCAATTCATATCTCTTTCTGCTATTTCTGGTGGTCACTGTCTGATTCAGAAATCATGATAACTTAAACAACTAACAATGGATTCAGTAAAAACTGAGGTATAAGCAATTAACGAGAAACGACAAACTAGTGATACCACGCAACCAAATATAAATGGTTTTTAAATACCACTTTCATCACTAGTGATGAAGTTAACGTTATTTTTTTATATTAGAATTTCTCTTCCTTGTGACGTCAATTACGTTTTTATTTTATTACAAAATGACATCTTTTTTCATTAAAACAAAAAACAAGAATTTTTGTACAAACGCATCAACAAAACATTTTTAGCAGAGGTTGTTTGTCATATAATAGAATCTCACTTTAGATATTTTTATATTTAAATGTAAAATATTGAAAGAATTAAAATTAAATTACGGCTAAGTACGAAATTTATGTTCCAACACTGCTGAATACATCTTGTTTTGTACCTATTCATAGTGGAATGTTAATAAAAGGTAAAACCTGATTTGTCGAAATCTTGTAATTTAATAATACGGAGAATATAATAATTGCGATAAAATCAAAACTGTCCAACAATAAATTAGAATTCCTTTCAGACAACGAGCCGTAATATTTAAACAATTATCTATGCCTCTTACTCACTGATATATTGCAATGGAGGCAAAAAGTATTTAATAGGTAAATTATAATTATTACCGTCTAAATCGTAGCAGATCGACCAGAAAACAGGAAAATAACAACTCTTTAACTCTTTCTTTACCAAACTAATTGATAGCAATGTTCTTATCTCTGATTACAATTAAACAAACTACATGGGTGTGACTAAAAGTACACGCCATATAAGTCTAACGCAGATCTATGGGTTTATATTCGATCGACTATTATTTCAACAGATCAGAGAGGTACTCAAAAAATTACTTCTGTTTAAATAAAAACATTATTTAAAAAAAAAAATTTTACATTATTTGGCATTTGTAAAATACTATATTTTGATTGAAGAATTTTAAAATTACTTAAAAATGTTTGCCACGTACTTTTGATGTAATAAAAGAATTAAAAGAAATAAAACAATAAATTTAGAAAAATTATCAATTACTTCAAATAGAAGTTCAACTCCAGTTGAGATCGGTAAGTGGTTTCTCTACTGGCAAATTAGTGCCCAGCTCAGCCGTAGAAGGTAAGTACACAAATAAAAGTGAGTCGCGCCACCGATTTGAAACGGTTAAAATCGGAAACACCTGTTGTTCCAGGCACTGACCTTTCTCACTGGAGATAATTAAATAAATCAAGAATATTAATCAAGATTAATTGAATTGCACATATAAGAACGATAAAGTGAGCTAAATAAAACGAGAATATCAAACTAGACCCTCCTTTAATATAAAAAAGTATAGAGTTTACACTACTGTCAACCCTAGCGCCTTACAATGATATTAACATGAAAGTAAAGAGTAAAAAAAAATAAAAAATATCTGAAAAGTGTGATCACACGCAAGACTTAAAATTGAGACCTATAGTCACGACTTAAATCAAAGTTACAATGGCTTATAGCTTATCTGGTAATCCAGTTATCAATTTCTTCCAGTCCTTGGTTTCAAATTTGGAAAATCTTTTAAAAAAATTAACCATAAACAAAAGCACATGCACAACAAATAGTTTTAAAAAACAAACATTGTGGTCATCAGAACAAATAAGAGCAGAAAATAAAGAGAAAAAGCAGACGTAAATAATGTAACCATAATAAGCTATGACATATATAAAGTGATTACAAAAAATAAGACGATTTTTTATAAAACACTAAATCCTGTAAGAACTAAAAAACTGATCGATGAAGACCAAATCTAAGATGCAATATGTGTAATAATAAAACAGAAAAAAAATGAAAAAAAGGAAAAAATATTGTAAGCAACTCTTAACGTAGTACGAAAAATAAGAAAAATGACAGATATAAATAAATAGTTTCAGAAGAAAGGCACAGAAATGAAGAAAAAGAAATAAAAACAGAAGAACTGACTGAAGTAATTAATTTGCTTAAAGTGACTTATTAATAGTTAATATTTGTGTGGTTTATAGTCTAGTTCACAAGTGCTTTTTTGCTTATTTTTTTTTCAGCAGTCTCCGAAAATTAAGAACGAGGTGTCATTCGATTCGGAATCGCATCTTAATGATTTTTGAAAAAAATGATGTTCCGCATGCAAAAACTGCAAAAGTTATTAACAATTAACTAAAACAAAAAGAAGAGGGTTTGATTTTTTGCAAATATCTTAAAAACTAATAAAGATTTATTAAATAAAAAAAAAAAGATTCAAATAGAGGAGGAAATTTTCTACAAAAATGCTTCAACTCTCGGAACTGTAGTACTAATATTTATAATTTTCCCAGATGGTTGAAAATACGGCCGAAAACGGGTGCTCTGGCTTGCGTAAGCCACGACTGCTTTGGACACCTTTTTAATAAAAATTATTTTAACATATTAAATATCAAATCTAGGATATGAAAAAAATCAGGTGCTTACTGGATAGATAAATAAACAATAATCCGCCTGAATTTTTTTTAATCACAATTTATCAATTATTTATGCAATTGTTAATTAAAATGTTTTTCTGCTTGAACATAAACATTGCAAGTGTGATAATTGTTGAACTATAAATTTGAGATTTTTTCCTCTCTTGGAGCAATTCTTAAATGGATTTAGAATAGATCGCCGTTGGTGAAATTTAAAAATATGTATTTTTCAGTTTTTTATTAATAATTATCGTTGTTGCAAAATTAAAAACTTAAATTAATCATTGAAAAAAATATATTTTTTTTAATATTAATTATGATCCGTTTTTATGTTATTAAAAGCTGCATAAAAATATTTTTTTAAAATTTTATCAGTTATTGTTTAAAAAATTGCTATAAACAAATGCGTTGTTTATTAGATAATTGAAATTTTTTTACGGAATTTCAATCTTTGATACAAATGATTTTTAAAAGAAAAAAAGTGTGAGGTGTCAAGGGACACCCGGATGGAACGAAGTGCCTTTCGATTAATTAGTGAAGGAATTAGTAATTTGTAAACATAACAGAGTGTTTATACATACATAAGCATTTATTATTGTCTGTATAAAATCTCTACTTACCTAACAGTTCGTTTCTTTTAACAAAAGTGTCCATTTATACAATACCACAGCTTTAAAAACACATCTTTTTAAAATTACTTTTTATAATTTAAAACAGGAATTAACAATTCAATACAAAAAATTTAAAATTAAAATATTTGACAGTGACTGACAGTTAAGGTAATTTGACGTAGTCAAGTTACGAACTATTTTTAAAATGTTTATGAATTTATTAATTTATAAAAACAGGATGAAATAAAATATAATACTATTATAGGTAATTATGTTTTTTTCTACAGTATTTTCTTTTTAATGTACATTTTCTTTTAATTTAAAATAGTGTCTTTTTAATTGTAATATTATCTATCTATGAGAGAGAGGGAGAGAGAGTTATTTATTTTTTGGTCTGTGAGAGAGAGAAACATGCGTGTGTCGGTGCATTCAGGTGCATTGTGTCAGTGCATAGTGTCGTGACAACTTTTGGTATGAATTTTTTTGGGCTAGCTCCTAGCGTCAGTCGCAACTGTTCGTAACGCGCGAAAGGGAACTTCGTTCCAAAAATTATTTCTTAAAAAACTTTTTTTTATTGCTTAAAAGCATTTATTAATTACCAATAAATTTCTTCCACTTCTAATTATTAATATTAAGGAAGAAAGAAACAATTTTTTTCAAATCATTATTTGTTTTTCTTTTCGATATAAAAAAATTCGTTTTGTTTAATTTTTCATTGTTTATTTAATAAACAATTTGTTATAATCAAATAAATTTTTACCTTATTTTTTTTCTTATTCTTCGTACTGTAAAAGAAATTTATTGGTAATTAATAAATTCTTTTTTAAGCAATAAAAAAAAGTTTTTTAAGAAATATTTTTTCTTTTAAAAACCATTTGTATCAAAGATTGAAATTCCTTAAAAAAATTTCAATTATCTAATAAACAACGCATTTGTTTATAACAATTTTTTAAACAATAACTGATAAAAATTTAAAAAAATATTTTTATGTAGCTTCTAATAACATAAAAACGGATCATTAATCATATTTAAAAAAAAAAAACTTTTTTCAATGATTAATTTAAGTTTTTAATTTTGCAACAACGATAATTATTAATAACAAACTGAAAAATACATATTTTTAAATTTCACCCACGGGGATCTATTCTAAAGCCTTTTAAGAATTGCTCCAAGAGAGAAAAAAATCTCAAATTTATAGTTCAACAATTATCACACTTGCAATGTTTATGTTCAAGCAGAAAAACATTTTAATTAACAATTGCATAAATAATTTATAAATTGTGATAAAAAAAATTTCAGGCGGATTATTGTTTATTTACCTATCCAGTAAGCACTTGATTTTTTTCATATCCTAAGTTTGATATTTAATATGTTAAAATAATTTTTATTAAAAAAGTGTCCAAAGCAGTCGTGGCTCACGCTAGCCAGAGCACCCGTTTTCGGCCGTATTTTCAACCATCTGGGAAAATTATAAATATTAGTACTACAGTTCCGAGAGTTGAAGCTTTTTTGTAGGAAATTTCCTTCTCTTTTTGGATCCTATTTTTAGTTTAATAAATCTTTATTAGTTTTTAAGATATTTGCAAAAAATCAAACCCTCTTCTTTTTGTTTTAGTTAATTGTTAATAACTTTTGCAGTTTTTGCATGCGGAACATCATTTTTGTCAAAAATCATCTAGATGCGATTCCGAATCAAATGACACCTCGTTCATAATTTTCAGAGACTGCTGAAAAAAGTTGAGAAAAAAGCACTTGTGAACTAGACTATTAGGCGTATCAAGCTGCTTGTTGTAGAACAATAACCAAAAAGTTTAAAAACATTGTTAAATTTGTGAAATACGTCTTTACACTAATGTGAATTACTAATTTATTATTAGGTCCTAAAGGTAGCTGTCCACTTGAGAGAAAAGTTCGAGATTGGTCTAAGTGTGTTGTCCATTTAAGATCACTTGGAGTATCAAGATGAGATTCGGAGACTCGCTGATGACTAAGAAAATTCCGTGTCCACTAGAGAGTCAACAACACACAGTCTACTGTGTGACTTAATTGCGCGTACCTACATTATACATATTTTCATTCTCAAAAATGGATTCGTGTCAGGCACAAGCTTTTATAAAGGTTGTAGTCTCTGACAACGAACAACATTTTAAAAGCTTCTTGAAACACAGAACTAATAGAATTTCTTTATCATACCACAAATAAAACCTAAAATCGAACTAATCTTGTTTAGTAAATAGTCATAATGATTTGTATGCGTGGTTTGGTCTACCAAAGAAAAATATCCTTTAGTAATTTTCCAGACAATAAGGTAGCTGCGTATCAGAATTAGATCTAAATCTGTTAAAAATTATAGCTTTATGCTAAGTTAGATCGCTACAAACGAATTATACAACAAAAACCAAGATTATTAGGACTGTTTTAAAGGATTATAAGAATTTTATAACGGTTTTTAACTGTGAATTCAGCATTTTAAAACGGGATGCCCCACACTACGGTCCGTCCCATTACGGGCCGCGACAAAAATTTATACCTCTATCAGTGCCAATACGGTCCACAACCCTTTTGCCTGCTAAACAAGAGTCCCACCACGGGCCGTAACACTGGCCTTGTGTCTTTGAAATAATCAAATTAGATTATTTTACGAAATTGCTAAAATTTAGGACAAATATCAGAGGAGCTTAAAAATACACCCTTTAACGACCTCTTTAACTACCACAATTCTTAAAGTCAATTGTGGTGGATTGGGATTTAAGTATTATTTAACTATTATTGTAGTAATTTTCGTCGAAATCGGTAAGTATTACGCGGAAACACTATACCTGCTAAGCTTAAGTGTATTAGATATATAAATCGAAAAGGCAAAATCTATGTACAGAAAACGCGCTAAGGAAAAAACCACATTAATTCCAAAGATCTACGAAGAGGAATTCTACCAGAGTAAGAGTAGTGGCTTTAAATTTGTGACACAATTGTCCGCCTACGACGCTATAAAATCTTCTATGTATAGGCATAGGCATACACATACTGCTTTGGGATTATTGCCAACAACGCGAGAAGATTTCATAGTTACAGACTTGCTAAATGAAACTGATGATGGCAAAAAATTTGTAATTTTCGATGAAGGAACTTCAGCACGTATAATTGGCTTTGGAAGTCAAATGGGTATTTCTACTCTTTCCTATCAACAAACAATATTTGCGGACGGAACATTTAAAAGTTGCAGTAAATTATTCGATCAATTATACACGTTTCACGTAGATTTAAAAAGTAATGATGATTCTACATGCACACGACCTGCATTCTATGCATTGCTTCCCAATAGAAAAACAGAGTCGCACATGAAATTGTTTTCGTTGATGAAAAAACATATTCCATTTTTCAACCCGGTTCATCTAAAAGTAGACTTTGAACAAGCAATAATATCTGCAACTAGAGAAATGTTTCCCGGTTGTAAGCTGACGGGATGTAATTTTCATTTCAATCAAAGTATATGGCAAAAAGTCCAAGATTTTGGTTTTGGTACAAAGAGGACAGGGAAATTAGAAGGCATATCAAATTAACTGCCGCATTCTCGCATTTGCCCCCGAAATACATTGAAGATGGTTGGTTATTTATCATGGAAGTTTCTCCCATAAATGACCAAATTGTAAAATTTAATGACTACTTTGTTACGCAATGGCTAGAAAATCCAACAATTTCGGATATGTGGATTTGCTATGACAAACGTCACAGAACCAACAATGTCTGTGAAGCTTGGCATAGTCGCCTAAATAGGCGTATTGGAAAAGCTAAGCCTAACATTAACGAGTTGATATTATTATAGGTTTAAAAATGGACGCGAAATATTACGACGTTGTACAACAAAGACTTGAAAATAATATTTCTCCTAAAAAGAGGCTTCCACGATACGCGAAAAAGGACAGGCCAATTAAAGTAATAATAAATGATTTACTAGAACATCAAAGAGTGGGCCATTCTCTTAAAAAATTAATTAATATTGTAACATTTTAAATGTAGATACTATTTTCGCAATGTGTTTTGTAGTTAGGTTATGTGTTTTTCTTGACAATATTTTTGCAATGTTTTTTGTAGTCTTTTAGGTTAGTTTGTGTTTTTCTTGACAATATAATTTAAATACAAAATGACAAAATCGCTAGCAGCGAAGTTTTAATCACACCAGAATTCCAAACAATTCTGCCAGTCCTAAGTCTGGATAAAGTGAGAAGGGAGCTTCGATGAATCTACGGTCATTATTTAATAGTTGCGGACCGTCATGACACTGCTTACTTTACGGTCTACCTGCTGGAATAGGTCGCGGCCCGTCGCGGCACGTGGCCCGTAACGGGACGGACCGTGGTGGTCCTAAGTCTTTTAAAATGTTCATTTATAACGTTTAACAACACATTTTATAAATTTCTATTTTTAACTGTTTTTTACAAGTTGTTAACAATTTTTACTAATTTTTAACGATTTCACAAATTTTTAATGGTTTATACAAATTTATGTAATTTTAACTGTGTATTTAATAAATTTTTACATATATTAAGTAGTTTTAACTGTTTTTATACAATTATTTTTTTTACGATGATAAAAGTTTTCAATTTTGAATGAGTTTTTACTTTAATCTTTTTTGTCAATTTTTAACAGTTACGATAAATTATAATAAAATATTTATAAACTAGTAAGTAACGCTTATATTTTTCATTTCTTTAAATAAACTATATTTCATTAAAATTTTACAATTTTATTTTGCGCTAATTTGTATATTTTTTAAAATATCTTTACAGAAACACTGTCTAAAAACGTGAAGCTATGGGACAGTATAAAGCCAGTAAATGTTGTTGGATGCATTTAGAGGCAGTTGAAAATCTCATGGGCTATGAGTCACCCTTGCGCAGTCTACACGATTATGTTAGTAATAAACCCCCTATTAACTATTGTATAAATTTTAGTCTAAACTAAATTGCCAGTGGTTGATATCTTGTCGCATACGGAGTACCTGGGCTCGTCGAATCCGCGCTGCTAAAGTAAGATGATTGCAAAATTTGACTAACATACGAACAGAAAGCTCTATGATTTAGATGTTTCACGAGCAAAGCTCGGTCATCCAGGAACTGTAAATTTATTCTTAAAACTTTATACGGGTATACAAAAGTTTTACACGTCCATATGATGTCAATCCATAAAATCGACACAAAATTTAATGCGGGAGTCGGAAAAACATCAAGTACACCTGAGCCAGAGAATGTATCACTACCTTCGACGTCGTCAGCGTCTACTAGAGCATCGTCGTCAGCTGCGCGGTCACCTATTAATGTTGAGCTCAATTTACACCAGACGATCGTGACCACAGAAGAAAAAGAAAATCAGTGATTATTTTTTATCGGATTCTAACGTAACCAAAGAGTTAATGATTTCCCGAATGGCAACTAAAGATGGTTTGCCATTCAGAGTATTTTGGACATGCAGAGTCTTTTTGCTGCGAAAGGTAACAATTACAAATTGCCTTCTTCACCAAATACGATTAAACAAATTGTGATGAATTATGGAACGACGCTGAAAATGAAAGTGAAGGAGGATCTTCTAAAGTTGAAGAATGAAGACTATAGGTTTACAGTCACGTTACATGAATGGACATCTGGAATGAATCGGCGCTTTTTAAATGTTAATGTACACACAATAATTATTTGACAATAAAGCTTATTTGATTGATTGATTGATTGATATTAACAGTCAGCCTACTCATTGGAATATTGGAAGTATGTAGTCGGAGTCTTGTGTTCAGCTTCTGAAAGAAAAACTATCAAAATTTAACTAGACGAGATGCCGAATATTTCTGGATCCCGCGGGATTGACATTTTTAATTTCGAGGGATCTCGAATTTACAATCTCGAGTCGGGATTGCATTCTCTAACTGTGGTACATTTTTTATACGCTAACTTGTTTTATAATTTTCTCTTTACTATGCCGAAAGTACGTCGTTCCGGCTTCAATATTACGGCAGAAAGCCTAACTTTTATGCCGTGATAATGTCGCGCAGACAGCGGGCCGAAAGAAATGATTCCTGAACTGATGTCAGTGACACTGTCACTGCAAATATCGGTGCAGGCATCAATATCTTTTAACACAGAAGGCAATTTCCTTCATACTTTCGGCATAGTACAAAGAAAAATAGTATACACTACATGGGCAGAAAGTTTGAGAGCCCTGCACTGCGCGCCATGATGCCCACGGCTTCGCCTCGGGCATCATGTCGCGCAGTGTAGGAATCTCAAACTTTCTGCCCTTGTAGTGTAATATACTATAGTTTGTTCCTAAAACAAAACGGTATTTCGAATATGCTGCACTTGCTATATTTTGGTTTATTCAAGAAACATTTTTAAAATACAGTAATTTAGGTTTATTCGACAATAATTGCAAAGATTTTGTGGGTGTCCATTTTAAACAATACACTTAAGTACCTACTATTTATCGAAAAATTTCATATAGCTCAAGAATTTCTGTCAAAAATATTTGTTGAAATTTTCGAGCCCAAAAAATTACTCCATACTTTTTACTTTGTTAATAAATAATCCTAAAGGTGTACTAAATAATTTACATTACACAATATATGACATAAGTAAAATTTACGGATAACGTAAAATTTTATGTTAAGATCCGAACCTGTCGCACTACATTGTAAACGGAATAAAGCTACAAGTTAGCTGCGTAAATTTCAAAAAGTCATATCATTTAATTTCGCAAGAACTTTCAAGTGCTTATATTCCACAAACGCGCCGTATAAAAATAAATGAATGCGGACAATAATGGAAGTTGAAATACAGGTTATCAAACATTTGCACGTAGTTTGTGTCAATTGTCAGAAACAAACGATCGCGGTGTTATCTGATCGAAGATGGCAGAATCGGCGGTCTTCGCTAATTCACATCGAGAATCAACGTGGCTATGGAATTATTCAGTACTCCGCGATGGTGCTTAGATCGTTTTAATGGTAATTTATTGGACATAATAAACAAGATGATATAGGTACTGATAATTATAATAAATATGGAGTCGTTGTTCTTTTGGCACATTCTTGCTGGGATTATAGGTGTTAATGATGGATTTAATCATCTTAACTTTTTAGACATTTTAATTAAAGAACAAAAATTATTTATTAGACTCAAATCTGCAATATCCATAAAGGCACGTACCTACTTATATACCTATATATTTATTGAAGTTATACTTCTATTCATGCACTCGATTAGTGTGGGGTTAAATGGGAAAAATCATTACCTACATATGTAATGGTGTGAGAAGAGAGAGACAGAAACACATATATATATATATATAAGGTACCTATATTGGTCGGTACAAACAAAGCTGAAATATTTACCAAATGTTTATTCATAACTATAAGTCCTTTAAATGCCGTTTAAACATTCAGTACATTGAAAAGAGATACATATACCTGAGTAAGCCGGAATCGCACGGTGCGGTTGTGAGCCGACTTTCCGGTATAGACAGGATTCCGCTTTATTCAGGTTAAAGGTAGTGTGTACATATTCTGTTGATTAAAAAAAATCTTAGAAGATCAGGAAGTGTAATTTGATGAATTAAAAACTATTACTTAATATTTATTATCCTTAATTTATTATTTATTCCACATTTCGTTTATTGTCAATTGTTTTGTCTAATTTATAACATAGAATGCCTATATGATTGTTCTTAATTCTATTTTTTTTTCTCATTGCTTCACTCTGCACTCTTTGGGAATAATCCTCTAAAGCAGGCCGCACATTATCGCGGAACGGAATGGATCGGAATGGAATGAAAGGGAGCGGAACGGAATGGAATTTATCAACCTCCGCACATTAGCGCGGTATTTAGAAACGGGTAAAATTCGAGTGTTTGCGTTTTGAATTTATTTATTTTCAGGTTTCTGGGACATGGTGTTTCATTTGTTAGTTTGGCGTTTAGCTACAGATTAGGTGAGTCAACAGTTCGAACCATTGTTTATGTGCTGTAATTTGGTTAGAATTGCAACCCATTGTGATGCCATCACCAACAACTGAACGATGGCAAAATTTTAGTACAGAATGGAATTATCCAAACTTTATAGGTGCTTTGGATGGGAAGCATGTGAAAGAAAAACCATCAAACAGTTGGTCAACTTACTTTATAAGAAAGATTTTAGTATTGTCCTGATGGTGCTAGTTGAGGAAGATTTATTACTGTTGATATTGACGCTTACGGTAAAAACAGCGATGTATTAATTTTCAAAAATTCTGAACTAGGAAGAGTTCTGAAGGGTGGTTTATTGAAAATAGCTGGACCAAAAAAATTGCCTGGAAGCATATTTTTATGCCTTATGTAATTGTCGGGGATGCAGCTTTTCCTTTAAGTAAAAATCTGATGCGTCCATATCCTGGAGTTCAACTTTTCAACTTAAAAATAATAAGATAAAAAAAAATTACAACTACCGGCATAGCAGAGCGAGACGATGCAGTGAAAATGCCTTTGGCCTACTGTGTAAAAAGTTTAGGATATTTTTCAAAAAATTAAAAGTTATCCCCTAACATCTGGATAGTAGTTATGGCAGCTACTTCCTTGATTACTATTTAAGAAATGATAAGTGTTCTTCGCAACCTGATGAAATAAATATACCAATCCGAAGTGCCACAAGGATTAGATGAGATGAGGAATAATAATAATATTCGTATTTTTAAGTTGCAAGTTAATTGTATACTTTACAGATTATAACCTGTAGCTACATGCTTTTGTGTGCGTCGCGCGCCTTTCACTCAATGGTGGGATCCGCGGAACCTGGGAAAAATTCGCTCAGCAGGCAATCCAAGCGTTTCCGTTCCGTTCGGTATCATTCCACGCTGTTCTGATCCGCTGTAGTATGCGGACTCTAACTAGTTTATATGCTTTTCAAAATTTCCGTTCCTTTCAATTCCATTCCGATCCATTCCATTCCATTCCGATCCATTCCGTTCCGCGATAATGTGCGGCCTGCTTAATGCGGCTACATTTCTCATAGCATCATTTAATTTTTTTATCCTATTGGACTCTTGTATTTCTGTTCCTGTTAATAAAAAAGAAATGAAAATAGAAGAACGGGAGGAATAAATTAAATACGTTATTTTGATGTATAGTTTTTTACTCATAAAATCTGAAATTTTTTTGTTTACTTTTTTTCATCCAATAGAAAATAAATTAATAACTAACGAAGAAATAGAAAATCGCTTACAAATGCGAATACCAGTGTTATCTTCTTTATCCATAGTTTGTGCAGTTTCTAATTTTTCCGCTATTAATTCTTCTATGGACTAAATTCCAGCGGTTGTCGAAATGGCTTTATCTAATTTATTGTAATCATACGCATTAAAACTTGAATTAATTTCAGCAACTAGATCTTTAATTTCGTTTATATTTCTCGCAGTTCGGTCAATATTTTCAGTCAGCTGAACTTCTCCTTCATTGATTCCACATTTCGCAAAACATTTTTTGACACAATCCGATTTAATATTTCTTATTAAATGATCAATCCACCAGATGGCATCCAAAACCGAAATCTTTTTAGCTAAATCACCGGCTGACTGCGAAGATCCCATATTCGCAATGATTGACCGCAAAACTTGTTTTCGATAATTTATTTTGAAGTTTTGTATAATTCCATGATCTAGAGGTTGTGTTTCACTTGTAGTGTTTGGTGGTAAAAAGCACAATTTTATATTCGGAAGGTTTACTTTAGGGTGGCAGATTGCATTATCCAAAAATAAAAGAATATTTCGATTTTCAAACTTCATTTTTTGATTTAAAATTGTCAACCACTGTTCCATCAAAACTGAGGTCATCCAAGCTTTCTTATTTGCTCTCCAATAGACCGGTAATTTAGACATAGTCGCATTATTGAAACACCGTGGCCTGAGAGATTTTCCAATCACGAAAGGTTTTTCCATTTTTCTCTCAGCAAATGCACAAAGCAAAATGGTAAACCTTTCTTTAGATTGTTTGCCTCATAAGCATTTTTCTCCTTTGAAACACATTGTTTTATCTGGCAGCGCTGTATAAAAGAGTCCAGTTTCGTCACAATTGCCGATATCACTTAGATTACCTATAGCCTTTAATTAAATCTTTAATTTGAAATATCCATTCAATTACAGATTTTTTGTCAACGTCCTTAGCTTCACCACAGATTTCTTGGAATTTTATACTGCCGTACACGAAAACTTTCCAGCCATCCGTTTAAAGTTTAAAGCTTTAATATTTAACTTTCCAAATTGGTCCGCAATTTCTCTTGCTTTTTCTTGAAGAATTGGACCGGATATAGGAAGATTGCGGGACCTTGCGTTCATAAACCATTCCAATACTGTTGAATTTATGTCGTCATTAAATGTTTCCTTTGGCTTTCTTCGGATGTCACCATTACAACCCCGCATCCACTCTTCTTTAATTTTTTCTTTGTTTTTTAAAATTTCCCACACTTGCGTTTTTCCGCATTTGAATTGAATAACCAACTGTTTAGCAGTAAGTTTTTTCTCTTCGCTGCATTTAATTAACTAAGTCAATTTTAGATTTTAACGTTAAAGTATTAAATTTTCGATTTTCACGAATAAAATAAAACTGCTGAATAGTGCCTTCACTCGACATAACGACACAAATCCCGGTTTTTCCAAAATCATAAATTCATAGAAAGAAAGTAGTAGGTAGATACCCAAACGTGTCATTAGATGCAATTAAAGGATAATTTAACTGAAATCCCACCGACTTAGAAAATACCTGGAATATTTTATTTAAAGTTTCTTGTGAAATAAAAAAATGTTTGTTTGTATACAAATTCCGGCTTACTGAAACAATTAACCGTCCGTTTTCGCGTTATACAGTATTCCGGCTTATAGGTACGCTATTTTTACATAACAAATTGTAGGTAATCGAAAAAAATTCCGTTTTAAACAGGATTCCTTCTTAGACAGGTTCCGGTTTACTCAGGTTTCACTGTACAAAAAACAGTCTGAGTTAATGTTTTGGAATATCATAGTGACGTATTACATTGTGTTTGACAGATTGTTTTATAATTCTGTCACGTAAGTAAACATAGGGTAAATTCGCCTTTTCGCGTCCATCGCCCAATTCGCGTCCATTTTTCGGATCTCCGTTTAAAAATAAGTATACGAATACACCAATGAAACGAAAAGTAATTTCTGCCAATACCTTAATATATCAGAGACACTTAGACATAATTAGAATAAAGTTCTGTGCTCCAAAACAATCTTGTTCAGAAACAATAGTTATTCTCGGCTGTTCAACAAGAGAGCGTGTACGCACTGGACCTTAAGAAAAAAATAGTAAATAGCGGCGTGTGTAAAAGTAATTTTTTTATTCTTATATATGAATTTTAAAATATATAGCTATTTTTGGACTTTGATAATGAAAAAAAGATTAATATTAGTTATGAATTTGTCTATTTTGTTTATACTTAAGAGTTAAAATAAGGTGGACGCGAATTACTAAACCGAATTTATAAAACTCGCACTTTGCGTCCGCAATGGACGCAAACTGTACCTAGAAGGGATAAGAATAAAGCAAATTGCGTCCATTTTTTTTATTGAATACAATTGATCTGATTGTTAAAATTATTTAATATGTATTGTACATTTTGATGTGAAACATCTATAGCCGCACGTGAATCAGATTTCTCGCGTGGCGACGGTGACGTATGATTCGTATGACGTAAAAAACCTAACGCATCGATAATATATAATAAAGAGATGTACTGATACCTTATATGAAATTGGTCTTATGTTTTGAGCGACGCCGACGGTGGCGCGCCAACAATAGGGGGAAGAAGCTCATCGATTCAAAAATTTGGCGGGACAGGGTATGAATTGTTTCATAAAAACCTAACTCGATTCCGCCTACTATCTATTCTATATATATAAAAATGTTTGTGTGTATAGGTAACATAATATAGGTACCTACATATTTTGCTGACCTGTAAAATTGACAGCTTGTTAATCAAATTGATTGTTGGTGAATAGTCCCTGTAAAATTTGTTTATAAAGTGTTTGTTTTAAATATGAATAAACAAAGTGTTAATAAAGAAAGTGATGAAAAAATATTGAATAAAAATGAGTGAGTACCTACCTACTCTATATACATTAGGGTGTTATTTCCCAAATTTGGTTTTGTTCTCCAAACACCCATCAAATTTTTAGATTATAACCTAACAAAAATTATCAGACCCAAACCAGCCCTTAATATTCACATTAACCCGTGCCTAAATCATAATACATTTCCCATTTAAATACCGTTTAAAAGTTATTCAACGATAAAGTTGTATTCATAGTTAAATTCATCATTTTCCTATTTTTTATTTACTATCGCTTTTTGTTTGTACTAAAATTATGAAGTAACTACAATTATATTAATATAGTAACGTACTTCTATATAAATTTGTGTTTTAATAATTTCCTTTTTTAAGATTATTGAATTTAAGGCAATTAAATAAAAAGCTAAACGAAATCACGTTTTAAATTTATTTTCGTTCTGTAATCTAACGACATCTGTGAGCAATCTGAGAAAACGTACAATAAATATTGTGATACTATTATTTATAAGCGATAATATACTTTATTTTATTACCTATATATATGTATTTAGTTTGATATAAATAAAAATTATGGTGAAAATTACAAAAAAAAATCGTGAATTTAACTCTGATGACAAATTTATTGCAAATTTCCTACAAGAAATAGATATTTAATTATTTTTAGCTACATTTGTTTCAGTAAAAAAATTTAACGACAAAAAGTGCAAAAATGCCATGTTATTTAAATTGGAAATGTCTTATGATTTAGGCACGGGTTAATGTCGATGTTTCACATCTGCCAGGCGTCCCGTGACGGCTCACATTTTTTTTTTAAGACTACGAGTTTAGATTCTATTTTTGAAAAAAATAAATAATTTCTCTAATTCTAAATTTTTTCTGGTCAAGATGAGTTCTTCGGAGACAAGAAAGAAAAAGAAAAAGAGAAGATACACAGAAAAAGATTTAAAAAAAGCAATAAATGAAATTCGAGAGAAGAAGAAATCAATAAGACAAATATGTAAAGAGTTTGCTATTCCTAAGACCACACTATTGGACAAAATCAGAGGGCGCAGACCAGATGGAGTAAAAAAACCGGGCGCTAGGAGTAGTTGGTGAAAAGAAAAAAAGATTTGAATGGCTTCTTAACATTTCCAAATGTGGATTGCCAGTAAAAAAACAGGAGCTAATGGATACTGTTCAGAAAATAATTCGAGACGGGGAGTTTAAAAACAAATTCAAAGGTGAAATCGCCCAGGTCAAAAGTGGTTTGAAAAATTGTTGGCTAGAAATAAAGAACTCTCACTTAAAAATGCGGAGGATATTAATAAAACTAGAGCCCAAGTCACAGAAGAATCAATCAGATTGTGGTTTAGAGAATTAGAGCAATATTTGGAAAGTATACACCAAAAAGATATTTTGATTGATCCGGAAAGAATTTTTAAAGGTGACGAAAGTGATTTTGCTCTTTGTTCTAATGAATGTGACGATACACTAATTTCAGATGTAGAAGACGACAATGAGAAAAAATTTGGCTGTGACAAGTGTATTAGATGGTATCATCTGAAATGCACCCGATTTATAGGATTCAGTTATTAATAAGTATGATTCAACATATCGTTTAGTAGTAGAATTAGACAAAAAATGTTGTATTGTTTTGTTTAGATAATATAGCAATAAATTATTAATCAAGGGTAATTTTTGGTAACAATAATAACATTCTCTGGGATTTTATTTTAAGGTAAAACTTACAGAACTGATTTTTGTTGACTGTTAAAGGTGGAATTATTACTTACCTACGAGGTATCTACTTACGTTGTGTTTTAATTTTTATTTTGTTTAAAGTTCTTTTAATATTGTTGATATTTAAATAACTGTATTCTTAAATAAAGCAATTGTTAAAATCAAATCTTTATTTTAATTATCTGAAACATATCACACCTCTTATATTCTTTTTTTGGTGGACGCAAAATGGTCCACGGGCGGACGCAATTTGGATTTTTTGGACGCAAAGTGGGTAAAACGTCTATTTTTGAAGTTTGTCTATTTAACAAAAAAACCCAAGATGTTTTGAACAAAACTAAAAGTTAACCTTAAAATAGATTGTATAATGAACACATTACATAAATTTTTCGTTGAAATTGATGCTGGGACATTTTTATTTTTTCCTTCAAACCTGACAACTGCACTAAATAGACGCGAACAGGCGAAATGACCCTATAAAGTTTAATATTTTATATGTATTAATAATATTAATAATAATATTTAGTCATGTTTATTGTATTGTAGTCCATACTACCGTCACATGATTGCATTATTACCTGCACTGTGCTTTTGAGATTGTTGGCTACATAAACAGAGTTTTTAAGAATGGTGGAAGAGTGCATTCCGAACAGACAATAGATAGAAAAATTACAACTCGGTAAGTATTCCAAATGGGTTTAATTTAGATACTCGGGGTTTTTGGGTTCGCTGAACACGAATATCATGATGTCGAAAGTCTCCGCGGCACTTGGTGCCTAGAGTATTTACCTCTTCTCCTGGTGTTTTATGTGAATTCTGTACAAAATTACACTTGGAACTCGGCTGTGTTTTGGGTTGCTGAATACGAATACCTATGATAATGGCGATGGTGACCGAAACACCTGGTATTTAAGACGGACGTCGTCTCCAGAAAATATTATGCAAATTTGATACAAAATGAGTGTGTACTCGGTACTAGGAGGTTTTTGAGGTCGCTGAACACGAATATCATATAATGATTTTGCTAAATCATTGGCATAAAACTTTATGAATCTGGGCGCGTGCATAGAAGTATAACTTTTGCCGGCAGTCCCACTGACTCTCACACCCTTTTTTTTGTTGCTGCAAAAGAATTTTGAGCTTATTTTAGTATCCGATTGTTTGGTGGTACCTTCTCTTCAAATACAACTAAGTCGATTTTATTGTTTCATTTAGTTATTTTATTTAATCGAAGTGTCTTAAATTGGGCTGATATTTTATTAACAACTAATTTTTAAATAGTTTCACTTTCGCCAAACATCAGTTTTTGTGGTATTGAATAAAGTGGGTGGTTATTACACTTGTTTTAAAAAGTAATTACATTAGGGGATCGATTTTTGATTATTTATTTCATCGTTAGGTTCAATCCATATCTGTGAACAGGGCCACGCTACAGTTTCATATTTTTTTTTGCGACACCAAATTTCCGCCATTTTGTAGTAAAAGCTAAACAGATTGAAAACCCTGGTTACGACTACTAAAGAACTGAAAAAAAATCTTCCCAGTATAACTACCCCAAAAACCACCCAAATAGATCTCCAGAAAAAAGGTACCTAAGAGATAAAATTAATTCGAAACTATATTAACCAAATTAATATTCTGTTCAAACATTTTTTTTTTTATTTCAATAATTGTTTTTTTTTAACTAACTTTAAATAAATCATTTAAAACGTGTGTTTGCGTATAATTTCTTTAGTTTGTAGTATAGCGCCCTTAAATTTCATGTTTGGGGGAAACTGGTAAAACTTTTTAAAGAAGCCACCACGTAGTGAGCTAGCTAAGGGATTTACGCCCTTTTTGGGAATTATCAATGTTACATAGTTGAGGTAGATCCGTTAGTGGTTAACATAAACCGAAGGAAGAAAAACATAATAAGCCTAATTAGGCAGCAGTGCGATCGGTTACCATATGACAGTTGACTTAAATCTTAAAAAAACAACACTTTGTCACGGGTCAAATTCGCGCTAGTATAACTAAATTCTTACCTTATAAATCCGTCATTAGTAAAGGTTTACTGGAGTCTGGAACCAGTTGATTTAGATCGATTATAGTTAATCGCCAGCTATTATTTATTATTCTGGTCATAAATTATTCCTGATATCGCTGGAATTATTTTTAGAAGTTAATTTATTAAAATTCAGTTTATAAATCCTTGGGGTTATGTTTTTATTTTCACCCGGCCGAGGTACTATTTCTCTTCTTTTGTCGATAACTCGACGTATAGTGTTCTACAGTCAGTGTTCCGTTATATTTCTATCTTGCTTAATAAAATTGAAAATGAACGAGGAATTAGGTAATGTTGAGATTTTTATTGATATCTTGATAAATAATAAGATTAGTCGTATCTAACGACCACTGTTTGTTCATAAATTGGTAGCTGAAGATCCTACGGTTTTTGTCCCTATAGTAGTAGAGGCCACCTCTTGTTTCGACGTGTGTCAAATTCCGTGAACGTGATATGTAAGAATCGGTTCTTTCTTTTACCAGCCTTTGTCTTGAAAACGTGGCAGTGAGAAGATTTTCTGGGTTTAAGTTGTAATCTCTGTTTATCAGAGACAATTAATTTTGGATTTACGAAATTAAACCTCAGTTTTTCCTAACGAATAGTATTGGAGTGAGATTTTTCCGTTAATTTGGTGGATTCGTTGGAAAAATTCCTCGTGAAGGGATATTTAGGAAATCTTCTGTGGTGAGTAACACGTTATTTTTTTTTCATGTGGTTGTTCGATTCTTATGGTTCTTTCATTCCCTATGAGTGTAGGTAGCTCATCGAGCAGACAGTAGGGAAATTTTGGTAATTCAAAACCGTTCAGACGGTAAATTGTGGTAGAAGTCCCGATTGGTGCAATTAGCAACGAGAATATTGTTCCACCCGTTTACCAGCCAGGGGTGTCACGAGTTTAAAGAAATAAAACAACCCTATCTTAATAGGTGAGTTACTATATTATATTTTTTTTATATAAGATTAATAACGCCATATAGTCGCAATTTTAGTTTTAATATCTTGATTTTACATGTATATTTCTTTGTGTATTGTATGTAGGTTTATTTATGTGAAACTAGACTCCTTTTTGCTTATTCTTTTACTATTATAAATTAATTTTATGTTAAATTTTGATCGAATTTATTGTTATAGTTTTGTCGTGACTGGCAAGTCAAATTTAAGTTTGTTGAGTACATTTAAATCATTATTTTTGATCATTAATTGTAAATTCAGAGAAGTCAGCTTCTAAATATTGTATTATTCAATTAAATTCATTTTTATTCTTTCATTGTAGTGCAAAAATAAGCTAATGTGTTCAAATTGTATTAAAGTCAGTAAAGTCAATTAATTCGAGGAGTCATTTAAATTTGTTTGAGCTATTATTAATTCCAAATTACGATTTTAGGGTCCTAGTTATAGGCTGAAATCCTAGTTATAGGCTGAAATCCTAGATACAGGTGTAAATCCTAGTTAAGGGTTTAAGTCCTACTTTTTGGTTGAGTTTTGATTGCTGACCTGATACTAAGTCGAGCTTAAGTTAGTTGTGATTGGTGCAAGCCTATTGGTTCTGGGAACAGGCTTGAATTTGGTACCGGCCTAAGTATTGGAGAAGCCTAGGACGACGAGGAATTGTATCTAGATTATCAGATAAGCTAATTAGATTTAAGGCGCAACTTTAGTTTAGTTAAGATCTATTTTTCTTGTTTATGGCAACTTGATAGGAGCAGTTATTAAAATAAACCAAATAGAAACACATTCTGTTATATTGGCTGGAACTAGATCACAGGAGAACGTAAATTTTTGGAGACTTGCCTCAACACACTTATGCACCCATTCTTAAGACCTGTTTAAACTAGTAGGGGTACCAATATCCTTTAGTGGTAAACATGAAACAGAGGAAAAATACAATAAGTCTAATTAGAAAACAGCGACCGGTGACCATATAAAAAATTACTTCAATCTTAAAAAAAACAGTTAAGTAATAGTATTATTATTACTAATATTATTTACCAAGAAATCTAAATAATTTTTAAAAACATATCAAATTAGTTTTAAATTGTTACCTAGAACTTTAAAAAATATAAAAGCAACGAATTTATCAAATCCGTCCAGTAAACATCAAATCTGTATTCATCAAAGTAATTGTTAAGCAAGTTGTAATATTACGCAATATAAGGTTATAGGAACAACGAAGAAGCGTTTTGAATTCAAATTTTTGACATTCCAATCAAGGAGAGGCTTTGCTTTCCACCGATGCCGTGCAGCGAACTTAATAGTGGGTATTAAAACTTATTCTTTAAATGTATGCATAGTATTTTAATGGTTAAAATATACCTATAGCACACAGCGTACCGATAACGCATATTCCTTTCTTTCTGTTTGATTATAAATGCAAAAAATTGTGATTCTGTAGAAAACTTTAAAATATTTTTATACAACGTTTACAACATAAATCAAATGTTGCTTGGTATATTTCCAATGTAGCAGAAATTTCTAACTTGAATGTATGTAAGTCTTTTATTTTGAATAAAGGTATTTAGATGAAGTATTCAGACATAAACATTGTTTACGAATTTTAATCGATATTTGTACTGTTTTTGCAAAAAAAGTTTTTATCCATTTAAAATACAACTCTTAAAAATTAAACGTAAAGCCTATGGTTGGCTAATATGTCAATATTTCTTCCACATCAAAGGTAAATAACAACAAATATTGCAAAAGCAATTATTTAGTTATAATGTAACGAAAATTAATTAAATAATTTTTTTTAATTAAGGATGTCTACGTAGGTATAGACCTAAATACAATGTACCGAAAACATCTATTGGGGCGGAAGAGACAATTTATTAATTTGGGATTTAAAGGTCTGCAAGTTAGGACGAGTGGGGAAGATGTGGGAAGGTAAAGAGTTCCACAATATAGAGACCCTGGGGATGAAGGAACGATCGAATCGATCCGTTCTCGATGTCGTACATTGAACAGTATAAGGGTGCATGGAGTTGGTACGTCACGTTGCTCTGGCTGGTCTGGCAAGTAAAGTCATTATAGAGCGGAGTTCTTCTGAGCAAAATCCGTTTAGGTATCGGTAAAACAAGAAAAGATCAGCTACTGCTCTTCGTTGGGATAATGGGGCTATGTTTTTGGTGATACTGGTGTCGTTTATTACTCGAATCGATCTTTTCTGTATTGCATCAAGAACTCCAAACCTTGACGGAGCCGCCGAACCCCATACATGCGAGCAGTATTCAAGATTAGGTTGTATTTGGGCTTTGTAAAGAGTAGCTAAGTTGGAAGCAGAAAAATATTTCCGTGCTCTAAACAGAAAGCGTAATTTATTTTCTGCTACAGTTGCTATGGATGCAATATGTTCGTTCCATAGTAAGTCCTGGGAGATCGTTATACCAACCAGCGTAATGGAGTCGCCCGCTACCAGTGTCTGATCGTTGATTGTAATGGATGAGTCGCATGTTTGCCTTTTGTTGGATAGGCAACTTGTCTTCGTCTTGGAAGTGTTAAAATTAACAAGATTCTTTTTCCCCACTTGTCTACAATTCTCAAATCTTGATTGAGAGAAGCCGTTGTGGATCTTCTGTCCTCTTCCAGAATATGGGATGGTTGTGCACTTTGCTACAGTGTAGGCTGCTATTATCTGCAAAACCATGTTTCGGGTTATCAGTGATGTCTGGTAGATCATTAATGTGTAATAAGAATAGAGTAGGAGCTAGAGCCAATCCTTGGAGAGCTCCACTCTACTCCATATCTATACACTTCTTAAATCATTTAATTTAATAACATTCAGTATAAATTTTGAAATCTATGTATATGTCTAAACACACTTGAAACATGCATTGTCATCCAGTTCTT
Source organism: Altica lythri (assembly GCA_964028335.1). NCBI lineage: Eukaryota > Metazoa > Arthropoda > Insecta > Coleoptera > Chrysomelidae > Altica > Altica lythri. The sequence continues at coordinate 31,794,468 of OZ034803.1, read as the reverse complement.
AGCTTTCCTGAAAATTTCAGAGCTCTAGGTAGTCGAAAAATAGATTTAAATTCGATTACAAAATTCCACAGAATGACAAAGAGACAAAGAACACGGCAAAAATAAAAAACTTTTTAAAAAACCGTATGGTGTACAAAACATACGGCGATCGGTATACTAGATTTCCGATTCTAGTCTAGTTTACAAATGGCCAAATTTTAGTTGCAAGTCAACAATCTTACAATCTTTAAATGTAAACTGTAATTAAAAAAAATATTCATTGGTTTTAAAAGTTCTTAACTATCAATCTAGCAAAGATATTAAATTTATATCGTAATATTCAGTGACAAGATATTTCATAGCTGAGTTTAGATATCTGCATTATTCTGCATCCTTGATATATATCCTATTATTGTGAAAAACTTAAATGATAGACCAACGCAAATAATATCTACCTTATTCAGTTATGTCTTATGTACCCTCAAGGGTTTTACAATATAACTAACTAACCAACTAAAAAAATAAATAAATAAATAAATATAAATAAATAAATAAATAAATAAATAAATAAATAAATAAATAAATAAATAAATAAATAAATAAGTAAATAAATAAATAAATAAATAAATAAATAAATAAATAAATAAATAAATAAATAAATAGATAAATAAATAAATAAATAAATAATAAATTAGCACAAATCACTAATAAAAAAAAGTGAGAGATGTCAAGGGACACCTGGATGGAACGAAGTTCCTTTCGATTAATTAGTGAAAAAATTGTAATTTGTAAACACAACAGAGTGTTTATAAATATATAAGCATTTATTATTGTCTGTATAAAATCTCTACTTACCTAACTCCATCAGCAATATCCGGAATTTGTGGAGAAACACTGTCAGGATACATTATTGTTATTATTTTAATATTTATTATCTACAAAAAACCTGTATAAACTTTTAACAAAGTCGCGACACTACACTGTTCAAAGCAAAATAGACAATAGTAAATCCATTATTACCTGAATATTTTCAACAGTTCGTTCCTTTTAACAAAAGTGTCCATTCATACAATACCAGAGGTTTAGATGACATACATATACCAAAACTTACTTTTTATTTCAATTTAATTTAAAACAGGAATTAACAATTTAATACAAAATTTTAAAATATTTGACAGTAACTGACAGTTAAGGTAATTTGACGTACCTAATTAGTCAAGTTACGAACTATTTTTAAAATGTTTATGAATTTATTAATTTATAAAAACAGGATGAAATAAAATATAATACTATTATAGGTAATTATTTTTTTCTACAGTATTTTCTTTTTAATGTACATTTTCTTTTAATTTAAATTAGTGTCTTTTTAATTGTAGAAAGAGAGAGAGAGAGAGAGAGAGAGAGAGACAGACAGACAGAGAAACATGCGTGTGTCGTGTCGTGTCGTGACATTTTTTGATCTGAATTTTTTCCGGCTAGTCTCAGTCGTAACGCGCGAAAGGGAACTTCGTTCCAATAACCCTATTTTGGGTAAATTATTGATTTAAAATAAAATAAAAGTTTGAAACCATATTCTGGCTACTTTTTAGGTTTAAATTTAGGACCTATGAACTAATTAATAATTTTTAATTATTAGTATCGTTCATATTACCTACTTATATTGAGGTTGGAAACTCTGAGAAACGCAAGAGTCAGATTTGTTTAACAATACACTTAATAACTATTAGTCTCATTCAACTTTTAACCGCAGATATTAATTATAAAAACATTGCGTAAAACTCCTTTAATGGTCTTGCTGTCGCTGTTAGAAATGATAAATCACCTCCTGGAGTATAATTGAGGAATTATTAATATCATAATATTTGTTCGTGGAATGCTGTTTGGTTTGTTTTAGCCGACGGCTATTTGCCTTTGAAGTAAGTGTGGCTGCTATGGCGCTAGAAATACTATTATTTTGTCTTATCAATTTATCAGAAGTTTTCATTATTTATTAATCAAAGTATTGGAGCAACGATCGATATAAATAAAGTTCAAGGTGAGATAATAAATCAGTTGATACAGTTAAATACTTCTGTAAAGACTACTCTAAGCAATAAATAAGGCAGTTTTATTATAAATTTTGTCAATTTCCAAACTTTCTAGTTGGAAGTACGTAATCTGCAAAATTTATTTTTTTCGCAAAAATTTAAGTTATTTAAACAGAAATGAATGTTTTACGATACCTTATTCGAAATGATATTAATTTTCTATTAAAAAGTAGAGTAGGTCCAGGGGGGATGGCCATGGGTTTTGTAAAAAAATTTATTTTATGCAATTTTTTTTAGTTAATTTATCTGTTAGGATAAATGTGTTTAAAATAATCCCTTCGTGATGCAGCTCGTCATATCTAAAACCTATCTTTTCTTTAACTTAATATTTGTTAAACTCGAAGTATATTTTGTAACCCTTAAATTACCCTAGGCTAGCTCCTGAAGGTCGTGGCTTCCTTCTGAGTCTTTACCAACCCTTCCCAAAGATTAATATAGGGCGCCAAGTACAGACAAACAAATAAAAAACGGTAAAATCAGTTTTAAGTTGATTTATTTAATCAATCAAAATTTTAGTGAAAGTTAAAAAAAAAAAATTAATTTAATCTCTTATCTTTATTTCAATTCTTCCTGTTGGAGCTTGATTTATTGTGGATCGGAACTGCTCTAAATCCAAACGTAGATGGAAGTGGGTTTTCTTTCAAGGAAACTTCCTTTGTGTCCAAAACCGGGAATGGTTTTACCTTGTGTCGACTTCTAATGATTAAAATGGCTATCTGTAGTCAGCGAATCCTTTCTGTTTTACGGTAATCTTTAATAGGGCCCTTCTTTGATGTGGTAATAACCTAATTGAAGGTCTAAGGTAATCAGAAAATATTTCCGATTTTATTTAGAATCGAAGATAAAATGAAAGAATTGAAATAATTTTCTAACGAAGTAACAAACTTTCTCCTACCAACTCAACGCAAACAAACCATTTGCACCGGCGCGATAAAATTGAAATGAATAAAAATATAGTCCGGAGGATATACTCAAAAACGAACGTTATAATTACACATAAAACTGTTTACTTACCACATGCCCGTAAGGGCAAACTTAAGTTATTCCTATTTAATAAGCACATTGGTTTTTAACTGCATTCTATTTTTTTCTCTTATGAAGGTGTAAACAAATTTCGTTATTTGAAAGGTAATTTTGATTTACTAAATTTCTCTTGTCTGTATGTTCACACTCCACATATAAATAAATCAATTAATATTTAAATAAATTAAGAACCGTCATTTAAACGATTTAATTAGTTTCATTTATTTGTCTCTGATTTAATAAATCCAAATTAATAAATTCTAAATTAATATTCTTGTGGTGGCTGTTCATAAACTATAATATGCAAATTCAATTCGATACGTCATTTGAGTAATTTTTTTTATTTATTTGTTTACTTTTAAATTTTATTCGGTTTATTATAAGAAGCAGGTATATAACGTGTGGGAGATTTAAAACGCATGAAACGTGCCTATTACAGAGTCGGACAGCAATAAATCATAATATCGATTATACCATTTATTATTTTGTTTCAGGTGACCAATATTTGCTTATAGTCGCTATAAATAATAATATATATATATACGAATTGGAAACTGGTTAATTTATATTTTACACTTACCTGCAGCAAAACAAAAAAACCAAAGTTGATCAAGTTTTGAAAGATTCGACCATGACTTTTTATTCTAATAAAAACTTATTTCATTTTAAAAGCTTTAAAAACTTTTTAGTACGTAGATCGTATTGGCCTATTAAAATCTTCAATTATAGAATATAATTTGGATAAATACTCTTAAGTTTATACACAAAAACTATGTCTTAATAGTTAAAATTGCTATAGTTTTTTATTGGTTAAAACAAAAAGTACGGTAAGTTATTATAAATTTTTAAGGAAAATAGATTTGATTTATCTAAGTTGTAGATGTTTCGAATTGTAATATCTTGTTTAAAATGATACTTAATTCATTATTTATAAATATTCTAACCTCTTTTTTCTAAAGGTGTTAAATGCTCGATTTGAGAGGTTAATTTATGCGAACGGCACTCAGGGGGTTGGAGGAGAGCGAGCGTGGATTCGATCGAGCTAGATGATAAATTATTGAAAAGGTAAAAAGGAATATATTTAAGAGAATAATAAAAGTTAAAAGGGACCAAATAGAGAAAAAGAAAGAAATGAGAGAGAAAGGAAAATGGGCGCCACTTACGTTTTTTATCCTGAGGATGAGGAAATATAAGAAACCCAAATAAAATAAGAAAGATATAACAGATATAAGATTAAATAAGGTAAAATTCGATAACCCGGCAGATTGTTCTTGCTAAAATTTAAATTACACACTTTTATTTAAGAAACAAAAAGAAAAATTATACTTACACTTTCCTTTTACTTATAATAATGGTTATAAATCAAATTTGTAAGATATAGATATATTCAAAAAACAAAATCTAGTACTTTAATATAATATAGATTAAAGAAACTGAAAATATTGATTAGAGTAACAGGTTCTAGCTAGGAAAAGAAAAATCTCTACTTAACAATAACAGTATTTATTATTCGGTGTGGTAATAAATGAGATGTACAATAAATAAAATGGAATAAAAAAATATCAGTGTCATAAACAGTAAATCATATTAATAAACACATTTGTGTTTAATTCAAAAACATAACTATTACTACACATAAAATAACAGCTAGGTAAATACTTTTGTTATTTTTGTGTACTATGATAAGCGAAAGGTGAGAGAGGGATGAAAGTTAGATAAAACAATATATAAAAAAATAAATCACCTTTTGCTTTGGTTTTAACTCGATTTAAAAGAGTAGGTACTCATATGCGAAGGTATAAATCTTAATTAAATAGGTGCGAGATAAAAATAAAAAAACCAAGTAAAAAAGTTTACAGATAAGACATACAAAAGATATAGGTAATAAAAATACAGGTAAGCGATACTCAAAAAAAAACCACATCCCGGATACTCTCATTATTGCACTGTGCATTGCACTTTTTAATTGCTGGTACGGTGAATACAATTACAATAAAACTTTCCAGAGAAATAAATGGTACTCTCATACTCAATAGAGGTATATAAAAAATTGTAAAAACTTACGTTAGCATCTAAATGTTTCTAAGATAGATTGGATAGCATATGGTCTTATTCTCTCGGTAAATGATCGAAACGGTAAGATATAATCTAGACCCATACTTGTCTAGATCGTTAGGTATTTAGAGAATAAACCATAAACTTATTTTTCATAGCTGGTAATCGAAGAGATATTGTAATACCGGCTAAGTTGCCGCCATTATTACACGATATATGAAGTAATCTTAAAGATAGCACTGTCTGGAAATCTTCAGATAAACCTTCAGGTAGAATAAACGATAATAGGCACTAGAAACACTTATTTGCTTGTACTTTTTAAAATAAAATAGGAAAACCGGGAAACTGAAACTAGGGGTTCTCGCGACGATGTTATAAGCGAGAGCACTCCACCCAGAATAAAAAAACCGTTGATACCCAAGACCCGCGTCACTTCCCTCGCTTAAGTCATCTGATCTTAAACCTGAGACCTGATTGGTCAATCAAAAAAATCAATACTTTTGCACCGAAACGACGGTTACATTCAAAAGTACTGGAAGCTTCGGGAATAAATTAGGACAGAGTCGGTTTACTTAACAAGAAACTGTTAAAATAAGCACAATTTACAAAAAGAACTTTTTATATTAGAAAGTTTTTTACTGATTTATAGGTCATATTTTGTGTCATCTCAACAATGCACAGCATCCCTGATTTTGCAAAAATATTAAGTCATACAACGCTGTGATTGATCATAGAGAAGATTGTTTCCTTGTTAACAAAATCAAGGGTAGTTGTATCTAAAAACTTTCTAAAACAGTTTATTTTATTACCAGTTAAAATAATAATTACTGTTTTCACATGGAAGAACAAAAAAAAAGTAAAAAAAACTTCTCTGTCGCGTAATCGATCCCATTATGATAACATAACAGAACTGTCACAAGTGGACTGATCCGCCGCCTAACCAACTACGCTACAAACGATTTATTTAATAACTTTCAAAATAATATTATCTATACACAACTTAGATCATGTTTAATATCAATTCGGTATAAATTTCGAAATCTATGTATATGCCTAAACACACTTGAAACATGCATTGTCATCCAGTTCTTAGCTATCCTGAAAATTTCAGAACTCTAGGTAGTCGGGAAATAGGTTTAAATTCGATTACAAATTCCACGGAATGACACAGAGACACAGAACACGGCGAAAATATAAAAAACTTTCTAAAAAGAAATTTAATTTATCGGGTTTTTTAAAAACGCTACACATTCCCCTCCGAAGAGCAAAAACTGGGTGAAAAACACAGTTTTTTAAAAAAGATAAGCCATGGTTGGAACAACAGTAGTGTTTTTAAAAACCAAAGCCGAGAAAGATAGAGAACCGAGACACAGAAAGGCAATCTTACGTGAATAGTGTTTACCTAAGTAAACCTGAGTATCAGAGTGGGTTACTGAAATCTATATAATATTTGCACTATTAATTAGGACGTTTAGATAAAAGTGAAACTACACAAGGAATTGAAGAACCAAAAGGTAGGTACAAGATATCGGATCTATAGATCAGCGATAATACATGACCAGATTTTTATAAACGGTACCGGCCAACCGGAATAACTTAACTAAAAGTTTTTAAAAATTCCATCATGGAAGCGTTAGTAGGTATTAGAGATATCATTGAAACCTCGGTAAGGAAAAAGTTATAAACGGTATAATAATATACATGAGGTATGATTCTCATCGAAAGTATAATTAACAGATCTTAGAGAAATAGGTCAATCTATGACATTGACAGAAATCCGACAAATCTTAAAACCAAATTATCCTAACAATATTCAATCTTAACCGGAAAAGTTAAGAGAGCAATAGAGAAAAAAAAAAAGAATATTTTTCTATCTTCCTTATAATCTCAACAGACCACTACCGGAAAGGATTCCCTACGGCTATCCTAGGCTTATCTCTCGTGACAAATTACAAGGTCAAAATAAAATTCCACAGAAGAAGGAGTTAAAATTAAATTATGTTATTCAAATAAGTGTAAAGTGATTCCACATGTAGTCATGATGCAGACCAAGCCAAGTCAATGAATATCTATCTATCCTAACTAACTTTTAAATGACTTATCACTTTGTGACTCAAATGTTTTCTGAGGAATCACCTCTTAAATTCTTGACGAATAATTTTTGTATGTATAATTGATATTTAAACTCAATATAAAATTAAAAAAATCTTTTTGCAACTTAAAGATAGCGATGTGCGGTTTTTGTATATAATAGCTATTCTTATCTAGATTACATTTTTTTTTTTGAATTTTGCCAATATTTCAATAACCAACCGACATACAGCGGTTTTTCTCAAAAAACAAAACACCATTAACTTTTTTAAAAACTGAGATAGTGAGTAGCATATATAATAAATATTCTTAGACATATTACTAATCTCATTTATTTTTGCCAATATCTTAATAAACTACCTGGATACAACGATTTTTTTTTTAAAAAAACACAACACTGTAAACCTTTTTTTAAATTAAAATAATAAGTTGCGTTTTTTTTTAAATAATAGATAATCTTATTCAGATTAGAAATCTTTTTAAAATTTGTAAATAACGTAAGAAACAACCGATATCCTGCAATTGTTCTCAAAAACAAAACACTATCAACTTTTTAAAAAATTAACATATCCAATTTTGCAAATATGTTAAAAACAACCAAGATACTGCGATTTTTCTAAAAAAACAAAACAGTATTAACTTTTTAAAACAGTTATATAGCAAGTTTTTTTTTTTATATAATAGAGAATCTTATCCAGATTACAAATCTTTTTATAAATATATTGATAAACCACCGGTATACAGCGATTTTTTACAAAACACGACAGACTATTACCTTTTTTTAAAGATTGTGATATTGAGTTGCAATTTTTTTTATCTATATATCTATATATATATATAAAAGCGAAAGTTCACTCATCACCGTATCTCAGAAACTATAAGACATACAAACTTGAAATTTGGCAGGTAGGTTTCTTATAGGGTCTAGACGTCCGCTAAGAAAGGATTTTACGAAACTCTACCCCTAAGGGGGTAAAACGGGGGTTGGAAGTTTGTATGAAAGTCCTATGTTTTTGAAATAAAGGACTAGAAAATTAAAATGTTTTCTTTAGAGGTTGTGAAGGTGTACAAGTTTCGTTCCAAATTAGTTAATAATATTTGTTTTTTTCTTCGTTGATTAAAATTATCTTTATTTCAAAGTTTTATGCCTGACGTTTGTATCCAAGTGTCATATCGATTACTTAAAGAAGTTTGTATTTTTCGTTAAGTAAACTTACGTTTGTTTGAAAAATGGATGGAGAAATTGTAACAGTCACAGTTGAAGGATTAGCAATCCGATGTAGTGTGAAATAAGAGATACCTGGCGATGGAGTGTGTTTATTTTCATCTCTGTCTTATTTGCTTTATGGAAATATTTCAATGGCTGCTCAAGTTAGAGCTAATATAGCAAGCCACGTGTCCAACGATTAGCAAAGATTTAGGTGTTTTACTATGGACCGATCCGGGACCCCTTACGATACAAAACGCCTTTATGTAGCCAATATGGGTAGGTTGTATACTTATGGCAAAACTTTCGAACTAAAAGCAGCTGGAGAAATATTTCCATTTGAATTCCAACTGTTTCAAGGTAGCATACTTATTGCCAGATTTAGAGAGTCGATACAAGGGATAAAAAGCATGTGTTTTAATGGACATTTTAACGAAGGACATTTTGACGTATTGATTCCTACTAATTATAAAAGCGAAAGGTCACTCATCACCATATCTCAGAAACTATAAGGCCTACAAACTTGAAATTTGGCAGGTAGGTTCCTTATAGGGTCTAGACGTACGCTAAGAAAGGATTTCACGAACCTCTTCCCCTAAGGGGGTCAAACGGGGGTTGGAAATTTGTATGAAACTTGAAATAAGGAACTGAATTAAAATGTGTTTTCTTTAGAGGTTGCGGAGGTGTACTTATATTGTATTTTTAAAAATCAACCCCCTTCATAAGGGTTGAACGGGGATCGGATACTTTTTATACAACAATCAACACGTCACGTGAACGACGTTGCGGGTACATCGATTTAGAACACAAAAATGTGCTTAGAATTTTTTTGTCTGTCCATCTGGATGTTTGCAACACATTAAAAAATACTAATTCGATTAGAATCTGGTGTATAAAAATTTTGAAATGATTTTTGTATCGGGATAGTTGAAAGCATGAAAAGTGAAATAGGTTACTTTTAATACCTACAACAATCAACACGCCACGCGAACGACGTCGCAGGTCTGTCTGTCTGGATGTTTTTGTGCGTGCATTACATGAAAACTACTAATTCGATTTGAATGCGGTTTTCACAGATGTATTTGTCTTCTTTTAACTGAACATTTGGTGTAAAAAAATTTCTTCCTCACCCCTTTAACCGGACAACTGAGGAAGTCAGATTTTGTATGAAAGTATCTCATTAATACATTTAAAAATACCACTAAAATAATACACAACATGCATACATACGTGTTATAATTTAGTTTTGATATTCGAAACTAGATGACGCAAAAGGTTATTAAAACGCGCTATCGTTGTTTTTTATGGCAAGTAAATATACAAATGACATACAAATTACTATATCTTACAGATAATTAGGTCCAATGTAGAACTGTCACAGATCAATATTATAAGATAGTCATAATCGGTGTTGTATGATTTATTATTATCGAAATTTGTTCCGTGGTTGCAGCGTGATTGATTGACAAACATGAAATTTTTAATAAAAAAAAAAATAATAAAAGTAGTTAGGCCAGACTTATTTTACTAAGGATATACCTACAGAATGATTAAAATTAAATTTTTATATGTAAAATAGACAGTCAATAAATCATTTGTAAATGTCCCAATTCGACGCGAGCAAAGCCGCGGGTAAAAGCTAGTAACAGATAATCTTATACAGATTCCACATATTATTGAATTTGGCCAATATCTGAATAAACAACCGAGAGACAGTTATTTTTCTAAAAAACCAAAACACTATAAACCTTTTTTTTTAATTGAAATAGTTACCCAACTAATAATTTGATTTTATAACCTTTAGTCAATAGAGCGATTCTGTTTTATAATAGTTTTTTAGGTGCTGTAGAAATTCAAAATTGTTTTTTAAATGCTGTCCCAACAAGTATTTGGTTTTATAATTTAACAGTAAGAACGTTCTAAAAACAATATTATAAAAATCTTACAACATCGCAATAAAATTGTTTTATAAACGCTTATAAACAATCCTTTATAGCAATATATCCTATACAACTAAATTGATTTATGACGGTTGTATGTGTTAACCTTTTAATACATATTTATTTCTTAAGGGACAATTATAAAGCAGTTTTATAGAAGTTTTTAAAAATATTAATAGAACAGTTTTATTACTGTTTTATAGAGAATACATCTTTAATAAAATCAGATTGTTTTTACAAAAGTTTCAAAAAAACTATTTTATAAAAGTTTTAAAAATATCGTTTATGAATCTTTTATAAACTCGCTGTCTGATAAGATAGTTTTAATAAAAGTAAATAGATTCCATAAAGTACATTTATAAAAGCATATAATAATAAAATAACTGTAAAACTCAGAACGCGGTATATTATCTGTCAGTTTTTATTAGAAAGTTTTTATATTTTCACCGTGTTCTTTGTCTCTTTGTAATTCCGTGGAATTTTGTAATCGAATTTAAACCTATTTCCTGACTAGCTAGAGCTCTGAAATTTTCAGGATAGCTAAGAACTGGATGACAATGCATGTTTCAAGTGTGTTTAGGCATATACATAAATTTCAAAATTTATACTGAATTAATATGAAATATGATATAAATTGTGTATACATGTTATCATTTTGAAAGTTTTTAAATATGTCGTTAGTAGCCTAGTTGAATAAGCGTCGGATATGATAGATAGATAGATAGATATTTTTGGGTTGGCTGTTAGCCTATATCACTGCGACCTTTGCAGATCTATTGTGAACACCCATTATCTGATATGTCGGCTATGAGTCAAGGTGACAGTTCTGTTACGTTATCATAATGGGAACAACTACGCGAGAGAGAATTTTTTTTTTGTTCTACATGTGACAACAGTAATTATTATTTTAACTGTTAATAAAATAAACTAGTTTAGAAAATTTTAGAATTTTTTTTTAGACTATACTGTGGACTATGCCGTAATCCGTCTCGGTAAAGCACTATTTGCCAAGGGAGTAATAATTTAATAATTGTAATATGACTTATAAATCACCAAAAAAAAACTTTCTACTATAAAAAGTTCTTTTTATAAATTGTGATTATTTTCTATGTTTATTTCTATTTGTACGTTCGTCTTTGTATACAAAAAATATCTGCTTCAAAGGATAGTATCTGGAAGAAAGTAAAACGAAGAGGTTATTTTCACAGAAAAGTAAAAAACAACTTTCAAAACATTGTAAGTTCTAATTTTGTGAATAATGTTAGAACTACTATTGATTCCAATAAATATGTAGATGAAAATGGTAATTATAATGATTTAACAAGTCTTGTTATTTTGGGAGAAGGAAAAAGTTGTGTAAATTATTAACATATACGATTGAGAAAAAAATTAAGTATGTCGCTCTCTGAATAATAATTATAATTTATTGTTAAAATAAACTAGAAAGAAAAAAAATTAATTATAAACCGATTTTATTTAAATGTGCCTCTGTAAATTTGAGAATTACTTTTTCTATTTAAATACAGTCGTTGCTGGTAGCTTTATTATTTTTTTTAATGTTGCTTTTGCAACAAAATAATTTTATAAGTACGCAGCCATTTAATTGACATTTCAAAGTTGTCCATTTTGGATTTAGTTAGATAAAACCTAGACATACTCACTTTTTGTTTTCTATTCCCTTATAATAAAGGAAAATTGAATTTAAAACATTGTTGATTATTATTTTAATAAAATTTTACCAATATATTACGGAAATAAGAAAAAAATTAAAAAACATATTTTTTTGTGTTTGCAATCATTTAACGAAATAATGCAAAATATAGCTTCGCGTGTAAATTTTAATGTAAATGTATATATTTTACAGTAAAGAGCTCTGCGTATCAAAAATTGATACCAAGTGTCCACTAAATAATACTCTAAAGTTTAAACTGTTTAGTATTTTGAAATGTAGGTGAATAAAATTATTCAAAGTTTTTTCTGTTTTCAGAATCAAATAGTTCTTTTCGAAACAGTTGAAAAATATTTAGGTTTGTCTGAACATTTCTGTATCACTAAATTTTTCTTATAAAATACAAGCATGAAAACATTAGGAAGCATATATGAAACTGTTTCATAGTGATTTTATAGTATTTTTTTAAAAGCTGTATAAATGTCTATATAACTATTGTATTGCAGCTACCGCAAACATTATAAAACTTGTTAAGCAACAGAAATATTTTATAAACCTGCGCCTTTTTGGTCTTTATAAGGGTTGTATAAACGTTTATACAATGTTCTTACAATAAAAGATGTTTTATAAAACATGTTCGGTAAACGTTCTTACAGTTTTTATAAAATATAAAATTGTTAGTTGGGGAGTTACGGTTTTTTTATATAATATATATTTTGTAAATATCTTAAAAAACAAAGGAGATACTTCGATTCTTTTTTTACAAAAGCCATCAACCTTATTTAAATCGAGATAGTCAAATAACGTTTTTTTTATATAATTGACAATTCTAACTAGATTAGAATTCTTCTTAAATTTTGCAACTATCATTGTAACCATATACAGCGATTTTACTTAAAAAACAAAACACTGTCATTTTTTTTTTAAATTAAGATAACGAGTTTTTTTATGTAATAGACAATCTTTTTCAAGTTACAAAACTTCTGTTAGTTATTATTTAACAAAATCCAAACTACTCCCCTAGGACAGTTGATGTTGCTTTAAATTGTAGTATTCATATTGGATGCGTGGTTGTTATGCTTACATTGTAAGATTACAATTAAGTTCAATTTAATTTCGAGTGGATAGAAAATTTACACTCTAGATAATAATCTGTGTAATATATTATAGTATTCAATTTGTAGAACGGTCGTATATGATAATAATTTGTTGTTGAGCCCTGTCATTTGCTTAATACTTGTCTAATTCTTAGAAGGGAGATAAATAAAACGACCATAATATGTCCGAACGGCATTATTAAAAGTCCTGGTACGTAATAAACGAAACATAAACTTCTGAATATGTTAATAAAATTACATAAAAATACATTCGAGATATTTTACGGTAACAATGGCGTAGACAAACTGAACAGATACCAAAAATATTATTTTATTCAACTTAAAAATTCTTACTTCATTAGTAAACAATGCCAAATAAAATTTTAGTATTTTTAAAAATCGTGTGTAAACCCATTTTTTGTTTTTGCGACAACAAAATTAGATTAGATTGTGTTATCTGAAAAGTAGTTTTCACTTCCTCGATCCCATCTCCTCAATTTGTTTCATGTTCTGGATTACGTTATATTCGCATTTTTTATATTTAAATCGAGATTTTTAAAATATTAGAAATTATACATTACTAGCTGACCCGGCGGACTTCGTACCGCAAATCATTTATGTCAATTCTTCCATTTTTCGTTTTTTCAATTTATTTTAATTTTATCGTTTTCATCATATTTTCTCGTTAGTTATCGAGTTTATACTTTTTTTTTTCGTTTTATTTTGTATTAAGTCGATAAAATATATAAGATGCATAACAATACTTAATTTAGTAAGAATTTCTCGTTTAAATATAAGTGATATAACTGCGCCACCTCCCGGTGGCCTCACAATACTTAAGTAAGGATTGCTCGTTTAAATATATGTGATATTAACTGCTCCACCTTACGGTGGCGTGATATAAAGTAATCAAATAAGTAGTGGTTGCTCGTTTAATGGAAGCGCTATCTGGTAGTAACTTCCATTAATACGAATATCATATTCATCTTACCCATTAAAAATACATCATCATACTGATTTTCATGACAATCGGTTGAACGGGGCGGAAGTCGATACTTTACAGCGCCGCCTGGTAGCGAGTTACATCAACGGACATAGCATATAAAGTTTCTTCGTGGAAAAATACATGTACATACCAATTTTAATATTGATCGGTTAAATAGTTTCTGAGTCTATCGATTTCATACATACATACATTCTTTTTTATATATATATAGATAGATAAGGATTGCTCGTTTAAATATATGTAATATTAACTGCGCCACCTTACGGTGGCGTGATATAAAGTAATCAAATAAGTAGTGGTTGCTCGTTTAATGGAAGCGCCATCTAGTGGTAACTTCCATTAATACCAATATCACATTCATATTAAGCATTAAAAATACAGCATCCTTCTGATTTTCATGACAATCGGTTAAACAGGGCAGAAGTTGTTACTCTGCAGCGCCACCTGGAGGCGAGTGGCATCCATGAGCATATAATACAAACCTTGTCCGTGAAAAAATACATATACATACCAATTTTCATGACAATCGGTTGAACGGGGCAGAAGTTGCCACTCTGCAGCGCCACTTGGTGGCAAGTTACATCAATGTGCATAGCATATTCGTTTTCTCCGTGAAAAAATACATATACATACCAATTTTCATGACAATCGGTTGAACAGGACAGAAGTTGCTACTCTGCAGCGCCACTTAGTGGCGAGTGGCATCAATGAGCATAGCATATTCGTTTTCTCCGTGAAAAAATACATATACATACCAATTTTCATGACAATCGGTTGAACGGGACAGAAGTTGCTACTTTGCAGCGCCACCTGGTGGCAAGTGGCATCAATGAGCATATCATATAAACCTTCTCCGTGGAAAAATACATACATATACCAATTTTCATAATAATCGGTCCAGTAGTTTTTGAGTCCATAAATTTCTTACATAAAAACAGATCCTATATATATATATATATATATATATATATATAGATATGAAATGACATTACGAAGAAAAAAAGAGTGTGTTTATTTATACTTACACGCGTTAGAAGTTATACTTCTTTGGCGTATGGAAAATAATCACAATTTATAAAAAGAACTTTTAATAGAAGAAAGTTTTTTTTGGTGATTTATAAGTCATATTACTATTATTAAATTATTTTAAATTATTACTAAGTGCAACCTGTCCCTTGGCAAATAGCGCTTTACCGAGATAGATTACGGCATAGTCCACAGTACAGTCTAAAAAACTTTCTAAAAATTTTCTAAATTAGTTTATTTTATTAACAGTTAAAATAATAATTACTGTTTTCATATGTAGAACAAAAAAAAACTTCTCTCTCGCGTAATCGATCCCATTGGACGCTTATCCGACGCTTATCCAAATGAGCTCCAAACAACTTATATTTAATAACAATCCAGTACTTATAAATTTCGAAATCTATACATATAGAACTGATAGTTCATGATTTGTATATATGTAGTTTTAAAAAAACTTACATAAGTGATTCGAATTAATTAAATTTATTGGACTATAAACCACGATGTAGAATTCAGGTGTCGGTGTGCGACTAACTTTACGGTGTTAAATTCAATTCAGGTGTCGGTTGCGACTAACTTTACGGTGTTAAATTCAACCAACCCATAAAATCAGGTGTCCCCCAAGGAAGTGTTCTTGGTCCTTTCCTTTACCTACTATATACTGCTGATGTTCCAACCACCGACAATACATTAATCGCCACTTGCGCTGACGATACAGCAATCATGACATCAGATCGAGATCCCATAAGAGCGTCAGAAAAGCTACAATCTCATCTCAACTTTTTACAAGAATGGCTGCAACAGTAGAGAATAAAAGTTAACAGTGACAAATCTACCCAAATTACGTTCACTACAAAACACAGCGTATGCCCACAAGTTTACATCAACATATCAACAACAACCAAATACCAGTTAAAACTGAAGTTAAATACCTCGGATTATATTTAGATCAAAAACTAACTTGGAAACCTCATATAAAAGCTAAAAAAAAACACTTAAAGCTAAAAATAAAAAAAATGAACTGGTTAATTGGACGTTATTCACAGCTATCAATTGAAAACAAGGTACTTCTGTACAAAACCATTCTGAAACCAATATGGTCATATCGTATAAAACTATGGGGCTGCAGCAAACCATCGAACACTAAAATATTACAAACGTTCCAATCAAAAACACTTCGAACAATAGCTAATGCCCCATGGTTTGTAAGTAACCACACAATTCATAATGATCTTAGAATTCCAACCATCAATGAAGTAATCCAAACCTTAGCAAACAAAAACAAAACTAGGAATGAACATCATTCAAATCCATTGATATCCAACCTATACACGGAACCTATGAGACATAGAAGGCTAAAACCTTGCTGGCCAGAAGACCTCTTAGAAGAATAGAAAAACTCCGGAGACCCACCTAACGATAAACCATACCATTTACTTATTACTTTGTTATTTTAAGTAGTTTGTAAATTTGCAATATTTAATAAAAAAAAAATCAATTCAGGTGTCGGTGTGCGCGCGCAACGTAAAAATTCATTATCATCATTTTTCTCTATCGCCCCAAAAGAAGTATAACTTCAGAAATGTCGCATCCAACAGGACTAGAATCCGCAACCTCTGCCTCTATGTAAAACTTAGGTACTCACTTTCTCCCAGAGCACATATTGCATGACGTTAAAGAGAAAGATTTTGTCAAATTGAGAATTAAAACATCAATCTCTAAGTAACTTTTTTGTGTCCTGTTTTATATATTTCTTTGGCATGGATACCGGAATCATGAATTTTTAGTAAACGAGTATTTGAGATGTCTCTTATGCAATAAAAATTTTGAAGTTATAGAAAGTATACAAATAAGAATATATGAAATGACATTGAGGAGAAATTGAAACAAATAATCTTTCCCCATTATGCCCGTCGCCGTCGTATAGAGCAAAACTTATAAGTCATCTACCTCCAAGTGCACTCTGATGGATCAAAATGGCCATAAAACATAAAGGCAGTAAATGTGTGATTGTAAAATATTTTGTTTATTATCATTTAAGTCAATAACAGAGTTTAAAAACCAGTACTACTTCGTAATCATCATCTTTAGTAACAGCGCACAAATTATAAGCCCAGTTGTGGCAGTTGGAACAGCTTATTCACCCCTCTGTAGATTTTAAATAAAAATCTTCACAATAAAAACAATCATTGTCACTATCTCAATCAAACTCTTCTAACATCTTCTTTTGACTGATTTTAACTTGAGAGTGTCACTTTCTTCACTTTCTGACTCAGGCTCTAGTGTCAACTTTCTTTTAATTGATTTTACCTTGACAGACTGTTTTCTTTTTTAAGCCAATTTCAGTTCTGTTTTATAGGGTGAGGACGTTTAAATTGTGGTTTTGCTCCTTTTTGACACACGTTTCTTAGATTGATTTATTGATTTATGAAAAAATGCAAATACAAGAGAATGTTTTTGAAAATGTCTCATATTAGAAGAACTGAAAATTGTATTAACAGAAAATCAGATTTGCAAAATCAAGTAATATTTATCGTAACAACTTTTCCCATACAAAAGTAGAGTTGAAATATGAAATACAAAAACAAAAGTATCGCGTTCCTCCCACATTTCTGGTGTCATCATTGAGATTTCTAAAATATATATACACCTTTGTCTTCTAGATATAAAAAAATTAAATTCAAGATTTTTTATAAACTACCGGATAGGAAAGTGTACTAGACAGGTTGTGGAAATAAATAAGTTTAGTAAATTTCCCTCAGAAATCGCTCAATACTTAAAATTGCCTGATATACTGGGCATTGTTTGCGTAGAACTTCCGCAAAGCTGTTAGTGGATGCAGGAGGTGATTTACTTCAATTAAAAAAACGCAGATGCTGGAACTCTAGTACCGTTGCGAAGAAATATGTTGATCAATCAGTTAATAGCAAAAATCAAATACATACCAAAATTTACAATCCATACAAAATAGGCGCATCTTCATCTGGAGTGATATCAGTTAACCATATAACAGATGTGACATATTTTCAAAGTACTTTGTTTCAAGTTTTGTGTATTTGTAAAAGGTAAGATTTTTAAAATTTAATTAGTTTTCATAATTCTTAGTTTGTTTGTTTTTTTTTTTATAATAATTTTTTAGATGGTGAACCTCAGTTCAAGCGATGAAGATTTAGAAGAGATGTTAGAAGTTTTTAGTGTTCCTACAAATGAAAATTTTTATCTACATATATTTCTACTATTTCTAGGA
This sequence comes from Altica lythri, assembly GCA_964028335.1. NCBI lineage: Eukaryota > Metazoa > Arthropoda > Insecta > Coleoptera > Chrysomelidae > Altica > Altica lythri. Next base: position 31,776,041 of record OZ034803.1, on the reverse strand, counting down.
TTTGTAGGTTGTAAGCCTTAAATTACCCTAGGCTAGCTCCTGAGGGTCGTGGCTTCCTTCTCAGTTTTTACCAACTCTCCCCAAACATTAATTTAGGGCGCAAAGTACAGACAAACAAATAAAAAACCGTAAAATCAGTTTTAAGTTGATTTATTTAATCAATCAAAAGTTTAGTGAAAATTAAAAAAAAAATTAATTAATTTAATTTCTTATCTTTGGTTTATTTCGATTTCTTCCTGTTGGAGCTTGATATATTGTGGATCGGAACTGCTGTAAATCCAACCGTGGATGGAAGTGGGTTTTCTTTCAAGGAAACTTCCTTTGTGTCCAAACTCGGAAATGGTTTCACCTTGTGTCGACTTCTAATGATCAAAATGGCTGTCTGTAGTCAGCGAATCTTTTCTCTTTTACGTAAACCCTTAATAGGGCCCTTCTTTGATGTGGTAATAACCCTAATAATAAAATTATAATCAAAACTCCAACCTTTAAGTTATTTACTATCAAATACATTCGCTATCTGGTTTTCCAAATTTCGAGAAAAAAATAATTACACTCCATGTTTATATATATTAACACCACAAAAAACGGACCTTTCACAATAGCTATGTATTTGAAAATAAATGTTAGTAAAATTTGTAAAATAATAAATTCACCGCAATTTGGATAATTTAATACAAATAAAAATTAATACTGAAGCAAAAATGTACTTACTAAATGAAGGGGCAAGGTAATCAGAAAATATTTCCGATTTTATTTAGAATCGAAGATAAAATGAAAGAATTTAAATAGTTTTCTAACGAAGTAACAAACTTTCTCCTACCAAATCGACGCGAACAGACCATCCGCACCGGCGCGTTAAAATTGAAATAAATAAAAATATAGTCCGGAGGATATACTCAAAAACGAACGTTACAAGGTACACTTTAGCATTCGCGCTGGGTTAAAAATTCAGGATATGTCTGTAGAGAGTCTTGCGCGTTAAGGAAATCCAGTACATGCCCGATTCTTACTCGGAATACGTCCAGGATTCGCTCCGCGAAAATAGCTAATACATAAAAATGTGGATTCTGATAATCCTATAATTTTGCTTAATTGTTCGAATATCACAATTAACCAATAAATAAATCATAATTCATCTTTAAGGAAAGTGTGTTATATTTATATATGAAATAAAATATTCTTCATTTTTTAGTACCTATATTATTAAGAGATAAAAAGGTTTTTAGAAAAAGTATAGTGTTTCGCTTGTCAAATACACTTTTTCAAGCTCGTACAAATTACCAAATTTTCCTCAAAAAATGTTACTATCGCCTCTTGTAAAACAATATACTATTTTTTAATTTAGTTATTTTAATTTTTTAAAGTAGGTAGATTTATTACAATTTGTTTTGATATTTTTAAATATTTTTTTAAATTAAAAAAATAGTTACATTTTATACTTTTTTTAATTATTTTACCAATTTTCATAATTTTTGCAATTTATTATAATTTTTTTACACATATTTTAATTCCAACTTATATTAAACTTTTTAGATGTTTTAAAATATATCAATGATTTTAGAAAAATTGTATTAAATATTTTTGAATAAATTATAGAATTAAAAAATATCGTGAATTTAGCGATACATAATGTACCTATACCGGGTGAGGGAAAAGTATGGAAACCCCGTGGTAACTCAAAAACCATGGGTCACAGAAAAATACTTGCACATTATAAAATTTATGGTTTTTCCCTGGCTATCAGATGGTTAAGATGGATTTGACCATGACCATGACCATCATAGTCAGGCGATGGACAGGTCAATTTTTTTAAATGGCAAATGTATTTTTGACAACGGGAATCGAAAGAACGTGAAATTTTACGTCCAAATATAACCTTGGCAATTTTTAAAAATTATACTATGATGGTCATGGTCAAGGTCAAACTAAAAATTCTTAGACCATCACAATAACTCGAATTGTATTAGTCGCAAAGAAAAACTTCCAAGACTTAAAGTTTATGGTCTTTCCCTGGCCATCAGATGGTTAAGGACCATCATGGTCAGGCGATGGGCAAGTGAATTTCTTAAATGAAAACATGTATTTTTAATAAAGAGAATCGAAAGAGCCTAAAATTTTACGTCCAAATATGAACTTGACAATTTTTAAAATAATTACCATGATGGTCATGGTCAAAGTCAAACTAAACATTTCTAGACCATCGAAATAACCGAATTGTATCAGTCACAGAAAAAAACTTGCAAGATATAAAATTTATGGTTTTTCCCTGGCTATCAGATGGTTATTCATCATTACCAGATATGCATTAAGGTCTAGCGTCAACGTGACCTGTAGAGGTCGTATGAAGGTCAAATTGTACTTTCAGGAAAATCTTGCAGAATCGGCGTTGAGAATAAAAGTTTATGATAGAGCTTTACTAATTTTTAATAAAGAAAATAACGACGATTTTGGACTTAAAACAGAGACCTCTCTATTAAAGTCTTTTTAAGGTCGTTTTTTTTTTAATTGAGACCACAGAAGAGCTCAAATGAAGGTCAAGAGTAGATTTTGTTTAACCAGAACCCTTCTTTTAGCACTACCCAGGAACAACGAGTTGGACGTAGAAGGATTCTGTTCCCTTTGGGGTGCGTTTTTATAGTGAGTTCCCTTGTCTCTTACTTGGAGTGCTTTTTTATAGTGAGTTCCCCTAACGATGCTCTAGGTTGTTTAGTTTGATCTTGACCATGACCATCATGGTATAATTTTTAAAAATTGTCAAGGTCGTATTTGGACGTAGAATTTCACGCTCTTTCGATTCCCGTTGTCAAAAATACATCATGTTTCTATTAAAAAAAAAACAGGGATAGCCAGGGAAAAACCATAAATTTTATATTTTGCAAGTTTTTTTCTGTGACTCATGGTTATTGTGTTACCACGGGGTTCCCACACTTTTTCCTCACCCTGTATATTTAGCAATACTATTTTTTTAGAATCTATTGAACTGTTACACCTTTTTCTAAAATTTATAGTTAGAAAGGCGAATATAAAAGTTTATTATTTGGTAATTGGGTTTTGTTAGAGGAGAGAAAGGTTACGCTACTGAAAGAATTTCGAGATATTTTACTACGTACGTTACCAACAATATATCAAGCAAATTTATACGTTTTTTATTGATGTAAAATCTCGATTAAATCCAAATTAAATATTTTAATGGTCTCACGGGGGAGTGGGCCACTCCCTTTCTCTTGGTACCGGAGACGATGCTGTAAAAACTATATTATCACTTCACATATGCCAGCGGGGTCTCTAATATAATACAGTACGTCCTCGATTAAGACTGTATAAAGAACGACATTTTTATTATGGTTTAAATCTTATATGGATATGTAATTTGTATGATTTTAAAGTTTATTTATTTTTACAAAATGATATCTAAATTAACTGCAAAAAATATAAACTAGTTGAATATGTTTAATGTTATGTTATATGGTCGCGAAAGTGACTTTAATTTTTTTGTTTTTTATCTGTGTACGGTATTGATTCATCTGATCGTTTTGTTAAAAAATAATTTCACCAGACAACTGTTACTATGCCTATATCGGTGAGAATTATGTACTTAGTTTATTAGTTGTACATCAAAACTGTGCTGTGAGCAGTGTTACAGTAAAATTATGACTCTTTCTGATTGTGATTGGTAATTCTCAGCACATTCTAAGTTGGTACATTTTACCCGAGTTTTTATGCTATAATGGAACAGTTCCAATTTTGTGAAGAAAAAAGGGAAGAATGTTAATCCCCAATTTTGTCTCTACTTTTGGAAATTAAACGGAAAATCATCCCTGTACAATCGTCACCGATAAATCTGATTCATTTCAGGGGTTTACAAAGATTAATAAGATTTAATTAAAAATATTCAGCTTTTCGTATTTTTATTTATTTAATTAATTACATGGTTGGGGGACGCTGGTAAAACTCTTAAAAAAAAGTAACCCACGACTTATTGAGTTACCTTTAGGACGTTTTAACGATACAAATCTGGCACTTAAGTTTATAGTACATGTATCGACAATAGTATATTGTAATACAAGTGTTACAATGACTGGTTTCGTAGTACGAGTGCAGTTTGTGAAACAAACCGCGAAGCGGTGAGTTTCGCAAAAAACGAGTACTACAAACCGTCATTGTAATTCGATTGTTACATACTTTTTTTATAATGAACTTTTAAAAGTATAAAAAAATAAATAAAATGAGAGTTTTTCAAAATATTTATTTATTTTGGCAATCTTCACACTTTTGACATTTAACAGTTTTAATGATTTTAAATTTGAATGTTTGTCAAATTTGTATAAAATATTCCGAATTTAGCAATAACGCTGATAATGTAGTTAATAATTTACTACAACATACTTCTTGATTAACTACCTGAACTCTTTCGTTGAAAATCAGTGCAGTGCAACCAATTGTGTAAAAAGAAGTTACCAAAAACCGTGTTACAATGAATGTATTTCGATACTGTTTTTAGTGTCGAAATAGAAACTTTGTGAACGTGAATTATAAAATAGTATATTGTAATACAAGTGTTACAATGACTGGTTTCGTAGTACGAGTGCAGTTTGTGAAACAAACCGCGATGCGGTGAGTTTCGCAAAGAACGAGTACTACAAACCGTCATTGTAATTCGAGTGTTACATACTATTTTTTATAATGAACTTTTAAAAGTATAAAAAAATAAATAAAATGAGAGTTTTTCGAAATATTTATTTATGTTTGCAATCTTGACACTTTTGACACTTGACAGTTTTAATGATTTTAAATTTGAATGTTTGTCACATTTGTATAAAATATTCCGAATTTAGCAATAACTCTGATAATGTAGTTAATAATTTCCTCCAACATACTTCTTGATTTACTACCTGAACTCTTTCGTTGACAATCAGTGCAGTGCAACCAATTGTGTAAAACAAAAAGTTACCAAAAACAGTGTTACAATGAATCTATTTCGATACTGTTTTTTGTGTCGAAATAGATATTTTGTGAACGTGAATTATAAAAAATATATTTCTGATCTGAGATTTACATTTATATGTTTACATTGTATGTCACCATCTAAAGTATAAATACCAATTCAATGTATAAATAGGTATTCTAGAGATCAACATAATCAGACAAATAACAAAGCCAAACATTGCAAATTAAAATTAACGTTTACATAAACGTCTTATACACATTCTTCGTCACAAAAAACTATTTCACAAACAATCTAAATTATATAAAATTATAATTACAACACTATGGAGCACAACTATAGCGCCAACATTTGGTATAGTGTTTGTCTACTTAAAATTGTTTAACAAGCATTTAGGAGGTGAAAAAAACCGTAATTAAGCAAGCCTAAAATAATTGTTTAATTAATAATTAATTCACCAACAAAAAATAAGCAATAATGTTTTGAGCCTCCATTTTTATTAATTAGTTACTTCAAATAGTCTATTATTTGTGCTGTTCAATAGATTACTTAAGACTTTAGGCTCCAAGTTGATCCAAATCTCTTCTATGGCACTTTGAGTTGATTAAGAGTATTCTACTTTTTATTTTTTTATCGAAATTAACTTCATTCTCACGGAACCACTCCATTGATACTCTGCTAATAAGAATTCAACCATGGTCTTGCTGGAACTTAAAATCAACATTATTGTTTTTATTTAAACAGATGATCTTGATGAACCTTAGTATATTCTCTCCTATTCATTTGTGTTTATAAATAAGATGGAGTAAAACACTTGCTCTTATAGGTAAGTGCACCCCACATCATCTATGTTCCACCTCCACAATTACGCTTTGAAAAAATCTCAGCATCTCTTTTGAAATTGCGCCAGTAGGAAGTAAATCTTTCTGGACGATTAAGTATTTTTTTTTCATCAGAAAAGATTACTCTAAACGATTTAAATTTACTACTAAATAAATTCCAGTCTAGTGGCTTACGTTAGTCTGTTGACAGTTTCAGTTTAAAAACAAACAAATCAAAGGCTGCTGTGGTGTCACTATCAATATTCGCCAACAAACTTCACGTCATTTAGTTGTCAAATTATGTTTAAATACCTAATGGAATTTATCTTTTGAAAATGAAGCAAAAACAAATTTAGCCGTATAAGATCATGGAATAAATCGAAAGAAAATTGCTTTAATACTTTATCGATCCCGTAAAGTTCTGTTAAATTATTTAAATGATACCGTCAGATATGGTCAAAATAAGAAAGGGCCCGAAGAAGAAAGTCATACTACGAACAGAGAAAAGGATAATTGCTGCAGTAAGCAACAGTTTAAAAAAGTTCGAAGAAATTGCAAATGAATTTGATGTAAATATTTCTTGGTGTACAATTTTAAAGAAAAGTTGTCACATTATTTGCTGAAAATTTAAAAAAGTCCCAAGAATAGTGCCTAGACACAAAGAGCCTAGACTAGACTTTGCATAAAAAAATTTGAATCCTCAATGGAATAACGTAAGTTAATCATGCAGTACAAAATTAAAGTTTTTTAGAAACTAATCATTTTGAGTAATATTTTTGATGCAAAAAAAAACTTGATGGTCCAGACGGATTTAATTCCTACTGGCGCAATTTGCGAAGACAACATGAAATTCTCTTAAAGCGTGATTTTTAAGGCAGATCATTGATGATGTGAGATGCATTTACAAGAGCATCTGTTTTGAAATCCTATAGGGAATCATGGTTTGACAGCTGTATGCCAATAAAAAGAAGTACGATAGTCTTCGTCAACTTTAACCCTTTAACATTTTGGACAGCATGAATAATAGACTGCTTGAAGCAATTTGTAAAAATGGAAATGTTACTTAACAGCATTAAAATTAGACTTAAGACGATGATCTGTTTGTAATTACTCTTTGAACACAACCATATCGGATTCGTTTTCTTGTAAAAGCCGTCTTAAATACAGTCACCAGTACTGCTGCCTAATTGAGATTATTTTTTCATGACACCTATTCATGGATCTTGCTACACAGTAACAATTTTTACACGTCTAGAGGATGATTGCCAAATGTTTGTAAAGTCACTCAAAAGTCGCCAAAAATAACTGTTTTCTGCGATCCACTGGATCCTAATGGCATTATACTTGTGTAACTGTTTTAAATTCCCAGCCGCATATTCTGCAAATAGAGTCTCCTTTAAACAACTCCATAACTTCCAAGTTTTTCTTTACTTAGTTGGTAAGGAATCCGGAATTGACTCGTAGATGATATCTGCTTCTTTTAATATGTGTTACAATCATCATAGTGCTCATCTGTTTAAAATACATCCTGCGTGTGCTTTACCAGAAATGTGTTTTTACTGATATTTTTTTTGTGTACAGGCTTTTTTTGGCTCTTCAGGTGCTTGATTTATTTGATAAAGGTAGACTTAAATTACTAAAAATAATAAAACATCCTAGAGATTTAGGCAGGGCTAGGCCAAACAACTGATGTGGTCTTACCACGTCACATGCTAAGAATTTACCAAGACTGGTAGTGATTTTCTTAAACCATTGTAAACAATCAACAAAAATTATTCATTTAACGTAAATTTTAATATTTTTTGAGCAATGTAAATTTAATTAAAACTGATGTTGCTGGGTCCTAATACCATACTTTTTACCTTAATTTTGAAATAAATGTCGTTATTAGAAAATAAAATATTCTAGTAAATTTAAATGACAACACTTTCAGACGCTCGGTATATGATCACACCAGTACCAACGGGGGGTACGAACAAAATATTGCGCTTAACTTGGGTACGTGTTCATAATCTCGCCTGTTCAGAGAATAATAGTTGGGGTATTCTGGTAATTCAGAGGCTTCAGATTACAGATAATGCCAGACTTGAACTATGTCAGAAGTCAAAATATTAATAATGACCCTTTTTTAAACGCCTCAAGAATACCAAGGGCTTAATTTGAACCTTATTATGTATAGACGTGAAGGTTCTTTATCAGAAGCTATAAAAAAACGGGTTGCTGTAGGTTATGAGGATATTTATCGTTAATTCTATTTTTTTTATTAAACATTTATTATTTATTAGGATATTAGTTTGTCAAATTATGGAGAAACTTAATTTAAAATGTACAAAAGACAATTAATGAAAAATAACATACAATAAAATGAATATTATAGTAAATATATCCAAAATTAATGTTGATTTAAGTTATTTCTATAGTGATTGTGTCAATTTCTATCCCAACACTGTTGGGATATGTTTATTTTTCATTTACCGTTTTTTTAAACCGTTTTTTTTTGTTTTTAATACGTTTGGTTTTGTCATTGTTATCATATTTTCTCGTTAGTTTTCAGGTTTTTACAATTTTTGTCGTTGTATTTTGTAATTTATCAATTAAATATATTAGATATTAACTACGCCACCTTACGATATCATCATACTAATTATTTAAGTAAGGATTTTTCGTTTAGGTATCTGATATATTAACTGATGCGCTACTTTACGTTGGAGTCATGGTACTTAATTTAGTAAGTATTTTCTTAGTTTTTCTTTGCATATTTTTTGTTTTTTCTTTCGACTATTTTTTAATTTACTTTAGTTCCTTGTTTTTCTATTTATTTAGAAATGAAAATATATCTATCTACTGGGTTTCAGTAACCTAGATATCCAAACAAATTAACTTTATTTATTAGGAAATCTTTAAACTATATAATAAATACATAATTTTTATTGCAATATTAATTGAACGCGGTCTCCTGGTTCTAAGCTACCTCCCCAACAATTTTCAGCAAAATGCTAAAACTTTTCTTTTGGTTTGCCATTTTCATCATATTCTCTCGTTATTTTCCAGGTTTTTACGTTGAATTTTGAAAGTTATCAATTAAATATATCAGATATCAACTGCGCCACCTTAAGGTGGCATCATAGTGCTTAATTAAGTAAGAATTGCTCGTCTCGATTTATGAAATATTTACTGCGCCACCCCCGAGTTTTTCATTTTCTCGGAGAGTATAATAGGAGAATAAGATAAATTCTTCTTTTAATAAAATCCATAGATCGTAAAATTATCTACAAAATCATCTTATGAATTCGCAGCAGGAAATTAGATTCTTGCATGTAAAAGGTATTATTTAGTCGACTGCTGTAAAAAAAAGTACCCTGATAAAAAAATTTAAAAAAATTAACAAATTAATATTATAAAACTTTTTTTTTTCATATATTCTTAATGTCACCATGATTTTTGTAGTTTTTTAAATAATTATTTAAAAAATTAAAATGCTTTCATAAATATTCTTACATTTTGAAAAATATACATAAGAAAAGTTCCTAAACAATTATTGTTAACTATTACAAAAACAATATTGTTCTACATCTCTATTTGTTTATTTTTTACAAATCTATAATCTGGACGAGTAATTCTAAAGAGTCTTTAATATTTTTTGTGTTATTTGAAAAATACTAAACAAAAATATTTTTTATTTTACATATATTTTGATATTAATACTTAAAAAAAACAAAAATAAATAAATTCCAAATGCTCATGAGAACTACTCTTTAAAATCAAACTAATGGAGATGAAGGCGTGATTTTTTTGTATAATGGTTTTCCAATTTAAAAATTTAATAATAAACACTTTTATCTACTCTACCTCATATTATGTATCAATTTTTAGTTCGTGAAAACTGTCATTATAGACAGCAGTGCGTGTAGGATTAAAAGTGTGCGTGAAGTAACAATGTATTTTAAATGTGATTTACTTTTTCGCACTGTTTTTGATACACCTTTATAGAATCAAATATCCTTAGCATTCGCGTTGTCATGGTGTTGCTATGAGAGCATTAAATTTCAACAAAAGTTATTCTGACAGTTTTGTAGTTAAAATTTTCAAATTTGAATTTGTAATTATTTTTTATTTGCTTATCGTAGATAAAATATTGTATGAAACTGTGCGTGAAGTGCTTTTTGCGCACTTACGCGATATATAGCACTCGCTTCGCTCGTGCTCTAAACATCGCGTGCGTGCGCAAAAAGCATACTTCACGAACTGTTTCATAAATAACTATTTTGTATATTTTTTAAAATATTAAAAATTATACGATAGTTATTATCTTCTAAGTAAGAACAGATGGATGTAGCATAAACTTTTTTAATAATGAATAAAAAAAATATTTTTTATAATTCACGTTAACAAAGTTTCTATTTTGACACTAAAAACAGTATCGAAATAGATTCATTGTAACACTGTTTTTGGAAACTTTTTGTTTTACACAATTGGTTGCACTGCACTGATTGTCAACGAAAGAGTTCAGGTAGTAAATCAAGAAGTATGTTGTAGTAAATTATTAACTACATTATCAGCGTTATTACTAAATTCCGAATATTTTATACAAATTTGACAAACATTTAAATTTAAAATCATTAAAACTGACAAGTGTCGAAAATGTCAAGTTTGCCAACACAAATAAATATTTCGAAAAGCTCTCATTTTATTTATTTTTTTATACTTTTAAAAGTTCATCATAAAAAATATTATGTAACACTCGAATTACAATGACGGTTTGTAGTACTCGTTCTTTGCAAACTGCACTCGTACTACGAAACCTGTCATTGTAACACTTGTATTACAATATACTATTGTGGATTATTTCACTCTCTATTGATTTTATTTAAGTGTTATAATTTTTGAGAAAATGGAAAAAAGTTTTTTTTTTATTTTTTTCAAATACGGGATAATTATAGAATTTCTGTTGTGGTTGACGTAAAGTTGTGAGCCCATTTTTAAATTACGCATGAATTTTTTCCTAAATATCGTAATTTGGCGCACGCAAATTATCCTTATCGCACGCAATTTGACTATGACAACTGCTAAAATTAATATAAATAATAATAAAAAGACAAACAAAATCTAACTATCAATTTTAAAGAAGAAGTTGACATTACAAAATTTACATTTTAAACGAAAGTAAAAATAATTTATTCAAATTAAAAAAATTGAAAATGGATAATAATCCCCACTTACTCTGAGAAACCCCTGAAAATGTGATGAGGATACCACCTAAAATTGGTAAAAAAGTTAACTCCTGAAAAATCATACAAGAATTTATTCAGTGGCAAAAATCAAATAATATTAAAAATCTGTCGATTTATTTTTAACTAATTTTTGTGCATTTGCTGAACCTTAAAACCATCAAGTTTGTGAGCAACGTACTCAATTTTAACAAGTAGGTATGTTTAATATCAAGCATATTATTTATATTTACAATAATTAAAGCTTGAATACTTTTTTAACGTAAAAAACTAATGTTTTAAAAGTACAAAAGCTTAATCACTAAGTGCACAGCAATTCCTGCCTGAAGCTCCAGACAATCAGTACTTGCCTACAAAGGTTATTAAAATTAATTAAATACTTAATGTGATCTAGCAATCAATAAACAATTTTTTGGTTAAACAGACTCTCGCGTCACCCCTTACCTGAGCCCAGTAGGGTGCTAATAAAAGAGCAATAAAAGAGACCTTTTCGCCTACCCTCGCCGCATGTGGTTGTATGAATTCACGATTTTACAATCTATTGTTTATATTTAACAAATATATGTGTTTAATTTTTTATAAATAAAAATAAATAAATATCAGAAACGTAAAGATATTTTTTTTCTGATTTCAACCATATATAATACTTACGCAAAATTTTATAGTTTACAGTTATGTCACCAAAATATTCTAAATAACACTGAGAAACAAACAAGAGATAATCTCATAATGTGGTACGAAAATACCCAATGATTATTAAATTTAAATCCAAAACAGCAAGGGATAATCTCATAATAATGTTTTGAAAATAATATATAAGTAAGAGAATACCTTAAATACTACAAAAATGCTTAATTATCAAATTTAAATCCAAAACAGCAAGGGATAATCTCATAATGAGGTGTTGAAAATAGATAAACTTTAACAATTCCAATAACAATCAGATTGAAAGAGACTTACCCTAATTAAAATGCTATTGCATTACAAAACATCCTAATGTTTTTTTAATATCAATTTGTATTGTTCGGTAATAACAGAAAATATATAAAATGTTAGCCATTATTCACAAACAATTATTTGTGTCTTGTTTTACGCACGGTATACATCATCCTATTGATTGTTCGGTAGTGATAAAAAATATATGTGTTTGTGTATGATGGAATTCCTCCGCAGGTCTACAGCTTTTAAGAATCACATAAAGGAATTGGGTTTGGTAAATTTTTTGATAGTACATGGATTTGTTTCACGTTCCAGGACATGTGTGTGTGGGAATAGAATCCAACTTGGCCAACAAAAAAGGCAAGGAAGAGAACCAAGTTATCGGTGTCGCAGACGGAGCTGTTGTACTGAAACGTCCTGTAGGACAAATTCATTTCTAGATTTTTCGACACTTCCTATAGTTCAGTTGCTGATTATTTTAGTACTGTGGATTAAGGAGTATCCAGTCACAGTAATAGTAGCGGAAACTGGAGTTTCCACGAAATTTGTGGATCGCTGCCTTCAACATTTCAGAAACCTTAGATATGCATTTTTGGGGTATTTAAGGTTCTTTTCTATTTTAATTTCTTTTTGCATGTTGGTGATGGGTATATTTATGACTATTAATAGTATTCATATTAATTGACAAGTCCTGTTAGATACAGGCGCTAAAGGTATTTTATGTTATACTAGCGGCCGCCCGCGACTTCATCCGCGTGGACTTTAGTTTTTTGCCAAATAGTTTCATACAAATTTGCAACCCCTATTTTAAATCCTTAGGGATAAAATTTAAAAAAGTAATTTCTTAGTACACCACTACGTAATAAAACAAATTTATTCTCGAATTTTCAAGACTCTACGCGTCTATCGACAGTGTCATGTCGGCCAGCAGCAGCGTGCTACCGTCTCACCGCTCCACACACCCCGCTCAGTAAAGCGCGAATGGTATTAGACTATTATTATTTTAAAACTTTAAAGCTTGCATGCTATATGCATACAAAATCTCAGCCCGTTTGGTTTGAAATTGACAAAGTTTCATACAAACTTTCATCCCTATTTTATCCTTTAGGGGTGGAGTTTATCAAAATCCTTTCTTAGGGGATGCCCAAGTCATAGTAGCTATATGCATGCAAAATCTCAGCCCGATCGGTTTAAAACTGACACAGTTTCATACCAACTTTCATCCCCTATTTTATCCCCTTATTGGTAGAGTTTATCAAAATCCTTGCTTAAATAATGCCTACGTCATAAAAGCTTCATTAATGCAAAATCTCAGCCCGATCGGTTTAAAATTGACGAAGTTTCATACAAACTTCCATTCCCTTTTTTATCCCCTTAGGGGTGGGAATTATCAAAATTCTTTCTTACGGGATGCCTATGTCATAGTAGCTATATGCATGCAAAATCTTAGCCCGATCGGTTTAAAATTGACAAAGTTTCATACAAACATTTCTCCCCTTAGGGGTGGAATTAATCAAAATTCTTTTTTAGGGGATGCTTACGTCATAGTAGCTATATGCATGCAAAATCTCAGCCTGATCGGTTTAAAATTGACAAAGTTTCATACAAACTTCCATCCCCTATTTTATCCCCTTAGGGGTGGAATTTATCAAAATCCTTTCTTGTGGGATGCCTATGTCATAGTAGCTATAAGTATGCAAAATCTCAGCCCGATCGGTTTAAAATTGACAAAGTGCCATAAAAACTTTTATCCCCAATTTTATCCCCTTAGGGATGAAATTAATCAAAATTCTTTTTTTAGGGGATGCCTACGTCATAGAAGCTATATGCGTGCAAAATTTCAGCCTGATCGGTTTAAAATTGGCAAAGTTTCATACAAACTTTCATCCCATATTTTATCCCCTTAGGGGTGGAATTTATCAAAATCCTTTCTTACGGGATGCCTACGTTATAGTAGCTATATGCATGCAAAATCTTAGCCCGATCGGTTTAAAATTGACAGAGGTTCATAAAAACTTTCATCCGCTATTTTATCCCCTTAGGGGTGGAATTAATCAAAATCCTTTCTTAGGGGATGCCTTCGTCATAGTAACTATATGCATGCAAGTTTCAGTCCGAACGGTTTAAAATTAACAAAGTTTCATACAAACTTTCATCCCCTAATTTATGCCCTTGGGGTGGAATTAATCAAAATCCTTTCTTAGCGGATGCCTACGTCATAACATCTACCTGCATGCCAAATTTCAGCCCCATCTGTCCAGCGGTTTGAGCTGTGCGTTGATAGATCATACAAACTTTCATCCCCTATTTTATCCCGCTGGGGGTGGAATTAATCAAAATCCTTTCTTAGCGGATGCCTACGTTATAACATCTACCTGCATGCCAAATTTTAGCCCCATCCGTTTAGCGGTTTGGGCTCTGCGTTGATAGATCACTATATCAGTCAGTCAATCAGTCAGTCAGTCACCTTTGAGTTTTATATATATAGATTGGGTGTTGTTTGTTTTTCAGTGTAATTTAGAATATTTTGGTTTCATATCTGTAAACTACAAAATTTTGCGTAAGTATTATATATGGTTGAAATCAGAAAAAACACATCTTTACGTTTCTGATATTTATTTATTTTAATTTATAAAAAATTAAACACATATATTTGTTAAATACAACCACACGCGGTGAGGGTAGGCGAAAAGGTCTCTTTTATTGCTCTTTTATTAGCACCCTACTGGGCCCAGGTAAAGGGTGACGCGAGAGTCTGTTTAACCAATTTTTTTTTTAATTTTCATTAGCTTTAATTTTTGGAGTGCAAGGTGCATGTAGGCGAAAATGATTAACTAAGTTAACTATAGACAATATACGTAGAAGAGAACAATGATATGATATTAGTTAAAATTCCCGTTACAAAAACTCACAGAACTGTATCATTTGTAGTCACTGATGATTTATAAAAAATATTTCAAATCAGACCCTAAAATTTTTTTGTAAGTTATAAAAACGGCAAAGGTATATTTCAAAACATCGGTTTCAACACTTTTGGGTTTATGCCGAAAACTGTAGCAACATTTTTAAAATCAGGCAAATCGGCCAATTCTTAGTTTTAGGTACACTGGAAGAACTTGTTGGCTGTTCTGGTGCTGATCTTCTCACCACCAAAAGGTGAGGAGGATGGAAATCCAGCTCAGTTACTAAACACTACCTTAAACATTCTATAGGCAATAAAAACCAACTCGGTAAACGAATTGTTAGTACTATATTAACAAAGCTCTCTCCTTCATGAGAGCAGCAACCTCAAATTGATCCGGTTTAATAAAGCAGCAGTAAAAGCACAGATGAACATTACAGTTTCCGTGAAATAAAATAATATTGTTAAATTCTAATTACAGTAGCACCAAAAACATGTTTATATTACGTTCTCAAATTGTTTAAATTTGACAATTTACGAAAGTAAAAATAATATTTGACAAAAACGTTAGGCTTATTAATTTAAATTAATATTTAAAGTCCTCCTTGATCGGAATATGTTAATTTGCTATAAATAGGAGACGAATATGAAGATTAATTTACCGCTATAAACCACTAACACCAAGCACAATTCAAAAAAGGTTATATTTATATCCCTCAGGAATTTATTGCTCATACCTATTACTTCATTATAAATTTATTTCTGTCATCTCTTTAAGTGAAATATACAATATTAAAATATTAATATCAGTTGCATCTAGGAGAAACATGGGTGAAGCGTTTTATTAGAAATTAGATATAATTTATAAAATGGGCTGGACTCAAGCTAGAGATAGCAGAGCGTAGAAGCTTCACTAATGGTCACCTACTGTGTTAGATTTTGACTACCGTATTTTAAAGGTAAAATTTCAAAAGATATAATCAATTCAGTAAAAACGTATCGCGTTCTGTCATAAAAATAAATAAATAAAATATTAAATATTAACTTAAATTTAAATTTTAATATCATTTTATTATTTATTGGGGGAATATTTTATGAATACGTTCCTATAAAGGGCGTTAGTATAATTTTGACATTATTCATATTTTGACTAATACCTAAGTAATATAAATAATATTAATTGTAATCTCCACATACCTACCTATTAAAAATGATGACTACGTATAATATAGAATTCCTCCTGGAGACACCTTCCAATCAATGAAATCTACAGGCTGTGATTCTGTGTATATTTTTACTGTGTTTAATACTTTAAAATAAACTTTTTTTTTGCTTCAAGTTTCAAAATAATGATCATGATTAAGGTTGACCAAAAAAAATCTCCGAACAGCGATGGAAACCTTAACAGGCTGCTGCCTATTGCGACAATATCTCTTTTGGAAAAAATAGCAAAATCTTCCCTATGCATAGGTTGCGACCAAAAAGGGGAAACAGTAGAGCTTATACTGTATGATTGCTCTGCTTTTTTGAAATCAGAAGATATGTGTTGGGCAAGTAATGGTTTACAGCAGCCGATGTAAGGTAAATTCCCTTCGAGAGTCTCATCACCTATTTTAAATCTTTGGGACTGACGACAACTTAAAGTGTGAATATCCCTTTGCACGGGACGATGCACAATGCACAATATGTGGCCTCAGTTTCAGCGGAGCACTTGCTCGCCCCTTTTCAGATCCAAATCCAAGGTTGCTATTTTTTCACGAATAAGATAGATCTTCTTTGATAATCTAGACCATGGAGACTAGATAAGAAGTACGAACTCCATGTATGCAAATAGGGCTACCAAAATAAGAGGGCGCTGGTGTTCCATTTGTACCAAAATGGCGACCAATGAGGACGTAGTTTGAAATAAAATAAATAATTTTTAATTATTTCATTATTAATTTATTTACACAATGAAAAAAATAGTTCGATCTTTGAGATAGATCTGGATCTGGAAATTTGAGGAGGGGCGAGCTAGTGCTTAGCCAGCACTGAGGCCACATATGACCCATGAGGCTCCCGAGGGGGATCTCCCTGACATCGGCTGGTGTAAGCCAATACTCGCCCAACACGGATCTTCTGATTTCAGAAAAAGCAGAGCAGTCATACATAATGTGTTCTACTGTTTCCTCTTTTTGTTCGCAGCCTCTGCATAGCGGTGATTCTGTTAATTTCATCCTATGGAGATGTTGTCGCAATTGGCAGATAGATATAAATAATAAAAACCAATTTAATAATTCACGATTATTTAATTGTCTATATTTATACCGGTACAAAAGGAAAACTAGCGACGCAAGTGGTGGAAAAATGAAGCTTAATTTATACTTTAAAGCTGATTATTTCCTTCGATTCAAATTAACCAATAGTAAGTCATAATTTTTTGAAATCGGTCAAATCAGAATCAAATATCAGCGACTATTGCACTAGAACAATATCAGCGACTATTGCACTAGAGAAATAGTCACGTCAAATATAAATGTCAAAAATTTGTCTTCTAAGGAAATAATCTTCCTAAATATAACACGACCTTGATTAATAGTCTGCTATTTTTGTTGGTGCTAAATTTCTCGAAAATTTTATAATTTGTTTCGACATAATTTGACATTAATAATCAAAGATTAAAGCCCTCGAGCTAAAGCTCTCGAGCTTTAATCAGATTAATAATGTCAAATTATGTCTCAACAAATTGATACTAAAACATTCTCGAAATCTAGATACCACAAAAATAGCCGACTATAATCAAGGTCTTGTTATATTACCCTTGACATATTCTGGCAAATGCCACATTTGAGTTAGTGCTCCTTGTGTAGTCTCCATGATCTAGACACATGCTGTTAAATAGTCGTTTGTGTCAAAATTATGAATGTCATATCATTTTTGAAACAAAAATCGGTTAGATACAAACCTAAAAAATAGATTTTAATTGAATGCTCCAGACGACAAATATTTAATGTTTATGGTAAAATGTTTTAATATTAAATTTCTCTCCTAAATATATTATTTATAAATTCGTAGGTTGCAATAATATTAGGAATTACTGAAAGAAAACAGCTTTACAAAATGAAAATAAATGATATTGAGAATAAAGGATAATTTTTAATTATTACTATTCTAGCTCCTTATTAGTCGATGTTTTACAATTATAGGAGAAATCACTATAAATATTAACACCACCAGTAACCATTTCTTTTTAGCACATGAAAATGGAAAATGTACCAAACAAGTAGTTGGTATAAATACTTTTTCGAAAACTCCATTATTGATTGCACAATATATAAGTTTACATCATCATGAATATACAGGTCACACATTTCGACGTACTTCAGCATCTCTTCTAGTTGATTTGGGCAGAGATATTTTTCAACTAAAGCAACATGTAAGGTGGAAATCCACTGCTGTTGTCGAAGAGTATGTGAACAATTCAATAAATACAAAAATGACCTATGTTTCGTGTATTTTACAAGGACCTAATATCATCACCTTTTTTGACCAACCTTCAACGTCATTTAGCCAACCTTTTGCATCATATACAAATCAAGCTTTTCCAAATATTAAAAATTTAAATGAAGCTTTATCCATAAATCAAACAGAAACAAATGTGACAGGATCAAAAATACACATTAGACAAGCAAACAACTGCATTTTTAATATTTCCATTACCAAATGGAACAAATATTTATAATTTATTTGTTGATTTTTCTTTATATATCATTGTTAATACTTTTCAATTTTCTATTCAATTCTTATATATTCGTTGCTAATTGTAATTTACAGAAGGAGTTAAATTAAAATGTTCTAAATCTTATTTATTTTGATTTTATTATTTTGTATAGGGCTGTAGAAAAAATATTGTATGCAACACATCCAGAAATTGTCTTTTTTCACTTATGCAATTAACAGTCAATTTTGTCATTGTTGAAAAAAGTACCAAAATTAATGATTTATTGCCATTTATGGAAACTCAAAACCTTACGAACTAATTAAATTTAGAGAGTTACCGTAATTATTATTGAATGTTGAGCACATTGTTGTTACAAAAATTGTTGATAAGCAAAAGAATTTATTTGCTAGAAGCAGTTAATTATCAGTAGTTGTTTTAAAAGTTTTAAGTCTTAGAAAATGAATTGTGGCAGGGATTTATCGGAAGAGGACACAGTAAAGGCATCAACTTTATTGGCAAAAGAATACTCTATGTGTTATGTCGCTCTATTATTAGGAAAAAATCATTCCTTTATCAGTAGTATGGTTACAATCGCAGATCTGGACAAAGGCGCAAGAGGTCTACACTTGGAAAAGATGAGTCCTTTCTCCGTGTATCTATTCTTAGAAATAGCACCGTCATTGGTACAATATTACGACATAAGTTGGCTGTTGCTCGCAATGTAATGATAATCGTCTCTAACTCTAGAAAGACTTTTAAATCAAGCTGAATTGAACAGTAGAAGACCAGCGAAATACCTAAGCATCAAAACTGGACTGTTGACGATTGGAAAAGAGTTCTGTTCTGATATATCGGATGGACGTGAATATGTTTGGTGAAGTCCTGGAGAGCAAATTGCGAACTGCAATATTATTTCCAAAATTTGGTGGAGGCACTGTGATGTTTTTGGAAGAAATCTGTTTTAATGGCTCCTATTTGCATACGATCTATTAATGCAAGAAAATATTTGTTCCCACGTGGCTAGGCAAGTGGTAAACTACCTAAATGCAATTGATCTTAAATTAATGAAATGGTCAGTCAACAGTTCAGACTTAAATCTTATAGAGGTCCTATAGTACCGTTCTTAAAAAAACAAGTTCACAGTCATAGATCTCACATTTTATCCTTAATCAACTGCTAGATGAAATAGTAACATATTGGGAGAGTATCCCCCTCGATTTTGTCAAAAATCTTATTTCCAGTATGCCAAGGCGAGTGAATGCAGTAATAAGTACGGTACTAGGCTAAGTTAAAAAACTGAAATTAAAATTGATTAATCAAAAATGTTTTAAAATACGGTCTTCCTTTGCCGATTTCTCTTTAAAACAATTATTGCTTTGCTTTATTTACAAGTTTTGAGGAGCTAACAAACATATCAGTCAAATACAAAATAATTTGAGCTTATTTAGTTAAGTTAAGCTTAAATTTGTCCATGAATTTAATTGTTTTTAATAATATGCATTATCCTTACAACTTAACAAAAAAAAACGAGTGTGGCAGTCACTTGGACTACCGGCAGAAGTTATACTTCGATGCATGTGGCCGGATTCATAAATTTGTATGCGAATGATGGAGTAAAATCATTATATTATATTAGTGTTCAGCGACATCAAAAACCTCCTAGTACCAAGTGCACACTCATTTTGTATCGAATTTGCATGGAGACGAGGTCCGTCTTAAGCACCAGATGTTTCGAACATCATCGCCATTAATATATTTTTATTCAGCGACCCAAAAAACCGCCGAGTTCTAAGTGTGCACTGATTTTGTACAGAATTTACATACAACCCCAGGAGAAGAGGTAAATACCCTAGGCACCAAATGACGTGGAGACTTTCGACATTATGAGATTCGCGTTCAGCGACTCCAAAAACCCCGAGTACATAAATTGAACCCATTTGGAATACTTACCGATTTGTAATTTTTCTATCTATTGCCTGTTCGGAATGCACTGTTTGACTATTCTTAAAAACTTCGTTTATGTAGCTAACAACCTCAAAAGCATAGTGCAGGATATAATGCAACCATGTGACGGTAATTTAGACTACAACACAATACTCATTACTGAATATTATTATTAATATCATTAATATAAAATACTAAACTTTATATGTTTATTTAACTCCACACAAATCAAGAGCATGAATAGAAGTATAACTTCAAAAATCTCAAAACTAAAACTTGCAACTTTTAATTATTCTGAGTCAAGGATTAAATAGATCCAATAAGCTGTTTTTATAATGAAAGTTAGGCAAAAAGTTCTTTTGGATTAAATTTGTTTTAAAACGTTAAAGTTTGCTATAACTAATGATAATATTTTAAGTATTGGGATGTTTAGTGCGGGATCATTTGACACAGTGTTGACATATAAGTCAGGGTCACGTATTTAAAAATTATTGAGAAATTGCTTGCTTTTATTTAGGTTTATAATTTTATTTGCCATATTAAGGTGCAATTTCTTAGCTTATTGGAATAATGGACTAAATACACGAAGTATTAGTAATGCATTTGTTATTTTACTTAAAAAGTATATGTTAGTTTGTAGCAATCCTTATTATAAAAGCGAAAAGTCATTCACTCACTGATTCACTCATAACTAAATTTATCTACTCTACCTCATATTATGTGTCAATTTTTAGTTCGTGAAAACTGTCATTATAGACAGCAGTGCGTGAAGGATTGAAAGTGTGCGTGAAGTAACAATGTATTTTAAATGGGATTTACTTTTTCGCACTGTTTTTGACACACCTTCATATAATCAAATATCCTTAGCATTCGCGTTGTCATGGTGTTGCTATGAGAGCATTAAATTTCAACAAAAGTTATCCTGACAGTGCTGTAGTTTAAATTTTTAAATTTTAATTTGTAATTATTTTTTATTTGTTTATCGTAGATAAAATATTGAATGAAACTGTGCGTGAAGTGCTTTTTGCGCACTTACGCGATATATAGCACTCGCTTCACTGGTGCTCTAAACATCGCGTGCGTGCGCAAAAAGCATACTTCACGAACTGTTTCATAAATAACTATTTAGACACCACGAGTGCCAGTATTTTCAAATATTGCATGTGGGTCCTTTTTAAGACTAACTGAAACAGGATTTTTTTAAATCTTAAATTGCTTAATTGCTTCTGTAATTAAATACTGTTCTTTGATACGATTTTAGTTTTTAATATATCGATATCACAATTTTTGTAATATCAAGATTTTTTAAAAAATGATGAATATCAAAAATCTTGTTGTTGTCCATTTTTAAGAATTTTTAAAAATTTCAGCATCAAACACAAACAAACTGTTTTTTGATACATCATTTAGTTTTAAAATATCGACATCTCCATTTTTTGTATATCGCGATTTTTGAGAAATGATGAAATTTCAAGTCATTTTTGGGCATTTTTAAAAATTTTTAAATGCTTCTAAATCAAAACAAAATTTTAAATTAAACACAAAAACCCGTTTTTGATATCTTTTTTAGTTTTTTAAATATTTATATCTGAATTATTGTGGATGTCACGATTTTTGAGAAATGATAAAATATTAAAAATCTTGATATCTTAGTCATTTATAGGATTTTTTTAACTTTAAATTGCATCTAAAAGAATTTAAAATTTTTAATTAAACACAAAAAATAGATAAGCAATTCAATTGAATCAAATATTAAAACAATTTGCGTTTAACAACTTCATGTACATCTTCCTAACCATGCGGACGTAGTCGCGTGGAACAGCTAGTTTTGAATAAAAACCAATGCAATTTTAGCATGTAGGCCACACTATAAGATTATATTTAAACAGTAAAGGCAACAAGATACTGAACTGGTTACTGTTTGATAAAATTTCTCTGGTAACTTAAATTTAGTAACATATTTAAACAATAAAAAAGAGTATTTTTTAAACGTAAAGGAATTAATAAATAATATTGCACACTTTAATTTAAAAGTATCTGAAATAATAATTTGTTGTATAAATGCAGTAAGGTCCCATCTCTAGTCGATAAAATAAGAACCTCGTTTACAAAGAGGTGTGTTTTCTCAGCAGTAATTTGTTGGCAATCCTGAAAGGTTTGCTTAACCCGAGATTAAAACTAACTGATAATTACATAATAACCACGTTGGTAAAGCTAGCAACTGTTGTTGGACCATTAATAACGGCCAAAGAGACCGTTTAGTAATTTATTTGTTCAATTACTGACCCATAACAATTAAAAAACCGGACTTACAAAGTAGGCGATGCATTTCGAAGGTATTTTTCCTCTTTCAATTTCATCTTTCATCGATAATGTATTAATAACATTTTTAAACTGAGTAAACAGTCGAGAAAGCTAAGCAACTCATTTAATTATTGTTTAATAAAAAACAGAAACAAAACAGATCTCTCTTTTGTTTCCAAAGTACATACGGCACATTTTTAACTTCTTTTGAAAGTATTGTTCATATTTTTTTATATATATTTAGAAAAATAAAGGTAATATTGTTGTAAATTAAATGTAAAATTGTTACTTTTGCCAGATAAGTATATGGATAATAAAAATATATTTTTAAAAGCTTTTTTGGTTTTTAATGAAAATAATAAAACTTAAAAAGAGGTTGACCCTTCAGGCCATCCTTGCAACTTCCTCAAACGTGGGAATGCGGTAAAAACTCGATTTTCAAAAATCGGGCTGAAACCAATACCGCAAAAAGTTAAAAATTATTTTAGTATTGTTTGATTAGTTTCTACGTCAATATTTAGTAATAATATGTTTATAAAAATCAATACTAAAAATGTTAATAATGTTAATAAGAGATGTTTTTTTATACCTTTGTTGAATATTCAGTTTATCCTTCGAAGACCTTTTTGTTGAGACTTCCGTCTTCTACTGGTAGGTACAAAACAACTACACAAAAAAAACTGTGACCTCGACGAGAGTTTCTGTGGTTTCCTGTGTCCTTGTAAAATGAGCGGCCTTACTACGGAGGAGACAGGCCACAGCGTCAATCTCTCAAACTCACTCTGCTCAACGTGGGATTACACAACTACAAGCACTCACAGAACATCAAAGTATTTTGATTTCATATAAGCATGATCCAGGATTTAGGAAACAGGAAAACAAAGCCAGAAAAAACAGAAAGCGAGCACCGAATGGCACTGACGACTGATACTGACTCCATCCCAGATTCCACCATCCATCCCTGAAAAGGACACCAAGTCCTATAACAAGGTCCTTAAACCCAAACTCACCAACATTACACTCCTGTAAACCGATTATTCCTTTTATTCTTGTATCCGTATGTCTATACTAAAAAGGTATTAACCCCATCCACAGGAATAAGATATTTAAATTATATAACACTTGCACAAGATTAAAAAAGTTTATTGTAGCATCTGACCCTTTAGAAGCCTCATTTACTGTTAAGTTCAAACTATGAGCCGCACAAGGTACAAAAAGGGCTTTGGGATTCGCGTCAAGAATGCGTTTTTGAAGCCCATCATGTGTGTCCCATTATCATAAACTTGTCCCCTGACATTTTTTATATCTAAGTTTGATTTTTTCAAACTTTTGGTCTCAAATTTGTAAACTAATTTTATTTTATCCTGTCCAGTAAACTTCCCTATAGTCAATTCAGCGCCGGTAAGTAAAACATTACGGTATTATGTACTGTAATGTGTTGCCTAGCAACTATGCATTGATTGCTTAAGGAAAGACAATTACTTTTAATTTTTAACATTTAAATCACTATAATGACTATAAAATAAAATTAAAATAATTAATTAGTTACTTTTTTATTTTATTTTAATTTAAAACACGAATAAACAATTAATACAAAAATTTTAAAATATTTGACAGTAACTGACAGTTAAGGTAATTTGACGTAACTAGTCAAGTTACAAACTATTTTTAAAATTTGTATGAATTTATTAATTTATAAAAACCGGATGAAATAAAATATTATATGATACATGGTCGTTAGGTGTTATTACAGTACTCGTTTTTATTCCCAGACTCGGCTCCTATGTCGCCTCGTCCATAAACTAACTCGTACTGTAATAAGCCACCTACGGACCTTGTAACGTATAATACTATAGAAGAACCTTGAAATGCCAAGCATTGTGTGGATAAATGCTTCCGCAGGTGATGAGCTTTAACAGACGTAGGTGTCTCCATTATTTTTTTTATTAATAACTATTGTGTAATATTGACGTTTTTTGTCTTTTTATTAGCACAGACAAGTGTTGCCAATTAGATACTTCATTTGTATCACAAAAAGTGTTCGGAGTTTTACACAACAACTTACAATAAAAACAAAATACAGAATATATAAAAATAGAGTAAATAAGTCCTTTCGACTTTTTCTCCATATTCTAGATTTCTTACAAAGAATTGGCACGAAAACTTTCTCTTATCTTTATTACTAGGAAAGGTAAAGCTGTTGTCTATCAAGGGCGGACTATACGTTTAACCAATGTTTTAGCTATCCCATTGGTGAAGAACATTATTATGTGCGCTAGTGCCGCTTGACATTTTTCTTAAAAAGATCTTTCTATAGCGCGTTAATAAGACAAAGATAGTAAGTCTTTCTAAAGTAAATACGGCAACAAGCATTCATTCCAACCTTGCATTGGTTCCACTTGCATTTACGTCACAATGACTTC
Source organism: Altica lythri (assembly GCA_964028335.1). NCBI lineage: Eukaryota > Metazoa > Arthropoda > Insecta > Coleoptera > Chrysomelidae > Altica > Altica lythri. Next base: position 31,750,835 of record OZ034803.1, on the reverse strand, counting down.
AATGCCAGACAATTGGGTCTCGCGGTATAATAAAATTCCATGTGTATTTAAACCTAATCCTATTTCATTTCCAAACTTACATTTTTAAATTAATTTTTGTTTTCTTTTTGAAAATTATTGCAATTTTTGACCCTACGTTTTGGCGCCCCTAAAGGATGGCGGCTGTGTGGATTGCACACTTTGCACATATAGTAGCGGGGGTCCTGTAGCCTGTAGGTATGACTTTTATTGCAAAGGTTTCAAATGAAACCTAGCAGACAGCACATTATCACATTTAACACCTTCTGACAAACGTCGGCCAATTTATTAGTTAATGGTGAAGGTCATATTATACAATCGACACGGTGCGGTGGTTGGAAAACTTCTACAGTCGCAGAAAATTATATTGATGATAATTTTAATAACAAGATTAAAACAGCGATAAAAATTTTACCGAAGTCATGAATACACATCCAGATGTATTAGCTATTTACAGTTATCAAGAATTTACTATATCAGGATATAGTCATAAGACCCCTTCTGGATCTGGTATTATTGTTATTAAAGATTGCAAGGATTGCACTTTTAACTCCAATATTACCAATGATAAGTAAATTATCTTTTTCTACGGTTATTATACAAATGTATCATTTTTTTACAGTAATCTCTAAAGAAATGGGGTACGTTGTTATATCAAATAAAGAAATATCTCATTTCTTTATCTGATAACACAAAGTGTTCATTTCTTTATTGTTTTAACTTAATCAACTATACTGTGACAATCATGTATTCATATATTTGACTAACAGTACAGGTTGACAGTAATAAAGTAGTGACAGGTACAACAGATAGTTTTTGATACATTATTTAAATTAGATTGTTATTTAAATAAAAATGTTAAGTAGTGATGAAAATGAATTAGAATTAACTCCTCCTGAAATAAGAGAAGCGGCAAACGAAGTTTGTCAGAATTTGATTCCCGAAATTTCAAAGCATAAGTACCAGAATGCATATAAAAGCTTCGTGACCTGGCAAAAGAAAAAAAGTTTCAGAAACTGTGCTTTTAGCATATTTTTCTGAATTAAAAAATAAATTTAAGGTATGATAACTGTAAATATTGTAAATAATAGTTAATTTTATTTAAATAATATAACTTATATCGTTATGTTTTGTTTTGTATTAAAAATGATTTATTTTTGAATTATTGTATTATTATGTGGTATAACCGTAGAAAAAGTATAGTGTTTGACTCGCAAGGAATAACTGCGGCTCATGTTGCAAACATCGTACTCGTGGGAAATGAGTATCATTCCTTGCTCGTAAAACAATATACTATTGTTTAATGTGTTATTTGTTTTTCTGTGATAAATATCAATTTATTAAATGATTGTAGAAAATTTTTTGTATGTATTACAAGCAAGGCTAATAATCAAATATAAATTTAAGGTTAAAAACTTATTATGTTTTTAAATCCAAATAATTCCGTAACATGAACAACCACAATGCAATAAAAATGTAATGTATCAACAACTGCTTACCGCATGCAACTTGGTTATTAATATTGTATTTCAAAAAATGTTAGGCCTCTGGGAATCACAATTTTAAATTTTTTCAAGATAATTATATATCGCAGATACCATTTCTTTTAAAATATTGACACAATAGTAGAAAGAATTCCAGATATTGGAGTAATGTTGTCATTTTTAAATTCACAGAAAAGAGTTTATAACACAAATATTAAGCAACCCTGCGACTGTAAACGTAGGTACTATTTACATACGACAGATGGTAGTTTGCCTGCTTAATAAAAAACAGTTATGTTCAGTTTAGTATTTTCTGGAAAATCAGTAAATTTCTATATATTTAATGGTTGGTTAAAACTTCCATTGTTATTTGTCAATTTATTCCTTGTTTATAAGCCATTAAAAGTTGAGGTGATAAAACCAAATATCGTGTAGTGATAATATTTGTTTTGTTTTGGAAGGTTTATTAGCAAAAGAGATTCATAAAAAAATATTGAGTGTTGAAGGAATCTGCTCATTCATTTCCTACTGTGCATCGATGAATTTTAGAGTTTAAACATGGTCGTACAAGCGTCGAAGATAAACCACGTAGTGGACGTTTAAAAAGTGAAACAACAGCGGAAATCATTGTTTGACTAAGCGTAAATTTGCTGGTACTATGGTCATCTCAGTATCATTATTTTACACGAAAAATTACATATGAAAAAAGAATTCAACAAAACCTGAATCAAAAACAATTTTCTCTGCGTAATTTGAAACGTTTTAAGTAGAATAAAACCGATTTCGTGCATCATTTTCTAACTATGGATGGGACTTAGATTTGCCATCATGATCCTAAACTGAAACCAGAACGTTTACAGTGGACTAAAGCTGGTTCCTTAGCTCAGTTTTTTGGGATAGAAAAGGCGATTTGTTGATTATCTTAAAAAAGGTAAAGCAAATAACTTTGAATATTATTGCAACCCTTTGGACCAGTTGGATAAACAATTGGTGAAAAATGATCTGGTTTACAGGAAAAAACAATCGTTTTTCATCAAGACTTGTTCATATAAGTTTGTTTACGATGGCTAAATGTAACGAATAAAAGTACGAATTGCTAGAACACCCACCGTATTCACCAGATTTGACTCACACCTACTATTACCTCTTTAGAAACTTGAAACAATTCCTTAGTAGAAAACGTTTTCCTTCGAATGAAAAAGCTATTACAGGCTTGCAACAATATTTTGTAGAACTTCTGGAAAATTATTACAGATATAAAATTACTCGAGGATCATTGGAATAAGTGTGTTTCAGCTGAGAGAGATTATATTGAATAAAAAAACAAATTCAATAAAAAATACACATTCTTTCATTTGTTCTTTAAAACTTTTTGACCTACTTGTAGAATGACTTCTTTCTAATAATCCATTTTATGTAGGCAACGTAATATGGTAAAGATAATAATGTTTTATATTGACAGATTAACATCTATTTTGATGAATTTTAGTTGTAAATATTTTAAAATCTGATTACAAATTCACAAATTTATTTGTAAGTAGTTACTAATTATTTAAATTGGAAAGGAAATAATTATTTGGATATATATCCCAGAAATGCAGGAGTGAATTGTGCTCTAATACAACTTAATCTTAAGTGTAATAGGGAAATTTTTAGAAAGTATATAAACAATAACATGTTAAATGACATCAAGGAGAAATTGAAAAAATACCGCTTCCTGCAGGACTCGGTATTTGGTAATACCACATCTCCGTTAACCACTTTTTTTTCTGTTTTTAAGGTTTTACACTTGTTTAGTCCAAATTTCATTTGTATACCATTGGAAAATTTTCCAATAATATCGACCAAATGTTGATTTTGTTGTCGGTTTGAAGCGTACACTTTTTAGTCGTCCATATATAAAAGATGAAAGATATTCAGCAGGAGTTTCTATTGATATAAAATCCATATACTGAGACATTAGGCATGCTGGGGAGTGGATTCATTGCCAAACAAAACCAAAGTGGGCTAAGAAAGTCACCTTGATAGATTCCCTTACGAATAGGAATTTCATTAGTTCAAAGATGCTTAACGTTCAGATGTAGGCGGAGATTGGTTGTTTCATTATTAATTTAAAGGAAAGAAACTACGGTGCTGTGTATTTTGTAAATGTTTAAGATTTTAATATTGAATTGATTCAGCCGATACTTGGTGTAGAACCATAATTTAAAATATTACTTTAAATAAAAACAATCACTTAAAAATCTATACTTATTTATTAACTAACACGACATGTTTCGACACACAACATCTTCTTCAGGTGGAAGAATAGTAGAATATTTTTTATTTAAGATTTCAAGAAAACAAGAATGGGAACGCTATCAAATGTTTCCTTATAATCCACGAAAGCAGTGTATATTTTCGGTGTCTTTTTATGCTTAGCTCAAAATCACAAAATCAATAATTCATTGTTCTTTACACCCTTAATGTCCTCGTCAGCACACGATCTGTTCTTTCGACAAAATGTCGTTTTGATCCACATGCCTATAAATACGATTGGTAATGCAAGATGTTAATATTTAATATATGGTGAGAAGGCAAGGGATGTATTGAGACGGAAAGTGGGTTAACGAATATTTAGGAAGCATATCGATCAAACTAAGGGCCGGTTGCATAAAACAATTTTGATCTTCGGTTCAACGGAACGCCGATCAAGCCGTGAACTAAGTTCGTTCGAAATTACGTTGTTCAATGTAAACTGAACTGTGAATCAGCTGAACTCAGATCTGTTTATGTTGGCACTACAGATATTTAGTTACTTTTTGCTATTTACGATTTTTGACAGATAGCATAACATAAATTTTTGAATTTTTTGATTAGCGGGATATCATTTTATCTATTGTTTGTGTTTCGTTTATGAATTATAGTAATTTTATAGTTAATTTTTTTGATAGTAAAGTAGGAAGGTACGTACAAACAAATTGTTATTTTTGATAGCTGCAAAATAAATATTAGTAATTTATGTTAAATTTTTTTCATAAGGTTTTAAAGGTTTTTCTGTTTGTTTGTAGATTAGTATTTGGTGGTGGATACTTTGTAATATAATGGCTAGTGGCAAAAAAATTAGTCTAAAGAAGGTTGGCATATTAATGAATCTCGTACTTAAATTTAAAAGTTCAATAGAATGCAGAAATACTGATAAAATGAATAACGATCTAAAGTTAAAAACTTGGGAGCAGTTATCAGTTGAATTCAATAGCATTTCTGGGGAGCCATTTAGAGATGCCAAAATTTTTTGAGATAAATATGAAAACCAAAAAAAGAAGACTTCTGGTAAAGGTAAATTTTGAATTTTTATAAAATTTTAGAAGTTTAAGAACTTATTATTATTTGTAGGAAATAAAAATATACTCTCTAATAATGTAACTTTGTGGGCGAGGGCGACCAATAAAGCTGAAACAGCTTGTCAACAAAGAGAGTATATGCAAAAGGAACATCAGTTGATAGTGAAACTGATGAAGGAGACACCAACATCAAATGGATTTGGACTCGAAGGAGAGTGAGGAAAGAATCCTTATTCAAGCTAAGAAAGCTGAATTAGAGCTTGAGATCCTTTCATTGCAGAAGGAGCATTTACTTAAACAATTTAATTGTAGTTAAATATTATCTATAACTTAAAAAACAAAAAGCAATAAACTAAGAAGTATTTAAAAAAAATCTTTGAAAACGACAACCGATCTGGTAAATAAGTAGGTATATTTTTATAATTTTTGTTTTATTTTATACCACTTTTGCTGAAGTAAAAATGCAAATATAAAAAAATACATTTTTAGATAGGTATCAAAGTAATAAAATAATTTCCCAGAATATTCGTGGCATTCTAGCATCATTCATTACAAAATCCACAAGACCCAAAAAATCTTCATCATCAGTTATATTTTCGTCAATTTTATACATTTTCAAACGATAAACGAAATAACAAATAAGGTAAATAACAGAAATAAAATTTGTGAGGTTAGAAAGTTACTTTGATCGACATTTCGACTTCCTGAACGGCCGTAAGTGGGCGTTCAACTGAACTCGCGATTTGAACTAAGATCAGTGTAAAATACTGTTCGTGCAACAACTTTTTTAATTTGAACTGAAGTTCGGCTGTGAACTACAGTTCAAAACGTTTATACAACCGGCCCTAAGCGTAAGAAATTTAGCAGTGTCTTTTGGATAATCGAGGTTATGCCTAAATTTCGCTGCATTGCTTTGTGTTGACTACCAAAATTCTTGTACCAGTAGTTCTAACTGGCTACCCCTTAGGGCGTTAAGGCATCGAAAGCCATTGACTCATTATTTACTTTCTCCGGATCTTATCCATTGGACGTTGGTGTTATGTTCTTTTTAATTATTCTAGTGGTTTGTCAATTCTTGTTTGTTTGAAAGGTTTTAATCATTACTGTTTAAGGTATTACTTAGTTGCCCATAAAAGAGCTTGTGGTTGTTGTCAAATAAATAGTTTTGTTGCTTTCTTCATGTCAATTTGATATAAAGTGACAATCGAGTAGATTTTACTTTTAACTTTTGCAGTGACATGTTGTGAATGTTGTAGGTATCCTGAGTACTTTTTTATTATCCTGAAGGTTTTGTCAATATGAGGCTGATAAAGGTCGTGATAGTGTCGACCATGTAATTTCTTCTGAGCACAATCTTCCTTTTTAATAGTATTTCATTTAACTCTTAACGTAACTTTAGGCAAGGTGAGATTATGAAGCCTATAGTTTTTCTTTGTCTTTGCAATGGTTTTATGGAAGCTTAAGGTTTAAGCCTTCGTGTCCAAAAACTTACGTAACTACCTATTTGTTCATAATCAGGCAAGACTACAGTTAGTGTCATTAATTCAGAAACGATCAAACAGTGGTTCTTGCATCCAAGATGACTTATTTCTGGCATTTGTCGGTAGGTCGATTCATTAATCCAAAAAACAATCAAACTGTGGTTGTCGCATCCAAGATGACTGATTTCTGGCTTTTGTAGGTAGGTCGATTCAGAGATGTTAATGGTCTGAAGTACATCTTATAGCTTTTTTGAAAAAGGATTAGTAGAACCACTTTTAAACTTTTAAGGATCCATAGTTCTTTTACTTCTTTCTTTAACTTATCATATTCATTAGTTTTTCGTGGTATTTGCATTCTAAATTGGAATTATTAGGGATGAATATGTCAATTTAAAGAGTCTCCTTGGTCTGTTTATTGATTACAGTAATATCTGTGTCGCACCGTTACATCTGTCATGATGTTTTTATTCCAATAAAACTTAGCCAGCTTATTCTCTGCCATTGGACTGGTAATAGGGCTTGTTGTTTTATAGTATTGTACCTACTTTATTATGTCGCTCCAGGTATTTATTGTCGGCCAGATTTTGACAACCAGACAAAATGTGTTCGATTGTTTCCTGATTGCGGTTACATTTCCTATATCTATCAGTTGGTATTGCCTCTTTTAAGATATATTTTTGGTAGTTTCTTGTTATTATAACTTGATCTTGTATACCAATCATAAAACCTTCAGTTTAAGGTAAGAGCGTTCTAGCTTTGAGCCATTCATTGGATTTAGTCTGGTCTATTGCTTCATGTTGCAGTTGATTGATGAATCTTTCATGTAGTTCTTTAGAGTACCAGCTCCCTATCTCCTCTTCATCAATTTTGGTTTTAAATAATTCATAATTTTCCATGCTTATGTTTAGTTCTGTGTAGGTTATATCCGCTTATACTATTGCTCGGTGGAGTTCAGCGTTCTGGCGTTAAAAATAGTTTCTTAGTCCTTTTATCTGTTGGCTGCATGCTATAATCACGTCCCTTATTCCTCTACCTAACCGACTGCGATTCACACAATTATACCAATATACTAACTTAGCAGTACCTACCTTAAATTATATTTCTGTATCCTGGCACCCATAAAATTGCAACTCTTCGGATAATTTGCAGTAAGTTTTTTCAACCCAGTATTTGATAAACACAAATTAATTATTTAGATAAATTAATTTTTTAAGAATTTTATTCACAACGTTGTATAACTAGTAAACATATCTTCAATTTTGTTACAATTTTTATACATTTCACAATTCGTGATCAATTATATATTTTTAATTTTTGTTACACCTCCTTAAAAAACCTTGGTTATTGTTATCGGTAAAATTAATATAGGACCCACTTACTTAGATTAAACGTATTTTTTTATACAGAACCAGTCATCAACTCTTTTATACGTACTCTGCTTGCTATACAAAAAATTCCGGGAACTATATATAATCAAATCGAATTCAAAAACGTGTCAGTATCACATAAATTGCTTACGCTAACCACTAATTAACAATAAGAATACCTACAAAAAGAATAAACACTTTATTAGCTTGTAATTGTCAGACTATCAGACATACAGCCATTGTATCACTTGAAATGTGTGATACCACCTTTTAAAACAAGCAATTTAACAAGAAAGGATTAGATTACAAATAGAGCCTGATTTCAAGCATCAAGCGGACGAAAAAGAAAAAAAAATATTTGAAATTTACGCTCGACATGTTCGTTTTAAACCAAGCTCAATACCGTAGTTATTATTTTTTAATAAAGGGATAAGGGATATATAAATATATATTGATGTGGATTTTTCTTTCGAATGCATTTCTGGGAATGTTTTTCGTCCTTAAGAAAATCAATTGCTTGTTGAAGTTTTAAATTTGTAAAGATAGGTTTTTGTTAATCTTTTGTTTAGTATTGATTGTGTTGCTAGAAGTAGATGCTGGAAAGTGGTAATTAGAAGGTAGCGCAGCAAAAGAAGGAGTTGGAAAGTAAGAAATTGGAAAGAAGATCATCTAATAGATCTCCGGGGGAGACAATCTCGGGAGAGTCATGATAGAAATAACAGTCTACTAGTAGACCAACCTCTAGTTCAGCCAATATTACCCAGAAACCAAAACGCAAAAAAGACTGCTTAGCATTCACTAACATCTGCGGGTTAAAAGCCAACATTAACGCAACCCATCACTATTTACAGTCTATAAAAACTCACGTTCTTGTTCTTACCGAAACACAAGTTTCTATGAAAAATAGCCTGAAGCATCTTAAATTTCCAAGTTACGAACTTTAACACAACTTTAAACGGCACCATGGAGTAGGTATGTGTTTACTTAAGAAGCATACTTTCATGCTCTAGATAATCTGCACTCGAAATCAACAAAGACAACATCCTTAGGCTAAAATTAACACTAAAATCCTCTAGCAAATTTATATGTTGTACTTATTTGCCATCACACTGTAATTACGACGAACTACTATTACTACTACTATTTATCACAAAAGATCGACTCCCTAAATAGTCAGTACCCTTCTGCTGAATATTCACAACAAAAAGTGGCTTAAGTCCAACAAAACGGACACAGAAGGCAGGCTAACTGAAGAGTTTGCAAGCCATGGGCTGTCCCAACTAATCGACAAGCCCAATCACAGTTCTAATACTCTGGATCTTTTTCTAACCACTCACCTTGATCAGTATAATGTAAATGTTCTGTCTCCCCTAAGTAACTCTGATCATGCTGTAGTAGAAGTCAAATGTCCAATCGAACCTCACCCATTCGAGGCACGATCCAAGAGAATTTTTTGGAACTTAAAAAGTCAGATTGGGATGACCTCCGAGAATACTTTGCAACTTTTCCCTGATGGAACCCAGTCTGCTTTATTACCGAAGATCCATCGACAGTTTGCAACAGTATAACTGAAATCATTCAGTGGGCCATGGAAGCTAACATTCCTCACTTTACCAAACGCTTGAAAGCAAAATAGAAGCCATGGTTTAATAAAGCTAAGATCAAGTCCTACAAATTATTTCTACAAAATTTATCAGAAAAGACAAAACAAGATGATACCAAATATATTAATAATAATTTTACAAATAGTTTGTTCACTCCACTTACAGCGGAAGACGGCTCAATAGTTACGTCCTACCCAGAAAAGGCAGAACTCTTTAACAAAATCTTCTCTTCGAACTCGACACTTAACCCACCGGACAGCATGGAACTACCTTACATTCCACGGGCTCCCCACACAATGAAAAATATCACATTTAGTGTTAAGCGTGTACAGAGAGTCCTTGCTACTCTAAATTCTAACAAAGTAAGCGACCTTGATGAAATACCTGATTTACTCTTAAAAGCTTGTGCTCCTAAACTAGCGTCAGTTTTTACTAAGCTATTTCAACCATCATAATATGATACTGGTATTTCACCAGAATCTTGGAAAACTGCTCGATTACAACCAGTACCCAAGAAAGGCTGTAAATCCCTGCCTTCTAACTACAGACTCATAGCTCTTTTATCTGTTATTATCAAAGCCATGGGGAAATACGTCAAACACGACAACCTGAGCTACCTTGAGACACTCAACCTTTTAAGTGACAGGCAATATGGTTTTTGCCAACAAAGGTCAACAGCCGATCTGCTAGCATATGTAACATATGTCTGGAGTAATACCATGCACCGCTATGGGGAAACTCAAATAGTATCACTAGACATCTCAAAAGCATTTGATCGAGTGTGGCATGCAACTCTTTTGAACAAACTGTGTTCATACGGACTCTCGCCAAACCTTTGACGATGGATATCCCACTTTCTCTTCAACAGGCATATCCAAGTTGCCGTATGTGGACATTCCTCAAACCTCTACAAGATCAACGCTGGAGTTTTTCAAGGATCGACTCTAGCTCCGACTTTATTCCCATTACACATGAATGATCTACTTGAAGCCACTAATAATCCGATACAAGGTTTTGCAGATGATGGCAACCTACACTGTAGCAAAGCGCACAACGGTCCTATATCTCTAGATATTCTGGAAGAGGACAGATGATCCACAACGGCTTCTCTCAATCAAGATTTGAGAATTGTTGACTAGTGGGGAAGACAGAATCGTGTTAATTGCAACGCTTCCATGATAAAGACATGTTGCCTATCCAACAAGAGGCAAACATACGACTCATTCATTATAATGAATGATCAGACACTAGAGGCAAGCGACTCCATTACGCTGGTTAGTATAACGAGTCCCCAGGACTTACTATGGAACGAACATAATGCATCCATAGCAACTACCTACAGCGGAAAGAAATTAGGCTTTCTGTTTAGAGCACCTAAATATTTTTCTCCATCCAACTTTGCTATCCTTTACAAAGCCCAAATACAACCTAATCTTGAATACTGCTTGCATGTATGGGGTTCGGTAGCTCCTTCAAGGCTCAGAGTTCTTGATGCAATACAAAGAATTGCAGTTCAAATAATAAACGACACCAGTATCACCAAAAACCTAGCCCCCATCGTCCCACCGAAGAGCAGTGTCTGATCTCTCCTTGTTTTACCGATACATAAACGGATTTTGCTCAGAAGAACTCCCCTCAATGGTGCCTCCACCTTCCCGACCAACCAGAGCAACGCCACGTGCCAACTCCATTCACCCTTATACTGTTCAGTGCCACACATCGAGAACGGATCGGGTCCCAGGGTCCCCAGATTGTGGAACTCCTTGCATGCCCTTCCACGTCTTCCCCACTCGTCCTAACTTGCAGGCCGTTAAAGCCCAAATTAATAAATTGTCACTTCTGCCCCAATAGATGTTTTCGGTATATTTGTATTTAGATCTATACCTTCGCGGACATCCTTAATAAAAAAAATAGAAGTACTTTATTATTTTTTTATAGCAATCGATGTTTGTAAATGCAGAATCCACGTACCCGTAGGTAGGAAGGAGTCCCGGAGAAAATTTTTGCGTCCTATATTTTGTTTGATACACAATAAATAAAAACAATGCGGTAGATTTTGGTGTTTATATTTCTTACATATTAAATTTTTTTATTTATCGATGTAAAACCCTTTTGCTTTTATTATTTCGTTGCACAATATTGGCATTCTGTGTAATAATTTCGACAAATAATCGTCGTCTATTTGGTCTCATTCATTAAGGTAAAAATACATTTAACGAAATAAAGTCGTAGACGTATTTAATAAATGTAAGTGTTAATTTTTAGATCTAATTTATATAAGTAAGTATATATAGGACTATAGAATAGAAATGGCTTATATTTCCCAAAATAAGAACGCAATGAATCATAGATCAGATATTGGTCACTTAAACGAAATGTTCTCTTATTTACTGTTTTTAGACAATGATATAAAAAATAATATAAACAATTATTCAATAGATAGTTAATTATAATAGTTTCATAATAATAAAAATAACTTTAACAATTCATGTTACTAAAAAATCAATTCAAAATTTAAAATATTTTCAAAATTTAAAAAATTCTAATATTTATAATAATTCACAGTATAATTTTGTTACAATTTGCATTATTTTGATATATCTTAATTATCAATTTTCAGAATTAATTGTTAATAAATAATTTTGTGTTTTGCTGTTGGGATTTTGAATTTCCCTCTCTTGCTGACAGGTGTGGAGGCAACATGAACGTTCTATGGTCTCATTAGCCAGTCGCCATGTTGCATCTTCTTTCCACGTCCCATGATGCTTGAGTAGTGGGGTTCAAGGTGTCAATGCCAATATTTAAAATTAATTTCAGTTCTTGTCACCTACCGTAAGAAGGTCAAGTTTCAAAAAAACTAACTTGATATATTAGTAAAAAACAAAATTATCAGTGTTTTTAGTGGAATGTTTTCGTGGTATTTACTCCTTTTTAACAATTTGTAAACTATTTAACAAAAATTTTAATATGTATTGTTATGTATTTTATCAACTTTTATAACATCTTTGATGATATAATCTCACGTAGTTTCTCCCTGATGATGGATATAACCATATCCGAAAGCTTGGAATAAATTTATAAGAGCCTACATCTCATCTTTTATTGCTGCAAACCCAATAAAATTTAAACGTTTATTTCTTAACGTGCCAGCAAAGACTTCTTGCTTGTTATATATATATATATATATATATATATATATATATATATATATATATATATATATATATATATTATAACATATATGAAAATATGAAAATACCTTGAAATTTTTTTTATTTTAATATAGATGTGAAGAAGGTAAGATTCAAGTTAATTTCTTTTATTTTAACGATTATTACTTTGACATATGTTCTTATCTATTCTCTTTCTTAAGGTCAGAGTTCAAAAAAACCTCAACCAATAAATGGATTCAAATTTAACTAATATTGAAAATTTCAAAAAAACATAATAAAATTCAACAATCATATACCAAATTATGTTTTTGTACGATAATTCTAATTTGACCTTAACCTCACTTTTTCTTATTGTTTTGTGCGCATAGACACATTACCTTCAAAATTCAAACATCGTTAAATCAAGGGTTATGAAAAATTCTGAATTTTGTAATCAATAAATCAAATTAAACTTATCAAAGAATGTAAAAACAACTTATTTAAACAGTGAAACAGTATACAAGTGAAATTAAATGTTCATCAAATACAGAAAAATCAAACACAGGAATGTTCTTTATTTAAAAAAAAATTGGAAATTGATACCGTGTTTTGAAGCTTTTGTATTCTCTCTGGACAAACTATGGCACAGGCTATCCTTCCCTATTGGAATCCACCATTTCCCCGGACATCAATGATATACGGACACTTTATAGATTTAGACGAATAAATTTGCTTCTCCTCCGGAAATAATCTGCTCTTGCATCAAATGGTGAGTAAACTAATACTCTCTTTCTTATTAGAAACTAGTTTTACTTTAGTTAAATTACTCAGGAAGCATTTATATAAATGAACTGCTCAGCATACCATTTCTAACATTCATTTCTCCATATATATGAACTTTAAGTCTTACCATCGGCTATCAGGAGTTGTCTTGTGGCTTTGTTAACACTTTTTACTACTTTTATACTTTCTTTTATAAGTATTTAAAAAAAAATCGAAATTTTAACGGAGCAAAATTTATTACATGCTATCACCAAAAACAAGAGAGAGATTCAGAAATCAACAACTTAACAACTGAATCCACAAACAATCTTACACTATCATTATTATGTTCTATTCGCCTACTAAATTATTGATCAAATAAAATTACTAAAAATCTAATACTTAATTCCTTATTTACATTTTAATACAATAGACATTCTTTTAAAATTTGCTAAACTTTTGATGAGTTGTTAATTTTATAATATCTTTCGCCTACTAATTATTTGTCAAATCAACTTACTAAAAATCTAATACTTAACTCATTATTTACATTTAATACAATAATCATTCTTTTAAAATTTGCTAAACTTTTGATGAGTTGTTAATTTTATAATATCTTTCGCCTACTAATTATTTGTCAAATCAAATTACTAAAAATCTAATACTTAACTCATTATTTACATTTAATACAATAATCATTCTTTTAAAATCTGCTATACTTTAAATGAATTGTTAATTTTATAATATCTTATCTACAATATAATCTAATATCTTTCTATTTTCAGAATTTTTCATTTGGAAATTAAACTAATAACAAATCACAATATGTCTTGAGAACAAACATTGTCTATTCTGAAAGTAAGTACAAAATTTTTTTAATTTCCTTCTATGAGTTCTAATATTTTATACTGAGATTTATGTAAAACTTTACATTGATGTCTTAACATTTGGTTTTTTTATTTCATTTTATCTTAATTTATTTAAAATCGGTGTTAATTACTAAGGTATCGTAAAATTTATAAACTTTTTTAATATTTACTCTTATTATCTATTTGATACATGATTATTAGAATTTTATATGTTATAGATAAATTATATTATTTTGATTCTTTGAATATCAATCTGTTATATGTATTTTAATTTCTTATTTTGTTTTATTTTTTCTTTTTAGGTATTGAGAAGAGGACGATTATAAATTATACCAAATTTACTACATTTGCACTCTGTCTTTTCCTTTTCTCTATTTTTATTAATTTTCTTTATATGTACTTAATCGAAATAGCATAGTAACTTATATCATCTCAATATATAAAAGTAAGCAGGAGTAGTAAGCAGGGTCACTAGTAAATAATAAGCTTCGCTGATACCTATTAGGGAAGACCCGGGACTGAGGAAGCGATGAAAGTCAGATGCTTCAAAGTGAGTGCTTTTTATTTACGTGGAGCTTTCGCCTATCGGTTATAGGCTTCTTCAGGAATAAACTACAATGGAATAACATTCGTTACATTTGATGTTAAATACAGAAAAAATCACTAGACCTGAGTTGTTGAAAATCTTACACTAATAAAACTCGAGTCGAAATATAATAAATTTGATGTTGATTCTTCATTTAAAAGTGAAATTTACGTTGAATCTTTGCTAAATATCGTTGCGGCAATCAACAACTTAACTGTCACCTGTTGAGTTGGCGTCTGTCACCTCGGGAAAATTTTACATTTGAATTTCTGATTCAAATCAACCTAATTGTTTTATTTACAGGTAAAGGGCTGTCCTTGCTCGGATGCCAGTATATACAATTTGGAATAAAAAAAAAATTTTTAAAAGTATAATAAGTATAATAAAAAGTTAAAACAGGATTAAAATTTGAAGTTATGTATTGCTTATTGGACAATCTTTCTTACTATTCTTACCTATTTGTTAATATTAAAAGCAAAATCAATTTTCTAAATAACTTTTTTTAAATTTGTTTTTACCAGCTGCATTATCTGTGTATACGATGAACCGCCCATGATAGGAACCGTGTAACAAGAGACGATTGGTGTCTTAACAACCAACGCACCTCTGTTTTTGGTTAAATTGGGTACAAATTATTCGAAATTTATGCGTTATCAATTAGTGTTGGCTTCAGAAATAACGGTGAAAGCATAATTGATTTTTGGCTTTTAATAAACTACTGGTGACAACATTATTGGTTTTAGCTATAAATTTTTAGTGGAGACGAGAAAATAAGATAAACGACGTGACATTTGTAGTGACATATTTAATTGTTATTAAATACTTGAGAACGTGAAAAAGGGCATGACTTTAGTCATAAATTATAAATCAGTAAAACTATAAATCGTAATGACAAATTTTATACGCATTTTATTAACTTTATTCGGCATAATTCATTTGTTAAACAATAAGTAGTGTTATATTTTGCGATAAATAGAAATAAAGTTGATTAGGATAAAAGCGTATAAAAGTTGATTCAGGTAAAATCGTATAAAAGTTGATTCGGGTACAATCGTACAACTGTTTTTAAAAAGAAAAAAACGTATGCGTCTCAGGACGCGCGGCAGAAGTGATAACTTCAACTAATCCAAGTTGAACTATTTAATATTGAAATTTTTTAACTTGAGAAAAACTTTGTCTATTAGATACTTACATTTGATGTACATTAATGTGATAATGTGTATAAATTTAAAAATTTAAATATTTTGAAAATTTTGAAAATTCTGAATTTTTTTTTATCAAAGGTAATACCACGAGTCCTTAAAATTTTATCGATAAATTTTAAGTTTCCACGAAAACTGTTTTATTTGGCAAAAATACGAAAACAAACTGAAATGTGATAAAATCACGAGTCCGTAGGACGAGTGATTTTATCATATTCAGTTTGTTTGAGTAGTTTTGCCTAAAATAAAAAAGTTTGAGTCTGGAAAATAAAAATTTATCTAGTAAAATATTACAGGACGAGTGGTATTTGAGAAGATTATTTTTTGAACCATTCTGTACAAAAACTACTTTATTTAAAAAACTTCCTAGAACAAGTTATATTTCATAATTAACACAAACGAAATGCCCCTCCTATTAACTTATCCTGTACACTAGATAGTATTGACAGTTGTCAGTTGTCGTGAGCGTCGTGAAAACAGGGTTATAATTTGAATAAATATTTATTTTTACACCTATTTATACAATTATATTATTAAAGAGAAAATTACCAAAATAAAAATTATTAGGTATATCTATTTAAAGTTTACCTACAAGACCACATTTGCCTGTAGGCATATAAAAGTTTTAAATGCATGCAGAACCAGGAAGCAGGTTAGTTTTAAAGTACCTACATATTTGATTTTTCATTATCGTTTAGATGAATTGAATTGTGATAATAATAATAACAAAATATATTTCAGAATATTTAGATAATATAAATGAATGTTGATTTATAGTAAGGTACTTATAAACAAGAAAATTGATTGTTCAATATTGTTATTGAATTTTTGACAGTTCTATAATTTTATCAATACTAGTAAAACCACTAGTGGTTTTATCAATATAAACTGGAATGATTGGCTAGATTTAGCATAAAACATTGAAGATTAAGCGTTTTCATTGAACGAAATCACAAAATTGTGATATTTTGACAGGTGAAAAAAATAATCACTACAATTTTCACTAATTACTATACAAAAATTTTTTACTATGACAGTTCAAAATTTCTAATCAGTCACGTAGTAATTCGCAATACAACAACCGTTTACGTGGAACGGCATGATTGCTATTTAATACACACTTAAAACTTAAACTCTTATCCATATTATCAATAATAACATTAATAACACACTTTATAACCAATTTTTATAAGATTTATCACAAATGAAACCACCAAAACACGTCTTTTTTATGCTAAAATTAGGCTAATCAGACTGTCATTTCTTCTTAGACAACCTGTTATTTGAATAAATGAGTAAATAAATAAAAAAAAGTAAAAGTTAAGAGATATATACAAAAAAGTTTGCATCGACCGGGAATCGAACACGGGCCGCCCACGTGGCAGGCGAGAATTCTACCAATGGACCACCGAACCACTTACGTACCTATAATAACTTCCAGAATGTATTTTATGCACATCTCATTTGACGGGTTTTTAGTTACGGTTTTTACTATTACATTCTTTTCAGTTCAGTTCAGTTTAGTTCCAAAAAGTAATGAATTGTATTTAGTGACAGATTAATACCGTATAACACGGTTAATTCAAATATACTTAAAACTTACATTGGGAAAAGCATAGAGAGAGAGAAATGATATTATTATGTTTTACTGCGCCTGCGTGTAACAACAATAAACAACGCGTTATGATAAACGCTTTTTTCAACGCGTTTCGCTAATATCAGTTTACCCTCCCAGAAGAAGTTATCACTTCAATAAATAAATAAATAAATAAATAAAGATATTTGTATTAATATTAATATTTACCTATTTCTATTATTATTATGTTTCAGTGAGCCTGCGTGTAACAAGGATAAACAACGCGTTATGATAAAGGCTTTTTTCAACGCGTTACGCTGAAAATCAGTTACCCTCCCATAAGAAGTTATCACTTCAAAAATTCAAAATCTTTAATCTTTAATCTTTAATTAGTTTAAAAAAACCAAAAATAAATAAAAAATAAATCATTACAGTTTCTATTTAAGCAAAACACTGTAAGGTAATTTATAACAAACTGAGGGTGTAGAGTGGAATCGTAAATTTGAGGAGCTGTTTGACGGACAAAACTTATAGTGATAGGAGCATCAGATTTTTTATTCTAGTCTACAAAAATTACATAGTAGGTAATATAAAATCTAGAAAAACTTTGTAGCATTCTTAATAAATTATTTCCTCATTCTTGAAATTTTCATATCTTCTTAGTACCTAGAATGTATGCGTGCAAAAAGACACATCTTTCTTATAACGCTGTTCGGGTGTAACATAATTCACCAATCAGAGTTATCTCTCGTGGCGTGTTTCTTACTGTAAGGTACTTGATAATTTCCCTATTAGTCTAATGAACAAGTACCTTTTTTGGGGAAATTCTTACAAAAGGCACAAAAACTTATGATTTTGGTGTCATTCAAATGGTATGGACCTTTAGAAACTTTTTAAAAAAATTGAAAATGCGCTCAAAAAATTTGCAAAAGAGTGAGAAAAAACAGTGTTTTGTTTTTTTTTGAAAAATCTCGAAAACAATTAAATATTTTTAAAATTGAAAAAAAGATCTAAAAAGAGCAGAAAATTTCACAAAAATAAGTCCGTAATCCCGAAACTATATATATCTCCAATATTTATAATTTTAACATAGCTCTAAAGTCATTGCTATCACGAAGTGTTTGGTGTTCTCGCGCACCGTGTATTTCAGTCACGGTAAATAAAAAAATTGTTTAAATATATTAAATATCAATATTAAAAAATGAAAAAATTCACGTACCTTTGGAATAACAATAATCCACGCGAAAAAAAATTTTTTACGTATTTTTCCTCCTTTAGTTATGCTATTGTTAATTAACAAAATTTTGAATCCGAAAGTTAACATAAAAACCTTTATAATTATTTAACAAAAAGCTCAGTTTTTTGTTCCTTGGTAGAATTGTTCGAAATAGGTAAAAAAGTGATTTCCGTTAAAATTATCAAAATACCAATACCAATAGAATGACACCAAAATCATAATTTTTCATAAATTAAGTTTTTTATTTATTTATTTATTTATTAGCAACAGTTACAAAGTTTCATAAATTTTATAAAATATTTCCCTTTATAAGTATCTATAGAACTACACTAATAATACGTACAGCCATCTTACAAAATATACTAAATGCTTACAAAACTATTGCCAATAGGGCTTTAGATGCACGATTGTATTTAAAATACTGTGTGTGCACCCTTGTAACATTTAAAAAAAAATTATTGAGGTTTTTATAACTCACATTACTTAGAATAATAAAAATAGATCATTTTAAAAATAATTTTCAAAATTCTTTATATTAATGTTTAATAGGAACTTTTTTAACTTTATAGGAACTAAACAGTAAAGTTGAGAGAACCGTACCCTGTGGCACACCTCATTCAACCTCCAAAATGTCACTTTCGTGACCTGAGACGTTTGTAGTTTGTTTACGTGTAGAAAGATATGACTTAATGAGTTTATTTGCATTGCCTCTGATTCCTAAGTTCTCCAAACGATTTAGTAAAATTGGATGAGCCACAGTGTCGAATGCCTTTTTTAAATCCAAAAAGATACCCATCACCCTTTGCCCCTGGTCTAGATTTTTAAGAATGCTCTCTGTGACTCTTACGAGAGCAACTTCAGTATTATTATTACTACGACGCCTGGCGTTTTTAATTTATAATGTATATAAACGAGCTATTCTTACCTAACAAAATTAATATCAAATTGATTTAATCAGAAAATTGCAAAATTAAACGAAAAAATGGTAAAAAAGTGAAAACTAAGCAGAAAAACGCCACCAAAAAAAAACATTGAAAACAAAAAAAAACATAGAAAATTGTATAAATAAAAAAAAGAGTGTGCGTGTAACCTTTACAAGCGATTGAAGTAAAACTTAGTAAAATAAATTCAAATTCAAAATATGTTTATTAACAAGTAGCTACAGGTTTTTGAGTTTTTTGTTTATTATTATTATTTATTGATGAAAGAGTAAAATATTCTTGAGAATCCGCAATTTTATTCAACTGACAGCTATTTTGTTTTGTAATTTATCTAAAATTCATTAATTCACTTTCACGTTTTAAAAATTTTTGACAGAAATTAACGGTTAGGTTAGGTTAGCTCACGAAGACTAGATACCAGGAGTCTACACGGTATAGCCTTTTCCATAATATTTCTGGTCTCAATAATCAACTCAGATCATAGTTCTATTTTTGCCACTGGCGGCGCGAGGAACCATAAGAACTTATAGAGCCTTATAAGAACCGATGTTTATGACATTTAAATTTCGCGAAATTAAATTCAATATATAATATTAATTTATTTCTTTAAAATTAGTTGTCATAAAAGCTGTCAATAGTAACAAAACTTCCCGCGTAAGGATTTAAACGAATATCTTAGGAACACGAGCGCACTCTACCGGCAATAGTTCTGTCCTCTAAATTGAGACCATTTTTTTAACATTACGTTTAAACTCCTGGTATCTACCTATACTTCGTGGGTTAGCTAATCAAAAGTTTTGACGTACGTATCGCAAAATGTATCGCAAGGAAGTCAGTAGAAACATAAAGAACTTTGTGTGTGAAAATCATGAAAAATCTGATAATTTCTTCCGTATTTTAATGTTAACTGTCAATCAATTTCTAACAAAACTAATAGAATAGACGTAATCTTAAAACAATATGAATCAGACATATTATGTCTATCCGAAACATGGTCCAATAATGACAATATCGGCTACATACAATTTAATAATTAATTTGTTACTGTTACTTTAATAGAACTAATAAATCACATAGCGGTGTACTAATTTTGACAAAATCTTCCATAGAAATTGAGAAACACGATTTTTTGACTAATTTATCACTTAAAGTAAATATTGAAATCTGCAGTATCTCTTTTAAAATACTTCAAACCACCTGTTGTATATTAAATATTTATAGATCCCCATCTGAAAATTTCAATACATTTATAGATATTCTTTATAGTGCATTAATTTTCTATACAAATAACTTTATATCTTTTATTGTTTGTGGAGATTTCAACATGATTTTTTAAACGATTCACAGGAAAATAAAATGTATGCATATAGAGTACTCACTCATTTTCATTCAATATTTTTTCATCACTTTCTTCATTAATAAATCCACTTTGTTTATTTATATTTAAAACAAACACTTTATACACAAATTTTAGGCGTAAAACTATTCACCAACAATGTATTTTGGTTGACAAGCTGTCAATTTGACAGCTCAGCAAAATATGCCTACCATAAAATACAACTACAGATTTAACTTTTATTTAATATAGTGGGCGGAATCGTGTTAGGTTTTTTGTATCAGGTTTTTTGCGTTACATTAGAATGACGTCACGTCCGTTAGAATTACTGTGTTACCCCTAGTCGCGCCTAAAGAAGTTTTACTTCAAAAACGGAATATGAGAAAAGATGTCAATGTCAGACGGTTCACGCTAGTAGTTCAAGGAACCCAAAAAATATATTTTATTTTAAACTAAAAGTTTTAAATTTTTGATAAAGTATATTGAATGAAATAAATTGACAAAACCTGATAAGCAAAAGGTATATTTTTTCAGTTAATTTTAGAAACTGTTAGCAACTAACTTTATGTAGTTTAAACTTTAAAAACAGAAGTTAATCAACATGAAAATAATAACATATAATTATTTTAATTTAAAAAATAACGTAATATGCATTTCACGTTAGAGACCAATTAACTTATGAAAAAAATTGAAATTGTTATATCAATAAACATGAAAATGAGAAAATAATCAATTACGCTGAATGTTACGTTAGATCTGTTAAATTAAAGGTTGTGCTAGTCGTTAGAAGTGTTTATAAACTTTAAATTGGTCCTTTCACAATAAAGAAAAAATATAATTACATTTAATGAGATAATGTTAAACAAGTATTGGAAATATTTTTCCTACTTCGGTAATTTGGTATTGTGATAATATTTTATGGATATCGAGAATAGGTTCCAGATCGTGAGAACTAAGAAAATTAATGTTGGTTATTAAAAAAGTTAAATAGCGGTATTGAAAGTAGTTTAATGATTATTATTGGTGTAGTTGTTATTTTGTGTATGATCTAATAATAGCAAGTATGAGGTGTATCTTATTTTATTTGTAACTGTGCTGTGCAACTCTTGTAGGTTTTATATAGATAACATAATTTAATTACTAAATCATTGCAAATGCAGCTGTTTGCATAAAAACGGCCGTTTGCGGAAAATAAAATATGAATCTAAATTGTTAAATATTATTATATTTTTTTATATTAAGTGTTAAATTCAAGGAAAATGGATGTGACATTTTTATACATTATAAAACAATTAAAAATCATTACGTACATGAATTCGCATGTTTTTATTTGAATATATTTTTTGTTATGCAATATAAATTGACAATTTTGATTTTGATAATGTATATTCGCAATTATGTCGGTCTTAACTTTTTGGAAGGAGTCAAAATGTAGAATTGCGTGGTCATAGGTCAGATATATACTCAGTAAGCTCAGGTGTACCCCAGGGCTCAGTGCTTGGCCCCTTGCTGTTTGGTTTGATCATCAATGACTTTGGGCAAAATATGAATATTGGGTTCTTGTTATATTGTGATGATTTTAAAACATGGGTTGAAGTCAAAACTATTAAGGATTGTAAGAAAATTCAGAGGAGCTTACAGAAGTTACATCAATGGTGCTTGAATAATCGTTTAGATTTAAATATTAAGAATAATTAAGTAATGACATATACAGCGAAAATCCAAAATGTTATTAAATACATTAACTGCCTTATGCACGCACTAATCTAATGAAGAATGTGTGATATTTGCAACGATTAGAACCTTGGTTATATCCATATTTTTACTTAACGCACTTAAAAATGAATTGTTACCGTTGTTGTAGCTTGTAACTGGTAACCCTAAATTATTTGTATTTATATCATGTATTTATATTTGTATTTATGTCATGTTCACACTGAAATTACTCAATTTTCTATTCTGGTTATTTTTAGGTAATTATTGTTAAGAACCTTTGTTTGCTATTATTACGTTTTTTTATATATACTGTAATTTGACTTTTGACCGTACTGTAGAATTGCGTGGTCATAGGTCAGATATATACTCAGTAAGCTCAGGTGTACCCCAGGGCTGAGTGCTTGGCCCCTTGCTGTTTGGTTTGTTCATTAATGACTTTGGGCAAAATATGAATATTGGGTTCTTCTTATATTGAGATAATGTTAAAACATGGGTTAAAGTCAAAACTATTGAGGATTGTAAGAAAATTCAGAGGAGCTTACAGAAGTTACATCAATGGTGCTTGAATAATCGTTTAGATTTAAATATTAAGAAATGTTAAGTAACGACATATACAGCGCAAATCAAAAATGTTATTAAATACATTAACTGACTAATGCACGCACTAAACTAATGAAGAATGTGTGATATCTGCAACAATTAGAACATCGGTTATATCCATATCTTTACTTAACGCACTTAAAAATGAATTGTTGCCGTATTTGTAGCTTGTAACCCTAAATTATTTGTATTTATGTCATGTATTTATATTTGTATTTATGTCATGTTCACACTGAAATTACTCAAATCTCTATTCTGCTTATTTTTAGGTAATTATTGTTAAGAATCTTTGTTTGCTATTATTACGTTTTTTTTATATATACTGTAATTTGACTTTTGACCGTACTGTAGAATTGCGTGGTCATAGGTCATTTATATATACTCAGTAAGCTCAGGTGTACCCCAGGGCTCAGTGCTTGGCCCCTTGCTGTTTGGTTTGTTCATTAATGACTTTGGGCAAAATATGAATATTGGGTTCTTGTTGTATTGTGATGATTTTAAAACATGGGTTTAAGTCAAAACTATTGAGGATTGTAAGAAAATTCAGAGGAACTTACAGAAGTTACATCAATGGTGATTGAATAATCGTTTAGATTTAAATATTAAGAAATGTTAAGTAATGACATATACAGCGCAAATCAAAAATGTTATAAAATACATTAACTGCCTAATGCACGCACTAATCTAATGAAGAATGTGTGATATCTGCAACAATTAGAACCTCAGTTATATCCATATCTTTGCACTTAAAGCAAACATGGTAAGATAAGCATTAATTTTTTTACCCTTAAATATTTATTTGATTATATTTTTTAAGAGATTGTACAAAAAAATATCATTTGCTTTTTTGAAGTATTTTTTTTGTTTTTTTTTTTAGATCATTGCGGTAGCTTTTGTACCTGTTTCAAATATAGATGAAGTCATTAATGACCTATTTGAAGAATTACCCAATAACCTTATCCCTTTATTGGACTGGTTTCAGGATAACCGTCGAGGAAATGGAAGACGGGCTCCATTGGTTCCACCCAATATATGAAATGTGCATGAACGCACATTATCGCTAGAACACCGCACGAATAATCATGCTGAGGCTGCACAATGCACATCGACGTTTCCAAACAGAATTGGGCGTAGATCATCCATCTATTTAGAAATTTATTGATGCCCTAATAAAAATCCAAAAAGGTCGTGACGTGTACATGGAACGGGCAACTTCCTCCCCTAAAACTGAAAAGATTTCGAGACGCGTACGAGAGAATTTTATGAATTGTGCAAGATTTTGAAAACCGAACCAACCTTAATTTTTTGCAGTCAATAGCTCAAAATTACCAAATTAATTAATAAAAAATTAGTTTCATATAAATAAAACTATTTTTACAAATAAACTATTTACTTAAACCTTTTTTTTATTAATATAAAAAGTACAAAAGGCCTGAAAAATAGTAAAAAGTCTACAATCTACAAAAGAAAAAAATAGTTTACTTTAATTAGGTATTATAAACATATTCATTTTCTTGGCGGCAAAACAGCCGTCGGCGAATGGGCGCAGAGGTGAAATGGCTGGCGGCGATTTGGCAGCGGCAAAACAGCAGCGGCGAAATGGCCGCGGCGAAAGATCATAGACCCTTAAATCTCTTCGAAATACAAGGTACTTCCCAATTCGAAGTTTTGAAGAGCTGCACACACGTTATTAAACTATTACTAGATTAAATAAGATCCAGGCATTTTGTGGAGAAAAAGAAAAAGGATTGTACCTAATGCCGAATTTTATAAAGAGAAAATCATCCCTATACAATAGATACCGATACATATGAGTCAATTTATTTATTAATGAATTAAGAAATAAATTATATTAAATTATTATATATATTAATTTAATTATTTTTTTTTTGAGATAACTATATTTGTAATAAATGATTTAAAACGGGTGTATAATTTGTGTAGTTTGTACTTTAAAGAGACTGACAATACAGGTGAAAAGAGTAATGCCTGTATGTGTTTTGCTTTCACGGTCCAGCATTTAGATTAGTACAGGAGGGTGCTAAGGACAATAGTGCTGTAGATCTGGACTTTGGTTTGAATGTTTAGATTGTGAGGTTTCCACATTCGATGGTACAGTCTAGCAAAGGCTTGGTTTGCAGCGCTTACTATTAATTTCACAGGTTATGTCTCCATTTTTGGTAATCTGGCTTCCAAGATATTTGAAAGTATCAGCTTCTTTAAGAGTTCTGTCGTTGATTGTGATTGGTGTGGACGGGCAGTTAACAAACATGACCTCGGTTTTTCCAACATTAACAGTAAGACCAAAAGATTTTGCTGCATGTGTAAAGATATTTACTAGCGTTTGTAGCTCAGCAGGGGTTTTAGCGACAAGAGCAGCATCATCCGCAAACATCAATTCACCTAGAATCGAGGACTTGACTTTAGACGCGGACTTGAGACCTCTTTTGTTGAACATGTTTAAGTCACTCCGGAAGATAAAGTCAATACCTGTGTCAGATGCTGTTTTTACTTTTGTCATTATTGGCTGGATGTATAGAAGGAAGAGGGTAGGAGCAAGGACACAGCTTTGCTTGACGCCCGTTCGAATCTCAAATGAGTCAGTGGTTTCACCGTCTACAAGAACTGATGAGGTTGTCCCTTGGTGCAGCAGTTTAAGAATGGTCAAAACGTTGGAGGGACAATTTATACGTTCGAGGATCATAAAGAGGGCGTCCCTATTGAATGAGTCGAATGCCTTTGACATATCTACAAATGCTATGCATGCTTGAGAGTTCTGTTCTAACGTTTTCTCTATCAGTTGCCTTGCAGTAAAGATCATGTCTACAGTTGACCTATTTCCACGGAATCCACATTGCGTGTCATCAATTAATGAATCAATAAAAGGAAGAATCCGGTTGTAAAGTATGCGGGATAGTAGTTTTCCTGGCACAGATAGCAGGGAGATACCTCTGTAATGGCCACACTTCCTTTTGCTTCATTATTTGTGGATGGGGACAACTATTGCAGATTTCCAGTCATGGGGTATGCTTTTCTCTACCCATATTAGGTTGAAAAGTGAATGAAGAATTTTGACAAATGATTTTTGCCCTCCCTTCAAGAGTTCAGCCGTTATCTGATCCTGTCCAGGGCTTTTGTTATTTTTGAGTTGGCCTAAAGCTTTCGCTATTTCGAGTTCAGTTGGTGCTGCGTCCTTTGGTATAAGCCTTGACGTTCGGTCAGTGGGATTGAGGACGAGTAAGTATGTGTGCCTTACTTTTTAATACATTTCCTTGATTGTCTTTAATAATATTTAATGATCTTTTGGTAGGACCTATGATTTCTTTTCTTGATCGGTTAAGATTGAAAAAGTCATGTACGTTTATGTAGGATTGTAGTTCATCTGTTTTATGCGTCCACCACTTTTCTTTTAGTTTTCTGACTTGTTTTTGACATCTTCTGCGGGCTTACATACATACATACATACATACATACATACATACATACATACATACATACATACATACATACATACATACATACATACATACATACATACATACATACATACATACATACATACATACATACATACATACATACATACATAATTAAAAAATAACTTTACTAATATCAAATAAACCTAATAAAAACTGTAAATTCCTATATCTATAAAATTATGTTTATAAACTCTTCTTTGTCCCTTTAATTGTTACTATAGTTCAGTTTTATGATTAACTGTAATAAAATCTTAGGTCGTATCGTATAAGAAGCAGGAAGACGTCGTAGCCGTAATTGAAATTGATAAGATTAAAAATACCAACCTAAACACCTGATATCCCCCAATATCGTTAATAAATGGCCTTAGAGAGGCATCAAGGTGGGTAAAATAGCGACGAGTCAACAATTACACACTGACGTCGACCATTAATTATAACCTAACCTGTGGTTAGGACTTAACAAGCTGTCAGAAGTAGATTGTTAGCGGTTTATTTATGAGAATTTAAACGCAAGCTCTAGTGCCGGTCAAGACGAACACTAATACGGACGAGAACAATATCATCACATTTTTATTAAATTAATATACGCTTAGAGATCGTTTTAAGATGATAGAAGTTAATATTGCTGCGTTCAACGTTCAATTAGACCATAAAGCAATTTCTATTGCCACTAAAATATCCCATAATCAAGATAATTTTAGAGTAATATGTTTTACTTGGAACTCTTTCTTTAATATAAAGGTAAATGTTTAAAAAGTTTTAGGTTAATATGTATTTTCTTCAGTTGGCCATTTACAATGAAAGTATTACGTATAAATCCATTAAACATAAGAAGCAAGGAATATTTAAGGTATAAATTAGTTTACAATCATCAAAATTCGTAACGATATAAATTGTTAAAAAGTCGAATGTCTGGTATATATACACACATGCTCAAAATCTAGGGATATTAAATATTTTAAATATTTATTTATTAAAAAAAAATGTTTTTTTTTAAATACAAAATAAAAGAATTTATGATAAAAAAATTATTTTGTTAATTTACAATTTTAGTTGAGATTTCATTAAATGTTTACCAATTGTTTTCTTGCAAAGGTGTTTTGAAAATTATTTTAACATGCCACGACTTCTTTTGGCTAAAAACGAAATGTTGGCTGTGGGGATGATTGAATACGCCAAATTGATGTGGCAAATGCTGTAGAAACCAGTCAGAACGTTATCGCATGTCTCTGGACTCGTTATCGCACATCTCAGACTCGTTATCGCACGTTTCTGGATTCGTTATCGTGAAGCGGAAAGCGTTCGGGAAACGCATTTGAACGATCAAGAATAACAACTCCTCATATAGAAGTAAAATCAATGGTAAAATGTTTTTTTAACGATGAGTCTCCGTTTGGCTTGTATCCAGATTCTTGAAGGATGCGCGTATGGAGAGAACCTGGCACAAGAAATCAAATGCAACATACATAAGATGCTTTTTTATCATCAGACCACTACATTGGTCCTGATTGTATCTTTATGCATGACAATGCTACTACACATACAGTGAAAAGACATTTCTTAGAAAAGCAAAATATTCCAGTTCTCCAGGACCAGATCAATCACCCGATCTTATTTAGCATGCTTGGGATATGCTTCAGAGAAGAGTTCTTTAAGACCTGATTCAAATTCAAAATCATAATCAGCTGTTTCAAGCTCTTTAACAATACTATATGATAATTCCCCCAAGAAGATCTGGATAACTTGATCCTCAGTATGAAAAGACGCGGTAGAGCCATCATAAATGCACTAGGAGGCCATATTTCTTTTTAAAATATCTTTTTCTATGCTTCGTTGTCAATTTTTTTATAAAAAAAAATTTGATTAATAAATTTTTGGTTTTTACATACATTTTAAATTGTTCTTACTTTTTATGCAAATGAGTTATTTTGATATTTTCGTTTAGTAACCTCTTCCCACGTTTTATACTTACACAAATTATTTCATGAAATACTTTAAACCATTTTATAAATAAAGTTTTTAAATATCCTAGATTTTAAGCATACCTACAAATACGAATTAAGTACTTTAAAAAAGATTTTTATTGTACAACTTAATGTTTTTTTTTATTTAAACAGAATATTAATTATGCAAAAATTGCAGAAAAACATTGCTGTTACTGAGCAAAAGTAATTTTCCTTCCGTATATAAAAACGATGATGTTGAATATATTGAGATGATATATGAATATATGATATATTATGTGGTAAATAAAATATAACAATGATTAAAAGTATATTCTTGAGACCAGGGAAGAGTACAAAGCATTGGTATTTGGATAATTTATATTTCATTTTCAGAATGTTAAAAATTATTATCTTCATTCCTTAAAAAAAAGAAAGATAAATAAAATTAAAATATTAAAGATAGATTTGGTTTAAAATAATTTAATTATTTAAATTAAGTGTCAAATACTTACTTTTAAAAGACTGCATATGAAAATCCATAATATGCACATTCGTTTTCGTAAAATTAATTAGAAATGAGAAATTCTGAAAAATAAACCTTTTATTAGATCATAGTAAGAATTGTGAAATTAGAGTAAGAAAATCTAGAATGTATAATTTGTTTTGTTTCATGATAGTCGTTTATTTGTTAAGAAATGTATTAGATTGTTACCTTGTTAGGATATTCAATTGTTAATTTGTTTGTTAGTGATTGTTTCTCTTGGTTTAAAGATTTGTAAGGGAGCAGACGTTAATAAAAGTTCGGAAATTGAAAATTCATTTTTTTTCAAAATATATTGGGAAAAAAAGATTTGAAAGAGATATTAATATAATAAGAGTTGAGAATGAGCTGTACTACGTATTTGTTAATGGAAGAAAGAATATAAAAAGCATTTAAAAAGATCAAAAAGTTGATACGAAGAAGCATCGATTGAAAAAGATTATTTCATCGTAGATGATAGAAAGTAGCAAGTTAAGAAGAAATTGGTTTCTCTAATTACTTACCAGTTTGTTGGACGATAGCAGATTTATTCCAAGATTAAAGAAAGATCAGCATTTGTATGGTTAGTAGCAGTTTCATGGGTACAAGAGGATTGGAACCACAGAGTGAAGAGGCTTGATACGGTATTCTGGTATACAATTTAATAAACTGTATTTTATTTGTGTATTCTTATAAACTGAACTCACTTTCAATTTAATTTGAGGATAATTTTTAAAATCACTTTTGTACACATAATCAGAATTTTTCATTTCATTATAAGTATTTTATTAGCATTTGCACAATTCACTTTTACTGTTTACAAATTAGATTTATAGGTTATACCTTGAAAGTCGATACAGCGCATATTCCGTTACCATAGGCGTTCCAAAAAAAATTTTTTACATAAAATAAAAAAAATTATATTTAGAACAAATTTAAAATAAAAAAATAAATAATATTAATTTTCAAAAGTTTTGAACTCTACCCTGAGATAAGAGTATTGCGGGCTATAGTAAAGTTATAAAAAGATTATAAATAAATTTCATTTATCTCTGATTAAAATTTCTTATATTAAAATTAAAATTCTACTGCAAAGGTTTTTAATTATAGCTTATACTTAAAAGCTATATGTTATAATATATATATTTTTTTAAATAAAGAAAAGATTTCAAAACCAAAACGGCGTACTACCGGTTTTGTATCAAAATTAATATAATTTAGTATGAGTTTATTCTGCCGATGTCACTTTTACACCTATTAATTTATATAATAAAGGGTGGGATTATCTGTTTGTTGTTTAAAATTTGTATTGTCCTTGTGTATAAATCTGTTGTGGTTAAATAAACCCAGATCGCATACAGAATTTATTGATCCGACAGTTATACAGCGCGGTATCTACAGATTTTGTTTCGGAAAGGCATGGACTATCTATTCAACCTTACTTCATGAGAAACTCAAGGCTTGGCACGCAAGCGAAATGGAACTAAAGATTAATAATGACCCGATTATGGCTTTAGTAACTACTGAACCAGTGCTTGAGTCAGAAAGTACGATCCGATTTAGGCTAAGCTTTACTGCACCACAAATGCAAGATTCCTCATCAAGTACATCGCTTCGTTGCTTTTACACCATTGATTCATAAGAAGATCATCCAGGTGTTAAGTGAACATTCCAAAGGCAGAATCACTCCGAGGACTACTCACACCACAAACAGATCTCCACAACAACACCACTATACCAGTATCCCAATTTATCAACTGGACGTTGCGACCAGCGGAAACACCATACCACGACCTCGACCAGCTTCTGGTTAATCCAGCAACCCCAGAAGATTTATTGTCCGCCAACTATATCAACACGCGTAGTGCACAGTGTTGACTGTTAGATACAATATTCGGTTTTTATAGACATTATCTTATTATTGTTTATTATTTTTTATATTCTAATCTACTAGTAAAAACTATGCAGTGATGTGCACAAACCCTACACAAGTAACAATAATTTCAAACTGATATTTGATATGCAGTAATAAACAACAAATCATAATTTAGTGATCTTTAAGTTCTACTTAAGAAATTACGCACCAATAAAAAATTGTGTTTTATTTTAATTTTCAAAACCCAACAATACTGGCTTGATGCTGACTAAACAGATAACCATGAACTCCGGGTGCTGTTCGGTATTTAACAAATAAAAAACCTGATCATTATTTAGTGCTTATTAAGTGTTACCGAATACATTTTTGCATAATTTGATAACCACTGAAACGCTATTCAGGTTGATTAGTGCAAAAAAATTATAAAAAATTTAATTACGGTACTTCCAAAGACACCTATATGACCGTTACAGGGGCAAATGATAAATCTGTATGCATATCAATCAAAACAAAACAATAATTGATTGGATGAGTTATTTATGACAAACAAGCTGGTTAACAAAAGTTATGTACGCATTCAGAACCTCAAAATAAAAGAGGAAGAATCTTGATACCAGATCGTCTACCTTTGTCCTTTACTCCATGAAGAATTGGTTGGTGAGGAATCTTCGTTCCTTGCTACCGGTTCTTCACCCTTTGCACCTCGCAGAACTTTTAATGTTGTAAGATTTTTCCCGAAAATAAAAAATTAAAAACCATCCAGGCCACTCCCATACAAAGAGGAAGAAAAACCACTCTTCCTAATTTGTTAATTGACCTTTGAGCTGAATATTGGTATTAAAGTAGTCCGAGTGCATTTTTTGGCCACCGGAAGCCAGAAGAATCTTGATACAAGGTCGTTTACCTTTGACCTTTACCCCTTAAAGAATCAATG
Source organism: Altica lythri (assembly GCA_964028335.1). Taxonomy (NCBI): domain Eukaryota; kingdom Metazoa; phylum Arthropoda; class Insecta; order Coleoptera; family Chrysomelidae; genus Altica; species Altica lythri. Next base: position 31,718,826 of record OZ034803.1, on the reverse strand, counting down.
TGATATTTTTGCCATTTACCCTATAAAGAGTTAGTTGTTGACAGATCTTCGTCTCCTGCTATTAGGTCTTTGCCCGTTGCAACTTGTAGAACACTTAACATTGTCCTTACATCACTTTCCCAAACGAAGAAGAAGAACAAAGATTAGTTCTGATTTGTTTAGAAAAATAGTATTTTTTAGTAATTACTGAATATATTGCCACCATGTACGTAATGTAATGTAGAATTGTTAATTTTTAATCCTAGAGTAATATTTGTTTTCTGAAAAATAAAATAACCAATCACAGAAGACGAATCATTTATCTTTACGGGATGAAAGCTCTTAAACAACAGCTCAAATAAGGGAATATTTTTGAGAATTCAAAACCTTATTGGATGGTTCGCCGTATACTCCTGATATATAACTCAATGCTTTTTTCTAATTTTTGTGGACCGAATTTAAAAGTCGATGTTTTCGGACGCCTGAAAAAGCACGTCAAATTACAAGTTTTAACAAAGACCTTAATCGGAGTCAAAAAAGTTCATCGGAAGTTGGTACAATTACATTAGTCCAGGGGCCACCAATCCTAAAAGCTCCGTAATTAAGCCTACTTAAAGTTTTAATAAAAATTAAAAGTTAAAACTTACACAAATAAGATTTGCTTGGTCGAAAATATGATGAATAAATAATACATTATTAAATTTTCATAATTTTCTTACTGAATTTGATCAATCTTATAATTATTATTTGCATTAAGACAAAATCCGTCCAACCAATGATTTTCAGCCGGAAAATTTGCGCATAAATATTCGAATGGTGTGATAGGGGGTAAAATTTATCCAATAATATTACCTTTTTTTATTTCTTGCTTTTAAATGTTAGACTCATAAATATCTCTGCTCACAAACTGCCGGAAGTATCGCGCATACCAGATTTTCTTATGACGTTGAGGATTGTACTTTCATGAATTTTACTTCGATGGAGTCATTTCTTTTGGAGTCATGTCTTTTTTTTACCTCTGCTTTCTTCTCTACAATTTTAGCTATATTAAAATTAATACGGAAAAAGGAAATTCAGGCATATTTTACTTTAAGCTAATTATATAATAAATGAAGGTGGATGCAAAGCTTATATTCAGTTCAATTTTATTTATCAATACTCATGTACATCATTATCATCAAAATTATATTTTCCTTCTTCTTCTGATTCGTCTTCATTCTGTTAGCAACTTATATTTCTTCAACTTTTAAACGTCGTTTGGACTCTGCAGAGCACCAACATTGTTACCCAGAGGACCCTCCATACACACTGGAATGGAGGACTCCAAAGAAGATCCAGAGTTCCAAAAAAGAAGATCTCCTCCCCAACCTAAGACTCCTCCAATCCGCTGTAGACATGGACCTTCCGGAAGACCGGCAAAATCTACTGGATGAAACCCCCCTTTCCTACAGATAGATGATGCCGCCAACCTTACATTGGACACGATAATAAAAAAAAATAGAAAAAATACAAAAAAAAAATAAAAAAAAAACACAAAAATACAAAAAAAAAATACAAAAAAATGGGCCCTTGGCGAAGGTTTCTGTAGTTCCCTTTATCCTTGCCAAATGGAAGGGCACCACGACGGAGGAGACACGCCACAGCGTCAATCTCCCAACCCCACATTGCGCCACGTGGGTTACACTCCTACACACACTTACACTCACACCAAACAGAAATGACCTTTTGGGCACGTTCAACCATCACAAGAGAAAGAAACGGAAGTAAGAAGAACAACTCCAGGAACAAAGAAGGAAGATTTGTGAGAGCAGGGCCGATGACAGACAGATGCTAACTCCTTCCCAACATTCCATCCATGCCCTGAAAAAGGCACAAGTCCTACAACAAGGTCCTCATACGCACCAAACTCCTAAAAATTTCCATATTTTTCTCCCAAAGAACTCATTCTTGAACTTGAACGGTGTAGATGGGCCAATGTAACACAATGGTTCGAGTTTACTGGATTCATTTAATTGCCTTCCACATTCTGTTGGATCGTATAAAATACAAACAGCTTTAGTGGCATTTTGCCATATTGCGTTTAAAAACATGGTGTGTAAAAGTTTTTCCTTAAAGTTTTTCTGCATGGAGAAATATTACTAAAATTTAAATTTATCATATCTTTGTAAAATTCTTCTTTGTCGCTTTTACTTGCAGTTATTTCGAAAATAATTCAAATCTTTCAGCATTAATATCATTACTTTTAATTTTATACATTTCATTTTTTCTTTACGAACAAAGGCTCACTTTTTGTGAAGGTATGGAAGCCAGGTAAAAAAAGATATGACTCCAAAAGAACTGTCTTTCAAGAAGTAAAATTCATGAGAGTACAATTATCAACTTCATAATAAAATCTGGTATGAGCGATACTTTCGGCAGTTTGTAAGCACGCATACTAAGATATTTATGAATCTAACATTAAAACGCATAAAATAAAAAAAAAGTTTCAGTTAGAATGGATAAATTTTATTCCCTATAACACCATTCGGATAGGTATGAGCGACTTTCGCACGAAAATGTAAGTATAAGAATGATCAAAATTCATGATGAAGAAAATTATGAAAATTTGATAATATTATTATATAATATATTATTGGAACGAAGTTCCCTTTCGGGCGTTACGAAAAGTTACGACTGACGCTAGGAGCTAGCCAAAAAAAAATTCATACCAAAAGTTGTCACGACACGACACCTGCATGTTTCTCTCTCTCACAGACCAAAAAATAAATAACTCTCTCTCCCTCTCTCTCATAGATAGATATATTACAATGGACTACAAAAGTGTGACGTCAGCTATGGGAGGAGCTTAAAAATCTTTTCAAACAAAACATATTTGCATTGAAAAAGCCACAAAAGATTTTTCTATTACTTGTAGTGGTTTCTAATCAAAACTCTTAGCGTTTTCCGGACACTTTTCATACGACCTATTGTATCCAATTTGTGATAGTGAATAAACATTGAAAGTAAGTAGTGTTCAAATTTTATATGCATTTTAGTGGAATTGAGGTTATGTTTTGTTTACAAGTTTATAAATTTTATTTCTATTTTGCTTTGATAGTGTAGTGTCGTGACTTTGTTAAGTTTATACAGGTTTTTTGGAGATAATAAATAATAAAATAATACAAAATAATGTGTTTCTGTTCTGCAAAAGTTCCGGACATTGCTGATGGATTTAGGTAAGAAGAGATTTAATACAGACAATAATAAATGCTTATGTATGTATATAAACATTCTGTTGTGTTTACAAATTACTAATTCCTTCACTAATTAATCGAAAGGAACGTCCATATTTTTGGTCAATTAAGTGTTGATTTTTATTAAAATTCAAGTGGCTTAATTACTGAACTTTTAAGATTGGTGGCTTCTGGTCTACATGCAATAAATTATTGATTTTAACAGATAATATTTAGTTAAATTATTAAGTTATTTTTGCTGATATGTCGCAAACTTTAAATAACAACTTTTATATGCTAGCAGGTATACTACAAGTGGGATAATTTTAGATCTTAAGAACCCGAAGTTATTAACAACTTTGGTTAAAAATTTTAGAAGCTATGTTATTTATATATGTGATTTTTTTAAGCTATTCATTTGATTTGTTTTATGTAATTACTAGCGGACCCGGCGAACTTCGCACCGCCTAACACTAAAGTTTTTTCCATTTTTTTTTTTATTTTTACGATTAATTTTTTGTATTTTTTATCACATTTTCTCGCTAGTTACCAGTTTTTACTATTATTTATAGTACTTTGTAATTTTTCGATTAGGTATATTATATATTAACTGCGCCACCTAACGGTGGCGTCATAGTTCTTGGGTAAGTAAGTTTTGCTCTGTTAAATATATGAGATATCAACTGCGCCACCTTACGGTGGCGTCATAGTACTTAGTTATGTAAGAATTACAGGTGTAAATTTATAACATCTCAACTGCGCCACCTAAGGGTAGCGTCATAATGATTAATTTCGTAATAAACGCGTCCGATCGCTGCAAAATTCAAAGTGCTATAAAGAAAATCGCGGCCTCCGATGCGCTATTTATAGGCACGTTACCGCCGGCCGCCCCGGCCGGCTAGTACCACCGTAAGCGCTACGTCCCGCAATTTTAAATCTGTAATATCTTAGAAAATATTCATTTAAATCTTGTGCTGTAAAGGACCATATAGATCTATATTAAATCAACAATGTATTTAAGCTATTTAATTGGATAAGGATTAATGCTGTATTGGTTAAAATCGCTTCGAAAATTAGCCATTATTTGTCGTAAAAAGTAAATGACCAAAAAATGTTATTGTGGGATATCCATAAGAGATAGACATATACCATCGCGGAGTTTTCTGTAGACCTTTTCAATGTGTACAAATAATTAGTAGGTACATTATTTTAATAAATCTCGTAGGGTTCAGCCTGCGTTTGTAATGAAAGCGGAAAAAAATTCATAATTAACGACATCACATTAGAAACCTCAAAAATAACAGTATTTCTCCACTATTTAATGGATATTATTATACATATAAACCTTCCTCTTGAATCACTCTATCTATTAAAAAAACCGCATCAAAATCCGTTGCTTAGTTTTAAAGATTTAAGCATACAAAGGAAAATAGGGACAGAAAAAGCGACTTTGTTTTATACTATGTATTGATTTGACTGGTACAGTAGATATTAGACTAGAACTCACAATATTTTATAGTGGCTTGTATAAATAAAACACATTCTTGAGATTAAAATGAATTCTAAGTAAAAAATATGCCACACCTTTTTTTAGCACTCCTAATTGATTGCTTTTATTTGTAATTACATGAATAATCACTTACTAATTGGTTGTTATAAAATAGAAAATTAAGGACAGAGTATACATAATATACTTGGTGTGTTAAAGAGCATAATTACCACAGACAGTGACAATGGGAGAGAAATACATACTTTAAATAATTACCATGTCAATTTCTTTAACATTAATGATAACCTGAGTAAATAAACAAACCTATCATTAAGTTTATTATTAAGAGTTAGCACCGTACTTCCTAACAAATCATATTACATCATGCATTTGCAAATAATGTTGTTATTCATTTTATGATTTTAAACAAATTTTAATTTCTCTCGTATGGGGCTAGTGAATATCGAATAATCAGATTTTTAACCTTTTCTTCAAGAACCAATATAAAAAAGATAACTACATTTTAAAAATACTTAAGTAAAAAACTATGTTTTCTGTGTGAATCCCTAAAAATTTATCATTGCTATAAGAATTTCCATTATATTTCAAGACAGCATTGCCACCATATATAGACAAAAATAGTAGGACCACCCTCGCTAAAACTGTTAGCATACCGACAAAGCTCTCAGTCTGCCTGTCAGTCTCCGTTTTATTCCGTACCTTCGTGACTCACCAGCAGCGTTTCCAACCTACAATTTCTTAAATAGGTAGATTTATACAAAAAAAGTAGAAATCGTAAACTTTTAAAAATGGCGGCAAATTAAAAAATTTGTAAAGATACAAAAAACTAAAATAATTATGAAAGAAAATTATATGGTAGATTACTACTGAAATCGGTAGAACTACCGAAAACTCGGTAGAGTTGGCATCGCTGCATACCAGTTCTCACAAAAATGTCAGCAACCCAAAGCTAAATAATTTTTTGGTCTGTGGCTGTATATAGATCAAAGAATATCAAATACAGCGCGCAGTGTGATTCTTTTATTCTTCACTACATACGTCATTACTTTCATCTGGTGGTAACCTCTATTAATACGAATATCATATTCATCTTACCCATTAAAAATACATCATCATACCGATTTTCATGACAATCGGTTAAACGGGGTTAAAGTTGCTACTCTGCAGCGCCACCTGGTGGCGTTTGGCATCAATGAGCATATCATACAAACCTTCTTCGTGGAAAAATACATATACATGCCAATTTTCATGACAATCGGTTGAACGGGACAGAAGTTGCTACTCTGCAGCGCCACCTGGTGGCGAGTGGCATCAATGAGCATATCACACAAACCTTCTCCGTGCAAAAATACATATGTATACTAATTTTCATACTAATCGGTATAGTAATTTATATATATATATAATAGAGATTAATAAGTTTATTTCAAATTAGTTGTAATTAAAAAAATGGAAAGGTGTTGTGCTTTCCATGATTGTCTTAGCGGTCAAATGGCAAGTGAGAATGTAGAAAAAGTGTCTTTATCTAAAATGTCAAAAGGTGAACTAAATGATAGTCATTGAGGGCAGTACAAGACTTCTGGAATGAAAATTTTATTCATTTATTCTCATAAAGCATCTGCATTGCCTCAAAAAAAGGAAATGCTTTGATAATTTGCCAATGATTTTGAGTGGAGATTTCAACATAAACTTTTATGAATCGATTTTTTAAATATTAAACTTCGTTTAACGATGTCAAATGATCTCAATCTTGGTACAACGAAATATAAAATTACTATCTCTGGATCTGGAAATTTGGGATGGGCAAGCTAGTGCTCAGCCAGCACTGAGGCCACATATGACCCATTGTGCATCCTCCCGTATATATATATATATATATATATATATATATATATATATATATATATATATATATATATATATATATATATATATATATCCTCACCTCAGGATGTCACCAGGCCTATTGATTTAAAATAGGTGATGAGGCTCCCGAGGGGGATCTCCCTGACATCGGCTGGTGTAAGCCAATACTCGCCCAACACGGATCTTCTGATTTCAGAAAAAGCAGAGCAGTCATACATAATGTGTTCTACTGTTTCCTCTTGTTGTTCGCAGCCTCTGCATAGCGGCGATTCTATTAGTTTCATCCTAAAGAGATATTGTCGCAATTGGCAGTGACCTGTCAGGATTCCCACAGCTGTTTGGTGATTTTGTCTGGTCAATGCCTTAAATTTTTTTGCTGTTTCCTCGCCAGGATGAGGTAATAACTCTCTGGCCAGTCTAGAAATCGTAGTTTCATCCCAGCATTGTATAAATTTTTGGTGAGAGTGCTGCTTAATAAGGTCCACGACTGCGGACAATGTTAGCTTGGTAGATGGGCGAGGGCTAACATATTTGTAGCCCGCAGCCCTCCTTGCTAAATTGTTCGCAATGCGGTTGCCTTAAGAGTTCCCATATCCTTTGATCCAGCTGAGAGTGACCACGTTATTCTGGCTGGCCTCAGTTAGATATTGGTGACATTCTAGTACTAAACTTGAAGTGAAACGTGGTCTATTCAAGGTCAGTAGTGCTTGTCGGCAGTCTGTATATATATTTATATTCCTGCCTGTGATGTGAGTGATGTTCCTATTGATTATAAAACTACTATTATAGCGGTCTTTATTACTTATACATTTAAATAGGTTCGAATCAAAATTGTTCGTCTCTCACTTCAGCTACAAACTTATGGTTTCAGTTTCGGAGATTGGCGATGATGGTTCTGGTAATGAGGATGGTGAAAGAGTCGTTGAAATTATGGATGAAAGTTGATTTTTTTAAGAGATAAACATTGTAATGTAAAATATTTGTAATATTTCCAAAGTGTTAAATTTTTAATGCAATAAAAATTGTCAGGTTTGTGTACGTCACCTGATATGACTAGTTGAGAAACCTACGTCCGTTTCAAATTTTACTATTATAAGTACCTATAACCGTTTAAAAGATACGAGGGGGAGTAAACTAGCACAGTATATACAGCCCCATCTATCTAACGGCCCATATTGAGGAATTTGAGGTTTAAAACAGGGCACCGAATTGGTCACCAATTGGTCACTAGGTCCGACTAATTGGTAATTTATACAGAAATTTTTGCAATGAGTTGAAAATATCAAGGTCATCCAAAAAATTTTAGCGGCTCTATTTGAACGTATAGAGCTCTATCAAATTGAATTTAATTGGTCAAAAACTGGTCAACATTGGTCAGTATATGATGATAATTGGTCAGCGTTATTGACGGTGTTATTAACTAAATAATGACATTCAAGTACAAACAAATTTTGTGAGCGACCCAAAAGCAAAAATTTGCAAATAAAAAAAAAAGGTTCCAAATTTGCAAACAAAGGCGCAATCGCTGAGGGTTTTCGCTAATACTTGCTTTTGGACAAAGAATCATCCCTTAGATAAGAGACGTATCCGGTAAACCCCTTGGTATGTAGAGTGTACGATATTATCAACCTTTCAGAGCTCCGCAAAAGAAGTAGGCTCTCGAACAACATCTAGGAGTAGTCCCAGGTAAAAGCATTTGGAGTAATTCAGATGCACCGATTAAAGCGTACCTGATCACGTTCATCCTAAGCTAAACCGTATTTGTGAAACTGATCATTTTTAACTTCAATTTACATTTTAGTTTTTAATAGATAATGACTAGGATTGTTTTGAAATTTTTGAATGTTTTTAGAAAGTATACAAACAAGAATATATTAAATGACCTTAAAGAGAAATTGACAAAAATGTACATTCAGCAAGACTCGAACTCGCAACCTTCAGCTGGATGCGACATTTTTTCAATTTTTCCTTAGTGTCATTTAATTTCTTGTTTGTATACTTTCTAAAAAACATTCAAAAATTTAAAAAAATTTCAAAAATTCCATGAGAGATATCTCCAATAATCGTTTACTTAATTAGTATATGATTACAGTTTCAGTCAATGCTGCTTACAGAGAAAAAAATGTAGACATTAATAGATTGATAGAAGATAGTATAGATGTTCGACGTGATTCTTTAAATTGACATAACTTTTTTATTTATTAAACGATTGACATAAAACAAACACTAAATATTAAGTAAAGCTTACCACAACATTGTAGTGAACCGCATCTAAACCGGAAAACGACAAACAGACAAAAAAAAAATTAATTACATTTTTGGTTTCGGCATCGATATACCTAATAATATCCCCTGCTATTTTTTTATATTTTCAATGTACAGAAAGCACGTTTCTACAATTTTATAATATTTATTAATTATAAAATTAATAAAAAATTAATATTTTTGAAGTAAAACTTCTTTAGGCGCGACTAGGGGTAATTTAGTAATTCTAAGGGACGTGACGTCATATTCTAGGTAACGCAAAAACCTAACACGATTTCGCCTACTATATTAAATAAAAGTTAAATCTGTAATTGTATATTATGGTAGGCAACATAATTTACATATTTTGCTGACCTGTCAAATTGACAGCTAATCAACCAAAATACATTGTTGGTGAATAGTTTTACGCCTAAAATTTGTATATAAAGTGTTTGTTTTAAATATGGATAAACAAAGTGGATTTATTTATGAAGAAAGTGATGAAAAAATATTGAATAAAAATGAGTGAGTACTCTATATGCATACATTTTATTTTCCTGTGAATCATTTAAAAAATCAATGTTAAAATCTCCACAAAGAATAAAATATATAAAGTTATTTGTACAAAAAATTAATGCACTATAAAGTCTATCTATAAATGTATTGAATTTTCCAGATGGGGATCTATAAATATTTAATATACAACAGGTGGTTTTATTAGTTCTATTGAAGTAAGAGGCAACAGAGTAATTATTATTAAATCGTATGTAGCCGATATTGTCATTATTGGACCATGTTTCGGATAGACATAATATGTCTGGTTTATATTGCTTTAAGATTAGGTCTATTCTATTAGTTTTGTTAGAAATTGATTGACAGTTAACGTTTAAAATACGGAAGAAATTATCAGATTTCTCATGATTTTCACACACACAGTTCTTTATGTTTCTACTGACTCCCTTACGATACATTTTGCGATACGTACGTCAAAACTTTTGATTAGCTAACCTAACCTAACCGTTAATTTCTGTCAAAAATTTTTAAAATGTGAAAGTAAAATTAATGAATTTTAGATAAATTATAAAACAAAATAGTTGTCACTTGAATAAAATGGCGGATTCTTAAGAATATTTTACTCTTTCATCAATAAATAATAATAATAAACGAAAAAATCAAAAACCTGTAGCTACTTGTTAATAAACATATTTTGAATTTGAATTTATTTTGCGATGATACGTACGTCAAATAAGTTTTACTTCAATCGCACACTCTTTTTTGTTTAACTATTTTTTCTATTAGTAAGAGGTATAATACCTACAACACAAAAAAATATGTACTGAAAAGTCAACTTATAATTGAAAAATGTTCTACTTCTTAAATAATATTTGCTTTAAATTTCAGTAGCGTTTTTCCTTTATTAAATCACTATTTTTTTTTAAATTATATTTATTTTATATTCTTAAAAGGGTTTTTAATAATAATAAAACGAATTTGGTAAACTCTTTTTATATTTTAAATTCTATAATTACAAGATTTAAGTACATAAAAATCAACATATTTTGCAATTTCTACAATTTTTAGGTAGGTACTGGATGATCATCACTAGTTTTTCTTGAAATTATGTCAAATGATATTTACCTCAATATTTTAAATAAATTAAGGATTTCATTTGTAAAATTTCAGTACGATGTGATCTTTAGAGGAAATTTCATTTGCATATCAAAAAAACTAACAGGGTATATTTAAAATTGATCTAATACTTTTAAAAAATTAATAATTATATTTTTTTATTAAGCTAAATTGAATTAAAACTAAATATTTTTGGTGTAACCCTGTTTTTATGATGATTAAATACAATCAATTCAAATTCATACAAGTAAAAAAATGAATATATCTAAATCAACGGATTTACTCACACATTGTCATTTTTTTTGTATTTTCTTTATCCGCAGATATGTTAAAATAGTAAAAAATTATGTACAAACATCACAGAAATAAAAATTTTCTTACAGTAAATTGATATATTAAAAAAAATGTGTTTAATAAGTTCAAAAATCCATGTTTATATAAAATTAATAAATATCAAATTATTGTTGAAAATATTAAACGTTATAAATTTTCAAATATATCAAATATTATACCAGGTTTATATTGATTTACTATTTTAGTATATTTATTCCGATCATCTAATTTAATTTAATTATACCTAATGTACGAAAATGCTGTTATTTATTACATTTTCTTGTACAGAAAAGTACAGTACTATGAGAATTAATTAATGCACGCTGCTGAAGTATTCCAATATCCACTTTTTTGCAGTTGGCATCACGTTAAATTTAATGGTGGAGGTATTTCGTCGTAGATCCTTATGGCAGGTTTACAGGCTTTGCAAGTCTCGGTGAGCTTACACAGTTACAAGCGTAAAAAGGGGGTATTTGGCTTGGCTTGCGTGTGATGGAAAGAGCTTGTTGCCGATCCAGGTCAGTGTCAGTTTTGGAACACAGATCAAAAAAAGCTTCTGGCATGCGCTTGAGGCGTATTTGGCGCATATTTAGTGCCGCTCACTAGTTCGCGCTTAACGGTTGTGTGTTAAAACAACGTCTACATTTGCCATATTTGCGTGTCCGTAACACACTAGCGCGTTCGCATGCGTGTAAATGGCATTTAAGTGTTTGTGAAGGCTTGGTGCTTGTGTATACTTGCCAAGCGTGTAAACCTACTATTAGATTCTCTCTGATTCTCAGCCAACAATGAAACATAATCAAGTTAGAGACGCGTTTCTGATTTTTGAAGATGGATATCTCTCCAAAAATACGTACTAAAATTGTTACTTTTAGTGAACATAGATCTATAACTCAAAGAGATAATTCAATGGAGCTATTAACAAGATTTTAAAGCTAAAATGGAAACTTGGACGATTGTCGTGAACAAAAGGGATGAAGCATTTTCAGTGAGGGAAAGTGAATTAGAAAAACAAGTCAAGATCTTCAAAAAGATTAAGCACGCTCTGGAGTTATTATTTATAGGTTTGTTCTCACAGATTGTTGGCAAACTGTTATCTTACAAACTGTAATGTATTTTGTTGCGCATGTCGAATCAGAAATATGTTAGAAACTTGTTTTGAACTAATGTGAGAACAGCTGTTTGATTTATGCATATAGTGGGTTGCAGACGCTTCAAGCTTCCACAAAGAAAGTGCTTTTGTGTTGTTATCAAACAAACTAATTGTTTTTCATTATAAAAAATATTTTAATTTCACAATGAGCAATTCTAACTATTATTTTCGGGTCTACCCCTGTCTTCCAACAAATTTTCTAGATTTGAATCGTCCGTTTCTGATAATTTAGATAACTCACTATCATCAGAGGAAGAAATATTGCCCATATTGTGTAATTATTTTCTATTTACTAGTATAATTACACTTCATTCTAATATGGTTCATAAAACAACACAGCAAAAATTAGGACCTAACAAAATTTCTTCTAAAACAAAAAACGCATGCGCACCAAATAAGTTGCACTTTACTGGTAAATAATCCGCAAACCTTTCTGACTGTTACCAACTTATCAGAAATGTTTGTGCGAACAGTAAACTACTTACTTGATAACAGTTAGAAACTGACGTGAGAACACATAAACATAAACAGCGCACACTCCTGACGTCAGCAACTGTTTCTGGCGTGATGTGAGAACAAACCTTATGACTCTACGGTGCGAAGACGACTTTTGGAAGGTAAAAGTAAAGCAGTAAGACCTCAGAAGAAACAGATATTGACTAGGTACTAGAATGATGAAAATGCGGTATGATTGGACGAAAAAATATAAGAAATGGACCGCTGAATTTTGGAGGAAGTGTTGTTCTCAGATAAGAGCCACTTTTCGGTACAAGAACAACGTTCTCGTTTCGTCAGAACGAGTGCCAATGGAAATCTTACGCCTGCACATTTTGTTCAAAGAGTTAAGAAGCCCCCGAAGAAGATGTTTTGGGGCTCCTTTTCTTATAAAGAAACTGGATCCCTTGTGTCAATTGAAGACTTGATAAATTCTCAAAAATACAAAGAATTGTTGAAAAGGAGATTAAAAGGAGAGATGAGAACAGTCGATGCCAATGATTAACTATTTTTTCAACAAGATTCCATGTCTCCAAGATGATGAAGAAATATTTAAGGAGAAGAATAAATCATGTCTTAAATGGCCAGGAAACTCACCGCATCTCAATTCAATTAAAAATCTGTGGGCGTTTGTAAAAACTAGATTGCGCATAAATGATTGCACAACAAAAGAAAAATTGATATAATCCAGATATGGTTTCGGGATCTGCAAATCACTGAAAACTGTAAAAAACTTGTTGACTCGATGTCGATTTTAAATAGTATTTCATAACTATCTTTGAAGCATTTTAGATTAAATTATAGGTATCTACTCAAGTTTTAATCAAGTACCATAAAAACCTCACGAAATTAATTTTGATCTTTATAGAGCTAAATTGATAACATATAACAATTTAATGTAAAGTTTCACAATCTAAATATTATTTTCATATTGCAAATTAAAGTTATGGAATAAATATACTAAATCTATTCACACTTTCTTTAGAACAAAAAACATACCAATACTGGACACCTAAATATTTACAATAAAATAAATATATAATTTTGTAAAGTTGAAATAAATAACTATGTACATTTAATTCTTTTCAAAAAAGTAATGTAACAATAGGACATTTTTTTCTTTGAAAATTGGCACTATAACAAGGAAAGTTTGGCACGCAATAATTGGCACTAAATCAATTGTCTTGGTTTATTGCAACTTGCAATTTTATGTCCATCGTTTTTATTTGCACATTCAATATTTACATAATTTGGTAACATTAATAAACAGTTAACTTTTGTAATTTAACTTTTAAATTGATAAAAAAGTAACCGAATATAAGCGATAATATACCCCATCCTAAATTAAAAAATATAAAAATTTTATTAAAATCCATAAATAAAGCGTGTTTGAAGAACCGTTTTCAGATTTAATATCCAACAAATTTTAACTGTTTAATTATGTTACAAATAATAACCTACAAAAAAACACACTTATGATTCACTTTCAACATCACTAATACATCCATCTTCCATATCCATGTCTATATACTCTCCATATTCGTCCGAATTTTCTTCTTTCCATTTATTCATAAGGGAACTATTTTGGGAACCAGGTGATCCGGATTTTTGACCAGAACTTGATTTAGCTTCTTCTTCTTGCTGCATTCGTTTATGTTTCGTCCGCCTATTTTGAAACCATACTTTTACCTGCAACAAGAAATTATTGTGTTAAACAAAGTCAGTGTAAGTGTAAGAAGTTGTATACACGAGTTTCAGAAAACCGTTACAATGTTACTGGTAGGATTATCCGATGTGAGCCAAAATTAGTAGGGTTCTTCCCTACGACATAAGAATTCTGTATATAAAATTTCATGATTTTAAAGTATTATTACAGAAAACTGTAACATTGTCGTATTTAATAAAGCGTGTTATCAATAGATATCAAAGAAACAATAATATTAGTCTAACGCTTTACAAGCTTTGAAAAACATTTTAAAAGACAATGACCGTTCAACTAAGAAGAAACAACTACTTCCCGGGCTATATGCCCCGACGGATATTGGATAATACTTCAAAGTCAAACGGGGTTGGCATATCTAATAGATAATTTAAACCAACCATTCAAAGCTTGTAAAGCGTTAAAATAATATTATTCTTTCTTTGATATCTATTGATAACACGCTTTATTAAATACGACAATGTTACAGTTTTCTGTAATAATACTTTATAGTTTCAAGACCAGCGTCTTGTTGTCAAAATCCGAATTTTGGTTTGCGATTAGAGGTGAGGATGTCGCTACTATCACATCGATTACACTTTCGTTATTGTGTATACATATATCGAGCGTGATTTTAGTTGGATCTGCAGTCAGCGATTATGCTTTAAGCTCGCTGACGGATAACATATACCTTGTACTGACGAGGCCCAATAGGCCGAAACCGGTCTACAAGCTATGTTGTCCCTTCTAACTGCAAACCAGAATGGTTTGTTTAAATTATCTATTAGATATGCCAACCCCGTTTGACTTTGAAGTGTAATCCAATATCCGTCGGGGCATATAGCTCGGGAAGTAGTTGTTTCTTCTTAGTTGAACGGTCATTGTCTTGGAAAATGTTTTTTAAAGCTTGTAAAGCGTTAGAA
Source organism: Altica lythri (assembly GCA_964028335.1). Classification (NCBI taxonomy): domain Eukaryota; kingdom Metazoa; phylum Arthropoda; class Insecta; order Coleoptera; family Chrysomelidae; genus Altica; species Altica lythri. The sequence continues at coordinate 31,703,783 of OZ034803.1, read as the reverse complement.
TAATATTATTCTTTCTTTGATTTCATAATTTTGTTTAAGAATTATAGCGCATAAGGACATAAGGATATTATAAATTATAAAGTACCTCGATGGTTCTTAATAATTAGGATAAAAAATATCGCTTGTTAGTTATATGGACACAAAAGTAATGTGTGTTAAGTTTTCTTAATAAATACAGTTAAAAAGATTTTACACATATAGTAGACTTAAAGGCATATAAGTAGAGCAAAGCATTACAATACCATAAAGAACCTCAGTTTATTATTTTTGATCAATGATATTAAATTTATTAATTTTTATAAATTAAATTCATTTTCAATGATAAATTATCCATAATTTGACCCAGGTCATTGACAGCATAATTAATAAAACTACAAAATATAATTACAATATCATTAATTTGCATAAGAAACAGGTTACCATATTTGTTCCATATTTCAATTGCTAATCATATGGTTAGCTGTGAATATTAAAAAACAAGGAAAGGATAATGAAAATGCTAAGGAAACGAGTTTTCGTTTAATTTCTACACTCACGTGTGCCAGTATCAGTTATTGTATCCTTAAATCGTCCTTCTAATGTAATATTAAATTTTAGTTATAATTTTAGTAAGATTTTACAACTTTAAACGGTATCTAAAATTGATAACAACCTATACTATTTAAAGTCAGATACATAACCAAGATCTGCCTAATATAGGCGGTTCAGGGATTGGCAAGAGAAGGATTTTGGCTAAGGTAGTCTTTGTAAGACTGCTCTACGCTGCCCCGGTATGGAAAGAAAGCACTGAAATTCGGTCAAAACAGAAAAATGTTAAAGGTGGACAGAGCTTACAGAACAGTGTCCACAGAGGCTTCGGCCGTTATATGTGGAATTCCACCGATCAACTTATTGGTTGAGGAGAGAGTCAGACTGCAAAAGACAGAAACTGTTACAGTCGCGGTCAGGCAAAACGAGCGAGATGAGACTATCCGTATCTGGCCAGATCCCAAATCTTGGAGCATGGGTAAAATGCGACTTTGCTACCACGAATAACTTTTTTAGCCAGTTTCTCACTGGTCACGGAAGTTATCGGCAGTACATAGAGAGGATAGGATTGTTATGTAATCAAGACAGGACGATGGTGCTCTGCAGGCATGATTTGTTTGTCCAATGTGGAGAATTTTAAAGTTTCAGTTAGGATGAGAACTCAACGAAGGGCATTCAGAAGAATTTATGACCATATTGCTAAGTTGTAAAGAAAGGTGGAACAAGGGATATCGTAAACATTATAAAAGGCAAAGATGAGTTTGACAGACGCAGACTTGGATAGCGGAGGATGGCAGCTTTTAACCTTGATGATGTGTCTGATTGGATAGTACCAGGGTTACGGAGGTTTTAGTGGGAATAGCTCCCCACACTACTCTGAACAACAAGTAGGAGCGCCATGCAGTTTCTTGCCTAAAATATTTAAACTTGTACATGACAAAATTTAACCGATTGCTACTTGTGATTATTCTACAAACATACCTTAGGTTAACTCAAATACTCGTTTAAGTATTAATGATTTCTGAAGATTCACTCATCTCGTGTTTTATTCGATAAGAGGTTAAAAATTTAAAAAATTTACTTTGTTTCTATTAAGCATTTTATAATTAAATATACATAATATGCTACTGGCATTTAGGATATATAGATTGTCCTGATGTAAAAATACTTTGACAACATACCTAATCGTCTGAGATTTTAATCTACAAAATAATTCTTAGTAAGGAATATTTTTGCATATATTTTCATTGACTAACCAGTATTAGCTCGAATACCAATTTGTTTAGGTATTTCATTAAGCATACCTAGGCCATTAGGTCAACAATTTCATTTTAAAATGTGTAGATATCTTTTCATTGTTGTATAATTAGTAACATATCTTTTCGGACTTCCTGAGAGCGTTTAATTGCCTTTTGCCTATAGTAAATTGTTCATTTCAGTTTTGCAACATTTTTCACACCAAAGTTTTTTAGTTGGTATTTATATTATGTTCTAAAATTAGAAATATTTGTAGAAACAAAATTTACATATCGAATTAAAAGTTGTTCATGTTCCTTAACAAGACCTTATTTTCGTCGGACATCGCTCATTAGCTTTTGGACGTCTTCAACACTTACCCCTCTAATTTTCCTGTAAAATCTATGCCGTAAGTTCTTTTAATTTTTAGTTTTCTACCTTAATCCTTTCTAGACTAGAGAGCACAACAATCTCCTTTCGGGCAAACCTGGGTTAGGTTAGGAGCAGTGATATGGGAGACCTTTTTTTTAGGTCGCATTTTCCAATTTTCGCCATTTTAGAATATTTTTTTCGCATTTTTTTTGCGCTGTTCTTCGAACGTTTTATACTGAAAGGGTTTCAAACGAATATTTTTGCAATAAAATCAACAATTTTAACTGCAGTTTTACGCGAATGCAAACCTACTCCCATATCTGGTCCGTTTTTCGTTTCCAATTCAATTTTGTCAGCAATGTCGGTAAATGACTTACATCGCTTTGTTAAACTGTATACGGTGTTAAAGATTCTACAAGTTGTTGTTAAATATTTTTCATTCATTGTATTAATGATTTTTGGCATTAAGTTCTCTTTTAACAGTTTACTGTTTTCTGTGCATATGTTATGTGCTTTTGAATTAAAATGCTCGTTCATTTTTTCCGTAGTGATGCTTGTTGTACTACTTTATTTTTTCCTGATGCTTCAATTTCAATATTTTGCCATTCTTTTGAAACGTGGATGCCTTTTTCTTTTGTGGTACCAGTACCATATTGAGCACAATATTGACATCCTTTTTTTTAAACTAGAAGTCCGTCGTATTTTTTTTTAAATATTTGTATTGTTGAGAGGGCCAGCATTCGGGAAAGTTATTGTCATTATTACATTCTTCAATTTCATGTGATGTTGACTGTGATGTGTCGAAATTGTGTTCCGAAACTATTTGTGCTTGAGACGTGGTAGCTTCGGGTTCTTATTTTGTCGTTTCATTGTTGAACTAAAAAGGGCGATGAATACTTAGTTAAAATAAAATTAAATCAAAGGAAATGAAAAACCAGTCTAGTTAGATAAAAAGTCTTACCGTATTGGACAGACGAGATTTTTTCTGTAAATTATATTAAAAGTAACATTAGATGAAACAAAGAAAAGAGTCGAACATACGATGATCATGATAGATTTCAAATGGTTGTGTTATGGAGTACCTAAGCAAAGCTACTGCGCACTAAGTTGATAATATCGGAACAGAACAGACGGTAATGAAGGGACCAGGGACCAACTGTTTTTCTGTTAATACTGCATTTGAGGGGTTCTTGCTAGTACGTACTTTGCATCATGTGTGGAGCTATGTTAAGCGCGAAATTAAAATTACCCGTTGTACGTAAACAATAAAAACGTACCTAAAAGTCTTAAAACTGCGATAATTAATGTTCGTATCTTTAAATCTTCGTAAATCGAATGTTCGCAAACTGAAAACGGTCTATATTTGTTGAAATTTTAGGTAGTTAGTAACCGGTTCTGCGAACTCATAATCATTTTAAGAACCGGTTCTACCGAACCGGTGCGAACCGGCTGAATCCCACCACTGGTTAGGAGGGTTGTCATTTTTCCATACAAATGGTATATTTTGTGCGTTAAGCCAATTTAGCCAAAACTTTATACCATCTTAAGGGCGATTTTCTGGTAAAAAAGACAGCAAATTTAGTCGGGCATTTTTGAATATAACGCAGACCATTCCGCGTTTCGCCCCTTACCCACCTGACGTATAGATAGACCTGCGGTAAAAATGCACACCAAAGTAAGATTTCATATGCTAACTTCGCTTTTTCTTTATATTTTACATTTCTTGTATGTCGGTATAGAAACCATCATTTTCTTTAATATATTAATTGTCTAGAGTAAAATAAATCCGTGTTAATGCTCGACAACATCGTGGTATTGGTGCTAATTTGTCTGCCGTCTATTTTGGATATTTTCTTCGTTTTTGGAACTTTAGATCATTCCCAGACAATTCTCTTGAAACTGTGTCCTTAGAAGTAAGATACCTAGTTTTTTAATGAAGTTTTAACCCTATTTTTAGTTCTTCTTACTAGTCTATCTTCCCATTTTTGAATAAAAACTCTAGGTCAAACACTCTTTGATAACTTCAGGTATGGTTTACCTTGCTCGCATTTAGCTATGGTTTCATAAATAGTACGACGTGAAATATTTCGGTTTTTAAACAAATTAAAACTATTTGCGGTTTGGGCATCCGAGCAACTAAATTGTTTTTAAGATTTTAAACAATATCTTAATATACCTATATATTTCTTGTGTTCGTGAGTATGTTACTAAACTCCTTCTAAACGGCTGGACCGAATTTCATAATTTTTGATGTGAAACATCTATAGCGGCACGTAAATCAGATTTCTGGCGTGGCGACGGTGACGTCATGACGTAAAAAACCTAACGCATCGATAATAATCGATAAGAGATGTACTGATATCTTATATGAAATTGGTGTCATGTTTTGAGCGACGCGACGGTGGCGCGCCAACAATAGGGGGAAGAAGCTCATCGATTCAAAAATTTGGCGGGACAGGGTATGAATTGTTTCATAAAAACCTAACTCGATTCCGCCTACTATCTATTCTATATATATAAAAATGATTGTTTGTATAGGCAACATAATATACCTACATATTTTGCTGACCTGTAAAATTGACAGCTAGTCAATCAAAATAGATTGTTGGTGAATAGTTGTCATATAGTTGTCCGCGTAAAATTTGTGTATTTAGTTTTAAATATGAATAAACAAAGTGTTAATAAAGAAAGTGATGAAAAAATATGAATAAAAATGAGTGAGTACCTACCTACTCTATATACATTGGGGTGTCCGTTATTTCCCAGATTTGGTTTTGTTCTCCAAACACCCATCAAATTTTTAGATTATGACCTAACAAAAATTATCAGACCTTAACCAGCCCTTAATATTCACATTAACCCGTGCCTAAATCATAATACATTTCCCATTTAAAAGTTATTCAACGATAAAGTTGTATTCATAGTTAAATTCATCATTTTCCTATTTTTTATTTAGTATCGCTTTTTGTTTGTACTAAAATTATGAGGTAACTACAATTATATTAATATAGTAACGTACCTACTTCTATATAAATTTGTGTTTTAATAATTTCCATTTTTAAGATTATTGAATTTAAGGCAATTAAATAAAAAGCTAAACGAAATCACTTTTTAAATTTATTCAATAAATAGTCATCGTTATCTGGAAAAAATCGTAATATTTTATTTTATCATTATGACATATTTAGTTCCTATCACAATCTGTTCTTTTCTGCATATTACTTTTACACAATAATGTCGATGTTTCACATCTGCCAGGCGTCCCGTGACGGCTCACATTTTTTTTTGTATCTATTTAAATGGATTCGAGAATGGTTTAGATTTTTTATTTGGTCCAATATAAAATGTTTTTTAATAATTTTTTTACTTTTTTGTATATTTCGACGGTAAAGTGACAATATTCCCTAAGTGACATTTATTGTTTAGTTCTACGAATTCCTAATAGATGACAGTTTAAGTTAATTGAAGTAACTCTATAAACCTTTGACATCTAGGTTAGACAGACACCCGGTAGATGGCACTGTATTTTGATTTTTAGATTATTGAACAGTTACGTTGTAAGGAAACCCAATAGATAATGTTGAATTTCGATTTATAAATAAATAAATAATCAAAAAACTAAAAGAAAAGGAAAAATACTAAAAAAATAAAGCCAAAAAATATCTTTCTAAAATAAATGATATAACGCTACCGTAAGGTGGCGTAGTTAATATCTCATATATTTAAACAAGCAATTTGTACTAAATCAAATACTATGACGCAACCGTAAGGTGGCGCAGTTAATATTTTACATATTTAAACGAGAAATTCTTACTAAATTAAGTACTATGAAACCACCGTAAGGTGGCGCAGTGGATATCTTATATATTTAATCAATAAATTATAAATTACAACGAAAAAATAGTATAAACCTGATAACGAGAAAATATGATAAAATAAAAAAAAAACATTGAAAGCGAAAAGGTCACGACAGTGTTATGCGGTACGAAGTCCGCCGGGACAGCTAGTTTACATATATAATTCCTAAAACCTTTTTGTGATAAGTAAGTGTTTAATATCTTTAAATCTATTGATTATTAAATTTAAAAATTAATTCAAGTACATTTAATTACGCATATTCATTTTGATACGTTTGGTTGCCAAACTAAATTGTGAACAATTAACAAACGTATCATTAGAGAACATTTACTGGACTTAACAATTTATATAAAAAAAAAACTGTATCCTTTGTCGAACTGAAATTATCGAACTGGAAATATACAATTTTTTCCGCATTCATTTTACATAAACGTGAGAGTCGGCAGTATATTTTATCACACCCATAAATTAGCAAGAGGTTAGTGAATTTTTTTCATCAAAGTGACTATAATTTGTGCACTTATTTTTCTGAATGCACGCGAAGTACATAACATATGCCTCACGATTTGAAGATAAATAAATCACATGGCCCTTATTTCTTAAGATTATTTTCTAATAATTGTCGTAAAACGGGATGTATATTGGTGTCAAAAAAAAACACAATAATATTTAAACCAAATATGTAAGTACGCACACGATATCGTCAGATGTTTATTATATAGTAATTAAAATATCTCTTAATTTTAGGTTCTTATTTTGCCAGGTAATAATTTTTCTTGCTAGAGTGCTTATTTTACCTTAAAAAGGTGCCAACTAACAAATACAAATATATTTATTGAACATTGTGAGAAGTGTTTATTATTGAGTTTTAAAATGATTATGGCATAAAACTTAATAACACAAATCAAAGAAAAAAAACAATAAAAAGAAAAAAAGTAATATTACTTATTAGTAAAAAGGCTTAAGTCGGTTTTGGGAATTTTGAATGATTGATGTTTTCGTATTGTAAACGTATAATTTACGTATAAAAAGCTAATGTATATACTAAATTACAACTGAAATGTTCCACCATTATCATTTTTATTTTTTTATAACAGCATACAATTGATGACCATCTTTTGCATAACATAAGGCAAACTACACAAACCTAAAATATGTGTAGGTAATAAATTGTCAGCTAAATGCTTTTAACGTATGAATTATCAAAAAAAAATATTTACATTATTTTTAATTGGCTATCAGTCGTTATAACAAAAGGTAAAGATAATGAAGAGGAACTTTTATATGTACTTCTCATTGAGAAGATTGAGAAGATTTGAAAGAAAAATTCTTAGGAAAATATATGGACATCACCCAGACCCAGAAAAAGGACAATTTAGAATAAGAACTAACACCGAACTAGTAAGACTCTACAACTCTCCAAACATCGTATAAATCTATACTTAATATTATAAAGAGGAAAGGTTTGATTTTTGTTTGTTTGTTTGTTTGTTGGTTTGAAATGAATAGGCTCCGAAACTACTGGACCGATTTCAAAAATTCTTTCACTGTTGGCAAGCTACACTATTTCCGAGTGACATAGGCTATGTTTCATTTAAAAAAAAATAGGGATCCTTACTAAAATGCCATTAATGTAACCAAAAATGACCTTAAAATCCTTACATCGTGTGCGCTGAGAATACTATTGATTATAGAATAAAATAATGTACTACGATTTTGAAGAATATATAAATATCTACAAAAAATGCCGCGACAGCATATGTCTAACTGTTATAGTTACGTCACAATAACTATTTTTTAATTTTTTAAAACTTTTTATCTTGGTATCAATCCTTATCAAAATAACTTATTTCATAATCACGACATATATCACAAATTTAGCATGTGCAATGGAACGAGGCTACTTGAAAAGGAATTAAAGGACAATTAAGTTGTAGCAACCATTATAACGGAACCACCAGCTCGTCAACTAGCTCATACACTGAGGATACCGATGATCCCAACTGATCTACCAAATCCATTTAAACCGCTTCAATTTTCTATCAAAACATCTTTCGCTTTTACTAATAATAAGTCTCAAGGTCAAACCTTCCAATTAGTAGGGATCGGTTTTTCTCATGGCTAACCGCCTAAGGCGGGTCGGAGCACCTAAAAATCAATTTATTTTGCTGCCAGAAAATAAAACAACATGTAATATTGTTTACAGGAAAGCGTTGACCCAATACATTTAATGGCTTTTGTTATTTTTCTTTAATCCCCGTGCAAAGCCGGGGCGGGCTGCTAGTAAGATATAAAAAGATTACTCTGGGCCGGAAATATACAAAGGAGCGAAGACACCAGAATTATGAATGCAGTATGGGTGGAAACAGTATATGAAAAAAGACCATTTAGGAGGCTAGGATTATGATGGCGAGATAACATTAACAAAGATCTCTCTAATCTAGGTGTCGTTCTTACTACATGGAAGACAACAGCAGAGAATCGCATACTGAATGGAGTTGTAATGAATGGGTTGTAATGCTACGGATGATAAGATATGGATTAACTCCATTTGGCAGGTGTTTTTTGCGACTGGTCACACGTTTAAATACGATTTGACAGTCCATAACAGCGAATACACAATGGTGGATGTTAATTCTCGTGCTTTAAATATTATTAAATGCAATGTAACAAATCGTAAATGTTTTTAACTATAGTTAACCTATGGCAATTTAAGATCAAAATATATTATATTATGTATAAGCGAAGTGTACCTACTTTGTATTTATGTATGTTTTAAATGCTTGCAGGTCAACCTCTTTTCGAATTAAAAAAAAATTAATGAATAAAAGTATATACAGAATTGTAGTTAATATAATATTTAGGTTATACGTTATAAGTATACTAAGTAATTTAAAAGAATAATTCAATTTCTATAAGATCATCATGTCAGATGAAAAAGGATAAGTTCACGACTTAATTTAAAATAATGCCACCAGAAAGATGAAAAGCAACCAACATTTTGATAAGGCAGTTATTAACACTTATCTAAAAAATAAATTTACAAAAGTTGCTGAAAATGTTTTAACTAAATGCGAAGTCAAGTTTTTTGGTTTGTAATTTTCTTGGGGGCATTTTAAATTTTTTTCTGCATGCGATTACGACTCAAATGACATCTTAACCAAAATTTTGAGAGCCAGCAGTTTTAACCAAAAACGCACTTGTTATATAACTATATTTTTATATAGTAGCTGACCCCGCAAACTTCGTACCGCCTAATACTGATATCTTATCTCATTTTCCATTATGTTTTTTACTATTTCTTTTTCGTTTTATTTTTTATTTTTTTAATTAAATCTATTACATATCAACTGCTCCAGTTTGAGGTGGTGTCTTAGTGTTTACTTAATTAAGTGAGAATTGCTTGTTTGAACATATAAGATTACACGTGCGACCACTTGAGATGGCATTATAGTATTTAAGTAAGTAAGAATTGTTTGTTTAAGTATCACATATCAACTGCTCCGCTTTACGGTGGCGTCATAGTACTTAATTAGGAACTGTTTGTTTAAATATATATGAGATATCAATTGCGCTACCTTATGACAGCGTCATAGTACTTAATTAAGTAAGTATTTAGAAAACCAAATACAACACCATTTACCGGTTTTATACGAAATATTTATACCTATATAGCATCATCTACTAAACACTTACCTACTCATAGTCATCAGATACCGCCATCTGTTAGAATCGTTTGAAGCTTACCGATACTTAATTGTGACTGTCAGGATTGTTAATGTTTAATTTTCTTCGCAGCTTAAGAATAATCATTAATAAACAAAACAATTAAAACAATCCAAACAATCCTTTATTACAAGGATGCAATATGTGCAACATAAATTTGGATAATTCACATTTTTTTATGGGTTTATAAAACAAGTAAATTGATAAATTATGGACATTTCGAGTACTCACAGACCTTGAATTATTAAGAAATTTATCGTACCTTATGTTAACATAGACTTATTTTGTCTGGTGTCTGCCAAAAAGAGAAATATTGTTCTCTTTTATATCTTATCTGTGAAGGAATTAATTTTAAAAAAGCGGGTGAATTAATAAAATTAATTGTTAAATTGTTTCTGCCTGTTGTTGAACACCTCAACCAAAATGTTTAGCAATCGCCAGCAACAGATCAATATCGGGCTTCTTTTAATGCTTATTTATTATGCTGTTAAGATCTGACAGGTTCGTACTTTTACGTTCCGTGCCCCAAGCACAATGCATGCCATACACGACGATAGCATCTTCAACAAAAATAACGCTCACAGTCTAATTATTCATTTTGTTTCTAATTAATAGTATTGATAACATAACGCGGTCGAAAATTAATAATTTAATAACACGTTGCCAAGTCGATTTAATGTTATAAATGCTATCCCTGCCCTTATGCGTTGGATGGCAAAGATGGTAACGCTCTCTTCAGATCTCGACAAGAGATTGCGAGTCAGTCTGACTGGTTTGCTTCTTGATTAATCTTCTGAATTACCGAACAGGGTATGCAGTGTGCCCAATAACTACATCATGCAAACAGTTAACTTAATGCTTGAGTATGAAACTAGTATTGTTAATAATTTTGCTTTAAATATTCAGTAAAAAATACTTCATTATAGTACACATAGTCACTTATAGGTTATTAGGTACATTTTTATATGATAACTAGCTGGCCCGGTGGACTTTGTACTGCGTATCTAACACTCAGGTCTTTTTTCCATTTTTCGTTTTTTGGAACTAAGTTCCTTACAGCAGGCTTGGAGGAGATAGGGAGTTTGTTGCGTGACCGAACTGAAAAAAATGTAATAGTAAAAAACCGTAACGAAAAGTCCGTGGAAAATTTCGTGGAATAAAACCGTTAAATGAGCCGGGTTCGATTCCCGGCCGATGCAATTTTTTTTTTTTGTATATATCCCTGAACATTTACCTTTTTTTGTTAAAGTAATATGAGATATAATTTTTAAAAATCTTGATAGTTGATAGTAGTTGGGAATGGTGAGAAAAAATAAATGTATAGGTACATTACTCTTTAAAGCTCACCTTGAATTTTAAAGAAGCTTCTTTCTTAAAACCAAGATTTCACTGATTTTGATATATTGACCGTTAAATGAGACGTGCGCAGGCGCTACAGTCGTATACACAAGCGAGTAGCCGAAGGAACTTCGTTCCTACCTGGTGTACCACGACACCATTTATTGGGTTTTGTTTTTTTTTTATTATTTTGAATGATTTTGTTTTTGCTTTATCGTTTTCATCCCATTTTTTTTGTTAGTTATCAGGTTTATACACCTTTTTTCGTTGGATTTTGTAATTTATCGATGAAATATATTAGATATCAACTGTAGGTACCACCTTAGGGTGGCGTCATAGTACTTAATTTAGTTAGACTTACTGGTTTAAATATATCTATTCTTATAACTAAGCCATAACCGGAGTGAAATCATTAATTTCCGATTTTTTTTTAAATGTATAATTTTTGACGCGGAAAGTTAAAAAAATAGAAAGTGCTGAAGGAGAAGAAATATAAAAATATGAAACTTGTTTAGTATTAATGTTACATCTCTAAAATTTTTATTAGACCTACACACGTAAATATTTCCCTATTTCTTAATATTGAGTTATGTATATTTATTCTAAAATAAAGGGTTTTTCAATTGGCGTGGCCATTTTGTTTTGGTGGCATCTGTCAAATCTTTTGTTTATTATTCAGTGGTTTATGCCAAATCATGATGGCAAGTTACACAATTGAACAGCACGTTCAAATGATAAAACTTTATTATCAAAATGAGTGTTCGTTAACGCAAACGTTGCGCGCATTGTGCCCGTTTTACGGTAGACGTGGTGGCCCGTCACAGTCGACTCTTCAACGTTTGGTGGCCAAATTTGAGATGACCAGTAAACAATCAGCCAACACCCGTACGTTCAAGGAACCCAAGATCAGCCGAGAACATCACCGCAGTCCGTGAAAGTGTACAGCAGAACCCTAGGCAGTCTATTCCTTGCCGTGCACAAGAACTCGGCCTTTCGCAGACTTCAACTTGGCGAATTTTGCATCGGGACTTGGGCCTACACCCGTACAAGATCCAACTGACCCAGGAGCTCAAAGTTGATGACCATAGACAACGCCGTGTGTTCGATGACTGGGCTCCGAATCGTTTGGAAGAGGACCCCAATTTTGGCCGAAAAATCATCTTTAGTGACGAAGCGCATTTATGGATGAATGGGTATGTTAACAAGCAAAATTGCCGTATATGGGATGACACCAACCCACGCGAGGTTCACCAGGCGATGATGCATCCTCAAAAATTTACCGTTTGGTGTGAATTTTGGGCCGGCGGCGTCATTGGTCCGTACTTTTTTGAAAACGACGTTGGTGAACGATAATAACTAATTTCTTATGGCCCAAATTAAACCATATGGACCTAGACGACATGTGGTTCCAGCAGGACGGCGCTACGTGCCACACAGCAAACACCACGATTGACCTTCTGCATGAACGATTTGAGGGTAAGGTTATCTCTCGCAGGGGTGATGTGAATTGGCCACCAAGTTCATGCGATTTGACCTCACTAGACTTTTTCCTGTGGGGTTTCTTGAAGTCGCAGGTCTATACAAATAAACCACAATCGACCGATGCCCTTAAGGTGAACATAACACAGGCCATCGCTCAAATTCAGCCGGATCTATGCGGAAGAGTCATTGAAAATTGGACCACTCGGATCCGTGCCACCGTAAGAAGCAGAGGCGGGCATTTAAATGATGTCATATCCCACAATTAATGGCATACATGCGCCTTTCAAATAAAAAAATAATTTTGTTAATACCTCACACACAGCTTGTTTTATTCCATTTCAACATATACCCGCTCTTATTGAAAAACCCTTTATATTTTCATACACAAATGTGTACCGTGTTGTCTGTGTGCCATAAAAAAATTAATTTTGAAAAAAATATATAAGTTAGACTAATACACATTAATGATGTTAATAATATAATCATAAGGAATAAATTGAGCACTGTTTAAAATGGTAACATGAAATTTGTTTTATTTTAAGTATTAATGTTGCTACTTGACGATTTTTAAGAACTCACAACCACACGTTAAAGATTTAATCTATACTAATATTATAAAGCTGAAGAGTTTGTTTGTTTGAACGCGCTAATCTCAAAAACTACTGGTTCAAATTGAAAAATTCTTTTTGTTTTGAATAGACCATTTATCGAGGAAGGCTTTAGGCTATATAACATCACGATTCATCTATAAGGAACGAAGAAGTAATAGAAAATGTGAAAAAAATTGGGAAAATTATTGATCCTTGAGGGCTTCCATTGCGTGCGCTGCGAAAACGGTTTAAGATACCAAAAATATATGTATAAAAGAATTATTCCTCTTGAAATGATCTAAAAAAATGTCGGCGACAGTATATGTCTATCTTTTAAGATTAACTCACTAGAACCGTTTTTATGGTACCTAATCAAATTTGGTCGAAATTAATGCATTATTTGTTAAGAGTTGTATCAACGTAATAATATTAATCTTTATCCAAATAAATGTGTTGTTGATTAAGAGTATTTAATTGTGAACAAAATTGTCTTTGACATCTATTAATTTCAATGAACATCTTAAAAGATATTGAAGATATTACAATTTTAAAATAACTAGGACGCCACCGTAAGGTGGCGCAGTTATTATCTCATATATTTAAACGAGAATTTCTTACTAAATTAAGTACTATAAAGCCACCGTAAGGTGGTGCAGTGGATATCTTATATAATAGAAAGCTAGTAAGTAAATAACGGTTTAAATAATATCTTACAATTTAAAGTCTTAAAAACGTAGGTATAATAATCCCTGATCTCTTAAATTTGCATTATTTATATCTATTGATATTTTTCTATACAGTTGTGTATATTGTTTTCTTTTTGATTTAAATTATATAAATTGCAAGGTGTTCTTAAAAATACTTGTGAAATTTGAAGAAAAACATAAAAGTTTAATTTCCACAGTACCTACTGATTGTAATTTAACTTTTTTATATGGAAAGATATTAAATTAAGGGACGTAGGGCAACTGGGCAAACGGTTGTTAAAATTTTTGGGATTACAATTTTACCTGTTAATCCTATACATCAACTGGGCAAATGGCACCCGATGTCATCAGGGTAATAATAATCTCTCACAACAGTTCTAAGTACGTAGGTACTGAGGATATATTTTAAAAATAATGTCAGTTACTGTTCTGAATTTGAACCACGAAGACTAGATACCAGGAGTCTACACGGTATAGGCTTTTCCATAATATTTCTGGTCTCAATAATCAACCCAGATCATAGTTCTATTTTTGCCACTGGCGGCGCGAGTAACCATAAGAACTTATAGAGCCTTATAAGAACCAATGTTTATGACATTTAAATTTCGCGAAATTAAATTCAATATATAATATTAATTTATTTATTTAAAATTATTTGTCATAGAAGCTGTCAATAGTAACAAAACTTCCCGCGTAAGGATTTAAAGGAGCATCTTAGGAACACAAGCGCACTCTACCGGCAATAGTTCTGTCCCCTAAATTGAGACCATTTTTTTAACATTACGTTTAAACTCCTGGTATCTATACTTCGTGATTTAAACCTTTAACAAGTGTATCTGTCAAAAAAATGGAAATTATAAAGAGTCAACGTATGCGTGATCTGATTTTGATATATACAGGGTGTTTCTAAATTGATGCGAAATATTTCACACAGTGATTTTTCAGCAAAAATTAAGGGGGCTCTTTTATATAAATTTTTGTTCAAAATCGCTCTCCCTCCAAGTTACAGCCCCTTAAAGTTGGGGGGAAAAAATTGTTTTTATTTAATATCTCCACTATGGAAGAATTTAGAAGAATGAAATGTGGCAGATAATTGATGCTAATAAAGTGGCATTTTTTGACAATTTTTGTAACCCTGCAATGTTTATACAAGGGGGTGAAAAAATCCACCCTTATGATATTTTTCCTCAGAACTTTTTAATTCGTCTACATTTTCTTACTTAAAAAATTGATTTAAAAAGACGGACTTAAACTGCAACTTTTTTATGTCCTGACTATTCCTCGTAAAATTGTTAGTTTGATCACAAAAACATAAAATAGGTTACAATTCGATATTACTTATTTCTTTTTCACATAAATCCAGAAGCGTTATTGTTTGTTAAAAACAGAGTAAGCAGGTGTCAAATAATGTCATAATTGGCAGATAATTATTGCTAATAAAATGTCATTTTTTGACGGTTTTTGTAGCCTCGCAATGTTTATACGAGGGGGTGAAAAAATCATCCCTTATAATATTTTGCCTCAGATTTTCCCAGTTAAAAAATTGATTTAAAAAGGCGGACTTAAACTGCAACTTTTTTACGTCTTGACTATTTCTCAGTAAGTTGTTTCTTTGACCATAAAAAAAATAAAATATCACTCATTACCATAATTCTTGCCTAATTTGTATAGGAACATCTTCAAGAAGAGTGGGCAACACTTCTTCGAGGAAATGGCCGTAGTATAGTTTCCATTTAATCTTATTGGTAAAAAATATGGTCCAATTAAATAATCATTAACTGTTTGTCATTATGATATCATTCAATACTGGCATACTTTATTTTTTCTAACAAACGATAACCCCTCTGGATGTACCTATGTGCAAAAGGAATGAGTAATATTTTATTTTTTTTATGGTCAAAGAAACAACTTACTGAGAAATAGTCAAGACGTAAAAAAGTTGCAGTTTAAGTCCGCCTTTTTAAATCAATTTTTTAAGAAGGAAAATGTAGACGAATTAAAAAGTTCTGAGGCAAAATATCATAAGGGTTGATTTTTTCACCCCCTTGTATAAACATTGCAGGGTTACAAAAATTGTCAAAAAATACCATTTTATTAGCAATAATTATCTGTCAAATATGACATTATTTGACACCTGCTTACTCTGTTTTTAACAAACAATAACGCTTCTGGATTTATGTGAAAAAGGAGTAAGTAATATCGAATTGTAACCTATTTTATTTTTTTGTGATCAAACTAACAATTTTATGAGAAAAAGTCGAGATATAAAAAAGTTGCAGTTTAAGTCCGTCTTCTTAAATCAATTTTTTAAGTAGGAAAATGTAGACGAATTAAAAAGTTCTGAGGCAAAATATCATAATGGTTGATTTTTTCACCCCCTTGTATAAACATTGCAGGGTTACAAAAATTTTCAAAAAATGCCATTTTATTAGCATTAATTATCTGCCAAATTTTATTCTTTTAAATTCTTCCATAGTGGAGATATTAAATAAAAACAATTGTTTTCCCCCAACTTTAAGGGGCTGTAACTTGGAGGGAGAGCGATTTTGAACAAAAATTTATATGAAAGACCCCCCTTAATTTTTACTGAAAAATCACCCTGTGAAATATTTCGCATTAATTTAGAAACACCCTGTATATATATATATATATAAATATATATATATATATATATATATATATATATATATATATATATATATATTCGTATGAAAATAGTATAGTACAATATAAGTAAATTATTAACAAAAATATAGTCATTAAACTTGAAGAATTTGTTCTCTTCTAAATGTTGTATCTGCGGAAAGTTTTTAAAGGGTGTGCGCAGTTCTCACATTCGTGTTGGAGATTAAGGGAAAAACCGCAGAAAAAAAACCTTAATCAGAACTATTTGCTGTATATTCAAAGACTCTTGATTTGTGTGAGCCATTCAATGGCATTTTGTGTCAATTCATGTAATTCTTGAAAACCCCCAGCAAATCTTGTAAGATGACATTCATTGGCTAAAAGTTCAATAGTTTCTTCGGCTATATTGCAAGCGCATAATGGGCTTTCTACAACACCCCATTTAAAGAGAGTGGAATTACAGCGTCCATGACCAGTGCGTAGACGCTTCAATTTACACCAGATATTTCTAGGATGTTTGAATCCAGGTAGTGGTTTTGTTGGATCTTCTACTAAACGTCGGTTAAAAACGTTCTCACTTAACCAAATTCTTTTCCAATCTTCATCTACTGAGAAATGTTCGATACTGTTTTTGATAAATAATTTTAAATTCGGTTTTGGTTATAAAAACCAAAATGATGTTGAAATATGGAGCTGTTTTATTAATGCCGCGTCCTCACGCTTGCCAAACCTCAACAAGCTGTAGCAAACTCAAACGGGTGGATAGAGTGTTTTAATTTAAACTTTTACAATGCTCATCCATATATATTTGTTTATGGATGTAATGAAAATTTTTCAAACAGACACTTACTCTAAATTAAACAGTAGGTATTCGTAAAAATAAAAATAACTATAGAACACTTAAAAGTGATAAAATTGTTACGTCTCTTATAGCAAACTATAAAAATAATTTAATTTCGCGCTATGACTTTGTTAAGCGCGTACCTATCTCACTATTATAAAAAATATTAAACTGTTTAGGTGAAAATTATTACTATGTTTTTGTGTGCATTTGTATATAATTAATAAATATTTTATATTGCATTAGATTTATTATTTTAATTTCTAGGAATATAATTTGCCCAGTTAAGCAACCGTTTTGCCATTTGCCCAGTTGACTAGTAAGATTAACGAAAGACTGACCATTTTGCCCAGTTGATTACTTTCGAAATTATGTAGGTACCATGACGCCACCGTAAGATAGCGCATTCGATATCACATACATTTAATCGAATTATAAAATACAACGAAACAAATAGTAAAAACCTGGAAACTACCGAGAAAATATTATAAAAATGACAAAACCAAACAAAAAATATTAAAAACAAAAACAAAATAGACAAAATGGTAAAAATTTAAAAAAAAAGGAAAATGAAAAACAGACATCACTGTTAGGCAGTACGAAGTTCGCCGGTTAGTAGTTTATAAATAAGTATTTATGAATCTCCATTGAATTAGGTATGTACCTTCCTTGATCATATTGTATATTCCATAAATAAATCAAAAAAATTAATTTTCATTCGATATTTAATTAAATCAATTCCAGTTAAATCCTCAATGTATTCGAAAACGAAATACGAATCTGTTTAGCTTCCTAAATAAATACACTTTAGTTTATATGCTTTGTCGACTGTTATGCTTATTTCCGAAAGCCATCATCATAAAAATAACTATATTTACCCGTTCCTTTCAAGCCATGAAATCTCCAATAAATCATATTAACAAAACGTCTGCATTTAGGCGGGTCCGCAAAAACGGTATGCAAATATTGCATTGAAAAGGCCCCAGTCGATTTCACAATAAAAACTTTGACAAGCACCAACAGACACACCCACTGCTGCCAACAACACAGACTCAAATTCACAAGTCATTAACCAGTTGACAAACGACTATATAACTCTAAACCCCCGTACAAAGTATTTTATATTTTGCCTATAGCAATATCGCAATAATAAAATTGACAATGGCGTTTTTCATGTTTTCCGTTTACTTCCGGTTTAACTCGGTTGTGAATCGTCTACTTCCGGAACGAAGACAGTCATTTGTTTCGAGTTTAGGCTCCATTTGAGACAAATACTACAGATTTGTTTTTTATGATATGATACAAAAACAGATTCGCAGTTTCATTGCTCGCTTGTTTGCGATACATATGTTCGTTGAAGTGTAAAAACTATTTTTCTTCGAATCTTACACGACTTAACTAATTTATAATAAGTAATAAAATACAGATTTAAGATTAATAATAATAAAATCAAATAATAAAGTATAATTTTTAGGCCAATTAAGTTCACTATAACCTACATACAAAGTATCGTTATTTTATTTAATACTAGCTGTACACGGCGCGCATTGCTACGCCAACAACTAAAATAAATTTAAGAAAAATAAAAGAGAAGAAGAGATAGAGAAGGAAAAAAGTTTATAGTTTTGTTTTACTTATCGCACCAAAAATATATTTTTCGAACATATATTTATATGAAATCGTATAGATATCTATTAATCAGTATTGAATTTGATACATGGAAGCGCCATCTGGTGGTAACTTCCATTAATACGAATATCATATTCATCTTACCCATTAAAAATACATCATCACACTGATTTTTATGACAATCGGTTGTTCAGGGCAGAAGTTGCTACTCTGCAGCGCCACCTGGTGGCGAGTGGCATTAATGTGCATAGAATATTCGTTTTCTCCGTGAAAAAATACATATACATACCAATTTTTATAATAATCGGCCCAATAGTTTTTGAGTCCATTGAGTACGTACAGACATACATACATACATACATACATACATACATACATTAAAAAGTCCATTAATTTCATACTCTTTAATGATTTTCCGATAGCTTTGCAAAATATTGTTACACAGCTGCAATAACTTATTCAGTAGATAAAAAACACTTTCCATGAAAGAATTATTTGAGTTTCTGAAGAAGTAATAGTCGGAGGGAACCAAATCTGTTGAATACGGCGGGTGTTTAAGCAATTTTTTCAATTTAGCCATCGTCAACAAACTTGTGTGAACACGTGCTTTGTCTTTAAAATAAACTATTATTTTCCTTTGTTTTCTTCTTTTTTACAAATTTTTTATCCAACTGGTCCAAAATGTTGAAATAATATTCAGAGTTAATTGTTTTACTTTTTTTTTGGGATAATCAGTCAACAAAACCCCTTTTCCAATCCCAAAAAACTCATGCATTAAACTTTTTTGCCAATCTCTCAAACTTCACCTGTTTTGGAGCTGAGAAACAAGCTTCAGTCCACTGTAAATGTTCTTGTTTCAGTGTACGATCATGATCGTAGATCCAAGTCTAACCCGTAGTTATAAAACAACGCACAAAATCGGTTTTCTTTATTTGAAATGCCTCAAATTACGCTGAGATATTCGTTTTCGATTCAGTGTTTGTTGAATTGTTAACGAATGAGGCACTAACTTTCCGAACAGCTACCAAGAGCAAATTTTTGGAACGAAGTTCCCTTTCGGGCGTTACGAACAGTTACGACTGACGCTAGGAGCTAGCCAAAAAAAATTCATACCAAAAGTTATCACGACACCCGCATGTTTCTCTCTCTTACAGACCAAAAAATAAATAACTCTCTCTCCCTCTCTCTCTCATAGATAGATATTATATTACAATTAAAAAGACACTATTTTAAATTAAAAGAAAATGTACATTAAAAAGAAAATACTGTAGAAAAAATAATAAGTACCTATAATAGTATTACATTTTATTTCATCCTGTTTTTATAAATTAATAAATTCATAAACATTTTAAAAATAGTTCGTAACTTGACTAGTTAGGTACCTACGTCAAATTACCTTAACTGTCAGTTACTCTCAAATATTTTAATTTTAAAATTTTGTATTGAATTGTTAATTCCTGTTTTAAAATCTAAAAAGATGTGTTATCTAAAGCTCTGGTATTGTATAAATGGACACTTTTGTTAAAAGAAACGAACTGTTGTAGATATTCAGGTGAAAATGGTAATAATCTATTTTGCTTTGAACAGTGTAGTGTCGCGACTTTGTTTAGTTTATACACGTTTTTTGTAGATAATAAATATTAAAATAATAGAAAATAATAACAATAATGTATCCTGACAGTGTTTCTGCACAAGTTCCGTTAGGTAAGTAGAGATTTTATACAGACAATAATAAATGCTTATGTATGTATAAACACTCTGTTGTGTTTACAAATTACTAATTCCTTCACTAATTAATCGAAAGGAACTTCGTTTCATCCGGGTGTCCCTTGACACCTCACTTTTTTTTTTATTCATTTAGGATTATTATACGGTGAGCATTTCAGGTGTATGACAACTTTGATAACTGGTAGAAAGTGTGCATTTTGATGACTCAGGGTATTTTGATCAACTATGAACATAAACACCCTTTAGGTATTTGGTATAATTAAAAACAAAAACTAAATGAACTGGCCCAAAAAACCTTTCAAAACGCTAATGTTACATAAAAAATAAGATTAAAATTAGGTAGGTATACAGATTATACGTTAACAGATACCATTACTTAAAATAATACAGAACAATAAAAAAGAATAGGCCTTCCCCTAGTTTCATGCACATACACTCTCTAATCGCAAATACAAACAAAAGGGGAAGGGACGGTGTCATCTCCCGCCAAGATGGCGTTAAACGGTTTGAATTCCCCTTGCGCCAATAACATTCATCGTCTTCCCTTGTAATTGTCCTAGAATCCCTTCCCAATAGACGGCACGACGATCCCAGAGGTTCCCGGCGGGTTTTTGTAATGTTAATCCCCATCCTGGTTGACGCGAAATTGATAGTTTATATTTCGCGGAGATGCGTGCGCATTACAATATCGACCAAGAGGATATAACGCGGCTCTTATTGTCATCACAGTATCTTAGGCTGGTTTACAATCTAAAATTTATTCGGAAATAAATTGGGAAATAAACGCAACGTCTTCCTCAAGATACCATTCGTTTTTGTACTTGTTAACTAATTACTTGTTAACTAATAACACAATTTAAAAGACCATTAAAGATTTTTGAAATTTCAACATTTATTACCTATACCCGTTACTTTTTCGCGTCAAAATTTGGATGAGAATATTTCCTTATCATAAAGTCATCATATGATAGATAGATAGATAGATAGTTTATTTGATCATGTTATGTACAAAACATTTATGACAAGTCAAAAAAAAGTGTATAAATGAAACTAATCATAATACATTAAATCTGTAAAACTATTTACATTAAAACTTAAAGTTTTAATATGACGAAACACTGATAAAACTTTGTAAAAATAGTTTTAATAATAGTAATATATAGTAATACTTAAAATAACATTTATATGACATTTAAAGGAAAATTTTAAAATAATAGAAAATTTGACTACATTTCTGAGATCGTTTTAAGATATTCCAGATTTGAATAGAAGCAGCGATCCAATAAGATATTCTTAATACGACTTTTAAATCCATTATAGTTTAATTCCTTAGTTGCTACTGGAAGCGCATTGTATAGTTTAACATTCAGAGAATTACGGTTTGTCAACTCCAATCTCACCCTTGGTGCTCTCAAATAAGAGGCGCTTCTGGTAGGGTAGTCATGGAAGTCACCTCCAACCAAATAACGCTCTTTGTTTTTGTGTATTTCTAGCAGGGTGTAATAAATAAAAATTGATGGTAGAGGCATAATTTTAAATGTTTTAAATAAAGGTTGGCAATGCTCGTTAAATTCAGCTCCTGCCAGGACCCTTATGGCCTTTTTTTGCATTCTAAATGCTTTGATTGAATGTGTCGATTGACCCCAAACAAGAACTCCATATGTCAAGTGGCTATGAAAAAGTGAGTAATATGTCATAAGTAGAACATTATGGCTTAAAACTCGTTTTAACTGTCTTAATAAAAAGAGTTCGGTTGAAAGTTTGTTACAAAGTTGACTGATATGTGATTCCCAGTTTAACCTATCATCAATAGCAATACCCAATAGTTTAATTGTATTGTGAGATGTATTGTTTCGGTTTGAGGAAATGATCATTTTTTGAGTTTTATCTTTATTTAATTTTAATTTATTTATAGAGAACCAGTTCTCTGCAACACTTTCTATCTTAGCTGATTGTTCTAATAAATTGTTTATATTCTTATCGCCTAGTATCAAGGTGGAATCATCTGCAAAACAAACACATATACCTGTTAGTAGTGATTGAAAAATATCATTAATGTAAACAATAAATAGTATAGGACCCAGAATAGACCCTTGGGGTATGACATGTTGAATTTTATTCTGGTCACTAAGATGCCCATTACTGCATGTAGCTTGTTTTCGATCACCCAAGTATGATTTAAAAAAATTTAATGGAGTACCTCGAATTCCGTAGTACAGAAGCTTTTCTAAGAGGATATCATGATTAACACAATCAAATGCCTTGGTGAGATCCAATAGTGATACTGCAGTTAATTGACCTTTTTCTAAGTTCGAGACAATATTTAATACCACCTCAGAAACAGCCTGAGTTGTTGATCTCTTGGCTCTGATACCATATTGATATGATAAAAACTTACTTGGTCTCTTTGATTAAAACTACTGTTTGGAATCAAGGACTTTGAAAGTCATATTTTTGATTTCTGCATTAAGTGGAGAAAGAGTCATATATTTGATACGTTTAACAACGACGCCCATCGGGTTGTTTCAGCGCCTCCCGCACTCCCTTCTGCAGCCTAAACGGATATGATTGATATAGATCTGAAATCCATTTTACCTACTGGTTACATATTACGTGACTAATTTAAATGAATATTACTTCCTTATTTGTTAAGCAATTTAAATGAAAATATGTGTTAAGTATAACCCGTTGGAATATATATATTACTAAAATTGCAATCAGATCGATTAAGCCGTTTTTAAACTTAGCGTTAACAAACATACCGACATACATATACAGACGAACATTGTTTTGGGTTCGCTAGAGTATATAAAGGTCCCTCATTATGTATTTTGAAATATGTTTGCCATGTACAGACAGCGATTACATATACATAGTTTTATTATATGTAGAGATTTAACTATAATACTGGCAACTTTTTAAATCTGTAAACCCGCTACCTTTGTCTCTACTCGACAACGCTCAAACAACTAAGCTATGAATGCTTAGTAATTATTGCGATTTTGGGTCGTTAAATTCAACTCATCCCACATGTTACACTTATTCACTTTCTCCTTAACGCATTACGGTAATGATGTTAATGAGAGAGAGATTTTGTCAAATCGACAATTGAAACATCAAACTCTACGTCACTGTCTTTGTGCCCTGTTTTATATTTTTTATTTGGTTAAGAGACCGGAACTATGAATCAAAAAATTTAAGACAGGGCACAAAAACAGTGACTTAGAGTTGATGTTTTTATCGCCTTTTTTACAAAATCTCTCTTTCATTAACGTAATGCTATATGTGCCTGGGTAGAAAGTGAATAAATGTAACATGTGAGAAGAGTTGAATTTAACGACCAAAAATTAATAGTATATTCCGTAACAAGGTTAGAATGAAAATTCGATACGAGTGGAACCACGAGTAAATCGAATTTTCATTCTAATCGTGTAACAGACTGTATTCTCCACGACCATGTAATAATTCTGTTTTTTAAATTGAAATTAGAACGTCGCACTGACAAACTGAGTGACAGTATTGAAATTCATGGTAATCTATGTTTTTTGATGATTAATTACAGAATGTTATTCCGTCACTAGTTATAGAATAGAAATACATGCAAAACACATAAGACGCAAGTGTTTCAGAATGAATATTCTATCTCAACTGTGTGAATGAACACTTTCGATTATTAAAAATGAAGTCGGAATTGTTACATTCATTAATGGTCGTGGAGAAAATAATTACTAAGCATTCATAGCTTAGTTGTTAGAGCGTTGCGCGAAGAGGCAGAGATAGCAGATTGGAGTCCTGCTGGATGCGATATTTAATGTTGTTTAAAATATTCTTGATTCTAAAATTTCAAAAATCCTATAAGTGATATCTCAAATAATCATTTACTGACACAATAGAATTAAGATTCTACGCTAAGGACAATTTGTAAATGATATAATTTCAATTTTTGAATGTAAGTTCACAAAATTTCCTGACACTCTCTGGAATTGAATGTAAAAAGTTGCATGACGATTCATTTTGCTAGGTTTTGGGCTGTTTAGTGCTTCGTTGCCTCGTCTAAACAATTTTGTTAAACAATTATTTTTTTATTTATTTTAGATACAATATCAAATTTTCTAGTAAATAAAATGTACAATATTTACATTTATTTAATAAATATACTTTCGCTAAGACAAATCAGTTTAATTCATTGTTTTTTATTTATATTGTGGAATATTATATCTTTGTTTCTAAGAAGTTTCATATATGTCTTTGTGAATATTTTATGATCAACGAAATAAAAATAAAATCCTTTACCTTAGTATATTTTGCCATTATATAATAATAAAAACTGAATATATGTTCGTAATAAAAATCCGAAAACAACAACTCGTTTAAACAGAATCACTTTTATAAAGCGCAGAGTTTCAAATTTCAGATGATATCACCCGAGGATAAGTTCCCAAGAAAGGTGAACCTCAATCAAGTTAATAATTGATGAAATGCTTGCTGGCATTTATAAAACTGATGAGGTTAATTAAAGTTATCCCCCCGTCGATCTCTTCTTCTCTTTATTCCTTTCTATCAGTCATCGGGTAGCCAATGCTCGTAACAGCTTTGCTAAGTAGGATGCACTGTGATAACCTTTCAGTATTAACCTTTATGATGATGCGCATTGTACTTTGTTTTACTGTTTTTGGTTTTATCGGATTTATGATTATAAAAAAGGTAGCCTTATACACAAGTTTAATATTTTATTATGTCTATTTAATATTAAAAAATTGTATATCTAAGACAGAAACCTACATAATTCAAATTCGAATCTCTTCTAGCGCGCTTGATACAAATTGCAATAGTGGTATAGGCATAAGAATAGGTTTTGTACTGACAAGTAAGGATTAAAATTTGAGAAATGATTTTAAGATTAAAGAGTATTATTCGTTCCAATTTCGTGCGGACTATACCGGTATTTGCAGTCCGTTGGCAGTGACGTCAGTTGACGCATATGCAAGTAGGAATGAATCATAGTTGCCAGGTTTAACTTAGAAAGACTTACCGCGTATTGGTCTACTTGCATATACGTCAAATGACGTCAATGCCAACGGACTGCAAATCCAGGTATACCTAAGCCGACACTATTACAATTAGAAGACCGCAACTTTTGGTATGAACTCAAAATAATAGTGATCCAAGACAAACGAAAAGTTTAGTATAACATGAAAAATATAATATATAATTCATAAAAAAAAAACAGCTACTTCTTTATGAACTAGTGTTTGCACCGTGTATAGACAAAAAAAGTAGGATCAGTTTTCCACCGCCTTTGAAGTTCTTTCGTTCCGGTTTGCCGACGTTTTTTGTGCAGTTTTGTGAAAACTGGTAAGCAGCGGTGCCAAGTCTACCAATTTTACGATAGATCTACATTTTTAGGAAGCAATCTACTGATATACCGTTATAATTTTCTTTTATAATTATTTAACTTTTTTGTAACCTAATTTAAACTTACCTTTTTAATTAAATAAACATTTTTTAAATTTTTAGCCATTTTTTAAAATCTACCGATTTATATTTATTTTTGGAACGAAGTTCCCTTTCGCGCGTTACGAACAGTTACGACTGACGCTAGGAACTAGCCAAAAAAAATTCATACCAAAAGTTGTCACGACACTATGACACGACACACGCATGTTTCTCTCTCTCACAGACCAAAAAATAAATAACTCGCTCTCCCTCTCTCTCATAGACAGATATATTACAATTAAAAAGACACTATTTTAAATTAAAAGAAAATGTACATTAAAAAGAAAATACTGTAGAAAAAATAATAATTAACTATAATAGTATTAGATTTTATTTCATCCTGTTTTTATAAATTAATAAATTCATAAACATTTTAAAAATAGTTCGTAACTTGACTATTTAGGTATCTACGTCAAATTACCTTAACTGTCAGTTACTGTCAAATATTTTAATTTTAAAATTTTGTATTGAATTGTTAATTCCTGTTTTAAATTATAAAAAGTAATTCTAAAAAGATGTGTTATCTAAAGCTCTGGTATTGTATAAATGGACACTTTTGTTAAAAGAAACGAACTGTTAGGTAAGTAGAGATTTTATACAGACATTATAAATGCTTATGTATGTATAAACACTCTGTTGTGTTTACAAATTACTAATTCCTTCACTAATTAATCGAAAGGAACTTCGTTCCATCCGGGTGTCCCTTGACACCTCACACTTTTTTTTTGTATCAGTCTACCGATTTCAGAAGTTTAAGGACTTTAAGGTTGTTGGTGAATAACGACGATGCAGACCGAAATGCGGACCGAGAGGTTCGGCGGCATGGAACCATTTTTAGCAAGAGTGATGCTACTATTCTTGTCTATATACAGTCGTGTTTGTATGTCACTTAATTAAGAAGGAGTATTTTACCTAATCACTTAAGACATTTAAAGTTCCTTTTATTAATGCATGTGAGATTACAACTTTAAACATAAGTTGCTTAAAAAGTAGTAGTAATTATTTATTTATTTTCTAGTAATAACATTTAAGCCTATCTACAATTAATTATAAATTGAATCATCTCATATTTAATATAGGCCTTAGAGATTCTTTAAAGCAGGATTATTTTGTGTAAAATACAATAATTGTCAGCAAATTTTAAAATTTAAACCTTCAACTATGAAAACCGAGTAGATCATCATACATTGTAAAAAATAAATTTTGTCTGATAAGCATTATTAAAATATCGATATAAGTAAACATTTATATTTGCAACCCTGTATCCTTTCAGTGTTATTAACCCTCTCGAAAATTTAGACATCATAAAAATGATTAAGAGATAAAAGGATTTGCAGGATATCGGTTTATTATTTCAAGCAGTTATTTCCCTATTCAGTTGTTTGTATTCTTAATTGAAAACGTGTGATTCGAAGTTTTCTCTACATATTTTAATGAAATATAAACAGTACGTATGCTTCGGATTATATTTGAGTTTTTAATCGTTGCGGGATGTTAAAGTTATTAAAAGGTCCACGTGCGTTACTGTTTTTTTATTTGCCCACCGATTTCGGGTTGTAAACCCAACAGATCCGTTTTAAAGGATTAATCAAAATTTATTATTCCAAAAATATTCAATTATAATGCGGAAGTGTTTTTTTCGGGCAATCACAAGTTGCGGACACGGTCAAAATTTGGTTATCTTTTAGCCTGAGTTGCGAACATCCAAGTCAGGTAGAGATTTATCCCTTAATCATTAACATGAATTGCGGACACCAGCACTATTTTTAAAGGATTGATTAATTTAAATGATAGAGGCAATATTTTAATTATAATTTATTTCTATTAATTAATAGGAAATGTAACATATTTGTATCCTATACACTTTATAAAATTTATGCGACTAATACCGTGATTTTTATATTGCACAATTTTATCACAAATAAATTTATTTAAATTTGATGCTTTTAAAGGTTTATAATTTATATCATTAAACGAATTGATTTTTATATATGTATCTAACTGAAATTTTTTTAAACAATTTAAAAATACATTTATATTGGGATGGGGCGATGGACAAGCTGCTCTAAAATGAGCATGAAACGATTCACAGCCATGAGTTGTTCGCCATGATTCACACTCTGCAGCGGCCCAAATATGAGGTGGAAAACAAGAATCCGGTGAAATGTAATTGTCAACTAAATAATCATAAAATTCCCTTAGTTTATCATTTTCTGGACCCTCCTCCATAAGCTCGATGAATGAATTCCCTACTTCAGTTTCAGGTAAGAAAGTTAAACCACAAATATAATGCAGCCATTTTCCTACTTCTGAATGGTGGTTTTTGTACTCTTGTGTCAAACCCAAGGATTGAATTTTTCTCCACCTTTACAAAAACAGAAGAAAAATTTACGATTAATACCAAATTTAAAATCATACTTCTATATACTCACCATGCTTGAGCCAAATGAAATCTACATCCCACTAAATCTGCTTCCGGGAAAACTCTGGCTACTGCGGTTTGAATTGCCATCACGAAGTCCACCACGATTTTCTGTGGATTTAACGAATAACCCAAATCGTTACAATGACGGCGCACCAAGTCAAAGGAACTTTCATAAGTTTCTGTTTTTTTATTTTTTAATAAAATAAACACAAGTGGAATATACAGTTGTTTTACATAGGCATGTATTGTAAACATTTGCATAAAATATTTTGTGCAATAGTCAAACGTTCCATCGCAGAGCAATATTTCTTGATCACACAAAAATTGTAAGTTATTTTTTGTCGAAAATATTACAATACCTGTTTTTTTATCGTTGTTAATTAAAAAGTTCTCCCCTTGAGCTGTTGTAATTTCCACAGTACCTACTTAAATACTGTTTCACTTCCTCAATTGATTTAGGTAACGGTGGAAAAGATTTTAGTTTTCCACGGTTAATATTATTACTTATGTACTTTAAATAACGTACCGTCAATGTGTTTAGTACATTCGGCGAATTTTCAATTTCACGCGCGATGAATTAATTTCCTAGGTCTTTCATGTATTTCAGACTCAGCTTTACGTTTAACACTGTTACTAACCAATTGTCTGTTCAGGATTTGCTGCGACAAATTTTCATGGTTGTGTTCACCAACTTCTCTGGAAAATATAAAGTCAGGACCCAAGGTATAAAGCATTTTCCGACACGTTTTAACTGTACAACACCAACTAGTTTCACTTGTCGATTTCATCTCACGAAGCTTTTTAAATTTAAAATTATTTAGAATAAGCAAAAGCTTACCCTTCTCACTATACATGGTTTTTAAACTCATTATTATTTAAAAATTACACCTTTATCACGAATGACCAAATGTAGTACTAAAGATTCTGGCGGTATACCATAAACTTGATACTATAGGTATAGTTTAACTAATATTAATGTGAAAACATAACCACGCCGTTCAACCCCAACAAAGGAACCGACTTTCGAATCTAGGTTGTCAGATATATTTGCGAATATTCCTAAGTTTATATATTTTGAAAATTTTCTCTCTACTTTACTATTCAATTGTTCGTCAATGACTCTTAGAAAGATAATATAAAAATATTCTTACAAAATATATACTTAAATTAATTAACTAGGTTCTTCATATTTAAACAGTTTTCACTTCTAATGATATCAATTTTGTATATATTACTTATACTTAAAGAAATTTTTAAATACCGGCAACATTGTGTATTTACTGTCCGATTTTCGGAACCCATTGATATTATCGTTTTTATTAATCCACCCTTTTAGCTTTATGCAGAACCAGGAATTAAAGTTATCAGTTGTTTTAGAAGAAATGAGTAATAAATTAGTGACAGTAACCTGTTCGCAATTCATGTTATGGATTATAGACCCTTTTAAACATACAGGTAAATATTAATCCTTGTTCGCAACTCATGCTCGCCATTTTTTTCTATAGGTTATGATTTTTGAAGTAAAACTTCTTTAGCGACACTAGGAGTAAAAAAGTTATTCTAACGGACGTGACGTCATTCTAATAACAGAAACCGGAAACAAAACCTAATACTGACACGATTTTGCATGGGCGCCGGCAGCAGGGTGCAAGAGGGTACGCTTGCATCCCCCTGCTATGAAAGAAAATACCTGAATTTACCAGAAAATTATATATTTTTTTAATTTTTTTATTAAATTATTGTTTGAATAAAAACTAAAGGCGTCGCGGTTGCTGTCCAAATCATTCTACATTCTATATATATATATATATTAGATCATAATAGTGTGTAGATGCAGATGCACCCCCTGAAAATAATCCTAGCGGCGCTCATGCGATTTTGCCTCCTATATGAAATAAAATTAAATCTGTAATTGTATGAATTGACAGCTGATCATCTTGTCAATCGAAATACATTGTATAAATAGTTTTTTGTGTATAAAGTATTTGTATTAAATATGAATAAACAATGTGGATTTATTAATGAAGAAAGTGATGAAAAAATATTGATTGAAAATGAGTGAATAGGTAGGTACTCTATATGCATAAATTTTATTTTTGGTGTGTAATTACACTATTTATACCTAATTATTTATACCTATTATTTATACCTAGCTATTTTCGTTTTATAGACTTAAAGAGCTAAAAAGAAAAATAAATTGTGAACGTCAAAGGGGATATTATAAGCGCCAGAAAGATTTGAAGAAAAATGACAAAAATGAAAAAATTACGAGACAGCTACATTCATTATGATTTGATTAAGTAAGTTTATATACATACATACATATTATGATAGTAAATAATTGTTTATACGGAATCTTTACGTTGAGTAAAGAAGCATGTTGCACGTTTTTGTTCATAAAATAATAATATTCAAAATATTTTAACACTTTCTTATACTTATTTTAGGTTTGGTTAGGTAGCCATAAAGGCCATAAAACCACTAGTCAAGATGGCTGACCTTTGACCACCAATAACAGATCCTTCGTAGACGTGAAGGAAACAAACTTAACTCAGGATTTTAAATTTTATGGAATATGCTATAAAATGCTACAAAATGAAATGGTTATCTAACTATCGAAGGCTCTTGTGTTGTGATGTATTACAATAAGGTAGATACAGCTACAAAATCACACATTCTAAACGTAATGTGTGTATATTTTTAATATTGTTTACCTATTATTGAAGCAAAACTTCTTTAGGCACGACTAGGGGTAGATTCTAACGGAAGATTCTGATGGAAGTAACTGTATAATTTCAGCTATGGGAAGAGTTTAAATTTCCGAAATTTATTTATGAAATTTTCAAACGGTTTCAAATACATTAATGGTATTTATAGACTAAAATCTATGTTTCACATTTTAGTTATCATAAACCTATTATTTCATATATAAAAAAAATAATGATAACTTTCAAATTCCTATTTCTAATGAATAATATAAATATAACATCTCATTTTTTTTGTAAAGTATATAGGCAATAAATATGATTGAACTGTAATTAAATATTTATTTTCCGATACGTACGTCAACAAGTTTTACTTCAATCGCGCGTAAAGGTTACACGAACACTCTTTTTTTTTATTTTACAATATTCCTGTCAAAAATAAAACACCGAAAAATAGGTAAACAAAATCTATATATATAAAAATGAATGTTTGTCTGTATGTCTGTATGTACTCAATGAACTCAAAGACTACTGGAGCGATTATTATAAAAATTGGTATGTATATGTATTTTTCCACGGAAAAGGTTTGTATGATATGCTCACTGATGCCACTCGCCACCAGGTGCCGCTGCAGACTAGCAACTTCTGTCCCGTTTAACCGATTGTCATGAAAATTGGTATGTACATATACCTATGTATTTTTCCACGGAAAAGGTTTATATGATATGCTCATTGATGCCACTCGCCACCAGGTGGCGCTGCAGAGTAGCAACTTCTGTCCCGTTCAACCTATTGTCAGGAAAATCAGTATGATGATGTATTTTTAACGGGTAAAATGAATATGATATTCGTATTAATGGAAGTTACCACTAGATGGCGCTTCCATGTATCAAATTCAATACTGATTAAAAGATATCTACACGAATTCGTATAAATATATGTTCGAAAAATATATTTTTGGTGCGATAAGTAAAACAAAACTATAAACTTTCTTTCCTTCCCTATCTCTTTTTCTCTTTTATTTTTCTTAAATTTATCATAGTAGCTGGCGTAGCAACGCGCGCCGGGTACAGCTAGTATTTTATAAAACTGTCAATAAATAGATAAATCTAGTTTAACGATAATCATAAAAAAATAACAGTATTTAAACCAATTATATGTAATGGATAATTAAAATTCGTTGTATTTTTATTCAAATTTTATGTCTTAAACCGTTCTGTTCTATTATAGCTACATTTCGCGTTTATATGGCCATAACAAAATCTGTATTTAAAATCATATTATAGTCAAAATTGGACGTGTAAAATTTATATTTATCTTTATAGCTGAGTATAAGTTTCAATTAATTACCTGAGTTTCCGTTAACGATAACGACTGCGCCAGTTGCTTCCGTTCAGCACCTACAACGTAATGGTTCTTTTCGAAAGCGTGCTCTAATTTTAGTAACTGCGAAGGACTGAACGCTGTCCTTATCCTCTTTGGTTTTCTAAATGGTTGAAGAAGAAATCCAGGTAGTTCTGGCCCTGAAACAAACAGCTAATTTGAATATTTACAATATAATTATCACGGAAACACTAAATTTACTTCTCAAATTATATTTCTGTTATCTGCATTATCTTATTTCCTACTGTCCTTTTTATAAATTTAAAAATATCTATGTGCATTTGTACAGTTTAGTAATTCACTAGCTAACTTCGTACTTAACACTGATGTTTGTTTCCTATTTACCGTTTTTTTCAAAATTTTTAAGAGTGTATCTATTTTTTTTATTCTTTTAAATGTTTGTAAGAATTGCTCGTTTAAATATATGAGATACTAAATGCGCTATCTTTCGGTGACGTTAGAGTACTAAAGTTAGTAAGTATTAGGTATCTTAGTTTTCCTTCTTTCCGCATTTTTTTTGTTTGATTTTTGTTTTCGACTATTTTCCATTTTTTTCAGTTGTTGGTTTTTCTAGTAATGTAGAAATCGAAATACTACGCCATCTACCGGGTTTTGGGTAACTGTATAACCTAGATATCCAAACAAATTAACTTACATCACAGTATATTAAGAATTCATTGAACTATTTAATATTTACATAATTTTAATTAAAATCACCTTAAAAAAAATAAATAAGTAATTTAATGTCAAAAAAAACTTAAAACCAGTTTCATTGATAAGTACTATATTCATCTTTAACAACGCCAGGTTTACATAAATGTTAAAATAAATGTCAAAAGCTATTACCGAACGAATAACAATTTTTATTTACTTTTAAAATCTTATCGGGATTTTACTGCGTATATTAAATGCGTACGAACCAACTACAACAATAGTTATTTGTGACACAAGGACGGAAAATGACATTTGGCAAGAGCGAGTAAAGTTGTGTAGCCGAGGCGCGTAGCACCGAGGCGAAACAATACGAGCACTTGCAAAACATTTTCCGGACGTGTAACACACACTATTTTTTGGTCCGACTAATTTTTAATATTTTCAAAAGTTCTGTTATGTTCAAGAGTTGACCGCTTGTGCTACCTAAAGTAAGACCAGTGACTAGAAGACAGCCGACAGACTGTCAGCTGGTGTGACGTGATCTTCGGGTAGATATAAGCGCCACATTGGATGTTAATATTATAGTTGTATAATAACTTTTTTGATACTTAATATACGTGTTATTAGTGTTTTAATTAACATATGTTGCAAACACAACAAGTTCAAAAATTTTTTACTTTGTGACATACAAGATTAGATGTTTATAGACATCTATGCACGATTAAAAGAATTAGTAATAAGGAATGATTTTCTGATAATCGATTTCAAGATCCTTAATTTTTATACATACAAATACTGTGCTAATAAGCAGCACAGTAAAAATTGTTATATTGAAAATATTAACACTAATATCTAATAATTTTATATAAAAATAGCAGAGACAATGAACTATTTTCATAATCGAATGATAAGTAGTTGTAAATTGACATAAATGTCAAATTTTATAATACAAGTTGCGAGAGAAATTAAATGTAAATTAGAATCCTGCTTACCTTTAGAAAAAGTTATAGGTAAGTTTAGTATATTATACGCTGTTTTTAAATAAATTTAATTAAAATTTGTATTATTTATTATGTATTTTTGATGACTTAAAATTTAAACTCATAGTACCATCTCTTTAGATAAAATCTAAAAGCTACTTTGTCGGCCTAGGCCAGAAAATGTCATTTTCCGGACGATTTTGAAGTAATAAATAGTATTGTTTCTGGACGGAGGACCAAAAAATATCTTAATAATCATAATTATAATATAATTTATATTAATTTCTAAATCCATCCCCATAATTTTTAGGCCGTAAAACCGCTAACTTCGTACTTAACACTGATGTCTGTTTCCTATTTACCGTTTTTTTTTCAAAATTTTTACGAGTACCTATGTCTATTTTTTTTATTGTTTTTTTAAATATATGAGATATTAACTGCGCTATCTTCCGGTGGCGTTAGAGTGCTAAAGTTAGTAAGTATTATCTTAGTTTTCTTTTTTTCTGCATTTGGTTTTGTTTGATTTTTTTCGACTATTTTCCATTTTTCTTAGTTGTTGGTTTTTCTAGTAATTTAGAAATCGAAATAATACGCCATCTACCGGTTTTTGGGTAACTGTAAACTAGTTATCCAAACAAATTAACTTACATCACAGTATATTAAGAATTCATTGAACTATTTAATTAATACATAACTTGAATTAAAATCACCTTAAAAACAATTAATAAGTAATTTAATGTCAAAAAACTAAAAAAACTTAAAACCAGTTTCATTGATGGTCCATTTCATCGTTTTTGGCCGACTTAGAAACCACTGAAATAAGATTAAACTGTCATCCAAGTTACCAATGGCGGAGAGATTTTTTTTATAAATTAGGTCGTAAGTTTCTGAAACTATCAGTGTGGTTTAACATCTACAAAAATATGACATTAATAATTATATTATTAAATTCAACCCTTCAACAACGTGCCGTACATGACGGTTACTGGGAATGTAAATTAAGTCAAGACTTCCGTATTGAATACTTTTTATCTACCGGTGAAACAAGATGCAGTTACGTAAGTGTTGTATTAAAAAACAAACGTCCGTCATTTAAATTTCTAACTTGCCTTTATCTGAGAGAGATGTAACTCTAAATTTACTTCGAGTATGATTTCTGTCATCGGCCAAAATCGGTGAAATGGATTATAGATATATTTATCTTTAACAACGCCAGGTTAAGATAAATGTTAAAATAAATGTCAAAAGCTATTACCGAACGAATAACAATTTTTATTTACTTGTAAAATCTTATCGGGATTTTACTGCGTATATTAAATGCGTACGAACCAACTACAACAAAATATCTTAATAATCACAATTAAAATATAATTTATATTAATTTCTAAATACATCCTCATACTTTTTAGGCCGTAAAAACGTACTTACACGACCTAACAACTAAATTAGCATTAATATCTAATTTTAAAAAAATGTATAGTCATTTTAATAACTTCTTTAATAACATAAAACAATAACGGTCGTTTATGAGGTCGTAAATTTTTTTAATGTCCCCGATAATAAGCGTGGCTGGTTCCTAATTAAATTTCAGTTAACAAATTCACAAATATTCTTTTGTTTCTTTTTTTTTTTAGTTAATGTTACAAGTTTATTTTTGGTCCGTTTGTTTAAAGAGTTAAATTACATAGCAGGTATATATGGTACTAAACATAAAATGTTTTGCTAAACGTATATTAACACGTGTCAAGCCAGTTAACCTGCTAAATGTTCCATTTTTTAATAGTGTTTATTTAATTGCTCAAATAAAAATACAGTAATTTTGACTCCGCTGTGACTTAAATAACGGAGGTTTGTGATATTAGTCTGCAAGTTAATTTTATGGTAGGTTTACATGTTTGGCAAGTTTCGGCAAGCTTCCAAAAATACAAGCGTATAAAGGTGGTCTTTGGCTTGGCTTGCGTGAGATAGAAAGGGCTTGTTGCAGATCCAGTGACAGTTTTCGAATACAGATTAAAGAAAGCTTTTGCGGCAAGTGCTTGCGTATTAATAGTGTCGCTCACGAGTAGTTTACCTGTTAGGGCAAGCGCACACTACAGACTTTTTTCGGCCGATAGTTTAGTCTGGTTGGATTGGGTGGGCGCACACTACTCAAACCAAATTGTTCGGTTTGGTGCGGGTGCGCAGACCACGAACTGAAAAGTCTGAACAGTTGTTGATGTATATAATATTTTGATGCGTTGTATTGAAAGTACTGAAGAATGTTATCGAGGAAAGCTATTATTGCAATTATCATTGCACGGAGAAGAAATATGAAGAAAACAAGCAAAAGAAACCGTAAATGGTGGGTGCACCCTATTTTAAGTGATGGGTTAGTTTAAGGAATGTTTTACACGCTCCATCCTAAGCTGCTGAAATATTCAAAAATGTTCTTTGCTTACTATAGAATGAGCATAACCAGCTTCAAGCTTTCAAGCTCAGCTGACTGTTTATTTATTTTCATTTTATGTTTTGTTTATCTGGCCCAAATAACGTGAATCTGACTATAGGTATTCACAACATTATATATACTTGTATATATATATACTTTCTTCTGTCCTCAGCATCCATTTCACCCCATGTAGAAACAACAATTGCACAAACCTCATCCCATAGTTTCTTTTTAATATTAACATCGGAATATTCTTTTAATGCTTTATTATATAAAGCAGGTCGCTTTTCAACTTCCGCAATGAAATTTTCTACTGAACATTCGGCAATATTCGACATAATTATGAAAAAAAAAATGTAATGAAAACGCAAATATATTCAAAGATAAAGTAGGTACTAGAGAATGGCACCGACTGTTTAGTTAGTGAGTCTGCGCACTCTCATAAACACAGTCTGATTAGAACTCGGCCGATAGTTGTCCAACTTTGTAATTGAATCAGAATTGGGAAGCCTATCCAACTTGTTTCTGATTATTCAGTCGGCCGACTGGAATCGCTTAGATGTGCGGACTCACATTACGATTCTATACTAATAAGCATTCAACTAAACTATCGGCCGATAAAAAGTCTGTAGTGTGCGCTTGCCCTTACGGTTTCTATGGATTTGTAATATCCATAATCTTCTCTGCTGAACTTTGTTTTCTTTACTTTTGTTTAGATTTAAAATAAAAAGCGATACAAGAAATATACAATATCAGCATAGCTATACCACATTATCTTCTAAAAATTACTAAATCGCCTTCAAAAAACTAAATAGCGGTATTTGCAAAATACAAAATACATATCTGTTATCAAATTAATAATAGGTACCATCATTTAATTAAAATAAAAATAAAAATGAAGAACCGCGACATTTATATAAGTAGTCAATACATAAAATATAGCTTGACAAACACTTTTCATTGGTTTTCCGAAGACTAAACGAAGATG
This sequence comes from Altica lythri, assembly GCA_964028335.1. Taxonomy (NCBI): domain Eukaryota; kingdom Metazoa; phylum Arthropoda; class Insecta; order Coleoptera; family Chrysomelidae; genus Altica; species Altica lythri. The sequence goes on along the minus strand of OZ034803.1, from coordinate 31,666,064 downwards.
CTTCAGTTTTTGGACAACAAATTAACAATCAGCGCGGAAATATGCATCAAGACTTTTTATCGTAAAATTGCAATATATGGATGTATATGCAACAGAAAAGTCACGGCTATTTTAAAATTGTGAATTGTCACGTTTTTCTGCGATTGCGACGCGACGCGATTGTCGCAAAATAAATTGAGGCTCATGAAGTTGTATGGACTCGTGAGCACATAGGTTAAAAAATTGCGGGCGATAGCGCTGGTAGTTTCAGTCTCAAAAGATAAAGATGTCGAAACCGGTTTCTCCAGGCAAAACAAATACTTCTTTTCATACATTTTTTTCTAGTCGTATGCTCCAGTTTTAGGTAATCCAAGAAATATCGTGATTCATACAAATAAAACATTGTTAAATAATAAGTCTAATGATTGGTTACATCGTTTTGCACTGGATTTGCAATCTACTCAATCCGACGTTCCACAGGATTCTGATAATTATTATAAGGTATCATTGGCATCACTAAAATACAGAATTTTTACTTAGACATAGTTTTATTTTACTTAAGTGAGTACCTACGAGTGAGAAACTCTGTTCAGCTGAGATTGTATTTCGCTATCTAATATTTTCATATTGAATTTAAGGTGCAACAATGCTCAATAATTTGTCAAATGTTTGGCTGTACCTACATTTTATAATAGCCAAAGAATTTTTCGGGATATAATCGAAGATCATTGTATTTTCTATGAACCTAATCCTTTGATATGTTTTTAATACTCTTCTTCCAAAGTAACCAGAGCAGACAAGCAACTCGTTGAAAGTCCCTGTTCAGAATAAGCAAATCTATTTATAGTCTAGTCAACATCTTGAAAAACGTGAAAAATAGTGATAAAGGTCTTAAAAATATGAGCGATAGCTCATTCGACTCGGAATGACGATTAGAAAAAGGTGTGTTGAGGATTTTACAGCATGCAAACAATTCCAATTGTTATTACCAAATTAAGACGAAATAAAGGCATTTCGTTTTTCGCTTATAACTCAAGAAATATCAAGTTAAGGAATTTTAAAGAATGATTCTTAAAGAGGAGGAAATTTCCAATAAAAAATTTCAAACTACTGGAACTCTATCTCCATTATTTATAATTTTAATTTGACGTTGAAAATAGGGCTCCACTCGGCTTTTACGGCATTCGCGCACCGCCGCTAAACGGGATTTATGACATAAAATGTGATTTTAAAATTTTTTAAAAATTCTAGTATTTTTACTTGAAAGAATCTAACTCAGTTGGAAAAAACATTTTATCACTGTTTTTCAAAAAATAAAAATTTTGATCTAAAGTTTACAATTGAATAATTTTTTGAAAAACAGTGATAAAATGTTTTTTTCAACTGAGTTAGATTCTTCCAAGTGTTAGGAAAATACTAGAATTTTTTCAAACTTTTAAAATAACACTTTATGTTATAAAAAAAAATATTTTATCTGATAAACCCCGTTTAGCGGCGGCGCGCGAATGCCGTAAGAGCCGAGCGGAGCCCTATTTTCAACGTCAAATTAAAATTATAAATAATGGAGATAGAGTTCCGGGAGTTCGGACTTTTTTATTGGAAATTTCCTCCTTTTTAAGAATCTTTTTTTTTAATTCCTTAACTTTTCATATTTTTCGAGTTATAAGCAAAAAACGAAATGCCTTTTTTTTCGTCTTAATTTGTTAATAACAATTGGAATTTTTTGTATGCTGAAAAATCCTCAAAACACCTTTTTCTAATTGTCATTCCGGATCGAAAGAGCTATCGCTCATATTTTTAGGACCTTTATCACTATTTTTCACGTTTTTCAAGATTTTGACCAGACTATTATTTTTAAATTGCCTTGCGCACATAGTTTACTGGGACCGATAAGTCTTTAAATACAATAAAACATTCCGTGTATTTTTAATTTAATTGAATTTTATATTTATTAAGTGATAAACAACATGAATATTTAGAATTAGAACTGTTAACTTTTTAATTAAAACATACCCACATTAATTATTCACACACAATAAATAGAAAAAAAATATACATAATTTAATAATTTCATATTAATAGAAACAAGTTTTTTTTCAAGTTGAAAATTATATTTCTACAACTCGAAGTGATTTGAGACGATATTAATAATATCGGAATCATAAATAACTGACGATTATCATATCTATAAATAATTAATTGAGTATAATTATATTATTTATATTTATTAACTTACATTTTGTTTTATGAAATATGTCGTTCATTATCTACTAATTAATACTAAGTTACTACGGTTGAGTGATAGAGAAACCGATTTTAATTTATCCGATTAATTTAAAAATACAAACGATTCAGATGATTGCAACATTTTGCTTTAAACAAATGATAAATTATAGGAAGTGTTATTAAATAAGTTGGTCCAAAGCAAACAAGAAAAAAATACCAAAAAACAAAATTATATATAATTGAAGATATATATTTAGATATAAATAATTAATAAAAAAATAGAAAATTGGCTCTTTCTCTTTTGGGATAAATTTTAGTAGAGAATGTTTTTCTCATTTTAAGTAATATTAACCTAAAATAAATCATTTTAATAAAGTAAAATTATAGTAGTGTTGGCAATCTTTAATTATTTTTGTAAAAAGTTAAGCCTTAACCTCCCCTAATTTAGATAGCATTACGAGGGTAGTCTTTTTAGTTTTGTATATTGTCCCTCAGAAGGCGCCACTAATAAAACTTTCAGACACAAATCTAACCTTAATCTTTTGTTGACATAAATCCAGAGTTTTATTGCACTACAACAAGTCGTGTAGTTACAGTAAATGTTTAAAAGTAGAAAGTCAGTTCGAAAAATGGATCTTAGCCGAAAACCTTTTCGAGCCATAATTATTTAAAATTTTCCAATATAGGATTGTCCCAACGGCAATGTCTCGCTGAAATGGTTTTGTATTTGGAAATAAAGCACCACATTGATCAATTATTTCACGCTGGTATTGCTTCTTTCAAAGAGGTCACAAAATATTGATGTGGTTTGTCAGCTAATTAAGGATGACCGTACTGGAAGATTGGGCATTTCAAGGACCTCGAACCAAAAGATCCTACATGAAGAACTGGGAGTTATGAAGTTGGTTTTCCGTTGAATACGTCATTTGCTTGCAGTTCGCGTCAAGTGGGTCGAGAATCATTGGAACGGTTCAACACAGGAAGCTCAAAAAACGTTTATGGTACTAATAGTAACGATGAATCTAGTATTTACTCCTACGAACCGGAAAATAAACGCCAATCCGCTGAGTGGGTATGTTACGATCAGGAAAAACAAAGAAAAGTGATCCGTTTAAATGGTTTCTGTACTTGGAAATAAAGCACCACATCGGTCAATTATTTCACGCTGGTATTGCTTCTTTTAAAGAGATTACAAAATATTGATGTGGTTCGTCAGCTAATTACCTAAGGATGACCGTACTGGGAGATTGGGCATTTCAAGGACCTCGATCCAAAAGATCCTACATGAAGAACTGGGAGTTATGAAGTTGGTTTTCCGTTGCATATCCGTCATTATTTGCTTGCAGTTCGCTTCAAGTGGGGTCGAGAATCATCGGAACGGTTCAACAAACAAAGCTCAAAAAACGTGTATGCTACTATAGTAACGATGAATCTAGAATTTACTCATACGAACCGGAAAATAAACGCCAATCCGCTGTGTGAGTACCTATGTTACGATCAGGAAAAACCAAGAAAATTGATCCATTCTCGAAGGCTGTATGTACCTACTTTAAGTCTATAGGTTTTTGAGGGTTATGACTAGGTATATATCTTTGGCATATTATTTTTATTATTTTTTTATGCTTGTAATTCTTTATAAAAATATTTTCTACAATCTTCAAAAAAATTCATCTATACATCACAATGAAGTGATTTTTATCATGTATATTGTCGGTAATAAAAACCAGGTACGTATTTACTTTTATGCGTAATCGTACAAGCTTATTTTAATTTTCTCACTTCCTTTAAAAGATATTTATTTAACGCTGCATAGTGCATATTAAATAAAACAAATTCGCAACAAAGCGTTAATTACAAAGTTTATTTGTGTGCAATTACTTATGTAGATAATGTAGATAAGGGATAAATAATTTGTGTTGCAGCCGATAATTGCGGTTAACATAGTCGGGTTTTGTTATGGAACACTCAGCACAGGGTCGGGTTAAAAAAAAATTGTGATTCCATACGAATCAACGGAATATAAGAATTAAATTTTAAAAGTGTTTAAAAATTAGTCAAAAATTAAAAAATTAAAATAAAATTTGAAAAATGTAAAAAAAAATTCAAAATTGTATGAAATTCTTAAAAGTTTCTTAAAATTGTTGAAAATGGGGAAAGAAATGTCGAACACATAATAGAAAGCAGGTAAAATTGTCTAAAATTGAAGACAATCTATTAAAGCAGTTGAAAATGTTTAAAATAAATATACCAAAAATCATTAAAAAAAACGTAAAAATTGTTTATAATTGAAAAAATTATTGACAATTATAAAAAATTGTTAAAAATGGCTAAAAAATTTTAAAAATCATATAGAAATGTAAAAAAATTGTGAAAATTGTAACAAATTTGTGTCTATTTTGAAATTTTTTTGCAAATGGTTATAAAAATGTCGAAAATCACAAAAAAAAATAATAAAAAAAGCGAAATAAAAAAGTTATTAAAAAAATACAAAAAAATCAGAAAAAACGCGGAAAAATATAAAAAAAAATATTAAATTTTAAAATTAAACAATCGAAAAAAAAAGGAATAAAATATATAAAATAGTAGAAAAAAAACAAAAATATTGTAAAAAACATAGAAATTTAAAATAGAGAGACATTAAATAATAAAAAAGATAGAAAAAATAAAAAAAAAATTAAAAAGGAGAATCTAAAGTGAAATGAAAAATTACCAAAAAAAAAAACAAAAACAAGAAAAAAAAAATAAAATCGAGTACATATAACAATTATTGTAAATGGAAGAAAACTGTATTTAATAAAAAAAAAAACTAAAAAATATCCAAACTGCAAAAATACAAGAAAAGGAAAAAAAAGTAAAAACATAGAAACATACAAAAAAATATGATAAAATTGATAAAATAAAAAAAACATGAAAACTTATAGAAAAAAGCTGAGAAAAATTTTAAAAATTAAAAAAAATGAAAATTGCGAAAAAAAATTATTAATTGGTAGGTTGTACGAAGTTCGTCGGATCAGCTAGTTATTTATTATAATTTTTTAATTATACAATATTATTTATTAATTATAAATTACCCTATTCAAATAAATCAATTTTTATAGCAATATATTCTAAACATGAATATATAACAATATAGAAAAAATTAAGTAGGTACTAAAAATCGATCAATGTTTTTTCTTAATTTCATTCTTAAAAAAATATAAATCTTACTGCGCCGCTGCATCCGTTTTGTTGTTGATATTCAACGGCATTCTAAAGTAGCCTTAACCAAACTGACTGCATTCTTTATATGCAAAATAGGCTTGAATACGGAACGTCTACGAACAAATAGGTACAAATTGTTTTCAACTGCTCTACATCTTTATTTAGTGGCTTTGTTCAATTCAGCCGAGATAGTTACTGTGTGAAATGTTAATTTCGGGTTTACTGAATGAAAAGGAACGCCCTTTCAATAATTCCTCGCAACAATTTTTGTTTAATTTTTTATCGTTTTATTTATGTAAATTTTATATACAGTAGACGGTAAGATATCAGTATATGCATGTGTTTGTATATTTATACTGATAATTTTATAAGCAAATAGAATGCATATAAAATTAGACATTTGCATTTATATAAACACCTTTACACTTATAATATATTATACATTCAAGGAAGTAAAACACTAACAAAACAGAATTTAATTAATATCATTTTAATTCCAATAATGAATACCCGTAGCTTGTAGGTGCAACTTCGTGAAATATTTTCGATAATCACGTTCACGATCTCCTTTATTACCATCTACTCTTGTAAATTATTGTTTACGAAACTACTAGGTGTCAGTAAATAGCTCGTTAACTTAAAATCGGTTTGCGCTTACAAGATCTTGGTAAGACGTTGAATGCTGGTTTTTTATTTGACTTGAAGTAATAAAATTTCTTAGACATCCACTTCAATAAATTAACAATGTTACCATCAAAATGATATGAGAAATGTAGGTAAATGTATATTGCATGCCATTTATATTTACAATTACGGTCATGCCTATATTAAGAACTAGCTGATCCGGCGAACCTCGTACCGCCTTACACTGATAATTAATTTTTTTCTTCAAATTTATACGATTTTGTCTCGTTTTTTTTTTGTTTTCAATGTTTTCTAAGTTTTTTCGTTGTATATTGTAATATTTCGATGACTAAATATATTAGATATCAACTTGCGCCACCTTTCGGTGGTGTCATAGTACTTAATTAGCAAGTATTTTATTAGTTGTCATTTTCGATTTGCTATGTCAAATGCGGGATAAAAATGTCCATCTCCTGGTTCAGAACTACCTTCCTATCAATTTTCCGCCAAATATTTATTGCATATATTAAACAAACAGCATAGAATTGTCTATTTCTCTGTTTAAAATGTTCTGCCTCGGTCATTTCCACTTGTTTTTGTTTTTACATTTTTTTTCAAATGACGTATCATAAACTAAAATATTTAAATTTTGTACAGAAAAAGCATATATCTGTCCATATCTACTTTGACTACAAATTAGACGGGGGTCTAGGAATCGGGCGCATACTAGTTCGCTCCCGCGGTCAGTTAAACTTGTTAATCCTATACTAATTCGCTCCGAACTAAGGTACCTACTATACTAATTCGCTCCGGTTACCTGTGACGTTTTCGAGGGGATTATAATTTGACCAGTCAGACGCCGGAGCGAAATACTGTGTGTTAAAAATAATAATACATAAGAAAACAACGGTTTTATTTATAAACTATTTTACTTATTTACCAAACATAAAATATACATTCTATAATAATAGGCGCTTAGTATTTACACACTAATTTTACTTTAAGACTATTTTTTTTGATATCTTATATCTCTGGGACATTATTTTCACAATATCAAATGTAGTATATGAGTTATTTTCTTGCAATAGGGAAATTTGTTTCTCTACAAATTCCTTCAATATACGAGCTTCTCTGCGATACACTTTTTTTGGTAGACTTAGGCTTTTTATATTGATATAAGTGTCTATTTGTACATTTTTCTTAAATCTCTAAAAATTGAAATAAATTTGGATGTGAAGAATAAAAGAACGAATTAAACTTTGAGTGGAAACTTTCACATGCATTGGTTGTTCTTTCAATTGAGGAACTATGCTCAGCCCACATAGAAGGGAGAAAAACGTTTCCTGAACTTCTTGCAAGGAAGTTGGTGTTTTCGGGAGCACTTTCATTCTGTTATTATAATTTTTTTTTAATCAAAAATACATCATTAACTGTTAATGATTCAACATCATGTATTTTAACTCTGTATGCAGTATTTTTGAGGGTTTTTCACAAATGTCTTCTACCGCTCGTCTTTTTAAGGAATAACTTAGTTTTTGGCGATTTAACGTTGACGGTAATTCGGCTTAGTAGTTATGAACTTCGTTGTATTCTATTATGGCAAGGTTGGAATCTCCAGTTTTTACAAACAATTTACAGCCACCTCGCATTATACATTGCCACCGTTTTATATTCCCAGCTAAGGTTTTATGGAAATTGTATTTAAAACTGTTGATCAATAACATCGGTTTTCCCTTTTCACTCAACATTTCACTAACTTCTGCGGAATTCATGTTTTTAACTTTTGATGTGAAACATCTATAGCGGCACGTAAATCAGATTTCTGGCGTGGTGACGGTGACGTCATGACGTAAAAAACCTAACGCATCGATAATAATCGATAAGAGATGTACTGATATCTTATATGAAATTGGTGTCGTGTTTTGAGCGACGCGACGGCAACAATAGGGGGAAGAAGCTCATCGATTCAAAAATTTGGCGGGACAGGGTATGAATTGTTTCATAAAAACTATGGAGGGTAGAGGTTAGGAGAACTGTCTCCGTGTATTGAATGTGTCCGTCAAAATGTGGTAAATAAGGGTGGCGCTACGATCGTAGTAGGGTAAATTTTAAAAAAAGCGCCATAATTTCTTAGAGTAGGATAGATAAATAAACAAGGAAAGACACATTTCCGCTTTATTATGACACCATTTTTAAACTAATTACAAGATACATAAGATAATCATAAAGTATAAAACGAATTTAAAATACACTAAACTAAATTCGCTGACCACGTTTTTTTATAGCACTTATATAATTTGTGACTTATATTACGAAATCATACGAAATTTCAATCAATTTGTCAAAAACTGCTACATTCATTCTGTACCCTACATCTACTTTAGCGCCATTGTAGTGGCAAGTTTGAGAAGTGTTATGTTCCTCTAAAAAGTGGACACATTTTTAATCATTTCCCATTTAAGATCGTTCTCCTTACCTCTACCCTCCATAATAAAAACCTAACTCGATTCCGCCTACTATCTATTCTATATATATATAAATGATTGTTTGTACAGGCAACATAATATACCTACATATTTTGCTGACCTGTAAAATTGACAGCTAGTCAATCAAAATAGATTGTTGGTGAATAGTTGTCATATAGTTGTCCGCGTAAAATTTGTGTATTTAGTTTTAAATATGAATAAACAAAGTGTTAATAAAGAAAGTGATGAAAAAATATGAATAAAAATGAGTGAGTACCTACCTACTCTATGTACATTGGGGTGTCCGTTATTTCCCAGATTTGGTTTTGTTCTCCAAACACCCATCAAATTTTTAGATTATGACCTAACAAAAATTATCAGACCTTAACCAACCCTTAATATTCACATTAACCCGTGCCTAAATCATAATACATTTCCCATTTAAATACCGTTTAAAAGTTATTCAACGATAAAGTTGTATTCATAGTTAAATTCATCATTTTCCTATTTTTTATTTAGTATCGCTTTTTGTTTGTACTAAAATTATGAAGTAACTACAATTATATTAATATAGTAACGTACTTCTATATAAATTTGTGTTTTAATAATTTCCTTTTTTAAGATTATTGAATTTAAGGCAATTAAATAAAAAGCTAAACGAAATCACTTTTTAAATTTATTCAATAAATAGTCATCGTTATCTGGAAAAAATCGTAATATTTTATTTTATCATTATGACATATTTAGTTCCTATCACAATCTGTTCTTTTCTGCATATTACTTTTACACAATAATGTCGATGTTTCACATCTGCCAGGCGTCCCGTGACGGCTCACATTTTTTTTTTTTTGTTAATGTGATCGATACTTTCACCTTTACTTAACTAAAACTTTCACAAAAATGAAGTAAAAGAAAAAAATAAGAAAATTTAAATAATCCTTCCAGGTATTAGTAATTATCAAAAAATCACATCCATCCCTCATAAAATTTAGTACCGGAGCGAACTTACCTATGGGTCTTTCGGGTTGGGGATTAAAATCTGACCGCCGGCGCCGGAGCGAACTAGTGTGCACCGTAGGAATCATTAGAGACTGTTTTCTTCTACGAACAATACTGATGTTTATATTTCATTGATAAACTTAGCCCAAATGATACACAAGTGAGTTTTTAGAGAGTGTTGCTCATATTAAAACATTTTGTTTTATCGATAATAAAGTATCAAGAGTTTACCTACAGAGTCTTATTAGTTTCTTTATAGCTACATGGATTTAAACTTATTTAACATGTTAACTTTATAAAATTAGTTTTTTTATTCTGATTTAATAAACATACTTATTTGTAGTCCAAACTTCATACTTTGTGTCTAACAGTTCTTCTTTACAATTGGAACTGATTTTAAATTTTAGTCGAGTCACTAATCTGTTGACAAACAATTATGGTTAATATTATTCTTGTTTTTTATTAATTGTATACTGTCGATTAAATACATAAAGATAACCAATTAATGGCCAACACTAGTCGTCCAAGCACACCAAATCTTGTTGTATACAAACCTAAGAAATAATTTTTTAAACATTTATTACAAAGAATTTTTGTCACAGCTATTTTTTTTTTACTCCTTTTCATCAGTCATTTTTGTTTTTATATTTATGGTAGATGAAAGTAATAAGGCCTGAGTACCAAAAATACAACTTAAAATTTTCGATTTTGCTCAAGGAAACACTAGCAGGTAACTAGCACTCGCATATAAGGCGGCTCGCACACTGGAGCAATATGCAACTAGCAACATGCAATAAGCAACAGGCAACATATTTTGTTGTACTTCGCATACCAACGCAATAAAAATCACTTGTTGAAAATCTGATAAAGACGAAGTTATAATGTTGTGGCAAATTTTAAGGAGAATGAAAAGAAAAAGGAGACAATATTGCGGATTCATCCAGCATTTAAAGCGTTAAGTAAACATGGAGCCAGTATATGTGCTCAAGAATTAAAGACGCATCCCACACAGTTCCAAAACTGTTACCGAATGAGTCCGAGTATTTTTGAAACGTTAGTTCAGCTGATAGCACCTCATATTACTAAACAAGACACCAATTACAGACATGCGGTCAGCCCACAGGAACAAGTTTTAATCACATTTAGGTAAGATAAATTAAATAAAACATACATAAAAAAGTATTTTATTGAAAAAACTAAAAAATATAAAAAAATTATTGTTCTGTTAAAGACGAATTCCTATTGTCATCAACTGACATGTTGGGTAAAAAATTAAAACCCTTAATGATCTAACACTGCTTGATAAACGAAAAATTGGCAAATTATGGGCGATATAATTGCTTTTCAACCGGCACGTCGTGTTGCTAGCAACATATGTTGCTCTAGAAAGGCGATAGCGATATCGTATTGCGTCGGTGTGCGAGATCAACAAAAATGTAATGGAAAAACACATTGGCGATGATATTGCTTATTGCATGTTGCTAGTTGCTAGTTGCATATTTCTCCGGTGTGCGAGCCGGCTAACTCTTCGAACTTTTCGCGACTCGTTTGTTTTGGTCAGTATGGTGTGATTCGTTTGTCAGGAGCAGTTGTGCAACACAAATAATAAAAAAATGTCCAAATCTTATGTAATTTAAGACAATTATAATAAAAGCAATTTTTTTAAACATTTTAGATAAGTTCATCTGTATGTTAAATTAATATTAAAATTTGTTAATTCCTATCAATAGTTTTTATTTTATAATCGTTCTGCATTAGGTAGGCCTTATTAGCCGCACCTATCTTATTCCAAATATTTTTAACAGTGATTGTATACCGTTAATATTATACAATTAACACTTATTAACTAAAGAATATGTCTTGGCCAACACCATTTCTTTCATTATGTAAAAATACAAACGACTTCTATGTCAAAATACATAATAAGCTTGAATAAATTTCAGATGCCAAAAATTAAGTCATAAACCAAAACAAATTACCTGCGATTAGTTAAAAGATAACGTAAACTTTAAACACAAAGAGTTCATAACAAATATTTGAGACTCGATTCATCATGAACCTGCCAACTGACCTAAAAGTACAAAAGTTGGCTCACGCCAAGAGGTCATTTCGACTCTTGAGGCGAGAATTCTTAGAATTTGAGTATACCGGCTTTTTTATGTAGCAAGAAGTTAACATGTAGAAAGTTAAAATAGCCTATTTCAAATATTCTTTTTTTACACTATTACTATAGCAACAACATTATTCATAAATACTTATATTTAGATAATAAAGTGTTTTCCAGAAAGTTATAATTAGAAGTTTTTAGAAATTTTGATACAAATTCAAGACCTCAAAAATGAATTTAATAATTTTGGAAATTTTAGATTCATTTACTTAAATTATTCTGATAAAAAATATTAATATTAATGTTTTCACAGGTTCTTTGAAATTCACGATCTACTTGACGTCTTTGTTTTTTAATACAAAAACTGTTCAGAAATTATGTTCAAAGTTTTGTTATATATGGATTAAGAGAATAACGTTAATTCTATACGTGTAAACTGCAGAAAAATGAAACTTGATGAAAATTTAAAAAATGGCCAATTTACAGTTTAATTTAAATAGACACATTTGCAATGTTAATACGTAAATTAAAATGCACCTTGCATCTAAATCAATTGGCAATTCTAATCAACACTGTATTTTATTTATCTTAAACTTTTGTTCGTAAAAGCACCTTAAAAAGACAAGAATAGTAGGATTACTCTCGCTGTTACATTATGTCGCTCACCAGCGAAGTTGCCAACCTAAAATTTCTGTAATCGGTATATACAAAAAAGTAAAAATCCTTAGATTTAAAAATATGGCGGCAAATTTAAAAACGTGCCCATATGATAAAAAAAAAACTAAGTTACAAAAAAGTTAAATAAGTATAAAAAAAAATTATAACGGTATATCGGTAGATTACTTCCTACATTGGAAGATTACTTCCTACATCAGAAGATTACTTCCTACATCGGTAGATCTACCAAAAAATCGGTAGAGTTGGCATTGCCGCTCACCATTTCTTTCAAAAGTCCACAAGAAGCGTTGGCAAACCGAAGCGAAATGTGGTATCTACAAGAAACTTTAAAGGCGGCGGACAAAGTGATTCAACTATTCTTGTCTATATACGGTAGTTAAGGTTTTTGCGGTAACCATGGGTGTTATTGGTATCAAATACAAGAATCGAATAAAGTGATAATTTTAAAAAATTAGCTAGACTAGCTAATAAACACAAAATGCGTGTAATTTAGTCCTATAATTAAAATTTATAAACAAAATAACCCCAAAACATTCATAAATATCAATTATCTCAATAGATACTATTAAACCTAGTAATCAAATAACATTTAACTTTCTGAAGAAAGTATTTAACATAATAAACCTTATTCAAAATGTACAATTAAGTAGGTACCTACCTATAAAATTTTATGCCCTAAAAGCACTACTTAACTTTCAACTTTTTAACATCTTCATTAACACTCAACAACTCTCTGGTTCTATTATTTTTTAATTATTTCGGGAAAGTTTAAAAGAGCCCACAGCCAATTGCCGCTCATTATTAAAGAATCAACTCATAATTAATTTCTGAAAATTAAAACATGGCGTTGAAAGTAACGATCTAATCGATGCCTATGTCGTGATCATAATTTCAAACAAACGTTAATAGCGTTAACCAAGAAGATATAATAATGGTTTAGAGGAGGTGTTAAAATTGTAAAATTTCTCTATAATAACAAAACATATACAGGGTGTCCCAGAATTAACTACGGAAACTTCGTATACGTATTCCTTGATGACAAATAAGTAGGGTCTTTCCGCCCTATCCCATTCTAAAAGCCGTTTTAGACTATCCAATTTCTTGCACAACTTCTTGTACAAGAAATTGTACAAGAAATATTGTATGCTCATGTTTGAATTGTGTTTTAGACTATACAATTTCTTGTGCAAGAAAAATGTTTTAGGATTCGGCGCAATAGACATAATATTTAATTTTCTTCTCCGTCTCCTTCTGTTTGTGGCCTCAGCTACCTAGGCTATTCGGCCTATATTTAATTTTGATTGGATCTTTTTGGCAGAAGTTCGGTTTTATTAAATGTTTTGATTATTTTTCATATAAAACCAATTCAAATGATTAAGCAAGCAGCTGTTGCCAGTGCGATTGCGGGTATATACGTGTTAAGCAGAGTTTTAAAATGGGTTTAAAGCGCCGTATAGAAATGTCATGTGCGCGCGCAGTTCTTGGATGGAATATTGTATAGAAAATAGAGCATGTTCTATTTTCTTGTACAAGAATTTGACAGATACAATATTTCTTGTACAAGAAATTGGATAGTCTAAAACGGCTTTTAGGGTGCAAATCAAGGAACCCCTCTTAATATTTTTTTTGTAACTTTCTTAGCAATTAATATTTGCAATAACAAAAAATTATTTTAGGAAGTTTTGATTATTTAGAAACTTTTTTGTTCCTTGTAGTTTTTTGTGAAATCGTTTCGGTTTGGAGTAAAAAAATAAGAAGTAGGACCATGTCAATTGAGTATCGTGTATCGCGATCAAGTAGCGCACATTTGCAAAGTAGGTTATAACTCTGACAGGAGTCTCTAAAAAAATTTTTAACTTCCCGCTAAAAAAAATTAAATTTTTTTTTTAAATCGGGAAGTTATTGGTTTCACCCCGTTTTTCGAAAATCGAGTTTTCATCGGATCTCAACGTTTTGAGGTCTTAGGAACCTCCCCTGACTATTTTTACGAGGGTGTCTGTATGTCTGTATGTACGTGTGGATGTGTGTGTGTGTGTGTGGATGTATGTAAACCTCTTATAACTTTTGAACGGCTTGACCGATCGGAATGAAGTAAAAAGCATTCCAAAGAGTTCCATCTAACTTAGATTCCCTGTAAGTTTGAACCGATTCGAGCCGGTAGATTTCGAGAAATTTCAAAATAACCGAAAAAAACAATTGGTAAAAATGATGTTTTTTGGGCATATCTTTTTGGCTATTGCATCGATCAATTTCATAACCTAATCAGCTCTCAAGTTTAAAAAGCCACGTTGAATGCCGTTTTGCAAATTAAAATTGGTTGATTCGTTCGTGAGATATCGTTGTCGAAAAATTTCAAAAAAAGTGTTTTTTTCAACTTAGATATTTTTTGACTAACCGATTTTGCACTCCCGGTAACGTTTTTAGGTCTCAAAAAACTGCGTCGAATGCCATCTTGAACATCAAAATCGAATAAGGCGTTAAAAAGTTATGGCTTTTTAAACATTTCAAAAAAGTCAAAAACGTCAAAATACGTCACGTTACTATAGCTTTGCGGTTAAAACTAGCGGGATGTTGCAAGGATGGCCTTTAAGGTCAACCTCTTTTCGAATTTTTTTTATAGGAAAGACCCTACTTATTTGTCATCAAGGAATACGTATACGAAGTTTCCGTAGTTAATTCTGGGACACCCTGTATACATACAATCATACTCGTATTTTCGGAATAAAATAATAAGAATTTTATTTATATGTGATATAACGTTCATAGGTTTAAGTAAAAGTAGCAATTAAGCTAAAAAATTTGTATGCGAACATAGTAACACAATTTTGGAACGAAGTTCCCTTCCGGGCGTTACGACCAGTTACGACTGAGGCTAAAGACTAGCCGAAAAAAATTCAGACCAAAATATGTTAAGACACGACACGACACGACACACGCATGTTTCTCTCTCTCACAGACCAAAAAACAAAAAACTCTCTCTCTCTCTCTCTCATAGATAGATATAGTACAATTAAAAAGACACTAATTTAAATTAAAAAAAATGTACATTAAAAAGTAAATACTGTAGAAAAAAAATAATTACCTATAATAGTATTATATTTTATTTCATTATGTTTTTATAAATTAATTAATTCATAAACATTTCAAAAATAGTTCTTAACTTGACTAGTCAAATTACCTTAACTGTCAGTTACTGTCAAATATTTTAATTTTAAAATTTTGTATTAAATTGTTAATTCCTGTTTTAAATTAAATTAAAATAAAAAGTAATTCTAGGTAGATGTATATCATCTAAACCTCTGGTATTGTATAAATGGACACTTTTGTTAAAAGAGACGAACTGTTGAAAATAATGGATTTACTATTTTCTATTTTGCTTTGAACAGTGTAGTGTCGCGACTCTGTTAAGTTTATACAGGTTTTTGTAGATAATAAATATTAAAATAATAGAAAATAATAACAATAATGTATCCTGACAGTGTTTCTGCACAAGTTCCGGATTTTGCTGATAGAGTTAGGTAAGTAGAGATTTTATACAGACAATAATAGATGCTTATGTATGTACAAACACTCTGTTGTGTTTACAAATTACTAATTCCTTCACTAATTAATCGAAAGGAACTTCGTTCCATCCGGGTGTCCCTTGACACCTCACACTTTTTTATTATACGATTTATCTTTATCATCAAAAAATACCTCAATTTTGCCGTTCATCGTTACTGATTTTTTTTCCAGCAAGCATTTTGTTAATGTCTGTAAACAGTGAGAAATACAGTAGATGTGAAAAGAATTCGTAGTCTAATTTATGCATTTTGGCCATCTTTTCATTATATTGTGACAAAATACATTGTCTTGATCAATTTTTTTCCAGCATGCATTCTTTAAATGTCTGTAAACAGGAAAATCTCACAGAGAGCCAGATCTGGGAAATAGAGCATAATATGTAAAAAGAATTCGTATTCTAATATTTAATCATGAAATCAATACATAGTATAAAACAAAGTAGCTTTCTCTGTCCCTATGTCCCTTTGTATGCTTAAATCTTTAAAACTACGCAAGGGATTTTGATGCGGTTTTTTTTAATAGATAGAGTGATTCAAGAGGAAGGTTTATATGTATAATAACATCCATTAAATAGTGGAGAAATACTGTTATTTTTGAGGTTTCTAATGTGATGTTAATTATCAATTTTTTTCCGCTTACATTGCAAACGCAGGTTGAACCCTACGAGATTTATCAAAATAACGTACTAATTATTTGTACACATTGAAAAGGTCTACAGAAAACTCCGCGATGGATATGTCTATCTCTTATGGATATCCAACAATAACATTTTTTTGTCATTTACTTTTTACGACAAATAATGGCTAATTTTCGAAGCGATTTTAACCAATACAGCATTAATCCTTACCCAATTAAATAGATTAAATATATTGTTGATTTAATATAGATCTATATGGTCCTTTACAGCACAAGATTTAAATGAATATTTTCGAAGATATTACAGATTTAAAATTGCGGGACGTAGCGCTTGCGGTGGTACTGGCCGACCGGGGCGGCGGCAACGTGCCTATAAATAGCGCATCGGACGCCGCGATTTTCCTTATAGCACTTTGAATTTTGCAGCGATTGGACGCGTTTATTACGAAATTAATCATTATGACGATACCGTAAGGTGGCGCAGTTAAGATGTTATAAATTTACACCTGTAATTCTTACATAACTAAGTACTATGACGCCACCGTGAGGTGGCGCAGTTGATATTTTATATATTTAAAAGAGCAAAACTTACTTACCTAAGATTTATGACGCCACCGTTAAGTGGTGCAGTTAATATATAATATACCTAACCGATAAATTACAAAGTACTATAAATAATAGTAAAAATTGGTAACTAACGAGAAAATATGATAAAAAATACAAAAAATTAATCGTAAAAATAAAAAATAAAATGGAAAAAACATTAGCGTTAGGCGGTGCGAAGTTCGCCGGGTCCGCTAGTATATAAATAATCGCTGCTTCTAGCCAAGACAAATCTTCCCAAGTTTTCTTGAAGTTTTGGATTTGTCAGACTTTGCTTGAGATGTCCAAAAATTAAAGAAATAAACCTAAAATACTGGCAATCGGATCAATAACTACTTAATTTTTTTAGTTTAGAATATGAAATGATTAACTGATAATTCTTTGTTAGTCATGAATGTTTTTAATGTTTCAGTATAAATAAATAGATAAAGAAAATAATATACTGTTTTTCCGTAAACAAAGAAAAAGGACTCCATTTTATTCCAATCACCGTCAATCCAAAGGCCTGTCATATTCGGTGGTCGAGTTTTTTAGAAATAAACTTGATCCTATTTGCGCCCTACAGGGCTAAACGTCGCACCCTAACAAGATCATGATTGACTCTTGAATTGTTTAATTTAATAATGGCCTTTGACAATAGGCCTTAATCTAGTTTCACGCCCCTTTAAAAAAAGCCCGTTGTTATATAATCACTAGACCGTAAATTTGACGCATAAAAAAAGGATATAATGCTTTTTTATAAATCGCGCTCAGCGTATAATGGAGTCGTTCACACATAGAAAAATATATATAACGAGGGTTATATAATAGTTCATACTTATTATCATTTATTTAGTTTAATAGAAAACGGTAGATTTTAATATTAAGGAGCAAATAAAACAAATGTTTTAGTAACAATATTTAAAATTAAGCAAATACTAAAAGAGGCAATCACAAATAGGTAGGTACTAAATTAATTTTATCTACTCCTTTGACAGTAAATTTCATTTATACTCATTGTCACCATGCAGGGTAAGTAAGCTATAACGCACAGTTGTGCGAAATGAAACGTCATGTTGGAATGACGTTTCATTACGCACAACTGTGCATTTTAGCTTACTTACCCTGCATGGTGACAATGGGTATAAATGACATTTACTGTCAAAGGAGTAGATAACAGTACAGTACGTAAGTCATATATTTTTTAGAGATGTCAAATATTTAGAATTAAAATTAAAATATTAAGTCGTAGATAAAACATAGTACGTAACTCGAGTGGTAAGTGGTATTACGTACTCGTGCAATTACGCACTCGCCGCTACGCGGCTTTGTGCGTAACTTTTTCACTCGTACGTAATGTCCTACTTACCACTCTTGATACGTAATATACTATTATCACGGAATTCCTCTATTGGTTAAACTGCACTTAGGTAGGTATATGTATGAAAAGCCGGATATTGTTTAGAAAAACCAGCGTTAAGTTGCATAAATGAAAGAAACTGAAACTGGAATATATTGGCAACTACCGATACCTATTTAATGCTTAATATGTGATTTCAAATATTTTTTTTTAAATTAAACTCTTGAATACTTCTACACAATATAAACTAATGGACAAAACTAAAGCACCACCTCTTTTTATGCTTTAATTTTCAAAATAATGGTCATATTTGCTATTTTTTTCCAAATAGGGTCTTCTTTGATAATCTAGGCACATGCTGTTATATAGTCGTTCATGTTAAAATTATAAATATCATAATTTTAACTTGTGACCACATTGACGTAACAAATATTGTTGATTAGCAACAGATTTTACTTACGAGACGGTGTTATGTTGTTAGTACTGGTTATTTAAAAATTTGAGTCTTAGAAATTCAATCGTGGTAGAATAAATTTATCTGTAGAGGACGCGGTAAAGGCATCAACATTATTGGCAGAAGGATACTCAATACGTTATGTTTCTAATTTGTTAGGAAAAAATCAATCCAGTATAATTTGTTTGGTTTAACACTTGAACTAGGCAGGATCTTACATTCGCAGACCTAAACACGAGCGCAAATGGTCCACAGATGCAAGAGATGAGCGCTTTTTGCGTGTGTTTGTTCTTTGAAACAGGACAGTCATTGGTACAATAGTACAATGTACTGATATCGTCTGGAACTGTGAGAAGACATTTAAATAAAGCTGGATTGAACAGTAGAAGACCGGCGAAAAAACCTTTGTTAAACACGGAACACAAAATTGAAAGACTACATTTCGCTCGTAACCATCAGCACTGAACGGTTGAATATTGGAAGAGAGTTTTGAGACCAGGATCAACTTGTTCTTCAAAACAGGACAGTCATTGGTACAATGTTACGAAATGAGTTGGCTATTGCTCGCAATGTACTGATATCGTCTTGAACTGTGAGAAGACGTTTAAATAAAGCTGGATTGAACAGTAGAAGACCGGCGAAAAAACCTTTGTTAAACACGGAATACAAAATTGAAAGACTTCATTTTGCACGTAACCTTCTGAACTGAACGGTTGAGTATTGGAAGAGAGTTTTAAGACCAGGATCAACTTAAAATTTGCAGATGGACGTGAGCATCTTTGGCAAAGGCCTGGAAAGAAATTTGTGTGCTGCAATTTTAATGGCCACCCAGAGTTGGTTCTTATTTGCACGAGATCCATAAATGCAGATTATTATCTTAAAAATATCGTTCTTGATTATGTTATGCCGTTTGCTTCCTTCGTGGGACCGAATTGTGTATTCATGCAAGATAATGTTCATCCCCACGTGTCTAGGCAAGTATTTAACTACCTAAACGCTATTGATCTTGAGCTAATGGAAGAGCCGGCCAACAGTCCATACTTAAATCCCATAGAGCATATGTAGACGTTCACAGTAATAAGACTTCACCTGTTAACCATAACCCGTTGTTAGATGCAGTAATAGTGAGTGGGATATAGTATCCCCCAAGATGTTATTAAAATAGAGGAGGCCATACACGGTACTAGGCTCAGTTAAAACACATTAATTTAATTGTGTACGTGTTTTTATTATTTAATTAATAAAAAAAAATATTTAGAATATGGTCTTTTCTTGTCGATTCCTGTTTAAAACAATTGCTTTCCTTCATTCACAAGTTTTGAGCAGCTACCCAAATATCAGTCGAATACAACAAAACTTAAACTCGTTTAGTTAAGTGGTGCTTTAATTTTGTCCATGAGTTTATATATTCATAACAAGAATTTAATGTTATATTTTTCACTGTTAATTTTTTTCGTTTTTTATATCAGTCCACTTATATCCATTTAGTACCAACTTCTTAAGAATTACATTGTAGTTAAATGCATAACATACTTTCGACCTATTTGCATAAACTAAAATTGCAAAATACCTAAACTGGCTAAATAATCTCTACCAATTACTTCGAAGTAGCTATTTACCTATTTAGCTGAATATCCAAAGACATAATGGATTAAAATAACAATGTTTGGTTGTACTGAAGATACATGAATATAACGTATAATTTTTAAGAAGGTACCAAGTTCAATTTGCAGTTAATACTATAATAATAAGGCACGTAATATTACCAGGTATGTTTCTCACATAATGAACATGTTGTATACAACTGTGACAGGGCTGAACTGGGAATATTTTAATTTGGTTAATTTTACAAGTCAATGAATCGTGGTTTTATGCGGTTTACAGTTATAACTTGGTAAATAGTCTTGTTAGGATGTCTTATTGTCAATTATATTTAGACTTAGATATGCATAACAATTACCATTTAGTTACCTGGTGAAACATTTCAGAACATTTATTTAACTATTTTATTAAAAAGTATTACAAAATTATTCGCCTGGGAACGATGTAAGAGATAATTCCAAATTATTTTTTCTCACAAGTAACATTGATAATATAAGATCTATACTATGTATTTACATAACAAATAGTTATTACATTTTTTTGTAATTAAATCCCACACATATTGACAAAATCATTAGCTATTACTAATAAGGCTTTAATTTCGTAAGATTTTTTGTTGCTTCCGGTATTTTATGAAAATAGATTCGCGATTCAGCTTTGTTTTATTAAAACAATGACATATTTACATATCGTACACTACAAACCTTATTTCAATCATAATGAACGTAAATTTAACAACAATTCGGTAGTAAATTATTTAAAGTCAATCTGATTTACTTATAAGTCAGATAGTAAGCTATGAACTAACTATCATATAGTAAAAACCGGAATAGGACAATTCGACGCTGCCGATTCAACGCAGCCTATTCGACGTGGCCGATTCGACGCGAAGACAATTTAACGCTGACCCTTTCGACACAGGGCCAATTCAACGATAATATTACGATTTGCATATTCTCTTACTAAGGTCTCAATTCTTTCATCGCATTCTCGGTGCATCTTTAATTTAACTGGTGGTTGTTGTCCGTAAAGTAATTGCGTAATACAGACTGTACTCGTTTCAAGGCATCAATAAACGTCCAAATTGTTGGATGGTCCATGGAAAATTCGTTTTGCAATCGTCTGTGGGCTGCTTCAGCGTGATTATTTCTTCTGTCTATATTATTTTTGACACAGTTGTAGACAGACCAAAATGATGTGGGAAATAAAGGCTGACGTCTTCCATTGCCTCATCTTTAAGAGAGCCCCAGGTATAAATCTTCAAACCATTCCAGAAGAGGCTGTACCTAATGACCATTACCGGTAAGGGTAATTAACTATTTTAAACAAAAAGTGACACACTGAGATTAGCCATACTATGACCATAAGTGTAATGACAACTTCGCGTCGAATCGGCCCTGCGTCGAAACATTTAATTATTAACTATATGAATCCATGCGACGCCTATATCTATGTTTTCAATACTGTAAACATTTATTATATTCTTATTGCGTTCTCAAATCCAAAAGGTTTTAAATGGAATCCAAAAAATTTTTTTAAAGTTATTTGTCCTAATCTTTTGTTAATAGATACCTACCACTGATTCGTGTTATCTGAATATATTATATAAGCATTAAGAAAGGTGGGTATTTTGATAGAAAATATTAATTTACTACATTAGGAGGAATAAACAAATAAAGATTATTTTTCATAAAAATATTTCTGGTAATAGTATCATGGGTAAACTGCATTACAAATGAAATAATTAGTTAGCCGAAAAGGGATAAAATCTGTTGAACAAACTGTCGTAATTAGCAGATAAGAATTTGTTAATATTTTAAGGGAATTAATTATTTGGCAATAATTATTATTGCTATAAAAACTGAGTTTTGGAGTTACCTACAGTCATCGTGCATACTTATATCGCTATCGATCAACAAAAGAAATGCTCCTGTTGATGGTATGATCTATGCAAAGCTATTTTTTCAATAGTTGCGCATTACTAACATATTTTGGTATCTAATTTGTATTTTTTCGTTATAGTAGGTTTAGACGCTTTAAAAGCCTCCGCAAAAATCCTTCACAAACACTTGAATGCCGTTTGCAAGTGCGCTAGTGTGTTACGAAGGGACAAACATGCAGACGTAGACGTCGAAATTGTTTCAGCACAGCATATTTTTATTTTAACAAGCGCCACCGTGTAAATACATCGCAAGCGTTTGCAGTGAATTTCTTTTGATCTATGTTCGAAAACTGACATTGGCCTGGATCGGCAACAAGCTCTTCCTTTCTCACGCAACCTAAGCCAAACATACACTTTACACGCATGAGTTTGTGGAAACTTGACTAGACTTCCCAACCATATAAAGCTACCAATAAATGTAAGCATGTAAATTCCAAAAAAGGTTTTGTAAATGTAAAAAGATGAATGTAATTAATAGAATATATCACAAAAATAACTGGTATTGAAGTGCCTAATTGACAGATAAGTTTTACAATTATAGTAATCGTGGCAAAATTGACTCATGCCTATTAATAATGTATGTTTTGTATAAAAACTACCTATTGAAAGTATTGTCTTAAGCTAAACTAAATACATTACTATTTTGAAACTACCAAATTTTTAAAAAATTTACTCATACGATATAGTGAATGTCGATGTCAATATTGATATTTTAATATTTATCTTTTTTTTTCTCACTACCGAAATCCCGAACATTGTTAGAAAATCCGTTCCTGTAAAGTGTCAGTATATTCACTAGTCTCCATACATATATTGCTATATCACCTCGGCTATGATACCAATCAATTGAGCTTCCTAAGTCTAATGGCGCAATATCACGCAATCCGCCCTAATTGACTTGTGAAATCGCCAACACCACAAATACTACCTTTACACCCCAATAAAATATGCTTATTGTTTCTTTAAGGCATACAGGACGAACAGTTCGTGCAACTAAAACTTATTATGTCTTTGTCTTACTTCTTGCTATATGATTATAATTTTATGATGTAAGGGTATTGTGTTCGGCTATATAGTGATGATATTTTATTTGCAACCTGTATGCATACGTAATTTTTAATTTGCGTTGTTCCGATAATCAGTTTAATTAAATTTTAAAAATATGTTTCTGTTGGAACTGCTCTATAATAAATTTTTCACAGAAGATGCAAAAAAAGATATAAAAAATTAACAGTATCTATATCTTCATCTACATTTGATTATATAGGTGATATAATTATATTTAACTTTTTGAACTACTCGTCATAGAACTGAATTTATATTAATGTAAGTATTTAATGCCACGGTTTCTCAGTCGAACGTGATAACATTTTTATCTTTTTTTTGGAACGGAGATCCTTTTCGCGCGTTAGGTACGACTGATTCGTGGACTGAGGCTAGCCGAAAAAAATTCAGACCAAAATTTCTCACGACACGACACGACACACGCATTTTTGTCTGTCTGTCTCTCTCTCCCTCTCTCTCATAGATAGATATATTACAATGGATAGAAAAGTGTGACGTCAGCTATGGGAGGAGCTTAAAAATCTTTCCAAACAAAACATATTTGCATTGAAAAAGCCATAAAAGATTTTTCTATTACTTGTAGTGGTTTCTAATCAAAAATCTTAGCGTTTTCCGGACACTTTTCATACGACCTATTGTATCCAATTTGTGATAGTGAATAAACATTGAAAGTTAGTGTAAGTGTTCAAATTTTATATGCATTTTAGTGGAATTGAGGTTATGTTTTGTTTACAAGTTTATAAATTTTATTATGGTAATCTTGTAATTAATTATGTATTCTTTAACTATTAAATAGTATTCTGTTGCAGTAAAAATGGTTATGTGTTTCGTCCCCAATTGCAAACATTATAGCGAGCAGAAAAACTGCAATTTTTTTAATTTTCCCAGAAATGATGTGGAAAGGAAGGAGTGGATTAGTCTTATCAAGTATATACATATTTCGATGTTATAGATAAAATAATATATATTTAAAGATGTTATAAACAAACAGGACAATATATTGCTGTATGTTTTGGCTTTTTTGTTTCTGGGTTTCCTTTAGTATGTTATTTTTTTAATTTTAAGTTTATACAGGTTTTTGTATATAATAAATAATAAAATAATAGAAAATAATAAGAATAAAATATCCTGACATTTGTGGCTCCCCACAAATTTTGGATATTGCTGATGGAGTTAGGTAAGTGGAGATTTTATACAGACAATAATAAAGGCTTATGTATGTATAAACAATGTATTGTGTTTACAAATTACAATTCCTTCTCTAATTAATCAAAAGGAACTTCGTTCCATCCGGGTGTCCCTTGATACCTCTCACCTTTTTTTTATCCTGTTTTAATAAATTAATAAATTCATAAACATTTTAAAAATAGTTCGTAACTTGACTAGTTAGGTACGTCAAATTACCTTAACTGTCCGTTGCTGTCAAATATTTTAAAATTTTGTATTAATTATTAATTCCTGTTTTAAATTAAAATATAAAGTAATTCTAGGTACATGTATGTCATCTAAACCTCTGGAATTGTATGAATGGACACTTTTGTTAAAAGAAACGGACTGTTGAAAATATTCAGGTGATAATGAATTTACTATTTTCTATTTTGCTTTGAACAGTGTAGTGTCGTGACTTTGTTAAGTTTATACAGGTTTTTTGGAGATAATAAATTATAAAATAGTACAAAATAATAACAATAATGAATCCTGACAGTGTTTCTGTTCTGCACAAGTTCCGGACATTGCTGATGGATTTAGGTAAGAAGAGACTTAATACAGACCATCATAAATGCTTATGTATGTATAAACACTCTGTTGTGTTTACAAATTACAATTCCTTCACTAATTAATCGAAAGGAACTTCGTTCCATCCGGGTGTCCCTTGACACCTCTCACTTTTTCTTAATTATGAAGTATATATTAACTTGTATTTTAACTGAAAGTATACAGTAAATTTGTTACAGTACAAGAAATTTCGTTTAACAGGTTAAATTCAAGTAGAGATTTTTCTATAGGGAATGATATAAAGAGCTGCAGTATGCAGGTTTGTAAATTTTAAGTATTTCCAATCTAATTATCGATCGGTAATTAAAAGATATTGACGCGTTTGTTGTAAGGGTGGTCTACTCTTAAAGTTACAGTGATATTACAGTGCAATTAACAGTAGCGCCCGTGTTTTTAAGGAGTTTTTAGGTAATTTGTTTGTGTACTAATAATGTGTTGTTTTCTTAAACGTTTTAAAGATTCAAACCAAATATCTTATGTTAGTAATAGATTAATAAAATCCGGGAGTTTCGATTTTGAAAATATTTACATATCCTACGTGTAGGTAGGTAATCCTAAATAATATATAAGTATAATTACTAGAAAAAAGAAAACGTGAATCAATCAAAATGTATCTCGGAATTAACAATGCTAGCACGACCTTAAATAATTCATTTTATTAAACAAGTTATTAATCTATACTAATATTAGGTATAAAGCTGAAGAGTTTGTTTGTTTGTTTGAACGCGCTAATCTCAGGAACAACTGGTTCGAATTGAAAAATTCTTTTTGTGTTGAATAGACCATTTATCGAGGAAGGCTTTAGGCTATATAACATCACGATGCAACTATTAGGAGCGAAGAAGTAATGGAAAATGTGAAAAAAACGGGAAAAATTATTGATCCTTGATGGCTTCCATTGCGTTCGCTGCGAAAACGGTTGAAGATACCCAAAATATATGTATGAAAGAATTATTCCTCTTGAAATGATCTAAAAAAATGTCCGCGACAGTATATGTCTATCTTTTAAGATTAACTCACTAGAACCCTTTTTAATGGTAATCAAACTTGGTCGAAATGAATGCATTATTTGTTAAGAGTTGTATCAACGTAATAATATTAATCTTTATCCAAATAAATGTGTTGTTGATTAAGAGTATTTAATTGTGAACAAAATTGTCTTTGACATCACTTAATTTCAATAAACATCTTAGAACATATTACAATTTTAAAATAATTATAAATGTTTGTTTGTTACGCTTTCACACGAAAACTAATCAACCGATCATGATGAAACTTTGTACATATTTATATTCTTGGAGGTATTAGAAGTAAAATAGGATACATTTTATTAAAAGAAATATTTTTTATTTTTTACGAAAAATAAAAAAATTGTTTGTCAAAAAATCTCAAAAAAGTAATTCTTACTAAATTAAGCATTACGACGCCACCGTAAGGTGGCGCAGTTAAGATGGTATAAATTTACATTAGCAATTCTTGCATAATTAAGTACTATGATGCCATCATAAGGTGGCGCAGTAAAAATTTGGAAAAATGGTAAAAAAACATCAGTAGGCGGTACGAAGTTCGCCAGGTCAGCTAGTTATTGTATAAAGCCAAAAAAGGAGCAGTAAATGTTTAGAGAGCATTGAAAATATTTCTGAAGATTTTATTTGACGTACAATTTTATACTTACTACGCCTACTTGAATTACATAATTACTACTAAAAACACATTAAAGTTTTACTAATAATAATTCGACTTCCGGTATTGGATAAGAAAGAATTTAATTTAGTGACAGTTCATTAATCCTGAAAAAGTACCTACGGCCTTATTCGGTGTTATCGAAATGCCTCCCGTTTTTTCAGGTACCTATTTTCATAGATGAAATGCCTCCCGGGTACAATCGAAATGCCTCCGGGTCCTTAATCATTTATGGTAATATTTTGTGTGCTTAATCTTTGTATAATGACACAATGTTGCCAAATTATAATTTGAATAGGTAAATATATATCTATTTTTATTTTTCTAATTCTTATGCACTGTACATAAAATCTGTTAACAAAATATTTCAGAGTACGACATTTTTGTTTAGAAAATAAAATTGTTTACAATTAAAAACAAAGCCGAAGTACACTTAGTATTCCAATTGTTTTGATCTAACACGATTCTAATCTCTAATCTATTCCATGAATAGGGTAGTTTGCACCTACTAAATCTGGTAATTAGTTGTTTATAATAAATATCCTTTCTATAATGATGTGATTACTTAATCAGTGTACATTTTTGTTTAGAAAATAAAATTGTTTACCATTAAAAATAAAGCCGATGTACCTACACTAAGTATTCTAATTGTTTTGATCTAACACGATTCTAATCTCTAATCTATTCCATGAATAGGGTAGTTTGCACCTACTAAATCTGGTAATTAGTTGTTTATAATAAATATTCTTTCTATAATTATGTGATCACTGAATTTTTGTATAAATACTTCAAGTTTATTAGTTCTTGTCTCAGTTTTGTCGATTTAAAGCTTGTATCAGTTTGTCAATTTTAAGTTCAAATTGTGTTTAAGTGGATTAAGTTATAATATTCGAAATAATGGAATCAACGATGTGTTCGAGTCAAAAGGGCAAACCTTTAATATCAATTGATGGTTTCACATTCGGTTTTCAAAAAATGTTGGCCAAAGATACGGTAAAGCGATGGACATGTACTAAGAAAACCTGCAAAGCATTTGTGAAAACGCAGGGATGTGACAATTCGATAATTGAGTCGATATTAGATCACAATCACGAGAAGTTGTCTGCCGAAGTGTCCAATAGGAAAGCCGTAAGCAATTCGATAAAAAGAGCAGCCGTGGAAGATATCAACGAAAAACCAATGAAGCTCATATGTAAAGAACTTAAGAAGACGAATATAGAGACATTTCAACTTCGATTATTACAAATAGGAACGAAAATTTTATAATTAAAAATGACAAAGATAATCACATTGTTATATTATCCTGTTCTTCAAATCTTTCTTTTCTTTCGACTGTTTCCAATTGGTATGTCGACGGAACTTTTGAGTACTGTCCTCGCTTTTTCACCCAATTGTTCACTATACATGGCTTAAAAAATGGACATTATATTCCTCTCGTCTTCTGTTTACTTGAAGATAAAAAGTCATCTTCTTATTATCTCGTGTTTAAATATATCATAGAAGAATGTATTAAACTCAATTGCCCTGTATCCCCTAAAGTAATAACTTCAGACTTTGAAATTTCTATACATAATGGTATCCGTAAGGCATTCCCTGAAGCAGATCTTCGTGGATGTCGTTTTCATTTGGGTCAGGCTTGGTATAGAAAGCTTCAAGCACTGGGCTTAGCTCCAGAATACCAGAAAAAAGGTGCTGACTCAAGTGAAATTACCCATTTTCTGTCATATATTTTTGGCCTATCATTCTTAGATCCTGAAGAAGTTGGCGATTTTTTTGCAATAGATTTGTCCGAAATTAAACCAGTCGATGAAAGGGTCACTCAGTTTTGTGATTATCTTGTGGATAATTATATATCGGAAAATTCGAAATTTCCGCCACATCTCTGGGCTGAGCACTCTTCATCTTTAGAAAGAACCACAAACCCATGTGAAAGTTTCCATTCCAAGTATAACTCGTCTTTCTACTGCCCTCATCCAAATATAAATAATTTTATTGAGATTATTTTACAATTTCAAATAAATACCTATATTAAAATAAATTCTGTCTCGGTACCAAAAAGAATTGTTGAGGAAAGTACAGCAAAAATCAATTTTGTAAATGAAAAAATATTACAATTAAGAGAAGGTACAATAAATAAATTAGAATTTGTGAAACTAGTGTCATACAAATTTAGGAAAAATAATTTGTAAGTTTGTAAATTTCTTCTGATGATTTGTATATAAAATTGAATAGTTCAGTCTGCAGACTGAATTTTATTGTTTGAGTCGTAATTTTCTTAAAAATTGGTGTTTTTAAATTTTCTGCGATGATAATATTATGTAATTTTGTAAGTTTCTGCTGATGATTTGTTTTAATAAATGTATAAAATACTTATCATGTCTTTATGTTTTTGATCAAAATAATCAAAATATTAAAACCAAAAAATAATGGTTAATATTGAGTTATTAACGAAATTCTATAAAAGGACGAAAGTTTGGCAACGTCTCACCTTCGTACAAAGATTAGAAGCTGGTAATTTATTTAGAGCTTAGGAGGCAATTCGTATGTGACCCTTTTAGCGACAGGTAAGAAACCCTTTTTCGGGAGGCATTTCGTATCCGGCCGCGTTATTAACATTATTTATTGTCATATAGGATTATAAATTAATGCCTTTGTTGCAGTTATCAATGTTTTAGTTTATATGTATGATTTGTAGATACATATTCCCCATACAATACAACTTAAAAGATAAATCTAGTATACACTTTGAGTTAAGAATTAAATTTATTAAATCGAATGTTTTTGTCAAAAATGTATGTAACACGCATCTGTAATTAACAAATGTATATTATTTTTCTTATTTTTTTTATAATATTTTTTCAAGCTTTTTATGGTAGGTCCGACAAGCAATTCAGGGGTGTTTAACTCTTATTGGGGACTTCAAATCTTTTTTAATTATATTTCAAACAATAGATGGTTCCATAAAATATGCGCTAAAAGATTAAGAGGATCGATAACATTATATAAATCATATTTTAAATAAACTTTATAATTGTGCAATTTGTTTGTCTAATTAAGTAACATTTTATAGGGGTTGGCATTAGATACCTGTTGGTCGATAATCTAAATTGTATGGTCACTGGATAATACAGACATAATATAGGCATAATATAGACAAGAATAGTAGAATCACTCTGCATTTGAAGTTCTTTGTACCACATTTCGTTTCGGTTTGCCGACGTTTTTCATGAAGTTTTGTAAGAATTCGTGAGCAGCGATGCAAACTTTTTCGATTCTTTACTAGATCTAGCGATTTAGGAAGTAATCTACTGATATAATTTTCTTTCATAATTATGTAACTTAACTTAATATTTTATTAAATAAACACATTTTTAAAATTGGCGCTATTTTTTAAAAATTTATCGATTTCAGAAATTTTAGTTTGGCAACGCTGCTGGTGAGCGACAACTATGCAGACCAGAATACCCACGAGAGCTTTCAAAGGCATTGAAGTTTTTGCCAAAGTATTCCTACCATTTTTGTCTATATACGGTGGTATCGTGAATTTTATGGCATTTTGTAGTATTAATTATTATCTTTAAAAGATTTTGTGGTAAACAACACACCGCCCTGAACCAGAAGAGTTTAGTTGTTTTTTAGTAGTCAGTAAAAAGATCAACAATTTTTAAAGACAAGAAAGGTGATGTAAAAACGCCAGAAAAAAAGAGTTAAAGTCGATGCTTAAAGACTATAAATAGATACCAGACGACATTGTATTAAAGTAGCGTGTTAAAATCCATACATTGGTGTGTTCTTGGTCAAGTAGGGTAGAAACATATTATAATGATTCAAGAAAATATGATACATGCCATATATTCCGCGTTTTGTGTAATTTTGTAAGTATCGAAGAAAGGCTCAGGTCTGTAGTAAAC
The DNA here is from genome assembly GCA_964028335.1 of Altica lythri. Taxonomy (NCBI): domain Eukaryota; kingdom Metazoa; phylum Arthropoda; class Insecta; order Coleoptera; family Chrysomelidae; genus Altica; species Altica lythri. The sequence continues at coordinate 31,635,210 of OZ034803.1, read as the reverse complement.
TCCAAAAGGTCTGACTTGATTAAAAAGATCTATATATGGTGTTCTTTCATTATTGATTTTTGCTTTCGATTTTACAATTTTTTTCTTTTTACTGGTGAACCATATTACATGTCGTTTGATTAATAATTTTTAAAAACGAATTACAAAAAACAACTTTATTTGATATTTAATAAATTCTTTTAAACAGATTAATATGCAACAAATTCAGTTCACAAATTTAATTTTGATTAAAAAAAAAGGGTGTGGCAGTCAGTGGGGCTGCCGGCAGAAGTTATACTTCTATGCACTGTTAACTAATAAAACTTAATAACTACAAACACAGGCAAGTAGAAATATTTTTTTTTTAATTAACTGTATTCAATTAAATAAATACTTAGAAAAATAAGACCAGTTAATGTGGGTCCTTACTTCAAACACGAAAACTAAACAGTAAAACGATCAATGTACAAAAAAAGTGTTTACAATACCCCATAGTGCAAAATATAATGCAACCATGTGACGGTAGTATGGACTACAATACAATAGTCATTACTGAATATTATTATTAATATTATTAATATAAAATACTAAACTTTATATGTTTACTTACGTGACAGAATTATAAAATAATCTGTCAAACACAATGTAATACGTCACTATGATATTCCAAAACATAAGCTCAGATTGTTTTTTGTATATCTATCTCTTTTCAATGTACTGATACCTTTATGTGTTTCTGTCTCTTTCTTACTCACACCATTACATAATATGTAATGATTTTTCCCATTTAACCCCACACAAATCAAGTCCATGATAAGAAGTATAACTTCAATAATTTTCTTTAAAATTATTACTAATGTAATGTTAAATTTCATAACAATGTATTGCTTCTACACAAAATAAACAATGATTACAAATGTAATATTTCAAATCAACAAATTTTCTTCATTCCTCTAGATAGTCTAGATTGACTAGATGCTTAGGTACAATTTTTTTTCTTATCGTTATTTTACAATTATACTATCTTAATAATAATTTTAAATTACTTAATTTGATTTAAGTCCTCTATACAATGACAGCAAAATAATTGAATAGATTTAAAAGATGAATATATTTCTAGGTTCCGCAAAATAATAAATCGGATAAAAAAAAAATCGTTTTTAAACACCCACACGTTTATTATAATATTTTGAAGATTATTACATGTTGTACATAATCTGTTTAGAATGCTCGTGTATTAAATTTCTATAACGCGAATAAGCATTAGTATAATTAATAGGTAATTGTTGGTAAGGTGACGCACGAAGGTTATTTTTGATGTAAAATATCGGTTTAAATTACACTGCTATTAAATATACAAGCGTATGTAGCCAAACACACCGTTGTTAACGTATTTTGTAAAAATCTGTATAAAATTGCACTTGAATAATATACTAATGGTAGTAACGCACCAACAAACTTAAAGCACATGTTAATATACTAGATATAGAGCAAATAAATATCAAAATATTTTACAGGATTGTTTTGTATTTTGTTTCGGTTAAATATGGCGCCATATATATGAGTATTAACTGCGCCACCTTCCAGTGGCGTCATAGTACTTAAGTACTCGTTTAAAAATATTTTTTTACGGTTTTTAATCTTATTTTCTTGTTTATCTATAGGGTTGGGGAAAAAGAAATGTCGTATTTGTGATCGAAATTTGACGCTTTATTTAACATACATAGAATTATCCGATTTAAGACAAATATGCGCCGTTTTGTTGCCATTTAAAAGGCAACTTCATTATCCCCACCCCCTTATAAAAACCCCCCTCCTTATTTGCAAAAAACTCAGACAGCCAGTTTTCGCAAGCCTCTTTTGAGGCCAACTTAGTATCACCGAGAGCGTTTTGCATGGACAGGAAGAAATGGTAACCACTTGGTGCCAGGTCCGGACTATACAAAGGGTGCGATAGGACATCCCATCCGAGCTCCCGTAGCTTCTGGCAGGTCATCAAAGATGTGTGATGCCGAGCGTTGTCCTGGTGAAACACAACACCGTTCCTATTGACCAATTCTGGCCGCTTCTGATCAATCGCCTGTCGCCTGCTTCAAACATTCGAATTGCACACAGTAAAGGACCGAATTGAGGGTCTGGCCATAGTTGAGCAGCTCATAGTGGATGATTCCCTTCCAATCCCACCAAACACACAGCAAAACCTTCCTGGCCGTCAATCCGGGCTTGGCGATGGTTTGGGCCGGCTCGCCGCTCCTCGACCACGATCTTTTTCGCTTGGGGTTGTCGTACTTGATCCACTTTTCATCACCAGTCACCATCCGCTTTAAAAATGGGTCGAATTCGTTCCGTTTCAGCAGTGCATCGCAGGCGTTGATTCGGTCCAAGAGATTTTTTTGCGTCAACTTGTGTGGCACCCAAACATCCAGCTTTTTTTGAAATCCAATCTTCTGCAAATGGTTCCAAACGGTTTTATGGTCTACACCCAGTTCCTGGCCAATCGAACGAATGCTCACATGCTGGCCTACTTGGATGATTTCGACGATTTTATCGGTTTTTACGACTATTGGCCTACCAGTACGGGGTGCATCTTCGACATCCACTACACCAGAACGAAATCGATCGAACCAACGCTGTGCTGTGCGAATCGTTACAGTATCGGGCCCCATAAACTTCACAAATTTTTGCGGCTGCCTTAGTTGCATTTTTACCTCTTAGGTAGTAAAAATGTAAAATATGACGAATTTCTTACTTGGTGGACTCCATCTTTGACGCGCTATAACTTGAGACTGAAACGTACGACCACAACACTGTTAAAGTGATACTTGTAGCACAGATTGTCAAATTGAAATCGCCGTTTAGTGTGAAGAGATACGATAAGTACAACACAAGATATGTTTAAGTGTTGCCATCTATTAACAAAATACGACGCTACTTTTTCCCCAACCTATTATTTATTTATAAATCAAAATACTACACCCTATAATGGGATTTTCCACAACCTAGATGTTTTATACTGCTATCTATCAGGAATTCGTAGAACTAAACAATAAATGTTACTTACCACATCTTCTTACTTCACCGTCGAAATACACAAATAAATAAACAAATAAAAAAACTAGTGTGGCAGTCAGTGGGACTGCCGGCAGAAGTTATACTTCTGTGCACGCGCATGGATTTATAAATTTGTATGCGAACGATTTAGCAAACTCATTATATGATATTTGTGGTAAGCGACCCCAAAAACCTCCTAGTACCTTGTGCACACTCTTTTTGTATCGAATTTGCATAAAACTCCTGGAGACGAGGTCCGTCTTAAGCACCAGGTGTTTCCAACACCATCGCCAGTATTATAATCGTATTAGGCGACTCAAACAACCACCGAGTACCAAGTGTGCACTGATTTCGTACAGAATTTACATAAAACTCCAGGAGAAGAGGTAAATACCCTAGACACCAAGTGCCACGGAGACTTTCGGAATCGTGATATTCGTGTTCAGCGACTCCAAAAACCCCGAGTATATAAATTGAACCCATTTTCAGCAATACTTACCGAGTTGTAAGTATTCTCTCTATTGTCTGTTCGGAATGTACTTTTCAAATGCAGAAATGTTGATTCTACAGAGGAAGACCATATAAATATATATATTTATATTTTATCTGTGTTTTTAGACAAAAAACTGCTACAATTAACCAAAAAAATATTCCTTTCTTGTCATCTATTAGCGAGTAGCAATACCAGTGTTACTTGCCCCATGTGTTTAGGAAAAAAGTGAAAATGTGTCACCTGTGACATAAGTTAAATTTAACGACCAAAATTTGAAATAATTACCAAGCATTTATAGCTTGGTTGTTCGAACGTTGCTGAGTTAAGGCAAAGGTTGCGAATTCGAGTCCTGCTGGTTTCGATATTTAATATATTCTCGTTTGTATACTTTTTAAAAAATTTAAAATTACAAAACATCCTATGACAGATATCTCAAATATTCATTTACTAATAAAAATATTATGTCCTAATCATTTGCATTATTTAATACATTAATTGGGTTAAAATCGTTCTTAATTTAGTTCATATCAGATTACATAATAAAGATTATTTGTTGCGCTACTGATAAAGTACATTATAAACCAGGATCTATGCCATCCTACGTACGCTTTAGTTACTTTTATACAACAATTTCTTAATGATAATTTAATATGCCTGTATTCAGTTTTTTGTTACAAAATTAAGAATCATTTTTTCCGCTAAAATAGTAAGAACAGTCGCTATAATTATACTTAATTATTTCTCAACATTAAGAAAGGTGTTTTTAAAATGTACTTAGTTCTCTTAATTGTTATATAAATGGCTAGGTCGTCTGTATTATTATCCTTCTACGTAAAGCAGATGCACCAAGTAAAAGAAGTAATAAAATTTGCTCATAAAGATTAATGTATAGCCTGCAGATTAGTTTCTTATTTTTAAATTTTCAGACATTCTCAAACACTAAAATTTTGTAGTACGGTATTTCGAATGTAATTTATCACAAAAGATTAAGTAAACTGCCCGAAAATATAACCAAAATGTACTGACTGGAGACAGATCTATGCCTCATAGCAAAAACTTCAAATAAATTACTGCGTAACCACATAAGTTAAAAACCTTGATTCAAGATTTACACCATTCGTTCTTTCAGGCACTGAAAAACTGCTACAAATAACCTCACGGCTTTGTAGGGTTATTTACGTTTTACAGAGTCTTTGAAAATCAAAGAACATATACCGTTATAATAGTATTAGGTAAACTATTATTACCTTTGACATCTGTTTGATAAACGTTTTACTAAAATGACAATTGATTAGCAGGAAACTGTAAATTAAGTAGATAACCCTACAAAGCCGTGAGGTTTTTTGTCAAATAAAATTTCAGTTTATGATTAGTTATGGAGATGTCGCTATTATCGCACTTTTAACATTTTTTTTACTGAATATAATGTATTTGTGTGATTTCAGACATATCTCCACTCTTGATGCTCTCAGAGCTTCTGGACGGATATCTTCCTTGTACTGATGAGGCGCAATACGCCAAAACCGGTCTACAAGTGATATCCTTTCGAATTGCAAACTGAAATGGTTAGTTCTATCTTGCAGATATACTAACTCCGTTTAACTTTGAATTGTAATTCAATGTCCGTGGGCATATAGCCAGGGAAGTAGTTGTTGGTTCTTAGTAAACGGTCTGTGTTCTTTGATTTTTAAAGACTCTGTCAAACGTTATAATAGTATTAAACTATTATTACCTTTGACATCTTTTTGCTACAAATAACTTAAAAATATGACTTTTTGACTATTGGCGAGACTTATAACTACTATATCTGAATATGCTTTATCTCAAGCAGAGTGCATATCAGAGATGTTGCCTAAAGACCGAAATATTTGAAAATGTACCTAATGATTGTAATAATTTTGCTAGCATTTATGAAAAAACTTTTAATAATTTACGATTTTTAGAAGCAAAAGTTTGAGTTAAGCAAATAAATATTATAAACAAGAACATGATTTTAAAACAAAAAATATAAGACGAGTATATTTATAAACTGCTATTAAAGGAAATCAATTAGCTTTACTGCCACATGTGAGAAGCTATATTTAATACGATCCTAAATAATTAATTCAACGATATTAACACTCTACAGAACATATGTACCTAAGGGTAATTAGGCACATAATTTAAATTGGATAATAATAGTTAAAAAATTACTTTAAAAACACTGTAAATTTCACAGCAACTGTTTTTTTTAACATTTGTAGAGGTTATACAAGGGTTTTCTTTTTAGTTTCGCATTTAGCCGCTTAGAAAGCGTTACCAATAGAACCTTCAGACACAAATCTAACCTAAATCTTTTTATCATATAAATCCTCAGTTTCATTGCGATACAACAAGTCGTGTAGATACGGTGAATTTTTTATATTAGCAAGTCGATCGAAAAAGAGATCTTTGCCGAGAACATTTTCGAGCAATATTTTTTTACAATTAACGGAGAGGATTATCCCAACAGCAACGTCTTCTGTGTTTTGGAATGAAGCACCACCCCAGTCAACTCATTCCTGCTGATATTGCGAATTTCAACGTGGTTGCTATAGTCTTAGTGACAAATCCAGGCTAGGTCTACCCAAAACAGCAGTAGGTAACCCAGCAAAACCTTGATGCGGTTCGTCAGCTAATTAAGAATGACAGCCGTTTAACATACCGAAAGATAAATGCATCTGTGAACATTTTAAAGACCTCGATCCAAAATATTCTACATGAAGAACATGGTGTTGATTTCCCGTTATATTCCCCATTTGCTCAAAAAAAGCAAAAGTTGGTTCGAAAAAAAATTGTAACGGTTCAACAAGGATAGCTCAAAAAACGTTTATAGTATAAATCTTAGATTTCGAACCGGAAAAAAAATTCGCTGTTTGGATGTTTCACTATGATGAAAAACCACAAAAGTGTCAAAGAAAATTGTCGCAACTTTTGTGCGAAACCCCGACAAAGCAACACACAACGTCGGTTGTGCTCAGACACAAGTGCTCACACTGCCCAAAAGATAATCTAGTTTTTATGCTTTAAAACATCGAATTGTTAGACCATCCACCGTATAGTTCCGACCTACGTCCAAACGACGTCTTCACGTTCCCAAAGATCCAGAATTCAATGCGTGGGTAGCCAGTCGTCAAAAGAAGCAATCAATGTCTTTAATCAGCAATTTTGCAGGTGTCAACTAAAGACTGGAATAACCGTTTTATATATTTTTTGCCTTTATGACTATATCCAAAACTAAAAAGACAATCCTCATAATAAATAACTACATTTTACTAAATTCTTTTTTGTAATGTCTCCTGTTTATTTAATCTGTTACCTATATAAATTCTTAATAACGTATATATTTCAATTGTTCGAGGTCAAGCTGTATCGAAAAATGATCAGGTATGTTTTAATTTGATTCCTCGAACGATGTTTTCAAAGAAACGAAATATTTAGCTAGAAGGCAGGTCAGAAATGATTTTTTATTTTTAATTATACACCTTGTTTACGGTCTTTGCTTCACCTCATCAATGATAGGCAGGAAATTGGTGTCAGGAATATGTTGTTATTAGCCAGTTGATACACTCTATTAAATGCTTTAAATTATATACTAAAAGGGGTCGATTTAGAAAAACTTGGAAATTTAGTATTTAATAGGAGATTAAAGTTAGTTAATAACTGTAGTCACGTTAGCTAATTATGATTAATACCTTTTGTTTAGAAATGATAAAATTGTTCAAATATATGAAGATACTATAAAAATTTATCGTGTTTAGAACTGTTCATATTTTCCATATTTTTGTTTATTTAGACGATTTTGTCTTGTTTTTTGTTTTCAATGTTTTTAAAGTTATACTTCTATTCATGCACTCGGTGGAAAAGATTTGTGTACAGGAAAAATCATTACATATGTAATGGTGTGAGTAAGAGAGAGACAGACACACTTATATTGGTCGGTAAAAACAAAGATGAAATATTTATCACATGTTATTAGTCAAAACTATAAGACTTTTGAATACCGTTTCAAACATACAGTACATTGAAAAGGGATAGATATACAAAAAACAGTCTGAATATCATAATGACGGACCACATGACTATTTGACACATTATTTTATAATTATGTCACGTAAGTTAACATATTAAGTTTAGTATTTTATATTATTAATATAAATAATAATATTTAGTAATGAGTATTGTATTTTAGTCTAAAATACCGTCACATGGTTGCAGTACATCCTGCACTATGTTTTTGAGGTTGTTGGCTACATAAACAGAGTTTTTACGAATAGTCGAAAATCTCCGAATTTTGTAATTATGGATCGGAATGCGTTTTTTTGCATTGGATTCGTTTAAGTATTAGGAAATTTGCCGCTATATTTTATAATGTAAAAATGGAAATTACATTTCTGCATTCAAAAAGTACATTTCGAACAGACAATAGAGAGAAAACTTACATTTCGGTAAGTATTGCTAAAAATGGGTTCAATTTATATACTCGGGGTTTTTGGAGTCGCTGAACACGAATATCACGATTGCGAAAGTCTCCGCGGCACTTGGTGTCCACGGTATTTACCTCTTCTCCTGGGGTTTTATGTAAATTCTGTACAAAATCAGTGCACACTTGGTACTCGGTGGTTTTTTGAGTCGCTAAATACGATTATATTATAATGGCGATGGTGTTCGAAACACCTGGTGCTTAAGACGGACCTCGTCTCCAGGAATTTTATGCAAATTCGATACAAAAAGAGTGTGCACAGGGTACTAGAAGGTTTTCACGAATATCATATAATGAGTGTGCTAAATCATTCGCATACAAATTTATGAATCAATGCGCGTGCATAGAAGTATAACTTCTGCCGGCAGTCCCACTAACTGCCACATTAGTTTTTTTTTGGTTTTGTCGTTTTTATCATATTTTCTCCACAATTTCCACGTTTTTACTATTTTCTCGTTGTAATTAAAATATTTCGTTTAAATATATTAGATATAATTAAAATGCGCCACCTTAAGGTTAAGTGAACATTTTTTTGTTTAGATTTATGAGATATTAAATGCGCCATCTCAATGGCTTTTAAATTTATAAGTTATCAACTGCGTCACCTTATGGTGGTGTCATAATATTAAGTAAAGAATAGCTCATATTTAAATATAGGAGATATCACCTTATAATAACGTATAAATATATAAAATGCCAACTACGCCACCTTACGGTATTTCCTTAGTTGTCATTTGCGTTTTGTTAGTATCTACATGTCAGATGTTGTTATATACAGTCTAGTTCATCGTTTTTAGCCGATTTGATGTTAGAAACCACTAAAATAAGATTAAACTGTCATCCAAGTTACCAATGGCGGAGAGTTTTTTTTCTAAATTAGGTCGTAAGTTTCTAAAACTACAAAAATATGACATTAATAATTATTAAATTCAACCCTTCAACAAAGAGCCGGATATGACGGTTACTAGGAATGTGAATTAAGTCAAGACTTCCGTATTGAATACTTTTTATCTACCGGTGAAACAAGATGCAGTTACGTAAGTGTTGTATTAAAAAACAAACGTCCTCATTTAAATTTCTAACTTGCCTTAATCTGACAGAGAAATTTACTTCGAGTATGATTTCTGTCATCGGCCAAAATCGGTGAAATGGACTATACCACGATTTATTGTGACTATACGGGAACGCGACAGAACAAGATAAAAAGTCTCCTATGTCCGTTTCCTGGTTCTGAGCTACCTCCCTACCAATTTTCAGCCAGATCGGTTCAACCGTTCTTGAGTTATAAATAGTGTATTAACACGACTTTTGTATTTATATAGATTAGAGATGTTTATTTTCTTAATTCTCAAACATTCTTACTCTCTTTTATCAGTTTCAATCGATGTGTTTGTATCCAGTTTATCCAATACCATCAACAACAAGAATAGTTTGTTAATGCATCATAACCATTTTTCACAAATAACTTTTAGGCTATAACCATAATAAAAGTTTAAAATGTTATATATATTTGTCGAGATACTATACGACTTTTTATATTTTAAATATCCATCAACCTCGCCGCGAACGAAATAAAAACCTCATGTAACATCCTGTAAATGAGTGTACAATCTACTTGTAATTCCACAGCTGTCCGTACTATCGGAGAATTCTAAGATCGAATTTATACTCAATTACAATTCTACTAAGGTAATAACCTTAAATAGAAAAATAAACTTTATTTTTCGCATGATAAAATCTCCGATTGTTTAAATGCCAAATCGATGAACGCCGTGAATATAAACTGCACAATTTGACAAGTAAATTATTGAGGATATTTGTAATAATTGTTAGAATTTGCATTATTTCTCACTTTTAAGACGACCACCTATTAAATACTGAAACTAATTGCTACAATAAAGACAGAGGTGTATTTTAATAAATCTCTGTTAATTATTTTACATTTCAACATACTGTTAGATACGCAATTCGTTCCAAGTTCGAGTGGATTGACTAATCTTAACAGCCGAGACTTTAAAGCTTAGGACTGTAATAGGATCTATATTATACCAGCCAGTACTGACTGTTCTTTCCAATTATTTTACTGAACGGAGGCATAAAAGCAAAGATTTATTAAATAAATACTATTGTTTGAATAACTTTTACCTATGTTTGTGACTCAAAGACAGAAAATGAATTTTGGATGCCAGAGGTTACAATAGCTAATCAATTAAGCTTCGTAAGCAATACCTATGAGTTTTTTTATAAGTATATGTAACAATTTTTTTAACTTTAGAACTCGCAGATTTAAATACTTATCGCGTTAAAATGTGTGCCGACGTCTTGTGATTCCTAATCCTCTCTATTTATCCAAAAGTCACCTTCCAGGCATCTCTTACTTACTTCCTTATCGATACTTTCCCTCCAACTTTTTCGTGGTCTTCCTTCTTTCTTTTGGGTTCCATTCTATCACTTCTTTTGGAATTCTACTATTGGACATTCTTTCCTTACAGTATTAATGGTCTTCTTCGTTTTTTATCTGTGATGTCATCATTAGTCCCGTCATTTGTCTAATTTTTTATTTGTTATACTCTCTCTTTTCTTTTGATTTTCCTGCTTTTCCAGTATTCCACCTCCTTGGCTCTTAATCTTTGTTGGATTCTCTCTTTTAATGGTCATACTTCACAGTTATATATTATTATGCTATATAGTTTTATATATTCTCTTTTTGGAACGAAGTTACCTTTTGGGCGTAACGACCAGTTACGACTGAGGCTAGAGGCTAGCCGGAAAAAATTCAGACCAAAATATGTCACGACACGACACACGCATGTTTCTCTGTGTCTCTCTCTCTCTCTCTCTCATAGGTAGATATATTACAATTAAAAAGACACTAATTTAAATTAAAAGAAAATACTGTAGAATAAAAAATAAGTGCCTTTAATAGTATTATACTTTATTTCATCCTGTTTTTATAAATTAATAAATTCATAAGCATTTTAAAAATAGTTCGTAACTTGACTAGTTAGGTATGTCAAATTACCTTAATTGTCAGTTACTGTCAAATATATTAATTTTAAAATTTTGTATTGAATTGTTAATTGCTGTTTTAAATTTAATTGAAATAAAAAGTAATTCTAGGTAGATGTATGTCATCTAAACCTCTGATATTGTATAAATGGACACTTTTGTTAAAAGAAACGAACTGTTGAAAATATTTACTATTTTCTATTTTGCTCTGAACAGTGTAGTGTCGCGACTTTGTTAAGTTTATACAGGTTTTTGTAAATAATAAATAATAGAATAATAGAAAATAATAACAATAATGTATCCTGACAGTGTTTCTGCACAAGTTCCGGATATTGCTGATAGAGTTAGGTAAGTAGACATTTTATACAGACATTATGCTTATGTATGTATAAACACTCTGTTGTGTTTACAAATTACAATTCCTTCACTAATTAATCGAAAGGAACTTCGTTCCATCCGGGTGTCCCTTGACACCTTTTACTTTTTTTTGTTTACATGGTTTATTGTTCTATCCTATAAGACGTCGTTTAACTTTAATATTGCTTTTCTTCCTTTTATTTTCTAGCTAATATTGCCTCATCAAATATTCCATCTTTTGTTATTTGCATTCCTAATTATTTGTATACCTCTCCATGTTTGATTTTCTGACCGTTTCATAGCTGTAGATTTTGTTGTGTTGCTATAATACACAGGTATTCTATATTTACTTCTAGGCCCAAATATTGTATTCTTTTACAAGTTTGCGTGTCATGTATTTTATATCGTCTGTGTGTTGTCATTTCTTGGCGCTTTTTGAGTATACTTTGAACAACGTTTGTGATAGACAACATCCTTGTTTTAGAGCTTTTGTTGTATCCAATTGTGTTGTTATTTGATGTGCTTTTTTTTTAATTTGCTATTATTGTAGAATGACTTCACTGCTTTTATTAATTCGACATTAATATATGAGCAATATGAGCATTGTAGAATTTCCCAGAGTTTACAAAAGGGGACGCTATCGTAAGCCTTCTTAAAGTCAACGGTTTTTTGGTTATATGCTAATAATATTATTATTTTCTAAATTTACATTTTTATGTATTAGGCTAAACGAAGAATAAATATAAAAAAGTGAATGAGTTTTTTTGGTTGCGTACAACTCTGTATTTACCCTTGTTCTTCAATCTATTGGCATTGTAATTATTTTATGAAAGTGTTTTTGAAGTTATGAGTAACAATGTTGAATATCTATTGTTACTAATAGGTAATTTAAAGAATAACAGTAAATAAATACACAAAACAATGTACAGCATGCTGATTTTTTATTATTTTACTGTTTTGAATTTGAGTCACGCAGGTATTTAAAAGATATTGTCGTTCTGAGTATTGAATTTTTTTATATAAATAAACTGACTCATGCATTTAAATTGGCTAATAAAAAAAGGTAATTTTGAAAAGGCATTGATTTGTATTTATAATTTACAAAAAAATTGCAAAGAAAATTATTAGATCATTTATAGAAATAATCTGTTTTTATTGCCGTTATCTATCTTCTATAGATAGGTACTTATAATAAATCTGTAGAGAGGTCAATTCTGTACATGAAAGATATTTCCAAAATAACTATCAGGGGGTGATTAGGGATCGATAATGATGCCAAAAATTAAATCAGTAAAATTTTTGTCTGTCTGTCTGTCTGTCTGTTTGTATAACCGTTATAGAAACAAAAACTACTCGACGGATTTTAACGAAACTTGGTACAATTATTTTTCATACTCCTGAGCTGGTTATAGGATAGTTAACATCACGCTACAATCAATAGGAGCAGAGCAGAGAAGGGAAATGTTGGGAAAACCACTTTTACGGTGTGGGGGGAGAAATTTTTATACAACAATCTATACGTCACGCGGACGACGTCGTGGGTACATCGATATAGAACCCAAAAATGTGGTTAGATTTTTTATTGTAAGTCTGTCTGTCTATATATATGTTTGTGCGCGCATCACATGAAAACTACTGATCCGATTCGAATGCGGTTTTCACATATGTATTTGTCTTCTCTTAACTTAACATCTGGTGTATAAGAATTCCTCCTCCACCTCTTTCACGGTGTGGGGGGGGAGAATTTTTATACAACAATCTATACATCACACGAACGACGTCGCGGGTACATCGATATAGAACCCAAAAATGTGGTTAGATTTTTTGTTGTACACCTGTCTGTCTCTCTATATATTTGTGCGCGCATCACATGAAAACTACTGATCCGATTCGAATGCGGTTTTCACATATGTATTTATCTTCTTTTAACTCAACATCTGGTGTATAAAAATTTCTCCTCCCACCCCTTTAACGGGATAAGGGGAGAAATTTTTATACAACAATTAACACGCCACGCGAACGACGTCGCGGGTACACCTAGTCCATAATATGGATGAAAGTTTTTCTAGTCGAAGGTGTTGCTACGACAATTTGATATCCCGGCAGGCGTACTCTTGAGTGGATACAAGGAAAAAAAGTGGTAAAAAGTCATCATCATTTGTCCGTCATTTCCACCATGTAATGTTAGACCCTTGATAAGTCTAAATCCAAGATGGCGGACAGCTAAATGTATAGATACAGAGAGTAGTACCTAAACCGGGGTCGAATACACCACTTGCTTGGAACACTTCTTAAGGGTCCAATATTAAGTGGTAGAAATGGCGGATATATTATCGATGACGATTTTTTAACTAGATTTTGGCCCTGTTTACCTCCTTTATATCCACTAACTAGGGTATCCGCCTGAGAGGAATCATAAATACATGTATGGATTGAATGAACATGTTGAAAAGAAGAAATTTCATATAACGGATGATGGCGAACCTTCGGCTCTATAGCTCTTAGACTATTGTAACCATTTGAAGATCATTATCTGTAGAATTCATTGGTTAAAATAAAAAATACGTTTTTACGTTATAAATTTTTATTTATCTGATAATAATAATAGTTTTTACCCTGTCGAGTAACGCATTACTACTTATCAATTTTGCGATAAATAGTCGGTATTAGTTTAAGATTATCCCATATTATGCAAGTATATAAATACGCAAGTCAAATTTTGCCGAAGATTTTTTTTAGCTTTCTAGTAATTTCGGTCGTCCTTTTATAATTTGTTCTTTAAGAAACGCTGTTAAAAATGTTAATTTATCTGCTCGTTGCAAAGTATGTCGTTTTTGGTATAAATAATGTAATTTACTTGATTGTGAGTTTCAATTTAAAACTAAAATTTTTTATTCGAATTCCTTTATAGGTATTTAGTTAAACATCAGCGTTTTTTTACTAATTACTTTCATTTAAGGTTTAAAAAACGTGTTCTTAAAGGAATATTCTTTTCGCCTATTTCTCATAATAGTAGGTATGTTGTGTATCTAGTAGGAAAAGCGATAGATTCCCGGACGACAAACATTGGAGTACGGGAATGTGCTTTTACTACGAGATACACATATTATTTTTTTCTGAAATCGCATTAAATATAATCGTAAACTAAGAAAGCTTTATATATGCATAATTGTTTTTGATTATCATCGTATTTTCTATGAAACCGTTTCGTTGAATTTGTTTGTTAATCATTGTCAGATCATTGTTCATTAGTGTCACAAAATTGTCAGATAGTGGCATATTGCTTAAAATATTTAAAATTATATTTAAAATGGACAGTGACGATAATGTCCAGAGGTGCAAAACGCCTCCAGAATTACTAAACACTGCTTCTAATGTGATTTTAAATTAATTGCCAAATAAAATCATGGCGCAAAATATGAATTTGCTTATAAACGTTTTATGGATCATTCCCGGACACAGGTACATAATTCTGTTTATTTAAATTGAAATATGTAGCAAAACAATTATAACATCGCACTGACAAACTGAGTGACAGTTTTAAAATTCGCAGGGCAATCTATGTTTTTACAAAATGTTATTCCGTCACTAGTTATAAAATGGAAATACATGCAAAACACATAAGAAGCAAGTGTTTCAGAATGAATATTCTATCTCAAGAGTGAGAATGAACACTTTCTATTATTAAAAATGAAGTCGGAATTATTACATTCATTAATGGTCGTGGAGAATAGTATATTGTTTTACGAGAAAGGAATGATACTCATTTCCCACGAGTACGATGTTTGCAGCATGAGCCGCAGGCGAATGCTGCAAATCGTACAAGTGGGAAATGAGTTATTCCTTGCGAGTCAAACACTATACTTTTTCTACGGTTATACCACAAAATAATACAATAATTCAAAAAAAAAAAATCAAATACAAAACAAAACATAACGATATAAGTTATATAATTTAAGTAAAATTAACTATTATTTACAATATTTACAGTTATCTTACCTTAAATTTATTTGTTGATTCAGAAAAATAAGCTAAAAGCACAGTTTCTGAAATGGAATTTGTTGCCTTTTTCTTTTGCCAGATCACGAAACTTTCATATGCATTCTGGTACTTATGTTTTGAAATTTCGGGAATCAAATTCTGACAAGCTTCGTTTGCCGCTTCTCTTATTTCAGGAGGAGTTAATTTTAATTCATTTTCATCACTACTTAACATTTTTACTTAAATAACAATCTAATTTAAATAATGTATTAAAAACTATCTGTTGTACCTGTCACTACTTTATTACTGTCAATCTGTACTGTTAGTCAAATATATGAATACATGATTGTCACAGTATACTTGATTAAGTTAAAACAATAAAGAAATGAACACTTTGTGTTATCAGATAAAGAAATGAGATATTTCTTTATTTGATATAACAACGTACCCCATTTCTTTAGAGATCACTGTCAAAAAATGATACATTTGTATAATAACCGTAGAAAAAAAATATTCCCGTACAGTACGGAAAAGTTCGTTGCCCAGTTACGGATTAAAATACAAGAATAGTCCTACTTTGCGGCTCGAATTTGATCCGAGAAACTAGAGATTTCCAAGCGATTTCAAAAAAATAATATGAAATATCAACTGTGACACCTTATGGTGGGGTCATTTAAATATATGAGGTATTAAATGCGCCACCTTAAGGTGGCGTCACAGTATTTAATTAAGTAAGAATTGCTGATTTGAGTAAATGAGATATCAACTGCGCCACCATCATGCAGTGGAGTGATAGTAATTAATTTAGTTTCTCATTTTCCTATTTATTTAGAAATGAACTTACACCGCCATCTATTAGGAAGGAAAACTTTCCCGTGTAAAGGATTTTGAAAATGTACTATTTTAATTGAGGTTCACCGAATCCTTTTTAACAACCTGTTTAGAAAACCAAAGATCCGACCAGAAAAGCAGAACCAAATTTCTGCTGCATTAGCTGAACTTCTGCTGACAACAACACTTCTTATCTTCCAACATTAGTGAACAAGATTAATTTATTGATTTTTAAGAACTAACAATATTATAATATTATTACTGACATTTATTTTTCTTTTAATGAAAACCGCAAATTGAAGTTTGGGTACCTACCTATTATTTGATACCCCTGATTTTAAGAAAAACCAGTTTGTACGACATTATATTCATATAGAAAAAATAATACATTAACTGATATAGGTATTACATACGATTTTAATTTGAGTTAATTAAATTTAATATTAAATTCTGATGTTGTTTATTGAGCTAGATTAGTGTATGGTTATTGTATTTTTCCATAAAACAAGGATCATATATCAAATATAAACCCTCCTTTTCACAAATAATCTATACTTTTTCTATACCTATATGTATACAATTATCAGAACAAAGAAAAAAAATTAAGAAAATTTTATTCTGCAAATGGAATTTATGTTATTCAAAATAGTCCCGATTTGCACTGGCTGAATTTCGAATGAGGATTTCACCTCACTGACCAGTATGTTCTTAAAAATGGTCGTCGATTCCTTTTGGTTATCCTCTACGTATGCATACCGCTGTCATGGGCAAATGTAGTCTACCGAATAGAAAAAAGACGCATAGTGCCATATACGGAGAATATGAGGAGTGGTTGATGGTTAAAATGCGATTTTTTGTCAGAAAATTGGACACAAGGTATAGGTACTGTAACTTTGAGTGCGATAACTCGGCGTAAAGAGGTTGGATTCTAGCATTTCATTTTGTGCTTCGATAAAAATTAGTTCTCTTCACTTCTTACACCCTTCTTAAGCTTTTGCCCAATAGCGAAGGGTCCTAGGTGAGGGCTTATCGAGCCATATCTATTTAAAGAAAAAACCATCTTGCCATCGACACCATAGACCGGTGCTGTCCATTTCCAGAAGTCTCTACATTTCCTTAAAGAAAAAAAAAACATCTTGTCATCGACACCGTAGACCGGTGCTCACCATTTCCAGAAGTCTCAACACTTCCTTACTAAAAAACATCTCGACATCGATTTCGAAGAACGCAAAAAGCTAAGATAAGAAATTAGTTTATTACTTTTTTATTAACCAATTAAAGATATTTTCTTAATAAACAATTTAAAGACTGCTTCATTTTTTTTATTTGTCTGTCTGTACTTTACGCCCTTTATTATTTGTTTGGGGAGAGTTGAAAAAAGAAAGCCAGAAGGAAGCGACCAACCCTGGAGCTAGCAAAAGGGTATTTTTACGCTACTATACTTGTATTTCTATTTTTTATTGCTGCTTACAATTATTATACAAAATCTAAATACTTTAAAAGATGTAAAAATATCTTGGCAAATTATAAACGATTTAGTAATTCTATGCTAAATATAAAATAGTTATAAGTTTTTAAAGAAGTATTTTTTATATTACCAGCTTAATTGCATAATAGCTTATCATTAATCAAAGTTTCGTTGAGTCCGTTTTAATTGTTCTATTAAGTCAAATTAATGAAATGAATTTTTTCTTTCGGATAGATAACAAAAAGAATAAAAACGTAGTTTTATCGCGATTGTTATAACGATAATAGTTCTGAACACTCATGCAATAGAGCCATCTAAGATGTTAATGGCTCCAATGTGGAACGAAGAGTTTAGAAAAGGAGAAGAAAAATAAGCTCAAATTATGATAATTTGCCCGGTTATATTAATAGTCGGTGATTACGGAGTATTTTGGTAGATAGTGATCATGAAGTACCTTGAACAGTTGTAATTATTTACACATTAGCAATGCCGCTAATTACCATCTAAGAAGTTACCACTATTATTATGTTTAGGTCGTGAAATTAATACTTTAATGGCGTAATAGCCGCACAGCGTTGGAAAAAGGTACTAATTGAAGGCCTAACGTTTCCTCTTGAGCCTATTCGTCTTTTTCTTTCAACTATGACAAGTTAATGTTGCTTCAATACAGCAATTATTTCGTTAACTTAACTAGTTGTCTATTATTCTTTTCGTATTTCAAGTAAGCAACAGTTTATTCTTCATGTCAAGAAAACGCATCATCAATCAAGAAACTATTAGAAGAAAGATAAAGATTAATATTTACAATGTAAACTGTTATTTAACAGAATAAGTATGTACAGAACACAGTAAGTACTCACAGGGTGAGTGTGTTTAAATTTTTACATCGAAACACCATCAATTGTCCCTATATAACCGTTTCGTAAATATTTTGGAAAGAAGGTCTGAAGAACACCAATCTAACTACATATACGGCTCTTATTTAACAATACTTTATCTTGGAAAAAGTTAAGATACATATACAATTAAATCAGATTTTAAACAGCTATTCTCTAATTCTATTGAGGAAATAACACTAGTAGGTATAGGTATAACACAGTGGACAGATACAATGTTCTTGCATTTATATGAGTTACAATTGGTCATTGCCATTACATCTCCGTAAAATAAAGTTAGCATACTTTAAAGTTCTTTATACCACATTTTACTACGGTTCGCCAACGTTTTTTTTGTTTAGTTTTGTGAGAACTGGTGAGCACCGATGAAAACTCTACCAATTTTTGGGCAAATCTACCGATTTAGGAGGTAATCTACGTATATGCCGTTATAATTATTTAAATTTTTTGTTACTTACATTTTTTTATTAAATAAACTCTTTTTAAGTTTTCCACCATTTATTTAAACCTACCGATTTCTACTTTATTTTTTGTAAAAATCTACCGTTTTCAGAAGTTTTAGGTTGGCAATGTTGCTAGTTGGCGACAACGATACAGATCGAAATGCGGACCGAGAGCTTTGGCGGCATGAATCAAGTTTTTGCAAGAATGATCCTACTATTCTTGTCTATAGACGGTGATAATACCGATTGGTGAAAGTGGATATACCCCTATTTGAGGAAGTAGAAGACGTGTGAAGACAAAATACATATCTTGCATATACCTACTTCTTTAAATAGAACATTATCTCTATAAGCGCGTGATAACTAATTAAAAATAAATCCATTTGCATTTGAATTTATTTCTATACATAATACATAAAACAAAGCTCATTAGCGATAACGATTACATATTTCTTGAATAATTGTTAATTTATTTTACATCCGGAACTTGTAACTTAAGATGATTTAATAGTTTTTATCAACAAATACAATGTTACGTTATGTAACTAAATAAAAGCCTTTTTAAAACTTTCCCATTGTTTTCTAAAATAAAAAATTGCAGTTTATAAGTATTGAACTATTTATAACACTCACGTCTTATTTTCGTTTCAATACTTCCTTTGTTTACAAGACATTGGCCTCGTGTCTGGAATACGATAAATGTCACAATAATATTTTTCATCTTTTTAACCCGTTTTAATCTACCATGTCGTAAAATTTAATATAGAAAAGTTATAATTTTGTTGTTAAATTATCTATATCTTCTGATGTTAAAATCAAATTGCTTACATATTGTCGATTCTTCCTAGTTTTTGATGTAAACCACTAAACTATATAGTAGATCAAGTCAAGTCAAAATTTTCAGGGATCAGTTTACCCAAAGATTTTAAATAAAGATTTCTCCAACCTAGGTGTCAATCTTATTACATTGATGACAACAGCAGAGAATCACACTGAATGAAGGAAAGTGATGCAAGCAGCAAAAACCCACCCCGCGTTTTAAGACTACGGATGTTGGTATATATGTAGGTATGTATGTAGGTACCTATGTATGTATATCTGTAGGTATGTATGTATCAGTTAACCTAGCGGAAGATCTCTTAAAAACTAAAGTCTAGCATAAAAGAAAGAGTTTAGCCGTTACGCTGTCAGTTTTGGTGGGAACAACTTACCATACTGGAAAAGAATTTTTCAAGGAGGAGTAAAGAGTATATTTTGATAATATAATTTTGTAAGGCATGTTGTTAATTTGGAATAAAAGTTACCTTTAACACACTGCTGTAAAAAATGGGTCTGGAAAGCTACAGTATTTTCATTGTGTGGAAAATTTCAAAAGACATATTTTATTTTCTTTTTCTATGTTTTTGTATTTTTTATTAATGCCGTACTAATTTGCTACTACAGAGTTGACAATTAGGTGAAATGATCTGCTATTCTAGAAGTCTATTAAAGGGTTGTCACCCTTTACTTGTCAAGATATAACGCATGGAGACTAGACAAGGAGTACGCACTCGACCGGGGGAGTTGCCAAAATCTGTCCACGGTATCGTACATATTAGGTTTACTTTTTTCACCACTAGCGTCGCTAGTGTTCCTTTTGTACCGGTATGAATATAGACAATTAAATAATCGTGAATTATTAAATTGGTTTTTATTATTTATATCTGAATGATCGAACTATTTTTTTCATTATGTAAATAAATGAATAATGAAATAATTAAAAATTATTTATTTGATTTCAAACTACGTCCTCATTGGTCGTCATCTTGGTACAAATGGAACACCAGCGCCCTCTTATTTTAGTAGCCCTATTTGCATACATGGAGTTCGTACTCCTTGTCTAGTCTCCATGATATAACGGGTAAAACCGTCGTCATTCACTCGGACAGCCAAACAGTTCTAAGCGCGATAGTATCTGCACAAATAAACTTACTGCTGGCCCTGACACATGTCTTAAGTCAGAAAAATCTGACACTGGCATGAGAACAAGGGCACACAGAGTTTCGGGTCAATGAGAAGGCTGATGAATTGACTAGAGCGGGAGATAATATCCCAATTATTGGCCCGGAATCATTCGGCAGGGTTGCTGACACGTTTAGAAAGGCGAAAAGATGTGAGAGTTATTGTCAGTCTCTTGATAGGACATTGTTGGCTTAGAAAACACTTAAGGCAGGACTTGGCAGATGAAGACATCTGTTGATAATGCCAACATGAGGAGGAAACCGCATTTCATGTCTTATGCCAAGGTGAAGGCATTGCAAGGACGTGGTATCTAGTACTTGGAGAGGAGAAACCAGTGTTCATAATTTTCTTTATATATTTTATTGTTTTAGAAATATTTTTAAGTCTGAAAAACGTAAAAATGTTCCTAAGTAAAGTGTTGATTATGAAATAATTTTTATAAATAAAGATTCGTTATTATAATTTTCCTTTACTTAATTCCTAATTATTCCTATAATTAAAGATTTGGTCCAATTAATGGACCTGGTGGTTTAATTTATGGTACCTACCGGAGCCACCGGAGACATTATTTGTACCAAATGACTTGTTTTTTATGTTCTTTTAGGTTACAATATCAACTGACTGATATTATAGGTACCTATATGTATCTAGCTAAAGAAACTAGGTAGAAGCGAAAAATATAGGGTTACAAAAACTGCATTAACTAACTTTGTTAACAATACTGTTATTGTAGTTTTTAAATGAATATTAATTGTCTATTAAATGTTAACTTCTTGATTGAAGAAAATTTTACGATTAAAAGTTAGTATTTTGCAATTTATTACACAGGTAATCGCCTTAAAAATACATTAACGATTTCTGCGATATATAAAAATGTTAAAATTGCTGACAACAATATACTTAATACCTACTTATTCCAATAATTTGTGATTTGGTCCAATAGAGAACCGGACAACTTTTCAAATAGTGTTTAAAAATAATCTTTATTCATATATATAGCCATAAAAACTAATATTTTAATTAAATAAATCCTCTAGAGTACTTGAAAACGTCAAAAACATAAATTATTTAAAATTGCCGCGAAAACAGCACTTCATGTCAATTCAGATCGCGTGACGTCATATGTGAGGTAAACAAACTACGAGCCATATTACAAGTGATCAGTGCTTGGATAAATTAAGTATGTTGTGTTTCTTAATCATCATGGACCGAAAAAGTTATCGTTGGTGTGTTGTACCTCGATGTGGAAATAGGTACATCAGTAACTACTCCAAATAAAATTTTTATTGATGTACCTCGAAAACCAGACATACGAAAGAAATGGTTAGACCTAGCAAGACGAAAGTGCGATGGAATGTCTGTTATTTCACCAATTTACTTTTGTGAAGATCACTTTGATGGAAGTACTGTACCTAGAGTGTTATTACACAGCCCATAATACAAATCATCATATTTAGTGTGTATGTAATGTAGTTGTTATAGGTTTCTATGTTTTACTTATTTTTTCAATCATTTCTATGGTTAAGATTAACAAAAACAGATTGAAATATTTACACAAATGTGTTAACATTTCTAAATTTGGCAGAACAAAAGTCGGAATTAGTGGCAAAGAAACTGCTGACCATGAAAATATCAACTTTTGGGAGATTTCTATTGTCGGCTTTTGTATAACCTTGTTCCATAATAAAAAATTAACAGAAGGCTTCAAACACTTGCGACAACTTCTGTTATGACTATAGTACTTCAATTCGTAACTAATTACAATCAAATATTTTTAGAAAAATGCAAATAAATTATAGAAAAACGCGAAATAACATACAAAACAGTGTTGTTTACTTATGGCTATTCACATATATGATGTTACGCACTGTGATTTGCGTTTGGATTCTTACGCAGCACAGATAATTTACGCAACTTTATTTATTGATTTAAACTTATAAATCATTGTTATTTCTTAAAAATCTTTATTGAGTGATATTGTTGTATAACAAACCTTATTTTAAAACACATCTTAGATTTTTTTTCGATTACTGTCCGGTACCCTATTTATTGTGTCGGTTACTTTATTTGTACCGAATGACAACCTTTATGAATTTCTTGTTTTTTATATGTTACCTACAATATCAACGGAGTAAAAATTAGCGTCTTTTAGTAAATAGTACCTGGATGACGAAGCTTTGCACGTGAATCATCCAAATCATAAGAGCTTTCTGCTTGTATATGTTAGTCAAATTTTGCGAGCATCTTACTTTAGCAGCGCGGATTGGACAAGCAAAAACCTGATTTTTTGCATTGAGGTTTTCTTTAAATAATCTTTGATACGCGAAGCTTGAGAAACCTAACCTGTTTGTATTTGTTTGATAAAGATTTTCTTTAAGGTGTTCTTGAGGCGACTCGTGACTTCGTGAAGTTAAATTGTTTATAAGCGGTTTTTTCGAAAATATTTCGGGCATTTTCAATAAACACGCATGGGTTATTAAAAATATAATTACCTAAACAATGAAATTTCTTGGTCTTACCTCAAACGCACTTTACTAAGTTAATCTATACTAATATTATAAAGCTGAAGATTTTGTTTGTTTGTTTGAACGCGCTAATCTCAGGAACTACTGGTTCGAATTGAAAATTTTTTGTGTTGAATAGACCATTTATCGAGGAAGGCTTTAGGCTATATAACATCACGATGCAACTATTAGAAGCGAAGAAATAATGGAAAATGTGAAAAAAAAAACGGGGAAAATTATTGATCCTTGAGGGCTTCCATTGCGTGCGCTGCGAAAACGGTTCAAGATACCAAAAATATATGTATGAAAGAATTATTCCTTTTGAAATGATCTAAAAAAATGTTCGCGACAGTATATGTCTATCTTTTAAGATTAACTCACTAGAACCGTTTTTATGGTAATCAAATTTGGTCGAAATTAATGCATTATTTGTTAAGAGTTATATCAACGTAATAATATTAATCTTTATCCAAATAAATGTGTTGTTGATTAAGAGTATTTAATTGTGAACAAAATTATCATTGACATCACTTAATTTCAATGAACATCTTAAAAGATATTACAATTTTAAAATAACTAGGACGCCACCGTAAGGTTGCGCAGTTATTATCTCATATATTTAAACGAGAATTTCTTACTAAATTAAGTACTATAAAGCCACCGTACGGTGGTGTAGTGGATATCTTAGGTATATAAAATATCTAATATAAAAAAATCATTGAAAACAAAAAAAAAATTGAAAAACTGAAAAATGGATAAAATGACACGACAGTGTTATGCGGTACTGAGTCTGCCGGAACAGCTAGTTAAAAAAAATATAGTAGTATTAGATCTCATCAATGGATGTCAAAAAATGTCATATTTTTCAGTTATTTTTAGCAGTTTTTGATTGCCCGAAAGCAAGGAGGAAATTAAACAAAGCTAGATCGATTTATCGCTTCTAAAATTTCCTAAATATCAAATTTCATAAAAATCGTTGGAACTGTTATCAGGATTTAGATTTATATAGCGGGCAATCAGAACTAGAACGCGGCGCCGCAATTATCGTACCCTAACAACCATCTTATGTGAAAAAATGGAAAAAAACGAATTTTCCCAAACGTGGTACACAGCTAGATCGATCTTTTGCCAACGTGTGTACCTAGATTTCATATTTTAACGAAATCGTGAGAACTCGGTTATTAATAGGATATTTTCTTAAAAATACCTTAATTAATTCTGCGGTACCTATATATAAATGTTTGTATTGCCGTTAACAACATTGTTGGTAACAGTGTTTTAATTAGCTTTTTTTATGCTAATTGGTGATCTAGTGTAAAAAAAACAATTTTAACGTTTTTACCAACAAAAATTGTAGAAAATTTACTAACACAAACAATTGCACCAATAAATTTTAGTCTGTTACGTTGTGTGTCAAATACCTAATTGGGGTTACCTACAATTAGGTATTGTTTTTTCGCGAGTTCGAGAAGTTAGATCTTTTGAATGTGGGGAATCTCTCCCGCTGCGGCGTCTATCCCGGTTTTACCCTAATTTGGAAATAAATGCATGTATTTTAAACATTTTTACTAAAAATTGTCCTGTCAACCCTACGGTTTATAACAACTTTTACTGCAGTTTTAAGGTAGTAGATAAAAAAAGTCCGACGAAATGTTGATGCTTTCTAAGATTTCAAAATTGTTTTTCAAAATTTTAGAGAAAGTCCTAAAAAATAGAATGATACCATTTATTAATGAAAATAACCTCTTAGACAAATTTCAATATGGCTTTATTAAAAATAGTAGCCCGCTTTCTGCCACATTTGACTTTGTTAATAACATCTCAAAACATATTGAAAAAAAAAATAGTTGCAGCTATATTTATTGACCTCAGAAAAGCGTTTGATGTAGTTAGTAGTGATATATTAGTAAATAAACTCTTTGGCTTAGGTTTTTCAGGATCTTTTTTGAGTATTATAAAATCATATTTGACTAACAGAACTCAGTATGTAACACTCGATAAAACTGATAGTGATGTCCTGGAAATTAGTTACGGAGTACCGCAGGGGTCTGTTTTGGGCCCTCTGCTCTATTCCCTATATGTTTTAAGCCTCAAAAAGGTTCCTTTAAATGGTACTTATGTTATGTTCGCCGATGATACAGCTTTAATATACACGGGTAACAATGAGTCAGAAATTGAACGGATTATTAATGAGGATCTGCAAACTTATTATCATTGGCTTTATTTTAATAAACTATGTATAAATATAGAAAAAACTAAGTATATGGTATTTCAGCAAAAAAATAAAATTATAGGTGACCTTCAAATTCATATAAATAATATTAATCTATGTAAAGTTTCTTGTATTCGATACTTGGGACTTACCTACTATTGATGATAAGTTAAACTGGGAAAGTCATATCAATAAATTATTAGAAAAAATTAATGCTATGGTACCGGCAATTTATAAATGTAGAGACTTTCTTACACACAAAAGTAAACTGAACGTGTATAACGCCTATTTCTTATCACATTTACGTTACCTGATTTCGATTTGGGGCACGTGTTGCCAGACACTATTTGAAAATATTCAAATAGGTCAAAACAAAATATTAAAAATTTTGTTTAAATATCCATTTCTTTATCACACAAATGATCTTTACATGGAATTGAATGTTATAAATATGCAAAATGTTTTAAAACTTGAACAGTCCAAGTTAATTTATAGGGTTCTAGAAAATAAGTTAAAATGTAACACTGAAATTATATATCTTAATAATGTTCATGATCATGACACTAGATCGGCGTTAGCTAATATTTACATTGATAACAATAGGACTAATATAGGTTTGAACAATCCCTTAAACTCAGCTTCTAGAACGTTTAATAATTTACCACTAGATATTAGGAATAAATCCTATACTGTATTTGTCAAAAAGCTAAAGTTATATTTGAATCACTAGTTATTATTCTTATTTTTCATATTCATACCTTTTTAAGATTTGTAAAAGTATGCTCATTTAATAACGTAAGTAGGTTACTTATAGATATGTACCATAGATAGTGCTTTTGTACCTTTATGATTTTCATCTCGAGACCAGAGCTCTAATGCACTGATTTGAGAAATGTAAAAATTGTTGTTATCATTTGTTTTTTAAGATAAATAAATGTTTTCAAAAAAAAAAAAAATTATCGAGGGGATTGTACCTACCACTAAAATCACAATACAGCAATTTTGAAATTCGATGTTTATTTATCGTAAGTTTGAAAGCAAAAATTGGTAACATCTCGAAGACCACAAGAAGTTTATTTAGACGGCTGCTACAAAAAAGTAGCTACAAAGTCTTATTATAACGGTGTTTATTATCAATTATTATTCTTTAGTAGGATAGTTTAAAAACAAACCGCAAAAAATGAAAAAAATGTAGGTACCCACCTATTCTAACGTTTAGAATAGATATATCTATTATAGCAGCAGTATCTTAGTTTGATGCTGATTTCACATAATTTGCTAAGAAAACATTCCCACAAAAAATTAGCGTCTATTATCTCGTTACCTCAGTAGATTGAATTATGCTAAAACACTTGACTTACCGCCAGGAAATCTATGAGGAAATATTCTCCCGTGCCTCGATAACAACCATGGATACAAGGGATAACTGTCTCTAGGTTGCGTATGTTGCGCCATAGGCGACGGCTGACCAGGAAATCCATGGTGTCCGCTGCTTAGAGCTGCAGCTAAAGCCGCACCTTGAAATTGAGCTGCCAAAGCAAACGGATGCTGTCCATGATTGTGCATCATTTCGGACTGAAGGAACGTGTTTTTAGCTACCAAATTTTCATATGTTGGATTTGGTCTAACTAATGTATGAGCGGGTATTCCGGGAACCATTATTGGTGGTTTTGGAGAACTAATTGGAGATCTTTGGGGTGAACTAGTGTATTGTTTTGGTGAACCATTCAGTCTATTATCTGCATCACTGCTGGGAGATAAAGGTGCCGAACTTTCTGAATAGTGTAGAGGTGAGTGTTGCGGACTAGCCTGGTTTGCGCCACCGACTATAGAGTCAATAGAAAAGCCAATTTTAGGCTTCGAAGGCACTGCCACTATAGGAGTAGGTGCCAGAGGCATCATGGTTGGATTTACGCACGGTAGTAGAGGCAAACTTTGCAGCGCTAACATTTATTGTCCCGTAAGTTGCGCGCTTTTCTTAACACCATTATCAACACTGTTTTTAACACTAGATATTTATCACGTTCCGTCGGATAAACGTTTAAGTCACCTAAAAAAACCACTTATATAAAAATCGTAATATAGGTAATATCACTGTAAACCGGGTAGTAACAGTCCGAGGAATTTTTTCTACAACGATAATTCAGGGTTCAAAAAAGTCGATGTTGCTGCCACTTACAAATCTCGTGAGTTAATAACTGGTATAAACGTTGTTGAAGAGGCTAGCTTGGTGGGGACTAAGTAGTGAGCGGAGTTATAAGGATTGGTTTAAAGGGAACAATCCCAGCGACAACAGGTCGATGTCTGATTGGTAGATCGGACCGATGCAAATGGAATTAGGTACGGTAGAGCCGCCCAGTATTTGCAGCAAGAAAAACTCGTTTAGAGTGCAATAAATGTAGTGATATTACACTTATGGCATAGTTAGCGTTAAAACAAACAGGTTACAGGCTATTCGTTAAGATTTTTTTTTCAGATCAAGACGGAGAGATGACAGTCACATATTTGTTTTTGAAATTATTAAGTTGGTTACGCCTTTCATGCGCGCGCTTAACGAGAAGGCGGAGTTGAATGTCATTTAGTTCTGGTAATGAAGGTGTCAGTGGAGTTTTAGTTGCATTTTTTATTGTATTACCACTCGGACATTTTATGTAATTATAATTTTTTGTTTGGAAAATTAATTGGTTTATTTAACGTCAGTTTTCAGACGATTGAATAATCGATATCATGCTTTGGCATCACAGACGGGTATAAATCATTCATTACCCACTAAATTATTGATAAAAAATAATCTTTTGCAGTGTTTGTTAGATATATACCTACTACCTCTATGAACGTTTTATATTAAATATTAGTTTAAATTCGTTTTTATATTTTGGCATCTTTTGTAAATAGTTACAAAAAAAATCGCCATGGGTAAACGGTTAGGTAGCTACATTACAGTATTTTGATCTAAATTCTATAGATACTGACTTGCTAAATTTAAATGTACCAAATTAAATAAATGTTGAGCATCATTTGATTGAAAATTTATCTTACCTATAAACCATTTATAGGTAAGTTCGTTTTTCCAGCCAATTCAACTTAAAAAGTAGGTACCTAAGGGGGTAGTACCGAATTCCTAACTATGGTCAGATCATTACGATCGACCCCCAGCTGAGCTACCGGTTTTAGACCCTCTCCGTTAATCCTATGTCCGAATTCCTAACTGCAATATTGTATATTATTGCATTCTGAATTTGATAAATCTAAAATAGTCTTTAAAATTTTAAAAACGAAATGTGTTTTGGAAAATTTTACATTATTTTTTTTTATACGATTAGATTTGAGTCGTAAAAGTATCGCGCGTTAAAATCTTGAAGTGAACGTTTTTAGTGAAGATAAACTGTATAGTAGAAGGTAAACTGTTTGAAGTATTTTTTTTTCTAATTTTGTGTGATTAATAAAATTAAAAAAATTTCAAAACTGCAAATATATATTTATTTTCATTAATTTGATAAAATATGTACATACATACATGTCAAAATACAATCCCATTAAGAAATCTAAAGTAGTCGCCAAGATCAGGTAGAAGATGTTGAGTTAGGAATTCGGACATAGGATTACCGAATTACTTACTAATCCCCAAATTTTATGACCTCGGTTAGGAATTCGTATATCCCGACCTAAGGTACCTACCTTAATCCTATCTCAAGCGTTTCATTATAGACCACTTGGTACCTATCTGTTTTAGGTTGAGTAAATCGTATAGGTATGATACCTACTATTTTTTTTTGCTTTAATCGCTTCGAAATATAATTTATAAATAATAACTTCACTATGCGAACAACTGAAAATGTGGGCTCAATTTTGTGTTAAACAAATTGTGAAAAAAATAAGATTTTTTTTTTCTTGTTTATTCATTACTACCCAACTAACAATTTTATATTTTATAAAAACTGTAAGAACGTTTACCGAACATGTTTTATAAAACATCTTTTATTGTAAGAACATTGTAAAAACGTTTATACAACCGTTATAAAGCCCAAAAGGGCGCAGGTTTATAAAATATTTCTGCTGCATAACAAGTTTTATAATGTTTGCGGTAGCTGCAATACAATAGTTATATAAACGTTTTTACAGCTTTTAAAAAAATACTGTAAAATCACTATAAAACCGTTTCATATATGCTTCATAATGCTTTCATGCTTTTATTTTATAAAACAAGTTTAGTTATACAGAAATGTCCAGACGAACCAAAATATTTTTTAACTGTTTCGAAAAGAACTATTTTATTCTGAAAACAGAGAAAACTTTGACGAGGCCATAATTAATTTTATTCACCTACATTTTAAAACACTAAACAGTTTAAACTTTGAAGTATTATTTAGTGGACACTTGGTATCAATTTTTGATACGCAGAGAACTTTACTGTAAAATTTATAGTAGGTACATTTATAGTCGATTCAGATAGAAGTGTCATCAAGTGGGCTGGGTACCTACGTGTGAGATCATCTTTAACTTTATTACTAGATTCAATGGAAACAGAACTTTAGTTAGGGAATTATATGTCATTGCGATGTGTCAAAATGTTTATAGTTATATTGAGCATATGTAGCAATCTGATCACAAGCTGGCTAATATTGCGATTCAAATTTCACTAAACGTGGGTACTGCCACTACAAATTTGAATTTTCCAGAGACTACTTGATAACACTTCTATTTGAATCAACTATACATTAAAATTTACACGCGACGCTATATTTTGCATTATTTCGTTAAATGATTGCAAACACAAAAAAATAATTTTTTTTTATTTTTTTCTTATTTTCGTAATATATTGGTGAAATTTTATTAAGAATGATAATCAACATTCTTTTAAATCCAATTTTTCTTTAGATATTATAAGGGATTAGAAAACAAAAAGTGAGTATGTCTAGGTTTTATCTAACTAAATCCAAAATGGACGACTTTGAAATGTCAATTAAATGGCATCGTACTTATAAAATAATTTTGTTGCAGAAGCAACATTAAAAAAATAATGAATCTACCAGCAAGGACTGTATTTAAATAGATAAAGTAATTCTCATTTACAGAGGCGCATCTAAATAAAATCGGATTATCATTTAATTTTTTTCTTTCAAGTTTATTTATACCTACAATAAATTATAATTATTACTCAGAGAGCGAAATACTTCATTTCTCAATCGTATATGTTAATAATTCACACAATTTTTACCCTCTCCCAAAATAACAAGTCTTTAAAATTTGTTAAATCATTATAATTAACATTTTTATATACACATTCATTGGAATCAACAGTAGTTCTAACACTCTTCAGAAAATTAGAACTTAAAATGTTTTGAAAGTTGGTTTTTACTTTTCTGCGAAAATAACTACTTCGTTTTCCTTTCTTGCAGGCACTAATTTTTGAAGCAGACATTTTTTGTTTACAAAGACGAACGTACAAATAGAAATAAACATAGAAAACTGACAGATAAAATATCGCGTTCTGAGTGTTACAGTTGTTTTATTATGCTTTTATAAATGTACATTATAAAATCTATTTACTTTTATTAAAACTATCTTCTCCCACAGCAACTTTATAAAAGATTCATAAACGATATGTTTAAAGCTTTTATAAAATAGTTTTTTTAAAGTTTTTGTGAAAATAATTTTATTTTATTAAAGATGTATTTTCAATAAAACTGTAATAAAACTGTTCTATTAATATTCTTAAAAACTTCTATAAAACTGCTTTATAATTGTCCCTAAAGAAATAAATATGTTCAAAAGGTTGACACATACAACCGTTATAAATCAATTTAGTTGTATAGGATATAATGCTTTGAAGGATTGTTTTATAAACGTTTATAAAACAATTTTATTGCGATGTTGTAAGATATTTTATAATTTTGTGTTAAGAACGTTCTTACTGTTAAATTATAAAAATAAATAGTCCCAACGACCAAATACTTGTTAAGACAGCATTTAAAAAACAATTTTGAATTTCTACAGCAGCTAAGAAACTATAAAAAAACAGAATTGCTCTATTGACTAAAGGTTATAAGATCAAATTGTTAGTTGGGTAGGTACCTATCTGGATCTGGATCTGGAAATTTGGGAGGGGCGAGCTAGTGCTCAGTCAGCACTGAGGCCACATATGACCCATTGTGCATCCTCCCGTATGTAGGGATATCCTCACCTCAGGATGTCACCAGGCCTATTGATTTAAAATAGGTGATGAGGCTCCCGAGGGGGATCTCCCTGACATCGGCTGGTGTAAGCCAATACTGGCCCAACACGGTTCTTCTGATTTCAGAATAAGCACAATTTACAAAAAGAACTTTTTATAATAGAAAGTTTTTTACTGATTTATAGGTCATATTTTGTGTCATCTCAACAATGCACAGCATCCCTGATTTTGCAAAAATATTAAGTCATACAACGCTGTGATTAATCATAGAGAAGATTGTTTCCTTGTTAACAAAATCAAGGGTAGTTGTATCTAAAAACTTTCTAAAACAGTTTATTTTATTACCAGTTAAAATAATAATTACTGTTTTCACATGTAAGAACAAAAAAAAAAAGAAAAAAAAACTTCTCTGTCGCGTAATCGATCCCATTATGATAACATAACAGAACTGTCACAAGTGGACTGATCCGCCGCCTAACCAGCTACGCTACGAACGATTTATTTAATAACTTTCAAAATAATGTTATCTGTACACAACTTAGATCATGTTTAATACTTATCAATTCGGTATAAATTTCGAAATCTATGTATATGCCTAAACACACTTGAAACATGCATTGTCATCCAGTTCTTAGCTATCCTGAAAATTTCAGAGCTCTAGGTAGTCGGGAAATAGGTTTAAATTCGATTACAAATTCCACGGAATGACACAGAGACACAGAACACGGCGAAAATATA
Source organism: Altica lythri (assembly GCA_964028335.1). NCBI lineage: Eukaryota > Metazoa > Arthropoda > Insecta > Coleoptera > Chrysomelidae > Altica > Altica lythri. The sequence goes on along the minus strand of OZ034803.1, from coordinate 31,602,571 downwards.
AAAAACTTTCTAAAAAGCAGAGCAGTCATACATAATGTGTTCTACTGTTTCCTCTTCTTGTTCGCAGCCTCTGCATAGCGGCGATTCTGTTAGTTTCATCCTAAAGAGATGTTGTCGCAATTGGCAGTGACCTGTCAGGATTCCCACAGCTGTTCGGAGATTTTGTCTGGTCAATGCCTTAAATTTTTTGCTGTTTCCTCGCCAGGATGAGGTAATAACTCTCTGGCCAGTCTACAGTTCGTAGTTTTATCCCAGCACTGTATAAATTTTTGGTGAGAGTGCTGTTTGATAAGGTCCCCGACTGCGGACAATGTTAGCTTGGTAGATGGGCGAGGGCTAACATATCTGTAGCCCGCAGCCCTCTTTGCTAAATTGTTCGCAATGCGGTTGCCTTTAGAGTTCCCATGTCCTTTGATCCAGCTGAGAGTGACCACGTTATTCTGGCTGGCCTAGAGATTGGTGACATTCTAGTACTAAACTTGAAGTGAAACGTGGTGTATTCAAGGTCAGTAGTGCTTGTCGGCAGTCTGTATATATATTTATATTCCTGCCTGTGATGTTCCTATTGATTAATTCTTTTGCAGCTATGGTTATGCCTGTGAGTTCTGACTGAACCACACTTGACAAGCCATCCATAGCCCATTATGTTTTTAGGCTTAAGGATCTAGAGTAAATTCCACATCCCACACTTTGCTTTGTTTTTGATCCATCCGTATATACGCTCAGAGCGTTCACTGCGTTGGGGTCTGCTGTCTTGTTTGTTAATATTTTGTAGGGTTTGTCAAAGACAAATCTTGGTGCGACGGCATCCGTGACTGCCTGTAAGAGTGGTATCACTTTTATCGATTCCCTCCACAGACTATCCCTATATGTGCCTATATGTCGGCAGCTATATATGCATTTTAAAAAAAATTTAGAAAAAGTTTCGCAATTAAATTTCCTAGAATTGATACGAAAATAAAAAAATATTTGTATTTAACTGCTGCATAGAGAAGGGCTATTCTCCAAAACAGTGGAAAGTATCCATTGGAAAGCCATTACCCAATGTTTCAGAGCCATCGAGTTATAATGATTTCAGAATAATAAGCATTTTACCATCACTTTCTAAAATTCTTGAAAAAATAATGTATGGGCAGGTCTATGAATATTGTGTCAACAACAAAATAATTCCTGATACACAGTGTGGCTTTCGGGAGGGCTATGGTACTTCTGTTGCATTAATTAACGTGACTGATGATATTTTCAAAGCTTGTGACAAAAGCATGAATGGACTTCTCGAAGGCATTCGACACAATAAATCATGGGCTTATGATTGCAAAATTGAGTTATTATGGTTTTGAATTTGAAGCACGCTCAATACTTAAAAGCTTTTTGACTGATAGGTATCAGGCAATTTTTTCGGACGGTAGACACTCGGAACAAGCTAAGATATTATCAGGTGTACCACAAGGTTTAATTTTGGACCCTTTATTCTTTTTAATTTACACAGCGGATACCTATATTAAATTCAATAAAACATGGTAATGTTCAGGCATTTGCTGATGATAATCAGATATATTATTGTTTTGAGCCGGATGATTACAGAAATATTGAAACGTGTATTAATGATGATTTGAGGGTTACCTATACCTATGTGATATTTCAAAAAATCACTGTTTACAATTAAATCCGTCTAAGTGTGGGTTAATGATATTTGGCAACAAAAATAGTCTTGGTTTCTTAAAAGATATTCTTAATATTGAAATTAATGGTTTCAAATTACCTTTTCACGAAACGGCGAAAAACTTAGGCATTATATTTGATACTCAACTTAGATTTAAAGATCTAAAAAAAATTTTCAAAAACTTTTTATACCTTAAAAATTCTCTATAGTAACCGACATGTGTTAAATCAAAATTTAAGAAAACAGTTAGTCGAATCTCTTGTATTATCTCAGTTTTTGCTTGGATCATTTACCTAAGTAAATTAAGAATTCAAAAAGTTCAAAATTGTTGTATACGATTTATTTATGGACTTCGAAAATTCGAACATGTTTCCCCTTTTTACAAAGAAATAAATTGGCTCAGAATGGACAACCGAAGAATTTTACACTTCTGTACATTTTTAATAAAAATAGGTAATAAACAATCCTACTGCACCATCTTCTCTTTTAGAAGCGACTCATATTTCGAACAAATATTCACAATTTCAACATTAGAGATCGTTTAAAATTAACGATGCCTCATCATCGAACAACGATATTTCAAAGATCATTTTCCTATAATGCGGTAAAATATTTTTTATAATTCACGTTCACAAAGTTTCTATTTCGACACTAAAAACAGTATCGAAATAGATTCATTGTAACACTGTTTTTGGTAACTTTTTGTTTTACACAATTGGTTGCACTGCACTGATTTTCAACGAAAGAGTTCAGGTAGTAAATCAAGAAGTATGTTGTAGTAAATTATTAACTACATTATCAGCGTTATTGCTAAATTCGGAATATTTTATACAAATTTGACAAACATTCAAATTTAAAATCATTAAAACTGACAAGTGTCAAAACTGTCAAGATTGCCAACATAAATAAATATTTCGAAAAACTCTCATTGTATTTAATTTTTTATACTTTTAAAAGTTCATTATAAAAAATAGTATGTAACACTCGAATTACAATGACGGTTTGTAGTACTCGTTCTTTGCGAAACTCACCGCTTCGCGGTTCGTTTCACAAACTGAACTCGTACTACAAAACCTGTCATTGTAACACTTGTATTACAATATACTATTAATTCAATACCAAGCGAATTTTTAAATTTAAAACTTAATACTTTTAAGACGACCTACAAGAAGTATCTACAGAATTTACAGAATTCTTAGTTGAATAAATACCTAATGAAAATCATAAACACTTTTTTTTAATATCTAACCTTTTTTATTTTATTTAGGTAATTAGCAAATAAAACGCTTGTAAAAAGTTTATGTTAATTTGGTTCAGTGGAGTAGTTTATAGCTAGACTGCGCCAAGTTGACATAGAGTTAGATAAAAAAATATTATTTTATAGAACTTATTGTAAATTTGTTTGAAAGTAATAAAGGCATATGTATTATTATTTTTATTATTATTATTATTATTATTATTGCAAAATTAGTAGAACCCATTAAAAAAAGTGTCAAAAATTTATTTTTTATCAATAATCTGATTCAGATATTTAAAAGCTACTTAAAAGCTTACTCAGAAAATCATTATAATGTAAAAAACACTAAACAAAATTTCAGCACAATCGATAAAGCGATTTTCGTTAAATAATTTTGCAATCTAAATTAAAAAAAAAAAGATATTTATTTTTAAAATTTTGTAGTAGGTACCTACCAACAAAAAAATGTTCTAAATACTTGCATTTTTTTAAATATAAAAAAGTATCAAATAAAATTTGAAGCTTTGAAATCTTTTAAGAGTCTAAAGATTTTTAAAAAATTTGTACAAATTTTAAGCTAATAAACAACTGGAATAACTTTTTCAATTTTCATTGTTTTTTTAACTATCGAAAATTCAGCAAAAGACGCGTTTTTATTTTAATTTGGGTAGGTATATAAATATTTTTTTTGCATTTAAATAGTTTAAAAAATGTCTTAAAAGAAAAAATTAATACGAAATTTTTTATAAAATTAGTAATAATTTGAAAGTTCTATTTACAATTGAATGATTTTAGATTAATTGATAAAAAAATATCAGCTACAGTTAACATTAATATTGTAACCTTAAGAAACGTAAAACTGGAAAACTTACTTGTTTCCAGTTAGTTTAAAAAAAAAAATGATCAAAATAGAAGCTGAGATAATTGAAATTTTTAAGCGCGTCGCTATGTTGAACGTATGATTTCATTTTTGAAACCGCTGAAATGTCTATTCCCACCACTGCCAATGGTCTATTTTTAGGTATTTTAAAAATTATAAAGATAAAAATTTATATCTATACTCTATTTAAAAACTAGGAAGAGCGATTTGAATTTAAGTTGGCAACACTCGCGTTTTTTATTGGTTAATTTGGAGTCAAGTTTACACTATAAAAATTTGCCACTTACAATTATAGGACATTGTTTTAAAAGTGTGAAATATTTATAATGGTGACTTTTGTTAATTGATTTCTTTTTTTTTAGCAGAGATAAACATGAAACTAATGGAAAAAATAGAGAGTCCTCAATATACAAGAATAGCAATACATAAGATGAAAAATATGGAAATGAGGAAGTTATACCAAAGAGAGACAGATAAAATACTAGAACAGTATAAAAACAATGAGGAAATATGGAATATGGAAGAGAGATGGAAAAAATTGAGAGACACGTTATGGAACACTGCAAAACAAGTATGTGGAATAAGAAAGAATGGTAAGAATAATAAAAGAACTGGATGGTGGAATAAGGAAATAAAGCAAGCAGTAAAAAGGAAGAAAGAAATGTGGAAGCGATACATAAACACAAATGAAGAGCAAGACAGAGACAAATACAGAAGACAGAGAAATATAGTGAAAGAACTAGTAAAAGATGCGAAGAAGAAGAGCTGGAAGGAATTCGGTGAAGAATTGAACGAAGGTTTTGGGAATAACAATAAACAGTTTTGGAATAAAATAAGAAGCATGAAAGGAACAAAAAGGAAACAAATAAGAGGAATTAGAAATGAGCGAAGTGAATTGAAAACAAACATACAAGACATACTAACCATATGGAATAAGCACTATAAAGAAAAATTCGAGGCAAGTAACCACCAAGATGAGGAGAGAGGACAGCAGGCAAGAGAAGTGGATAGAGACAATCGAGTAGACGAAATTCATATCAAAGATATTGAAGAAGGACTGGCAAGAATAAAGATTGGAAAAGCGGGAGGTGCCGATGACATAGATCCGGAGATGATGAAGTATGTGGGAGAACGAGGCAAGCTTTGGCTGCTGGAAATAATGAGGGAAGCATGGAGAACAGAAAAGATACCGGAAGACTGGGAAGAAAATTTATTGATACCAATACACAAGAAAGGAGACGAAGCGGAATGTGATAACTATAGGGCTATATGCTTATCATCAGTGGCATATAAAGTCTACACCGGGATAATAGAAAGGAAGCTCAGGAAAGAACTGGAAGGAAAACTAGAAGAAGAACAAGCGGCTTTTAGGAAGGAAAGAGGAACAACAGATAATATATACATACTGAGGAATATAATTGAAAGGAAAAACGAAATAGGAGAAGACTTATATATTACGTGTATAGATATTAAAGCTGCTTTTGATTCTATAAATAGAGAAGTAATATGGTCAGTAATGGAAGATCTGCAAATCCCGCAAAAGATAGTAAGAGTGGTAAAAAGTACGTATAGAAACGTACTTGCTAAAGTACAAATAAATGGAAAAAGATCGCCAATAATAAACCTAAGGAGAGGAATAAAACAAGGGGACAGCCTCAGCCCAGTTTTGTTTATATTAGTCATGGATAGAGTAATGAAGAGCGCTAAAAGAAGGTCAAGGCAATTACAGTCAATAATAGGGTACAGAAATTTAGTACCAGTGAGAATGGAGGGATTACTATATGCAGATGACTTAGTAATAATAGCAGACAATAAGGAGAAAATGCAAAAACTAATCAATATATGGGTGGAGGAAATAGAAAATTTGAAAATGGAGGTAAATGTAAAGAAAACGAAGACCATGATAGTAACCCATAAGAAAAACGAAGAAATAAACCAAGCGATACTTAGGTGCAAAAACGAAATAATAGAAAAAGTCTCGACGTTTGAATACCTTGGAGTAATAATATCAGAGGATGGAAAGATAGATCAAGAAATCTCATACAGAGCGAAAAAAGCAAATAAGATCTACTATGCACTAAATAAAACAATATTTGGAAAGGAAGAAATAGATAAAGAAATAAAACTGAAGGTATACAACGCAATCTCTGTGCCAACTTTAATATATGCAATTGAGACATGGGTAAACAATGCAAAAATAGACAGTACAATAAACGCAGCGGAGATGAAGCAGCTAAGAAAAATAGCAGGAAAAACGAAATTGGACAGAGTAAGAAATGAAGATATTAGACAAAGACTGAAACAGGAATCGATAATAACCAAGATACAAAAAAGAAAATTAAAATGGTATGGACACATTAACAGAATGGACCAGGGAAGACTACCAAAGCAGGTGATGGAATCGAAAAGATATGGTAAAAGAAGGAAAGGGAGGCCAAGGAAGAGATGGATCGATCAGATTATAGAAATTGGACAGGAAAAAGGAAAAACACATCAACAAATGAAAGAGTTAGCAAAGGACCGCAAGAAATGGAAGAGATGGATAGAAGATGAATAAAACCTCCGACGCCCCTAAGGGGCATAAGGAGTTTCGAGAAAGAAGAGAAGAAGATTTCTTTTTTTAATATAATTATTGTAAGTTTACTTTGTGACTATCTTAGACCATATAGAAAGTGTCCATAAACATTTATTTTCAATTTTATTTAAATGAAAGAAATGTATTTAAATTTGCCGCCTTGTAAATTTTCTAGTAACTTTTTTGGCTGTAAGTTTGGCTTTTCAAATCACTCCTCCTAGTTTTTAAATAGAGTATAGGTACTCAGTACTTGATGGCACAACAGAGGAATTTCTGTAAAAACCTTCGCCTTCGAACTATTGTTGTACTATTTGCCAGTAAACTTTAATCGATCATAACTCGGAACTAATGAAAAATCTAATTGTTTTTTTTTAATTAATAACTTTTTTTTAATTTAGATTTGAAAATTATTGAAGTAAAACTTCTTTACGCGCGACTACAGGGTAACTCAGTTTTTTTTTCTGACGGAAGTAACGGTGTAACGTCAGCTATGGGAGGAGCGTAAAAACCTTTCCAAACAAAACAAATTTGCATTGACATTTAGTAGAATTGAGGTTATGTTTTTTTTAGAAGTTTATAAATTTTATTATGGTACCTAATCTTGTAATTAATTTTGTATTCTTTAACTATTAAATACTATTCTGTTCGAGTAAAAATGGTGTTGTATTATAACCTTCTTTCGTTTTCAAATACCTTAAAGGTATTTAGAGAGTAAAATTTATGTTTCGCATTTTAGTTATCATAAACCTATTATTTCATATATAAAAAATAATGATAACTTTAAAATTCCTATTTCTAATGAATAATATAAATATAACATTATATCATTTTTTGTAAAGTATATAGACAATAAATATCATTAAATTGTAATTTAATATTTATTTTGCGATACGTACGTCAAATTAGTTTTACTTCAATCGCGGGTAAAGGTTACACGCACACTTTTTTTTGCAAAAACTACTTCATCGATTGTGCTGAAATTTTGTGCAGTTTTTTTTTTATTTTAAAAAGTTTTAAGTGGCTTTTAAATATTTAAGTACCTGAAAGAGATTATTCAAAAAACATAGATTTTTGACCGATTTTTTTAATGGTTTGTGCTAATTTTGCAATAATATCTAATATTAATATTTTTTTTTAATTTGCAATCAATTCTGTCTTGTAGCAAATTTTATTGCAAAACTTTTTTGTCTGCATAATATTTTTCTTAAATGCATAGCTGTAAAAATATCGCAACGAAAAAGAGAGAAAAAATGAAATTAATTTTTTCACATAGGTATTGTTTAACAAAAAATTTAGCCCATATTTTTAAGTGTTCGCATCTGGGATATTTCCATTTATAAAATTTAAAGCCATTAAAGCAAAAAAACAGGATCATATAAGATTTACTTTACCCAAAACAGATACCTACTAACTGGTCTACGCGATGGCAGCAACTCCTATCAAATGAGAACATTTATCAGATGGAAATGTTTGTTATTTAAAGCAAAAGAAAAATGAAAAGTGAGTTACTGTTTTTGAAGTATTCCAGAAAAAAAACTAGTGTGGCAGTCATTGGGACTACCGGCAGAAGTTATACTTCTATATGATATTCATGGTAAGCGACTCCAAAAACCTCCTAGTACCGTGTGCACACTCTTTTTGTATCGAATTTGCATAAAATTCCTGGAGACGAGGTCCGTCTTAAGCACCAGGTGTTTCGAACACCATCGCTATTATTATAATCGTATTTAGCGACTCAAAAAAACCACCGAGTACCAAGTGTGCACTGATTTCGTACAGAATTTACATAACACCCCAGGAGAAGAGGTAAATACCCTAGACACCAAGTGCCGCGGAGACTTTTGGAATCGTGAGATTAGTGTTCAGCTACTCCAAAAACCCCGAATATATAAATTGAACCCATTTTCAGCAATACTTACCGAGTTGTAAGTTTTCTTTCTATTGTCTGAATGTACCTACTTTTCGAATGCAGAAATTCAATTTTCATTTTTACATTATAAAATATAGCGACAAATTTCCTGATACTTTAACGAATCCAATGCAAAAAAACGCATTCCGATCCATCTTACGTTACAAAATTCGGAGGTTTTGGTGCTTTATTTCCTCCACTATTGGTGAAAACTCTGTTTATGTATCCAACAACCTTAAAAGCATGGAGCAAAATATACTGCGACCATGTGACGGTATTTTAGACTACAATACAATACTCATTACTGAATATTATTATTAATATAAAATGCTAAACTTTATTTGTATACTTACGTGACAGAAATATAAAATAATCTGTCAAATAATCATGTGGTCCGTCACTATGATATTCATACATTCAGACTGTTTTTTGTATATCTATCCCGTTTCAATGTACTGAATGTTTAAACGGTATTCAAAGGACTTATAGTTATGACTAATAACATGTAGTATATATTTTATCTTTGTTTTTACCGACCAATATACCTTATAAGAGTTTCTGTCTCTCTCTTACTCACACCATTACATATTGTAACGTGCGAGACTTCCTAAGTACGCCCCTGTCGCCTGACCGCACTCCAGGTAAACAACTAATTCTCGAAACAGAATAATCGAGAGACTTCCTTCGATCATACGCGCGCCTGCAAGACTTTCTAGAATTGTTACCGAAGGATGTTCTGGAAGCGGTGAACAGGTATATAAGCTGAGAGCCGTCAACCACAGGGAAGTTTAAAGTTGACAGCGACAGTCTAAATATTTGAGCGATCTACGAGCTGCGAAGTGCAAATAAATAGTGAATATAAATCGGAGTTAATTGTTGTACATAAATTAGTGTGTAGTGTGTTATAGTTAGTTTAGTTATTTAGTTATAATTCGTTTAGTTTGTAGTGTGTGTAAATAAATTAGACATTTTCGTTCAGCAGTGATTTTATTTGAACCCCTTGAACGTAACAATTGGTGTCAGGTGTGGGGTAAATTGAACTGCTGTGTTAATTTAAATTGTGGACTTCATTGTTGAATATTTTGAATGTCAGTAACGAGATCACAGGCGAAGAAAATGGATCAGGCGACAATGGAATTTTTCAAGCAAGCCCTTGAAAAAATGAGCTTGAAAATGGAGGAAAATATTAGGAAAATGGAAAATAAAATGGACGAAAACACAAATAAAATGGAAGAAAATACTAGAAAGATAATGGATGAGAATACCCAGAAAATGGAAGATAATTTGGGAGATAAATTGACATTCATTGAAAATGAGTTGAAGTTGGGACGATGAAGAGAAAGCAACTGCCTTAATTGTTGCATTAAGAGGAGACGCACTGAATATCCTTCAGACCATTCCTGTAAGTCAACAAGGTGATTATAGGACTCTGATGAGTAGACTGCAAATGAGATATGGTGATGCACATCTCCAACAAGTGTATCACGCACAAATCAAGAGTCGCCATCAGAAGAGTGCAGAAACCTTGCAGGAATTCGAAGCAGACATAGCAAGGTTGGTAAGGCTGGCCTATCCTTCAGCACCGGACAGCTTCCCAGAACAACTTGCTGTCCAGACCTTCGTCGATGGGTTGAGAGACACGGAGACTCAGCAGACGTTGCGGTTGGCCCGGCCGAAAACCCTAGATGACGCCCTGGCCCATGCACTAGAATTTGAAGCTGCTAAACAAGCTTCGCACAGAGGACAGAGCAAAGTGAGACAGCTTGATGATTTGCCAGTCTGCGACGAGAGAATTGAAGAAGTAGTTCGCCGAGTTCTCCAGGAGAAACGTAATGGTGGACCAAGATGCTGGAACTGCGGCGAAAGAGGACACATTTGGCGTAACTGGAAGAAGCCGGTTAAACCACAACGCCAAGAACAGAAAAAACTAAAGCAGGTTGGCGAGAAGGGGCATAAACCGACCCTCCACGACAATGCCCCTGAGGTGATAATTCAGGCCATCTCTTCAAGTATTTATGTCGACGTTAAAATTAATGGGAGGACGGTAAAAATGTTTGTCACGTGCATAAATCGGCGTCAATATATTTAAAAGTTAAGTTAATGTTTCAACGCGATCGTTAGCCTCTTAAAAGGTTCTGGTCACCGTCGTTTGCCTTGACTCGTAGTGAGAATATTTCTAGTGTTTAAACCGATAATGAGCGGCGCTTTTACTGTTTAAGCTAATAGCGAAAATTTTAAATTAAGTAAGCAAGTGCATCGATTTCTTTTGATATTAATAATACATTTAGTTTAATGAATTCGATTTAATTTTAACATCATTTCGGAAATCAAATTAATATCTAGCAAAGCCGTTTTTGCACAACGGAACACACTATTTCCCCTTCTATACTCACAAGTGTCATTGCGGGAAGGTATGCGTGAACTATCGTGATTTTTGGGCTTCTTTTGCATTTCAACAATTGTACGAACACATTAGTATTACTATCGAATTAAGCGACGCGATTTTGTGAAGTTGAAAGTTCTTCTGGCAATATTCAAGCCATCCTTATGGGTTTTTGAATTTCACTTCGATATATTTTATCTAAGCCTCATTTTTGGTTATTCCTTTGTGGTATTTTTGAGTAGGCGTATAGATAACTCCATATTTTTGGGATTTAATTAAATGGTGCTTTCTTCGGTAACTTATACCTCATGCATAATTATATAATGCCTTTTCTTGACACCGTCATTCGATTATAGTGTGATTGCTAAGAGAGTTCGTTACGAAGAAGCGTGGACATCCGATTAAGAATCACGAAATTTGCTACAGGGTGCTAGCGAAATAACATCGCAGATTGGCTGCTTAACCCCTAATCTTAATATAAAAGGGTAAGTGTTTGCCTGTGTTTATTCGATAAATCACGTAAATTATCATCCATATAATAGCTACACGTACATACCTAAATATTACGTTAAATTTTGGTATTTTGTTAATATTAGATCTATCGTTTTCTTTTATGATTAAATTCATTTTGTGTAATTAAATTTATCAGTCATAAATAAACCCGACTAAATTACTAATTTTAAGTTTTAATGGTTATTATTAATTTTTATATAAACTGTTGTAAATAATTTCGAAACCAGGTGCAATGAGTTTTTTTGTTATACGCTTAACCTGTTTTGACTATAATTTTATCTATAAATTTTGAATTCAAATATATCGCATTGTGTTGCCTTATTTTATATAGGTTTTTTTTTGTAGTAATTGGATTTCTAAATTGTAAATTGTATAATGACTCACGTGCATCTGGTATAATTGAATCATTTGCTTATTAATTTCTTTAATAATTCTGTTGTTGATTATTATTATGTCTTGTTCACCTTTAAATTGTTTTATCAGTAATTTAATCTTTAAATTGTTTTTTTTTCTTTTCTTTTTTTATTAAGCAGAGTCGGTACTTGTAAATTTAATATTTCTTTCTTAAATAATTTAGTGTTGGGATTTAATCTTTTAAATTTTTGTAATAAGTAGAGTCAACATTTGTAAATTTAACATTTCTTTCGTAAATAATTTAACTTTGGAATTTTTGGCTAATTCGCTTTTTCGACTAGGGTTTTTGGACCTGGCGAACATTTGTTTTTGGACCTGGCGAGTAAAATATTTTTGGTCCTGCCTGAACTTGTTTTTGGTTCTGGCTGAACTTTTTTTTTGACTGGACTAATATTTTTGGACCTGGCAAGTAAATTGTAAGATCAGCTCACTGCTGAGAAATCAACACCGAGCCTCACCATCCACAGAGCAGCAGGCTATTAACGAAAGCCTCACTACAGATCTGCGGATTAACAGATAAGCCAAAAATTTAATTTTAAGTTCAAGACATTGTAATTTTGTTTAAGCGGATGCAACATTTTATAGTTTGCATTTTTAGGTACTAACTATTTAGTAATTTTTTATTTTTGCGCTGGGTGATCACTCTCGTATTTTATACGCCAGTAATTAGCGGTATCATATTTGTTTATTGTTTTTATCGCTTATTTTTCATTGTTTTCAGAGATTGTTATTAAACCGTTGGGTTTATATTATTGTAAAATATATAGATAGATCTAGTTTTGTTGTCTTACTCAGCCAATCACCCACTCACCATATTTGTTATTCAATCAATTTTTTTTTATTAAGATTCTTAAATTCATTATTTATCTCCAGTAAGATAGGTCAGTGCCTGGAACATCAGGGGTTTCCGATTTGTACCGTTTAAAGCGGTGGCGCGACTCACACTTTTGTACTTACCCTCTACGGCTGAGCTGGGCACAAATTTGCCAGTAGAGAAACCGCTTACCCATCTTAGCTGGAGTTGATGATTTCAATTTAAACCATAAGAATAATTTTTCAAGATTTGATTTTATTTTTTACTAAAAGTACGTGGCATGTTAGTCGACACTGGCGCAACCCGAACTATAGTTAGGCCGAGTGTAGTTAAAGGAATTGGAAAAACCTTACCAGCGACGGTTCGTTTACGGACTGCAACTGGAGAAGACGTGCCAATACATGGAAAGAAGAGGATCGTCATTAACATTGGGGACAGGTCTCTCGAACATGAGGTGCTGGTGGTAGATATCATGGAGGAAGTCATCTTGGGAATGGATGTCATTAAGGGTTATGGCGTCCAGATGGATATGAGAAACGATGGTCTGAGGATCGGAAGTCTGGAAATTCCATTCCTGGGATGTGAAGATATCACGACTCGAGTCTTACTCAGCGAAGATGTTCACCTACGTGGACAGGCGGAAACCATAGTGAAGGGGTATTTAGACAGAGACCTTCGAGATGGCTGTATAAGACTCATCGAACCAGCCAGTGAGAGTAACCTCGGTAAAGGACTACTAGTCGGAAAAACCTTGGTGAGAGGCGGAAACGAAGTTCCTGTGAGAATGTTGAACACCAACATGTACCCTGTGATCTTAAAGAAAGGTACGATCCTGGGAGAAAGCTGTTCCGTGCTTTGTGTGACAGGAAGCGTTCAGGATGTGAAGAACCCGCTACCAAGAAGCGAGAAGAGTTCGAAAAAATTATTTGAGACATTGGCTTCTTCCTGCACGGAACTTGCACCAGAACATATTAGCAAGGTGAAGAAACTGATTCATGAATACAGTGACGTTTTTGCTATGGACAACACTCAAATGGGTAGGACGAATGTTGTGAAGCATTCTATGAACACCGGAAGTTCAGATCCCATTCGCCAACAACCGCGAAGGCTTCCCATAGCAAAGAGAGAAGAAGTAGAAAATATAATCAAGGACATGCACGAACAAGGAATAATAGAGCAATCTGATAGTCCTTGGTCATCACCTGTGGTTTTGGTGAAGAAGAAACATGGTAGCACCAGATTTTGTGTCGACTATCGTCGTCTGAACGAAGTCACCAAGAAGGATTGCTACCCCATTCCAAGGATTGACGACACTTTGGACACGCTTTCTGGCTCGGAATGGTTCTCCACGCTGGATTTGAAGAGTGGATATCGGCAGGTGGAATTGGATCCCAAAGACAAAGAGAAAACAGCTTTCACTATTAGGACAGGATTGTGGCAGTTCACAGTAATGCCATTTGGTCTCTGTAACGCACCTGCAACTTTCGAGCGATTAATGGAAACCATTCTTCGAGGATTGTCATGGAAGACGTGCCTAGTTTATTTGGACGATGTCATAGTATTTGGCCGGACATTCGACGAACACCTGGAGAATTTAAGAGACGTCCTTGAGAGGCTACGCACTGCAAATTTAAGACTCAGTCCAAAGAAATGCCACCTCTTCAGGAAAGAAGTGAAATATCTAGGACATGTAGTATCTGCAGATGGCATTAGTGCTGACCCAGACAAAGTCAAGGTTGTACGAGAATGGCAAGTACCACAGGACAAGCACCAAGTAAGGAGTTTTCTTGGTTTGTGCACATACTACAGGAAGTTCGTCTTTGGATTTGCTGACATCGCGAAGCCCCTAACAAGACTGACGGAAGATGGAAGGGACTTCAAATGGGATACCGAATGCGAGGATGCTTTCAATCGACTGAAGCAAGTACTAACAACAGCTCCTATATTAAGTTATCCTCAGAACTGTGGAAGGTTTATATTGGACACGGACGCAAGCAACACGGCCATAGGAGGCATATTATCCCAAATTCAGAATGGCCAAGAGAAAGTTATAGAATATTTCAGCAAGGTCCTGTCGAAGCCTGAGCGTAACTATTGTGTTACGAGGAGAGAACTTCTCGCCGCAGTCAAGTCCATGGAACATTTCTATAAATACTTGTATGGTCGCAAATTCCTTCTAAGAATAGATCATGCTGCTCTGAAGTGGCTTCTACAATTCAAGAACCCAGAAGGTCAGGTTGCGAGATGGATAGAAAGGCTGCAGGAATATCATTTTTCTGTGGAACACCGGGCCGGAAAGTCACATGGCAACGCTGACGCATTATCTAGGAGAACTTGTCCTTCCGACTGCAAACACTGCAGCAAAGCAGAAGAGAAGGAATTCTGTTTAAGAACAACCGTCGTGGATCTAGATTGGCTGCCAGAATCCCTGAAGCGAGACCAAGAAGGTGACACCGAACTAAAGATGTTGCTTGACTGGAAAGCAAAAGGACAGAGACCAAGATGGGAAGAAGTGAGTCACCTGAGTCCTAGGGTTAAGTCCTACTGGGCGCAGTGGGACTCCATCATTTTAGAGGATGGATTGTTGAAGAGGTCCGTCGAGAATGACGAGGGTACTGCAGCTAGGACTCAGCTGATAATTCCTCGGAGTCAGACGACAGAAGTATTGGAGAAAATTCATAATGGAACCTCCGGTGGACACTTCCGGTGGCATCAAGTAAACGTTGGAAAAGGTCAGAGAACGTTTTTACTGGGTCAACTGCAAAGAAGACGTCAAGGACTGGTGTCGAAAATGTAGACTTTGTGCTTCAACGAATGGGCCAAGAGGAAAACGACGAGCGCCAATGAATCAGTATAACGTAGGCAGTCCTATGGAAAGAGTTGCCCATTCCCAGAGACCGACGATGGGAACAAGTACATATTGGTGGCGTCGGATTACTTTACCAAATGGGTTGAAGCACATGCCATCCCAAACCAAGAGGCCTCGACAGTGGCAGACGTACTGATAAAAGAGATGTTTAGTCGGTTTGGAGTGCCACTGGAGCTACATTCCGATCAGGGACGAAATTTCGAGTCTGGCCTATTCCAGAGCATTTGTGAAATACTTGGAGTCAAGAAGACCAGGACAACGCCTCTTCACCCACAGTCAGATGGCCTAGTCGAAAGAATGAATAAAACTGTGGGAAAATATTTGACTAAAGTGGTCTCTGACCATCAAAGAGACTGGGACCGGTACCTTCATCTGTTCACCATGGCCTACAGATCAGCCGTGCAAGAGTCTACTAGAGAGACACCAGCTTGTGTCATGTTCGGCCGGGAAATAAGATTACCCTGTGACCTAGAGTTTGGTTGTAAGCCCGGAACAGAGATAGCTGGTGAGGACTACGTGAGCACATTGAGGGGCAGGCTACACTACATTCATGAGAAGGTCCGACAAAACATACAAATTGCTAGTGACCGAATGAAGACCCGCTATGACAGCAAAGCTACAGAAGGTGGTTTCAACGCTGGAGATTTGGTCTGGCTGTACAACCCCCAGAAGAAGAGAGGATTATCACCTAAGCTACAGAGGAATTGGGAGGGTCCATACAGAGTGGTAAAGAGGATCAATGATGTAGTGTACCGTATACAAAAACTACCAAGGGGCAAGAGGCGCGTGGTCCATGTAAATCGGTTGGCGAAATACGAGGCGGACTACGACGAAGAAGACGAGACCCATCTGAGAAGGACGACCAGCCCAGAGCATGTTGAGATGAGTTTCGACCAGTTCATGGAGAACTATGGTGGAACTGGGAAGGCACGATTCGGAGTTACCACCGAGCAGCAGCAGGACCTCTTTTCTGTGCCTGGAGATTATTCCCTAGCCCATTGTGTCGCCGAAGATCTGCGTATGTCCAGGGGAATAGCATTAGTCTTCAGGAAGAAGTTTGGCCGTGTATCTGAGCTCTCCAGACAACAGCCCCATCTCGGAAAAATTCTAAGTCTCACTGACGGTCATCGCCACCTCTTCTACATGGTGACTAAGAGGTTTTCCGATCACAAGCCCAGCTATAGAAGTATGTGGAATACCCTGCTGAACCTAAGAGACGAACTCACCAGGTTGGAAGTGAAGAAGCTGGCTGTGCCTAAGTTGGGTTGTGGTCTAGACCAACTCAACTGGAGAGTCATCCGGAACATGCTCGAGGTGCTTTTCCATAAGACAGGAATAGAGATACACGTGTGCATTTTCAACCCGAGCGGAAACACAATGAAGGAGAAGACTGTGGATTGCTATTTCGAAAAGCAAGGGAGCTGCAGAAAGGGAGATGCCTGTAGGTTCAGACATACCAACCAAGGTGTTCGGGGACCGAACGTCTTAAGGAGGGGGCAGTGTAAAGTGCGAGACTTCCTAAGTACGCCCCTGTCGCCTGACCGCACTCCAGGTAAACAACTAATTCTCGAAACAGAATAATCGAGAGACTTCCTTCGATCATACGCGCGCCTGCAAGACTTTCTAGAATTGTTACCGAAGGATGTTCTGGAAGCGGTGAACAGGTATATAAGCTGAGAGCCGTCAACCACAGGGAAGTTTAAAGTTGACAGCGACAGTCTAAATATTTGAGCGATCTACGAGCTGCGAAGTGCAAATAAATAGTGAATATAAATCGGGGTTAATTGTTGTACATAAATTAGTGTGTTATAGTTAGTTTAGTTATTTAGTTATAATTCGTTTAGTTTGTAGTGTGTGTAAATAAATTAGACATTTTCGTTCAGCAGTGATTTTATTTGAACCCCTTGAACGTAACAATATGTAATGATTTTTCCCATTTAACTCTACACAATCTTTTTCTACAGGGTGTACGAATAGAAGTACCTATAACTTCAAAAATTTCATGTCTCCTTTCGGATACCGATCTTTCTACATACCTACGTTTTTTTTTAGTACAGTTAACAATTTCTATTTTGTCTACAACAAAAAAAATAGTATAAACCTAATAATCAACAAAAAAATCTGATAAAAACGATAAAATAAAAAAAAATAATTAAAAACAATAAAAAATTAAAATTGTAAAAATTTATACCTAGATATATTTACGTAGATTAGGTAGAGAATCTAAAGCTGATATAAAATTTGTTTTGTCCAGTTATTAGATATAGAATGCCCATTTCATTTTTCATTCCAGCTAAAAATGCAGGGAGTAGGTAAGTACCTACTCCATTCAAAACACCAGGAACGGATGGAATATACCCAGCCCTACTCCAGAAAGGGCTGGATGTAATTATAACACAACTGTGTAAAATCTTTAAGGCTTGTTTGGCCTATAGATTTATACCATCTGTTTGGCAAAAGGTGGAAGTCTTCTATCTCCCTAAAGTGGGGAGGATGGCGGACCAATCGACCAAGTCATACAGACCAATAAGTCTATCGTCATTCGTAGCAAAAACGCTGGAAAAACTGGTCGATAGATATATAAGGGACGAAATCTTAACGGAGAACCCATTAAGTGATCGTCAATATGCATACCAGCCGGGAAAATCCACAGACCTAGCGCTGGATGACTTGAACAGGCTATTGTCAAAGTCAATTGAGGACAAAGAAGTAGCCCTAGCGGCGTTTATTGACATTGAAGGAGCCTTCAGTAATGTGGGACCCGAGTCAGTAACCGACGCACTTTCAAGGAGGGGAGTCCCCCCACTAATATGCCAATGGGTGTATGCCAACCTAACGAATAGGATCGTAGTGTCCAAGTTAGGTGAGGCGTCCATTGAGGCAACAGTGGGAAAGGGCTGTCCGCAGGGAGGGGTACTGTCACCTCTGCTGTGGTCAGCACTTGTGGATGACCTCCTTAAAAAACTCCTCAATGAAGGCCTTCACTGCCTAGGCTTCGCAGATGATATGGCCATAATCATTCAGGGGAAGTTTCTGGGTACAGTCTCAGAGCGGATGCAGTCCGCAATAAATATGGTGTACAAGTGGTGCAAGGATGAAGGCCTAACAGTCAATCCACAAAAAGCATCAATTGTCCCATTCACTAATAAAAGAGCGTTACAAGGCTTACAACCAATAACGCTCAACAACGTGGTGGTTCCAATGGCCACAGAGGCCAAATACCTAGGTGTGGTATTTGACCAGAGGCTATCATGGAAGCAACACATTCAAAAGGTCACACATAAAGCTACAATAGCCCTTGGTAGGTGTAGACCATTGTGTGGCAAGAACTGGGGATTGAACCCCAAAATGAACCTATGGTTGTATACACAAGTCATTAGACCAATGTTAACCTATGGTTCGGTGGTGTGGTGGAGTAGAACGCAGCAGTCCGGGGCAGCTGGAAAGCATTCAAAGGCAGGCATGTCTGAATATTACAGGTGCCATGGGAACCGCCCCAACGGACGCACTACAGGTTTTACTCAACCTACCACCATTGCACATTTACATTCAGGGCGAGGCTATGGCAACTGCTCACAGACTGCTACAAGGCCAGGCCCCCATTACCTTATTAAAAGGCAAAAAGCAAGCAGAGTTATACAATAGGGTTAAGGCAGATCAAATAATGAGTATGCCTCAGGACAGGATAGTCCCCAGGTATAACTTTGTGAGAAACTTTCGAGTAGAAATACTGGAAAGGGACTCATGGAACAATGACCCCCCAATCCAAGGGGAGTCAATTTGGTATACCGATGGCTTAAAGACTGAGAAAGGCACAGGGTCAGGTATATACAGTAGAGGACACAGGATAAAAATCCAACTAAGTCTAGGTGCGTATGCCACAGTGTTTCAGGCTGAAGTAACGGCCATACAACAATGTGCAACGGAGATCGTAAGTCAGGGTATAACGGGTAAAACCGTAGTCATATACTCGGACAGCCAAGCAGCTCTAAAGGCGATAGTCTCAGCACAAATAAGCTCACAGCTGGTGTGGGACTGCGTTGGGGCCCTGACACATGCCGCTAGTCAAAATTCTCTGACACTGGCATGGATACCAGGACACTCAGGGTTTCGGGGCAATGAGAAGGCTGATGAATTGGCCCGTGCAGGAGCTAACACTCCAATGATTGGCCCGGAACCATTCGGCGGAGTTGCTAATACATTCAGAAAGGCAGCCATTGAAAAATGGAGGCTAGAAAAGGCCCAGGAGTGGTGGGAAACATCACCGGGCAAGCGACAAGCCAAACTCTTCATAAAGGGATACTCGGCGAAGTTTACTGCAGAGCTGCTATCACAAAGGCGAAATGATGTCAGAATGATTGTCAGTCTCTTGACAGGACATTGTAGGCTCAGAAAACACATGAGTCAGCTAAACTTGGCAGATGAAGACATTTGTCGATACTGCCAAGAGGAAGAGGAAACCGCATTTCATGTCCTATGCCAATGTGAAGGCCTTGCAAGGACGCGGTATCTAGTACTGGGAGAGGAGAAACCGGCTGCTCCAAGTTATGCGGAGTGGCCACTGTCAAGGCTATTAAGTCTCATTAAGAGGGCAGAGCTGGACAAGGTGCTCTAATCCTATTCCACAGATAATGGGTGTTCACAATAGATCTGCAAAGGTCGCAGTGATATAGGCTAACAGCCAACCCCAAAAATATCTATCTATCTATCTCCTTTTCGCTGATGACCTTAAGTGCTTTACAATAATAAGATCTCATGATGATATTCTTGGACTACCATCAGATATTAATAAATTATCCCAGTAGTGCTCTCTTAATGGCATGGAATTAAATGTTGGTAAGTGTTATATTATGCGTTTATGTAGGAATCACCATTTGCTAACACATGACTATACAATTAACGATCAAGCATTGCAATCATGCACACAAATCAGAGACCTAGGCATAATATTAGACTCTTCACTCAGTTTTAAACACCACATTAGTACCGTTGCCCAAAAGTCTATGAAAATGCTTGGTTTCATTAAAAGAATATCTCGTGATTTCACAGATATAAATTCAATAAACATTTTATATTGCTCACTTGTTAGATCTCATCTTGATTTTTGTTCCTCTGTGTGGTCTCCATATTATCTAGTTCATAAAAATAAACTTGATAGATTTCAGCACACCTTTCTCAGATACATAGCTTTTAAACAACATATATATCGTACCTACACAGATATTGAATTATTATTGAATATTACTTCATTAGAAACCCGTAGAAAAAGAAAAGATCTGACAATCTTATTCAACATTATTAATGGTAATAGTAGCTGTCCCGATCTTCTGTTAAAAATTGGTCTTTTTGTACCTACTCGGTCAACAAGACAAACTCAAACTTTTCACATAAGCTTTCATAGATATAACTATACTTGCAACAATTTTTTACCACGAACACTTAGACTTGCGAATTCTCTAAATGACTTAAATATATTCTGCAATAGGGGACCGGACAGTAATCGAAAAAAAATCTTAGATGTGTTTTAAAATAAAGTTTGTTATACAACAATATCACATAATAAAGATTTTTAAGAAATAACAATGATTTATATTTTTAAATCAATAAATAAAGTTGCGTAAATTATCTGTGACGTGTCAGAACACAAACGCCAATCACAGTGCGTAACGTCATTTGGAGGTAGTCGTAAGTAAACAACACTGCTCTGTATGTTATTTCGCGTTTTTCTACGATTTGTTTGCATTTTTTTAAAAATATTTAATTGTAATTAGTTACGAATTGAAGGACTATAGTTATAAGAGAAGTTATCGTAAGTGCTTGAAGCCTTCTGTTAAGTTTTTATCATGGAACAAGGTTATACAAAAGCCGACAATAGAAATCTGCCAAAAGTTGATATTTTCATGGTCGGCAGTTTCTTTGCCACTAATTCCGACTTTTGTTCTGCTGAATTTAGAAATGTGAAAACATTTGTGTAAGTATTTCAACTTTTTTTTGTTAATCTTAACCATAGAAATGAGTGAAGAAATAATAAAAGAAAACATAACCTAAAACTAGTTCCATTATTTACCAGTTATTTTCACATATTTTCTATTATTTTCAAGGTTAAATATTTATTGGTTTTTCATTTTTCCAGATCTGCGAGACAATCTTACGGAGATGATGCCATAGGATACGTACAACTTCATCGTGAGGCGGGTATATGCACCATCAAATGCAAGGTGTGTCCAGAGCATAAAGTTCGGTCAAAATCTTATGCCGTGACTATGATAGTTGACGAAAAAGAAGCAAAAATCATCAGCGTTCAGTGCCATGACTGTGTTGCTTCAACAGGAGGATGCAAACATGCTTTAGCTTTTCTGTTGTGGGTGCACAGGCGAAGTGAGGAGCCATCCTGTACTGAAATACAGTGTTACTGGAAGAAATCAAAGTTGGCTCAAGTTGGTACTACAATGAAGTACATTACTGTGAAGGATTTATCAGCTGGCAAAAGACCCTGTTCTACACAATTTCCACCTCATAATAATTTGCTGACACAATTTCTTCAAGCAGCGGCAAATCAAAATGTTACCAACTGTGAATTAATGAAATATACTAGCTCCAGCAGTGTTAAAGAGCATGAGAAATTATCACTTCATTATCTTATTATAGAGCATTGTAACAATAGTGATTGTGATGCATTTTTAGATACAATATCAAAGTATTTCACTAAACAAAACATTGAAATGATTGAAGAGAATACTCGAGCACAATACAAAAACAAATTGTGGCACGAATTGAGATATGGTCGAGTTACAGCTTCAAAAGCTTATGAAGTAAGCAAATGTCAAACTGTGGATGGATCTTTGACTGCTATGATTATGGGAGCCAAAACACCAGATACAAAAGCCATGAGGAGAGGTCGAGACTTAGAAAGCCAAGT
The DNA here is from genome assembly GCA_964028335.1 of Altica lythri. Taxonomy (NCBI): domain Eukaryota; kingdom Metazoa; phylum Arthropoda; class Insecta; order Coleoptera; family Chrysomelidae; genus Altica; species Altica lythri. The sequence continues at coordinate 31,580,395 of OZ034803.1, read as the reverse complement.
AAAAGTGATCGTAGAAAAAACATTAGGGAAAAAGGTGAAGGAGTGTGGGTTATTTATTTCATCAAAATATCCTTTCGTTGCTTGTTCTCCTGATGGTATTTTTGATAAAAAATATTGTATTGAAATTAAATGCCCAACTAATGAAAAGACATACCGAAATTATATAAAAGATAATAAAGTTACAGAAAAATGTATGGCACAAATTCAAATCCAAATGTTTGTAACAAATTTGAAATATTGTTATTTTTGTGTTGCTGATTGGAACTTTGAAGAATCTAAGAATGTGGAAATGTTGCTAGTAAATTATGATGAAACTTTGTGTATACATTATATCTCTAGTATAAGTGAATTTTGGAAAAAAAAATATATTCCCTATTTTATATGAAAGCACTAAATAAAATAATTATACACAATTTGTCAATGGTTTTATTTATTAACATTCTCAATATCAAGTAAAATAAAATATATATAAAAAATATAATTAAGTTTAAATATTCTCTATCGCTTCTTTGGCAGCTAAAACATAAATATTCTCTATAGTCTATAGCATAATAACATCTATTTACTTCTTTAATTGGAAATCTTTTGCCACTAAAACAAACTGGTAAAAAATATAACGAAACAGCACACATTTTATTAAATCCAATGAATGTATTTCAAATTTTACTTTGGATTTATCTAGATCTTGGCTAACCACCTTAAAAAGAATGAGTTGATAATCTATATATCCATTGAAACCAAAAAACAAATCAAAAAAATTTAAAATACAAACTTGCATAAAGAAGTATACAGTAAATTTTTTTTTATTATTTTTGAAAACGACAACCGTTATTATTTTCATATTTGTTAGGTATTTTCAGCATAGAGATATTAATATACATAGAGGAGGCAAGCTGTATGGCTGCCTGTAAGTGGAAACGTCCGGCCGTTAGAGAGAGAAAGAAAACCAGGGTGGTCTTGTATCTTTGTCTAGCTCTCTGCTGATTGGTCTCTCCCATCATGTTCAGCGTTCGATAAAGCGAAGGATGGATGATCTTCTGTACTACATCCTTTAGTAGATCATCTGTATTTTGAAGTGTTGAACCTAAATATCGACTCTATATTTGATTGTTGATGTATTGTTTCTTTTTTATAAAAAATAATTATCTCTATGTCTAATACACTGCTTTTCAAGCAGCCAATCAGTGACGAGGAGAGACAGAAATGCAAGACCACCGACGTTCTCTTTCTTCTTCTAATGAGCGGACGCGATTTTGGCTGGCTTGCCCCCTCTATGTATAATATCTCTATGATTTTCAGTTTTAAAAAACGACCATTGACAGATTTGACATATCCATAATGATTAATAAGCAAGGGTCATTTTCAAAATATTGATTTATATTTTTTATAAGTTTGTTTTAGTGGCAAAAAGATCCCCAATTAAAGAAGTAAATAAATATAATTAAGTATCACAATAATGGAAAAAATTTAAATCACAATTTATTCATTTGACTAAGCTATCTTGTAAGTTTATTAGAGCACATGCTACTGTAACACAATCATCTAGCACTCGTATCAATTTAGAATTTATGACAGAATGAGGTTTTAACATTGTAAATTCCCGGATCCTTCGGATCACCCTTTCAATATGGATCCTCAAACTTGCAATTTGTTTAGTTTTGTGAGCCTCTTGCTTAGTTAACTTAGCACTTTGAGCTACACTCGGGGGTCTCAGTAGATGACAATCTTTTTGTATTAAGATTTGTTCAATATGCCTGAAGCCACGATCAGCTAATACCCAACTACCAGGTTGCAAAGTTTGCATAAAGTCACATTCTTCTATGAGTAATGTGTCACTTATACGCCCTCCATAGCCTGGTAATATAAAATTAACTAAGCCATTAGGGGTACTCGAAATTAAGTATTTGATAGTATTCCCTTTCTTGTAGTCTGACCATGTCAAAGCTTGATGAACTGACTTCGAGGGTTTCTCTATTTCAATTTCGAAACAGTCAATAATGCAGTTGACTTTGTTGTAGCGGTGCCTAAATGCTATTGGAAGGGTTCTCTTAACATTACTTTTAGTTAATTCTACAATAAAAGGTTTAAGAATATTACAAATTATTGGAATATTATTCAGAAATATTTTCCCAGCATATGATGACGATATCCCAAATTGATCTGCAAGTTCCTCAAACGTAGTATTCAACCTAATTTTTTTTAAACATAGTAAAATATGTTCAGTGGGTATGCCAGTGTTTGTATGTATTAAGTTTATAAAAAAAAACAGTCCCTAGTTATGCCAATATATAAGCGAGGTTTGGCTTCGATTTTTTTAATTGTATTGATCAGGGCTTGCTTTGCCTCTGTTTCCTTTTCTATTTTAGCTTCCTCTTCATTTAAGCTACTGCATGTTGAAGATGATGATGCAGTGTACAATGATACATCAGTATCAGATCTAATCATTAATTGTCTATTTTCATTGCAAATAGTGGGTCTAACAGGCTTTGCAAGTTCTTCAACTTTGAAGGGAGATGTTGACACAGCTACTGTCAATATCTTCGAAGGGGATGTTCCAATGTTCTGGGTTTTTTTTTCTGTCTGTGTATACTTGCTTCTGAAATGTTTACTTTGTATGTAAACTTGTACACATTTATCTTCATGTGTTGGTTTCTGCAGTTCTTCATCTCCTATGGCTACAGTTTGTGTATCTAAAACAAACATGTCATTTTTATAAATGAGTGAAATCATGGACAAAATATACTAATATTTTAAATGCAAAAGTGTGCATGTCTGTTTGGTGCCTTTTCACGCTTAAATAACCGCTGAACCGATTTAGATTTATTTTAGCATGGAGATATACTGCCGTACTTAGGGAAAAAGCAGTAAGCTGAATTGGAGAAAAATCGAATCTAAATTTCAGATAACTTATAACTAAATTAATAATACAATTCTTCTACAATTATCAATAAATGACAAATAATATTTCACATGGCTGTCTAAGAAGTCATTTTCGTGTATTTTTAAAAAGTAATTAATTGACGGGCCTAAAATAAATGACGTACTGTCTTTTATTGCTGTAAACAAAAAGACAGTAACACATGCTTTACTGCTTTTTTACTCTATAATACAAGATTACTGCTTTTTTTCATGTTTTTTTTTAATTATCATATTAATTATTTTGTTAATAACTGCGAAATAATTCGGAATAATTCAGAATGTTTTTTTTTTGTTTTTGATAAATTTTATTGATCGAAACTAAACACAACTAGGTAAAAAAATTATTATCTTATCAACGTTGAATCACAAAATATAAAATACTAATTGTAATTTTCTAATTTTTGTACATATAATTAATTTTTTTTACAATTACAATACGATTAATACTTATACAATAGCAATTATATGTAAAGATGATTAAAAATATTTAACAATTATTAAATCTTTTTAAATTTTAGAATTATCAGCTAATGAAAAAAAAAACAGTATTAAAAATTAAACAAAGACTATTTTTTTAATTATTTGTTTAAGAATTATAAAATCTTTGTGAATTTTAATATTTTTTGAGAAAAAAAAACGGAGGTTTAATCACATGGAAAACTTTTTGAGCAAAATGAAAGCTTATTAGAACCTCAACAAAATCTATCTAGTAACTAAAAAAATATTACTTTTAATTTAAAAGTAATGGTTATTTTTCTGGTAAAAAAAAGCAGTAAAATGACGATTACTGCTTTTTTCCTCGGTAACTACAGATCATAATATATACACATGATACTTAATAAAGAGTAAAAACGCAATACTAATCTCTCTCAGAAGATAAAAGCAGTATAGTTTGAATTTTACTGCTTTCTTACTTTAAGAAATGGATTCACTGCTTTTATACTTAGGAAATATAATTAATTCAAAATATTTGTCCCATTTAAAAAATTACTTTCTTATGGAAATAACGTTATTAATGTAATATTTTATACTGAAGAAACGTAAAATCATTAGAAAAACATATTGGCACTGAAATTTGAAAAAAGCAGTAAGTGAACATTACTGCCTTTTCCCTAAGTACGGCAGTATAGGTACTGAACCTTTGAGAATGATATAAGATACTTTTTATTCTACTGCAATATCAAAAGTAGTCTACAAGGATTTAAATTCAGTTCCATAAATAAGTAGGTATGTACTTACTGAGGGGCAAAGTCATGGTAGCAGTCTCAGTATTACAATCCACCTTACTCTCTTCTAGGGCTTCTTGTAATATGGCTAATCTCTGCCTCTTAATAGCAGCAGGGCGCGATGTAGTTGTTGATGGCAAACTTCTTTTTCTGTCACTTTGACATTGAAATCTAGACGGAAGACTGCCAGGTTTTAACATAACTCTCTTTACAAAGCCCATTATATGGTATCGCATGTAATTTTCCATGTCATTTGGCAGCTAAAACACAAATACAAGATTGTTTATGCACACGTAAAACATTCTAAGTAAGACATAACCTATAACACCTACATTACATACATACTAAATATGATTATTTGTATTAAGGGCTGTGTAATAACACTCTAGGTACAGTACTTACATCAAAGTGATCTTCACAAAAGTAAACTGCTGAAGTAACAGACATTCCATCACACTTTCGTCTTGCTAGGTCTAACCATTTCTTTCGTATATCTGGTTTTCGAGGTACATCAATAAAAATTTTATTTGGAGTAGTTACTGATGTATTTCCACATTGAGGTACAGCACACCAATGATATTTTTTTCGGTCCATGATGATTAAGAAACACAAAATACTGATCACTTGTAATATGGTTAGAAGTTTGTTTACCTTCAAATGACGTCACGTGATCTGAATTGACATGAAGTGCTGTTTTCGCGGCAATTTGAAATAAATTATGTTTTTAACGTTTTTAAGTACTCCAGAGGATTTATTTAATTAAAATATTATTTTTTATGGCTATATATATGAATAAAGATTATTTTTAAACACTATTTGAAAAGTTGTCCGGTTCCCTATTCCTTGGATAGATTTAAAAACCATTTGTTGAACATACAATGTTAGTGGTATAATTTCTATCAGCAATTTTTAAGCTTAAATTTTGTTTGTTTTTTATATCGTACAAGCTGCACCCGGCGCGCGTTGCTCCGCCAATAACTAAAATAAATTTAAGAAAAATAAAAGAGGAGATGAGATAGAGAAGGAAAGAAAATTTATAGTTTTGTTTTACTTATCGCACCAAAAATATATTTTTTGAACTTATATTTATGCGAATTCGTATAGATATCTATTAATCAGTATTGAATTTGATACATGGAAGCGCCATCTAGTGGTAACTTCCATTAATACGAATATCATATTCATCTTACCCATTAAAAATACATCATCATACCGATTTTCATGACAATCGGTTGAACGGGGCAGAAGTTGTTACTCTGCAGCGCCACCTGGTGGCGAGTGGCATCAATGAGCATATCATACAAACCTTCTCCGTGGAAAAATACATATACATACCAATTTTCATGACAATCGGTTGAACGGAACAGAAGTTGCTACTCTGCAGCGCCACCTAGTGGCGAGTGGCATCAATGAGCATATCACACAAACCTTCACCGTGGAAAAATACATATGTATACTAATTTTCATAATAATCGGTCCAGTAGTTTTTGAGTTCATTCAGTACATACAGACATACAGACAAACATTTATTTTTATACTAGCTGACCCGGCGGACTTCGTACCGCAAATCATTTATGTCATTCTTCCATTTTTCGTTTTTTCAGTTTATTTTGATTTTATCGTTTTTATATTTTCTCGTTAGTTATCAGGTTTATACTATTTTTTTTCGTTATATTTTGTAGTTTATCAATAAAATATATTAGATGCATAACAATACTTAATTTAGTAAGAATTTCTCGTTTAAATATAAGTGATATTAACTGCGCCACTTTCCGGTGGCGTCACAATACTTAAGTAAGGATTGCTCGTTTAAATATATGTGATATTAACTGCGACACCTTACGGTGGCGTGATTAAAGTAATCAAATAAGTAGTGGTTGCTCGTTTAATGGAAGCGCCATCTGGTGGTAACTTTCATTAATACGAATATCATATTCATATTAACCATTAAAAATACAGCATCCTACTGATTTTCACGACAATCGGTTAAACAGGGCAGAAGTTGTTACTCTGCAGCGCCACCTCAAACCTTCTCCGTGGAAAAATACATATGCATACCAATTTTCATGACAATTGGTTGAACGGGGCAGAAGTTGCTACTCTGCAGCGCCACCCGGTGGCGAGTGGCATCAATGAGCATATTATGCAAATTTTCTCCGTGGAAAAATACATATATATCCCAATTTTCATGACAATCGGTTGAACGGGACAGAAGTTGCCACTCTGCAGCGCCATCTGGTAGCGAGTGGCATCAATGAGCATAACATATAAACCTTCTCAGTGGAAAAATACATATGCATACCAATTTTCATGACAATCAGTTGAACGGGGCAGAAGTTGCTACTCTGCAGCACCACCTGGTGGCAAGTGGCATCAATGAGCATAGCATATTCGTTTTCTGCGTGAAAAAATACATATACATACCAATTTTCATGACAATCGGTTGAACGGGGCAGAAGTTGCTACTTTGCAGCACCACCTGGTGGCGAGTGGCATCAATGAGCATATCATATAAACCTTCTCCGTGGAAAAATACATATATATACCAATTTTCATAATAATCGGTCCAGTAGTTTTTGAGTTCATTGATTTCTTACATAAAAACACATCCTTTTTTATATATATAGACTAGCTGACCCGGCGAACTTCGTACCGCCTACTGATGTTTTTTTACCATTTTTCCAAATTTTTACGGTTTTGTAAATTATCGATTAGATAAATCATATATTAACTGCGCCACCTTATGGTGGCGTCATAGTATTTAATTACGCAAGAATTGCTAATGTAAATTTATACTATCTCAACTGCGCCACCTTACGGTGGCGTCATAATGCTTAATTTAGTAAGGATCACTCTTTTAAATATATGAAATAGCTCTACCCGGCTACGCCAACAACTAAAATAAATTTAAGAAAAATAAAAGAGATGAAGAGATAGAGAAGGAAAGAAAGTTTATAGTTTTGTTTCACTTATCGCACCAAAAATATATTTTTCGAACTTATATTTATATGAAATCGTATAGATATCTATTAATCAATATTAAATTTGATACATGGAAGCGCCATCTGGTGGTAACTTCTATTAATACGAATATCATATTCATATTAAGCATTAAGAATACAGCATCATACTAATTTTCATGACAATCGGTTGAACAGGGAAGAAGTTGCTACTCTGTAGCGCCACCTGGTGGCGAGTGGTATCAATGAGCGTATCATACAAACCTTCTCCGTGGAAAAACACATATACATACCAATTTTCATTACAATCGGTTGAACGGGGCAGAAGTTACTACTTTGCAGCGTCACCTGGTGGCGATTGGCATCAATGAGCATATCATATAAACCTTCTCCGTGCAAAATACATATACATACCAATTTTCATGACAATCGGTTGAACAGGGCAGAAGTTGCTACTCTGCAGCGCCACCTGGTGGCGAGTGGCATCAATGAGCATAACATATAAACCTTCTCCGTGCAAAATACATATATATACCAATTTTCATGACAATCGGTTGAACGGGGCAGAAGTTGCTACTCTGCAGCGCCACCCGGTGGCGAGTGGCATCAATGAGCATATTATGCAAACCTTCTCCTTGGAAAAACACATTTACATACCAATTTTCATGACAATCGGTTGAACGGGACAGAAGTTGCTACTCTTCAGCGCCACCTGGTGGCGAGTGGCATCAATGAGCATAGCATATTCGTTTTCTCCGTGAAAAAATACATATACATACCAATTTTCATGACAATCGGTTAAACGGAGCAGAAGTTGCTACTTTGCAGCGCCACCTGGTGGCGAGTAACATCAATGAGCATATCATATAAACCTTCTCCGTGGAAAAATACATATATATACCAATTTTCATAATAATCGGTCCAGTAGTTTTTGAGTTCATCGATTTCGTACATAAAAACACATCCTTTTTTATATATATATAGATAGATAATATATAGATTGTTCTTTTTTTCCTTTAACTTATTAGCTTTGTTATCCAATACATTTTACAATATTTGTTCTTTGTGTTGACACTGCTTATGGTTTTCTTTTGTCTTTGTAATATTTTTTTTTCTTTCTGTAATAATATTTTCTAAATTGGGCTTGCCCGTAAAAATAAAAAAATAAATAAATAAATGAGTAGGTACCTATATTTTTAGTACCATATTTTATTGTTGGATTCTGTTTATACTTATGTTTTTATTAGATTTTGTAAAGTTATATTCCAATAAATAATACATATAAGCTACATTTTTTATCAAATCAAGGAAATGGGATTTTAATAGGGGGTCTGACAGACCCAGAACATCCTTCATTGTAATTATTATTAAGGCACCCAAAGCATGGTTAAAGGACGCAATTTTTTGAATTGTCATTTAAATCTTGCAGTTTTAGATCATTGTGAAAAATATTTTAATATTTAGACTAAATTACATCTTTAAACTCTTTTAGTGAATAATAATAATCATAGGTAGCTCATGTGATAAAATTTAAAACTGGTCTTTTCCAAAACCGATTTTTATCTAATTGGATAGTAGTAGATAGGTCGTATTAGTACTCATAAGTTTTACAGTTTAATAGGCTCACCGTTTACAAAAAATTATTCTCCGCCATTGCTTAAAAGCCATTAAATTAGTTATGTTTAAAGTATACGATGTTAAATTGATTAGAATTGTTCCAATATGGAGTGTTTTTACGGTTGTAATATAGGTAATAAATTTTTTTCGATTTCTATGGTTGATTAATGGGTGCTAGTAATACAGAACAATTGAAGAATTGAATAAATAAAGTTGAAGCATAAATATTTTATAACTGTAGCGATCATTGTGTTTCTGAATTTTTTCAACATTATTTAATTATCAGACTAGTTATACAAATGTTTAATGCTTTCTTGTAGGATACGGGATTTAGGTATAAGTATATAAAAATAATTTTACATGAAATTAGGTATATTACCTACTGGCTATTCCTTACATATAGTGATGAAAACAATGATACAAATGTATCTCGTGCCATGCTGTTAAACTATTCCAGATACATTCCCTGGATTTGTGCCTGGGTAGAATTCCTTACTCTAAGCAGTCTAAGCAAAGAATGCTGCGACAGATATAAATATGAATCAGTCTATACAAGGGCAAAAACCAAAGTGTAGACACTGCTCCAAAACTATTTCCAGTTTCAATTGTAAATCGAATGTAAGGATGATAACCATAGATATAGAAATCTATGATGATAACTATTAAAATTTGCTAATATAGGTATAATCTGTTAGGAAGACAGGCAATAATATCATTAACACATGTATTTATAAAGAAAAAATTATATGGTAATGACAGTGTCTAGATTTTCATCGATTACTAAATTGGCTAAAATTGTTGAAATTGAAGAAACCATAGGTGTTCCAAATGTTTGTTTGTAAAATTTATTATTAAATGAAAAATACGTATTATTAAATAAGATAGTTATAATTTCTAAGAATTCTAGGTCTATATTACAAAAATTACGTTGCCAATGTTTTTGAATGTTTCTTAAGCAAGGATATAGATATCTATATCTATATACCTATATAAAAAAGGATGTGTTTTTATGTTTGAAATCAATGAACTCAAAAAGTACTGGACCGATTATTATGAAAATTAGTATATATATGTATTTTTCCACGGAGAAGGTTTATATGATATGCTCATTGATGCCACTCGCCACCAGGTGGCGCTGCAAAGTAGCAACTTCTGCCCCGTTCAAGCGATTGTCATGAAAATTGGTATGTTTATGTATTTTTTCACGGAGAAAACGAATATGCTATGCTCATTGATGCCACTCGCCACCAGGTGGCGCTGCAGACTAGCAACTTCTGCCCGGTTTAACCGATTGTCATAAAAATTGGTATGTATATGTATTTTTTCACGGAAAAAACGAATATGCTATGCACATTGATGCCACTCGCCACCAGGTCGCGCTGCAAAGTAGCAACTTCTGCCCCGTTCAACCCATTGTCATGTGAATTGGTATGTATATGTATTTTTTCACGGAGAAAACGAATATGCTATGCACATTGATGCCACTCGCCACCAGGTGGCGCTGCAAAATAGCAACTTCTGCCCCGTTTAACCGATTGTCATGAAAATTGGTATGTATATGTATTTTTTCACGGAGAAAACGAATATGCTATGCACATTAATGCCACTCGCCACCAGGTGACACTGCAGAGTAGCAACCTCTGCCCCGTTCAACCGATTGTCATGAAAATTAGTGTGTATATGTATTTTTTCACGGAGAAAACGAATATGCTATGCACATTGATGCCACTTGCCACCAGGTCGCGCTGCAGAGTAGCAACTTTTGCCCCGTTCAACCGATTGTCATGAGAATTGGTATGTATATGTATTTTTTCACGGAGAAAACGAATATGCTATGCAAATTGATGCCACTCGTCACCAGGTGGCGCTGCAGAGTAGCAACTTCTGCCCCGTTCAACCGATTGTCATGAAAATTAGTAGGATGCTGTATTTTTAATGGTTAATATGAATTAGATATTCGTATTAATGGAAGTTATCACCAGATGGCGCTTCCATTAAACGAAGAACCACTACTTATTTGATTACTTTAATCACGCCACCATAAGGTGGCGCAATTAATATCCAATATATTTAAAAAATAAATTACAAATACAACGAAAAAAATAGTATAAACCTGATAACTAACGAGAAAATATGATGAAACCGATAAATTCAAAATAAATTGAAAAAACGAAAAATGGAAGAATGACATAAATGATTTGCGGTACGAAGTCCGCCGGGTCAGCTAGTCTATATATATAAAAATGAATGTTTGTCTGTATGTCTGTATGTCTGTATGTACTCAATGAACTCAAAAACTACTGGACCGACTATTATGAAAATTGGTATGTATATGTATTTTTCAACGGAAAAGGTTTGTATGATATGCTCACTGATGCCACTCGCCACCAGGTGCCGCTGCAGACTAGCAACTTCTGTCCCGTTCAACCGATTGTCATGAAAATTGGTATGTATATGTATTTTTTTACAGAGAAGGTTTGTATGATATGCTCATTGATGCCACTCGCCATCAGGTGGCGCTGCAGACTAGCAACTTCTGTCCCGTTCAACCTATTGTCAGGAAAATCAGTATGATGATGTATTTTTAACGGGTAAAATTAATATGATATTCGTATTAATGAAAGTTACCACTAGATGGCGCTTCCATGTATCAAATTCAATACTGATTAAAAGATATCTACACGAATATTTTTTCACGGAGAAAACGAATATGCTATGCAAATTGATGCCACTCGTCACCAGGTGGCGCTGCAGAGTAGCAACTTCTGCCCCGTTCAACCGATTGTCATGAAAATTGGTATGTATATGTATTTTTTCACCGAGAAAACGAATATGCTTTGCACATTGATGTAACTCAACAACAGGCGGCGCTGCAACCTATCGCCTAAACGGCCTAAAAATGAACTATTCAAAAAGCAAATCAACTAACTTCACTTCTATCATCTGCCAATAAGCTTAATATAATCAGACAAATAATAAATAAAAAGTTCGCCGGGTCAGCTAGTATATTTCTAAATAAAGAAACAACATCTAGGCTTGCTAGAATATAATTATTAGGAATAATAATGTTTTTCATAATTTATTCATCAAAATTGGTACAGATACACAAGAACTCTGCTGGATAACGTCTAAACAGTTTTAGAATAACAATGAACTATTTGAACTTACTTTAAGTGCTCATACATTCCCTTCTAGTCTTTGCCAGAACATGATCTAACCTAATTAATACATACTCAAAGATTCTAGAATACATTACCAAAAACAGTCTTTTAAGTAAAGGTCCTTTCCTTTTTTAGTTATCCCGTTACACTGTCCCCTCCCGGAATGTTATTTCCTAAATCGAGATCCTGCACACACCTAATATATCTCCTAAAGTGGATGCTTTCTGATTAGGAACTGCGTAAAATTCAACCCATTTATAAAGTAGTCCATTACAACAATCGCTCTGTGGAAATGACCCCAATAAATTTACTTTCTTTCGAAAAGACTTCCGATCAAGTATTGTTGTGCATTTTCGCCTTCGGTTTTTGATGCGAACCATTACTGGCAGCACATGTCATGCATTTGCGACACCAATCTCTAACATCGTTAGAGCAAGTTACCTTTTGCAGCATTTTCGTGATTCCCAGAGGTTTTTCAAAACTATCATTATGTATCTGTTTTAAAATTTCTAGTACAGCATTTCTCGGAACCACTATTTGTTTCCTTGTTTCTGTACCCTCAAATTTTCTTATAAGTCTTTTAAGGAGCCCACCGTCCAAAATTAAAGAGTAGGAGAAAATATGGATATGTCTCTCTACAACGGACGACGATCTATTTTTTTCCATATCAGAATCTTTTTCAGAACCGGATCGTTTTCTTGTTGCTTCTCCAGCATAGAGCTCTTGTCTTCTGGTACAACCTTAACCAAGGCGAGTTTTTCCTGGTTCTGCTCCACTCGGGTACAATGGGGGCAATTATTTCTTATATGGCCTAGTTCTCCGCAGTTTCAGCGCCTCACTGGGCGCCTTCTTTTTGAATATAACTACATTAACTTCATGTTGTTTTCTGATTGCTTCCTTTTTAGGTTTGTTACCATAAATCATTGACTTTTCGGCCCCAGAACCTCTTATTTTTTGTGGACCATTCGGTAAGAGTCTGATAGTTTCCCTTAAAAAACAGATAATATAGCTAAAGCTGAAGCAGTTGGCTGTATTTTATTAGAATTTAATATTGTGGAGAAAGTGTTTGATTACCAGGCCTAAAATTAGTCAAAGCTAATCTAATCTATTTAAATGAGCAATCCTTGTATATATATATTTGGAATTTTGGAATCGGCTTCAACGATTTTCATAAAATTTAGTGTATAGGGCGTTTCGGGGGCGATGAATCGATCTAGCTAGGAATCATTTTTAGAAAATGTCATTTTATTCGTGTTTTATCGATAATCAACTTAAACATAACTCTTCCTGACATCTATTGGCGAATAATAATACTATTTTCTTTAAATTGTGACCAACTAATTGCTTTAACGACACAGCAGCAGCTAAAGCTATTCCAGCAGATGGCGTTGTTAAGTAACACGAAGTCAATGAGTGTTTGCTTTGAGGTTAGACTAAGAAAATCTATTGTTTATTTATATTATCCCTTCTCAATGCACGTGTTCACTTAAAAATGCCTAAACAATCTTGGAAAAAAACGCTTATAAACAATCTAACTTCACGAAGCCGCAACTCGTCTCAAGAACACCTAGAAGAGCATCATCATCAAACTGATGATTCTCAAACTTCTCACAGTGAAGACTCATTTCAAGGCTACCGTCATGAAAATAATCAGGTTTCTGCTCGTCCCACACGTGCTGCTAAAGTAAGATGTTTGCAAAATTTGACTGACATTACATGAGCAAAGCTCGGTCATCCAGGTACTTTTCTTAAATCGATTATGAAAAATTTAAATATTTTGTAAAAATCGCTTTATTTACAATTTTTGGTACAGCTTTCTTTCCTGGTTTATGACTAGGCATATCCACTACAAATTTTGTCGTCGCAGAAATGTTTTTTTTTTAATTTCAGGTTCTGTTCTGCAACAGATGAAACTACAGGAGCACTTCCATCTGTGTCGTATGCCGGATATGGTCTATCCGTAACTTAAGGTAATGCAAAATCAATTTTCCCAAATAAATTGCGATAAAAGGATAAAAACAAGTTTTTGAAAAACCAGCTTGAATATTTGCATGTGTGACAGTTTGAGGCATAGCAGTTTTAACTATACCAGGTATGTCATAGATAGTCGTCGTTTTGCCGGGATTACTCCGCATCCATCCATCACAAGCAGTATTCACAGCTTTTTTTAAGGGACCAAAAAGAAACCGGTTAGGCTGCAATGGGGACAGTGGGTTGGAAATAAAAGCAAAGACCGTTGGACAAAAATCTGAAGTATTAACGTGTGCATGCAAAGACTAATTATCTAGTACACACAATATTTTATAAAGCATTAAAGAATTTTGGAAAGTTTTCTGAAGTGCTTGAAAAATCCTGCATCCATCGTAAAGGATTTGTAGGCCCATTTGATCCCAACAAACACAAGAAAAAAGTAACTGTGCCCCATTTAGCGGACTTCACGGCTCCTACTTGCCGTATGCCACGTCTTTTTACTACTTTGTCTGGTTTCTGGACTGTAGTAGGTAATACCTTTCGTGGTTCGTAAGTATGTCTTTCTAAAACAACCTGAAAATTATAATAAAAAGTTTCAACGTTGGTTTTGTTGAAGCTAGTTGCTTGAGCCACCCGAATATAAGCGAATAATTCCTATTCATAATTAAACGGAACCAGTCTTCTCTTTCAGTAGCTTACCTCACTCTTATTAACCTTGGTACACTACTACTAAGCCTTTGATCAAATTAAAGCAAAATTCTCTCAGCTTTCGAATGATGTTACCAAAATTACACCTTAACGTAGACATTTTCGGAGAATTTGAACATTTAAGTATTTGGCTTAAGATAGTACCCTCTTGTGTTTAATTGCGAAAGTTAAAAGTATAGATCGCCCAACGAAAGTTTGGGACAGCCACGTGGCTTCTCGTTCAATGCGCAGTGGTTTTTTTACGAGCGTTACGATAACAACGACCGTTCTGAAAGCTTGTCAGTGTGGTAGCTAGAATGGTTTTGTAAACTGTATTTAGCTACGAATATGCTGAGAGAGTTTCTGAGTTGTTTTTTAAATGTATGTATTTTTTTAGTTTAAATTAGGCAGTAACAAATTTATATAAAATAAATTCTTCTTAATTATGTTGGCATCATACATTAAAAATTAATTTAAGATGTAAAATATATTTTTATTTCCGTCCGCCACTGATAGAAAGACTCCGCCTACCTGCGCCGACTAACACGTGGCTGTCACAAACTTTCGTTGGGAGACTACTTTCCAACATTTTCTCATATTCGATTTTATATTTTTTACTCAACTTTCTATGTCCAATAGTTTCTGAGATATGGCCGCTAGCCACTTTTAATGAAATATCTTGTATATTCTTTCTGAAATTTTTAAAATTTTTCAGAAAGTATACGAACAAGAATATATTAAATGACATTAAGGAAAACATAGAAAAATTTTCTTATCCAACAGGACTCAAACCTGCAACCTTTAGCTCTACGCGATAACGCTCTAATGACCAAGCTATAAATGCTTAGCCATTAAATCGTTTATCGGTCATTAAATTTAACTCATGTCACATGACACACTTATACTGAGAAAGAGAGAGAGAGAGTGAGAGAGAGAGATTTTGTCAAATCGACAATTGAAACATCAAACTCTAAGTCACTTTTTTGTGCCCTGTTTTATATTTCTATTCGGTTAGAAGACCGTAATTGAATGGCATTTATAGCTTAGTTGTTAAAGCGTAGAGCTAAAGGTTGCGGCTTCGAGTCCTGCTGGATGCAACATTTTTTTCAAATTCTTCTTAATGTCATTTAATATATTCTTGTTTGTATACTTTCTATGGCATTTCAAAAAATTCAAAAATCCCATGAGAGATATCTCAAATAATGGTTTACTAAAGAACCCGGTATATCTATATTCCGAGAGCATATTTTACTCATGCGAAAATAGTTTGCAACTTCTAAAAAATTTGTGAATTTTTGTAAGGGAAATGATCAGTTTAAACATGTTTATGGTTTTATATAAAACGTGAGTATTTAAAACATTTTTTAGTTGGGCACACACTGCATCCCTCAATTTCGTAGGTCATAACTTATGTCTGTTTTCCCGAGAAATTCATTTATTTAACCATGAAACAGTAGTAATTTCCAGATTTATACTCGTGTCGTCTTTATTTATGGCAGTTTATTTTCTTGGTTTTTGTGTCAAATGAACAAGTTAATTTACCTCTTCAGGTGGTTTCGTTTTCTCGACCCTTCTACGTGAGATCTTTATTTTAGATTAATATTAATAGGATTCTTAATAGAAATAAAGAGCACGTAGCGCTAGAGGTTTGAATAAAGAAAATAGGTTCAGTGGTAGACAAGGTAATTACAATATGAAATAAGATATAGGATACTGTCACCCTAGGAAATATATTAAATCGATTTATTTATAATTCATATATGTTCGCATTGTTATTTTAAATTGAAAGAAAATTAAAATGATTTACTACTTAAAAGCACAACCATTTTTTTATGATATTATTAAAAATGTAAATAAAACATTTTTAATAAAAAATTTTTAAGACTGACAACTGACAAGTATGGTTAATCAAATTCTTACTATAAAATGAATTCAAAAAATATATTAACGTATTATTACAGAAAACTGTCTTACTTAATAAAGCGAGTTATTAATGAACAAATGTTGTAAAATGCAGAATATTAGTTATTCTATCGTTTACGAGTTTTGAAAAATATTTTCAAAAACATTGACCATTTAACTTAGAAGAAACAACTACTTCCCGGGCTATGTGCCCCGAAGAATATTGAATTACACTTCAAAGTCAAATGGGGTTGGCATATCTTAACAGATAATTTAAACCAACCATTTTAGTTTGCAGTTAGAAGGGACAACATAACTTGTAGACCTTAAGCTCGCTGACGGATAACATATACCTTGTACTGATAAGGCCCAATAGGCTTTACACGCGACGAGCGTAGGCGAGAGTAACAAAAATCTTGTCTCGGTCTTGTCAATTCCCAAAAAATTAAGTCTCGTTCAAGTCTCGGTCTCGTCTCGTTACTAGTTATCTCGTCTCGTCTGGCTTAATTGTAAATAATAAAAATGTGAAAAAGTCATACTTATTTTTGTTTAAATTTACAATAAAATATATCACAGATGGTCACCAAATTTTATATTTTCTAAAATATACTGTTTGTTATACATGCCATTTCTGATTTTTCATAAAAAAAAATTTACGAACTAAAAACGAGACTCTTAGGTTGCCATGTATGTGGTCTCGGTATCGCCCATAGTATTTTCCAAAACGTCTTGTCTCGTCTCGTTTCGGAAAAGCGAGACGAGAACGAGACGAGACGAGAAAAATCTCGCTCTCGTGTAAAGCCCCACATAGAATGGAAAAAATAGCTATTAGACAACTGTATAAACGAGAGTTTTGGGAAAATCATAATTTCCTAGGTCTAATAGGTAACAACAACTCATACATTTTCAGTTTGTAGTTAATAAAAATTTGTTTATGAGGAATATGACTATTAACAATATTAACAAAACAATGGCAGTTCTGTTTATAAGTATAATGATGCTTCGTTTGTTGTTTCAAAACCTTTTTTTGGGACCCCAATAATATATATATTGTGTATCTAGTAGGAAAAGCGTAAAGCCGGGGCCAACAAACATTGGAGTTAGGGAATGTGCTTTTACTACGAGATACACATACTATTTTTTCTGAAATCGCATTAAATATAATCGTAAACTAAGAAAGTTTTATATATGCATAACTGTTTTTGATTATCATCGTATTTTCTATGAAACCAATTCGTTGACATTGTTTGTTGATCATTGTTAATTAGTGTCACAAAAGTGTCAGTTCGGTTAGTAACATATTTCTTGGAATATTTTAAATTATATTTAAAATGGACAGTGACGATGATGTCCAGAGGTGCAAAACGCCTCCAGAGTCACCTACTAAACTCTGCTACTAATGCGGTTTTAAATTTATTGCCAAATAAAATCAAGGCGCAAAACATGAATTTGCTTATAATAGTTTTATGGATCATTGCCGCACAAAGGTACGGGAAAAATATTCTCGTACAGTATGGAAAAGTTCGTTGCCCAGCAACGGACTAAAATACAAGAATAGAAACTAGACATGTCCAAGCGATTTTAGAAATTTCATCACTGTCATCTATTTTTAAAATAATAACTGAAAATCTTTAAATATTAATCAAAAATAGTTTGTACAATTTTTCCTGAAGTTATAATACGCAGAAGCGCTAATGTTTGAGGCATTTAGATTTGTGTTTTTAATTTGCATACAAATACAAATAAGTAAAATGCATTTTTAAAATATTTTACTATTGGTTCACAATTCTTTAATAATAAAAAACAATCTTAGAGAATATGCACCAAATATCTACGCTGTTACAGAATGACATATTCTTACGAGCCTGTCGCCCAGAGGTGTGAGGTGTTGTTTAAATTTTCAGAAGCTCCGACGACTCGAGTACACTGCGGAAGATCCAGATAAGTCTAGCAGCTCTGGAATGTTCTATTTTGTTCAATTCTAGAAATGTAACGTTAGTGGTGTTCTAGAAGAATTAATCTGGTATATAAGGAGCGCTCTGGACAGAAAAATAATAATTGTAATTGTAATCGCTGGCGATAAAGCGCGATTGTTGTACGAGATATTTTAAAGGCGTTATTTATAAATTGTGACTGTATTAAAGTTTAAAATAGCTTAAAAAATTGTTATTTAGTTCTCTTTACCAATAAATTGTTAAGTTTGTCTGCTGTTATCACTTATCACGAATCCACGAAGGAAAAATTATAACAATATAAATGAATAGAGTAGGTTGGTGGAGGAGAGCACACTTTTGTGTTTATTTGTTAATAGAGAAAAAATTAAGATGCCATGTATGAAACTAAAAGTTGTTTATCAGCACTAAATATTAAAGTAACAAAACAATTATAATAATCAACCCTTAAATATTATTTTATGAACTATAGAGAAGATAAAGTCCGGAAATGCGCACTCTTGAATCATCACTAAGGACAAGAGTGCGCAATTAGATTTAAGTATCTAATTACATTTAAAGTAACAGAGTCCTCCATAATCTCCGCCTTTTTTGTGAAAATATTCTTTGTACAGGAAATATACTCTATCCAGTCTCCTACAATGGGTTCTTTATAAATTTATATACAACCAGAGAACAGTACTGGGATGAAATTACGAACTGTGGACTGGCCAGAGAGTTATTACCTCATCCTGGTGAGGAAACAGCAAAAAAATTTAAGGCATTGTCCAGACAAAATCTCCGAACAGCTGTGGGAATCTTGACAGGTCACTGCCAATTGCAACAACATCTCTTTAGGATGAAATTAGCAGGATCGCCGCTATGCAAAGGCTGCGAACAAGAAGAGGTAACAGTAGAACAAATAATGTATGACTGCTCTGCTTTTTCTGAAATCAGAAGGTCCGTGTTGGGCGAGTACTGGCTTACATCAGCCGATGTCAGGGAGATCTTCCTCGGGAGCCTCATTACCTATTTTAAATCAATAGGCCTGGTGATAGCCTGAGGTGAGGATATCCATACATACGGGAGGATGCACAATGGGTCATACGTGGCCTAAGTGCTGGCTGAGCACTAGCTCGCCCCTTCCCAAATTTTCAGATCCAGATACAACCAGAGAATGTGAAGACCGTTAGTTACTGTTAGTTTTAAGTGTAGCTATATGGTCAGGTGTAGTTTTGGGTAGCGTAAAAAATTGTTTAAAAAATCAAAGCTAAATCTGCTCTAGAATATCCCCCCTATTTCAATCCCCAGACTCCAACACCCTACGACATCATAGATTTGAGATATCTCAAAATTATAGTTTACTGAGTAAACCTACTGTCGTTTATTTGTTTTAATAAATTAATATTAATATTGTTTCTTATTCAAAGTATCGTAGGTCAAAATCCTTTAACGTGGTATAGATAGTTTTTACTTAGTAGTTACTCTTTAATACAATTTCTAATTATATTTAAACGCTATTTAATCTAAGAATAGTCTTGTTCGCTGTTCAAGAACATTCTGCGAATACTTCCTTGATTCTTCCGCTAGTCATTATAATGATATCTTCAATTTGAAGCATTCTTGACGAAGTGATTAAGTGTAATTAAGAAATAGCTAACCCATTTCTGATGATGACTGCTGTACGTTCTACGCTGTTTTGTTGTTGATATTTCTCTCTCGGATTTAGATATGCGGAACTTTACCGAGACATGAAGGATTTGAAATTATAGTTGTTTTATACAAAAAAATAGATATAAACGGCTGTCAGAGCCGGTCTTTAGGATATGAATATGTTTAAATAGGAGGCATACAATTAAAAACTACGATATTTAAAACTTGTTTTACAATATTTATATTATTTTTCGCCTTTTTTAATAGCAATTAATTTGTAAGCGCTAGAATCCACAACCCACAAATTGTATTGATAGAACCCAAAAATGTGGTTAGATTTTTTTGTCTGTCTGTCTGTATGTTTGTGCGCGCATCACATGAAAACTACTGATCCGATTCGAATGCGGTTTTCACACATGTATTTGTCTTCTTTCAACTTAACATCTGGTTTATAAAAATTTCTCTCCCATTCCTTAAATGGGGTGGGGTAAGAAATTTTTATACAACAATCACACGCAACGCGAACGACGATGCGAGTAAAACTAGTAGAAAACATTTTTATATTGATAGTTTAACAAATTAACCTCTATGCGAATTTTAGGTTATTATAATAATAAACAAAATAAACCAAGAACCATTCTCAAGGCACCGAATTAAGACTTTTGTGAACGGGTTTAGTTAGGTTCTGACTCAATAAAAATTTCTTTTAAACTGATTAGGTACGCTTACACTCCTATGATCTACTGAACGGGAGGAAGAATTCACATGTTGTCCTAGCGCCGTCAAAGTAGGTTTCATAACATTATCACTTTTATGAAGAGATAGAAGTTTAGATAACGTTTCACCTGTTTGTCCAATATAAAAAGCTTCAAACAATCACTGCAATGAAGGGAATACACCTCATTGGAGCTAAAAAGGTTAGTGATGGAACTTCAATACATCGTTACTCTACCACCTTCCATAAAAACTAGGTGATTTCCATAAGGTGCAGAATATGCATCACAGAGATTTTATTGAGTCGAAGGTATCCCAAGGGGAAATTCCATATCAATTAATTGATAAGAATTTTTCTTCGGGGACACGTTTTTTCAGTAGATTTCTGAGAATGTTACCCAGCCTTTAGATATTGGTTGCTACTTTTAGGTGAAATTTTGGTATTATATATATTTTGTTTTACATCGCAGTCTTCAAATAATTAACATGAATCCACTTCCATATATTCAACTGCAGAAATCAGTTCTTCTTCACACCACAGCAATAGTCAGACGCCACCTTAATTTGCAATAGTAAGGTTCGGGACTTGTATGTGAATACCGTTCCAAATCAGTAAAAACCGCATGTATGCGAGATCAAGAAAAGGAATAATAATAATAATAATAATTGTCTTTATTATTTTTAAAATATAAATATAAATGTTACAGTGAACTAAATTAACAGATTAATTGAAAATTGAAAATAAAAGGCGAAGTTCAGCTTTTATGGGGCATTAAGCACCATAAAAGTTGCTCTACCACTTAACCTTAAGATTGTACGTGCTTATAAAGAAACAAGATTAAAAAAAAATAACAATTCAAAATTCAAAAAGTTGGTATCCAGACTTAGTTTAGGAATTATATCTTATAACATTTTGTTTTTAAAATAAAATAATTAAAAGAGTGTTTAGGTTTGAGTAGTAAAAAGATATTCAGCAACAGATACTGTAAATTTACTAATTTTATAACTTTTAAGATCTGTAGGAAGTCCGTTATATAGACATGGCAAATTTGATAGCTTAAAGACGATCTAAAAAGTTCTAACCTAAAGAATGGAACTGTAATTAAACCTCTATTTCTAATGTTAAGATTGTGAATATCTGTCCTATAAGTTATTTTTTGATGTAAGTAAGACGGCTTTCTTGTAAGTACTATTTTATGATAGAGACACGCCGAATGTAATATCCTTCTTTTGTTCATGTTTAATCACCCAATTTCTTTAAGTTTATTTGAGACGCTACGGCGTCTTCTAATACCAAATATTAATCTAAGACAACAATTCTGCATTTTCTGAATTTTTTAATTTTTTTTTTATATTCAACAGTTAAACATGGACCATATAGAGCATAATTAAACACCGATAAAATCAAAGTCTCACATAGGGTTTCTTTACGCCAAATGAAAAAAAATGTCTGATGCCAAAAACTGTTTTTAAAGACATGTATGCTTTTTGAAGTATCACGTTAATATGTTTCTCAAACCTCAAATTGGTGTCCAGGATCACACGTAAATTTTTAGCTTCCGAGACAGTAGCTAGAGCTAGTTTTTCATTATTTATCTTAACATCAATCTCATTGGAAATCTTTTGACGATTTAATTTGGAGCCAAATAGGAGAGTTTTTGATTTAGTAGGATTGATTAAAAGGCAATGATTTTTAGCGGCTTCTACAAATGCATTAAGGTCAGCATTAATCGTATTACAAGCAAGTTCAATTTCCTGCGGAAAGAAGCTATAGTAGAGTTGGGTGACATCTGCGTATAAATGTGTACTACAATTAGATATGTGTTGCAATAGTTGAGACGTATAAATTGAGAAAAATAACGGACCCAATATTGAGCCCTGTGGTACACCTGACGAAAGTGAAAGTAGTCCTGAGCTTTTGTCATTTAGAGGGACACGTTGCTGTCTGTTTCTTAAATAATTACTTACTAACAAGCGAGCATTTTCTGAAAAACCTATATACTGTAATATATTAATTAATAAGTCATGATTTATAGTGTCGAATGCTCTGCTAAAATCAAGCAGTATAAGTAGTGTACACTTTCCACCATCAGTAGCAGAGCAGTTGGACAACTATATCCTTTACGAAAACCCGACTGAATTGATGGTAATATTGAAAACGACACTAAGTGCTCTTTTATTTAAGTCTCCATTGCTCTCTCTACAATTTTTGACAATATGGGTAGTATGCTGATTGGGCGAAGATCTTTAAACTCTTTGAGATTGTTTACTTTTGGTAATACTCGCACAACTGCACTTTTCCATACAGAAGGATACACACTTCTCGAAAGACAAAAGTTTACTATGTGTGTGATATATGGCACCACATGAGGACAACATAATTTTAACATAGTGATATTTAACTCATCACAGCCAGTGGCATTTGTTTTAATTCCACAAATTATTTGATATACAAAAAAATCATTAACTTCCTTAAAAACAAAACCTAAAACCTGACTGAACTAATCTATTGTTTTTATAAAACTGAGAGACATTTTCACCTGGGGTAGCATTAGGAACAGACTCAAGAAAGAATTTATTAATTTCATCAACATCGCTAAAGTTATCGGATAAACTCGATTTTTTTTCTATTAATAATTTATTTGACCTTAATGCGTTTTCCACATTTCTTTTGCACTGTTGGTATCTAGCTGGTATGTGAAATAACCCTTTTTTTCACGAAAAACGGCTCTATTTACGTAATTACGCAAATCCTGGTAAAATCGAAAGTGCGCCTCAGCTTTTGTTTTTTTTAATTTCCTTAGAGCTTTGTCCCTTTCATTCATCATTTGTCTTATAGGATATGTCAACCAAGGGGCTTTAGGTTTAGTGACCCTTATTGTAACCACATTAGCGTGTTTATCAAATAACTGATGTAAACAGTTTACAAAATATGAAACCTTTTCATCAACAGTTTCTTGATCGTAAACTGTCTTCAAATTCGCTCAAAAAAATACTAGTATTTTGTTCATGAGGTTTGTATATGAAGCCTACAGCAATATATATATATATATATATATATATATATATATATATATATATATATATATATATATATATATTATAACATATATGAAAATACCTTGAAATTTTTTTTATTTTTATTTTAATATAGATGTGAAGAAGGTAAGATTCAAGTTAATTTCTTTTATTTTAATGATTATTACTTAACATATGTTCTTATCTATTCTCTTTCTTAGGGTCAGAGTTCATAAAAATCTCAACTAATAAATGAATTCAAATTTAACTAATATTGAAAATTTCAAAAAAAAATAATAAAATTCAACAATCATATACCAAATTATGTTTTTGAACGATAATTCTAATTTAACCTTAACCTTACTTTTTCTTAATGTTTTGTGCGCATTGACACATTACCTTCAAAAATCAAACATCGTTAAATCAAGTGTAATGAAAAATTCTGAATTTTGTAACCAATAAATCAAATTAAACTTATCAAAGAATAAAAAAAAACAACTTATTTACACACTGAAACAGTGTACAAGTGAAATTAAATGTTCATCAAATACAAAAAAATCAAACACAGGAATGTTTTTTATTTTAAAAAAAATTGAAAATTGATACCGTGTTTTGAAGCTTTTGTATTCTCTCTGGACAAACTAAGGCACAGGCTATCCTTTCCTATTGGAATCCACCATTTCCCAGGACATCAATGATATACGGACACTTTATAGATGTAGACGAATAAATTTGCTTCTCATCCGGAAATAATTTGCTCTTGCATCAAATGGTGAGTAAACTAATACTCTCTTTCTTATTAGAAACTAGTTTTACTTTAGTTAAATTACTCAGGAAGCCTTCGTATAACTGAACTGCTCAGCACACCATTTCTAACATTCATTTCTCCATATATATGAACTTTAATTCTTACCAGTGGATATCAGGAGTTGTCTTGTGGTTTGGTTAACACTTTTTACTACTTTTATACTTTCTTTAATAAGTATTTTTAAAAAAAAAAACGAAATTTAAACGGAGCAAAATTTATTACATGTTATCACTTCAAAAGTCCAAAAACAAGAGAGAGATTCAGAAATCAACAACTTAACAACTGAATCCCCAAACAATCTTACACTATCATTATTATGTTCTATTCGCCTACTAAATTATTGATCAAATAAAATTACTAAAAATCTAATACTTAACTCATTATTTACATTTAATACAATAATCATTCTTTTAAAATCTGCTATACTTTAAATGAATTGTTAATTTTATAATATCTTATCTACAATATAATCTAATATCTTTCTATTTTCAGAATTTTTCATTTGGAAATTAAACTAATAATAAATCACAATATGGCTTGAAAACAAACATTGTCTATTTTGAAAGTAAGTACAATTTTTTTATTTCCTTCTATGAGTTCTAATATTTTATACTAAAATTTATGTAAAACTTTACATTGATGTCTTAACATTTGGTTTTCTTATTTCATTTTATCTTAATTTATTTAAAGTCGGTTTAAATTACTAAGGTATCGTAAAATTTATAAACTTTTTTAATATTTACTCTCATTATCTATTTGATACATGAATATTAGAATTTTATATGTTATAGATAAATTATATTATTTTGATTCTTTGAATATCTCTTATATGTACTTGTATATTTTAATTTCTCATTTTGTTTTATTTTTTCTTTTTAGGTATTGAGAAGAAGACGATTATAAATTATACCAAATTTACTACATTTGCACTCTGCCTTGGAATGAGAATATATTTTATATAACTTATATCATCTCAATATATATATATATATATATATATATATATATATATATATATAAAAAAAAAAAAAAAAAAAAAAAAAAAAGGGGTATATATATATATATATATATATATATATATATATATATATATATAAGGGAGGATAACGGGAATGCAAGGCGACAAGGATCATGGTTACAAGTAGGAATGGTAACCGCAGAATGTTTCTGGCTCATTAGCCGTCATCAGTGCGGCATAACCAAGAAGAGTATTGCACTTGGCTAGCAAAAGTGTTGAGTATTTGGGAGCAAAGGATGTTGGGGAAACATGTGTCAAGAAACACAAAAACAACGAACGCTCACACAGGAGTCCTATCGCCATTTAGTGCTTTCGGCTAGCTGTGCCAATGGGTTTTCGGCTAGCAACCAGCGTCGCCACGTTGGCGAAACGGACTCATTGTGTTTGAGTCGTTCTAGCCCAGGAAATGAAATATATATATATATATACTAGCGGCCGCCCGCGACTTCATCCGCGTGGACTTTAGATTTTTGCCACCGAGTTTCATACAAATTTGCAACCCCTATTTTAAATCCTTAGGGATGGAATTTAAAAAAGTAATTTCTTAGTACACCACTACGTAATAAAACAAATTTATTCTTGAATTTTCAAGACTATACGCGTCTATCGACAGTGCCATGTCCGCCAGCAGCAGCGTGCTACCGTCTCACCGCACCACACCCCCCGCTCAGTAAAGCGCGAGTGGTATTAGACTATTATTATTTTAAAACTTTAAAAACTTGCGTGCTATGTGCATGCAAAATCTCAGCCCGATCGGTATGAAATTGACAAAGTTTCATACAAACATTCATCCCTATTTTATCCCTTAGGGGTGGAGTTTATCAAAATCCTTTCTTAGGGGATGCCTATGTCATAGTAGCTACATTCATGCAAAATCTCAGCCCGATCGGTTAAAAATTGACAAAGTTTTATACAAACTTTCATTGCCCCTTAGGGGTAGAAATTATCAAAATTCTTTTTTAAGGGATGCCTACGTCATAGTTGCTATATGCATGGAAAATCTCAGCCTGATCGGTTTAAAATTGACAAAGTTTCATACAAACTTTCATCCCCCATTTTATCCCCTTAGGGGTGGAATTTATCAAAATCTTTTTTTAGGGGATTCCTACGTTATAGTAGCTATATGCATGCAAAATCTTAGCCCGATCGGTTTAAAATTGACAGAGTTTCATAAAAACTTTCATCCCCTATTTCACCCCCTTAGGGGTAGAATTAATCAAAATCCTTTCTTAGGGGATGCCTTTGTCATAGTAACTATATGCATGCAAAGTTTCAGCCCGAACGGTTTAAAATTGACAAAGTTTTATACAAACTTTCATCCCTTATTTTATGTCCTTGGGGTTAGAATTTATCAAAATCCTTTCTTAGCGGATGCCTACGTCATAACATCTACCTCCATGCCAAATTTCAGCCCCATCCGTCCAGCGGTTTGAGCTGTGCGATGATAGATCATACAAACTTTCATCCCCTATTTTATCCCGTTGGGGGTGGAATTAATCAAAATCCTTTTTTAGCGGATACCTACGTTATAACATCTACCTGCATGCTAAATTTTAGCCCCATCCGTAAAGCGGTTTGAGCTGTGCGTTGAAAGATCATACAAACTTTCATCCCGTATTTTATCCCCTTGGGGGTGGAATTAATCAAAATCCTTTCTTAGCGGATGCCTACGTCATAATATCTACCTGCATGCCAAATTTCAGCCCCATCCGTTCAGCGGTTTGGGCTCTGCGCTGATAGATCACTATGTCAGTCAGTCAATCAGTCAGTCAGTCACCTTTGAGTTTTATATATATAGATATATATATATATATATATATATATATATATATATATATATATATATATATATATATATAAACAAAGTGCCAAGAAAATGCGTATTAATATAAACAAAAGGGGAAAATTATTGGGCATGTACGCAAAAAGGATCAATAAGGCTACGAGTAGGAATGGTAACCGCAGACATGCATGTTTCTGGCTCATTAGCCGTCATCAGTGCGGCATAACCAAGTAGGGTATTGCACTTGGCTAGCAAAAGTGTTGGGTACTTGGGAGCAAAGGATGTTGGGGAAAACCCATTGGCACAGCTGGCCGAAAGCACAAAATGGCGATAGGACTCCTGTGTGAGCTTTCGTTGTTTTTGTGTTTTTATGTTTCTTTACACATGGAAAACCGAACTAATTACCCATTACTCAGTAACTATTTGTAAACACAAAAATTTAAGTATCTGTATAGATTTCTTTTTCTGAGTAATAAACGTATTTATTATTATTATTATTATTATAATAATTATTTATCATTTGGTATATTTGTCCTACAGTTAGTAATCAGTAAAGTGGTATCAGCCAGCACGACATATTTGGATTGGAGGACTGGGGGTTCCTATTATGCAATTTGTAGGACGGTAACGCTAATAGTTATAAAACAGGCTTTTTAAACAATATTCAAAAAATTTGCTTGTTACTAATAACGTCATACCTATCTGCGCTTTTAACATATTTGAAATGGAGGACCCGGTATATATATTATCATTTTTGTAGGACAAATGGCTTTTCCTTCGTTTTAAATTTATTTTAACAAAATATTTAAAAATTAAACTGTTATGAGTTAATTTCGGGACATCTGTAAAATATACATGTTTGTCTATTTCTAGGATCTATATATATTATGCACCAATGTTGCCACTGTCAGAATTTGGGCGACTCATCGATACGAAGCCACTGATAAAAAATTAGCCTGTTATGTATCATTAAAAAAAATGCCCACGGGCTCCCTGTAAATTTGGAGAGTCACACATTGCAATATTAGTATGAACTACATATACAATATACATAAAATTTATTGAAAGAATAAATATTATCACTTTCTCACTTGTAATTCCAATACACTGAAAGCATATTAATATTACATAATGTTGTTATAGCTAAAGGATATTTTTACAGAAGATTGTTAGAAAATTGCATTTAAAATCAGTGTCAATAGACGTTAGCATCTGTGCATGTAAATATAACCATTACAAAAGCTCACTTGTTCCAACACTCTGGTTTCCAAATCTGTTAGTATTTGCAAATTTACTGTTTTTTTTCAAAACCTCACAGATTTCCACACCCTGGTACCAACACACGCTAGCATCTGTAAATATGTGTCCCGCACGCAAAAATCATACAACCATAACAGATTTTCTGATTGTCTTGAATTATAAATTCTAATGGACAATAAATTTAAAAAATATATGTTTAAACATAATATAGGAAGAAATACTGTCACATTTATAATTTATAATAGTTGCTTTGAAATTATAACCACAAAGAGTTATCTCGATGGAAGTATTTTAAATATTAATTTATAAATAGGTAAATAAATACCTTTTATTATAGGTATCACCCAAGTTAATAATTATTATTTGCGGTATACCTACAACTAACAAACGAGGCGGTCTCAAATAATCCCATCCATAAGTTAAACACCCTATGACTATAATCCTTCACATTTTAAATTTATGAAATTCGCCGAAAGGTAAAACCAGACAAAAGTCATTTAAAGTTAAATGAATTACATCTGTAAAAGAGGATAATAGAATCAGCTGGAATGTAAAGAGGGTATTAGAGGTATTATTTAAATGGTATTATTTTCAAAACCACAAATTGAATAGAGTACTAAATGCTTCATCTGAAAGGGCTTAAAACGGTAAAAGTTTGTATAGTTAGTTTGTTGTTTATTAAACTTAACTTTTTTCAAAAAGTTAAGCTTCCGTTATCGAAAGTAGGTATTCTGTTTTATGTTAAGAGTTTTTGATATATCAGCATTCGTTGCGGTTGTAAATATAACAAAATATTTTTAATTTATTATATAAATCAAAATTTATTTATTTAAATTATATAGTAAACTATTATTTTCAGATATCTCCAATGGAATTTTGTAAAAAAAAAATTTAGAAATGATATTAACGAGAAATTGAAATAATGTCGCATCCTGCAGTACTCGAACCCGCAACCTTTGCCTCTACGCGGTACTGCACTAAACACTAAGCTATAGATGCTTAGTAATTATTTAGGTTATTGGTCATTAAATTTAACTCATGTCACATGTGACACTTACTTACTTTCTCCTTAAGCACATATAGCATGACGTTAGTTAGATGAAGATTATTTGTCAAATCGACATTTGAAATATTCAACTATTATTTTGAGAAATCTTCCATGGGATTTTGTAAATTTTTTAAGATTTTAGAAAGTATACTTTATATGTGCTTAAGGTGAGAGTGAATAAGTATCACATGTGACATGAATTGGATCAAGTCGATCAAAACGATAACTAATTACAAAGGCATCTGTAGCTGAAATGGTTAAGCGTTATCACGGAAAGGTAAATATTGCAGGTTCGAGTACTGCTAGACATGAGTTGAATTTAACGTCCAAAAGCTTATTAATTACTAAGCATCTATAGATTAGTCGTGAGAGCATTACCGCGTAGAGGTAAAGGTTACGAGTTAGAGTCCTGCTGGATGCGACATTTTTTTTAGTTTCTATTGAATGTCTTTTAATATATACTTTCTAAAATTTCAAAATTTTAAATTATATGTTTAATATTATCGTCTATATGTAACAGGGACTACTTAAATATTAAAAAACAAAGAATCATCCAATAATATTGGTTAGCTCGTTATTAACAAAGGATTAAAATTTTCAAGCAACTTAAGTAATTGAATAGTAAATATTTTTTTAGCTTATAAAGGGTTTTCTTATACCTAAATGTGCACTTAATTTTAACGACCGATCTATAATTATTTGACATAAAATGGATCAAAACGATTACTAACTACTAAAGCATCTGTGGCTGAAGTAATTAAGCTTCATCGCGTAAAGTTAAAGATTACAAGCTCATGGTTCAAGTCCTGCCGAATACGATATTTTTTCAATTTCTTCTTAGTGCATTTTCTTGTTTGTATACTGTCTAAATTTCATAGAATTATTTTATTATGGTAGCTATAAAAAACAAAAATTAAAAAATTGCAAGCTAAACCTTAGAAAGAAAAAGAAATATTTAAAGTATAAACTCACGACTCTTTAATTTGTAGACGCCTTTTCTAAGAAAAAAGAAAACCTAAAAAGAAAGAGGATCTCATTAAAATTATGATACAAAAGATTGATTTGGGAAAAAATCGCGGAATAAATAAGAAATGTCTTGTTTTCATATAAACCACATTTTTTGAAACAGGATACCAATCAAAATGAGGAGAGATGTGGACGAATATTAAACTATATATAATACTGTGTGGTGATAAAATCAAGTGATCAATGTTTAACTTTCTAAATAAGATTGATAAACCCTGCGTTTAAGAGAAATGTTATTTATTTTTTATAACAGTAACTGCTACTAAAAATGAAACATTATTCCACTAAAACATCTCTGTAAATCTATAGGTTACATTTTTACTTGGTATTTGATTTTTAAGATCTATTTTTTTCAGTCAATTCTAGTAGTCAACTCCAAGAAGAAGAGAACAATCTAATATTTCAGAGAAATCATCACACAATAGTCTCACATAATTTATAGTCTATTATCTCTTGAGGCAGATACACGTTCAAAACGAAACAAATTTTCGATGTTGTGGCAAGATTAGGTAAGATTGTGTCGAGTAGGCGGACATTCTGAGAAATCATCTACAGATGTATTTTTTTCTTGTCGTCTCCCGTAGTTTTGTCAGAATTTAAGGGGTGATTTTTGTGTTAATGTGACTTTTCTAGTAGCAGGGGGTAGTCACAAAATATCATTATTATTCTTAGTTGATTGTTGTCGACTTTTATTTTATTTTTTACTGGTGGGAATAGTTGCTCTACGATTAAGATGTTGTCGTTATTTTAAAAATGCCATAAATTTTTTTATTATTAAATAATATTTTATGAATGAATTAAATTGATACAAAATCTGAAATTACATAACTTTGGAATATACATAGAAGGTGGAAGTCGTGGGCTGCCTTAGTTAGAATACAGGTAGGTACATAACCTTAATTGGGTTGTGAATATACAGCCAATGAGGCAAAGTGGACTTTTGATAAATACAATATTTCGTTAAACTAATTATTTTAACATCATCAAGGACCATGCTACAATGATATACCTACATAAGGAAAAATATGAAAATTTATATGGCATTAAAAGGTTGTTAAAATCTTACTCATGGGAGTAATTTAAAGGCATTAACAAGATAAAGTAAGGAGAGACGTACAGGTAACAATAAACCCACTCAAATACTCATCCATCGGAAATGTATAGGTAAATTAATAGAGCACTTAAGAAAAGAACTTTCCAAAAGCAGTTAAAAGTAGTCATGATGTACCCAGAACTGAAGTTGAGTTAACTTAAAAATTGACAACTGACAAGTGTGGTACTTACATCACTCATAGAATAACAAGAGACGAAAATGAGGTGAGCGCAATAGCTAAACACTTATGTAGGTAGGTAAAGGCAAATAGGTTGCTGGGTAATGTTATAAAAATTCAAATTTGACATTAGGTGGAGTTACATAATTATAAATTCTATTTTCTCATACGAAAAGAAGGTTAGGGAAGCAGAGAGGGATAGGATGGGATTGAGAGATTTTAGAAATATTGGGGTGATATAAAGATATTGAAATTAAGAAGTTAAGAAGCAATTAGCAGCATATAAAACAGGGAGGATTCCGGTTGGAATTGTACTGTTATGCACGGTATTGTTGTCAGGGCATTTGTCCAGGTGTAAAAGGAAATTGTAAATCTCACCTAAATGTTGCAAATCAGAACGTTTATTGATAGTTTGGTGTTTTTGAGCAATGAAAGCCATTTCTAAGAAAAGTCTTTGTGTAACTTGTTAGTGACCGCGAGAAAACCTACGTTACGGATTTTTTTGTCTGCATGTTGAGCAAAAGTGCAACGTTTCTATAATGGATATCACTTTAATGGATCTGCGAGATTAGCCAATGTATTTTAAGGGGCAATATCAAGAAGGATGCGATAGACAGCATTGACAGTTGCAATCTTGGGCACATGGTCTTTGAATTTAGAATAGATGCTATTTTTAGTGCGGCTGTGTTGGCTACACGTACGTTAATAAAAGACCTAATAACTCTGTCTAACCTGGGAATAAGCTCTTTGACAAAAGGTAGTAAGGCAAAAAAGACATTGGGATTGTTGTCAACAGCAACCACAACAGTATCCCGGGGTTGTAACAAGGTGTTATATTGTTGTTAACCAGATGGAGGGTTGTCTATGGATGGTGTATTGAACAAAATCTTTTTATCATTGGAGGAGGGTAAGAGTTATCTAGAAAAACATTGTAGAGAATTCTCAGGTACTTTTGGTGGAAAGAATGGTCGGACCCAAATGGAAAGCACGAAATTTCATTTGTTTTACTCATAGTTCGTTTTCATTGAGAGGTTGTGGTAAAAGTGGTAATTAATATACCGGTCAAAGCTGGTCTCCTTTCTATACCAGTCGATCATAATCAAATTTTCTTGATTCCTTATCCATTTGGTATCAAGGAACTCAATGGCGGCACTTTAATCCTCTCTTATCAAAATGAGCTTAAGGTTAACATAAGAATTGAAAATCACGGTTATAGTTGGAGCAGTGTAACGTGTGCATGCTGGTCATATAGAAGATCTTGACAAGGGTCAGAGTATTATTCTCTCATCATGATTACTGTTTCATTGCCTTTATGAGATCGACCCCTAGGTATAAAATAATTGAAAAAATATCATGTTGAATTGATTTAGCCGATACTTGGAGTAGAAATGTTTCGAATAAAACGCTGTGCGTCAAAACATGTCGTTAGTTAATATAATAGTAAAGATCTTTAAGTGAGTGTTTCATTTTTAACCTTGCTAAGCTCTAGACAATAAGATCTGTTGTCCTTTTCCAAGATAATTTTTTTTATGTATTTTTACTTGCAATGGTTTTTTGAGTTCTAATTTTTGATTTGTTTGTTTATTGTATCTGTAGATACATAGATTATCAACTCATTATTTTTTAAGATCTAGACAAATCCAAAGTAAAATTGAAAATACATTCGTTTTGATTTAATAAAATGTATTTTAATTTTCTTTTCATAGAATTTTTTTCTTTGTACAACATTTTTGTGTTATTTCATTTTATTTCGTGATTCAGAAAATTTACAGCATGTTTACAAATCTTAGATTTATCTATATCTAATTTCTCAGACAAATTATAAGTTTATTGAGGCGAAATTAAAGAGGTCTTCCTGATTCTCCAATGTAGACTTTGCCACAATCACATGGTACACTATATACACAATTTTTCGTTTGTTGATCTAAATTAATTGGTTTTGTTTTAGATAAAAGTGATCAAAATAAATGGTTTCCTTCGTAAATAATATATAAAAAAATGGTAATTATTTCAATTTGGTATCAGGTGTGAAGTAAAGATACGTGAAAGCCTGAAAAGAAGATAAATGAACTATTGGTGGCTGAGCTTAGAAGAGAGCTAGAAGAATTAATTTATAGGTGCAAATCAGTAATGTTGGTAGAATACTACCTAAGCAATAATTTGGACCCTGACACTGTGTCGATGATCCG
The DNA here is from genome assembly GCA_964028335.1 of Altica lythri. Classification (NCBI taxonomy): domain Eukaryota; kingdom Metazoa; phylum Arthropoda; class Insecta; order Coleoptera; family Chrysomelidae; genus Altica; species Altica lythri. The sequence goes on along the minus strand of OZ034803.1, from coordinate 31,546,233 downwards.
GTTCAAAAAGCAATTTTTGAACAGACGGAATGACTTTCACAGCTGTCGCAACGAATGAGGAGCCAGCAAGAGGAGCTATCACAACGAATGAGAAGTGAGCAAGGGAAACAGACGCAGTAGATATGTCCCAGTTATCACAACGACTGTGTGCCCGATCAGAAGAGTTGTCCAGTTCGTTCTCCCAGCAAATATCGCACCTGCGCTCCGAAATGTGCACCCTTCGTGACGTGCAAAATCAGCAAGTGACCAACTTGCGAGACGAGCAAAATCAGAAAGTAGCCAACTTTAAATCAGTAAGTGGCCAACTTCCAAAACGAGATCAACCAGCAAATGCAGACCGAGATAGGAAAACTTAAACAAGAACTGTAGCTTGTCGGTAAAAACAAACCATCCACCACGGCGACGTAGATGCAGAAAGGATCGAAACCTACCACGTAGATGTCGAACGACGAAGAAACGGGGAGGCGACCCAGGTGCGAGCTACGATAAAAACCATGACCTTCGACGGGAAGACTTCTTGGCCAAATTACCTGAAACAATTCCACACAGCGGCCAGAGCAAATGGATGGTCAGCCCAGAAGAGAGCATTGTCCCTAGCCATAACTTTGCGAGGCGAGGCCTTAGACGTCGTGCATTCATTGACACCGGATAAGGCTGATAATTTTAAGGTAATGGTGAATCGCCCATGTATGCGTTATGGCCAAACTCATCTACAACCGGTATACCGAATGCAGTTGATGAGCCAAAAGCAGAAAAATGAAGAAACTATCCAGGAGTTCGAGGCAGAATGGTACGGTTTGCGTATCTAAATGCAGCAGAAGATTTCCTGAAGGGCCTAGCGGTCCACACCTTTACAGATAGTCTTGGAGACGCCGAGTTGCAACAGCTGTACGAAGTTCAATGCAGCGACGGAGGCCTCACGTGGAGTTGCCTGACCAATGGAAGTCACCGGTAACTGCGATCATGCTGTTCATTCTATCACCGACGTCAATACCGTATTGGAGGGGTTATTGAAGTTATCCTCAAAATGGAGGCGCCCAGTGAGGTGCTGGAACTGCGAAGAACTAATCTATGTAAAAAATACTTGCCCCAAAAAAAAAAATCCCTGTTGAAGTCTTCCAGTAGCAGGAAAATCTAAAAAGATCGACTCCTGGAGGTCAGCATCAACCCCTAACAGTCCCGAAGTACCTCACACTATTAAATTGGCAACTCTGCGACACTCCGTGGAAAGCTTATACATAGATGGCCTCATTAAAAGAAAGAACTTCAGCATGCTGGTAGACACTTGAGCTACGAAAACTACCAATTGGAGACTGTGTGCCGGAGAATTTGCTAGAGTCTACGGTGAGATACAGGTGACGCTACAGTTTGGTTCAACCTCTTTTGTTGATTCGGTGCTGACGTTAATAAAGATGTTGTTCTGGGCATGGACGTTCTGCTCCACTGTGGTATCCATTTGGATCTTCGGCGATGTATCCATTGCACTGGTAATAAAGAAATATTACTGCATCGAAAACAAGTTCACGATGCCTCGATTGAGCCCATCAATGATATTGAATTTCCGGTGAGCTGCGAATGTGTCGAAATAGTGCAGTCAGTTGGACTGGAGCCACATGGAGCCCCAGCTATGATAGAGCCAAAGAGCCATAAATTGGAAAAAAGACTCCTTGTGGGAAAGACTCTTGTTAGATCTGTCAAAGAGGTACCCATCCGAGTCATCAACTTGAACGATCATCCATTATCTAAATGACATCATTATAATATGCAAGACCATTAAGGCGCATTTATACAACCTGGAAGTAGTCTTTAGAAGATTACAGGAAGTTAATCTGATATTGAATGTTAAGAAATGCCACTTGTTCCCGAGACAGGTCATTTATTTGGGACATAAAAGCAAGAATGGCATTGCTGTTGACCCCGCTAAGATTCAAGCCGTTCAAGAATGGCCAATTCCCATCAACAAACATCGAGTCCAAAGTTTCTTGGGTCATTGTTCCTATTACCGACGATATGTCAAAGATTTTGAAGACATCGCCAAACCCTTGACACGTTTGACAGGACAAGACAAGTCTTTCTGTTGGTGTCAGGAATGTCAAAAAGCGTTTGAAATATTGAAGAGACAGCTGGTGTTAGCCCCTATTCTTGCTTATCTACTTCCTGACGGTAAGCATATTTTTGTCTCAGACAGCTACAAGATGGTAAGGAACAAGTGGTTGCATATTTCATCAAAACTTCATCGAAGCTAAAAAAACTACTGTGTAACTCGGCGGGGAGAAGATTCCTAATCAGAACAGATTATGCCAGTTTAAAGTGGCTACTTAGCTTTAGCAACCTAGAAGGACAGAAAGCAAGGTGGCTCAAATAACTGCAGGAATATGATATTGAAATCAGGCACAGACCTGGAACAAGACACTGTATTGCTGATGCACTTTCCAGAAGGCCATGTCAACCTGAGTGCCCTTATTGTACCCGCGTGAAGCAGAATGAGTAAAAACTTGCCTAGGTTAGGTTTGTGCCAGAACACGGGAGCTTTATGATGAAGTAGCAACAAGAAAACGGACCCGATCTAAAAAAGATTCAAGAATGAAAATAAATGGACCGTTGTGGAGAGAGATATCTCCATTCTCTGCTGCTTTAAAAGCAAATTGGGCTCAATGGAACCTTTTATTTTTGGACGGTGGGCTACTTAAAAGACTTGTTGAAAATTCCGAGGGCACAGAGACAAGGAAACAAATCAACGTCCCAAGAAATGCCGTACCAGAAATTTTAAACAGATACATCATGATAGTTCTTGCGGACTTCTGAGTGTCACAAAAACGCTGCAAAAGCTCCGACATAGATGTTACTGAGTAAATTGCACTAACGATGTTTAAGATTGGTGTCGTAAATGCAGTAGGTACCTGTGCTGCCAGTAATGGTCTGCATCAAAACCCGAAGGCGGAAATGTAGCAATACCTGGTCGGAAGTCGTTTTAAAAGAATCGCAGTAAATGTATTGGAGCCACTTTCACAGAGCGATGTAGGAAATAAGTACACCTTTGTTGTAATGGACTACTTCACTAAATGAGTTAAAGCCAACACAGTTCCCAATCAGGAAGCCACCACTTTAGCAGGTATATTAGTTAAAGAATTCGTAAGATGTTTTGGGGTACCACTAGAAGTACATTCAGACCAAGAGGGAAAATTTTGAGTGCAAGCTGTTTCAAGAAGTTTTTCAAGGCTTAGGCATTTACAAAACGATAACCACAGCGATGCACCCTAAGTCTGATGGAATGGTGGAATGAATAAATCGGACTATAACCAACTTTCTGCCAAAAGTGTTGTCAGAATTTCAGAGGAAATGGGATCGACATATTCCACTATTTCTAATGGCAAGTCGATCGGCCATTAACGAATCAACAGGACAAATTCCTGCTACCATATGACTTGGTGTCTGGTTGTAGAAGCTTCTGAAGAATATGTTGCCGATCTTCAGAATGGAATGGAGAATATACAAAACTTTAATTATCTAGTGATCGCATGAAGCGGTGCTATGACACGCGGACAATGGAGAATAGTTACCAAGTTGAAGATTTAGTCTGGCTCTATAACCCATGACGGCGTCGAGGCATTTGTCCCAAATTACAGAAGAACTGAAAGGTCCAGACACCATCAAGAAAAATATTAACGATGTCATTTATCAGATCGTGAAAATTCCCAGAGAGAAACCCGTCGTGGTCCAACATGATTGATTGGCGCCTTACCAGGGAAACCACAGTGGAGATGTGCAGCAACTCCAAAAAGATGGTTTGGCTGGCTCAACGAGTGTTCGGGATGCTAACATTGCAGAAAGAATATATCTATGTAGTGTAATGGGATAACGGGAATAACGAAAGGACCTTTACTTAAAAGACTGTTTTTAGGTTATTCTAGAAATCTCTAGTGTATAGTGATTAGATTAGATCATGTTTCTCGCAAATTCTAGAATGTTTATTTGTTGTATATAAGGGGATGTATGGGCAGTGAAGGGGAGTTCAAATAGTTCATTGTAATTGTTAAATTGTTTAGACATAGTCCTGCGGAATTCTTGTAACAATTTTGTTGAATAAATTGTGTCAAAGTCCCCATGTCCCCAGAAGTGTTTCAATATATTAAGAAGAAATTGAAAAAATGTCGCATCCAGCAGGAATCGAACTCGCAACCTTTTGCTCTACGCGCCAACACTCTAACAACTTAGCCATGGATGCTTAGGCATCAATTTGCTTTTTGGTCGTTAAATTTAGCTTATGTCACATGTGACAATTACTTTCTCCTTAAGCACATATAGAATGACGTTAATAACATTTAATATATTTTTGTTTATACATTTTTTAAAATTTCAAAAATTTGCAAAAATTCCTAATCGTTTACTAAAAAATTTATGGTTCCGGTCTCCAAACCGTTAAAAAATATAAGACAGGGCACAAAAAAAGGGACTTTATTTGTTTCAATTGCCGAATTGACAAAATCTCTCTTATCAACGTCATGCTCATTCAACAGCGGATTGATGGCTACGCATCCATAGCTTAGCTATTAGAGCGTTGGCGGGTTGAACCAAAGGTTGCGGTTTCGAGTCCTACTGGATGCGACATTTTTTTAATTTCTTCTTAATGTCATTTAATATATTCTTGTTTAAATACTTTCTAAAATTTAAAATATTTCTATATACCTACTATACCATTGACGTACCTATACTCTTTCCAATCCTAATGTGAAATTTTGGGCTCTTTGGCGGTTTTTAAGTGCCTTTGACGACATTTCCGACCATTGGCGTGGAATTAAATAAAAAGAGTTCATAAATTTTTATTAATTTTTGTTTTAAATTTCAAAAGAAAAACGGTTTTTGTATATTTGTAAATTTTATATCAATTTGAAAATTGTCAAATAACAAATTAATTCTTTCAAATTGAAACTTGTTAATTTTAGTTATTAATAAGAACATTTGGCTCATTATTCAAATAGTACATAACTTATAATATTTTTATAACAATTGTCTAAAAATAATACTCATTTTATTAGACAATCTTAAAAGATTGTCTGTCCAGCAAGGACCATGAGGAGGTATGAGCCATTTTTTCCCGGAAAGGAAAGGGTTGGGTACGTTAGTAAGAATATAAAATTAGTTTGTTTTTGAAAACAAGTTTTCAAGATACATCACGATAGTTGTAAAGGAAATTGGTTGGAATTAATAACAAGAATTGTCAGAGTCTTCTGAAGTAGAATCGTTTCCAGGTTGAATAACTAATGGTGCTATTGGCGGTAAAACAGGATATTTCTTTTCTATTTTTATAACATGTGTTTTGCAATTTTTCTATACATCGCTATTAATGTCACTAATTACCTCTCGAATATTATCAAGAACAACTGCGCTTAAGGTTGGTGACTGAATATATTTTCGTAAACGTTTCTTTACAGTACTCCAAACCATTTCGATTGGATTAAAAATACAGTAGTAAGGAGGTAAACGCAAAAGGGTATGACCATGTCTGCTGCAAATGGTATCAATGACGTATTCATTTTTAAAATTCTGACTTTTGATCATTCTTATTAATTCGTTCTTTACTGGAACCTTTTTAGGAACATTGATTGCCATAAATCTTAAAAAATCATCGTTTTTTGTTTTATTATTAGATATTTTGTTTAATATGCGGAAATGATACGTGGCATTGTCTATAACAATTATTAAATTGTAAGAAAACCCAAAAGATAGTGTTGAATTTCAATTCATAAATAAATAAATAAATAAACGAAAAACTAAAAGAAACTGGAAAATTAAAAACAGAAAAAATGCGTAAAAAATTAAGGCTAAAAAAATACCTTTCTAAATCAAATAATATAACGCCACCGTAAGCTGGCGCAGTTATTATCTTATATATTTAAACGAGAAATTCTTACTATATTAAGTACTATAAAGCTGACCGTAATATATCTAATATAAAAAATTAATAAAAATCAATCACGCTACTGTGTACTGTAATGGGGAACAAGACTATTCGCGGTATTAAACTCACGCAATTTTTCTCTTTGATCTTTCGTTTGATGCACCCGGCGCTTAGTAAAAGCCGTCGGCATTTCTTTGCAATAATATCAAAAGGGTGCGTACCGACTTTTAAATGGCGAACTATATACACAATGTTGCCATTATTTAAAAATGTATTTAAGTATAAGTAATATATACAAAATTGATATCATTAGAAGTGAAAACTGTTTAAATAAGAAGAACCTAGTTAATTAATTTAAGTATATATTTTGTAAGAATATTTTTATATTATCTTTCTAAGAGTCATTGACGAACAATTGAATAGTAAAGTAGAGAGAAAATTTTCAAAATATATAAACTTAGGAATATTCGCAAATATATCTGACAACCTAGATTCAAAAGTCGGTTCCTTTGTTGGGGTTTAAGGGCGTGGTTATGTTTTCACATTTAGATTGGATAAACTATACCTAATTTTATAAACCTTTGGCATGATGGTTGAATAGACATCCGGTAGATCGCACTGTATTTTGATTTCTAGATTATCCAACATCTAATTTATGGGAAAACTTAGTAGATGGTATTGTATTTCTATTTATAAACAAATAGATAAACGAGAAATTAAAATAAAATAGTAAAAAAAATGCGGAAAAAAAGTAATTTAATTTACCTACCCTTTTTTATGTAACTTGATATCTTCATCTATATTCCGCTGTAGACCAAGTTTTTTACTAAATCGTAGTATTCTGTTTTAATTTTAATGTCTACTTTTATTTTGGGAGGTATAATGGCAATTAACAGGAAGAGTAGGATTATAAGTCATTTCAAATCACATATCTAATAATAAATTTAATTTGTTTAACATATAAACATCATTAGCACTTATGTCCAGTCGAGTTCCACAACTTTAATGAAAGCAGTCGCAGCTCATAAATAATAACAGTAGTTAATTTATCACGGTGAATATAAAACAAATCGTTTAAAGACTTTCAAAACCAACATAGCCGTCGAGCAGACAATTACTCTACCTTCCAACCTATAGAAGATCGTTTATAATCTATCTATAAATCTTCCCAAATTGAAGTTATAATATGGGCTCTGATAATTTATGTTTATAAGGCCTTAAAAATGTGGTTATTAAAATATAAATTGCTTCTAAGAGGCTCGAATCTGTTCGACTCAACAAAATTACCTTTAAATTTATGTTAAATGGATTATTTAGAAAGCGGATAAACATTGGTTATTATATTAATAAGAGAGACCCTATAATAATGTCGAGAAAAACCAAAAGAAAACAACTGACGATGTGCTGTTGGGCCGGTTATCCAAACCAGAGTCAAAATTTTTTACGGAAACTATTAATTACGTTATTGGACTTTTGAAAAATACTTTTTATATATATTAAAATTCCTAAGATTATAAGTAAATAACATACCTATTTTCTATGAAAACAATGGTTTATATCTTTGTAAAAGATTTAAGTTACTAACATTTGAAATCTAGATTTAATAACTAAGATTAAAAAAGAGGGTAATTTAACATTGGAGCCGACTTCAAGGAAATCGAAATCAGAAGTCTAATTGGTTTCAATTTTTTTAAGAAATAAAGATTTTATTTCTGGCTTTTTCGTGCATATTTTTTGAAGGGGGTTCAATTTTTTTTAAAATGTTTTTATTTTATCATTTTTGGTTGCTACTTGATTCATAATGTACTATTTTCAAAACCTTCTAAATACCGTGCAAGAGTTCAATCCCCAAGAATCCCGACATGTACCAGTGTGACTTTTTGGAGACATAAGTAAACTGTCTAACACCTAGAAACACGAAGCATGTACGGTAAAGAAAAACATCGTGATGAAACGTGGACTTAATTGTCTGAAATCACCAACCCGCAGTCAGCAAGAGAATTAATTAAATGCTCATTCCTTTACCATGTGAGAAAAAGTCTTTGGCTTTAGAGCTTATTATGTTGATTTTTGTGGTATTTCTTGGAATAACTTTTACATTAATGAACAAACTTTAATTAAATTTCTATGGGATCACACGGACACTCTATTCTTTTAAATGCAAAAAGATTCTTTTAAACCGGATGATAAATACCGGAGATATTTGATAACATAAAAAAATATGGTCAAATTGAGAACCCCCTCTTTTTTTAAATCGGTTATAGTGAGCAGTAACGCCCTAATTATTATGTTTTTATGGTATACATCATTATTTACATATTAACTTAACTGCAGACCTTATTCTGTTGCTTTTTGTGGTATTTCCTGGAATATCTATTACATTGATGACCAGACCTTGACCAAATTTCTATGGGACGAGGAAGAAGATAAAGAAGAGGGAGAAGATGCAGAAGAATAAGAGTTTGAACGAAATGTTTAGTATCTAAGTTTATAATGAATAATTCAACATTAATATAAACTCTTATTTGTTATTTTAATAAAATACTATTTTTATAATTTATGATTTTTCACTTTCTCCTTTACCATTTCCCACAGCACAAACCCCGAGCACCCCCGCAGAAGTCTAATGCCGGAATTGAAATCGGCATCACCAACAACCCCCGAGTAATTAGTTTGTAGTGATTTTTATATACCTACCATTTCTCCCTTAATTCACCCCTCGCGCACCCCCCCAAAGGGACCCCCGAGCGCCCCTGGGAAAATCTAATGCTAGAATTGACATCCCCGGAAAACCCCAAGTAATGACTTTGGAGCGGTTTTCATGGACTATGCAATTTCCCCTCCAGAATGACCTCCGGATACCCCCGCAGAGCCACCCCCGAGCGCTCCCGGGTAATTCCAATGCCAGAATTAAATTCGTAATCCCCGAAAACCCCCGAGTGTCGAGTTTGGAGCGATTTTCATGGACTATGCAATTTTTCCTTTAGAATGTCCCACCGGATACCCCCGCAGAGGCGCTCCTGAGTGATTCCAATGCCAGAATTGAATTCGTCTTCCCCGAAAACCGCCGAGTAACGAGTTTCACCCCCTGCTCACCCCCACAGACCCACCCCTGGGTAATTCTAATGCCAGAATCGAGTTCGGTAGCCCCAAAAACCGCCCGAGTAACGATTTCCAAGCGATTTTTTCGAGTTTCCAGTCGTTCCTAGAATGTTGCAAGGAATGATGCAATTGGAAAATGCATTTTCCGGCCCAGAAGGCATTTTTCAAAAAATGCGCCAAACCAGACGTTGTAGACTTTTTTCCTGGGCCCTTCCTGAACACAATGCAAAAAACCGCATTTTGATATCTGCTGGATGTAAATTTTTTCGCTATTTGGGCGATTTTGATCTAAATGCCCTGGACTAATGAATCAGAATTCAAATTTATAATAAAGATTAGCACATCGTCCATATTTTTTGCACCTATAAATTTCTGCCAATCGATTCTAATTTCTTCTTCGGCATGTCTTATGAAGTTTTTCCACTTATCTTCTGAACACTGGTTAATTGCTGCTTTCCATATGCAAATCACTCTATCTTTTGTTTTGTTATAAAACATTTTACAATCTGCCCATGCTAATTCGATTGGATTGTATTGGCAATTATATGGTGGTTATCTTAAAACTTCGTAGCCCTCTGCTTTAAGTATCTCGTCATCTCTTCCAATCGAGGTTTTATACTTTTCCAGAGTTGCAAATTGGTACTTTTGCTATCAAAAGGTAAATTGTGACAAGTCATCCAACGAATTAACTTTCTTTTTGCTAGATAAACTTGGTTTTTGTACCTTCATTAAATGATACCGAGCATTATCCATTACCACAACGCATTTAGTATTTAAAGTTTGCAATGCAGTAATAAGTTGCTGAGCTACCCATTTTTTAAAAATATCTCCATTCGTAGTTTTGTGATAACATCTATCATTAATTTTACTGTCAAAAACTAAATCACATCCAATCAAAAAGCCGCGTTGACACCCAGCATTTACTATTGTATATAGTGTTCCTTCATTTTTATAAATAGAGAAAATCCCTTTTGATGTAGACTCTAAGCACCATTGACGGATTTGATTTCCATTTTAATACACCCAAGTTTTAACCAAATAAGCGAACATCAAATTTCCCTTTTTATATTCCTTTAAATAATACAAATATTCTCAGCAAAACTTAATTCTAGCAGTAACAATTTAAGGATTTTCCATCAGAACTTTTGGAATGTGTATCCAATATCGTTAACAGATAAAAGAGCTATGGGTCTCTAGTTAGAAGGCAGGGTATTGAAGCCTTGCTTTGGTTGTATTTGAACAATTTTCCAGGATTCTGGAAGAAAACAGTATCATATTGAAACACTTATGGGGACTTTAACACAATTTATTCACAAAATTGTAAAGAAATATTTATTATATAACAAAAATTGTCCAGTCTTTGTATTTTTAATAATAATTTTAAAATAGATATCTTATTAACTCGATATTATCAAAAGCTATCAGGTGAAACTAACTAAATTTTAAATGTTATTCTACCTATTATTTCTTTTTAACAAAGTATCATCGCTTTTAACAGTTATCTTAATTGTTAATAATACTGTATTATAAGATTCACTTATTTATTCAGCAAAGGAATAAAGATTGTTAAAGTTTTACTAGATATTTTCATTTCTCACTAGTGTGTGTTGTTCAGAACAATATTTTCCTTTAACAATACATTAAAAAAATATTAATTAAATTTTGATTTAACTTAAATTTTCTTTTGAAACAAGTTTTATTTGAATCCACAAAGGTTAAGGATTATAAGTATAATCTATATTATTTTTTTGGTCACTAGGGAAAGAGGGTAATTTTAATTTTAGTAATAATTATCTACTTGTCTAATTTATATATTTATGTTTTATCTTTTTTCTGGGTTAGCTATCTTCTGGATCTGGAAATTTGGGGAGGGGCGAGCTAGGGCTTAGCCAGCATTGAGGCCACATATGACCCATTGTGCATCCTCCCGTATTGTAGAGATATCCTCACCTCAGGCTGTCACCAGGCCTAGTGATTTAAAATAGGTGATGAGGCTCCCGAGGGGGATCTCCCTGACATCGGCTGGTGTAAGCCAATACTCGCCCAACACAGATCTTCTGATTTTGGAAAAAGCAGAGCAATCATATATAATGTGTTCTACTGTTTCCTCTTCTTGTTCGCAGCCTCTGCATAGCGGCGATTCTGTTAATTTCATCCTAAAGAGATGTTGTCACAATTGGCAGTGACCTGTCAAGATTCCCACAGCGGTCCGGAGATTTTGTCTGGTCAATGCCTTAAATTTTTTTGCTGTTTCCTCGCCAGGATGAGATAATAACTCTCTGGCCAGTCTGCAGTTCGTAGTTTCATCCCAGCACTGAATAAATTTTTGGTGAAAGTGCTGTTTGATAAGGTCCACGACTGCGGACAATGTTAGCTAGGTAGATGAGCGAGGGCTAACATATTTGTAGCCCGCAGCCCTCCTTGCTAAATTGTTCGCAATGCGGTTGCCTTTAGAGTTCCCATGTCCTTTGATCCAGCTGAGAGTGACCACGTTATTCTGGCTGGCCTCAGTTAAAGATTGGTGACATTCTAGTACTAAACTTGAAGTGAAACGTGGTCTATTCAAGGTCAGTAGTGCTTGTCGGCAGTCTGTGTATATATTTATATTCCTGTCTGTGATGTTCCTATTGATTAATTCTTTTGCAGCTATGGTTATGCCTGTGAGTTCTGACTGAACCACACTTGACAAGCCATCCATAGCCTATTTTATTTTTGGGTTTAAGGATCTAGAGTAAATTCCACATCCCACACCTTGCTTTGTTTTTGATCCATCCGTATATACACTCAGAGCGTTCACTACGTTGGGGTCTGCTGTCTTGTTTGTTAATATTTTGTAGGGTTTGTCAAAGACAAATCTTAGTGCGACGACATCCGTGTCTGCCTGTTGGAGTAGTGGTATCACTTTTATGGATTCCCTCCACAGACTGTCCCTATGGGTGCCAGTCCCTACAGTGGGTTCGATACCAACCGTGCGAAAGCGCATGGTCATCAATGTGACTTCCTTAACAAATATATCAAGGGGGTGAGACCGAGTATGACTTCCATTGCGCTGGTCGGTGTGCTTCGCATGGCTCCTCTTACGAGAAGGCATGCTGATCTTTGGATTTGGTTTAATTTTTGGATAGCTGTCGTTTGTTTCACTTTAGGCTACCACACGACAGCACCATATGTTAGCATAGGTCTTATGATTGCCGTGTAGATCCACATGGTGACCTTGGGGTTCGGCGGCATTGCTCATAAGATATAAATGCTTTTTTAACTCTGCTTTCTATGTGTGAGTTTCACGTCAGTTTGCTGTTAAGGATAACACCTAAGTATTTCACTTCTGTAGCAAAGCTTAATTTAACGTTGAAAAGACTGGGTGCGTTTTCTTCGTTTTCTTCGTGAAGAGAACAATTTCTGTTAGCTATCTTTCCTATCCATTGAATAAAAAAAAGGCGCCCATTTTTATTTTTCTTTCATTTTTTTCTATTTACAATTTCTAATTTTATTTAGCTCGAATGAACCCACGGCTCGCTCTCAATCAAACAACTGAGTGCGGTTCGCATAAGTGGTATCCAAAAAAAGTTACAGTATTTTTAAATAGCTGAATAGAAAATAAGGATTTATTAAATATTTTTTGTTAAAAAATTATATTAAATATAAATATGTATTAAACAAAAATTTTAAAAAAATACCTGATGACGTTCCTGTATTTAGCGATAATCACTTGGTCCAAAATAATTAAGTAATAAAATTTTATAGAGAAAATAAAGTTTATTACAGCAATATCCATTTCTTTTATTATTTTGTTTAAATTTTATTTAAAAAGAAATATCCCAATTCAGTCAATTGCTTTTTTTTAAATTAAAAGTCTATTGTACTAATTTAAGCATTCTGCTATCTAGGGAAACAAAATTAAGACCTTCAAAAATTAATTAACTTTATTACGCTCCATTGTATAAAATTTTCTATTAATTTGGCATTGTTTTTAATCATTTCAATCAATTACTAAGAGGCGTGCAAATTGAAAAATCACATTTAAGTTTATTAAAACTATAAAAACTTTGAATTAATTGGACCCAATCTGATTAATTTATTCTTTTATTTTTGTATTATATGCCATTGTATCTAGCTCTGATTAATTCTTGCATATTATGGTTAAGCCGTGCAAATTGAAAAATGACATTAATTTTATAGTTGGGTCATTAAAAATTTTGAATTTTATGTGAAACAAATCAATTTATTTTATTGCATTGTTTTATGTTATAAATAAATTATACCGTTCCAAGATAATTGATTTACTTTTTCGTTTCTAATTTTGAACTGCTTATCATATATATTTTCTTTTATGATTTTTAAAATATGGATATTTTTTTTCTAACTACACCATTATTTTTATTATATCTATAAAAATCTTTCTTTCATGTTTTTTATTACCTAAAGTGGTATTTGGTCTAACGTTATATAGAATTACGGATTTAGCTTTAAAAATCTGGTGTGGGCACCACACGACCTTCCGAACACTAGTCGAAAGTTGATACTCTCAAAAAACATAATTTGACAGCTGTCAGATGTCAAAATATAGAAGGAGCTAATCTGACTGATATTAACAAGTAGTGGGTGGTAGAATTGGAGTGGCCATAGTATGGAGATGTCAAAAATATCGAAAAAACTAATTAGTTAGTAGTCAGATGTCAAAAATATAAAAAAAAATAATTTGACACTAGTCAAAAGTTGATACTCTCAAAAAACATAATTTGACAGCTGTCAGATGTCAAAATATAGAAGGAGCTAATCTGACTGATATTAACAAGTAGTGGGTGGTAGAATTGGAGTGGCCATAGTTTAACAAGTAGTGGGTGGTAGAATTGGAGTGGCCATAGTATGGAGATGTCAAAAATATCGAAAAAACTAATTAGTTAGTAGTCAGATGTCAAAAATATAAAAAATAATTTGACACTAGTCAAAAGTTGATACTCTCAAAAAACATAATTTGACAGCTGTCAGATGTCAAAATATAGAAGGAGCTAATCTGACTGATATTAACAAGTAGTGGGTGGTAGAATTGGAGTGGCCATAGTATGGAGATGTCAAAAATATCGAAAAAACTAATTAGTTAGTAGTCAGATGTCAAAAATATAAAAAAAAATAATTTGACACTAGTCAAAAGTTGATACTCTCAAAAAACATAATTTGACAGCTGTCAGATGTCAAAATATAGAAAATTAAATGTTGAAATACGCCAAAACATAATTTGACAGCTGTCAGATGTTGAAAATATAATAACTACCAATTTTTGTTTAAAAAAAGCGAATCCACAATTTTTATTTCACATATTTCCAGTTTTTGATAAAAGTGTCAATATCTCGAAAACTAATGAAAATATCAAAAAAATGTATTCTTTCAAAAATGTCGGAAATTACATGTTCTTTCCACAAAGTATAAATATTTTGCCAATAACTATATAAAAACCCAATATTTTCAAAAAATTCCATTTTTTGATAAGAGTAAACGTCCACTTCCGGTCGGCCGATTTTACTCAAATTCTATCAGATTCCTCCGATGGTGATTATAAGTAAGGTTTTATAGTTTCATTCCGATCCGATTAGCCGTTTAGCCGCAAATGTGTTCACAGACACACAGACAGACAGACAGACAGACATTTTTTATTTTTGGGTTTTTTAGGCTCAGGGAACCCTAAAACGCGTATTTCCGCTAAAAACCCGAGATCGAAATTTTTCGCGATCACAATACCTTCCTATAACAGCGTTGCTGTTCGGAAGGTAAAAAGAGGTAAAGGATTAAGAGTAACTATCTTGACCAAACTTTTTCCAGAGGTTGTTGTAGTTACTTTTTGTACTAACCCTCGATTAGGTTTAATGTAAACCATTCAGTTAGTTGTAGGTAGTACCTGTTCTAAAATCGTACACATCTAAACTAATATATAAATTCTAAAATAAGAATTGATTTACAAATATCGTTTATCTATTGCGACTCATTGTCATGCATTGCATAACAAACAACAAACATACTAACACATAAAGAAACAACAACAACAACTGTCTGTATGTATTGTCATAGGTTCTTGAAAACGGCTCTAACGATTTCGTCGAAATTCGAAATATAGGTGCACACGTATCACAGGCAGGAATGTAAATATTTACACAGACTACCGACAAGCACTACTGACCTTGAATAGACCACGTATCACATCAAGTTTAGTACTAGAATGCCACCAATCTCTAACTGAGGCCAGCCAGAATAACGTGGTCACTCTGAGCTGGATCAAAGAACATGGGAACTCTAAAGGCAACCGCATTGCGAACAATTTAGCAAGGAGGGCTGTGGGCTACAAATATGTTAGCCCTCGCACCTAGCTAACATTGTTGGCTGTCGTGGACCTTATCAAACAGCACTCTCACCAAGACTTTATACAGTGCTGGGATGAAACTACAAACTGTAGACTTGCCAGAGAGTTACGTAATACCTCATCCTGGCAAGGAAACAGCAAAAAAATTTAAGGCATTGACCAGACAGAATATCCGAACAGCTGTAGGAATCTTCACTGCCAATTACGACAACATCTCTTTAGGATGAAATCAGAAGAATCGCCGCTATGCAGAGGCTGCGAACAGAAAGAGGAAACAGTAGAACATAAAATGTAAACGAATAATTACAGAAAACTGTATCATTGTCATATTTAACCCTTCACTGGTCGCGCAAAATTTTGGTGGAATCTAGGTCGCGCCGGTCTCTGAGACCATACCCTTATTTATATAAAAAAAAACAACTTACCTTTTATTTTCGTGTTTTATTGTGTTCTATAGAGAATAAGAAATTACTTATATAACCAACAAAGCTTTATTAATGATAAAAAAAAGTTTTCATTAAAAATCAAAAAACTAAATTTAACTCAAATTCTATAACTACAAACTCAAAAAAAACATAGTATTTAATTCAAAACATTGTCAAATAAGTAAGGCATTATTTTTATTATAAATATTTCAATATTCCATAGTTTGGACTTTTTCTTTGCATTCAAAACAGATTCCTGTGATATGTTCCAAACACATATATTATTATTTTTCACAATTGAAACAACAAAAACGGGTTTTTCTATTCTTTTTAGAGCCACTGTAGTCACATCGACCTGGTGTAGATTCTTCTTGGCTTTTTTCCGATGTAGTTTTGCATATTTCTTCTAGCCTGCTTTTTAAAGTACGAGGAATATTGGTCATAATTGCGCGTTTTTCAAGTTGAGGTCGTATTAGATCGTTTGAAAGTTGCCTCAAAAAATTTCTTCTCAATGTATTACTTTTGGGGCTATTAAATTTATAGATGATTTGGGAATTTATTCCAGCAATGTTTATTATATTATAAAATATTACCATGGGCCACCTTCTGGTAGAGCGGGCGCAGTTATAGCTGGCACATAATTTGTCAACTACGTCTACTCCTCCTTTGGTGCGATTGTAGTCTGTTATAATTTCAGGTTTGTTCTGATCTCCACTTGATGTATCTATTGTGTCTGAATGGTGAAAACTTGAAATTAAAAGGACGTTTTTACCTTTTTTAGGTATATATGAAACTATCGTAGATTCTCCAGAGAAACCAAACATGCTGCTATGTTCTTTTCTAGAAACAGGTTTAGAGAATTCTTGTGGTATTTCCCTCTTGTTTTTTCTCAACGTTCCAATAGCAGTTAATTTGTGATCTTTGACTAACGTTGTCACTAATGGTACTGATGTGAACCAGTTGTCCATAGTTACGTTGCGCCCAGTTTTAGAAATGTGGTTACAAAGACGAAGTACTACGTTGGTTGGTTGGTATGACATTTTATACGGACCTTCAGGTTGTACTCCTAAGTACACTTCCAAATTACTAGTATAAAATATTTTTGCA
Organism: Altica lythri; assembly: GCA_964028335.1. NCBI lineage: Eukaryota > Metazoa > Arthropoda > Insecta > Coleoptera > Chrysomelidae > Altica > Altica lythri. The sequence continues at coordinate 31,529,348 of OZ034803.1, read as the reverse complement.
TCACAGAGTGCGAATATTTTCAGTCCATATCTGTTGGGTTTAGACGGAATATATTGTCTAAAATTACATTTACCTCGGAAACCAGCTAGAATTTCATCAATTGTTACGAATTCGGATAGATGATATCCATTTTTGCAATTTCTTACAAAGAGTTCAAATACGTTACGAATTGGTGCCAGTTTATCAGTTTTTAATCTTTCTAGCCGTGTTTACTTGTCGTCAAAACGAATACACCTAAGTAAAAATTTGAATCTTTGTTCAGACATTGTTAGGTGAAAAAGTTCTGGAGCGTAACCATCTCTTCTCCATAAATCTTCCCTATTCATGTGATTTGCATGACATATTCCGGCTAAATAAAGAAGTCCAAGTAACGCCCTAATTTCTGTTGCATCTGTAGAAGTAGCATCTCTTGAACGTGAGTAGCTTTCTGACACTTTTTCAATATATTTGTTGGTGCAGGTAACAATAATGTCTATAATTTGTTCGTTTATAAAAAAATTCCATATTTCAATTGGTGTTTTTAAATTTTTGGTATGTGCTGTAGGAGAAGGCAAACGTTTTATGATGTTCTCTTGTCTAGTGCGAACTCTTCTCGCTGGAGGAGGGTGCTTTTTCCACAGTGAAACTCCGTCCTTTCCGACATAACATAACCTTGTAGCGAATGCGGATGTTTTTTGTTGTTCTGCTACTTGCTCATCTTCTGATTCAGATATATTTTGTTCGCTATCTGTTTCATGTAATAGTATTTCTTCGTGATCGGACTGCATGTCTTCTGATTCTTCGTCGTCGTGGTAGTGTTCACCTTTATCTTCACTTTCAACTTCTTGGAGTAGTCTCAATAACCATTATTGTTCCTTTTCATAACTTCCCATTGCTAAACATGTTATTTTTGTGTTTTAGTAAAAATAGTATTTGAAAAATACCTATGTACTTATTTAAAAAAATCTCATAACAGGTCGCGTCGGAATCACAGACCGTAAACGAATTTGGTCGCGCCGGAATGACAGACCGAACAGCAATATTGCACACAACCTATACAGCCTAACAAAGATCTGAACTGTGCAAGGTGCACGGTCCACCGAATAAGGAAGGTATATGGAGGGGGAAGTTTCAATCTAAAACGCTTCAAATAATAACTAAAAAAATTATTTTTGTCGGTCTCGGAGACCACCATGCGACCAATGAAGGGTTAATAAAGCGTGTTTGTCAATAGATGGCAAAGAATAATATAATTTCATTCTGAACGCTTTACAAGTTTTTGAAAAAACATTTTCAAAGACACAGACCGTTCAACTAAAAAGAAACAACTACTTCCTGGGCTATATGCCCCAACGGATATTGGATTATACTTCAAAGTCAAACGGGGTTGGGATATCTACAAGATAACTTAAACCAACCATTCCAGTTTGCAGTTAGAAGGGACAACATAACTTATAGACCGGTTTCGGTGTATTTGCACCTCGTCAGTATAAGGTATATGTTATCCGTCAGCGAGCTGTAAAGCATAATCACTGACTAAAGATTGAACTAAAATCGTAATCCTTATATATCTTTCAATAAAGAAAGTTTAAAGGACACGATAGTAGTGACATCCTTACCTCTAACTGCAAACTAAAATTCGACTTGACACAAGACTTTCGTCTTGATCTATAAACGAATAATTACAGAAAACTGTATCATTGTCATATTTAATAAAGCGTGTTTGTCAATAGATGGCAAAGAATAATATAATTTCATTCTGAACGCTTTACAAGTTTTTGAAAAAACATTTTCAAAGACACAGACCGTTCAACTAAGAAGAAACAACTACTTCCTGGGCTATATGCCCCAACGGATATTGGATTATACTTCAAAGTCAAACGGGGTTGGGATATCTACAAGATAACTTAAACCAACCATTCTTAGTTGAACGGTCTGTGTCTTTGAAAATGTTTTTTCAAAAACTTGTAAAGCGTTCAGAATGAAATTATATTATTCTTTGCCATCTATTGACAAACACGCTTTATTAAATATGACAATGATACAGTTTTCTGTAATTATTCGTTTATAGATCAAGACGAAAGTCTTGTGTCAAGTCGAATTTTAGTTTGCAGTTAGAGGTAAGGATGTCACTACTATCGTGTCCTTTAAACTTTCTTTATTGAAAGATATATAAGGATTACGATTTTAGTTCAATCTTTAGTCAGTGATTATGCTTTACAGCTCGCTGACGGATAACATATACCTTATACTGACGAGGTGCAAATACACCGAAACCGGTCTATAAGTTATGTTGTCCCTTCTAACTGCAAACTGGAATGGTTGGTTTAAGTTATCTTGTAGATATCCCAACCCCGTTTGACTTTGAAGTATAATCCAATATCCGTTGGGGCATATAGCCCAGGAAGTAGTTGTTTCTTCTTAGTTGAACGGTCTGTGTCTTTGAAAATGTTTTTTCAAAAACTTGTAAAGCGTTCAGAATGAAATTATATTATTCTTTGCTATCTATTAACATAAAATGTACCTATAACTGCACTGCTTTTTCTAAAACTAGAAGATCCGTGTTGAGCGAGTACTGGCTAACACCAGCCGATGTCAGGGAGATCTCCTCGGGAGCCTGATCATCTATTTTAAATCTCTAGGCCTGGTGACTGCCTGGGATGAGGATATCCCTACACACGGCAGGATGCACAATTGGCCATATTTCCAGATCTAGATTCTGATAGGTGCACACGTAGGTGAAAAATCGATCTAGGTGGATTCCATGTCTGGGAAAATTCGTTTTTTCCATTTTTTACCCCTAATCATTTTCCCAAATAAGGTTGTTAGGGTTGTTAGACCTGAGCGGAATGTCTTATTATAGATATTTTGGGTTGATAATGAAAATGATAACAACTGATATTGAAAAATATACCAAACGTAATTTATTTGTAATGCTCATACATCGGTAGTACAAGAAATGAATAATAATAAATGGTTGCCAACATCAGATGCAAAGAAAATAGGGTTGCGCCCTCCTGAACGCAGACCCATTTTACTGATACAAAACAAGTGTTTTTTTGTGTGTAACACCCTTGGTTAAGTTATCGGCTACCATATTACAACCATTTACAAATTCATCTGAGTCATTTCTAGGTCATACCTAGCAACCACTGCAAGCAAGAATCGAACTGATGTATATCTTAGCACAGGAGCATAAACCTCATCATAATCGTTTTCATTTCTTTGTGCATAACCCTTGATGACCAATCTTGCTTTGAAACGAACAATTTTTCCTTTTCATTAGTTTTAGTTTTAAATACCCATTTGCATGACAGCGCCTGCTTATTGAAGGGCAGGTCCACCAGTGACCAACTTTTATTCCTTGTTAAGGAGTCCTATTCCTCTTTCATAGATTAGCATGTGGATATGACAGAGCTTCATCAACACTCTTGGGATCATTTAAATCAAAAATAGGACAAAAATAACTTAAATCATGGTCATCAATCATATTATATTGTACAGCTTTCCGTGAACGTAACATTCTGGAGTCGAGCTATCAACTGACTCGTCGGAGATGTAGGTCGGATCATCATCACCAGACTAATAGTTATCACTTTAAGATTGTTCAGCATCGCTTGTTTCTTCCTTGCATGGTTCTTCAGATGGCAGTAACTCTGGTTCACTGTTAGGCAAGTATATAGCATTATTAAATTTTTGTTTATTTTCTAAAAATACTACATCTCTACTTTCAATTATTTTGTTTGTGCTAGGTTCCAGTAACCTTTATTCTTTACTAGATTTACAATATCCAACTAGTAGGTATATATTTTCTAGATTTCAAATCCCATTTTTGGCGTTTTTCTTTAGGTACTTGCACCATGACTTCGGAGCTCGAGGGTAAGAATTGGTTTCTGACTAAAAAGCTGCGCTTGCGTGTTTTCAATATTTTCGAGCAATTTTCGAGTGTTCATTTCTCTTCGCATGTCATTTATTAGTTGTTGATGTTTTGCTGCCATTTTGGTATTTGATTCTGTTTAATTTTTTGTCTGTTTTGTTATTTTGTTGTTTGTAAATAGTTTTACGAACTTTGTTAAATAATTAGATAGTGTATTTGTAAAGTATGGATTTAAGTAATAAAGTTTTTTACCTGAAAGTGGAGCTTATAATTTGTTTTGAATATTATTATTTATTAAAAAATATTATACTTATATGCTTTTACATAATTCCTTTATTTATAAACATTAATTACTTGGAATTTCAATGGTCTTTTTCTCTACAGATCAGTAGATGTGTATATTTACAATTAATAAGAAGTAAGAGGCTGCAGAGGTAATACGCAAAAAAAGAAGAGATTTTTATGTTCGGGTTAATAAAAATGCTAAACTACATTTGAACGGTTTTCGGATTAACAGCCTGCGCATCTAGTTCTGCACAGTCAACATTCAATTCAAAAACAATTTTAGAACGGTCCGAAACAACGAACCCGAAAAAAGCTTATAAAAACTATATTGAAAATAAAAAAAGAGTGTGGCAGTCAGTGGGACTGCCGGCAGAAGTTATACTTCTATGCAGGCGCCGGGATTCATACATTTTTATGCGAATGATTTAGCAAAATCATTATATGATATTCGTGTTTAGCGACCTCAAAAACCTCCTAGTACCGAGTACCGAGTATCAAATTTGAATAACATTTCCTGGAGACGAGGTCCGTCTTAAGAACCAGGTGTTTCGGACACCATCGCCATTATCATATTCGTATTCAGCGACCCAAAAAACAGCCGAGTTCCAAGTGTAATTTTGTACAGAATTTACATAAAACACCAGAAGAAGAGGTAAATACTCTAGGCACCAAGTGCCGCGGTGACTTTCGACATCATGATATTCGTGTTCAGCGACCCCAAAAACCCCGAGTACATAAATTAAACCCATTTGGAGTACTTACCGAGATGTAATTTTTCTATCTATTGTCTGTTCGGAATGCACTTTTCGACTATTCTTAAAAACTCTATTTATGTAGCCAACAACCTCAAAAGCATAGTGCAGGATATAATGCAACCATGTGACGGTAGTATGGACTATAACACAATACTCATTACTGAATATTATTATTAATATAAAATACTAAACTTTATATGTTTACTTACGTGACAGAATTATAAAATAATCTGTCAAACACAATGTAATACGTCACTATGATATTCCAAAACATTAGTTCAGACTGTTTTTTGTATATCTATCTCTTTTTAATGTACTGAATATTTAAACGGTATTTAAAGGACTTATAGTTATGACTAAACATGTGGTAAATATTTCATCTTTGTTTTTACCGACCAATATACCTTATATGTGTTTCTGTCCCTCTCTTACTCACACCATTACATATGTAATGATTTTTCGCATTTAACCCCACACAAATCGAGTGCATGAATAGAAGTATAACTTCAAAAATTAAATATAACTTTATCTTTAGTAAAATTATTTTATTTATGTTTACGAGGTACTAATGCAAGTACCGACTATCTCTAGATAATAAACGCGTTTTGTTGGTTGCATATCTACCAAGAATGGATAAGGGATATCTAAAAATACTAACTTTCAAATAACTCGGTCTCACATAGATCCTAGCAGATGCTTTTGAAATTAGATGTGGCACAAATGTTCTCACACTAATGATAGGGTTAAACTAAAATTTAATGTAGGAACTAATACAGTACGTTAAATAAACAATTAATTACATTAATTGCTTAACCGATTTATAAAAACATAAATAAGTCGATTTTTCTATGCGGGTTTCTTAACCAGATCACGAAGATAATCGTTCATCAACTGCACGACCAACTACGCCAGCTTTTTTGGAAAATAAAGTAGTGGCTAACAAAAAAGTAAAACTTTTATCTATAAGCTTGCTTAAATTGTAGACTTAAAAAACTTTTCCAGAAATGACAAAAAAAACTTATATCAAGTTTAGTAGATTACAAAAACAATTACAATAACTCCTGATAGTGTTAGAACTGAATAGTAAAAACAGTCATATTTGTTATGGCAATTAAAAACAATTTATTCGTTTTTTTCCAACGTGAAATCACCTATCGTCTATAAGCTCATTTATACAAAAAAGCTGTTGCTAAAATTGTAGACTTCTTAAAAAAACTTTGAATATATGACAAAAAAACTTCAAGAATAGTAGATTAAAAAAACATTTACCAAAACTCCCGACAGGTTTAGAAGTCAGTAGCAACAAAACTACTTGTTACGGCAATTAATCTCATTTAAACAAAAAAGCTTTTGCTGAAATTGTGGACTTCTTAAAAAATTTTCAAGATATAACAAACAAACTTATTTCAAGAATAGTAGATTAAAAAACAGATTTTTTTGTAGAAAAAACAAGAAAATTCCTTTATAAAAGATTTTTTCATAAAAAAACGAGTGTGGCAGTCAGTGGGACTGCCGTCAGAAGTTATACTTCTATGAATGCGCCCGGATTCATAAATTTGTATGCGAATAATTTAGTAAAATCATTATATGATATTCGTGTTCAGCGACCTCAATAACCTCCTAGTACGAAGTGCACACTCATTTTGTATCGAATTCGCATAAAATTCCTGGAGACGAGGTCCGTCTTAAGCACCAGGTGTTTCGGACACCACCGCCATTATCATATTTGTATTCAGCGACCCAAAAACCGCCGAGTTCCAAGTGTGCACTGATTTTGTACCGAATGTACATAAAACCCCAGGAGAAGAGGTAAATACTCTAGGCACCAAGTGGCGCGGAGACTTTCAACATCATGTTATTCGTGTTCACCGACCCCAAGAACCCTGAGTACATAAATTGAACCCATTGGGAGTACTGAGTACTTATCGAGTTGTAATTTTTCTATCTATTGTCTGTTTGGAATGCACTTTTCGACTATTCTTAATAACTCTGTTTACTTAGCCAAAAACCTCAAAAACATAGTGCAGGATATAATGCAACCATGTGACAGTACTATGGACTACAATACAATACTTATTACTAAATATTATTATTAATATCAAAAATATAAAATACTAAACTTTATATGTATACTAACGTGACAGAAATAATCTGTCAAACACAATGTTATATGTCATTATGATATTTAAATCATTAGCTCAGACTGTTTTTTGTATATCTATCTCTTTTCAATGTACTGAATATTTAAAAGGTATTTAAAGGACTTATAGTTATGACTAAACATGTGGTAAATATTTCATCTTTGTTTTTATCGACCAATATACCTTATATGTGTTTCTGTCTCTCTCTTACTCACACCATTACATATGTAATGATTTAACCCCACACAAATACAGTGCATGAATAGAAGTATAACTTCAAAAACAATTTACAGAAACTCCTGACAGATTTGGAACTAAGTAGTAAAAAACATTAACATTTGTTAGGACAACGGCAATTAAAAATAAGTAATTTACAAAACGCTTCGATTTTTCCAATGTGAAATCGCATATTTGAATTAATTAAAATAGTAAAAACCATAATTTGTCTTAAATAATTAAATTATTTAACATTTGATCTTATAAAATTTATAATAATTTCTATTTTATTTTTACAGTTTTCTTCCAAATGATTTTATTGTATTGATTCCTTTGAGTATACCACCATCCACTGTAAGCTGTAATTTTATTACAAAATGAAGAGCCGTAATTATGTTTTCAAAATATCAGAAAGCAGTCTCCGATTTATTATCGGATGAAAGAGACTGTGAACCTGCCCATTCACAATTCTTGGCAGCTTCACAGTCTGACCGAACCCCCATATTAAAGAACATTAGCTAGGTAGTTTTCTCGACTTTACTTAATTTATGTAATTATAATGTGGCTACAGTGGCGTTACAGATTTCAATTTATAGATTTTATAGATAATGTCATAATTATTAATTTTAAACACATTTATATATTTACTAGCGTCAGCCCGCGACTTCATCTGCGTGGACTTTAGTTTTTTGCCACCGAGTTTCATACAAATTTGCAACCCCTATTTTAAATCCTTAGAGGTGGAATTTAAAAAAGTCATTTCTTAGTACACCACTACGTAATAAAACAAATTTATTCTCCAATTTTCAAGACTCTAACCGTCTATCGATAGTGTCATGTCGGCCAGTACCAGCGTGCTACCGCCTCACCGCTCCACACACCCCGCACAATAATGAGCGAGTGGTATTCGACTATTATTATTTTAAAACTATAAAAACTTCTTACATTTTGGTTAAAAAAATACTGTAAAAGGTAATTTTGTTCAAAAATATGTGTCTGTGTTAAATAACTTATTTATTTGAATAAGGAATAAGGATTAAGAATGAAGTTAAGAAGTATTATTATTAACTAGGTCTAGTTTTTGCGGCTTTACTTTTGTTTAGCATGTGTAAAAAATTAGGGCCTACAAAACTTCTTTGTACACAATATTCTTAACTAATCTGTCATTCGGCGCTAAAACTATCAAGCTACTATGTGAATAGCAAGCAAAATAAAACTGTCCATAAGAGAAGCAATGTTCTAGCTCTCAAGTCAAGACCCGCAAATTTGAGAGTTTGGTCCTGAGACTTGTTTATTGTCATGGCAAAGCAGACTTACATTCGGTATCTAACCTATTCTTAAACCAAACGAAAACAAAACAAATTCCAAATACAAAGCAGAGTCTATAACCAACACTACTAAACCGAAACAAAGCAAATGCTATTCAAAATATGCGAAGAAAAGAACAGCCAAACACGTCAAATATACCTAATCCGCTTAAAATATTTAGGTATAGTATGTACTATAAGATACGGCGGCCACTTATCATCGGGTATATATAACTAAGTGAAAACGCAACGATAGCGCGTTTTAAAATACTACTCACGCCATCTACTGTCAACATTAGAAACAAAAAATTATTTTGTTCGTCTTTATTTATTCGTTCAAGGTTTAAACTAATACATTTACATCCTTCATCAACCCTTATTTTATCCCCATGGGGTTCAATTTATTAAAATCCTATTTAAGAGGACGTCTTTAATATAGTAGCTTCAATCTTTAATTTCAGTTCAAGCAGACGAAAATCTAAAAAAGTTTTATACAAACTTTTATCCCCTATTTTATCCCCTTAGGAGTGGAATTTATCAAAATCCTTTCTTAGGGATACCTACGTCATAGTAGCTATATGCATGCAAAATCTCAGCCCGATTGGTTTTAAATTGACAAAGTTTCATACAAACTTTCATCCCCTATTTTATTCTCTACGGGATGAAATTTATCAGAATCCTTTCTTAGGTGATGTCTACGTGATAGTAGCTATATGCATGCAAAATCTCAGCCCGATCGGTTTGAAATTGACAAAGTTTCATACCAACTTTCATCCCCTATTTTATCTCCTTGGGGGTGGAATTTATTAAAATTCTTTCTTAGGGGATGCTTACGTCATAGTAGGTATAGGTGTGCATGCAAAATCTCAGCCAGATCGGTTTAAAATTGACAAACTTTCATACAAACTTTCATCGCCTATTTTATCCCCTTAGGCATAAAATTTATCAAAATACTTTCTTAGGGGATGCCTACGTCATAGTAGCTATATGCATGCAAAATCTTAGCCTGATTGGTTTAAAATTGACAAAGTTTCGTACAAACTTTCATCCCCTATTTTATCCCCTTAGGTGCGGAATTAAGCAAAATCCTTTCTTAGGGGATGCCTACGTCATAGTAGCTATATGCATGCAAAATCTCAGCCCGATCGGTTTAAAATTAACAAACTTTCATACAAACATTCATCGCCTATTTTATCTTCTTAGGAGTGGAATTTATTAAAATCCTTTTTTTAGGGGATGCCTGCGTGATAGTAGCTATATGCATGCAAAATCTCAGCCCGATCCGTTTAAAATTCACAAAGTTTCATAAAAACTTTCATCTCCTATTTAATCCTCATAGGTGTCGAATTTATCAAAATCCTTTCTTAGGGTATGCCTACGTCATAGTAGCTATATGCATGCAAAATCTCAGCCCGATCGGTTTAAAATTGACAAAGTTTCATAAAAACTTTCATCCCCTATATGCATGCAAAGTTTCAGCCCGATCGGTTTAAAATTGAAAAAGTTTCATACAAACTTTCATCCTCTATTTTATTTCCTTTCTTAGCGAATGCCTACGTGATAACATCTACCTGCATGCCAAATTTCAGCCCTATCCGTCCAGCGGTTTGGGCTGTGCGTTGATAGATCACTATGTCAGTCCGTCAGTCAGTCAGTCACCTTTGAGTTTTATATATACATATATATAAGATAGATGGGTCTAATAAAACATAAAAACATTTCATTGAAAGAAATTTAATGTATCTATGAAGAGAGCTGTTAATATGTAAAAAATTCGGAAGTGGTAGTTTGGAAGAATTACTATTGCTTTTTGTACTGACAATATAATGCTTTGCGTACAAGCTGAAGTAGTATCTTAAATATACAAGAATTTTTATATTAATGAAAACAGTTGGTACTGCCAATATAGACCGTGAGCCAGCGCACATAGATTTGGAGTCATCTATTCATATCTGGAAATTTGAGGTCTAACAAAGATTAGTTGTTTGATAAAAATAACGGGTTGTTTTAAAGGCGAAAACTTGGAAAATTTCCTTTAACATAAAAAAACATTTTTTGTTTATCTTTTTAAATCTGGTAGTCACCCCATTTCAAGGAGAGTCAAACTGGTATACCGATTGCTCAAAGACTGAGAAAGGTCGGGTATATAAAGTAGGAGACACAGGAGACAAGTCTAGGTGCGTATGTTACAGTGGTTTAGGCTAAAGTAATGGCCATACAACACTCTGCAACGGAGTTCATAAGTCAGTGTATAACGGGTAAAACCGTAGTCATATATTTAGACAGCCAAGCAACTCTAAAGGCAAAAGTCTCGGCCTAAATAAGCTCACAGCTAGTGGGACTGCGTTAGGGCCCTGACACATGCCGGAAATCGGAATTCTTTGGCACTGGCATGGTTACCAGAACACTTAGGGTTTCGGGTCAATGAAAAGGCCGATGAATTGGTCCAAATGGGAGCTAATATTTCAATGATTAGCCCGGAACCACTCGGCAGTGTTACTGAGATGTTCAGAAAGGCACCCATTAAGAAATGGAGGCTAGGGAAGGCCAGGAGTGGTGGGAAACCACCAGGCAAGCGACAAGCCAAAATTTTTATAAAAAGACACTTGGCGAAATTTACTGCAAAGCTGGTATCACAAAGGCGAAATGATATCAGAATGATTGTCAGTCTCGTGACAGGACATTGCCGGCTAAGAAAACACCTGAGTCAGCTGAACTTGGCAGGTGAAGACATCTGTCGTTACTGCCAAGAGGAGGAGAAAACTTTATTTTATGTCAATGTGAAGGCCTTATAAGGACGCGGTATCTTGTATTGGAAGAGGAGAAACCGACTTTTCTATGTTACGTGAAGATGCCACTGTCAAGGCTATTAAGTCTCATTAGAATGGCATGGCTAAACAAGTTACTCTAATCCTATTTTAAAGATGATGGGTGTTCACAAGAGATCTGTAAAGTTCGCCTACTATCATCGTTATCAAAAATTGAAATTGAAATTTTCCAAGACAAAGACATGTTGCCGATCCAACAAGAGGCAAACATGCGACTCATCCATTACAATCAACGATCAGACACTGGTAGCGGGCGACTCCATTACGCTGGTTGGTATAACGATCGCCCAGGACTTACTATGGAACGAACATATTGCATCCATACCAACTGCAGCAGGAAAGAAATTAGGCTTTTTAATTAGAGCACGGCAATATTTGTCTTCATTCAACTTAGCTACTCTTTACAAAGCACAAATACGACCTAATCTTGAATACTGCTCACATGTATGGAGTTCGGCGGCTCCGTCATGGCTCGGAGTTCTTGATGCAATACAAAGAAGAGCAGTTCGACTAATAAACGACACCAGTATCACCAAAAACCTAGCCCCATTATCCCACCGAAGAGCAGTGGCTGATATTTCCTTGTTTTACCGATACATAAACGGATTTTGCTCAGAAGAACTCCGCTCTATAATGCCTCCACTTGTCAGACCAGCCTGAGCAACGCGACGTGCCAACTCCATGCACCCTTATACTGTCCAATGCCCGACATCCAGAACGGATCGATTCGATCGTTCCTTCATCCCCAGGGTTTCCAGATTGTGGAACTACTTACCTTCCCACGTCTTCCCAACTCGTCCTAGCTTGCAGGCCTTTAAATTCCAAATTAATAAATTGACTCTTCTGCCCCAATAGATGTTCTCGGTACATTTGTATTTAGGTCCACACCTACGAGGACATCATTAATAAAAAAAATACTCCGTTAGTTTTGGGGGTATAGTCTGATAGTCCTAGATAAGTACTTTCTACATTCCCCTTTCGATCTTTTCATTTTTTTCATACGTTTATTTTAAACCCATGTTAAGTTAAAACCGAACCGTCACTGTCTCTTTTTAAATCCACTATATCGCCGTCCATACCTCATTAATAAATTCTGCACTGCCCAATGAAGAAGAGTTAGATTCCGACGTAAGATTGTACCTTTTAAGATTACATCCTCTCGCTTCTCGTCTTGTCTGCATGCAAATTTTTTTATATTGGTACAAAATTGGGTGGTTTTAAAATATGACTATCATTAGCGTGATTCTTAAAATTTGTGTACCTACCTACTTAAAAAATTATACTGATATCAAACTTGATCAATTCTTTGATTATTAATATTTAAAATATACATAAACATTTAATATTTTGGTTAGCAGATAATTTCTGAATACAAAAAATCCAGTTTTTTAAATTTATTATCAATTGGTTTTCATTTTTTGTTTTGATACAAAGCTTTTCAAATCTAATCAGAAAATTCGGGATAAGTTTCATCTTAAGATAAATTCCAAACGAATAGAAAAAGTTAAGAGGACTGCCTTGTTTTTAAGAGTGACAAGTGTCCTCTAAAGGAACCAAAGTCATATAGCCTATAAGCCTTGTCTCCTTTTTACTATAAAAGTATAAAAAAATACTTGACACACATATAAGAAGTGTATATCTATTAAAGATACCACTTCATGAAGAATTTGCCTATATACCTGACAAATCTGCATTATTTTGTAAGAAATCTTGAAATGGCTATTGACACAAAGGAAGTGACTTTATAAAATGGATATAGTCGGGCTGAACACTAGGAATATAACAACCTTCCATGGAGATCAATCAACTACCTCAAAAGTAAATAAGAATTTCTTCAAGGAGGAGTTTTATCGCCTTTACTGTGGCCAATGGCAGTTGAGAATCTCATAGCAACTCTTAAAAGAGAATTGTTTTGTGCTATGGACTATGATGATAATTTAGTTGTTGTGTTAAAAGGTAAAGATGACAGAATTATTGCTGACTGCATGCAAAGCGCCTTAAACCTTAATCCTTATAACTAGCGCGGCTTTGGAGTTTATTGTATGATTGATCTGGAAAGTACCTGTAGATTAACAAGGAATAAGTCTTTAAAACGAAATACATGAATACTTTTACAGACATTATATTCAAATGTTAGTGTTAATGAGAGGAAGTCAAGACAAAACGAAATCAATTAACTTTAAAGGAGTCCTCCTATGCTTTTAAAACATCAGAAGAACTAGGTATAGTGATTACAGATGCTAACGTTATGCTTTCAATAGCATTAGGAAGCACTCATACAATCTTCGAAGCAGAGCTTTAAGCAATATACTTTTGTGTTTACCTAAAAGTGCAAAAAAAAACACCTCCAAAATATTGTCCTTGATAGACAAGATAAAAGCTCTAGAATCTACCACGTTTAAAAGTCGAAGACAGCATTGACTGCAGACACTCTTTTAAGCAACTGTTTAAACACAATAAAATAATTTATCTACTTTTAGTTCGTGAAAACTGTCATTATAGACAGCAGTGCGTGAAGGATTGAAAGTGTGCGTGAAGTAACAATGTATTTTAAATGGGATTTACTTTTTCGCACTGTTTTTGACACACCTTCATATAATCAAATATCCTTAGCATTCGCGTTGTCATGGTGTTGCTATGAGAGCATTAAATTTCAACAAAAGTTATTCTGACAGTTTTGTAGTTTAAATTTGAATTTGTAATTATTTTTTATTTGTTTATCGTAGATAAAATATTGTATGAAACTGTGCTGCTTTTTGCGCACTTACGCGATATATAGCACTCGCTTCGCTCGTGCTCTAAACATCGCGTGCGTGCGCAAAAAGCATACTTCACGAACTGTTTCATAAATAACTATTTTCTATGGGTATCAGAATATAAAGGGGTTTTCGAAAACGAGAATGTTGATTGTCTTAAAAAAGAAGGAGCTAGTAATACTTTTATTGGACCTGAACCTTTCAGTGGCATCTCAAAATGGTGCATAATTAATTAAGTTCGTTATTCGGAAAAAGAAACTCGCTGCAGCCTCCTAGAATAACATTCCAGACTAAAGACAAGCAAAAATGTGCATACGGGCTTTACTACTCTAGTCTTAATTATTTTTAGAGGTTTAGAAACCTGAACTCAGAGTAATCGCATGAATTTTCACAAAACACTGTCTACTGAGGTATCATCTCTGTAAAATGGGCAACGTGAAACATGCAGATTCTGTGAGCATGCAGATGAAAAGGCTAAAGTCATTACCTGTAATTGCAGAGTATTTGCTCGACAAAGACATATATATCTGAAACAAGTCTTCTTAGAACCTGATCAGGTTGCAAACTTAGGTACATCTTAAGTGGATGATAGACTTTCTTAAAAGTAAACTTTTAATAACATGTAGGGTATACACACCATATCTTTAAGTTGCACTGTATTAAGGTTACCTGAACAAATCTACCCCAATCTATCTATATATATAAAACTCAAAGTTGACTGACTGACATAGTGATCTATCAGCGCACAGCTGAAACCGCTGGACGGATTGGGCTAAAATTTAGAACGCAAGTAGATGTTATGACGTAGGCATCCGCAAAAAAAGGATTTTGATTAATTCCACCCCCAAAGGGATAAAATAGGGGATGAAATTTTGTATGAAACTTTGTTAATTTTAAACCGATCAGGTTGAGATTTTGCATGCATATAGCTACTATGATGTAGGCATCACCTTAAAAAGGATTTTGATAAATTCCACCCCTAAGGGGATAAAATAGGGGATGAGAGTTTGTATGAAACTTTGTCAATTTGAACCGATCGGGCTGAGATTTTGCATGCATATAGCTACTATGACGTAGATATCTCCTAAGAAAAGATTTTGATAAATTTAATCCCTAAGGGGATAATATAGGGGATGAAAGTTTGTATGAAACTTTGTCAATTTTAAACCGATCGGGCTGAGATTTCGCAAGCATATAGCTACTATGTACGTAGGCATTCCTTAGAAGGGATTTTGATAAATTCCATCCCTAAGGGGATCCAATACGCGATGAAAGTTTGTATGAAAATTTGTCAATTTTAAACCGATCGGGCTGAGATTTTGCATGCATATAGCTACTATGGCGTAGGCATCCCCGAATAAAGGATTTTGATTAATTCCACCCCTAAGGCGATAAAATAGAGGATGAAAGTTTGTATGAAACTTTGTCAATTTCAAACCGATTGGGCTGGGATTTTGCGTGCATATAACTACTATGACGTAGGCATCGCTCAAGACAGGATTTTAATAAATTCCACCCCTAAGGGATAAAATAGGGGATGAAAGTTTGTATGAAACCTTGTGAATTTCAAACCGATTGGGGTGAGATTTTGATTGCATATGGCATGCAAGTTTTTATAGTTTTAAAATAATAATAGTCTAATACCACTCGCGCTTTAATGTGCGGAGTGTGTGGAGCAGTAAGGCAGTAGCACGCTGCTGCTGGTCGACATGACACTGTCGATAGACGCGTAGAGTCTTGAAAATTCGAGAATATTTTTTTTCTATTACGTGGTGTACCTACTAAGAAATGACTTTTTTAAATTTAACTCCTAAGGATTTAAAATAGGGGTTGAAAGTTTGTATGAAATTCGGTGGCAAAAAACTAAAGTTCACACGGATAAAGTCGCGGGCGGCCGCTAGTCTAAATATATAATACTCAAAGGTGACTGACTGACATAGTGATCTATCAACGCACAGCCCAAACCAATGTACGGATCGGGCTGAAATTTGGCATGTAAGTAGATGTTATGACGTAAGCACCCGCTAAGAAAGGATTTTGATTAATTCTACCTGCAAGGGGACGAAATAGGGGATAAAAATTTGTAGGGAACTTTGTTAATTTTAAACCGATCGGGCTAAGATTTTGCATGTACCTATATAGCTACTACGACGTAGGCATCCTCTAAGAAAGGATTTTGATGAATTCCACCCCTAAAGGCATAAAATAGGGGATAAAAGTTTGTATAAATCTTCTCAGATTTTCGACTGATTAAACTGAAATTAAAGATTGGAGCCACTATGATGAAGATGTCCGCTTAAATAAGATTCTGATAAATTCAACCCCATGGGGATAAAATAAAGGGATGATGGAGGATTTAAATGTATTAGTTTAAACCTATCAATACCCAATTGAACGAATAAATAAAGACGAATAAAATAATTTTTGGTTCTAAATGTTGACAATAGATGGTCTTAGTAGTATTTTAAACGAATAAATAAAGACGAATAAAATATTTTTTTCTTCTAAATATTGACAATATTAGTAGTATTTAAAAACGCTCTATCGTTGCGTTTTCACTTAGTTATATATACCCGATGATAAGTGGCCGCCGTATCTTATAGTACATACTACTTATACCTAAATATTTCTAGCGGATTATATTTGACGATTTTGGATGTTCTTTTCTTGGCATATTTTGAATTGCATTTGCTTTGTTTCGGTTTAGTACTGTTGGTTATAGACTCTGCTCTCTGCTTTGTATTTGGAATTTGTTTTGTTTTCGTTTGGTTTAAGAATAGGTTAGAATTTAAACGAATACAGTTACCCCTAAAAGTCTGCTCTGCCATGACAATAAACAAGTTTCAGGGACAAACTCTAAAATTTGCGGGTATTGACTTGAGGGTATATTCCTATTTTGTGAATTCCCGTTTTGTAACTAGACCTTTTTGGATTAAAATTGTTCCCATTTTGTGCCTAGACAATTTTTTACCTGTTAAAGACCCCTAATGAATTCCCATTTTGTGACTAGAATAAAATATGATCTCTTAAATGTTAGGTTTTCCCCAATACTGAAACGTATTAAGATAATGATAATTCCTTCAACGATGTTTTTCTTTTCGAGGAAGTTTTGCATATTATATTTTCTATTTATGGACGAAGAAGGGATAAATTGATAATATAAGTAGCAATTTTTAAAATTAATCTATATATACAAAAAAGGATGTGTTTTTATGTACGAAATCAATGAACTCAAAAACTACTGGACCGATTATTATGAAAATTGGTATATATATATATATATATGTATTTTTCCACGGAGAAGGTTCATATGATATGCTCATTGATGCCACTCGCCACCAGGTGGCGCTGCAAAGTAGCAACATCTGCTCCGTTCAACCGATTGTCATGAAAAGTGGTATGTATATGTATTTTTTCACGGAGAAAACGAATATGCTATGCTCATTGATGCCACTCGCCCCCAGGTGGCGCTGCAGAGTAGCAACTTCTGCCCCGTTCAACCGATTGTCATGAAAATATCACATATATTTAAACGAGCAATCCTTACTTAAGTATTGTGATGCCACCGGAAGGTGGTGCAGTTAATATCACTTATATTTAAACAAGAAATTCTTACTAAATTCATTGTGATGCATCTAATATATTTTATCAATAAACTACAAAATATAACGAAAAAAAAATAGTATAAACCTGATAACTAACGAGAAAATCTGATAAAAACGATAAAATCAAAATAAATTGAAAAAACGAAAAATGGAAGAATGACATAAATGATTTGCGGTACGAAGTCCGCCCGGTTAGCTAGTTTGATTTATATCGTGAAATTTTTCCTTGTGTTACATTGTGATGTTATAGTTTTCGAAGCATTGCTTTCTTTTTTCCAAGATGAATATTCAATACATTTTTTAAAGTAATGGTGGAGGAAGAAATCTTTTAAATTCCGGTCATCGGTACTATTAAAAAAAAAAAAAAATTGTTCCACACTATGGATGTGTGTGAACAGAAAACTGTGTTCTGGATCCGTGACAGTTTTAAATGAGTAAGTATTTTGATGAATATTTAATAAATTTCAGCCATTTTTTACTTTTCCTAAGATATGTAAAATATGTAAATAATAATGTGGATCTGATTAGTTTTTGGGAGAAATCAGAACGTATTTATTTTACGCTAGTCACAAAACGGGAAATTCATCTTGAGTCTTTTCAGGTAAAAATTTGGCTAGGCACAAAATGGGAAAAATTTTACCTGAAAAAGGTCTAGTCACAAAACGGGAATTCACAAAATAGGAAGACACCGACTTGGTAGAACATTGCTTCTCTCATGGATAGTTTTATATTGCTTGCTCCCGACCGAGTAAGTTCACCCAGTAGCTTGATAGTTTTAGCGCCTAATGACAGATTAGTTAAGAATATTGTGTACAAAGAAGTTTTATAGACCCTAAATTTTTACATACGCTAAACAAATAGTTTGGTGAAATTATTCTTAATACAAAACCATCAGATAGATCGTTACAAAATTCTATTGTTTGTTTCATCAAGTTGTAACCACTATCGTAATATTAATATATATATTTTGTTTTTTTTTATTTTACTGTTTTCATTTACCCAGATCATACACAAATAAAAAACAAAAAATAACCTATTAATTTGAAAAGTTAAATAAAATCATTTTAACTATTAAAATGTACTTAATATGTGTAGTTAATTAAAAATCGAATAGTAAGGTGGCCATAACTTTTGTTATTGTTACTTTTCATACAATATAGTTTCTGGATAATAAAGTTCTAAACATCTTCGTAAAAACTAACCATCCACTTTTCTGCTATCCTTATACTTAACACACCTACACAATCGCTTTTTACCAATTGTCAGATATTCCATTTCTAATACCAGTATTACGATTTTATCGTGAAAAAGTTTGCCTAATGAAATTATTCCAGAATTTTTTCACGATAGCTTTTATTACACTTGTATTAAAATTCACTAAATTGTTTGGTTGGCCAACGTTTAAAGATTTTTTGCACGATTGATCATTTTTGACTGTTTACCGTTACAGATTTTACGTCAGTAGGTGACATTTACTAGCAACTCGACGGTAAGTAATCCAACTCGACGGTAAGTACTCCACCTCGACGGTACGTAATTCACTTACCGTCGAGTTAAAAAATCTCTTAATTTTAATTTATTTTTTGAAAGAAAAAAGAAAACTAACGAGTTATTTATTAATATTGAAACTTATGGTACAATTTGTTAAATTATTTAATGAAATTCCACTTGTTTGGGCTTTGGTTTCACTTCTAACAGAAACTCCTGCAGAATCGCATATATTAGTAGTATTACTAGTATTACACAATATTTTTTCGGCAAAATCTATTTTATTTTAAAGAGAATCTTCTACATAGCTTTCTGCCACTGTCGATGAACGCCAACCTCCATGATCCGAGGACATCAACACCTTTATTAGCCAAAAGCGTTGCTGATGTCCTCCTGAACGAATGGCCAGTATAGTTCTCGGGATTAGGCAAATTTAAGAATTTGGAAATTTGAGAAGGCCAGCCCCCGATTGTCCCTTTCCCTATTACTTGAGCACAACATTTTCCTTTGACGTATCTTAAGAACAAATGATTTGATTTTACTTGTAATGGACGAAATTTTATATACTTTTGCAGAATTTCGAAATATGGAATTTTATCGTCTGGTTTATTAACGACTGTAAAAGTACGCTGGATGTTCGTTTTTGTATTGGGTACTTTTACAATCATTAAACCATCGGTTTGTTGGATGTCATTCATAGTAATATTATATAATTCTTCTCTTCTATAGGCACCAGATATTCCCAATATCATTGCGACCGACAAAGTATGAAAAAATCTTCATTAGAGTATTTCTTTTACCCAAACTAGCTTACATCACCTTGTGAATTAGAAATTCTTCATCCGGTGCTTCCATCAGAAAATTTTCAAATTGCTCCCGTGTAAAAATGCTCGCTTTCTTAGGCCTATAGCCAACATTTTTTCTCTTCAAATACGCGATCAAAGTTGAAAACTTGGAAATGTTAATGCCATCATAAAGAAAAATGGTGGATTTAATCATTGAATATTCTGCCCAGAGGCTTCCAGGAGCTTTCAACTGCATATGTCTTTGAACGAAATATGCCAATAGAGTCTTTTCATCGATTCTTAAATTCTTGCCATCGCACCATTTTTTAAAACTTTAATAGGTATTTTGATAACGAATTTTGGATTTTTCGGGAATAATTGCGGAACACCCTTCTTCCCAAGCCCGTTTAATTTCTTCAAATTCACTTTCGCTTATATTTTAATTTATAATAATCAAAATTGTACTTAAAATTATTGACAACCAAATAAAAACTCAATTCTCCATTGTTGTTATTCACCCTAGTTACTACCTAACAACCAAAGTATCTATCTTGATAAAATGAATGAAACTAGTCAATATGACGAAAATGTTTAATTTTGATGTGAAACATCTATAGCCGTACGTGAATCAAATTTCTCGCGTGGCGACGGTGACGTATGATTCGTATGACGTAAAAAACCTAACGCATCGATAATATATAATAAAGAGATGTACTGATACCTTATATGAAATTGGTCTCATGTTTTGAGCGACGGTGGCGCACCAACAATAGGGGGAAGAAGCTCATTGATTCAAAAATTTAGCGGGACAGGGTATGAATTGTTTCATATAGAAATACACTTTTAAAGCTCATATTTTAATTTTTAATATTTTTACTGATGTGTAAAAATATTAAAAATTGAAACATAGACTTAAAAGTGCATATTATCTTATAATATTTAGGTAAATAAATATAAAAACTAAATAATCAACAAATCAGATTTCTGGCGTGGCGACGGTGACGCAAAAACCTAACACGACTCCGCATACTATCTATTCTATAAAAATGAATGTTTGTCTGTATGTTATCGATGAACTCAAATAATACTGGAAATATAATGAAAATGGGCATATATATGTATTTTTCCACGGAAAAGGTATTTTCAAAAATTTTTAAAATTTTTAAAATTTTTAAAATTTTTAGAATTTTCAAAATTTTTAGAATTTTCAAAATTTTCAAAATTGTGAAGATTTTTAGAATTTTTAAATTTTCAAAATTTTTTAAAAATTTGAAAATCATGATAATTTTGAAAATTTTCAAAATTTTCAGAATTTTCAAAAATTTGAAAATCATGATAATTTTGAAAATCTTCAGAATTTTCAAAATTTTGAAAGGTTTTTAAATTTTTCAATGTTTACTTTAATCGCGCGTAAAGGTTACACACACACACTTTTTTTTATTGAATACTGTATATACTTTTACAAAATAATGTAGATGTTTCACATCTGCCAGGCGTCCCGTGACGGCTCACATTTTTTTATAATTTATAATGTTATCAATCGTACAAAAAACGTTATAAGCATGTCGAACGTTAAGGGTAACCGATCTCAGACAATAATTGGAGTCGTCGCTCCGCTCCTCCTCCAAACAATTGTCTTCGATCGGTATAAAACCCTTACCATTCTCCATACTTAATATACTATTACTAATTAAATTTACCTTTTACATTATACTTGCTGGAGCTTCCTTAATGCCATAGATAGTAGCATCCAAAACTTAGTCCTCAATATTCACACCAAGTTGACAGAATTTATTATAGTCTCACGCAATCTGGAGGATCATCAAGATGTAAGTGTAAGTCATTACGTTTGCTCAATAGAATGAGTACGCAAATTTAAATCTTTAGACACGTATCTGTGTAAAGAGTGAACGTCCGATTTGGAAATAAAAATGTCAAATATAGATGGAAAGAAGTACTTTCTGAAATTTAAAAACGTTCTTACCAATAGCGAATTTGACCTCAACCTACGAATCAACTTTGCAAAATTTTACCTGTAGTCAGGGTTGCTCTACGGAATAAAAGGGTGAATACTAAAAGTGGTTTCCAGGAACAGACTCAAAGCATTCGAAATGTGAATTTACAGGTGGATACTGAAAGTCCCATGGACAGCTAAAAAACAAACTGGGAAATCCTTTGAACAGTTATTAGAGATAGTGAATTACTAAACACCATAAAGCGCAGGAACGTAGCATATTTAGGCCACGTAATAAAAAACGATAGATCCAATATTGCAACTGGTAATCGAAGGAAAGGTCAAAGGGAAGAAAGGAGTTAGAAGAAAGAAAATGTCATGGTTTAGAATTGTAAGACAATGAATAGGGCTAAGAACAATAGAGGATTTGTTCAGTGCCATCAGAAACAGGAAAAACTGGACCCATGTGGTCGCTTATATCCATTAATAAAAAAGCAGAAAAAGAAGAAGGAGAATAAGAAATATGCAGCTCGTGTTTTAGACGTCCTTAAACAAAAAACATTTGTAATTACATTCGAAACAAAAAATAATTGCCAATTCGCCAATATTTTAAATGATAGTGTGTATTGATCAGATTTGCTTTAAAAAAATATCGTTAAAAGGCAAAGATTTTGATTTAACGTCAATCGATAGTAAATCTTTTTGTAACCGTACCTACTGCTATCCTATAACCAGTTTCTTTGCTTTTAAGTAGCTTTTAAAAATGGACAAAAGCCATGAAAGCTTCTATATAACGGCCTAAATGGAGGACATCAATTAGCAGATAAATTCCACAAACCAATTAAAGATATAAGGGAACAAGAAATACTACCTGCGGAATGGACAGGAGCAATACTATGCCCTAACTTCAAAAAAGAAAATATGGCTGAATGACAGATTTATCCAGGCATAGCGCTGCTCAATATAGCGTCTATTTTACACGCTATACATATTAGGAATAGATCAACAGCGATGTTTAATAAAAGCATAGGAGAATATTAGTGGTGGATCAAAAAGGCAGAAGTACTGTAGGTCAGGCCTTCACAATACTAGAAATACAGGCTGAAAGTTACAAAACTTCGTTTCGTTGATTATAAACTGGCTTTCGATCGTAACAAAAGAAGGAAACTATTCACAGCATTGCAAAATACGTTTGCTCAAAGCTTATTAGAATGATAAAATTAACTCTACAAAGGAGAGTGAATAAAGTCAAGATAAACAATAGTATAACAGAAAGTTTTGAGGTCAAAAAAGGAGTGTTATACAGGAAGATGCTGTTGGGCCCACCCGGCATCGCCCGGTGAGATACCATTACATCGATTTAGGCGGCGTGAAGTTGCTCTTTGTGTTAACGTTTCGTCGCCGTGTCGATGTTTCCGGTTTCCAGGGTGGGACCGAAAGAAAAAAAGCATGATGGAAGCTCCAAGACTAAAATACTTTGGAGGTAAACTCGCCCCCCGATCGGATCTCCGGGTGGGGGCTAGTCCTGTGGCCTCATCAAGCGATATTAATCGAACTTCCACTATCTCCT
This sequence comes from Altica lythri, assembly GCA_964028335.1. NCBI lineage: Eukaryota > Metazoa > Arthropoda > Insecta > Coleoptera > Chrysomelidae > Altica > Altica lythri. The sequence goes on along the minus strand of OZ034803.1, from coordinate 31,505,802 downwards.
ACAATACACTGGGTTCCCCTAACAACACTCAACGGAGAAATAGTGTGGCACCTGCAGTTGCTAACAGACCCAAAAACAGCAACTTCAAAATTGATTTCTGCAACATCAGAGGGCTTAACACCAACATAAATTCAGTCCACCAGCACTTACAATCTTCCAAGCCTCATGTGCTCGCACTGACCGAGACAAAGGTCAGATCGTCAACAAATACCGTCAGCTATTTATACCCTGGATACGATTTTCATTGCCTATTTAGACGCAACTTTGGGGTATGTCTCTTTATCCGAGATGATCTTTGCTGCCAACGAGAGGAAACACTTGAACCGACAGGGTTTGATGTAATGTGGTTTAAAATATCTACGCAGAAAATCACCAAGTTTATCTGCTGCCGTTACCGTCCTCCAAGCGACACCCAATACAGAGCCCTTTTCTCATCACTAGCCAACACAATCGACTTCTTGCAAACCAACCATCCAAATGCCGAAGTCGCTATCTTTGGAGACTTTAACGTTCATAATGTCAACTGGCTTAAATACTCAAATACCAACGATGAACAAGGCCGTGAGGCAGAATCATTCGCGATCAGTTCTGGCTTAACTCAACTCGTAGAAGAACCAACGCGGATACCAGACCGAGATGGTGATTTTGCTAGTCTGTTGGATCTTTTTTTGACATCAAACCCAGACCTATACACTATCTCCGTTCAGTCTCCGCTAGGATCTTCCGATTACAAACTTATTTCAACACTAAGCGAGCTACCAATTTGTTCTGAGCAGCCTCCTAAACCTCGCAAGATTTGGCATTACAGATCAGCCAGGTGGGAAGACCTGAAGAACCATTTTCACACTTTTCCTTGGCTGAACGTGTGCTTTTCTTCTGATGATCCATCCGTTTGTGCTCAAGAGGTCTCCGATGTCATTCTAACTGGCATGGAAGCCTTTATTCCTTATTCCAATAAGCGCCCTTCTAACGGCAAGCCCTGGTTTAGCAAAAACTGCGAGCGCGCAGTCAGATCTAAAAATCTAGCTTACCTACCGACAGTGGCGTAAAAATCCAACGGCTGAGAATCGCACCACCCTTGTTACCGCTCGAAACCAGTGTAAGCAAACGATAGATCAAAGCAAAGAGACGCATAACACGAGGATCAAAAACAAACTTCTTGCCAGTCCTAACGGATCTAGGTCTTTGTGGTCAGTCGCTAAGGCCGTCAGTCAAAATTTTACCAAATCAAATATTCCACCTCTAAACACGTTCCGACGGCACAATAGCAACCACAGCCGGAGATAAAGCGAACTTACTGGCAGAACTATTTTCTTCTCATTCCAACGTAGACTTTCAGGGAAAAACACCACCGAACATTCCAGCAGTTCAATCGGAAATGACTGATATCGTATTCCGTCAGCGTCCTGTCAAACGAATTCTTAAAGGGCTCGATGTCAGGAAGGCTTCTGGTCCAGATGAAATTCCTATTATAGTGCTCAAGGAATGCGCTGATGAGCTAACACCAATATTTTGTAGACTTTTTAACCTATCCTACAAAAAAGGAATATTTCCATCTTGCTGGAAGAAGGCAAGAGTTCAGCCTATACCAGAGAAAGGCAAGAAAACCATGCCAAACAACTATCGACCTGTCGCATTGCTTTCAGTTATATCAAAAGTGATGGAGAAAGCTATTAACCAACAACTTCTAAAGTACCTAGAGGGCCTTAATATTATCAGCGACCATCAGTACGGCTTTCGTAAGTCCAGATCAACAGGAGACCTCCTAGCATATGTCGCCCATCTTTGGAGCAACGCAGTCGAACATCATGGGGAGTCCCGGGCTATTGCACTAGACATTTCTAAAGCATTTGATCGTGTCTGGCACGAGGGGCTCCTAAGTAAACTGCGATTCTACGGTATGCCCGATCGATTCTGTTCATGGCTTTCTAGCTTTCTTCAGGACCGTTCTCTGCAAGTGGCGATTGACGGGTTTCTCTCGGACACCTTTACCATCAATGCTGGTATTCCTCAAGGGTCCATATTATTCCCAACCCTCTTCTTACTATACATTAACGACCTTCTAGCGAAGACAGAAAATCCAATTTATAGCTTTGCTGACGACAGCACACTTATCTCATCGTTTACTTTAAATTCTCGAACATCGGCTGCTGACGCACATCTTTGCAGACAGCATGAAGTATCACGACTCAATAAAGACCTGGAAGAAATTTTGTCTTGGGGTGACAGTAACCAAGTCGAATTTAACGCTAAAAAAACCCAGGCAGCAGTTTTCTCTAAGAAGGTTAACATTGCAGAACCAGATATAGTCATGGCAGGACACGCAATTCCACTGGCTTCGTCTATTAACTTACTGGGTGTCAATCTGGGAGGAGATATGTCTTGGCATAATCACGTGGTAACAATCGCCAGGACAGCTTCTCAAAAACTCGGTGTACTTTTCCGTACCAAAAAGCTGAATACACCACAACAACTTTTGACACTCTACAAAGCCCAGATTCGACCATCACTGGAATACTGCTCTCATGTCTGGAGTTCTGCACCAAAGCATACCCTTTGGTTGTTGGATTCCATCCAAAGGAGAGCCATTCGCCTGATCGGTGACCACGAGCTAACCAAGAACCTCGACAGCTTAGAACATCGAAGACAGGTTGGTGATTTGTCCCTCTTTTACAAATATTTCCATGGCAAGTGTTCTACTGACATTGCCCACTTGATTCCACCTAGAGCAATTCATAGCAGAAATACACGACAAACCACTTCCGCCCATCCCTATGTGGTTCAACTTAATACTTCTCGAACATCATTGTTTAAGAACTCTTTCTTCTGGAGGGCATCCTCTTTGTGGAACGGCCTTTCTGAGGCCGTATTTCCCACCGAATATAACCTTCAACGATTCAAGAACAACGTGAATCGCTTTCTTCGCACACGCACCGCTTTTAGAGCGCCTTAAAGGATTTTTCCTGCAGTGCTTGTGCTTGGCAATAAAAAAAAAGCTAATAATAATATAACAGGTCTGATTTACCACAAAAACAACAGTCACGAAGCTCGAAGAGAGTACAGCGACCAAAGGATTAGATATCAATAAAGCAAAAACGAAGTATATGAATTGGGCAAATAGGCAAATTGTTTGGACGCAATACATAACAATGACAACAGCAAAGAGAACACAATATAAATTCGAAGAAGTTGAAAGATTTGAGTACTTTGGAACAGAGAAGAAGTATGTCGGGCAACCGCGCAATGGTTGTTAATAAGCACAAATAAATCTCATAGAGCCAAACAAGGAACCTACAAGAGACTGATAAGACTAATAGTAACGTATGCTTCTAAAACATGGGTCACAATAAAAAAACACCAAGAGTTGTTATTGGTTTGCGAACAGAAAATACTGCGCAAATTCTTTGGTGGGATAAACTTAAATAAACAATGGATGAGCAGAACAAATAACGAGCTAACTGAGCTCTATCAAGAACCTAACAATAATTAGCAGTAATTAAGGTGCAAAGACTTAGATTGCGCCATATACAGAGAATGGTTCCATCTAAAATTCCCAGAATGGTACCTACTATCTAGTGCATTAGGGTAAAAGAGGAAGAGGAAGACCAAGGTCAAGATAGAGCAACGAAGCTAAAGAGTAAACGTAACGAACTGGAAAAGAAAAGCAACTGACAAAGGGGAATGGAAAAAAATAGTACACCAAGCCATGGACCCACTTGGCTCGTAGTGCTTACATATTATTATTAATTGTCCTCCTGGATGGTGATTACTAAAGCAATCTTCTTATAAAATATAATTAGACGAAATCTTCTTATAGAAGAAAAAATCCACTGCAAGCTACGATAAGGACTCAGAGTGAAATTAACTGAAACCTTTTCTGTGCCGGTGAATGAACAAGAAAATATAACAGCGGATCCTTAGATTTCCATTCTTTTCATTCAAATTCAGAAATTTATGTTTGACAAATAAAAACTTAATTAAATAAATTCCTTCTGGTAATATGAGTGTTTTCTCTGAGCCACATTCGTTGATTGCTCTAAAGACAATATATTTCACGGTTGTTGAATATAATCAAAACCATGTAACTGCATAATACGCCTTAACCTACTTGGGATTACATTAGGATTTCATAAATGGAAACGATTGATTTCGAGCTATTTGGTATACATACATATTTTAATGAATACCTACACTATCCAGCTACAGTTAAAGTTAATTACATAGATTTTATAATTGTCTTATACCCAGTCATGTACCACTCAAAGAAACGAATACTGATATTTTGTCAGTTGCAATTGCAATTAGTTCTAATGCAGAAATTGAATCTCAATGAAACATTACATTCTTTATGTAATAATCACGTGTTAGTAATGCATATTATAGCTAACGGCGTAAAACAGAAATAACTTATTCAAAAATCCGAATTCTTAACACCGATCCTTCGCAAAGCGATAGTTTTCTTCTTGCTTGAGCCCATCCACGTCAGCATATTCAAACATCACGAATCGAACCTTAACGCTAATGATAGGAATTAGCCGGCCAGTCGATCCACCGCTAATACGTAGTTTAGTTACAAATTCAGCCTTCAGGGGGATAATTTACCAAATTACCCACCATAACACTTCAAAATAAACAAGAAAACAGCCAACAACATGATCGTGTACTGTTTATTTAAATAAGTGCCAGCAAGAGAGTTCGTAGTCAGTCTCTTTTTCTTTATCTGCTTTAAGTCATTAACGGATTTGATTTTTACAAGAAAATTTCGAACAGGAACGTTTTTGTAGGGGCACCCTGAAGGCGATTTCTAACAATTGATATGTTAAACACAACTAAGTATTTCAATTACGGATCATTTTTCACTAGCTTCAAGCCACTACCAATATTGTTAACTAGTTTTTGAAACTGTGCGAAAAAAGTTTGACACAACCGACACTAGTAAAAATAATGTTATAATTTAAGTAAAATATCATATTATTAAGAAAATCTCCTGTTCTTGCCTTAAATACCCTAATTCAAAAATGCTTCCAAAGTAAACTGGTGCAAGGTTAAGATAACATCAACAGGGCAATTTTGTTTTAAATATCAAAAAGTACTTTTTAAAAAGTTTTAACTTTGTACAATTGTTAAGACCGACTATCGACAGGGATATTTACAGGTTAAAAGCAAAAATGAAGTGTGTATTTTTTAATCAAAATAATTAGTTTTTATTAAATAAAATCTCTTTATGCACGATCGGGCAGTAAAGTACAGATTCTCATATATATTTAGCGGGCGTAAAGTGCCACTTTAGCGCCCGTGGACTACTTTACCGCCCGTTGGGGCGGTAATAGTATATTACTTTACGAGTGGTGTAAATTGCATATTACAACGAGTGTGTTTGGCCCATGAGCGAGCTTGCGAGCGAATTGGCTAAAGAAACGAGCTAATATGCAATTTGTTCCTCGAGTAAAGAACTATGCTTTACCCACGACTTACCAAATGGTTTTGTATAAAACTAAAAATACCAAACATAAAATTAAAATTTTGGCATAAGTTGTCAAAAATATTCGATTTCGTAGATAGTTCTGTCTGAGAAATGTCAAATGTTAGTTTAATTTAATGTATACAGTAGGCAACCAACATAATGATACAGGTTTCTATCTACTTACTCCACTACTGCAGTAAATAAAACTATAACACAACTCCTTAATAATTTGACACTTACTGACAGAGATATAGGTTAAAAAATAGGCAATTTACTTATAAGTCGTGAGTAAAGTAATTTTTTTTATCTTAAATATTGAAATACTTGCAATCATCTAAACTGACAATGTGTATAAATTAAAATGGCCACCACCTATTTTGACTTTGTTGCTAGGGTAACGAGAACATAGGTATATAGATTATTGTTTTAAAATATTATTTCTAGCCTCTGTGCATATTAGTATCAATTAAATTATTCATTTTAAATAACGAATGAATACAAATTATTTGGTGAATGGTTATACAGGGTAAGTTGTTAATAATATCGAGGTTCGAGGTATGAAATTCATGCAACTTGAAATGACATTTATATTAAATTGTTCACAAAAAAAAAATCTTTATAAGTTTTATTATTAAGACAATTGTGCAATTTTTTTAATTAATGATTATTAAAACGGTCGTGCATAAAAGTTTGTATGTATTTCTGGCGTAAACAGCGTTTATGGACCTTACGTGTTAATAGCCCTCGCTTGCGACTCGAGCTCTTATTTACAGGTTGCGGTCCATAAACGCCTGTTTTACGCCCTTTGATGCATAAATAAATATTTAGCTTAAACGCACTTATTCCAATAATCCTAGTAATTGTATAACAACTCTTTAATGATTTTCCAAATATTGTTTGTTCTGCAATAGCTTCTTCATTCGACGAAAAATGCTTTCCACATAGTTTTGAAAGAAGTAATAATGGTAGGGAGCGAAATCTGGTAAATCAGGTGTGTGTTTAAGCCGTTCTTTCTTTTATTCATTCAATATAGCCATCGCCAACAAACTTGTGTGTACACTTGCATGAAAAATGATTTGTGCCTTTTGTAAACCAGGTCTTTTTTTATTATTTTTTTTTTATCCAATTGGTCCAAAAGGTTCCAATAATATTAAGAGTTAATTATTTTACCTTTTTCTTTGCACCCCAAAAAACTGATTCCATTATTTTTGTCGATTGTTCTCACTTCACCTGTTTCAGTCCACTGCAAACGTTCTTGTTTTAGTATAAGATCATGATGGTAGATCCAAGTCCCATCCAGAGTTATAAAAAAGGTTTTATTTTGGTTAAAACGTTCCAAATTACACGAAGAAATTTTGTTGTCTTTTTAGTTTTTGTTGAATTGTTAACCAATGCCGCATTAAGTCTCCGAACATAATTCTTCTTGTAAAGTGTGTAGTACTTATTCATCTGAGATGCCTATGATATCAGCAATTTCACACTTAGTCAAACTTTGATCTTTATACACAATATCTTAGATTTGCTCAATGATTTCTGGTGATGTTACACTTTTTGGAAGTCCATTACGTTGTTCAGGTTCGACGCTTGTAAGACCACGTTTAAAGCCCATCGATACACAGATGGGAATAAAGGAGGAGATTCCTTTACTTTCACCACTTGTGTGAATTACTGATTTTGCAAATATAGATGTAAAAAATAAATTTTCACTAGTAATACCACTAGAGGTCAAATTATTTCCAGAAATTTTTTCGAGCTCATGAAAATTTTCTAAAAATATTCATGAGCGAGAAAAAATTTCAGGATATTAATTTTACTTCGCGTTGTATTCGGTAAGAAAATTCCACACCGAATGTAGTGACTTCTTAGCCTGCCCTTTAAGGTATTGTTTTCTACTCATTGTAGTTACACGGTAATGCAGTTTTATAATAAAATATATTACATTCTTTGATTTTTTTATTTACTTTGGGCTAACAAGTGGTACAAAATGAAAAAAATAGTAGTTTTACGGATACATACCTACAGGAACATAATAATATTCAGTCTGTCTTCACACCAATGGACTCTTAGCCTATAAACTGTTGATTACTACTGATTGTAGTAGCTCAAAAGTGCCATTTAGGGACAAAAAATATAATATTCTTTTATTTTATAGTTACTTGAGCTTACTACAAGTGGTAGAAAATTATAATTTTAGAGGTTTTTAGAGGTAGATTCATAGCGCGTCATAGCTTTGTCAGCAATTATTTAGGCCTTCAAATTAGTAATTTCTACTCATTGTAGTTGCATGGGAATACCACTTCAAGATAGAAAATAGTATATTCTTCAATTTTACATAAGTTTTGAGTAACTACAAGTGGTAGAAAATTAAAACTAAATATTATGTGAACAAAAAAAAAGAGTGTGCGTGTAACCTTTACGCGCGATTGAAGTAAAACTTGTTGACGTACGTATCGGAAAATAAATATTTAATTACAATTCAATCATATTTATTGCCTAGATACTTTACAAAAAAATGAGATGTTATATTTATATTATTCATTAGAAATAGGAATTTGAAAGTTATCATTATTTTTTTTATATATGAAATAATAGGTTTATGATAACTAAAATGTGAAACATAGATTTTACTCTATAAATACCATTAATGTATTTGAAACCGTTTGAAAATTTCATAAATAAATTTCGGAAATTTAAACTCCTCCCATAGCTGAAATTATACAGTTACTTCCATCAGAATCTTCCGTTAGAATCTACCCCTAGTCGTGCCTAAAGAAGTTTTGCTTCAATAATAGGTAAACAATATTAAAAATATACACACATTACGTTTAGAATGTGTGATTTTGTAGCTGTATCTACCTTATTGTAATACAACACAAGAGCCTTCGATAGTTAGATAACCATTTCATTTTGTAGCATTTTATAGCATATTCCATAAAATTTAAAATCCTGAGTTAAGTTTGTTTCCTTCACGTCTACGAAGGATATGTTATTGCTGGTAAAAGATCAGCCATCCTGACTAGTGGTTTTATGGCCTTTATGGCTACCTAACCAAACCTAAAATAAGTATAAGAAAGTGTTAAAACATTTCGAATATTATTATTTCATGAACAAAAACGTGTAACATGCTTCTTTACTTAACATTAAGCTTCCGTATAAACAATTATTTACTATCATATTATGTATGTATGTATATAAACTTACTTAATCAAATCATAATGAATGTAGCTGTCTCGTCATTTTTTCATTTTTGTCATTTTTCTTCAAATCTTTCTAGCGCGCTTATAATATGCCCTTTGACGTTCACAATTTCTTTTTCTTTTTAGCTCTTTAAGTTTATAAAACGAAAATAGCTAGATATAAATAATAGGTATAAATAATTAGGTATAAATAGTGTAATTACACACCAAAAATAAAATTTATGCATATAGAGTACCTACCTATTCACTCATTTTCAATCAATATTTTTTCATCACTTTTTGCATTAATAAATCCACATTGTTTATTCATATTTAATACAAACACTTTATACACAAAAAACTATTTATATAAAGCAATGTATTTCGATTGACAAGATGATCAGCTGTCAATTCATACAATTACAGATTTAATTTTATTTAATATAGTAGGCAAAATCGCATGAGCGCCACCAGGATTATTTTTAGGGGGGTGCATCTGCATCTACGCACTATTATGATCTAATATATATATAGAATGTAGAATGATTTGGATAGCAGCCGCGACGCCTTTAGTTTTTATTCAAACAATAATTTAATAAAAAAATTAAAAAAATATATAATTTTCTGGTAAATTCAGGTATTTTCTTTCATAGCAGGGGGGTGCAAGCGCACCCTCTTGCACCCTGCTGCCCGCGCCCATGCAAAATCGTGTCAGTATTAGGTTTTGTTTCCGGTTTCTGTTATTAGAATGACGTCACGTCCGTTAGAATAACTTTTTTACTCCTAGTCTCGCTAAAGAAGTTTTACTTCAATAAAAACCAGTCTGTCAAAAATTGTCTGTTATTGTAAACGTCAAAAAATTTCCAGTATAATTCGCTGTTGGGTACCCTACGAAAAAAAAATTTCCGCTAAAATACCTCCGATGCCATGGTGATCTGTCAAAATAACATTTTTTGATTGGTTCAAAATTGTAGGTGTGGAATTTTTTCTATAATACTTGCATGTACATGACATTAAATGTTTGGGCATAATTATAAATTTCAGACTAAATTTGGAACTATCGCCATATAATATTTAGTAAACGATTATTTGAGATATCTCTCATGGAAAGAGTATATACAAAAAGCTGAAGGTTGCAAATTCGAGTCTCGCTGGATGCCAAATTTTTTCGGTTTCTTCTTAATGTCATTTAATATATTTTTCTAATATATTCCTCTTTCTAAAAAAACTTTCAAAAATATCGCCATATGATTTTGTCAAGAAGTTGTAGTGGATTCTGTGTAAACCAAAAAGACTAACCAAAATCTTAGTAATCTTGGTAATGGAATATATAGAAACACAATTCTTTGCTCTTGTAAAAAGCCACCTTTATTTTTATTTTAGTCCTGTGTTTACATTGGTAAGAAACGCTAATGATTTAGACATTGACTTTTTTTGAATCTATACTCTTAAAAAAAATAAAAATCTGTTGCCAGAAATCAATATTATTAATAGTCTCTAATATTATTACTTACAAGATCGAGCTAGATGCTGGTTACATTTTGTTTTCATATTTAAATCTAATAGGGTTTTTTCGTTTTATTGATCTTATCATGGAGACTAGACAAGGAGTAGACACTCGACCGGGGGAATTGCCAAAATTTGTCCACGGTATCGTACATATTAGGTTTACTTTTTTCACCACTAGCGTCGCTAGTTTTCCTTTTGTACCGGTATGAATATAGACAATTAAATAATCGTGAATTATTAAATTGGTTTTTATTATTTATATCTGAAAGGTCGAACTATTTTTTTCATTGTGTAAAGAAATAAATAATAAATGGAACACCAGCGCCCTCTTATTTTAGTAGCCCTATTTGCATACCTGGAGTTCGTACTCCTTGTCTAGTCTCCATGGATCTTATCCAGAATAGAATATAAGTTAAATAAATAGATATCAATAAAAACCAAACATTAGTGGTGTGTATTTAATATTTAAGTTTATGAATTTCTAATAGATGGCGGTGTAAGTTAATGTAAAAAATAGTTTAAACGAATACGGATAAAATCAGTTTCAAAAATTATTAACAAAAACAATAATAGGGTGAAAAATACAAAAAAACAAAATGGCTTTGAATAAATAAAAAAAAACAGATAAAAACGAAAAAAAAATTAAATATTCTTAGTCGTTACTTGATGAAAATCCATATTCAAAGAATATTAAAATACTAAATGTATTGAGATTTTCACAATTTTTATTTAATGTATGACGCGTTTCACTATCTTATAGCTTCTTTAGATACATTTAAACTTACAAAGTTATGGTAAAAATAAAATGAAATAATGGCATGACATAATGACATAATGATGGTCGAAAGACATTGTATAAATAAACTGAAATAAAACAAATGTACTACAAATTGCAATAAGGACAAAGTTAATAATAATAAATTTTTACGATAGTAGTAATATATACAGGATTAGTACATAGACCTTTGTGTAAATAAATTTAATAACGGTGAATTATTTAATTCTGTTTGATCATTCAGTAATGTATCAGAGTGTTTACGTTTATTAATTTCTAGACTTTCTAATAAATTTAATTTAAAACCTTTATTTTCTTGGTGTAAAATATCAAAATTATTATTAAAGTTATGGTTTTCAGAAATTAGATGATTTGAGTACGTAGAATCAGTTTTTTTATTAAGGAAGCTTCTATTATGTTCTGTAATACGCTTTTTAAAAGTTCTACCTGTTTGTCCTATATATACTTTATTACAAGAACCACAACTAAGTTTATATACACCCGATTTTTGATCTTTTGAATTTTTAGTTTTATTGTTCTTAATGTATTTCCCTATTGTATTATTGGTTTTATATGAAATCGTAAAATTTTGTTTCATTAAAAAAGATTTTAATTTGGTACTACTTTTACCTAGATATGTTAAACTTTTGTATTGTTTAGTTTCTTTTATGTACGGATAAACTTCTTGGATGGCCTGTTTATAAGCTTTTTTAGAAATAATGTTGTCAATTAATTTGTGGTCGTAGCCATTATTAACTGCTATTTGTTTGATAATCAAATATTCTTTATTATAATAAAAGATTGTGAAAATCTCAATACATTTAGTATTTTAATATTCTTTGAAAAAAAAATAGCAAGTATTGTATCGGTGAGATTTAGGTACTTTGTAGCGTGTTTAAAAAACCCGAATAATAAAACGTTTCTTTTCACTTAGGCCGACTCTGTCCTGAATTTTATTCGAGATGCTTTCAGAACGTAGCAAATCTAACCGTTGTCTCTAAGCAGTTTATCGATTTTCATAACTGACCAATGAGGTTCCGAGTTTAAGATCAGGTGATTAGGCGGGAAAGGAGAGCGTCTCTCTAGTACCAACGATTTTTATTCACTCTGGGTTTAGATTTTACGCGATTAAGATCGTTCGCGAAATGCTCAGTTTCAAATTCCCGGCAATTTTCTTATTTTATCTTAAAAATTACCAGCAGTTAAATGTTTCTTGTATCGACTATCGTTTATCGTACCGGAAGGTTTACCTGAAGATTTCCAGACAGTGCTATCTTTAAGTTTCCTTCGTATATCGTAGAGTAATGGCGGCAGAATTCAGCCATTGTTACCGTCTTTTCTTCGAACCCCAGCTACGAAGATTGAGTTTATGGTTTTTCTCTAAATATCTACAAATCTAGACAAGAATGGGTCTAGATTATATCTTACCGTTAAGACCAATTACCGAAAGAATGAAGCCATATGCTAACAAAGTATCTCATAAACATTTAGAAGATAACGTAAGTTTTTAACAATTTTTTTTATAACTGTATCGAGTCTCAGAGTATCATTTATTTCTATGGAACATTTTATCCTAATTGTATTTACCTGTAACATCTATAAGTGCAGTGCACAGTGTCGTAATGAAAATAACCGGGATGTGATTCTTTTTGTGTATTGCTTACCTGTAATTTTTTTTATAACTTATATTTTTTGTATCTCCTATCTGTAAACTGTTTTACTTAGATTCTTTAATTTATCTCTCGTACTGATTTAATTAAGATTTATACTTTTAAATATAAGTGCTCTTAACTCGAGTTAATATCAAAGCAAAAGGTGATATTTTTTTATAACTCTTTAATCTAAATTTTACCTCTCACTTTTCGCTTATCTGAGTACACGAAAATGACAAAACAGCGTACTTAGCTATTATTTTATGTGTATAATAATTCTGTTTTTAAACTAAACACAAATGTGTGTATTAAAATGTGTCTACTATACCGTACCCAGATGTATCTCATATTTTTTTATAAATTACGTTCACAAAGTTTCTATTTCGACACTAAAAACAGTATCGAAATAGATTCATTGTAACACTGTTTTTGGTAACTTTTTGTTTTGCACAATTGGTTGCACTGCACTGATTGTCAACGAAAGAGTTCAGGTAGTAAATCAAGAAGTTTGTTGTAGTAAATTATTAACTACATTATCAGCGTTATTGCTAAATTCGGAATATTTTATACAAATTTGACAAACATTCAAATTTAAAATCATTAAAACTGACAAGTGTCAAAAGTGTCAAGATTGCCAACATAAATAAATATTTCGAAAAATTCTCATTTTATTTATTTTTTTATACTTTTAAAAGTTTATTATAAAAAATAGTATGTAACACTCGAATTACAATGACGGTTTGTAGTACTCGTTCTTTGCGAAACTCACCGCTTCGCGGTTCGTTTCACAACATTTCATTACAGCTGATAATAAATACTGTTATTGTTAACTATAGATTTTTCTTTTCCTAGCTAGAGCCTGTTACTCTGATCAATACTTTCAGTTTCTCTAATCTATATTTTATTAAAGTAATAGATTTAGTTTCTTAAATATATCTTATTTTATTAAGGTAATAGATTTTGTTTTTTAAATATATATATCTTTATCTTACCGATTTGATTTATAAACATAAGGATAAGTAAAAGGAAAGTGTAAGTATAAATTTCTCTTTTTAGTATCTTAAATAAAAGTGTGTAATTTAAATTTTAGCAAGAACATCTGCCGGGTAATCTAATTTTACCTTATCTTATATCTCTTATATCTTTCTTATTCCATCTGGGTTTCTTATATTTCCCCATCCTCAGGATAAAAAACATAAGTGGAGCCCATTTTCCTTTCTCTTTCGTTTCTTTCATTTACTCTCTTTTGTCTCCTTTAACTTCTTTTATCCTTTATTATTCTATTAAGTATATTCCTTTTTATCTTTTTAAAATTATTCATCTAGCTCGAACGAATCCACGCTCGCTCTCCTCCTACCCCCTGAGTGCCGTTCGCATATGTTAACCTCTCAAATCGAGGATTTAACATCATGAGGAAAAAAGACATTTAATAGTTGTAGTTCAAAAATGTGTCTTAAGCCGTGTTACAGTAAAATTATTGACTCTTTCCGGTTGTGATTAGTAATTCTCTTCCTATTACGAGTTCGTACATCAAACAATCTGGTTTCTTTGTGTTAAACATCTTCGAAGTACAAGTAAGTCGATTTTAATAATGTTTCTTTTGATTATATTTATTATTGTAAATGTCTAAAAAAGGGACGATATATTATTAATACTAACCAAAATCAAGAAAATTCAATTAAGCCAAACATCTGCTTTTTTTTATTAGGTATCATCAAAGTTGGGGCCGATTTTTAAAATAATTGCTTTAAGGAATAATTTACTCTCAATAAAATGGAAAAATACAATTTATTTAAACAGGTCCACCTGAGTTACCAAACTATATCTAGATTGGATGAGTTCCAGCCATTTTGTTTATAAAAAGAAAAATAATTTTAATCCTGAATTTCGTTCGAAATTTGGAATTTAAAAGAAAACTTTGTTCCCATAGAACATTTACCCGTTACATATGAGTTACTTAATTTAATTTCTAATAAATCTTTTAAAATGGGGTGTTTGAGTATAATTTGTGGAGGTTGTACTTTGACGCCCTTAATTACATGTTTGGGGGAGACTGGTAATAGGTACTCTTAAAAGGTAAACCACGACTAAGTAAACTAGCCAGGGAATTAACGCCCTTTAAAACTTTTAACGTTACAAAATTAAAAAAAATTGAAAAATGAGAAAAGTTAAGCAAACAAAAAAGATTGTTGATAATTAAAAGGTACAAAGTTTTTCGGGGTTTGCAAGTGTTAATAAAATTTTCAGCACGTTCTTGTATGAGTTTTACAATAATAATTGGTCCGTTTTATTCGATCAGTAAAATAATAACGGCAATAATATCTTTCTTCCAGGCAAGGTAAACCACGAAGAATATCTATCTTGCACCGTTTAATTCGACTAACAAATAATACTCTGACGTCCTGTTCGAATAAGGCACGTTTACAAAACACTTTATGTGTAAAATTACAGTATTCCCTCGACAAAATTACAATACTTATTGATTACGGATTTATTTTATGATAGATCGTCTACGTGCAAGACTACGATAACGGCAACTTTGGTTCATTCGCAATTTACATAATTCAACGGCAAATCATCGGATCGACAGAGATAAGAGAAATTAAGATTCAATTGGTAGGTAAGCGACCTCTGTCCACGTTTTGCCCCTCATTAAAATAAAAGCCAGTTAAAGCGGCAAAGGGCGCTAACAAGCTCGCTACTATGGTCTCTGGATCACGACGAAACTTAATACTAGACTGGAGAGACAATTTTTAATAAGGAGATGTTTTCAATATTAGCTAAATAATTGCAGCTTACTCCTTCGTGTGTTAACAACCGTGACTTTCGGACTAAAATTTTAAGATTATTGTAAACTTAAAACAACTTATTTATAGATAATTATAATCTCGGTAGATTGAAATCTATTATCTATTATGTTATACGTTCTATGTTATAAGCAGTCTTTATTGGTTTGTTTGTTTATAAGCCTTAAAGCTTGATCAATATTCAATAACGTGTGTATACCTAATGTTCTAACATACAGTAATCAATTAACATGATTCCTGTAAACAAATGCATATTTGGAATTTGGACAAATCTTGGCACGAGTTTTAAGTGAGTATTAAAAATTCACCGCATTACTTACTTAATCCATAACCTCTGTTACCCATATGGGTGTCGGGGTAGTTGGTGTTTATGTTGGTTTTCTAGATATTTTCTTCCATTGTTTACGGACTGCAGCCAAAGCCTTTGACTTCCTCTGTTTTTCTATCCCAGCACACCCAATTCCCATACTTCTTTGACTATTCGCTATGCGCGCGTAACCACGTGACCCACGTTGCCTGATCTTAGCGCTCGCGGCACATCGAACGCGAAGTTCAACTGCAGGACTAAGTTACATATGATTGTATGTTTTTTTATTAAAAAGTATGGATTATTGTGTTTGTTGTATGCCTTTTTGCCCAAATAACGATAAAAATACTAAAAGCACATTTTATACCTTCCCTAGTAAAATAAAAAGACCAGAAGAACTTCAAAACTGGATAGCTGAAGTGAAAATACAAAAGTAGGTATAATCTATATATATCTAAATATGTATATTTTTATACAGGTGATATCAGAATCGATTATACAATTAACATGTAGATAAATGTAGTAAAAATAAATGCTCAAATATATTTTTAGTGGTGAGAAATCTTCTTGAGCACCAACACCTAGCCATATAACTTGTAGAGATCATTTTATTGGAAACAAAAAATCTGTTCTACCAAATAGTTCTGCTTATGTATTATGTACCAACAATTTTTCAAAAACATTAATTGTGTAACACAGTATATGCTACTCAACACGTACACATTTTCTATTCCTTGATTGTAATGCTTTTAATTATTAAGTTAGTAATATAAAAAATATTTTATTGCAGGTACATATAGTCGTTGCAATAAAATTTCCGATGCACGTCATAAACGTATAAAAGTAAACGTTGCCAAGTTGCTACAATATTCGAGGATATGAAGGAACATTTTATTAAAACCTAATGTTTAATCTGAACTTTATTATAAATAATTAATTCATTAACCTACTTGTTGTACTCGCAACGTCGTTCGCGTGGCGTGTGATTGTTGTATAAAAATTTCTTACCCCACCCCATTTAAGGAATAGGAGAGAAATTTTTATACACCAGATGTTAAGTTGAAAGAAGACAAATACGTCTTTGAAAACCGCATATGAATCGGATCAGTAGTTTTCATGTGATGCGCGCACAAACATACCTATACACTCCTACAGTTTTATTATATGTATAGATTTGTATAATTTTAGATGCTTTCGAAAGAAGTTCTTTCAATAAAAATAAATACAATAAAAATAAACAATAAGTAAAGTTTTATTCTGAATAAGAATCACTATCGCTATCATGATTAAAATCAATAATTACGGGTAAAATATCCTCCCGTTCAAAAATAACTTCACGGTCCCACCATTTTTGAATTGTTTTTTCAGTATGACTGATACAATTAGACCAGATTTGGAGGGTTATAGTCTGTAGTGCTTCCCTCCACATACTTAAACAATTTTGAATTGAGTTACCGTTCCTACCAATATGGCGGTTATAATAATTCTTGGCAATGCCCCATATCATTTCAATTGGGTTAAATATACAATGATAAGGAGGTAACCGAATAACTGCATGACCATATTGTTCTGCAAGCTGATCTATTTTATAAATTTTTGGCGGTTTATTTCTTAAAACTATGTTTAATAAATCTTGTTTGTACGCATTCTGATCAAACTGAATGTTGTGTGTCGTCAGCCAATCCTGAATTTCATGTTTTCTCCAGGAACTATATGGCGTTTTATAAAGTAACGTGCTGTGATAGGAAGCGTTGTCCATAACAATCATTGAAGGCTCAGTTTAATTCATAAGTAATTGATTCTCGAACCATTTTAAAAAAAAATTTCATTCATTTCCCCATGATAGTCGTTATTGTTGCTATTTGATGAAAACACCAGTTCTGCCCCATCAATGAAACCATTTTCGTTACCAGCATGAAGAATAATAAATCTTTTTCCATCAACTTTTGTAGTTTTTACGCTCCTTTTGTCGTTATTTTGCCAAGAGCGGTTTACAGTGCCATTTTGAAAATCCATGTTTCATCCAGATAAACAAATTTATAGAGAGACAGATTTTTTGTACTTGTGTATAAATTTAAAAAACGAAATCTTTTACTGGCAACATGAGGAAGTTCCATGAGACCCCGCCTGGGATCATCTTTCTTCCATTTAAATCCTATATTGGTTAAAACTGTATACAATGACCTTTTGCAGTCCGTAAACATTTCTCGTTGCGTTAAAGTTTCATGTAATTTAGCAAGAGTTACTTGTTGTTTCTTCTCATACATATCATAAATGACACCACGAATGTAGTCAGAATTAAAAATTTCGGTTACAGGTTTGGGATGTGGTCGCCTTTTTGGAGGAGAACTTAAAATACGGTTATTCTTTATTGCCTGGGAAATTGAGCTTACGGTGGAAATGTTCAAATTCAACGCCGCTGCTACACGCTCTCTAACTGCATTTATTGGTAACATAGGACCACCATTATCTCGTTCATCTTCAAAATATCTAATAAGAGACCCCACTAATTCTTTTGCACGGCTATTTAAATGCTTAGGCATTTTAAAAATCAAAAAATATTTACTTATAAAACACAAAAATAAAAGTTTTGACAGTTTGACAGTTCAATTATACATGTTATAAAAATCAATATTGATGTGGCAACTGTTCCTTACGTATAGCAGTTACCCACTTGAATTTTGAAAAGAAACAAATATGACTAACAGCAATGATTTCTTTGTTCAGTTTTATAAACAAATTTCGTTATTGATGACGTGCAACCAGTGACGGATTTAGGCTTGTTGCCGCCCTAGGCCCCGTTCGATGCGCCGCCCTTTTTGATAAAATGAATTTCATTTATTTTTATCCAATATTTTAATTTTAAAATAACTTTTTTTATTGAAATACAATTTTTTAAATATAACTAATAAATATGGCAGATAAATAAATTATAAACTTGAAACAGATATTTTTTAAATATTAATCAATTTTAAAAATTCTTTTTCCTGGCTTTGGTTCGCGCAAAAACGTCGATTATGTCGTTATAATTAATTTCTTGGACTAGTTGAGCTTCAATAAACAATAATGCAAGACCATTAAGTCTATATTGACCCATGCTTGCGCGTAAATAGGTTTTTACTCTTTATAAATTAGAAAAAGATCTTTCTCCTGAACAATTTGTAGCCAGAATACTAAAAAAAATACGGAGGGCAATGTCCACATTCGGATAAACATCTCGAAGACTCCGTGAATGCAATACATTGCAATTTTTTTTGCAGAGCGTACATCTTCCTTACTTGCTAAGAAATCTTTAAATTGACAATGTAAATGAATACATTCGTTGCCTAACGTCTCTTCCAAATCGTCAGGATACTTACTGACCAGTTTATTGGCAAGATTTTTTAATTCGTTTGTATCTATTTTAGATAAATCATCAAAAAAATTAAAATTTTCGTAAAGCTTTTCATATGCACTTTTACGCTCGGCCAATTGTACACTCAGAGTATAATAGGGTAATAAACATTTGTGCGAAAATTTTCTTGTCCAGAAGAAGGTGTTCATTCATTTACCCGGGACTCATCTGGTTGAAGTCTTCTGTTTTTTTTGCGAAGGGTATCATAACGATAATACTCGTGAACTCCAGATAGTGCTTTGGCTTTTTCTTCATATTCAGAAAAATGTCATCTCTCATGTCTTGAAGAAATAGAGCCAGAGAAATATAGATCTGAACAACGGATGATAAATCAGCTTGAGATTGTTGACGCTTTTTACCAGCAGCACTAAAACGATCTAAAATTACATTCCAAACGATGATTACGATTGCTGTTTCCAAATGCTGTAATTTTCGCTGCAATCCCGTAGCTTCAGATCGCGTAGTTGGTTTCTCATCTCTGCTTTCGGCAATAAATTCCAGTGCATCAATTATTGCAACCTCTACCGATTTTAATTTGTTGCCTCTACCGAAAAAATCGGTAACCTCTACCGATTATTTTTTCCGTGTAATTGTTCTATTAAAAAATTAACATCTTACCCATACATATTGAGAAGTAAATTAATGAATTATAATATATTCTATAGAAAATTTTTAATAAACACTAATCTGGACCAATTTTTAAAATTAATTTTCTTTACTTTTTTTCATCTCTAAAATTGTGACATTTTAAAAATTTTGCCGCCGTCCAAATTATGCCGCCCTAGGCCCGGGCCTCACGGGCCTAGGCGTAAATCCGGCACTGCGTGCAACGGAAATTTCGTTGCAACGACTTATATAATTGTTACGTGAAGCGTTGCATAGATCTATCTCACTCAACAAATACTTAGGGTTCTTCTACAGAACAATCTACTAATACTAAATACTTATTGTGAAGTAACTAACAATGAATTCATTGACAATGAAGAATGTTATGAAAGAAGCAAGAGTTTTCATTTAGAAAAAGCTTCTAAAGCGAAGATCAGATGGTTTTTAGAGAATATTCCTTTTGCTGTATTTATAAATCTCTTGAACGTAAAAAGTGTGATGTCCATATGCGAACCGATATAGTGGTTCCATAAAAAATGCAATAAAAACTTGAAATATATAAATAAAAAGTGTGCTGCAATTAAAAAAACTTTTAGAGATATATCTATTGGAACAGACAAAAAGCATTTTAATAAATATAAAAATGTTCAACATTTATTAATTTTTATTAATTATTAGTTAAATGGCAATCTTTATTACTGATTTTCAGTAAATTATTTACACGTTTTAGAATCTAAAAAGATCTTTTTTTCAATATATTATACTGTGTATAACCTTGAATTCTAATTTTTTAAGGGATTAACTAATCTGAATACATTGTATATACTTACTTTTTTACCCCGTCATGAAATAAGATACGAAGATGGTCAGAAAAATATTTGAAAACACTATGAAGTATTTTAAAAAAAATTGTATTTGAAATTTTTTTTCTACTCAAACTATGGCTCAAACCCTGCATTAGCAGTCCTGCAGTTGAGCTTCGTGATTTGACCGCAAGAAGACTCTAGTGTCGTGCACATAGCCAATACGTGTGTCTTGCATACCTACGTAACATATGCCCGAACCATCGCAGCAGATTATTTTCTATCGTTTGTAGAATAGGTGTACTGTGTAGCTCCCAGGTTGTGTCATATTATTTTATTTCTTATTTTATCCCTACGTGTTATGCATTCTATTTGTCTAAGGACTTTTATTTTTATTGCTTGGATTCTGGATTTTAATCTCTCGGTTAAGATCCATGACTCGGAAGTGAGTCATGGATGGGCACAATGACTGAGTTGAGTACCCGTACTTTCGTCTTCTTTGTTATTTTTCTTTTTCCAAAAGGGGAATTAGACATTGCGTAGTATTCCTTGCTTGCGCTGCTTATTCTTAAGTTAATTTTGCTTTTCATTTGACCCAGATGATTATTTCTTGCACCTAGCTCTTTAAAACTTTCTACTTGTTTGATCGGCTCATTTCCTATGGTTATTCTTATTGTGAAACCGTATTCACAGAGCACAGACTTCCATTTATTTAAGATGCGTTGGAACTGAAATTCACTTTGGCCCTCGGATGGATCTCCCTGTAAATGAATAAATTTAATATCGATTCCGGTTAGCATAGGGTAGGTTCGAACCGATCAATACTCGGTCACGGGGTGGGATAACCGTTGGTCAATACCCAAGGATCGGAACGGTATAACCGATCAATACTCGGTTACGGGGTAGGACAATCCTTGGTCAACACCCAAGGATCGGAACGGTGTAACCGATCAATACTCGGTTACGGGGTACGACAACCCTTGGTCAATACCCAAGGATCGAAAAGGTGCAACTAATCAATACTCAGTTGCGGAGCAGGATAATCCTTGGTAAATACCCAAGGATCGGGACGGTACAGCCGATCAATACTTGGCTGCAAAGACAGGGAAGGTCGGGGGCTACTGGTCAATACCCAGAGCCCAGGTTGGAGTTGTTCCAAGATTAGTACTCTCAGTCGAACTCCCTTCCTGCAGCGATGGCATCGCCTTTTTATCCCAGCTGAACGGTGCTCCCACTTACTGAATGTGTCTGCGCGAGTCTTGACGACGTGTCGTATCTTGGTCGCGCACCTCGAATGGATGGTGGGAATGCTGGCAAATACAAACGATAACGCGGGGTTTTTGTGTTATCGTTACAAATTTCAGAGCTCTAGGTGGTCGGGAAATAGGTTTAAATTCAGTTACAAAATACCACCTGAAATTATCTCGTTACTAAAATTAGTGAATAAAGTTGAACTTTTTTCTGTTCGGGCTAGATGACTCTTAACCAGGAAAAAGTTAACGACATAAAACGACATCTATCTTAGGTACCTAGCGCAAAACTAAATATCATTACATAAAAAAAATCATGAAGGATACAGGATAGATCTGATCTAAGTAGGAAACCAAATTGGAACACATCTATTTAAACTAGATTAAGTCTACAATCTTAATTTTTCCATACCATTATACATTGTTTTCTTAATTTTGTCAATATTTTCCCTACAATTTTGCTTACAGAACAATACCTATTTATCTTAAAACTTATTAGTGTATACGTAAAAAGTTTTATTGTTTTGGATCTATTAAAAAAACAACTAAAGGAAGATATAAACTAAAAAAATACTGTTTTTTGATAATACGTGTTATGCTGTGCAGTAAAAAATAAAGAATATATAAATAGGTACAAAAAAGCGGCCAAATGCGAGTGGGACTCGCCCATGAAGGGTTCCATAGCAGCAAGTAACAATATAAAAGTTCTTGTAGAACGTTGTAACTTTGATTGATGTTTTAAAAAAACTACGAATCAGATCTTGGTTAAACCAATTTTCGGTGGAAGTTTACATGGTAATCAGTGGCGGATCCAGGATCAGGTGAAGGGGGGTCTATAACTCAAATGTATATATATATATATAACAGAAAATTATGAGCTACCGTATAGCAACAACTAGTCAAGACCAAAAAAAAAAGATGAACTTTACCTCGATAAGCCTGACAAGTGTCAATTTTCTTTAAAGTGCCATCGAGAAAAATTGCAATTTGATAGTTAAAAAAAGCATTTTTTTTGAACCTACAACATGAAGAGGACTCTATTTTCATATTTTACTCGGCTTGATCCAGCGTCTGAACCGACTGAACCAGAAAAAAAAGGAAAGAACAATCGGTAAGTCCAAAAATTGACTTTTATAATTATTTGTACATTCTTGAAGTTTAAAGAAAATTAAAGCATTCTTTACTTTGTATTTGTGTTAAAAATATTTTGATTTACAAAAATTTTGATTTGAAAGCTGTACAATTATCAAGAACCAGCATGAATTTCGTATCTTATGTTTAAACATAGTTTAATTCTTAAATATTTCTTTGATTCAGATGGAGGATTTGACACCGGAAAAGTTGGTCTCAGATTCCGTTTCTACTTCCAATGGTGCAATGGTTCCCGATAATCAGCAGATCTTGAAAAACTCATCGACTATTGTTCAAGACGATATTCTGCTTTTTCCCAAGAATGATATTGGAGTCATTGTTGATAAACATCGAAGCCCAAAAAACGCAATTGAAATACTTAAAGTAATCGATGAAACATGGATACCACCGGCCACATTCAAGTTTCCAAAATCAGGGGTGAAAAATTTGTCTTTCCAAACAAAATGGTTAGAAGAGTTCAGCTGGCTATCATATTCTGCCAAGAATGATGGTGGATATTGTAAATACTGCATAGCTTTTGGTGTGAAAAGTGGTGGAGTAGCTGATGCGAAGCTGGGAAAACTCGTTAACAAGCCTTTCAATGTTTGGAAGCACGCAAAAGAAATCTTCCGAAATCACGAGAAAAATGAGTACCATAGAAAATCAATTTTAGGAATTGAAAATTTACGCGATGTTGAGCTTGGAAAACGCAAAGCTATTGATCTGCAACTTGACCAGCAGAAAGAAAAAGCGAGAAAAGAAAATTATGAGAGATTGAAACCTATAGTTAAAACTATTGTTTTGTGTGGGCGACAAGGAATTGCTCTTCGAGGTCATAGAGACGACGGACCTTTGTTTCAAGAATGGCCAAACGCTAATAATGAAACTGATGAAAGAGAAAATTTTCACGAAGGAAATTTTCGGGCTGTTCTGAAATATCGAGCTGAGAGTGATGAAATTTTGAAGGAAAATCTTTTGTCGATGCCAAAAAATGCAACATATTTGAGCAAAACTACTCAAAACTAAATAATTGAAATCTGTCACAAATTGATAAGAGGAAAAATTGTTGATAAAGTTAATAGATCCAAAGGATTCTCGGTTTTAGCAGATGAATCGACTGATGTATCAAGCATAGAACAATTTTCCATTTGCATCCGATACTTGGACTCAAAATCGAATATCTGTGAAGATTTTCTTGGATTTGTGCCAGTTACCAACGTGTCTGGACAAGGCTTAGCAGATTCAATCAGGAATTACTTGCATGATGTTGGCGTCGATTGCTCATATATGTATGGTCAACGATACGACGGAGCTCCGGCAATGAGTGGCCAATTCAATGGTACGCAGGCTCATCTGAGATCTTATTTCCCCCTGGCAATTTATGTACATTGCGCTGCACATAGCTTCAGTTTGGCAGTGAATGCAGCATGCGAAGTATCAGGAATTAAAAACGCGTTAGGAACTATCGGAGCGGTTGAAGCATTTTTTCACTGGCCTAAAAGACAAGACGTTCTACACCAAGAAATTTCAAAAATTACAAACAAAAGTGAGAAAAAGAAACAAAAGTTAAAGTCGGTTTGCCCTACCAGGTGGGCTCAGTCTCACGAAGCAGCTGGAACGTACATAGAATTGCAACCGGCTGTTATTGAATCTTTGGAAGAAATCAAAACGTGGAAAGATCGAGATACTTCTCAAAAAGCATTGCAACTTTTGACTGCGATTTCCACGGTTGAATTCCAAATCGTCTGTCACATTATGGAGTCAGTTAATTCGATTGTTTTGCCTTTGAGTCGAGAATTACAATCTAAAAACCAAGATCTGGGTGAGGCAACTAAGCTAGCAGATGACGCTTTGAATGAATTCACGTACAAACGAGAAGACGCTGATTCTACTTTCCACTTTATTTATGAAAATGTTGCTAAAATTTGTTCTGAATACGAAATCACAATGAAATTGCCACGCCGTTGCAATCAACAAAAAAATCGTTGCAACGTTCAAGCACAAAGTATTGAAGACTACTACAGAATTTCTTTTTTCATTCCGTTTCTTGATACGTTCATTTCCCAGCTCAAAAGTCGGTTCTCGGAACACAAATCCATTTTCCAAAGTTTCGGGCAACTGTTTCTCAAACAAGAATTCAACGAAAAGAAATGCGCTGACCTCTACACATTTTATGAAGATGTCTTGGATTGTTCAAATGAAAATTTTCTATCTGAAATCAAGATGTGGAGACACCGAATCCATGGCCAAAACATCCAAAATGCGCTTGATGCTTTACTGGTGAGTGTTTTTCGATCAAAAATCTACATGTAAAAAAGTTTATATATGACGCGATCCGAAAAAGGCACCTACTAGACAAAAGTGAAATCTTACACGGCACGCTATGTAAGGTGCTGATGTATCATTCAAACCCATGTAAAGAATCTTTTCTATGTATTTATATTTTGTTAAATAATATAATAGCGATCTTATAATTTCTGATTGCGCCTCGTGATTATTCAGTAAAAGAACTTGCGTAATCAATCATGATCCAACAATCGAGTTTTTGATGCCTAGTAGGTCCCTTTTCTCGGATCGAGTCAAAATTGTGCAAACACCAATCTGACGATATTTTTCAGGTCATCAATAGCAAGTCATTCAAGAATGTTGATAAAATTTTGCGAATCTTGGCAGTATTACCTGTAACTACAGCAACTCCAGAACGATCATTTTCGACTTTAAGGAGGATCAAAAATTACCTGAGAAGTACGATGGGACAGGAACGACTGAATGGTCTTGCTTCTTTAAATATCCATACCCATATTGAACTCACCGAGGACGAAATTTTAGTAGAATTTTTCAAAAAACCTTGAAAATTTACTAATGTTTAAATGTAGCCTGCTCTTTAGTTTTAAATGGAATGTAATAATAATTATTAAAGTTCTTCAATTTTAAAGCAAAAAAATTTATTCTATTTTATTTTTTTGTCTTGCTCATTTTTTTGTTCCGTAACAAAATTTGGAAATTAGGAGCCGTAAAAAATTACAAAAAAAAATCTCTTATTTTCCCGATGGGGGGGGGGTCCGGACCCGAAACCCCCCCCCCGTGGATCCGCCACTGATGGTAATGTACATCATATCTTTTTTAATTTATAATTTTCTTATTTCAGAAGTTACAGGGGTGACACACATTTACCACTTTGGAAGTATCTCTCGATTAATTTATTCAGTTTAGAAAAAAAATATATTAGAAACATAAATATTATTTTTACCTTTCCATAGGTACCCCACAGGTATGGGTGTGATGAGCAAAATGTTTTTTTTTTTATTTTTCTATTTTTGTGTAAAATCTTGAGGCGGTTCACGGAATACATCTACTTTCCAAGTTTTAACAGTATGGTTCTTAAAGTTTCCAAAAAAGTAGTTGTGATAGGACAGACAGACAGACATAACGAATCTATAAGGGTTCCGTTTTTTGCCATTTGGCTACGGAACCCTAAAAACCAGACAAATAAAAATCTTAATAAAATAGAAGTGCACCAATTTTAGCGCTACTACAGATTAAAAAAATAGCATTTTTTTCTCATGTTTCTATTGGTGACGCCTTTTAATCAGCTATATACAAAACTAAAAAGACAACCCTTGTATCAAGCAGTGAATATGAGATCCAATTATAAGCGCTGGATCTGTTTCATATTCTTTAAAAGTTTCCTTAATAAATGAAGTCTTTTAGCTAAATACCGTTTTTTTTGTCTTTCTGTGACCCAAGGGGTCGCCAGCATGTTGTAGCCTTGAAAGGTCGTGTATTTAAAATGTTTAATAAAGTCAGATTTAGAAGAATTGTTGATGTTTCAAAATGAAAAGTAAAAACCTTTGAATTTTGCAAAATATGTTTACTAAAAATAAATAAAGTAATAAGTTTTTGATTAAACTTGAGGAATAAAGAAAAAAGACCAATAAATTGTCAATAATAATTTTTTTTAATAATACATATATTGTTTATCGAAATTTAATTGGTAAAACTGATTTAAGTAACTTTATAAATCATTATAGAATGTTGGAGAATGGAAATAAACTTTTCCGAAAATTCAGATTAACCACAATTTTTTCTGGTAATTTTGATCCCTACCGTAACAAAACATAATATATTTAAAAACTATTAAAACATAAAAACAATATTTTACTCTATCAAATATAATTTTTTGCATTTTAGTAAACTATTTAAATGTACTTATATTTAAAAATTAATTGCTTTGTTTGTAACTAACTACTTCATATTAAGTTTTGTGTGTAACAGCATATAATTTAATGCCTTTAAAAGATAAATCGCTGCTCAAGATAAGAAAATTGGTGGCAGTTTGAAATTTTGGAGAAAGTTTCAATGGTTCCGCAAATTGTATAAATTGTAAGCATTGCCTTTACGATTACTTACAGCAAATCTCATCGTTGTCATGCCCGTCAAATTGACGTTTATATCTAGAACTACGCAATTAGCTTATTTTATTTTAACAGATTAATACGTTTTCCTTTAACAAATTTTATATCTTAATAATATGTCTGAGGAAGCTGAACCGGAACAGAAAACAGAAGAAACACAAGTAGAAGAAAATGTAGAGGTAAACGCAGAAGAAGTGCACAAGTCAGAAGAAATAACAGAAGAACAACAACCAGAACAATCAGCAGAGGAAGAGAGTAAAGTCGAAGGAGGAGATGAAATAGGATCACAAGAAAAGCCACCCCAAGAAGGCGAAGAAGAAAGTACAGAGGAAGTTAAAGAAGCCAGAGAACCTGGTGAAGCTGAGGAAGAAGAATATGTAAAAGGTGAAGAAAAAGTTTCAGATGAAACAAAACCAACAAAAGAACATGAAAAACCTGAAGTTGAGGTGGAGAAAGATCCTTTCGAGTCAATGACTGACGAAGACTTAATAAAGGCATGTAGGGATTTAGAAACTACAAATCGTTATCTAATGGTAAGTAAAATGTTTTAACATTCTTTAATTATACAAAGTTAATATTAATTAGTTTTGACACGATTGTTTTTACCCTTTAAAATCATAATCGTCTTTTATTTGTAATGAAACAAATAGCTAACAAAAATCTGACCAAGTACCTACTGTAAACTACAATTTAGTGGACTATAATCTTTTCATGTAAATTTGTAGCTAAATAGTTACAAACTAGTTTTATATGTATACCTGCGACGTTGTTCGCGAGACGTGTTTAGTGTTGTATAAAAATTTCTCTCCTTACCCCGTTAAACAGGTGGGGGGGGGAGAAACTTTTATACACTAGATGTTAAGCTGAAAGAAGACAAATACATCTGTGAAAACCACATTTAAATCGTATCAGTAGTTATCATGTGATGCCCAAAAACATACAGACAGAAAAACAAAAATTTAACCACATTTTTCGGTTCTATATTGATGTAGTCACACCGTTCGCTAATTATTTTTTAAATATCTTTAATGTACAGAATTTTCATTTCTACAGTTTTATTGTATGTATAGATATAGATTAGTTACTGAATTACTGATTTTGTAGATCCAACCGATTCCCCAAAAATCGAGTTACAGCTATCTTCACAATAAGCTAGCAGTAAAATCTTAAAACCGGGTTAAATAAAACGACTAATCGGTCGGGATTTGTAGCTAAAAACAGCGACAGCAAGATATGAAAAAAATTAAAATCGCCTGAACCTAGTGATCGGAAACAGGACACTAGAGTCGCTGCTGCCTTGACACGGGGTTCTTGTTGACTTTAAATGGTTATGAATTTTGTTGCTAATTGCTAATAGCTACAACGATCTCCAGAGAGCCAGAAACTAAAAATCGGTTGAACCTAGATACTGGAAACGAGACATTAAGATTTCCTGATGTCTTGGTACGGAGTTTTTGTTGACTTTATATGGCCAGCAACAAAATTCATAATTATTTAAAGCCAAGGCTGCAGATATTTTCCCAGATATTTGACGTTGGGAAACGATTACCCTGCAGTTACATCTAATATATTCATCCGTTTTATCTGCATACTCACAGGTGTACAGTTAGGTTCAAAATTTTTAAAGCAAAACTGAGAGAATGTGTATTTTTTAGTGAAATTGTTTTTTTTTTTAAGTAAATCTTTCTCTGCTGGAATACACTTATCCAATAATCCTCAATTTATACTATCTCTGTAATGATTTCCCGGAATCTCTGCAAAATATTGTTCCACTGATGCAATAGCTTTTTCATTCGATGAAAAACGCTCTCTACGAAAGAATCGTTTCAAGTTTCTAAAGAGGTATTAGTCGGAGGGAGACAAATCTGGTGAATACGGAGAATTATCAAGCAATTCGATATTTACTTTGTTTAGTGTAGCTATCGTCCACAAACTTGTATGAACAAGTAGATTGTCTTAATGAAAAATGATTGTTTTCTTCTATAAACCGGGTCATTTTTCACGATTTTTTTATCTAACTGAACTGGTCCAAAAAGTTGCAATTATATTAATAGTTAATTGTTTTACCTTTATTAAAATAATGAAATAAAAAAACGCCTATAGTATCCAAAAAAACTGATGCCATAACCTTTTCCTTCTAAAGTTCTGACTTCACCTGTTTTGAAACTGAAGAACCTGCTAGTAAACGTTTCAGTTTAGGATCATGATGATAGATCTAAGTTTCATTCATAGTTATAAAACGATGCACAAAATTAGTTTTATTCTGATTAAAGCGCTCTAAATTACGCTGAGAAATTTGTTTTCGATTAAGTCGTTATTGAATTGTTAACGAATGCGGCACTAACTTTCCGAACAGCTCTTTCATATTGTAACGAGCGAGACTTCCCCAGTACGCTCCTGTCGCCCTGATAGCGCTAGGTAAACAACTGATTCCCGGAAGTCTAGTGACCGCGCGTACGATCGAGAATATTCCTTTTCTTCTACGCGCGTCGAGAAACTGTTTTCGAAGGACGTTCTGGAAGCAGTGAACAGGTATATAAGCGGAGAGCCACGACCCACGGGGAAGTATAAAGTTAACAGCGACAGTCTAAATATTCGAGCGATCTACGAAGTGAAAATAAATAGTGAATATAAATCGAAGTTAATTGTTGTACATAAATTAGTGCGTTATAGTTAGTTTAGTTATTTAGTTATAATTCGTTAGTTTGTAGTGTGTAAATAAATTAGACATTTTCGTTCAGCAGTGATTTTATTTTGAACCCCTAGAACGTAACAATTGGTGTCAGGTGTGGGGTCAATTAAACTGCTGTGTTAATTTAAATTGTGGACTTTATTATTGAACATTTTGCATGCCAGTAACGAGATCACAGACGAAGAAAATGGATCAGGCAACAATGGAATTTTTCAAGCAAGCCCTTAAACAAATGACCCAGAAAATGGAGAATAAAATAGAAGAAAACACCCAGAAAATGGAGAATAAAATGGAAGAAAATACTAGAAAGATAATGGAAGAAAACACCCAGAAAATGGAGAATAAAATGGAAGAAAATACTAGAAAGATAATGGATGAGAATACCCAGAAAATGGAGAAAAAAAATGGAAGAAAATACTAGAAAGATAATGGATGAGAATACCCAGAAAATGGAAGAAAACACTAAGAAAATGGAAGATAATTTGGGAGATAAATTAACATTAATTGAAAATGAGTTGAAGAATAATTACTCCAAACTGGAAAATGAGATTGGAAGCGTAAAAGACGAAATTGGAAGTGTAAAAGACGAGATGGGCAACGTGAACGATAAAATTGGAAAATTTGAAGATAGGGTTGGAAACATTGAAGGCAGATTGGTTAATATGGAGAAAGAAATGCAGGTAAAATTGGAAGAACAGGTGAAAACCATGGAAGAGCGTTTGAGCAAGAACTTCAGCAAATATTGTTCTGTTAAGCTGGGAGAACGGGGTGAGCCAGGGCGAACAAAGATCAAAGCTCCAACTTTTGATGGCAAAACACCCTGGAGCACATATCAGAAACAATTTGAAGCAGCAACCAACGCCACCTGCTGGTACGATGAAGAGAAAGCAACTGCCTTAATCGTTGCGTTAAGAGGAGACGCACTGAATATCCTTCAGACCATTCCTGTAAGTCAACAAGGTGATTATAAGACTCTGACAAGTAGACTGCAAATGAGATATGGTGATGCACATCTCCAACAAGTGTATCACGCACAAATCAAGAGTCGCCATCAGAAGAGTGCAGAAACCTTGCAGGAATTCGAAGCAGACATAGCAAGGTTGGTAAGGCTGGCCTATCCTTCAGCACCGGACAGCTTCCTAGAACAACTTGCTGTCCAGACCTTCGTCGATGGGTTGAGAGACACGGAGACTCAGCAGACGTTGCGGTTGGCCCGGCCTAAAACCCTAGATGACGCCCTGGCCCATGCACTAGAATTTGAAGCTGCTAAACAAGCTTCGCACAGAGGACAGAGCATAGTGAGACAGCTTGAGGATTTGCCAGTCTGCGACGAAAGAATTGAAGAAGTAGTTCGCCGAGTTCTCCAGGAGAACCGTAATGGTGGACCAAGATGCTGGAACTGCGGCGAAAGAGGACACATTCGGCGTAACTGCAAGAAGCCGGTTAAACCACAACGCCAAGAACAGAAAAACGAAAGCGGGTTGGCAAGAAGGGGCATAAACCGACCCGCCACGACAATGCCCCTGAAGTTGTAATTCAGGCCATCTCTTCAAGTGTTTATGTCGACGGTAAAATTAATGGGAGGTCCGTAAAAATGTTAGTCAACACTGGCGCAACCCGAACTATAGTTAAGCCGAGTGTAGTTGAAGGAAATGGAAAAACCTTACCAGCGATGGTTCGTTTACGGACTGCAACTGGAGAAGACGTGCCAACACATGGAAAGAAGAGGATCGTCATCAACATTGGGGACAGGTCTCTCGAACATGAGGTGCTGGTGGCAGATATCATGGAGGAAGTCATCTTGGGAATGGATGTCATTAAGGGTTATGGCTTCCAGATGGATATGAGAAACGATGTTCTGAGGATCGGAAGTCTGGAAATTCCATTCCTGGGATGTGAAGATATCACGACTCGAGTCTTACTCAGCGAAGATGTTCACCTACGTGGACAGGCGGAAACCATAGTGAAGGGGTATTTAGATAGAGACCTTCGAGATGGCTGTATAAGACTCGTCGAATCAGCCAGTGAGAGTAACCTCGGGAAAGGACTGTTAGTCGGAAAAACGTTGGTGAGAGGCGGAAACGAAGTTCCTGTGAGAATGTTGAACACCAACATGTACCCTGTGATCTTGAAGAAAGGTACGATCCTGGGAGAAAGCTGTTCTGTGCTTTGTGTGACCGGAAGCGTTCAGGATGTGAAGAACCCGAGCGGAAACACAATGAAGGAGAAGACTGTGGATTGCTATTTCGAAAAGCAAGGGAGCTGCAGAAAGGGAGATACCTGTAGGTTCAGACATACCAACCAAGGTGTTCGGGGACCGAACGTCTTAAGGAGGGGGCAGTGTAACGAGCGAGACTTCCCTAGTACGCTCCTGTCGCCCTGATAGCGCTAGGTAAACAACTGATTCCCGGAAGTCTAGTGACCGCGCGTACGATCGAGAATATTCCTTTTCTTCTACGCGCGTCGAGAAACTGTTTTCGAAGGACGTTCTGGAAACAGTGAACAGGTATATAAGCGGAGAGCCACGACCCACGGGGAAGTAAAAAGTTAACAGCGACAGTCTAAATATTCGAGCGATCTACGAAGTGAAAATAAATAGTGAATATAAATCGAAGTTAATTGTTGTACATAAATTAGTGTGTTATAGTTAGTTTAGTTATTTAGTTATAATTCGTTAGTTTGTAGTGTGTAAATAAATTAGACATTTTCGTTCAGCAGTGATTTTATTTTGAACCCCTAGAACGTAACAATATATAAATGTTCGTGTAAAATATGTAGTACTCGTTCATCTGAGATGCCTATGGTATCAGCAATTTTAAGCTAAGTCAAGCTTGAATTTTTACATACAATATTATAATATAGACTTGCTCAATGATTTTTGGTGTTGTTCCACATTTTGGACGTCCACTACGTGGTTCAACTTCGACGCTTGTACGACCACGTTCAAATTCTAAAACCCATCAATACACAGTTGGAAAAAGGAGCAGACTCGTTTAACACTTCGGTTTTAAAGAATTTTATCACTGAATAATATTTGTTTTTTTCATTTTAACAAAATACACTAACACGTCAACATTAAATGGCTTGTAAACAAAGAATGACTTGACAAATCAAAATAGAATTTTTTGTTTATTCAAATCAAAGATTAAATATTAAACCAGCGTTTAAATTTTGATTTCTTCATTGGTTAATAAGTGTCGCTTTAAAAACTTTTTAACTAACCCCTACGAGGATATTGATGTATGCAAGTCTCGTCAGAAGTTACTATTCTGTGCAAAAAACTTGAGGTCATAATAATGCAAATATCGTTTGTACACTTGAATGCGTTTTCGTTTCTAATTAAAAGATAAAGAATCCACCCTTTAAAATATATATTTATAATTTTAAGTATAACTGATAGTATTATTAACTATCTTAAAAACGTTTTCGAACCCTTTACAATTCCTATTCCCTTAATACCCCAAAAATATATCTTGCGATACGTATACTGACGGTTCATATTTAAAACCGATTTTGAATCTGTAAATTCAAATAATCAAGTGTAGAAACGATTGCCCATGTTAAAGAAATTTAATGTTTAGCGAGTTTTGAGGCAATTAATCAATCTACCTAGGTTCAATTTTTTTATTACAAAATTATGTATAGTTATGAATCTTTGTTAAATAGGTTAAATGTAATCTTTGAACAGCTGCTTAATTCTATAGACATATTTTTTTTGAAGTTATACTTGATTTGTGTGGGGTTAAATGGAAAAAATCATTACATATGTAATGGTGTGAGTAAGAGAGAGACAGAAACACATATAAGGTATCAGTACATTGAAAAGAGATAGATATACAAAAAACAGTCTGAGCTAATGTTTTGGAATATCATAGTGACGTATTACGTTGTGTTTTTATTAATTTTATAATTCTGTCACGTAAGTAAACATATAAAGTTTAGTATTTTATATTAATAATAATATTCAGTAATGAGTATTGTATTGTAGTCCATACTACCGTCACATGGTTGCATTATATTTTGCACTATGGGGTTTTGTAAACACTTTTTTTGTACATTGATCGTTTTACTGTTTAGTTTTCGTGTTTGCAGTAAGGACACACATCAACTGGTCTTATTTTTCTAAGTATTTATTTAATTGAATACAGTTAATTTAAAAAAAATATATTTCTACTTGCATGTGTTTGTAGTTATTAAGTTTTATTAGTTAACAGTGCATAGAAGTCCCACTGACTGCCATACCCTTTTTTATTTAATTTTAAGTATATTAGATAATAATTGAGAATTAACAAAATCTTTAATAAGTAATGAAACGTTTGATTGATTATATTGTGGTGCATTTACTACCGCGTTATCAAAAGCAAAACTATTAGAAAATTAATCCTTAATTTCTCTTAATTCACTTTCTATCTCATTTATTTTTGATTGTGAAACACTTATCAACTCTGTTTCGGTCATTTATTGCTTTTCGCACGGTCCTGCATTGTCGAAAGCAGTGCTTTTCGCACGGAGTGATGATAAGTTTTATATTTCGTAACGTTGAAGAAAGCATTGCTTTCCGCACGGTCCTGCATGGTCGAAAGCAGTGCTTTCCGCACGGAGTGATAAAAAATACATTTTGTTATTTGGAGCAACTAACTGCTTTACCGATACAGCAACATTAAAGATAAAGATATTTAGTAGAAATCATCCTTTTTACTAGCAGAGCTCGGTTTCTTAAATATTAATAGTTTATGAAATATTTGCAAAAAAACAGAATGCCATTTTTTTTCATCTTTAATTGTTTATATTTTTTGCAGTTGTTTATATGCTAATACGCGTTTGGTACATTTTTCTAGGCGTCATTCTGGATCCAATGAGCTATCGCACATAATTTTAGGAGCAGTATATCTATTTTGTACCATTTTCAACTTGTCGACTATACTATTAATTGCATTGGCTCCTTCTACAAGATATGCTTCGTCATAGAAAGCATCTAAAAAGCATTTAAAACTTTTGTTCGTTAGCTTAAAATGTATCAATGTGGACAATTTTGCGAGATTTTCGACGTTGTCCGCCCCTACGAAACTTTTTTATTAGGTACCGGAGGCTGATGACGTCGAAAGACGTCATTGTGTTTTGTACACAAATTGTGCATTTTTTTAAATGAAAATAGTCGTCTTCACAACACAATCCACCAAAACTTTTATTATTTAAGAAAAACATTTATCAACCTCATGGCTCTGTTGTTAGAATTTTACCAGCAGTAATGGGGCTAGACTATATTTAAATCTGCTTAACGGTAACTTATATTTTCAGCTGGAAAATCAAATTTTTCAAGAATTTCTACAAAATTATAACCCAGATGTTCTAGAGGGATTGGAACAAATGGTTAGTTATGCAACAACAATCGCTTTAAAGCAAGCAGAAGGATCTCTATCAGAAGTCCCCAAAGATTTGAAATCAGAAGTATCAGAAAGTAACTGTTTAAAATAATATTAATAGCTTTACATAAAATAGGTTACCCAAATAAGGACACAACGTCTGTAAAGCTAGAAAGGTCAAGTCGGCAGAATCACTCGTAATATATCTCAAAATTTAGTGCTCATTTAGTGCTAATTTAGTGCTGATAACAGATATTTGGTGCTGTGATATGGGGACTAAAAATGAAAACACTGCTAACTTTTCATTAAGCTAGCAGTGTACCATTCGTGACCGCGCTAAAACGGAAACTAATGGAATTAAAAGACGTCACTATTTAGTGCTCAATTAGTGCTGCCAGTACAGCAAAAGATGTTTGAAAAATAATTTTATTTTTATTTTTTTTTTCAAATCAACTACTGCTAATATAACGACGCCAGCAGTCTTGAGAGCTAGGAGAAGACTCTAAAACGGAAACTACTGGAATTAAAAGAAGTCACCATTTAGTGCTCAATTAGTGCTGCCAGTACAGCAAAAGATTTTTGAAAAATGATTTTTTATTTATTTTTTATTTCAAATCAACTACTGCTAATATAACCACGCCACCAGTCTTGAGAGCTAGAAAGAGACAGCACCAAATATCTGTTATCAGCACTAAATGAGCACTTAATTTTGAGATATAATACGAGTGATTATGCCGACTTGACCTTTCTAGCTTTACAGACGTGGACACATAAACGTTTGAATTTTTTAAGGACGTATTTGAATTAGAAAATAACAAAATAACTTTACATGTTACTTAACTTACTGACAACCTATACTACTTTCGTTTTTGCTAATATAAATGTCATAAATGTTAATTAATTTTAGTTTTACTTTTTTTGCAAATTGCCTTATTTGGGTCAGGTGTTCCGAATAAGGCCAATCAAATTAAACCATTTTGTGTTCATTTGGGTTAAAAAAAATACAACTGACTGCAAATGAAAGTCAAATTTAATCTACATAAGTTGGACAATAAAAAAATATAACTTTGAATTACTTATTTACAAAGTGAATATTTTTCAAAACGTACATTTTGCGTTTTTGTCGGATTCTGTAAGTCCTACGCATTCTTCATGTACTTACATACTCTCCACAGACTGGTCCTGATCACAAACGAAGCAGTACCATGACTCCTTCTAGGACAGGCCTCCCTGTGAAGTCTTCGTAGTGACGGAACAACAATTTCAATCCTCATAATTTGGTTCCAGGACAAAGAGTTTTTTTCCATTCTGGTTTGAGCCTTTTTGTCCATTTTTTGGCAAAAACTTCCTGTTGGTGGTGCTGTATTCTGAGGCTTTCCGGCAACATCCAATTTCTCCATGACTATTTTTAATTTGTCAAAATAATTAGTAACAAACACTTTGTTTACTTGCTGCGTTTAAATTTTGTGCTTTACGCCCAGCCACCTCAGGGTGGTGACCCAACAGTTTCAACCACTTACGCCCAGCTTTTTGTTTCATTAAGTTAAAAGTAAGTGAAATATTGTTTTCCTCACAGTAAGAAATTTACTACCTTCAGTTATCTTGCTAGTAATAGGCATTCAAACGTTAGCAAGATAAAAGATTCTTGAGCGAAATTTAGTTTC
The DNA here is from genome assembly GCA_964028335.1 of Altica lythri. NCBI lineage: Eukaryota > Metazoa > Arthropoda > Insecta > Coleoptera > Chrysomelidae > Altica > Altica lythri. Next base: position 31,468,794 of record OZ034803.1, on the reverse strand, counting down.
TTGATTAAATGATAAAACCTATTTTGACCTAATTTTCTAGTTGGTATAGTTTTTGTCAAATGGTTTCGTAAGGTCCTCCGAGATATCCGAAATTTCTTTGAAAACTGGTTTCCAAAATTATATTCCGTTGTCCATTTGCTCTTCGGTCCATTTAGCACGCTTTTTCTTAAC